>CM051620.1:80659533-83059533 GCA_028020825.1 Podargus strigoides
TTGTATCCAGTGTCCATTGTAGTCTTTCCACTGGGAGTAAGAGACTCCTTATAAAGAGCTTTTTTTTCTTGGCCTCCAGAACTCCTTAACACACACAATGCATCAATCTGCCTTGCAGTATGGTATGAATTATTATTAGAAATACATTGAGTATTATGTATTTGTAATCTTAGTGTGAGGCATGATTTATTTACAACCTTGCATCTCAGCTTCTTCTTTTTCCCTGTCCTCCCTGTATCTTCTTTCTTCTGCGTGGTCTTACACTTGCAGCACCAGGATGCTCCATGGTGTTTAATGTTTTAGTAAGGTGGCAGTCTCTCCTTTCACTCTTTAGGATACTGTTTCATCCTGAGGTGTTGAGAGATTCGTGCTTTTACCTCTGCATCTGACAAAGGTACTCCATGAAGCATGCGAGCAAACAAGTGGGGATGTGTATATGTGTGTGTGTCTGTGTGCTCCTTCCTCCGTTGCCGGAAGACCTCCTTGCTTCAGACAGGAACTAAGGTAGTTACAGCCCATTAAAAACTATGCCAGATGAAACTTAAGCTGGCATTGCATGAACAGGACACACAATGGGCAGGCACTGGATAAAACATTTATTTTTAGTTGTTATTGATGACCTTTCAGAAGTTGCTCCTGGCTCTACTTTGGCCTGTCATTTGTGAGCTACAGGACCATCAATAACTTATGGAAATAAATGTCTTATTGATAGCCAGGCTACTACGAGTCCAGTGTATTGTCTCACATACAGACACACTGCCACAGAAAATCACAGAGAAACTACTTTTGATATTGGCCTCTGTCCTTTTATCTTTAGAAAAATGTGGCTTTCTAGATTTCAGTTTCTTTTCCATCTTTATTCTTTCTATTTCCTTCTCCTTTCCCCTTTCCCCTCCTTTCCCCTTTCCTTTCCCTCCTTTCCCTTTCCTTTCCCTTTCCTTTCCCTTTCCCTTTCCTTTCCCTTTCTTTCCCTTTCCTTTCCTTTCTTTTCCCTTTCCTTTTTCCCTTTCCTTTTTCCTTTCCCCTCCCTTCCCCTTCCCTTCCCTTCCCTTCCCTTCCCTTCCCCTTCCCTTCCCTTCCCTTCCCTTCCCTTCCCTTCCCTTCCCTTCCCTTCCCTTCCTTTCCTTTCCTTTCCTTTCCTTTCCTTTCCTTTCCTTTCCTTTCCTTTCCTTTCCTTTCCTTTCCTTTTCCTTTCCTTTCCTTTCCTTTCCTTTCCTTTCCTTTCCTTTTCCTTTCCTTTCCTTTCCTTTTCCTTTCCTTTCCCTTTCCTTTCCTTTCCTTTCCTTTCCCTCTTTTTCTCTTTCTTTCATCTTCTTTTTCTCTTTCTTTCATCTTCTATTTCTTTCTGGTATTTCATAAATATATGCCCCTAATTTATTTATAAGGGTAAGTCTCCAGAACAAGGTAGCATTACTGAGCTGACTTACCAGTTCCTCTATACACATGAATACATTCATAATTGATGAAATGGTCTATAGTGTTGTGGCTAGAATAAACTTAAGGTCAAACCTCTGGGAGAGCAAATCTTGCTATTATTGCTGATGAGAAATAAATACGTGCAGGAACTAAAAAGTGTGGAGCTGAAAGGGAATAAAACTGAATGTATAAGGGCATTTTGAACAATTCATTCCAAAGTGAAAGTGCTTTTTCTTAGTTTTTCTTCATTGCCTTGATCTTCCTAAAACTGTTGTTGGGGCAGGTTAATGACTGACCTTTGAGAGAACCACATACCAGTCTTTGTTCCCTAGCAGTCAGGATCTTGCAGAGGCTTGAAACCTTTGAGGGAGAGAATAGGATTAAACTGCTGTATGAAGTCCAGCGCAGGTGATGATCAATGGGAGCGGAGAGGCGAGTTTCTCAGGACGCTCTCTCCCTTCCCCCACCAGCTGGAATTTATTTCATTCACTGCAAAGTTACCTGATGGAGACGGCCAACTGTCAATGATTGCTCCCAGATTAATTTCCCTTAAGCATTCATCAAAAGCATGCAGTGTTAAAATCCCAGTAAGGTTTTATAGGTTATTGGTCACTCAGATTTAAACATCATATCAAGCAGTTAAAATCAGACAGACTAACTTGAGCCTCATGCTAAAATCATATTTACATGAACTTCCAGCTTACTTGCCCTCCTCCAACTTCCAAAGTGTCCAGCAACTAGAGAACGATGAATGTGTGATCCTGCAATGTGTGCGTGTACTGGCTGACCTCAGGTAAAATGGTGTTGGCAGGGTGAGTCCTTCATACACGCTGGTCCTAACACCCAGCTGCACACCAGTGAATGATACCATCGCTCCAAATACATTACACTTACTGTCAGGTCCCTTCTCACGCAGACTTTTATAAGGGTTTAGCTTTGACTTTGCCCACAGACTGAATTTGCACTGCTTGAATTGATTTAAAAACCCATCCTCAGCATTAGGAGGATGCACTGGTCCCCTCTCTGTCCTCCCTCCACCCCAGCCCCCCTGGCACCCCAGCCCCCCTGGTCCATGACTAGCTCCAGAGGAACCAAGCCCTGTCCCTTGTCGTTGCAGGGTGTTTTGCCCACCCTGGCCCTGTGTCATAGAATCATAGAATGGTTTGGGTTAGAAGGGACCTCAAAGCTCATCTCATCCCAACCCCCCTGCCATGGGCAGGGACACCTCCCACCAGACCAGGTTGCTCCAAGCCCCATCCAACCTGGCCTGGAACACTGCCAGGGAGGGGGCAGCCACAGCTTCTCTGGGCAACCTGGCGAGTGTCTCACCACCCTCACAGGAATGTCTTCCTAATATCTGGTCTAAATCTCCCCTCTTCCAGTTTAAAGCTGTTGCCCCTCGTCCTATCACTCCATGCCCTTGTAAAAAGTCCCTCTCCAGCTTTCTTGTAGGCCCCCTCCAGGTACTGGAAGGTGCTCTAAGTCTCCCCAGAGCCTTCTCTTCTCCAGGCTGAACAACACCAACTCCCTCAGCCTGTCCCCATAGGAGAGGTGCTCCAGCCCTCGGATCATCTTCGTGGCCTCCTCTGGACCCACTCCAACAGCTCATGTCCTTCTTGGGTTGGGGGGCCAAGGTGCTGTTGCTCCTCTCACACCACTGCCCTTGCTCCTTTGGGTGGCCGAGCCTTTGCTGTAACAAGGTTCAGATCTGCAAGCTGATGGGTGACATCCCAGCTACATTTTCTGCTGCCTTTAAAGGCTTCTGTATGGCTGCAAGCAGTTGTAATTTTTCCTAAATTTCGTAAATCAACCTTGTCTTTCTTCCCTGACAACTTAAGCCCCAAACTAATTTATTAACAGGAGAATTAAAATAACCAGAATGACAATGAAAAACCATTGCACCTGCCTGGCTGCAAACAGCAAACATGAAGTAAAACACAAAACTGTAATTAATGTAAGTTGCTCTGAGATTTCACTGAGAGAAGAACCTAATGTCGGCATCTCCTCCTCCTCAGCCTGGCAGAGCTCCCATGCCTGCAGGCTCTGAGGCTCGCAGCTGGAAGTGCTGTGCCATGAAGGTGAGGACAGAATGGAGGAGCTGATGGCAGCTGATGGCTGTTTCATTCACGGCACAAAAAAAACCAACCCTGCACTTTGCAACAGTTTAATATCTTTACTGAGAGAAATTTACATTTAACCCAACCTTGCATCTCCTGCTGGGTCACAAAACAGCCTATGCTGGCTTTTGCCACTGGCCTTTGTCCCTGGACCCACTGACACTAATGTTAAGAGTGGATCTATGTAAATAACAACCCACATTAAGGAACAATCTGATTTCCCATTCTGGGCGTAAGTTGACTCAATCAGGAGTGTATCCTCATACGAAGAGCTCCATTTCACACGTGAAGTGTTCGCTGCAAGTTCGGGAGGCGGGAACTGGGTATTCCTGGCGTGGGAACCTGGCTGGTGGGCAGCAGTGGGAAGCTGGGAGGCTGCAGGCGGGCAGGGATGGGAGCCGTGCCCGCAGCCAGTGAAAAGCCCCTCATCGCTCCCGCAGGAAGGAACTTTCTCTGAAGTGCCTGCAAATGAGTTGGGGACGGGAGCGGTGACACCTCCATTCACACAATGGGGAGCTGCCACGGCCGGCCACAGCACCCGGTCCCGCGGCTAGCGGGGGGGGCGCCGCGGAAATGCCACCCTCCCGCGGCCGGCACCGCTGGGGGAACACTCGCCCGGCGGCCTGCAGCACCCCCACGCGTGGCAGCGGGGGTGCGCGTGGGGTGCGCGTGGGCTCCCCTCCCCCGCGGCGCTCCCAAGCTGATGCCGGTCCCGGGCGGCCCAGACTGGCCGGCGCCGGGCGAGTGACATCACCCATTCACACTGCGGCCCCGCTGGCGCCGCCGGGCCGGTCGCCATGGCAACGCGGACGCCAGTCTCCGGGCAATGACTTCCAGCTGCCCGCCCGCCGGAGCGCGCGCCCCCCCACTGCCTTGTCCCGAGCGCTGCCGGGCAGTGCTGTGGGGCAGAGCTGAGCTTCAGACCAGGAATGAAGAAATTATTCCCTGTGAGGGTGGTGAGACACTGGCCCAGGTTGCCCAGCGAAGCTGTGGCTGCCCCCTCCCTGGCAGTGTTCCAGGCCGGGTTGGATGGGGCTTGGAGCAACCTGGTCTGGTGGAGGGTGTCCCTGCCCATGGCAGGGGGTTGGGATGAGATGAGCTTTGAGGTCCCTTCCAACCCAAACCATTCTGTGATTCTGTCCATGGTGGGGCAGCCTGCCTGCCCTGCACGCCTCTGGGGGCTGCCCAGAGAAAGGGCAGAGGAGCTTGGCTTGACTCAGCCCTGCTCCAACGCCTGTAGGATCGTGTTGTTACAGGCTTTCTGGCTCGCAGGTGGCAACCATTGTATTTAATAACATCCATGCGCCTTTCTGTACAGATACTTCTCTTAGTCTTTGGTGTCTGATGGCAGTGAGTTCCACAGTTTCATTGGGTGTTACAGGAACAAAAAACTCATTTTGATTGCTCTGAAAATGTCAGCTGATAATTATAAGTGGCACCTCCCAACTCTTATGAGAGAGGGAATAACCTCTATATTCACCTTTTTGACATGATTCTGCTGATCTCTACCATTTTCTCCCTAGTTTGTTTTTTTTGTTGGGGCTTTTTTTTTTTCATGCTGGAGAGAATGCGTTCCATTGTTCTCTCCCATGCAGACCCCATTCTGACCTGACCATTCTGGTGCACCTCTGTGGCTGTGGGATACACTTTTTGAGACGGTGGGAGAAGGGTTGCATGAAGCAGTGTGTGAGACTGCTGTGTGCTAAGTACTTTTGAAAACTCTCTTCTCTTTAGCTGCCTAAGTGTGAACCATTTTTGCCCCAACACTGTGGTTAAGTACAGGAAAATCTCATACTGAATGTTTTGAGAGCTGCAGGCTTTCTAAACTCATCTGAGAAATTTAAAATGCTCAATGTTTCTCTGAAAGGCCTAGGGCTGATGTCAACCTTTGTGGCTATCATTTTCTATTGATCAAATAGATATGTTTCTATATTTAGTGTCCATAATGAACACTTCTGAAGTCTGAGTTGACTGCAACTTGAAGTAGAAGCACCAGGAGACAAGTAAAATGAACCTACAGTATAACATTAAAAGATCTCGTGATTTTTGAAGCCAGTTCTGTGATTTTTTTTTTTTTTTTTGTATGTGATTCAGAAACTTCTCATACTTCAGTCTGGTGTTGCTGTCGTTTGGCCTCATGTGACTTTCCAAAGTCGTGAAAGGGAACTGAGTCAAACAATGGCTTAGAAGCAAGAGATCTTCCTGGTTTTCTGTACAGCCCTCTGGTAAGTAGCTCACAACACTTCCTTTGAGGATAAATAGAATCACAGAATAGCCTTGGTTGGAAAAGACCTCTAAGATCATCCAGTCCACCATTTACCCAGCACTGCCAAGTCACCACTGCACCATGTCCCTCAGCACCTCATCTACACGGCTCTGAATCCCTCCAGGGATGGGGACTCCCCCACTGCCCTGGGCAGCCTGTGCCAGTGCTACATAACCCTTTCAGTAAAGAAATGTTTCCTAATATCCAGTCTAACCCTCCCCTGGCACAACTTGAGGCCATTACCCCTCGCCCACTGTTACCTGGGAGAAGAGACTGACCCCCCCCTCACTACCCCCTCCTTTCAGGGAGTTGTAGAGAGCAATGAGGTCTCCCCTCAGCCTTCTCCAGACTGAACACCCCTAGTTCCCTCAGCCGCTCCCCATCACACTTGTGCTCCAGACCCTTCTTCAGCTCTGCTGCCCTTCTCTGGACACGCTCCAGCAGCTCAGTGTCCTTCTTGGAGTGAGGGGGTCCAAAACTGAACACAGTATTTGAGGTGTGGCCTCACCAGAGCTGAGTACAGGGGACAATCACCTCCCTGGTCCTGCTGTCACACCATTGCTGATACAGGCCAGGATGCTGTTGGCCTTCTTGGCCACCTGGGCACACTGCTGGCTCATGTTCAGCCGGCTGTCGACCAACACCCCTAGCTCCCTGTCTGCCAGGCAGCTTTCCAGCCGCTCCTCCCAAGACTAGCACTGCTGGGGGTTGTTGTGACACAACTGCAGGATCTGGCACTTGGCCTTATTGAACCTCATACAGTTGGCCTCAGCCCATGGATCCAGCCTGTCCAGTTCCCTCTGCAGAGCCTCCCTACCCTTGGGCAGATCAGCACTCCCACCCAACTTGCAAATTTACTGAGGGTGGACTTAATCCCCTTGTCCAGATCACTGATAAAGACATTAAACAAGACTGGCCCTGGCACTGAGCTCTGGGGAACACCACATGTGACTGGCCTCCAACTGGACTTAACTCCATTCACCACAACCTCTGGGCCCCGCCAGCCAGTTTTTAACCCAGCGAAGAGCACACCTGTCTAGGCCATGAGCTGCCCAATTTCTCCAGGAGAATAGTGTGGGAAACAGAGGTCAAAGGCTTTACTAAAGTCCAGGTAAACCATATCCACAGCCTTTCCTCATCCACTTAGATCTACCTATTGCCTTGTAGTTTATTGATTCACAATTCCTACATGAAACCATCTGTAAATATTAGCCTGTGTAATTTGCAGTGATGTTAAACAAAGTGATGAGAATCCTACTTAAGAAAAAAATTGATAGCTTTCCATATGGTTCCAAAAGCTTAACACTGATATTAGTTAGCATAGTGTAGGAACAGCACAGTTCTGACTCAATTTATCCGTAAAAATGAAGATTTAGTGTAACGTTAATTTTCCAAAATTATGGAATGTTTTACTGTGATTGTAATTGCCCCTTTGTGCTTTTAAGTTATTAACATCGTTATAACAAATTATAACTCATTGTAATCAAATGCTTTAGATGTGAAAGACCGTGGCTGGTGTGCTGGGACCTTAATATAAAGATGGTCTCAGTATACTGTAATCATAGCATATCCTTTTTGATTTGCGTGGCGTAACTTAGGCTAATTTTGGTGTTTCTTTTACATCAGTATTGTGATGCTTTTACGTCTCAGTCTCAGTCTTTTCTATAATGTGTTTTTGAGCTGCACCTAGACTCAGGACAGTCGAGAGAGCTGGATCTTGCACAGAGGAGGCACAGCAAATTAGTGTAAGTGATGCTGGGGAAGGAGCCTGTGGAAACTCTGGGAGCTGAAGAGTGTGTTGCAACCGTGTCTGATTAGTTCATCAGGAGCCAGTGTGAGTCTGGAACATCTAGTGTGGAGTATGAGCCTGGATGCAGTCCAGCTGCTTTCTTACCTTACAGAACTGAAGAGTTAAGTCTTGCTGAACCAGGTATGTGCCTGTTTGGGTGTGTCTATGCTGTGTTCCTGTTATCAGGAGGTCTGACCCTGCATCAGCATGGCTGGGCTGAACTGGAGGTACTGATTCTGCCTGAATACAGCAGCACTGTTTTGGAGCCTGCAGGCTGTGCTCCATGGTGCACAGAGATGAACTCAGCTACAGTCTGGGGTCCAGGGCTGGATTTGTGTTGTGCCCATCCAAGGGCTCAGACTGAGTTCAGTCTGGTGATAATAGCACTAACTTCACCCCAGAGCCTCTTAAATCCATCTGGACTTTGCTGCCTAGCTCCCCTGGAGCACAGCGTAGGGATAAACTGAGCAAGCTCTATGAGATGCATTCATATTCGATGCTGCGTGAAAGTACTTGTATGGCTGTGGATCTGTAGTGGTCTGGGATGCAGCCTGAGCTAATAAACTCCATCAGAGCTGAATTGGCTCTGTGTGGAGCTCACCCTGGTGCCTCTGTCCCTTCAGCATTCTTGATCTGCAACTCATCACCTGTGGTATATCTGCAGATTGGCTTTATCTGGTGTTGTATGTGTAGATGCATAAGCTAAAATGTGATTGGGCAGAAAATACCACTAAAAGCATTAAGAGGAGAGTTTATAGAGAGAGTCTCAGTAGTGCAAGGGGATTGTGTTTAAGAATAGATCCATACCCTGACACTTTGCCGTTATTTTTTCTTATGGGTAAGGGGACAGATCCATGGGAACATGGGATTTACTATAGGAAAATGTGACTGTAGTACTAAACATTAATTGTGCTTGTATGTTCCCCCTTTCAGTGTTTGCGATTGTCAGATATTTGTGTTCTCTTCCATTGCATGCTGCAATTCTGATCTAGCAAAGCATTTAAATTATGTTCTTTAGAGCTTTACTGGATCAGGGCCATTGTCAGTACTTCCAAAAAGTAAAGCCTAAAGCGTTCTCTGAAATCTTTGGCTAGAGATTGTCTAGCATTATTCCTTACCCATAAGGATCTTATCTGGACCCTCCCATAGGAACTGAAATAGCAAATGTCATGTATGCAGCCTTGGCAGTCAGTTTTGAACTTGGAGGACTTCTTTTGGTGAAGTAGTGTAGGCCAACACGCCTATGAGACATGTTCAAAGCTTTTTATGCTTTTCTCATCCATTTGAAATACAAACAAACAATTCCCATTTTCCAAAATAGGACTAGCTGTATGTTGTGGTGGTGGCAGCAACTTGATAAAGAAATACGGGAAGCGTAGTCTTCAGTTGCCTCTATAGAATATGCTTTATCCAAGCAGGCAAGAATCTCTTAGCGCAAAAAATGAAATAAGTAATTATGTTGAAAGCTTTTCATGTGCTAGAAACTGTTTATTGATTTGTAAACAGTCCTTGATGTACTTCTTTTGTCAATAGTGTAAAACGCTTACCTGGGTACATCAGTGACAGCTGTCTTAAGTTAGACTCAGAAATTTCTTTTCATCTTCAGCATTTGTTTGCGTTATGAGGGCTTCACGGCTCATGCTGTGATAACTGGAATATATTCAAACATTCTGTCTTATTCTGAACCAGTTTTTCTCTTCATATTTGCTTAAGAGGCCAAGGGATGCTGGGTGCCAGTAAGTCAGAAGTTCTTATCCTGATTTGTGGGGTTAGGTTATCATGAGCCCTCTATGCCTATTCACAAAGGTAGAGGGCTAAAGGATGTATTTTCAGGCAGCCTATACTACGAGCTATAGTATGGAGGAAGAAGCTCCAGTGGAGTGTTCACAGAGAAAATATAACTCTTTCTGCAAGGTGCCTGAGTTGAGGACTTGGCTGTGCTTCCCAGTGGCTAGCCTACTTACAAACCAAGTAGCCTGCACGAGCCTCTTCCCTAGTATATCTTGGGGACTACTTCAGTCTCTGTCTGAGACTCATATTAACTATAGGATAGTGTAGGATCTGCCTTTTTCATGGAGGAAACAATAGTGTCAGTTCAGAGTCTCTTACCAGGGTTTACTCAAAACATAGTTGCTTCAGATTTTACAGGATGCAAAAGAAATATGATTGTCAGATACGCAGTTAGTAATTTGGCATGGTTGTATGTAGTGCAGCACACATAATTTTCACGTTCCCTTTAGGTAAGGTGGCCTGTCCGCCTACCTGAAGCTGGTATGTTAATGTCAGTAGGTTGAGATGACACATCATGGCTATAGCATTCCCTTTACGTGTCCTACCTACTGTCCTTTCTACAGGGTTTTCACAGGCCTCCTTTTCCCCAGGTTATGAATGACCCTGCAGATATAGTTTCTATATAGTAAAAGCTAGTAATAGTCCAGATGGCTTGCAAATTATGGAAAATGGCTACCAATGTTAATAGGGCTCTTCAGAGGAAGAGCCAAGCCACTTTCTTCTGCTCAGTCTTTGGATGTTCTGCCACTCCTGACATTCTTCCTATCTAGTTACCATACTATGGAGATGTTGGATATCTGTCTGGGACCTTCAGCTCTGGAGCACAACCAGCTGGAGGTTCCCTCTGGTGATGAATTCCTGTCCAGGACTGTCAACTACTGGAGCACTACTGTCTGGAAGTTCCTACCTTGATGGCCAAGATAGAGGTCAATGGCAATATGAAAGTACAGGGCAAGGTTGAGGAGAGAGAAGACTGCTCCCTGCAACCTGGCCAAACAGGCAGTCCCAGAGGAAGGATGACACCATCCAGTTCAATGCATTCTGAGTTAGAAACTCAGTCCTGCAAGATTCATCTCCTCTTCCTTTGGTCTGTCACGGTATGTGGTACCCTCAAACACTGTGCTGCAAGTCAGTAAAACCCATCAGTGTCCTACATAACGTAGGGGCAGACGAAAGCCAGGCAAGCTGCCCCTCAGACACTTGCCTGACTCTGCCCAGCAGTATCTGTGGGCACAGACCTGTCTGATAGATTGCCAAAATTTTGTTTAATCTAAGAAAAAAACCTGTTGAGTGGTTGGTGAAGCCAGCTGATAGGGAGGAACTCCATATAACACTGGGGCAGAGGCTAACTTGGTTACCCTGAAGAGCATCTTCTGCATGACTATAGGGAAGCATAGCCTCTGCAGCAGAGCCCAGCTAGTAACTATGGTCCTGTCTTAAAGAGAGTCTTAGCTACTCCTGCCAATGTGGCCCTTAAATGCTGAGACCATTAGCAGTGTTGGTATTTGAGAGAGGAGGGAGAATAGGTAATTTTTTCACAGTACTGCTGTATTTTATTCAGCGGGGTTTGTGTGTTTGTTTGGTTTTTTATAAACATTTCTGTTCTCCCTTCAGAGGAAAAAAGGATACTTTTCTTTAAGCCCTCAGGGATCTAACAGTATATATACGGGCTTTTTTTGTTGTCGTTTGGCCAACCCGTGTTGCACTATTTTTCCTAGGAACCACCATTTCCAGTGCAGATTTAAAATATTAAAGTGAAAACTATGTAGCTGGTTACCTTTCTATATCATAAATGGTGTGTTGGGGTTCATGTCTTCTCTGATGTACTCTTCTCCCCACACATGCCTTACCCCTCCTTTTCCCCACCTTCATTTCTCTTTTCCTCTGGGGGACACATTCATAAGTGTGGTTAGGGCAGATGGTTTGAGATTAATAACCACTGAGAAAGTAGGTCTACTCATAGTGCTTAATTTTAAATTGATGGATTCTTAAATATGACCTTGCGCACAAGTCAACTTGTAAGGTCAGTTCATGTGGAACTTGCTTTGGATTTTCATGAAGTTTTCAACTGTCCAAAGTTAAGTTTTATTTTTCTAGCTATTAGACTAAAAACTGTATTTAACATTTTTGAAAAGTTTGTTTGATTTGGCCACAGCTTCGAGAGAAAATCCGCAGTATTAGCCTTCTCTGTCTTCCTTTCAGATATGGCACCCGTGATTCCAGGTTGACTGACAGATAAGTCTAGATGATACAGAAGGTTACCTGGTCAGAACTGTAAACTCTCAGAAAAAGGTAAGACTGAGCATGGTGTGTTCCAAGAGGCATCACAACCTTTACTCTAGCTTTGGTGCAGACTTCTCCAGGCTAGTTTGCTCTTTAGACTGGAGCAAGGGCAGAGGATTACTCTTTTTCCTAGGAGCTGTAATTAGTCTTAATCTGTTAAAGACTTCTGGCCAGGCTGCCTTCTTCAAAATACCTTATTTGATAAATGAGAGATCATTCTTTGCTGCTACAACTTTGTATTTCTTAAGAACTTGACAGAATTCTTAATTCAGTTGATGGTAGAATTCTGGTTGAGGTCATTTGGATAAGACAAGTGTAGAACTGTGCTTTTGCCTAGAAACCCTTGCTCTCACAATGCAGCCTTCTTCAGAGCCAATTAACTGCAGTCTGAAACTGCAAAGAAGATAGAACTTGGAATTAGTGTGTGTTTGCACATTCATAAGTATACTTCTGAAGGACACTGGTTTATGCTCTTTGTCTCTAATTTCCTCAAAAACTCTACCTGTTTGGTTATGCAGTATTGTCTGTGTTCCACAGAGCAGATTTCACAGTGCTCATCCATGTATTTTAGATCAGTGAACCTTTTCTTATAATTATGGATGTCTGAATATGAGTTCCTACACAGTATCATTATGATTTATTAGATCTTAATTTATAGTTATAAATTTATAATCTTTAATGACTCATTTCTTTATAAAGCTTGTGGGGGAAAATAGCTGCACTTAAGTACTTACAGAAATTCATTCAGAAATTAGCTTTACTACAAGATGATATTTATAGATTAATTGGCCATAAACTCTTGGTGCAAGTTTAGTGGAAAACTGAGAACCTGTAAGTTGGGATCAGTTAGGGGTGACTTTAAAAATAGCTCATGTAGCTACAGCTACATGCTCATGTAGTTGTGACCTGTGATCATTATTCACTGTGGTGCTCTGAAGTCCTAATAGAAAAACATCTGTCGTCTTCAACAGTGGAAGGACTAGTGAAAGTATCAGAAGTAAAGCATACATTTAGTACTCTATTTGCATGATTTCAGACTCCAAGTGGAATGTATTTGTATGAGGTACATATATGTGTGCTTACACCGTACATGTGTATATATAGTACAGTAAAAGTGCAGTCACATATTGAAAGTATTTATCATGTATCTGATGCCTTTTAGCATTTGGGTAGCTTTTGTCCACTGGTCCAACAAGACCAAGTCACTTGATATAAATTGTTAATAACTTCAGTCAGAATTTGCATGTCTGCTAAGTAAGTGAGATTTGGACAAGAATAAAGAATTAAGTCCTTTTTTATTTTTTTGGAGAGGGAAATGTCTGCCAGATGTTTTTCCACTGTGCTTAGGCATCACAGCTTTTTACTGGAGTGACCATTCATAAAGTATTCATTTGGATATGATCTGTAAATGACCCTGGCCTAAGGTCTGTGATGGGCAGCCTAACAATTTACAGTTTTAATGGTTGTTTTCTTTGATCTCTAAGGAGACAAAAGGAGGACTATGAAATGCTCTAAATTTTGGGAGACTGTAAATCAGCCCTAATCCTGTTGCTGAGTTGAAAATTGCTGTAACAGTAAACATGAAATGTGTGACTTCATTGTGTGAGACACACTACTTAATGTCAGGATTTGCAGCATTTTTGTGTGTGTTGAGTTTAATTTCTTTTGTTCTGAGAACTGAAAACATGAACTGATGGCAACAAAAGCATTTAGCCTCAGAGGTGGTGAGATACGAGAAGCATTCCTAATCCAAAGTAGAGAAACTCTGAAAGTTTTAGAGCTGTTTTGCCCCTACAGTGATTATGTTGCAAAAGCAGAATATTGTGACACAGTGTTCTTCAGGTACTGGCTTTGATCAAACTGCATGGTTTATTCATATTTGTTTTTATTTAAATAAAATACCTGTTTTGAACTCATTAACCTCCTTCCCCAACCATTCTGGACTACAGTGATACAGATTGAGGTGCATACACAGATGTCTACATGTGAATAAATTTAAGCTCTATTTGTACGTATGTACTCACATGTGAAAAAGGGAGGAGTGTTGTCATGAATACAGTCACCAGACACATTGTGTATGAACAGCCAAACTCTAAGTACTGTATTGGTGACCTTAAAAGGAGAATTCATTATGTTTAGCAACCAAGATTTTCAGAAAAAAAATCAGGGTGTTGCTGTTAAGATTATTAACTGCTTTAGAGATTTGTCACTGTGGGTAAACAAAAAACCCTCTTGTCATCTGGCACACTAGCAAATGCCAGTGACTGTGCTTTCTTAGCACAAACTGAAGATAACCTCAAATCTTATGATACCCTAGCATACCTCTTCATTATGTTCTGTGAGGAGAGAGTGTTTTTCTTTAAATCCTTGCATGCAAGACTGTAAATTCAGAAGAAGGATTTGTATACTAAATACCAGATTTAAATACTTAGAACTGCACCTAATATATTCAATAATGCATGGATCAAGCTATTGATAGGCTGCAGAGCTCTTGCTTGCTCTACCTGGTGCAGGTCTTAATTGTATCAGAGCACTAATCAATAATAGCAATACAGGAAATACCTACCAGCCTGAAGTTGGTGATGATTTTTCCCTGGGAGAAATGGTGGTTATGAATTTGCTATGTGGGTATGTATATACGATGCTATGGCTTCTGGTTTTTATACAGATGTATTACTGATTTTAGATTCTAGGTTGTTTTTTGGTTTTTAGCTAGTGATTGGATGAGGGGTAATGGACTCAAGTTGTGCCAGGGGAGGTTTGGATTGGATATTAGGGAACATTTCTTCACTGAAAGGGTTGTCAGGCACTGGCACAGGCTGCCCAGGGCAGTGGGGGAGTCCCCATCCCTGGAGGGATTTCAGAGCCGTGTAGATGAGGTGCTGAGGGACATGGGGTAGTGGTGACTTGGCAGTGCTGGGTTAATGGTTGGACTTGATGATCTTAGAGGTCTTTTCCAACCAAGGCTATTCTGTGATTCTGTGTCACTCACTTCAGGGAATTGTTGCTTATATATAAATGCACCTGTGGGAGGGAAGCAGTCAGGTGATCCATAGTTATGAGGATAGAGTCTAAAATGAGTCACACTGGAGTCTGACTGTTTCTTCTATTAACTTGTCAAAACATTGGATTGTAATACAAAGCTTGCAAGAATACTTTCTGCACAAGTAGAATGTGCTTTCCCTTTTGTTAATTTTCAAAGAAGTGGAAGAAAAAAAGATGGACACAGTCATCTTAATTTTTTCTTTGGATCAGAAGATGTAATATTTGGTTCAAACATTTTAATAGAACAATTATTCTTTTGTTTTTAAAGATAATTTTCAAGTGAATTAACTGCTTGTGACAGGTGCTGTTTCAACAGTTGTGGAGAAAAAAGTCCTTTTTTAACATTCAAATAACCGTGTCAGTCAAAGATTTCTTTATCTGTTGTCTTTAGGCATCACAGCTTCCTTTTGGAGTGACCATTCCTAAAAGTAAAAGGAAAGTAGTAAGTCACGAACGCTTTTGTTTCGTTTTGTTTTCCTGAGGTCAGTTATTTTCTGTGGGGGTGATTGATGCTTCTTTGCTTTGAACTAAGCTGAGATTGGTGACTCACTTCTTGTCCCTGAAGAGCATGAAGGTAAGAGCTTTTGACCTGGATTAGATCTTCAAGCAACGATCTTGAAGTAGAGGACCAATATTGAGATGCCATTCTGCTGTTCTTTTCTACTGCAACTGGAATCTAAAATATTAAATAATATTCTCCAGTTCTTTTCCTCCTGTGCCTGTCATTAACAGTATACAAAGGTTTAGTGTGCTCTTGTTTAATAACAGGAATAGAAAAAGGAAGAAAGAGCTGCACACTCATTAGAAACAAAATCAATTATTACTTTTAAAAACTACCTGCTTTCAATTAAGCAGGAAATTATCTAACCGGTTACTTAATTTGCTCTGGCTGGCAGTTTCTCAACTGCTTTATGCTGAGTGGAGCATGAAATTAAATATGTAACAACTATCCTAATGGTTATGTTTTTAGAAAACCAGCATTTAGAAATGGTATTTTGCATAGTATCAAAAGAAAGAATGACATAAAAAATAAATTACTGCTGCTTCAATGCATTTGATATTTAAAAGAAAGAAATTACTTCATTTTTGATTCTCTTCTTCTGATTAATAACAGAACAATCTTTGGTTTGACTGACGCAGACCCATTCTTGGCAATGGGGTTCTTTGGTTAGGTGGTTGGTTCCCTCCCCCCTCATCCATACCCTGCGCCCCCCCTTTTTTTATGTATAATGGGTGAAAATGTTGGTGTTAATCTCTTACTGTTTCAAGTGTTAAGCTCCCCGACATGAGCATCTATTTTGTGTACAGTATGACTCTTGGTAAAATCATTGTAAGAATCTTCAAGAGATTTTTGAAGTTTTCTGTTTGATGCTATTTGCTGGATCTTTCTCAGGGTTCACTTTCTGTATCCCAGCTGGAACCCACGCTTTTCTTACTGCTTAAGAGAGATTTTTCAGAGTCATATATGGAAAGTCATTACCTGATTTCCAGAGGCATCCCATTGGAGTTCAGTACTGGCTCACATATATACCTTTAAAAAAATTGCGAACCTGGTACAGAATGCTTCTCATTGTGCATTAGGAGAGAGGTCAAGCCAAGGTGGGCCAAGGTTAGGTTTGTAAAAGTGCCTAAATCTTCCCATTCTTTGTGTGTATTGGCATCAGCCCACCAACCCTCTCCCCTGCTCCAAAAGTTTACAGGCATTTACAATGGCAGAATGATCCACAAATTGGCACTATGTAAACTTGGCTACGCTGCCATCCGGGAAAATATATTTTGATTTGAATGTAATGACTTTGATGTGATTACCTTGATGACACAAATCCATAGACCTCACTGTATCTATCACTTCATAGACTTCATTGTATTTATCACTTTCGGTTTTATTTCTGTTTAACAGAAGAGAAATAATTTATATTATGATGCTAAGTTAGAATGAGTCTTTTTTAAATCCACAAGTGTATTAAACAGCTCTATGGATCACAGAAGTTTTCCTTTTTTAACAACAGCTAATAAAAAACCTTCTAATGCCACAATTATGATTTGAGATGCAGTAACTCATCATATTCCCCAATACCCAGACACAGACTATTTTGTTCTTCAGTTGGGTTTTAATGCTATCCAGCTTCCAAAGAAACTAAGTGTCATTTTGTAGGTTCTTTAATGAACGCATTTCTGTTCTCTGCAAACTTGTGAATTTGAGCCACCAAAGCAGTAAAATTGTTGGTCTTTGCTTTGAGTCTTTACTCAGCCATTCATTGTCTGTCACAATTTTTGAAAATGCTTTGAAATCTGGTAGAGTGTTGGTTCTTCCACAAAGTAATCCCACCCTTATATTGTAGACGCAACGGTTGTGGTAGCAGCTGTCTTCACCTTAGAAAAATTGCTTGGTGTTGTTAGTTGGCCATTATTCTGCCAGGCCCTTCTGTTTTGGCTCTTGAATAGGGGACAATTTGTTAATTGTCCCAAATAACAAAAATAATAAAAATAAGCTCCAATTGAGTAGGATCAGAACTGAAAAAGAATGTCTGACTTTTCATTTGTGTTTAGAGCCCTTTACCCATCTCTGGCATCTAATTCAGAAGCTGTCTCCAAATCTTCAAGAGTATAGCATGGCTTTTCTGTTCCAGTGCACACTTAAAGAAGAAAGTGGCAAAAAGCTCAAGGAAATGAGCTCAGTTGTTCAAAGTACTTAGAACAGCATCCCTATACATTACCCCAATTTTCTCAAAATTCTCTAGTCACAGTCTTGAGGAAAAGTCACCTTTCCTTATTCCTGCCATTGGCATTGATTTTCTTTCACTGTAGCCTGAAGTCAGAGCCACTGAGCTGAAAAACCTGCTGCTCTCTCTCAGTGATACCTTCCACTGAAGCTGATGGTGTCCTGTCAGCAGCTTAGCCAGACAGAACTGCCGACGACATCTTCATTAAGGAAAAAGCTAATATAAAAAAATAAAGGCGTTCGTGTAGATAGCAGAGTGAGAGTATCACTGAAAAGCATTTTGCAGAGTCAGTTGCTATGCCTTTAGTTTTAAAAATATATAAATGTTATATGAATCTCAAATCCGCTTTTATTTACATAAAATATTTATACATCAAGTGAGACAATTTCACAACTTTAAAATGTATTTTCCTGTTAGATTAATCTTTTCATATGCTAACCACATTACAAGTAAACATTTTCAGAGTCTCCAGTACATGAATGTGGCTAAAAGCTTCCTTGTTATTTTATAGTTACAGCATTTCAAATGTATCCCTTTTTACGTGGTTAGGCAGCCTGCCAGTTTTACCACTAAATTATAGCAGAGGAAACTCTCAGTAGAATGTGATTAGATTTCTTCCTTCTCCCCATGGTAAGGCGAAGCAAATTTATGTTCAAAATGCATGCTGGGTTCTGAAGAGTTGAATATAGAACCATATTTGTAGTGTTAAAAATGCATGCAAGTTTTGTAGTTGAAAATACATCTTGTTTATAGTACTGCTTTATATTACTGTTGTATTTTGTTCTGTTCTGTCAGTATTGTTTGTAGAATGATAGAAAAGCTTAAGTTAAGGTTTATATTTCAAAGAATTAGTGATGAATGTGTCTTGATCTTTGCTATTAATAAGCAACTATATTAACAAAGTAGCTACTAAGACTGGATTACAACCAGTTACAAGTATTTACCTAAGGGATCTAATTTCCATGTGTGTTATCTAAAGGCTGTACTTTTAAGGAGAAAGGCTGCATCTAATGGACCTCTGACTATATGGTGTGGCACATATCCAAGATTGCTTTGTTCAGATTAGGGACCTAGTTGGAGTGTATTTTGGTGCCTCTCTGGCCAAGAAGGTCAGGCTTCCTTCTTGTAGTAGTCAAGGCAGAATGGGAGAAGGGATCATGTGTGCCTGATTTTGACCCAATACAGAGTTGGAACATGGAATAAGACAACATCTGAAACTGGGAGTTAGGAACCATTCTCAAGTATACAGACCATTGTCCAAAGATCTTCAGTGGGCTGAACTGCCCCTGTGATGTCCCTGTTTTCCCATAAACTCCAAGCAGGCTTATCTTCTAGAAGTTACACTCTCTCAGCTGCTAACTTGAATTCCTAGGTAGGCTAGTTTGTGAATTATGAATGCTAGTGACCAAAACCCTCTTGAGAGGTTTCTGAAAGACCATGTGCAGTGGCTTGTGATCAATGTCTATTATATGTTTGATAGATGGCTGCATGAACAATTCTCTCATGAGTATGTATGATCATTATAATGACATGAAAACAAACCTGTTTATATTATAGTTGTTACTCAGGAGCACAGTTTTCATTATATATATATATCCTTTAAGGACAGGAGAGATCATTGTGAACCACTATTAAATAACATAAACCAAGCAATTTTAGTCATAGGTCTCTGAAGAAGCCTGTTCTGATGATCAGTTGAGTTGAAGTAGGTATTTTACAAAAAAACGTAGTGCAAAAGCTAAGGTGGATATAAATGCTTATTTAATCCCTGTTCTAAGAGGTGAGCACAATAGCTGGGTAGGAGTCTCTTATGGTTTGTAAATCTTTTACAGGAACAGAAGGGTTCAGATTCTGACATTAAAACTCCAGCATGTTTCACAAGCGATCCTTAAAAATGTACACTTGTTGCTGCTTGCAATGTGTGCTTTTAGTGTTAAAGTGAACTGAACCATGTATTCATAGTTCCATCTCCTACTGCCAAGCAAAGGAATTAAATGAGTAACTTTAATGAATATAATAATTGGATTGTCTACTATATATAGATATGACATTAAACAAATCTTTAAAATCTTATGCGTGAGAATGTACCTAATAACAAAATTTAATAAATGTGACTATGATGTATATGATTCAATTAATTAGAGGAAAACATTCTGGAGAACATAAGTGGTTGATGTAAAGATGTTTCATAAGGATTAGCTTGGCTGTTAGCTTAAAAGAAACTAGTGTAGGAGGAGGAGAGGTCCCACCATATATTTTTTTAATAAACCTCTTGAAAATCTTTGGGTTTTCAAATTTAAAAAGATTTTTTAAATTGTTTTAGAAAATGTTCACCAAGGCATCAAGTGACTGTGCAAACAGTAAAAACAGTGAGTCAGTAAACCACACTAGCCTAATTATTCTGAGTAGAGAGGTAGGGTATATAGCACAGTGTGGATTACTTATTCATTCTTTGTAAACAGCTTTCATAATAATGGACCAATTCAAAGCCTGTTGGCATCAGTCTGCATTCCTACTATTATCATCAACTTCCATTCCAACTCAGAACCTGATCCAAAGCCTATTGAAGTTGATGAAAATGTTGTTACAGCTGAGGTGGTGCAAGGACCTAGACAAGCTGTTCTGAAATTAAATATACTACCTCTTTTTACCTTTTTCTTGATTCTTTTGCTAACTTTGACAGCACCCAGCTCTTGGGACAACTTTCATTGAGCAAATATTGATTTTTAGATGTAATTTTCTATATGGGAGTTATTCTACTGAGTGTTCAAAATGTGTTGTGCCTGTAACTAAGAAAAATATGACATTGTCACAAGAAGAAGCACAGAAAGTGTTGTGTATGCTTATAATTATATTGAAGTAGAGCAGCAGAACATTCATTTAACTTATGATTTGTATACAAATAAAAGATGTAATTGCTTTAATTTATATCACCATGGATCATTGGTAAATGTGACCCAAAAGGATCTGTATTTTGGTCTGAAGCTCAATGTTGTCTTATTCCTTTTATAGAGAATAATAGTAATCAGCTGTCAACTAATCAACTTATCTGTCCCATGAAGACTGGATTTTTTTCAAGCATTTATTGACACTGATGTTCCCACTGAAATAAGTGGGATTGTTCATGGGATGGAAGTTACGCTTTCTTTTACTTGTAAGAGTTTTCCCAAAGACACAAGGACATAATTTATTGATCCATTTAAAAAATGAAAGTGCCTCACAAGCCATACGGCATGGGCAGTCCAAATATACTGGAAGGGGAAAGAGTGAAATGGCAATGTAATCCCTTTTTGCTATTTCCATAAGACTGATATAAAATGGCACTGCAAGAGGATGTAGGGTTACTCACTGAAGATGCAGTCAAGATGGATAATCTTCAGATTGCTTATCAGTGTATTTGTATGTCATCTTTCAGAGTGGGTGAACTCAGGAGGTGTGAATTAAAGTATATTACTTAGATATATCCTGATCAATAGTCATGTTCTCAGAAATTTTGATTCTAGAGTGGAGATATTCAAGAGGGATTAAATATTTTTTCTCTGTAGGATGCTGTATCATACAAATGCCACTTTCCTTCTTCAGCCAAACCAATTTCCAGTGCAGTCTTTCTCTGCAAAAAAATTAAAACATAAAGGTTGTGTTCTTACTCTTATATTAACTCCATGCACAAACTCTCTTATTGTCCTCTGCTGACCCAGGGGCTTGAGACTGGACCAAATCAGCTGTTTCACTTGGTGGGAAAAAATCAGGGATAGGGGTGGAGTGACTCTCCTTTGAGGTCAGCTTTTTGCAAGGGAAAACACAGGGTTCCAGCCTTGTGATTCTGTGATTCCACATGCGTCTTGGATGCAGTGTCTTAGCTTGTCCATGGTGCCTTTACTTCTCAGGCTGTATGTTACAACATCTGCTTTGTACTTTCTTGCTTTAAAACCAGCAATAACAAGAACACTAACTGCATTACATGCTCTAGAACGGCAAAAGAAAGAGCCCTCAGTAGCCTAATAGCAGTGGGATCACAAATTCCACGAAGTATACAAGTATATAAATATATATAAAAAACATACAAGCTATAAATACTATGTTTATTCTAAAGAAGAGATGAGAAATGCAGTCACCAGACAAAATGTTTATTTTCTGTCTGCTCACATGTATTTTTTCATCCTTTTGTGACCTCAATGTGATAATATCTAGACAGTTTGTTCTACAGCATGAGATGTGCTGTGTGAAGAGGCAGGAGCAGGAGCATTCACACCATGCCAGGATCTTGACTGGTTGATCATCTCTTGCTACTTATGATTAAGCAATAAAGAGAGGTACAGGGTATTTCCTGGGGATTAATAACTGATAGGGAGGAGTTAATGGCCTGAGGTGCAGCTGAGGGCCATTAACCCCAGCTGGTCATCAATCCTCATTAAAAATCTCTGCAACTCAGCTCACCAAACACAGTGAAGGGCAAACCAATGTTTTAAGTGCCTTTGTGATTCCCCTCTCTGTTGTCTCCTTAAATTAGTTCTGTTTTAATTTTTATTACTTACTGGGGTGGTTTCTGCTTTTCTTACTGCAGTAGAAGTTTGATTCAGTTAAGGCTTTATCTGACCAGTAGTTGTGCAAAAGCTGTGGAGCTCAGACCTTTATGCACAAATGGAAGTCCTCAGTACTGCAGCAGCAGTATCTCTGATACTCTAACATTTAATTACATGAAAAAGAAGGTAAGTAATAAATTTAATAGAACATCGGTTTACAAAACCTGAATTTTGTGTTTTGATAATGTAGCATGACATTTTCTGTCATAACAGAGAAAATTTTTAAGGCAAGAGCCCCTGGTTCTTCCAGTTTTGAAGATGTTGAACGCTCTTTTAATAAGTTTCTAAAAATTACTCCTTTACATTTGACACTACTTGATACATAAAGCACCTCCTTGTTCTGCAATCCATATACATAGACTTAACAAGCCAAGTATTGCAAATAGTTGTTTTGTATTAGCTGATGAGCACTGGAATATGCATCTTTTATAACTGGTATTGGGTTTACTTAGGTTTTGAAATGTGTGTGTTTTGTGTTATGTGTTATTTCTAGAAAGTTAATTCTCTTGTGAGCAAGACACTATAATTGTCAGCATGGTATTTGGCATATAGTAATTTTGTAGGTATTCTATTACTTCTGCTTATTTTAAATTCAGATTATGGTAGTCAAATATGAAGCTATGACAGTATTTGTGAAAGTATTTTTGGAAACTGATAAAATCCCAGAGTCTCTTTTCCAGGTCGTAGCCCTGCTTCTAGTGGTAGCAGTACTCAGCAGTGTCAGAGAGCTGATTGGCTCTGAGAGTTGGCTGAACTCAAGGACAGCTGATTGTCTGTGTTTGTTACAAATGTCTATCTGAAAATCAGCAGAAAAGTCTCTGCGGCTCTTACAACTTTGTAGAGATGCTATCAAATGTGATTGGCAGAGTTGTGGGTACAGGAGGCAGATAATAGAATGAAAGGCTGTAATCTGGCAGCAGCACAGCGAAATCAATGAAGATTTTTTTTAAATTTTTTTTTTTTAATTCTAGTGAGAGCATAATTCGTGTTTAGGCCTTCATTTTAAAATGTGTGGTTTTGTCCTACACCCACTGATGAAGTCTGGACCCTGTACATGGGCTAAAAAAATCAGTAACCCTCTTCTTCTGGGGATGCACAAATACCTGGGAGAGGAGTGACCTGAATGTTTGAAACAGGAAGAGCACAAGGCATTCCAGCTTAAGAAATGCTGTTTGTATGAAATCCTTTCCTGATGCTGTAGAAAACGAAAAGCAGAGGAAAGTGAGTATCTGGTGAAGAATGCTACTGTGATCTACCACCTTGAAAAGCTCATCTGAGTCTGCCATGTAGAAAGAACTGCTGTTTCCATGTACCACAAGGACACTGGTCTGTGAGGAACTTGGATATGCAAGTAGTGGGAACTCTACGGGAGAGACTTGGATCAAAGCAGCAGTTCTTTAAATGTAGTTATAAAAGGTACGTCTCAATACGGCCTGGTCTTTTATTGAGAAGATTCATGGCAAGTATATATGGCGACTGTAGTAAATCTATTTCCCCTTCATGGTTTAAAAAGACATACCTTCATGTGTTGTGGGACCTTGCTGTAAATGTTCATGTGAGTGAGGGTAAGCATTCACAGGCTCATTTGCAGAATCACCCCACTGAAGTAGAGACCAATAGGGAGTCATATTCCATGGAAAAGCTGAAAATGTTACCTGGGCCCTTGTATGTGGTATTATAACAGCTGAAGTCTCCTATATTAACTGTCTGCATCTGGGACTTGAGGAGGATTCTTAACCAGCCCAAAAGTATTTCGAAAGGAATTCCAGAAGAAAAAGATGCTTTTTAAAATAAGTTTTACGAGATGTTCTCTTCTTGTACAGTCAAAAGTAGTTCACTGTCTACAGTTTTGCTTATGGGAAGCTTTTGAATGCTTTTTTTTACTGTACAACATGACTTGGACTCCCTTATTAACCTTTGAGGCTGTGTATTAGATACCTTTTCCAGAACACTAGTCCTCTCTCCTGTACTCTGTTCTTATAGCTATAAGTCTTATGGCAGCTTGTATTTTCAGTTCCAGGTGTCAACAATAGAATCCTATTTATAGGGTCTGCCAGTTACTGAAAGCAGCAAACTTGCTTTAGGCATACATTTTGAGACTAACTCATGCTGTAGCTCTTTTTGCAGAAACCTATGTGCTGTGTAAGGCGAAATATCTGCACTTCTGTGACTTCTGCATAGCTTATAAAATCTGCTGCTATTCATGTTTGACATGCTGTTACATGCTCTTCTGTTTGTTTCTGTTTTAAGGGATGATTAATAAAGCTTCAAAAATACAGGTTCTAGGGCATGCAGTGATGGTCCAGCCCACTATGCATATTTTCTATAAAGAGCATCTTTGTTTGTTCTCTAGATGCTACAGAGAAGACACTATCTGTTGAAGGGAGCAAAATGTGGCACTTTCTTGCCCTGGGATTGCTCAGTTTTTTCATTGCTTCCTAGAAATCTGTGGTGGAGAATCAAGCACAGTGCAGTAGGAGCTGCATGTGAATGCTGTGAAGAGCTGTGTTTGTGTATAGGGAATAGCTGAGGAACATGGGAATCAGTAGTGTCCTTTTGAGCATGATAACTGAGTGAGTATACAGGGCCGCGGAGATGATAAGAGGGCTGGAGCACCTCTGCTGTAGGGCCAGGCTGAGGGAGTTGGGGTTGTTCAGCCTGGAGAAGAGAAGGTTCCAGGGAGACCTTATAGTACCTTCCAGTACCTGAAGGGGCTACAAGAAAGCTGGAGAGGGACTTTTTACAAGGGCATGGAGTGATAGGACGAGGGGTAATGGCTTTACACTGGAAGAGGGGAGATTTAGAATAGATATTAGGAAGAAATTCTTCTCTGTGAGGGTGGTGAGACACTCGCCCAGGTTGCCCAGAGAAGCTGTGGCTGCCCCCTCCCTGTCAGTGTTCCAGGCCAGGTTGGATGGGGCTTGGAGCAACCTGGTCTGGTGGGAGGTGTCCCTGCCCATAGCAGGGGGGTTGGAACGAGATGAGCTTTGAGGTCCCTTCCAACCCAACCCATTCTATGATATACCAGTTAAATTGCTGTGAGAACCCAGCTGGCAGATGTCAGTGTGGGTTGAAGTAAATAATAAAAATCAGAGATGGGAGGTTTCAGGGAGAGAGCAAACAAGGAGACATTAGAGTTGTGCAATCATATTGGTCAGCAAAGAATTAAATCCTTTTTCTTAAGTCCTTTGGCATCCCTGTCCAAGTCTCCATGTCACGTGAAAGACTCCAGCTCCTGCCTCTGTGGCAGAACCACAGAGTGGTAGGGGTTGGAAGGGACCTCTGAAGATCATCTAGTCCAACCCCCCTGCTAGAGCAGGATCCTAGAGTAGATCCCAGAGGAACACGTCCAGATGGGTTTGAAATGTCCCCAGAGATGGAGACTCCACCACCTCTCTGGGCAGTTCCAGTGCTCTGTCACCCTCACAGTAAAGAAGTGTTTCCTTATGTTAAGATTGAACCTCATGTGTTCCAGTTTGTGCCCATTGCCCCTTTGCTTCATGTACCATTTATGGTCCATATTCTAGGAAACTTGTTTTCCTTGTTTTGTTGTGACTATCATGTTTTGCATTGTGTTCACATTTTTACAATGGCCAGCCACCAGGTCATATATTTTTTTCCCTTCCCCCTGAATCTCTGGCTTGAAGGAGGGGGTGTTTTATGTGGCTTATGGCTTAACATCTTCTGTGTTTTTCTGATCAGCTAACCTTCTATGTTTATTTTAAGTATGAAGTTTCAGTGGTGTTTATATTCATCCTGTTTCAGACTGGTCATGGGTTTGCTGCAAAGCCTTCTTTTAAAAACAGAAATATTTATTCTTTCTTCATCTTGGCCCCTGAGTATGAAATGGATGTTCTGAGTCGGCTCATGGCTTATCAGAAGCTTATTGCTTCTTCTGTCTTGTTGGTCTCTTCCATTATAGTAATTGTGAGTATATTTTTTTTTTTCCTATCTTTGTGTCTTCATGCTGAGTTGTTCTTGCCCTTCATGTTCTGATTATAAAATGTCAACATCATTGTAGATTTTTTTTTTTTTTTTTTTTTAAATTTCTTGACTATAGCTTTCAACTTGCCAAAAGCTAAAGAATTTTGGTAAAATAGTGGTATGCTTGTTGCTCTCTTGGCACTGCTATGCAGAAACTCTGACTTCGGTGGAAATGCTCCAGATTTATGCCTATAGTAACAAGAAGAGAAACGCAACTGATGTCTTTAGCTAAATGTTTCAATGTGATATTTCAGTGACCTAGACAATATCACTACTTATAGCATAAACCTTTCAAGTTTCTTGGAGTGTATGAGGTTTTGCTATACTTCCTTTTTGTACTTGTGAAGCTGCTTTTTTATCCCATCAGGTCAAAGGCCTCTTCAGAGATTAGAATGCTTCCCTCTACTTCCCACTTCCAAACTAACATGTTGCGTTGGCAGTCTTAGCAAGAATGTAATTCACTATCAATTAGTTTAATGGGTGACATGCATTGGCTTTCTTGTAATCCCTAAATAACACTTGAATGTTGTTCTTGCTGTTCCTTGTCTCCAAGCTGTGTGTAATAATTATTCCTATACTTGACAGCTTTGACTGGAACTGAGTTGAACAGAGTGTATGTAGCTCAGCTTAATTCATGGTTATTTGTTAGAAAACTTTTTCCTGTTTGCAAAGGTTTGTTTCATTTTATCTTCTATTCAGCATAAAGGATCAGTGTGCAGAAAATAACCAAGATGCTGCTGAGTATGGACAGATATTTAGAGATAAACAGATGAAACTGAATGTTGTCAGAAGAATGTCATCTTGTTAAGCCTGGAATATTTTTCTTTGCAACGTTTTTAGGTCAGTGGGATTTCAGTTCAGCTGGATGTGAGATAGGGTTGACTTGAACTCTTGTGGTGTTAAGGTCAGAATTATCCACCTCTTAGTTCTGCTTTTGAGCTGAAGATCTTGAAAGCCTCGCATCATCAGTGTCGTGGCATTCTGCTTGCTAGGATTCCAGATTTTCTTGCTATGCCACAAACCTGCTAAGCAGACATCCTTAGGGATGGCAAACCTTTGCAAAGCTATCAGATTGGATAGCTCAACTAGAATTTCCACACTTTCTACTCCCATGCTAGGAACCAAATGAGATTGGTTTTCACATAGGCTTGGCCTTATCTCTGTAGAAGGGAGCTTGGAGGTCTAAGAGTCTGAGAGGCAGGATTTGCAGAATGGCAAACCTGGGAACTGTTTCTAAGGTCAGCAATTCTGGGACAGTATGCCTAATGGGGCTGATTGAAAGCTGTAGATATTAGGAATCTATGTAGCTGATCATGAAAACAGTCTAATATTCAATATAATGGCAGGTATTTAAGGAGGAGAAGGAAAATTAACAAGGCTTAATTTTACTGAGACTGTAGAGCGCAGGAAGTCTTCACTGGGCAGTATGACTGAATTTTTCTTTACATTTCTGATTTATGGAGAGGTTAGTACTTCCAGATTTTAGTCTTGCTCATGATGAAGTCTGGCATTTCCTGTGAATGAGAAGCCCTGCTTTTCAGTTACTCTAGATGCAACCCAATGTCTGAATGTGTTGCATGAGACAATTTTTTCCACCCAGTTTTTCTAGGGATGCAGAATCTGTAGAAGTTCTTTTATGGAACTTTAGATATAATTTTACTGTATCTTTGATGTGTAAACAGAGACTGCACTTGATGTGTGTGGTAGAAAACTTCTGTAGGTACCTATGGGATAAGGTTGCTGTGCTGCATTTTAAATAATTAACACTGTTGGAGGTGGGGACTTCTCCTGCTGAGAGAAATAGAGAAACTTCTCAGTAGGATTCAATGGCAGACGTAAGAAAATACATCTATTTTTAAATCAAACTTACAGAAGAGAGCCAGGATTGGTGTATGTATTGCAGCATGTAGGGTCAGAAAGGAAAATAAAGTCTTATTCCTTTGCTGTTTCTGGGGGGGGCTAAGGGAGTAAATGACCTGCAGCTTTAGCTAAGTGAAAGGATTGCAATTTCTTAATGGTGGTATCCAGTAAAAAAAAAAATAAATCTAACTTTTCTGGTTTTGGAGAATGCCTTGTAGTATGTAAATAGTCTGATGTTAGTGTGTACCTTAAAAACATAAGAGAATCCCATAATGCTTCATATAAAATTAGAGGCTCTATTCTAACCTACCCCAGTAAACTGGAGAGTTACTGTCATATGAAACTAGCATGAGATCAAAATAGGCTCCAAAATATTGTAAATGTTAGAAGACACTAATGTATATTGTTGATTATAATTCCAGTCACTGGTTATAAACCTCATGAAATGAATCACCTAATTTATAATGCATACCATGGGACAACATCTAATTTGGTGACAAGCATGGAGTCTAGCAAAGATTCAATAGAAACTGGCTTAAATGACTATGTTGTCATCTAATTACATATATTTTCTAAAGCTTTGTTATTTAATATACCTGTTGTTATGATTAAATTGAATTTCACACCTTCAAAATATTCTGGTAAATAAGTGCCCTTTCCTCTGTGAGATGCAAGGTTAGTATTTATTTTAAATTGTGATTGGTTTTGTGAGAAAGATAAGAAAATCAACATATGCCGTTATCACTCCTCACTTTTGACGCAAGAAGGTGAGGGCTAGCCTTGGAAAGTAATTGATATTCCTGTACAGGTTGAAACTGATATGCAAACAGATAAGCAGAATGCTTCGAGCCTGTACTCTAGCTGCAAAAAGCCATGCCATTGATTGTTTTCCATGTCCTCCAGTTTCAGACCAGATCTTTGACCTTTTGGACCATTCTGCTGTTTTACTCTGACGATTTCAGATGCCTTGGACCCGTGTAATTTTTAGCCACATATGTAGAATAGAAAACTATTTAAGTGATGCTGTTTGAGTTAACATTGTCTACTAAACTGTCATAAGAATAGGTGTCTAAATAAGGGCTCAGTTGCATGTAATTATTTTGCACTAAAAACGTCATCTATGCCTTGGATAACATATAGCCAAGAAGTACACTGATATTGCATTGCTTATTGTGTTGTGTTCCCTAAACTTGAACTTGTCTGGTCTTCACAGATCACTATGGCTAATTCTAAAGCAGAAGGAATACACCAATATCATTGGGAGGTAATATAGTGGTGGTTATTGTCTGAAGTAAAGGCCGTAAAAGTATAGTTTTGTTAAAAGTTTCATTCCTAGACTTTTGGAAGTTGGTTCTTGTCTATAACGTGACCAGATCTGGTATAAAATTCCAACCTCTGTGGTCCTGATATAAAATGGCATATTTTTAATCATGTGATTCTATGTAGTTTTGGACATGTTTAATGGTGGTAGTGGCAATGTGAGGTATCCACTGCTGTTCTGGTGGCAGCTTCCATACTAAATGTAACCATGGTAGAGTGAGCCGTGGGGTTCATTCCCTGTTTCCATCAGCAGAGTGTTTGCTCTGTTCCAGTTTGTTTAACACATGGAAATTCATGTGTTATACTGGTGTTACCTAGCACATATTTTGAAGATAATGGGGCTGTTGAGGTGTAACAAACCAATTATTTATGAATTGTTGCAAGATGGGGAGAATGCTTTTCCTAAATAGGTGTACAAAGCTTGGGACTCGAACAGTGATTGCTAAAACTTGTTCAGATAGGGGAATCTTATATTACTGTTCTTGCAGAGTCACTCATTGGGTGAGATCTGTGCATGCTCTTGGAAGCTGCAAATTTTCTGTCTTCTAATTGAGTAAATACTTTTATCCTTTGAGCTCCTTATACACATGTCATTTTTTTACAACAAAAACTGTATTAAGGGAAATAGCTCTTTTGTTTAATTAGTTGCTTATCTTCTACATTATCTACAGCAGGCTTATGTTGCAGTTACGGAACAGATGCAGTGCCCTGGAAACAGGGGAGGAAGGTGATCTCCAGGGGAGGTGTCAGAGGCAGCTGTGCTTCAAATACATTTCTGTACAAAGGGAAAGAGGAGGGTGATAGCTGCTGGAGAATCTCTTGTATGTGGGGTGGAGGCACCCATCTCCCATACTGACCTGAAGTCTTGTAGGGTTTGCTGCTTACCACATGCTTAGACCTAGGATGTTGTGAAGAGTCTGCTGAGGGTTGTCTGTCTTTTGGACTGTCATCTTCTGCTGCTCATCCATCTGAGCCCTAGTGATACTGCCAGGGAGATACTGAGCATACCAATAATGTAAACAGTGAGGTGAACAAGGCTGAGAAGCAAGTGATGCAAGGTGACAGTTACAAGAGTGATCTCAGCAATGGTTGTGCAGGGTCAAAAGAGGGACTAGAACTCTGTTGTAGGTACATGATCACACACTCTTGCAATAACTTCTGTATGGTGAGACAGCTTGCATGATGAGTACTGCAATGAATGGATACAGGTTCTTCAGAACAGATGGCAAGACAAGGATTAAGGGATTTTTCCTCTAAGTGAAGGAGCAGTTTGAATATATGAAACTCTTTGTGGGACAGAGGACAGGCAAGTTGAGAACATGTGGGTCATGATAAGGGAATAGGCCAGTGTGGGCACATCATGATGGGAGTTTGTTACAAATAATCATCTGATTATGAGGAAGCATACAAAGTCTTTAGACAACTTGTGGAAGCTTCTGGCTCACAAACACTGGAAAAGTGTCGTGGTTTAACCCTGGCTGGCAACTAATTGCCACACAGCCGCTCAATCACTTAGTAGGCAAAGGCTGAACAAGGAAATCGTGGGGTGGGTGAGTTAGTGGCAAGGGGCACAGGTAAGCCTGAGATACTTGTGCTTCACTGTTCTTCACTAATGCGGCCTGACAGACCTCTGCGCTTAATGAAAGGGTTCAAGAAGGGCAAGGAATCCCATCAGGGAAGAAGGACCGAGTTGGGGATTACTTGAGAAAAATTGACCCATGCAAGTCAATAGTGCAAAACAGGCTGCGTCCAAGGCTGTTGAGAGAGCTGGTTTGTGTCCATACAAGACTGCTTTCTGTTGTCTTTGAATGGTCATGGAGACTGGGGAAGAGCCCCAATGGCTGGAGAAAGGCAAATGTGGTACCAGTCTTCAGAAAAGTTTAATACTGGGAACTGCAGGCTCATCAGCCTTTCTTCACTCTGTGGGAAAAGCATAGAGGGAGTACTCTTGGAGCACATCTCTGCACAGATGCAGGAGAAGGTGATCAGAAACCATCAACATGGACTGACTGAGGAAAATCTCATTCCCTATGAGAACTGTCAGGAAGTGGAATAAGTTGCTTGGAAAGGATGTGGAGCTTCTATCCCTGGTGGCTTTCAAGACTCGACTGGATAAAGCCTTGAGTGAGCTGGTCTGATTCTAGCTGACCTTCTGAGCAGGTGGTTGGACTAGAGGCTTCATGAGGTCCCTTCCCACCTGAATGAGCCTGCAATTCAGTAATTCTATAATGTGCAAGATGTCAGAGATGGGCAGATTAGTTCTCATGTACTGGTGGTATGTATGGTATGACAGAGTGAATAAACAGAGCAGAGGCATTACCTTAATTACCTGAAGATGCAAGCCTGATGGTCTGTATCAGTGGTGCTGTTTAAGTTAAGTTGGGGAGCTACTCAAGTGCTGTTAGGAAAAGAAAACTGCAGATGATGAGAAGCTGAGGAACACAAGTCTTGTGGCAGGGTCTTTTATCTAATATTTGTCTGTTTAATTTATTTTTTTTTCCTAGTACTTGAATTTTGTTATTTAAAGGCCACGGCCCATAGTGTGTTAGGGATATAATTGCAAACAGAAAGACAGCAGATAAATCTATATGGGATTTTTAAATGGAGCGAATGGCATTAATGAACATATGACATGTCCATTTGTCAGAGTTGGGAAGGAGGAAGACAGATCAGAAATTTTGCATGACTACATTAATTTCTAAGCTACAAATTTGTGTTATGTGGACTCCAAGGATCTCTCTACAGTTGAATTTTTATACTGTGATTGGCATTACACAGATGGGAAAAGGGGTAATATGATGAGAAAAGTGTCAGGGCATGAAAGCATAGAAAAGTATGCTGGTGGGTTTTCTGGTTTTGTGCTTTTCACAAATGGTGCTATTCATAGGTCATCGACATGGAGGATTTACTTGACATTGCATAAAATGTTTTCTGCATTCAGTGCAGGAACATTCTCTGTAACTCTGTTCTAGTTGATAGCAGTTTGGGACATATCACAATGTTGGTAATTTAATTGTTTGCCTAGTATGAATCTTGCATGAGAAACTCGAAGTGAAGACAGCTTGAACTGAAAATAGTGTCACTCTCGTTTCTTAGATGCTTTTTAAGCAGTATAAATGTGGAGACTACAAAGCAGCTTTCAGTTTGCACTCCTCAGTGAAGATTCTGAAAAGGCTATTCATATTAGCCTAGTATGGCGCAAAAAAAAAAAAAAAGATTCCTTTTAAATTAGGATTTATAAATAATCTGGAGTTCAGTTCTTGCACTGGCTCTGTGGAACAAAGCTGTTTGCCAAGTTACTTGAGGAGAGAGTCTTTTTTCTTCTTCCCCCTCCCCACCCCCCCACCCCCCCGCCCTTCTCCTGGAAGGATGTGTGCACTGCAGTTAGACTCTGCATGTGGGAACCTAAATACATGATGCATCAGGGAACAATGTGAATTTGGAATGCATCAGAGCCATTGCATTCCTCTGTTGGCCTCAATACTGTCAGCAGTCTGTTTTCAAAGAACCTGCTCTTGTCCAGAAGCTTGTGACTCCAGAAGTCCTCTCAGGTAGTAAAGAGCAGTTAATCACTTCCCACTACTTGAGAGGAACAAATACGCTACCCTTGGACTATTTAATTTTTCTATTTTCTTAATGACAATAAGTATAGCAGGCTTATGTGGTTGTGCTGTGGGATGAAGGGAAGGGGTTTATGCACTATGGGATTTGATGGCAGCATCTCTGAGGGAACTTGCCCATCATCTCTCCAAGTGCAAACACCTTTTGTGGAGTGGTGTCAGTGGGGTAGCTGGAAAAGATCCTAGGGTTGCCTAAAAAAGGATCTTTCTGAGCATGTGTTTACAGGCAGGGGAACTTTCTGGAATAACAAATTGGTTCCAGATTGGTTCAAGGAATGGGTAAAGAAAGTTCACGTGAGCCCGTATTTGACTCTGTATCAGCACACTAGTGTTGAATTTCTTGGTGGCTCCAATTATTGATATTGCTGAGGATCCTTAAGGTCTGTAGCCCAAAGACACCATGCTGAGATAACCTGTGTTATACCTCTTAGAGAGGCAGAGCAGGGGCTATAGGAGAAGTGACTAGTTTGTGGTAGTGTGACGTCTGTGGTCAAAAAGGAAAACAAACTTGGACTCCTAGTTACTATCTTCACTGTCATTTTTCTCTGAGGAATAAATCTTTGGTCTTACCCTATTTACTTAATACTCTTGTTGGCATTGGATGCTTGGATGTGTCAGTAGAGCCCTCCTCCAGGCCTGAGCTGCACTGAAATATTTTCTATATTGGAACATGAACATGAAGTTAGCAGTTGGGACAGTAGTTGGTTGCTGCTATGGTCCAAGGCTGCATCATCAGCACTTGAAGTGCCTTATGGTAATGGTCACAAGGCCACAAGAGTGGCCTCATTAGCACAAGACCAATAGCATATGCCCTTAAATTGTCGAAGTTATAAGAAACTTTTATTGCTGCACGCCATTTCATTATTACATAGGTATTACCTCAGTGGTGGGAGTGCAAGTGCTGATATCATCTGAATAAATAACACAGCTTTCTGCTTGTAGTGTTTGGAATAATGTTCTTTTTAGCCCTGGGGATCTTTTGTTTCTCACTCCTTGGGTCTGCATCTACTGGTTTTGGGGGGCAGGGGAGAAGGAAAAAAAAAAAAAAAAAAAAAAAAAAAGAAAAAAGCGAAGGTAATTATCTCTGCTAATAGCCTGTCTGCTTGTGGTTGATTGAAATGCAGCCTGGTGCTCCTGTGTCACTGATTTATTCCCAAAGAAAAGTTCCAGTTGTCTACGAAGCCAACACCTTTGGACAGGCACCATCTGGCCAACTGCTTATTAACTCCCGTGGTCCTGCCTCATTCTACTAGTAAAGAGACCAGTCTCAGAGAAAGCAACCTAGAGGGATGCTGTCAGGGGCCCCAAGTTCTCCCTTCCCTAAAAAAAAAAATATTAATTCCATGCAGCCTCCCTAGCAAGTGCCATGTAAAAATAATTAAAAGGGTACTGAGGAAAACCAGCTACTTAAAAAGACTAAACACAGAGTTCTCTGATTCTTTAGGCTGGCCAGGCTTTTCCTGTGAGGAGGCCAGAAGTCAGTTGTCTTTACGCTGTCATTTTGGTTGCCCTTGTGTGAGGGCTCCTTCAAGTCCAAGTACAACTCAGGGCAGCCATAGTTCCCTATGGATCCTCATATCCATGGGATTTGCTACCTGGCCATACACTTGCTGGTGGCTTTAGTCTCCTTCTACAGCAGCAGAGGTGGTCTTCCTGAGAAGAGTTTTTTTAACAGTTTAGTTTTTTACTGCAAAGATCCTTTAAGGACAGACTGGATTATCCAGGATGTGCAGGTTTGAAATCTGTTAACCCGTTGATGCCATGTGTTTGAATGGAAGCATAAAAATAAACATCTTTAAGAAAGATAAAACACTATAAGGTAATCTAAAATTGTTGCTGGCTTGGAGAGGTGTGTTCATTGGTGGAGTATTTTATCAGAGAGCCATATGCAGGGAGCTTTAATTTCTATTGGAAAGTCTTTTCTATGAAATAAAGGAAGAATTGGTTCTATCATCGTATGCTACACCTGTCACCAGAGGGATCTTACTGCATTTTTAAACAGAAGGAGTGTGATTGGGTTTAGACAGAAATAGAGGGTACTTGTAAACTCACAAATGACAGTATAGCGTCTCTGAAAATTTTCTTTCAGCAATATCTCCTCAAAATTTGGACTCTAACGAAATAGAAGAAATTACAGATTGTTTTTACAGAAAGATCTTTACAATTAGTATGAAAAGTAGCATAAGCAACTGTGACATGATTGCTGCCTTACTTTGATTTTAAATAAGAAAATATTTTTTCTGTTATCTGTTGCTAGGTAGTTTCACTGCTAGGCACTGTGGTCCAAAAAATGTTTTCTTTGTTTGAAATTCTCTGACAAAAATTTGGAAGGATCTGAGGATCCATTTGAAAAGTATAAGTCTGATAGAAAAACATATGTTCTTTGATTTCTACCCCAATGTTCAAGTATTTTGAACATGGGGATGGGGAATAAAATTAGCCAGAAATGTTGTCTGTCAGCTTGTTATAGTTATGCCATAACACAGTGTATGGCCACAGTTAAATCCTCCTGTTGTTCTGTCTTAAAGTTAGGACTGTACAGGACTTGTTCTCACCTGTTTGCACTTGGAAAATTGTTCTGAACATGGACAAAATAATGTAACAGACTCAGGATCTGGCACTGTTTTCCCTGCTGGGGAATGAATGGTACAACTCATAATTGCTAACATTGTGCACAGATGCTCAGAGAGATGATAGAAATGGAAAACTGACCATAAAGCAGCTGGATTTTGGTTTGATTCCCCTAATGCAGGGTACTCGGGAGTTTTCTATTCTCAGTAATTAAACCAGGGAATATTACAAGGAAAAGGCAATGGCTGAAATTACTATCAGTAAGTTACTTTCAAAAAGGTGTGAATCTATAATCAAACCTGCAGACTAAAATATTTTATTATTTCTCTCTTATCTGTGGAACCACTTTAATCTTTTGCAAAAAAAATGTTACTAGATAAAGGTTGATAGAATTGTCTTGCTGTTTAGCCTATGCCCTTTGCAATTTCATTTTCACCATGTTTTACAGTTGTGCTCGAGCACAAATGTTGGCTAGAAATGTGCAATTGAGGTAAACTTCCATTTGAAGTCACTAGGTGTTCAGTCTGTGTGAGATGGTACGGGATCAAACAACAGACTTGAATAATCTCAGCTGATGTTTGGTGTTAAGCAGTTCCAATATATAGTGCATACTAGAAACTTCTTCAGCAAATCTGTACAGATGAGCAAACTACAATTAGTCAGCAGAGCCAGATCTAGTTCTGAGCTAATCTTCCCATTCCAATAAACAGAATGTATACTTTGGGTTTTTGTCTTTCAAGGACCTATGACAATATATTGTCACATAATCCCCAGAGTATTGCTGGAGCATCATTGTGTGTCATGGGGACCAAGGCAAATTGAACAGGTGTGTTGAAGAGAATGTGATGGAAAGGATGATTTCATGAGAGAAAAATGAGAATATCAGCTTGGGTAAGAACATTATATGCTTACTTATTTTAACATTTGAGGTGATGGAAATCTTACTCTAAAAGAAGTTAAGGCTTATTAAAAGTGTATGTGTGTGCATGCCTATACACAATCTTTATTTATATATATAGACACAAATATATCCTGCTGTTTCTGTCAGCAAGGTTAACAGTGTTCACCTGTTTTGGAGGAGTCTATAACTGAATGGCTAATGAACACTAGCAAAAAAGGCAACTGCTTGTTTGTTTGCTTTTAAATGGCCATGCTTACGTACATTTTGTCCACAAAACTTTTCAGATGCACTCTTTTTTCACCTTCAAATCTGGAATAGAATCATAGAATCACTATGGTTGGAAAGTACCTCCAGGATCATCAAGTTCAACCTTCATCCCAACATCTCCCTAACCACTAGACCATAGCCTCCGGGGACAGCGACTCCACCACCTCCCTGGGCAGCCTGTCCCAGTGCCTAACCACCCTCCCAGTAAAGATCTTCTTCCTAATATCCAATCTAAACTTCCCCTGATGCAACTTGAGGCCATTTCCTCTCGTCCTATCACTAGTAATTTGGGAGAAGAGACCAACACCAGCCTCACTACAACCTCCTCTCGGGTAGTTGTACAGAACTCTCAGTCTGCTCTTCTCCAGACTAAACAACCCCAGGTCCCTCAGCTGGTCTTCATCAGGCATGTTTTCCAGACCTCTCACCAACCTCGTCGTCCTTCTCTGGACTCGCTCCAGCACCTCAGTGTCCTCCTTATCCTGTGGTGCCCAGAACTGGACACAGTGCTCAAGGTGTGGCCTTATGAGTGCTGAGTGCTGACAGGGGCACGATCGCCTCCCTACTCCTGCTGGTCACACCGTTTCTGATACAGGCCAGGATGCTGTTGGCCTTCTTGCCCACCTGGGCACACTGCTGGCTCATGTTCAGCCGGCTGTCAGTCAACACCCCAGGTCCTTTTCTACCAGGCAGCTTTCCAGCCACTCCTCCCCAAGCCTGTAGCACTGCTGGGGGTTGTTGTGACCAAAGTGCATGGCCCAGCATTTGGCCTTGTTAAACCTCATACAATTGGCCTCAGCCCATCGCTCCAGCCTGTCCAAATCCTGCTGCAGGGCCTCCCTACTCTCAGGCAGATCGACACTCCCACTCAATTTTGTGTCATCTGCAAATTTACTGAGGGTGCACTCGATCCCCTCATCCCGGTCATTGATAAAGACATTAAATAGCATTGCAGAAAGATAGTATGCCAAGCAAGAGTAAATGCAGGATTTTTACTTCTCCTTTCCTTTGAAAGCACATGACAACAGAGTGGTTACTGTGTGTGCAATTGCATGTCTAGACAATCTACTGTTTGCTGCCACAGAAACATTAGAGTGAGTGACTTTGTAACTAGAACCAGGCCTGGCAAAGCCTATTAGATGTAATTCTGTGGAAGGTCTCTTTCATTGATTTGGTAGACTGAGGGTGGTTGACTCTTCTATTTAAATTCTTGCTGGATGCTTTCCAATATTAAGGGCTAATCTTGAAAAACCGGAGTATTCAGACGTACAGGTGAGATTTCAAGGTCCTTGCTCTGTGTTCTTTCCTCCATTCATACTATAGGTCAGCATATCTAAGGAGGCATAATCTTGAAAATTTGGTTAGGTCAGAGTCTCTAACATGTAAAGGTCAAAACTTCTTAGTTAATTCAATTGCTGTACTGCTAATAGAATTTCGGACCTCACTGGCTACCTGTGTCTGTTCCTCAGTCCCATGTTTTCTCAGATGCATGAGCCCACCCAGCCCCCTACTCTTCTCCTATTTGACCAGTGAATCATGAGCATCATGTGGTGAGCTCTTGAAGCCCAGTCCCTAATGTTCCCAATAGTGTTCTGAGTCTGCATTAGTTCTGTTCAATGGTTAAACTGCAAAATAAGACCCAAGTGTTTGAGACTTAAAATGCGACTTTCATCTAATTTCACAGATGAAGAAAACATTCTGTTAACTCCAACCAAGCCAAACACAGACACTCTTAACTCTGGCCAGTTTTCATAATCTCAGTTTTAGTGTCTGGGTCAGGTTTCCAGTGGCTGATCCAAAAAGATAAATGAAACACACATGAGATGTCTCAGGCCAACAGGTGTTGCAGCTGCTTTTATAACACGAAGCTGAAAAAACCAAAATGCCTCACAATTGTATATGTACCAACTGTTCTGACATGAAACTCTGTTTCCAGTCTTCGAATAGCCTGCTTTGGAAGACATCACAAAGCATTGCAGCATGTCTTTGAGTGATAATTATTTAGAGAACTTACTGCCCTCATAATGTAATTTTCCAGTGTCAGTATATAATTAGGCAGGATGAATAAAGAAGAGTCCCCATTGTGAAATAGTGAGAAGCTGCTGTGCCCCTCCCAGTCCAATGCTGCTGAATAAATAAAATCTAACTTCCAGTTGTGCAACTTCTGGCCTTCAGAGCTTTGAAGCCTGTACCAAGTGTGCTGCGCAACTGGTCCAGCTGATTTCCACTTTTGATCTTTGAGGATCCCTTGGAAACATTATCTACATGTTTAATTTTTTTTTCTCTGTATTTTGTTAAATCTGAATGCTGTGCTCATGAAACATGTCACCTTCAATTTTTCACCACTGATGTGTCTCAAACCCAATGTCTCCCTCCTTGGGGGATGTCAGAATCTTTGTTGCATCAAGTCCTTTCAGATGATGGAGATTCTTGGTCTTTACATTATTCTTAAGAGGCTGAACTATCAAGAAGCTGTAAGATGCTATTGTAAAAGACTAATTTTACCCTGTGGAATCAGCATGCTTCTGTAGGTGAAAATGAAAGCTTTGGTTTGGCAATGCCTTCCAGTTGCTATTGAGCTGTACCAATTGTGAACTGTGATCTGTGGTGTAAAGCCTTATATTCCATTGCTTTTCTTCTAAGAGATCAAGTTTACCTGATACTCCCAGATTTATTTAAACATCCTTAAGAACACTCCATCTGTTTGCTGTCTGTATTTGTGAATTTGTGTAACCAGTTCCTCAGCAGATACAGGCACTTGCTAATTACAGGTCTTAGTAGCAGTTTTAGTAATAGCATTTCAGGATGGAAAGGTGATATTTGGAGATGATCTCTCTTTTGCTAAATGGGTAAGCATGTCAAATACTTCTTTGTATGAGACAAAAATGGTCCTATAATTGCTCTATGTGATAGGAAATAAAATTCCAGTTCTTGTTATAGAATAAGTTCATTGGAGGAAAAACAGTCAGTTCGGGCTACAGGCTGCCAAACGTGGTGTGGAAAAGGAACCTACCAGAAGAGCGCACCTTAAACAGAAGATCCCTTTGCAACTGGATGGTTGGAGTGCCTGAGAGCGCTGCTCTGGTAGTTGCAGGTTCTTAATGCCTCTGTAGACCAGCCCACAAATAGCAGATGAGAAGCTTGTTTATCAGTTAGCAGTGGTCCATTGTAGTTGTGCCCTTCTGCAGAGGGAAAGCCAAGTAATTGAATAACTACAGGACTCCACTGCTTCACAAAGCTCTGCGATAAAGGTTTTGTAGCATCCATGTTAGATGCGACAGTGACGATGGTGGCCTAGACAACAGTCCTAAACCCTCTTGCAAAGAAGCAGCAATCCAGCTGTTGGTAGAACATCACATGGACTGAAAGTATGAGTTCCTAGGGCTGGTTTTATAGTGCCCATGTATGGTGCTCTTCTGCAACAGGGCTGTTGTGTTGTCAGTCCCTCAGGTACCTAATGTTAAGCTTGCTTGGATCACATGCTGTGATGTAGAGCCACCTGGAGATGAGGCAATTCTGTGACTTACGCTGTTTAAAAGTTTGTGAGTGCTCATCGGGAAGGGCCCTTTTCAGGTCAGGGGAGAGTGATCATACTCTCCAGGTACTTGTGCAGGTCTCCCTCCCCCTAGCTGAAATATTTTTAGGGTTATTATTTTTCTCACTGTCTGGAGATGCTTCTTTCTCTGAGACAGCTAAAGATACTGAGATGAATGAAATTCTCTGGACTATTTCCTCTGTGCTTGGAGAGTATACCCACATGCCGCAGGGGATCTGTTCCTTGCAGGACTGTGATAAGTAAGAAATGAGGGACTGACCTTTCTCTTTTGGATAAAACCCAGAATCAAGGTGGGAAAAAAATCATGTATATACAACCCTTTCTTCTAGAGCAGGCTTCCATTTTTAGTTTCCAAAACTTTGCCTTTGTGTTGGGAGAGGGGATCATACACTTGCAGCCGCATAGTTACAGAGATACTGAAAAGAGATTGCACAGTATCCTCTGTGTAGCATGCCTGACTGAATCAGTCTTTTGAGGTGAAGTCTCTGCATTTTGTCTAATACTTAGAGAGGTTTTTCCTGAATGTTTTAAAAAGTCATGCAAGGCATTAAGATTTAGAAGAAGCCTCTGTACACTTCGAACTAGCAGGGATATACCTTGGAGAGAACTGCCTTGTATGAGCAGGGCAACAGCATAATCTACAAATAGGCACAATGTATGTAAATTCTGATCCTAAAATTAAGTTTACTGAGTTTAAGTAACTTGCACTGGAAGGACACATGCCTTGGTTGATGTGCAAGAGCTCTTGTGCTCTCCATCTGCCCTGTTTGCTGGGATGCTTTTGGAAAGAATAAGCACTTGCTACAGTCTCAGACATAACTTTGAGTTCTGCTTGATCATTTTTAAATAGTAGGATTTGCCTTATGATTAATAAGACATGATAAAAGATTAAATTTGCATTGATTCCTTGAGGGAGGAGCGTAATTAGAGCAGAAATTAACTCAGTGGTTTGAAAGCAAATCATCCATGCAGAATATTGGTGCTTAAAAATAAGATGCACACTGATCAAACATCAACAGATATGAGAAGCCCTATAAACATAGCCCACAAGGTTGCTTTTGCCAAGTGCAGCTCTTGAAGCTCCTTTTTTTTTTTTTTTCCTACAGAAATGCCAGTCTACAGTCTTCCTTTTGTTTATATATAATAGTGTGTGAGCATTGCAAGACTTGAGTATGTTTTGATGTGTTTCCTATTTGTTTATCTTCAGCCAACTGTCCTAATTCAGAGCAATGTGTTGTATTCAGTGTTTTGAAGTAATATATGACTGCAATGTCAGGAAGACCTGTTAAACCATGTCTTACACTTTCATATCTGGAGTAGACCTAGACCCTTAGAATTATTCATGTAATGCACAGACTTACACATTAAAATACATGCATCTATATGCTTACATGTGAAATACTTGCATACCTTACTGTTTTGTCCCACCAGCCTCAGATGAGGTAGTTTGAGAAACGAGAATGTAACTTCTTTTCTAATTCATGAGTGGTTATAGAATGAAGTTTATGTACTCCCAAGATGCATTTATGCATTTGCCTTAGCAAAACTGTTGGAATTTCTCTAAGGCTTGTTTCTCCATTAAAAAAAAACACCACAAAACCCACCAAAAAAAAAAAAAAAAAAACCCAAACAAAAAACCAATCAAAAAACCAAATCAGAAAAAAAAAAAAAAAAAAAGGAAAAAAAAAACCCCCACCAAAAAGCCCAAAACCAAAAGCAACCAGCTTCTTGTTGTTATTGCAACTTGAGAAAGCAGAATCTGGAAAAGAAGAGAATGTCCAAGACAAGAGGAATGACCCAATGATCTTCTGGCTATGCTGCTGTTCACTGAAAGTCTGGTTCACCATCAAGGGGAGAGGGGTGGTAGAACTTTGCATCTGTGGAAGGTGGTTGTTCTACTTTTGTCAGAAACACTGAAATCCTCAGGGTGGGGTATTTTACCTTCCAGAGTCAAGAAGGGAAATATCAGGTCTGCTCTGCTTTTACTGACTTCTCAGAAACTCCGAGTTTGGACTTGCATTTCTTGGAGGGTCTGGAAGGTGTTCGTATGTGTGAAAGAGAAAACAGTTGGCTGGAGGGCTGAGTTCTAGTGGGAAGTTGCACAATGGGGAAGAACCTCCCTGTTGTTTTTACAGATTTCCCCATGCCTCATGGGACCACCCCACATTTTTTAGGATGCATAATAGAGCAGCAGATATCTTCTCCCTGTTAGATTCTTTAGGGGTTTTTAGAGGTGTCTTAAGCATCAAATTAATGGTTGCGGGGCCTACAAATAAATGAGCTGAATAGCTTAAACACAGCCTCCAAATGGTATTGGCATCGTGAACTTTCAAACTGGAACTACAATCCTGAATATGTTTTGTGAGAAACTACTGGGTATTCCTGCTGAACTCCTTAGGTTTTATGTGCAGGTGGCAAAGGCAATCAGTGAAAAGGTTTGGTTGGTTGTTGGGTTGGGGTTTTTTGGTTGTTCTTTTTCTTTTTTTAATTCGCCTTTTCCTTTAGGCCTCTGTGGATTGTGTAAAACTTTCTGCTCTGCCTACAACCTAACTAGATGCTTTTGAAGAGTTTACTGACATTTGAAGTTTGCCAGAAGTGATGATTTCTAGCAGAATTTAAGACCTTTGAAATGAGACATCGAGTACCAACGCTTGTGATGATGTGTACTAAACACTGGCTGTGAATTCTTTGGAATTTAGGAATCTGAACCTTCTCACACAGCAGCAGGGCCTGTGGGCCACCTGCTGAAAGGGGGTGTGTGTATGACAGAGAACTAAAAATTTGTTTGCCCTGAATTTTTATTGCGTGTCCATCCAGGATAATGCGATGTTGTGTAAAGGTCTGAGCTAACCTCAGAAAAGAGAGCTTGAGCATTGCAAGCAATAGAGCTTCAGTAACACAGTGTTTTGTTCAAGCTAGTTAGCCCAGTAAGAACAGGCTGTTCATAATGTCACCATTGTGACAGTTTCTTAGTAGCACTTCAAGCCACCTGTTGAGAGAGGGACCATGGATGCCAAGGGATGTCAAGCTGGGAGGCTGCACCAGAGCAGAAGGCACAGGAGTTCTTTAAGCCTGAAACACTACTAGATAATGGGTCTTGAGTTGTGGAGTAGCTCTGCAGCCCTTATCCCACTTTCCATCCTGATGTGCCAAAAGCAGGTGGATCAAAGATCTGTTTGATCATCCAGCCATGCGCTTGGGAGATGAGATCAACAGCACTACAAATTGTTGAATATTCCTCAGTGCTGAGCCCATGAGCTGGAAGCCCACTGCGTGAATCTTTTTCTCTGTGGACTCAATTGTGAGAATCTGTCGTGGTAGCAAAGTGAGCAAAATAATGGCAGATACCCTGGCACCATATGCCTGCAAAAACATTGGCTTCAAGGCCAGCAGGAGGCAGTGAAAACGTGTAGAAGATCTCTTCATTGTTCTTGATAATTTTTTTTAGTTATTTTTTTCCCCCTCTTTAGTGGCAAGATGTCTGTAAGTCTTGTGCTTTTAATCAGCTTTTCATAATAGTGTATTTCAGAATCTTAGTAAAACTCAGTAGAGGAAGAAGTGTGAAGTTCAGTATAAAACCCCTTAGATTCCAAAGACATTTAAGCACATTTTTGACTGAAGATCTGTGGGTTTGGAATAAAGCAGCCCACACACGTGCTTTCACCATCAGATTTGGTACCCAAGCATAGAAGGCTTATCAATGTTTGTGCAGACCCCATACATCATGTATTGAGGGAGTCTTTGGATTTAATGAAAAGCTCATCGCATTCTAAAGTGGGAAAAAATAGACTGTCCGACTTCAGTTAGGATATTGTATGCACTGGCAACAGTAAGAACAATGCTATAATTGTAGATACACATTTTTTCCGCCCCCCTGCCCTGCAGAAGGAAAAGAATTGTCTGCCAGTAAACCAGAAGGCTAGATCCTCAAGGTATTTGTGGCAGGGGTTAAACCAATGGATGAAACATGCAAATGCTTTCTTAAGAAAGGTAAATCATTTTGTTAGGGAGTTGATAAATTTCTAATACACTAGTGTATTTGAAGAAGGGTAAGGCTCTTCTCACATAAGTTACATAGATTTTAAAGCCAGAAGAGATCATTAGAATTCTATCACTGCTTTGTAATGGTAACTATAGTGTTTTACCCAGATGTTTCTTCAGTTAGCCTGTACCTTTGGAAGAAGCTAAGCACATGGTTTTGGAGACCTAGTCATGATTTAGTCTTCTATTGACAGAGAATTCTCTATATCCTTCCCTAAATGAGGTGTTACACTGATTAATTTAGCAGATTAGTGCTGTAGTTCCTTATCTGACATAATTTAATGTGACTGCTGAAAAGGGCATTTCCACTGTCATCTAGTTGCTTATTTCTGCCCCTCCCTTGTGCCAGCTCTGGTTTTTGTGCTTCCTGGGTGAAACTGAGGTAGTTTGTTGCCAGGTGAATTTCCTAACCTGCAGAAACCAAGAAATTACTGAGTACTGAAAACTAAATGCTTTGGTTTAGTTCCTCACACAAATGATAGTACTGATGCAATGGAGACAGTGGGAATGAATGGCCATAATATGGAGGAGGAAGATGGGACTGGCCCCTTTAATCAGCAGCACTGAGCAATGACAGATTGAATGAATTACTGAATTATGGTGTGAAACAGAACAAGCAAGTAGCTAACAGCTGACACTAGACAAATTCAGATGTGCAAAAGATGCTCATGTGGCCAATGAAGATAAAGACTTCTTTGCTATCTGACACTTTCAGTTGGAAAGCTTTATTTCAGAGGTCAAGAATTTTGTGACCCTAACAGAGTATGTAGCATGTCTTTTCTGACAGTCTGCACTGAATTTAGAAATTGGAAGGAGTACCAGTATTCCTACAGAGAGGATGGTGCTTAGAAATTTTAGGATACTACACAGGGGGGAGAAGAAAAAAAAAAAAAAGACAGCAGGGCCTTGAATCCTCATCCATGCTGTGGAAATCTTATTCTACAGAGGACCAGGCTGTTGCTTCAGCAGTTCAGATTCATATGCCTCCTAATTCAGTCAAGAAGCTTTTTTCCAGGCTTGCACCTAACTTTCTTGCTTCCTTCCTTTGGACCTTATCCATGTGACAAAGGAAGACTGTCTTGTGGGGTTCTTGGTGGGCTCGTTCAATGCAGACTGGTTGAAACTATAGGAACAGAGAGATGTTTCTCTGCAATGTTTTCTTTTCCTGTAATAGGAAACGAGGTACATGAGTGCTGACAACTGGAAGAGGTCAGACAAGATCTCCCTTCTTTATTTTAACTATCCATACCTTTGCTGAAGTAGAATTGGATGAGACTGACTTCCTTCTGAAGAACAGTTGGCAGATGACCAACACTTTATTGAAGAGCTCTGATGAAGACTACTTTCATCAAACCCATTGTTTTCCAGCAGGTTCAAACTCCTATTAATATCAAAGCTATTAGGTTAATCCTCACATAATAATATGGTTTATAACTTTTGCACTGCACCTGTATCGGGCTTGAGACATAAAAGTAGCATGACGATGGGCAGACTCTGTTCCAAGGACTTGTTAGTTGTATATCTGTGACTTGAAATGCCCTGCTGTCTTTTGGGAACTGTATTCTGTAGCTTTCTGTAAAAATCTAGCCATGTCTTAAGGGTGAAAGTTTGAACTCTGAAGTTGTTATTAAAACATCTGTTGGTTAAGTGAGGCTATGATTTCCCCAAGACTTACCAAGCAACAAAAGTTGCAACAGGCTCAGGTAGTTAGCAAAAGTTTAAAACAAGGCTCTATGTTTTACCTTCTGTAAGAGTCTCCCTTTTATCATCAGTAGTTGCTTGGCATCTTTTCATGCAAGTCAGAGAAGATGCTACTAAGCAAATCTAAACTTGTCTTTCAGGGGATGACAGATAATGCCCTGATGAAACCTGGGCACTGAGCTCACAGGGCACTTTGCCAGCATAGCATAGCTATTTTTGTAGCTATCTGTGTTTCTAACATGACTCAGTATCAGCAATGGCAGACTAGAAAGACGTGCAGATGCATGTTTTCTGTGTTGGCATTTTTTTTATTTTGAGGTCCCTATAATCAGCTTAAACTTCAAATACATTTTAATCACTAATGCTCTCATTGGGTCTAACAGGAACCTTAATGGGTCTCTGAGAAATGTGCTTGTATATTTTTGAATTTTAGAAAACAGGGTAGCTTTCTAATTTATTTTCTTAAAGAATTGGTACCTTCAAAAGCAAATGCACAGAGAGGCAGCATCAAAGAGACTGGAGAATAAGAGCCCCACAACATGTATGCATAGTGATGCATGATAAAAATGAAATTGTCTTTAGGTGCCCTGAAAGCAAGTACTGAAGAAAGCATGTTCAGATGTGCTGCTTCTGTGAGAAAGGTAAGACAAAGTTTGCATGCTGTTTCCATCCAAGCAGGGCAGACTTGCAGCAAAAAAATATATTTTGGAATTGTAACTGCTACTCTGAGGCCATGGTGGCAGGTTGTAGCATGTTGTGATTTGGCTTTTGATTTCCTTTTTTCCCTGTCTACCTAGGAGTTATTTCTATGTTGGAGGACCTATTCCAGTAGCATGAGAAAACCCAAGGTGCTTTGCAAGGATGCTTTCTGGGAGTTGGAAATAGCCAGTTAAATGACTAGTGTGTGGTTAAAAAAAAAAAAAAAATTGCTGGGATTGAGTGGATAGGTATCAAGACCCTTGGCCTAAAAGTATGCTCACAGGTCAGTGCATGTGCTGATGAAGTGACTAAACTGGTTTTGTAAAATGGATTGCTAACCAGGCTGTGAATCCACCTTGCTGATAGAACAGCTGGAAGTGTATCACCTGGGTAAAATGGGTCCAGTGGGGGAGTCCTGAAGTCCTGTTTCCTTGGGAAGGTTATGTGACAAAAAGAATCTGAATCTAGAAAACGTACCTGTCTGGAGACTGGAATGTCATGAGACATAAGGTGGTTTACAAATTACCTGTGTTCTTGCAAAAAAATATTTTGCATTTTTGACTGGGGAACTCAACCAGGTTTGTGTCCATAGATCACGGAATCGCGGAATATTCAGAGCTGGAAGGGACCTCCAGAGATCATCCAGTCCAACTCCCCTGCTTAAAAGCAGGATCCCCTAGAGCACATCCCTCAGGACTGCATCCAGGCGAGTCCTGAAAATCTCCAGAGAAGGAGACTCCACACCCTCTCTGGGCAGATATTCATGCTGGTAATAGAAGGTAATTTTAAGGGGCCAGGTTTGTCAGTGTCCTGATCAAGCAAACTTTCAGAATTTAAAAAAACCAACCTAAACCTTCCTTTCTCCCCAGGAGCCCCCCACCTTAATCTCACTTAGATGTGCATGGTTTGGCTATTGTATTTTTTTGGAGAATCTCATCATTTGGAGGTTTTTGCTCTTGCATGTATACCTGTTCTATACTGTCTGTGCCTCTTGAGCAGGAATTCAATGGTTAAGTTTTCAGAGCTTGTTTGTAAGCCCTTTTATCATTGATAGTGCTTTTCACTTAATACGTAAGCAGAGAGAATTTACTAAGGTTTTCCCAAGTGAATCTTAGCTGTGGAGCCCTGGTATGAAGGGCTGCTCTTCCACTTCCATTTATGACAGATAAGATTAAACCGAAGTTCTGTGTCAGCAGTCCAACTCTGAACTCTGAAATGGTCATACAGAGAATAACTGTGCAAATACTCCTGAGCACTGGATGTCCCAGATTTTAGTTTCGTCTTTCCTATAGTTTATGATCTGTGTGTTTCAGCTGATTCTGGAGAAGAGATTAAGCTGCAAACACCCATATCATGTTTAGAGCTTGAGGAATTTGATTTGTGCTTGTACCTAGTATTTCCCTGTCTCCTTGTCTTTTACAGACTGGTTCAAATCAACTGGAATGCTGAGAACTGGCCGTTGCTAGTGTCAATAGACAAGATATTTACATGCTGTTAAAAATGAACAAAAACTTAGAGCTCTTGCAAGTACTTAATGTGTGTGGTATGCAAGCAACAGATCATTCTGTTGCCAAAGATTTTGGTGCTGAATGCTGTTATGACTTGATTTATAAGTGACTGTTCAAGTTGAACAGCAGAGTTTGGTATGTTCTTTTTAGACTAGCCATCCTTGCAAGCTCTTTTCTTTTTTTATTTTAAGAAAGTAATATGAACTCAAAGCATGACTTCACTCTCTTATTTATTTTCCACTTGACATTATTGGTGGAAATGGTAATGCAGTATTCTTCTGGAAGGACCTGTGTGTAATCTGAAGTCAGTTACTCTAATCAAACATCAGATTGAGACCGGTGTGCTTGCAGTAAAACTCAATTTGCATTTTCTCCGTTGTGCCAGATAGCGTCCAGCACTTCTAAAAGGAGTTAAATTGTTAACGGGCATATTAGTAAGCGATTCTGTGTCAGTTTTTGGTGCTCTATTTTTTTGCCCAGGGCAGTGGTGGAGTCCCCATCCCTGGAGGGATTTCAGAGCCATGTAGATGAGGTGCTGAGGGACATGGGGTAGTGGTGACTTGGCAGTGCTGGCATAATGGTTGGACTTGATGATCTTAGAGGTCCCTTCCAACCAAGGCTTTTCTGTGATTCTGTTGTGCCCTGACCAGGGCTTAGCTCTGGCAGTAGAGGTCATTTGTCTCCAGAGTCAAGTGCTCAGACATCTTGGAGCTTGCTGAAGTATCTCCCCATCTGCACAACTGCCAGCACCAGAACGTTCTCTGCTTTCAGATTCAAACTGATTCACTTTCCTTAATTGAAAGTAATTCATATTTCTAATTGTATGTCATGTCTGTGCCCATGTAATGGAAAAATGCTATTACAGGCATGATAATTAAAAAGAGCCTACATATTAATAAAGAACAGAAACTGTCTATTAAGGAAGGTAATTAAAACACTTTGGAAATTATGAATATATTTTAAATATTTATTTTTAAGAGATCAAGATATAATATTTTGCCTCCCTAAAAATAAATAAGACTAACAAACGGTCAATTGACTTTTAGTATGAGAAATGAACTTCCTACCTTAAATGGCCTGAAGTTCTTAAGGGTGGTTAGGCACTGGAACAGGCTGCCCAGGGAGGTGGTGGAGTCGCCGTCCCTGGTGGTGTTCAAAAAATGGGTTGATGAGGCACTTGAGGCCATGGTCTGGTGGTTAGGAATATGATGGGGTAAAGGTTGGACTTGATGACCCTGAAGGTCCCTTCCAACCATAATTTTATGATTCTGTGACTCTATTGGGAGGTCCTACATACATGTTAATTGTGGAAAGCTGTCTATGTAGATAAGTACTGAACCGTAAGCCACCAACAGTTGGAGAAAATATCAAATCCTAAAAATCAAATCCAAATCCATCGTTGAAGATAGGGCAATGCAGGTTCTGTGGGCATATGCCCAGTGGCGTTCTCCTCCTCAGCCTCTGCCTGAATGTTATGGAGTACAGTTCTGCTTGTGTTGGCAAACCAGCCCAGTGAGTGTGTAGAATTGCTAGGGGTATTCTCAATTAACTGGAATTCATAAGCCTCTAAAATATGATTTATCTAGACTAAATACATTTGGCTGTGCCAAGACAGGCAGAGTCACTTCAGCTCACTAGGGGAGGACTAATGGTTTCAGCTGTCTTGGTTGCAAACTGCAATTATAATCATTGTTAGGAGCAAAATGAGTAGATTTTATTACCTGCATTTTTGGAGAGATGATTCTCATCCTAGAATGAGTGGCTGTTGAATTGCTGGCCAAGTTTCTTTATCCCATACCAAAACTGTGGAATTTGGGATCCCTTGATGGAGAGGCAGTGAGCCAAGGTAGACTGGGCCTCAGCCCCTTTTAATCACTCTCTGAACTGTGGAAGGATGCTCTGCAGAGCAGGTGGGAGTGGAAGCACTGACACACTGTGTCCAGGAGGCCAGAGTAGAGTCAATCACTTTTTAAGTCCCTGGGTAGTAGATGAAGTGAGATTTCACAGGTGTCCAGATTCCGCAGGCACAGCCCCATGGGCCAGCCATGCAGGCAGCCATGAGTAGCCCTGAGTCAGCTGGGAGATCCACTCAAGGCAGCTGACTCACAGGTGTATCCTACACCACCTCATCATGCTCAGTGTAAAAGGAAGGAGCTCACTTGAGGGTGGAGTTCCTCTTCCTGGGGCTTCTCCCTCTTGTCCTTCTGCTCCTTCTCCGAAAGACAAGGCTGAGTAGAACCTTGTATGCTTTATGTTGGTGATTGTATTAGTTTTATTTCATTAAATCTGTTTCTACTTCAACCCACGCGGCTTCTCCCTTTTTTCTCCCGATTCCCCTTCTCAACTGGGGAGGGGGCATTGGGTAGTAGAATAACTGCTACAGTTTAGCCCCAGGTACAGGCTAAATGTAGACAACAGGTCCTATGTGGACCAGGAGCAACCTGTGTGGTTTGTAGATAGTTCCCAAAAGGAAACTTCTTCCCATGGAGACCATAAGAACATTGATGCAACCCATGGTTATTTCCTATGGTCTGTTGAATCCAGTGTTCTGTGTTTGACAGCAGCAGAAAGCAATGCTCTTTAGGAAGGACGTGTGAACCTGGCTGCTTTCTGAGGCCAATTCCTCTTACAATCCATCAGCATCCGGGACTGTTGTATTAGGCTGCATCCCTCTCTAGTCCTTTAAGTATTTGTTTTTAGACTTGTTGGCCAGAATCTCTTTTTTGTCCACACTGATTTATATTTTTTGAAAGAAAAAAGAAAACATACGAGAATTGAGAATAGTCTTTGAAGGATATTTGTCCCATAAGCTGCCTGATTTCAAGCCCATAGTAATACATTTTGCAAAATCCTCATTAGAGCACCTCAGTTTGGAGTACAGTTGTTCACCGGTATTGCAAAAATAAATGTTGTTCATGAATCTGCATAGTTCATTGTTTGATGTGCTTTCTGAATTGATACCAATGAAAGGATGAGATTTTCTGATTTGCTTCCATTTTGGATGTGATGTATCAAGTCAAGAGAGTAAGCACTTAAGCACTTCTTATTAATGTGCTCCCCTCCAAAACCCCAAGCTAAAAACAAACAAAAATTTATGGGAAAGCTTGTATGTTCTCCTTAAGGGTAAAAGTAAATGATCCCTTTGGAGTCATTCTATTACGACTAATAACAAAAAAGGTATGGCCAAAATTTTATCCGAAGCATGAATGATGCAGAAACTGGCATATGTATCTGAAGTGGTCAGCTAGTGATACGAATTCCTTCTTCCTACTCCCTGAGCTGCTGTGTGCCACTCTTCTTCTATACAAAGACAATTTACTTTTCATGTAGTAATGAAGAACAATGTTTTAACAGACAAAGGCACTTCTAGTGTATTATTGTGCTGTCTGTTGAGTAGCACTAGATGCTGGGAAAAATGGTAATTCACAGTGTGAATGCTTCTCGCCAGCGATGTGGGTTAGAACTGAGCATGTACAGTCTACGTTGCATGAGGTACAATGGTGAACATTGTGAGAGGGAGAAAAGCCCAAATTAGAGCTCTCACTGATGGCCAAGAAACCAGCCTTTTGTATTTTCTTAAGATGAAGACAGCTCAAACAAAATCCAAAATATTGTCCTTCAAAATGCCTGTGTGGCTGAATTTAATAACAATATGTTCATTTTTAATGTTTGCAAATCCACATATAAATACGTGGCTATATTGCTGAAACACCTGCGTTCCTCTTTTTTCTTGTAAACTGATAGAAGGCACAGGTGGCTTCTTGTTAACTTATTTCACACAAATATAAATATGCTGCACAGTTCCTCTTGCTGTAACTATATTATCCAAGAAACATGATTGCTACTGATTTAATGTAATCAGTGTTGTGAGGGGAACATTCTGAGCCCTTTGTGAATGGCTCTATTCTGAGGGGATTTACACCCCATGTAAATCTGATTTAAATGGGAGAGTGGTGGAATGTGGCTTTCCTATTTAACCTATGCAAAAATCTATATTCTCCCACCTAGATTTCTCACTGTGTGATGGGATACTCAGCTGGTATGTGGGGGAGGGGAAGACCACAAGTCCAATAAGGACAGAGAAAGTAGGTAAGGGACTATCTCAAACCAGCAAGTTGTACATTTTGATTCAATATTCTGATATTCTTATCAAGGCTTTCCAGAATGTGACACTGGCTCAAACTGCAAACAATAAGGAGAAAACAGCAAACATGTATCAATGTCTTCGGTGTTCTGCAATGATTTTTCTTTTTAAAGGACCAATATTAGAGCAGAAATAAAAATCTAGAAGAAAAACAGCGAGCCATGTTAATGTGTAAAAGCAAATGTGTTTTTAAAAATTATTTTAAAGATACCTTTCTGTTTAAATTTATTGAACTATAGCCAGATTTATTCAATTAAGATAATACACTTCAAGGTTAACTACCATTTGCTGTTCACTTAGGCAAGCTATTGTACAGTTATGTAAATTTCATGAACAGAGACACGACTTGAGTGTCTTAATTACAAGCAAAAAGTGTCATTTAAATATGAATAAGTGAATAGTTGCCTGTATTTCCTGTTCACATTCTGCTGTCATCTTTAAGACCAAGAGCTAACTAGCCATCTATATTGTGCTTTCATCTATATTGTGCTTTTCAGCCCCCCCCCCCCGCCCCCCCCCCCAAAAAAAAACAAACCCAAACAAAGCCTGTCATATAAATGCATGTAAAACAGATGATGCAGGAATGTCCTACCCTTACAGTTGTTATTAGCACAGTGAATTTTAATTTACCCAGGTCACAATGAATAGCAGTAAATATGCAGGTTTTTTTCTGTGAATTTCTCTGCATTTCAATACGATATCTATATTTAAATTGTACCATCTATAATTTCTGTGTAAGATCTTTTAGTAGTAACTTTTTGACAAGTCTGCAAAGGGCTTATTTTGTATGCTTCTGTTTTTAGTGCTAAGAGCTATTATGAATTCCTCTCGTTTATATACACATAGCTGTGTTCAAAATAGTTTTTCTTATTAATTTATAGTTGGTCTAAATTAAACTTTATATACCACAAAATTTAGTAGCAATATTCCCTCAATATTCCCTCATCATCTTTAGGATCGAATTCCCTGCATTCATATCCTGTTGATAGCTTGGGATTTTTTTTCCCCTTGTTTTGAATTGTTTGTCTCTCCAAAAAGGACCTAGAGAGAAATCTGTTGTTAATCACATATCAACGAGGGAGGGGTGATTAGTTAATAAAAACCATGCCTCATTTCTGTGGACCAAATGGCTAACTCTGGTTCTCAGTACATACAGAGTCTCTTGAAAGACTGTTCCCATCCTTCAGTGATGTAGCTGCAGCTCTCCCCGAGGAATGAGAGGTTCACTATTCACTCTGTGCTTGCCTCACCCTTTCCAACATGTTCCCACTGATACATTAAAGGAATTAATTGCTCATAATGATCTCACCATCTGTTAACAGAGGTTCATACCTACAGGCTGGTGGCATGTGGTGGTCCTATTCAGTAATCAATAGGCAATGCTGGGGGAACGCTTTCCCACATTGCCTTCCATTGCGCTCTGAAAAGGGGAGGAGAGCTCAGTGTTGGCCATCTGCTCCTTGTCTTTCTGTGCGCGAGACCTTGATGCAGTCCAGCCCGGCTCTGATCTGACTCCAGTCTGATTGGAATGTGGCTGATCTGAGAGCCTCTCAAAGCTGTGAAAGTGAGTCAAAAGGAGATCCCTATTGTCCAGCAGGCCTGAAAGAAAATGATCACTTTAAAATTCATAACTCCCAGGTGCCCGCCATCTATTCATGGGAAAAACTCTCTGAACTTCTCTTCATTAAAAAGAGAGGGAGTCCAGCTAAAAAGAGAGAAAAGGAAGTAGTTTGTGGGAAATGTGCAAGGGATTTCAGGCTAAACAAATGAGGAATTTGGAATTTTTACTCGTATTAAAGGAACCGTGTAAGGAAAGGGAAGCATTTGTAAAAGCAGGGCCTCTGCATCAGGGGCCCTTCCCTGGGGTCCTTTAGCAAAATAAAAGGGCTTTTTTATTATTATTTTTTTCTCTCAGGAGTCTTTCCTCCCTTTTCCTCTTTCTTACCTGTGTGAATGAGGGTAGGAATAGTACATGAATTAGGCTGTCCTTGCTTTATGTGGTAAATCAGAATGCATTCAGCCTGCCCTCCTCCCTCTCTCCTGCATGTATTTAATTGTTTAGGCTGCCTATAAAGCTGACCTGATAACAAATGTAAACTGAAGCAGAGTATCCTCGTGGAGAATTAGGCTTCGGAGGGGGTGGAAGGGCTGTTCTGTCAGCTTCCTGCATAAACTCTTCCCTACCCCCATGTCAAGTAATCTGAGGATTTGCCGTATCGCAGGGGGGGTTTTCTTCCCCTCCCCCACATTGTCCATCTTTTACCTCCTCTGAATGTGAGGTGGTGCCAAATCCTTCCTCATTCCTCCAGCATGTTACATGTGCTTCCCAATTCGGTGCTTTATCACAGGGCCTCACAATATCTTGAGTGAATTTCTGCTTGTTCCTACAGCGTGAAATGTATTTTTCCTCTGATACCCTTATGTGGCCAGAGGTGAGGAGGACCACAGGGATTACGTAGTAGATCTTAAGCTGAGAATGGACTGTTTTAACCATGCTTTGTCTCACTACCTCTGCAACAAATGCTGTTGAATCAATCCTGGCAATTCCAGTTCAGAGCCTATAACTGTAGGCTTACTACTGAATGTCTTTCAGAAACATCCAACTTCAATTTAGTGATTTCCAGGGAATTCATCCATTGCTAAACTGCATAGATACTTATCTGTGACCTGTTCCAGTCTAGGGTACCCATTTCAAGTCTTATCCTGCCCCTTGTGACTACTAGGGTTAGACATACTTGGCGCCTTATAGCATGAAGTAAGCCACGCAGTGTGTCTGATGACACGTGCATTTGCTGTCAGGATGGAGTCACTTATCTCCCACCAAAAGTGTTTGTGTAGTTTTTGATGTGACACTGACCTGCCTCCCCTGTTCCAGGAGTCTTTTACCTTGTGATGTACCAGGCTCCTTCATTTTCCCCTCTTATACCCTTTGGTAAGAGAGTAGTGGTGTACAGGATCTTTTTCTGTTTTGATTCAGAATGGTTATGAGCTGTACCACTGAGATGTTGGTCTGTCCACCTCAACTTTCCTTTTAGATATCTTTGAGAAGGATAAGCTGCTTCTGATAACTGTTTCATTTTTGTTTATTCAACAGTGTGGTAAGCCTTATTCAGTCTCTCTTCTTCCCCAGAAATTGCTGAGTAAGTACGCAGCCATCACCAAACAGCTGAGAAGCAATGTCCCAGCAGACAAGAAAGTTTGTCTTGTAATTTAATGATAACATGCTGCACCTCTATTCTCTGCTTTTCATGTCTGCTCCAGCTCTTCCTCAGTATCATCATCAGTTTCAATGATACTGTTTGTCTCTTCTCTCTGTATCTTCAGTGTCATTGCGTGTATATTCATCACATGAAGCCCTCCTCTCACCATAACCAGAGTCAGGGTTTGCATAGTGATTTCTGGAAACAAGTGAGCAGCACCTGACCCTGGCTCACCTTGTGGTGTTGGGAGGTCCCATTGCAATTCACACCTAACAATCTGCTTTAAAACCAGCCAAACAAAACCAACCAACAAAACCCCACAAATGACCAAACCTCCCCCCAAAATCCCAACACAAGACTTTGCTTGTTAAGTTACCATACTTAGCCTGAATTGTGCCTGCTGTTTTATATCTGGTACTACGTTTGTTAATTTTGTGATGGCTTTCTGTTCATGAATGGCTGTCTTGCTTCTAGAAACTTTGCATGTATTTGTTTAATATCTTGGAATATTTCATTCTATTTTTAAAAAAGTTTTGTAGTTTGTACTGCAATATGTGGTGATTAATTTAGCTGTCTGTCCTGGTTCCCCAGGCACAGCCCCATGGGCCAGCCATGCAGGCAGCCATGAGTAGCCCCCAGTCAGCTGGGAGATCCACTCAAGGCAGCTGACTCACAGGTGTATCCCACACCACCTCATCATGCTCATTACAAAAGGAGGGAGCTCACTGAGGGTGGAGTTCTTCTTCCTGGAGCTTCTTTCTCTTGTTCTTCTGCTCCTGCTGCTGCTCCCAAGGACCAGGGTGAGTAGAACCTTGTATACTTTATGTTGGTTGTTGTATTAGTTTTGTTATTCCATTGAATCTTTTTCTAATTGAACTCATGGGGGTTCTCCCTTTTTTCCCCGATTCCCCCTCTCAGCCGGGGAGGGGGCGTTGGGTGGTAGAACAACTGCTACAGTTTAGCCCCGGGTACAGGCTAAGCACAGACACTATCAAAATGATAACCGTATCTTTTTTTCAGAGGTACAGTTTGGGGTTTTTTGGTCTGTCTGCATTGAACTTTTTGTTTCCAACTAGTCTCTTACCAGGAATTCATGAGTGGCATTATTAGTATCAGAGCTAACCTAGCAGAAAACTTTAGCGATCTAAACCAACCAGAAGATTTTCATTGCAAATAACTGGAAATGTTGTAAAATTGAGCATATTAGTGATTCTTATTATTTCTTTACCTTCAAGATCAATGAAAAGTAGGAGCTTCTAGTGCTTTACACAATATGGACACTGTGTGTAAATGGTGCCTGCCCAACAGAGCTTATGGTCTAAATCAACAAGGTGGTTGGGAGAGGTATGATGGCACTTAGGCAGACTGTTCAAAATGATCTCAGGCAATGTATGCCAAATGAACAAAAAAATAAGCGAAGTCTACACCTTCAGTTCTCTGATATTGGGTAGTCCAATCAAGTTAGTGTAAAGCTGCATGTGAATCAGTGTTTGAAAAGTGGTATATTAAAGAGCTATATGAGACCTAGCATGTTCAAATACCAGTTTTAAAGCTAGGAGAGGGGAACCACAGTTCCTGTAGGGAGGAGTTTGGCAGGAAGAGTGCGTGATGATCACGGAGAGGAGAAAGCAAGTGGCTTATAACATCAAGGCTATCATTCTATGCTAATACTTTTTTCAGGAGCAGCTAGAGTGTAGAGATTACCCAACATACTACTGTTCAGCTTTATTCACTTCCAGAAGTTGCTTTCTCTCTGTGGCACAGTTCAGGTGTTTGCACTGTGGTACTTTAAGGAAGATCTCTTAAGAGAACCTGTTGGCTTTATGCGGTTTTATATTGTTTAGTTGGCTGGGGTTTTTTTAATGTTTTGCAAAGTTGTTTGTGATTGGTTTTGTGGTGTGGGGGTTTTTTTAATGATTTGATTTGTTTTTCCTAATAGTATTAGCAGAATCACACTAAGGATATGGCTATGTAAACACTTGAATCGGCACAATTGAAGGGTAGTAGCCCCCAACAGGAGTACAAGCCTCACAAGTATAGGATATACAAACTTAAACCAGATCTATCATTGGTGGAATAGTAATGTACAGACATAGCTAAAGATCATGCGTCCTTTATGGAAGATAGTGACACATGCTGTTGGTTCTGGTAACTTAAGTTTCAGCTTGTATGTTATTTATTTATTTTAACCAATGCATCAGTAATATATTTTTAGTCTTTTGAGTGAGGTAGATTTGGTGTTGGAGCATATTATCTCGTCCTGTCATTACCTATTTTTTTGTGGTAAATAATCCGTTTAAGAGGCAGAGCAATCCTGTGATTGCGACACAAAACTTGAGAAGTGGATGTGCCATTCAAGTATTTTAACATAAAAGCTTATGTATGGAGTTTTCTGTTTAAAAGCAAAGACATGGGATGAACTCCCAGGAATGTCATTCGCAGAATCTGAGACACCTACCACTTTGAGACAATGCCATGTGGTGATGCTTTATTGTCAGTAAACACTGCACAGGTTGCCTTGGAGAGAATCTGCTTGCTGTCTTCTCTACAGTGCCTGTGAGGTGCTTCTCTCTCATTTATAGAACCTATACAAGGCACTCTGGTTCTCAAGTGTAGAAGGACACATAAGGATAAGCACTTACGGGGATTTTTCAAGGACAGTGAAGTGGTTTAAGTGTTGTTGAATTCCCTTTGACTTCGGACTCGAGCTTGTAAAGCCAGCAAGACTGCTATCTGCATCTTTGTCTCCACCTCACTGCTCTAAATATACTGACCTTTTATATCAAATTCTTTCAGCTGGGTAGGATGGAAGGAGCTCAATACTTTAGAACAGAGTTCATGGTCAGGATACTGGCTTAAGATATATGGCTTTTTGGTCCCTTCCATAACGCTGGGAAAGTGACCAAGCCTACCACTTTATTCCCTGTTTGTGGTACACTGCCTGTTATTGGTACAAGGTATAACAGCTCCAACTTGAGCGCTTGAAAAGAGAGATACTTGATGGTTAAGCCTTCTTAGTTCTATGAAAGCTAGACTGGGGACTTGAATTTGGGATCTACCCCAGGTGAGTCTCCTAATCACTAGGCTCTCATGGGATTGGGGCAGGAGGGAAGGTCACTGACCAGAAATGGCATCTGGACGTGGGATACCTGCTAAGTCACTCTGTATTTTGTTGAATGAAAAATGTGAGTTTGGTAAGAAAATTTTGGACAAGCTCTGTTCCAAATCAGTTCACAGTGAGACTCTGTGTACATAACCTACAACTTCAAGCCTGACTGCTGTTCACACTTTAGTTCCTTTCCATTCTTCTATTCTTTCTTGGCTATGCGCTTTGAATAGCAGAGAGGGGAAAAATGAATAAAATGTGCTGCTCAGTATTTGATATCTCAAAGGCTGTTAACTTACTCAAAACAAATTTACTTTGGAGCATACAAAGGCTATTTCATGTCAGCTTTAAGTCTTTACCAGGTTTGCTGTTGCTGGTTCTCATTTTATTTTGATTGTTTTGATGTATCTGTTAAAGTTTTACATATGGGAAAACTTGTAGTAATTCAAAAGTATTATAAATTTTTGAAATATTAGAATTCTTTACATTCATTTTAATGGGTTTTGATGTCTGAGGATGGCTTTTTGCATATGTTCTTCGTTCTGGATGTGTATAGCAAGTGACCAGTATTGCCTTAATCTGAAATACTGCACTTCATTGACAAGTGTCAGTAACTTTGTGAAAAGATTGAGGTGTTTATGATGACTTGATGATCTTAAGAGTTTGTTAGGGTTAGTTCAAAGTTGGAATTACTATTTGGGAAAAGAGAGGCCATAGGCTGAATTGTTCTACAAGAGAATTCACACAGTAACAGAATAAGGTTGGAAAATGTTTGGGATTTTTTTTACTTGTGCAAACTGGTGGCAGGGAATGACTTTATAAACTTATGCTTCACTTCCACAACAATACTATGCACAAAACATGTACATATGTAATTAAAATGTGTAATTTTGAATTTCTTTTATGTAAATATATTTATTTCAAGAATGTTCCTAAGGAAACAAATTGTTATTTTTTATTCTGGTTTCATCACAATCAAAACCAGCTTGTCTGGTTTAGCTTGCAGTTGAGGGAAAACTTTTTCTCTGGTCTACAATCTGTATTGAATCCACCTAAATTCAGTTTGAAGCATCAAAGTCTTACTAAGACTTTAAAAACATGGTTACAAAATCATGTCCCTCATGACCTCTACTAGAAGTGAAGATGTTGACTGTTTTTGTGCATTAGAAAAATTGTGATCATGATCCAACCTCAGAACTGTGGCTGAAACTGTGCCCTCAAACTTCCCTTGGCATTTTGGAGAACTTGTTTAATTGCTCTGTGCCTCAGTTCCCCACTTGTAAAATCAGGTTCATTCCATTTATTCAACTGACACGAGTATGGAAAGTTTGGATGTTGTCATGCTGGGAGCTCTATGAGCATTTGAGTGGTGGTTTTTCTCTTGCAGAGTTCTACCAGAAGTGTCTGGATGTCTGTCTTGCTCATTGCTTGATCTCCAGCAGTGACCAGCTGCAGATGTCTGGGGACCAGTAAGAGAACAGGGCAGGCATGCAGTGATACTTTCCCAGAATAATCCCTGAGCCTTCAGGGATTTCATGCTCTTAGGTAGCCCTGGGCTAGGGGTGGTACCTTTCTGTTTAACAGGTCTTGCTGAAGTTTATTCCAGAGGCAACCTGAAGTCATGCACTGCTGCTGGTCCTCTTATTTTGGGGAAAAGTGTAATGAAGTGAGTTATCCCAGATGGCAAAAATATGAAAGATTATTAGGCCTTGATAGGTAATTGTGTGTGGAGTTTATTGGTACGCTGGTTGTGGTAGTTTATAATTCAGGTTATTTAATTTTTATTTAATATCCATGTTTATATACAGTTTGTATTGCAGTAGTTCTCGATGTTATTCAAACATACAGTCAGATTTATGGCCTGTTTATGCCACGGAAGGCCCCAGTCCCATTGAGTGATACCTTCCAGTTTGCACTCCTGTCTGAGTAGCAGAGCATGTGGGGCAGCAGCTTTTGCTGGACTGCTGCTGCTCACCTCCTGTGGGCAGGCAAGAAATGCTGAAGGCTATTGTTTACTTTCAGCATTTCACTGTTGCTTAACTATTTGACGTAGTGCAGTGTGGAAAGCAATTTGTGCCAAGTGTGAAGGTGAAATGAATCAGTTTCCTATTTCTCTTCAAAGTCAAATTTTTCGGAGTATTGATAAAGTATCTGAATGCCAGGTTTCCAGTCTTGCCATTTTGTCAGGCCATGGCCAGCTTGTGTGTAAATACAGAGAAAGTTGCAAGTAGAAGCTCAAAGGTTTTGGAGTCTTTGAGACACAGCCATTTACAAGCAGTTGTTTTCCAGGGTTTACCTTTATTCTCCAAAATGAAAGGTAATGGGAGCTCTGTAAACTTACCATCAGCAGGTTTTGATTGTGGATGATGCAGAAGCTACCTCCTTCTGGGAAGGCTTAGCATTGGATGGAGAATATGGTTGTCCAACTAGGGCACTTTGCCCTGCATGGAGTAAGTACCAGTAGGTTCAGTTACTTGTTTTCAGAGTGAATACTAATATGAAGAGGTTACCACTGTAAAGCAGGAAATGTATAAAAATGCTTGTGAAGTGTTTAGAAAGGGATGAACTGGACTTTATGCAGCTTATTTGGTCGAAGAGGTTAAAGTGGAATAGTTTTGAAGAGGCAGGACACTGCATGCTGAATGAAGGGGTAGTCTGGAAGGAAGTGAGAAAATAATTATGGAAGCAGTGGACAAGAAGGATTTAGGTGATGAATAGAAATTAGTCTATTTCCTACTTTCTAAATGAGCAAGATCTTTCGTTAAGATTTGCAAAGCTAGAAGAAAAACAGTAGTAACTCAGCTTGATGCTTCTGGCAGAAAGGTTGTAAGAGAGAAAGCCTGTACTTTAGCCTGTCATAATGCATCCTTTACTTCTTTCTAGTATGATATTTTAGCATAGCAATCATAAATGAGGACTGTAATATTCTTTCTTGAATGCACGATCCGTTTTCTTAAAAGTGTAAGATTAATCTTCTACTTTAGTGGTATGTCCCTTCTTTCTTGCATATGGACTTTCTCAGTATTATAAAGATGCTCAAAAATTTCCACACCATATTCCACTTGTTTATACTATATGTTTATGCAATATGGTGTAGAAATTATAAAAAAGCCCAACAAACAGAACACATACACCCCCCCGATAGGTCTGCAGCAAAAAGAGTTAAGTGTTTTACTTCTAGACTGTAACTTCACCATAGTGAAGAGCTGATTTTTGTATCATGTTCTGGGGTTCAGTACATCTGATAGGAGGAAGAAATTCCTAAGACAGGTTTCCTTTCTAATGATCTCTATTACTCTCTGTGTGTGCATGTGTGCTAATTAGCTGGAGAGACTAAAATGCATGGAATACCTGAGTCTGCTCTATAAAACATAGTTTATATATGAGTTCATTTTGGAGGGAGATCTGAGAGGGTACCAGTGGCAAAATTAGATATTTGCTGTTTGCTAAATGTGTTTCAGTTTTGAGTCTAACTTGTGGATAAATTGTTCTTTAGTGATTTGGAATTTCCTTAAACCATATGTGGTGCTGCTTCAAATGAACAAACAACACACCTCTCCCCACAGATACTCAGAGGCAGAACTTGATCTTCCAGGCTTATTGTTTTCTTTGCTCAAGAAACCATATATTAAAAATGTTTCTCTGAGAAATATTATTTGCCTTTTTAAGAATTTATATATAATTGTTACTTTCATATCTACTGGCATGTGCTTAGTGCTGTGTTTCTCTACTGAGCAGTGACTGTATTTTAGTATCACAAGCTTTTAGCATAAAGGCTTACGTTTTAGGGGTTTGGGTTTGGTTTGTTTTTTTTTTTTTTTTGAGTCATCATTCCTCCTTTGTATCAATCATACATAGAAGGTGAACAATTATTAAGGAACCTGTTTCAAATGTGTATTTTTGATTTAAATGCAGTCTGGAATTGCTTGTATTTTCAAAGAAGACAGGGAAATAATCATCAATGCCTTAGCTGGGATGTGAGTTAACATTTGCACCAGCCATAGATTTTTTTTTTTTTCAATTAGCACTCCCTTAGAAAGCCTGTTCCCCCAGCTTTTGTCAATGTTCTGTAGGAGAAGAAGAGCAAATAGATTGGAAATGCTCTGCAGCTCAGGCTCCTGGGAAAATGTAACAGGTGTTACAGCTCAGCTGGGTATGAGCTTTATGAAAAAGACCCTCTCAGACTTTACCCATAGAATTCCCTTTCCTAGCCAGAGCTTCAAGTAGGAAGAAACTAATGACTTCATTACCATCTCAATTCTGGGAAATGCTTGGTCCAGACCTGAATCATTAAAGGAAAGGTATAGCACTCTGCATGACCTTACAAGATCAAAATGTTATTTAGAGCAATTCCATTAGTCAAGGCTATAAACCTGAAAGAACACACCCTTTTGCGTTGCCTTTTAGGCCATAAAATGTGTGTGTGTGTGTCATGAGGAGGGGGGCAGGAGGTAGAGGCTGGGGGGTGGGGAAGAAAAAAAAAACATATTCTGCACTCATTGTGCAGCACAATTTCCTATGCTTTCTTTGAAAAGCCTCCACTTCCAGCACTTCTTCCCTTCACCCTGTGTTGTGACATGTTTAATGGCTCTTGTCGTTCTCGCTCTTCTAGGGGTTTCTAATTGGGGATGATACTGAAGCCAAGAATGATGTCAAAAATTCAAGCCATACAAAATAAAATATATTTCTGTAATGCTGGAGTGATTAAATGGAGTGATTAAAAGCAACTTTTTTATTATCATTATTCATTGCATCTTTTGCTTGCTTAAAAGAAGAAAAGAGTAAAAGAACAGCATGACACGCAGAAGACTGACTTCAGGGTTGTTTTTCTTTTCTCCATCACAGCTTTTGCAGTTATAAGGAAAAGAAACCTCACTTGGTGAAACTATATTCTTGCTAGATGTTCCTTTACATAATGATGCTGGATTTGAAACCGTGTTCCAACAATCTTTCAGTAGTAGAACAAAATCTCTTCTCCCAGGTAACAGTGATAGGGCAAGGGGTAATGGCCTCAAGTTGTGCCAGGGGAGGGTTAGATTGGATATTAGGAAACATTTCTTCACTGAAATGGTTATGAGACATTGGCACTGACTGCCCAGGGCAGTGGTGGAGTCCCCATCCCTGGAGGGATTTCAGAGCCGTGTAGATGTGGTGCTGAGGGACATGGGGTAGTGGTGACTTGGCAGTGCTGGGTTAATGGTTGGACTTGATGATCTTAGAGGTCTTTTCCAACCAAAGCTATTCTGTGATTCTTTGTTTTGTAGAAGGTTTGAAGCCTCTGTGATTTATAGGTGTTTGCAATGCCTGAATCTCTTGCCCAGAGAGAAATTCTGTATTTCTGGTACCCCAAGCCAGTAATGCGAGTCAGTTAGTCTGGTAGTCACAAGCATGCAAAAAATGCTTGTTTCAGTGGACATGTGTCTGCATTGGTATTCTTGAAAGTGAAGTCTTCAGCTTTATGTATAAAGTAGGTGGTTTATTGTGCACAAATGCTGAAGGGACTGTGTGCTGTTGTTTGCAACTCAGAACAAAATTCGTTTGCTTAGTTTAGCCTCCAAAACCCGGAAGTACCCTTAGAAAATCCACACTGCAAAGATTCACTGGTGGCCAAGAAGGCCAATGGCATCCTGGCCTGTATCAGAAACGGTGTGAGCAGCAGGAGTAGGGAGGTGATCGTGCCCCTGTACTCGGCACTCGTGAGACCACACCTTGAGTACTGTGTGCAGTTCTGGGCACCACAGGATAAGGAGGACATTGAGGTGCTGGAGCGAGTCCAGAGAAGGGCAACGAGGCTGGTGAGAGGTCTGGAACACAGGCCTTATGGAGACTGGCTGAGGGAACTGGAGTTCTTTAGTCTGGAGAAGAGGAGACTGAGAGGAGGCCTCATTGCCCTCTACAACTACCTAAAAGGAGGCTGTAGTGAGGCTGGTGTTTGTCTCTTCTCCCAAATTACTAATGACAGGATGAGAGGAAATGGCCTCAAGTTACATCAGGGGAAGTTTAGGTTGGATATTAGGAAGAAGTTCTTTACTGAGAGGGTGGTTAGGCACTGGGACAGGCTGCCCAGGGAGGTGGTGGAGTCGCCGTCCCTGGTGGTGTTCAAAAAATGGGTTGATGAGGCATTTGAGGCCATGGTCTAGTGGTCTAATGGTTAGGAATAGGATGGGATAAAGGTTGGACTTGATGACCCTGGAGGTCCCTTCCAGCCATAATTATTCTATGATTCTATGAAACAAAATATCCAAGGTGAATTAGAAAATTGCAAAGTACCCATTAAGAAGAAAATACTGGTAGAGTCTTCATTATGGAACATCTATTGGCACCTCTGTGCTAGTTTGTACTTCCCAGTGCCCTTCATCTAGGCACCTGGGAGGACTATTCTAGCAGGAATTACTTAACCCTCTTGGTGATTTTCTGTGGCAGAACAGTTCTTCAGGTAGTTCAAGCCCAGATGCTCTCACCCAGGCATCTTCCAGCTGATCAGTTTTGTGCACCTAAAGAAAAGTAACTTGCTCCTCTGGAGCTATTTCATAGGTGTGCATGTTTTGAATGTATCCATTTTGTTCAGCCTTGTTGTGTTGAGTCCATTTTGCAAGTGATGTGCCTTACAGGTGAAGGTGAAACTTTAGTTTTTGTGAGAATCTTATCAAAATTGCATCTTCTAATTAAACAGCATAAAATAATATCTTGGATGTGATTGGGATGTTCACCACCCTATCTTTCTATTTATCAACTATTTCTGAAATTATTTTCTGACTCCCTTATGGATTCCACTCCCTGACCCGCGTTTAGTGCTTAGAGGCTGCGTGGTGACCTGTCCTTGCAAGGCATGGCAAACTGGAACTCTTCAGGAACTGCTGAGTGAACAGTGTGCTTTGCATAGAAGTAATCAACCAGGTAGGTGGTTTGTTAATTGCCATCCTGGATTTGATTATGCCTATTGAAAGAACTGTTCTTCTGATATGGATAAATGTGTTGCTAATTCTCTTGCTCTGCTTGTTTGCATCTCATACGTTCTTCATGTGGTTTCTTACAAATTAGATGAAAGCACCATTCTCTTTTTAACAAGCAACACCTAGAACAATATTAGTTCAGCATGTCTCGGATCATATCACTGTTTGAAAGGTCTAGAATGTCTGCATAAAAGGCTAGTGTTGGAGTGCTTTAAAGGCTTTGTTTTGCATTCCAGTATTGGTTTGAAGTCAGGACTTGCCTAATAGCTGCTTTTTTTTCACTCGTGAAAAGATGGCAACAGCCTTTTCTTTAGCAGTATATTGTGATGTGTATTTAAAAAAAAAAAACAGAACAAAACAAAACAAAAAAAAAACCAACATAAAAACTAACAACCCCAGTCTGGAGAGTCTAAGTATTGACAGTTTTGTTTTTTCTTCTAATCAGGAGAAATGTATGTATCTGTATGTAGGATCGTTAAAGTAGCCATTTTCCCTTCACCTGATGGTGCTTGCAGTTTGTATTTCCTGACACCAGAAGTTCATTGTATTTAATAAGCAACTTCCTATTGCATTAGCAGATTTCCATCTGGTTGGAAAGGTACCTGATTCTATTACTATATTTGTCTTCACGGCTATGATGCGCAACATAATTTGCTTATAGCTTCATAAATATGGCTAATGTAATGATACATACATCATATTACCCACAAAAAGGTTTTGCTTTGTGCAGGGTACTTCTGAATTTATGAATGAACAGAGAATGTGAGGAGAGAGGGGAGATAGCTGCAGTTTCTGTCAGCCTGGTGATGTCCCAAAACTTTACAGAGGCCTTAGAAGGAAAATTAGAGGAAAGGGTAAAAAAAGGAAATAAAATTACTGTCTGAAAATGTCAATGCTCTTTGTGTGTGAGAGAGCAAGGGGCCATACCTACATTTGACATGTGAGCAGGATTTTGTAGAGGTATCTGCCCTTTGGAAAATCAGAGAATGTGTGGGATGATAGGATGCCTCCTTGGAATCTTACTCTGTTACAGCTTAGCAACGCAGTCTAAAAAGTAGAAACCTGTAAGTTAGTAACATCATAAAAATCTCATCTGAAGCTTTAGCAAGGGCTGGGGAGAAACTATTGAGTGAAACGTTAATAAGAATGGAGTTTTATCGCCCAAGTTTTACCAGTCTCTAAGAGGCCTCAGCAAACAAATAATCTTTCTGAATTCTGTTACTAATGGGACAACATGCACTGTATTACTCTATGTCCATGTTTGAGGTGTTCAGAGGAGGTGTGGATGGCTTTACTGACTTGCGTATTGACACATAAGAGGTCTGCAGCAGACAGGGAAATTAAGCCAGGGGTTCAGAGCTGGCTTCCTGAGATGCTTATGATTACAACGAAATCCCTTATGGGAAGAGCCGTGTAGAAACATTCCAGCTCCAAAGAACACAGAGATTAGGTGTGAGGGGAAGGGTGTGAAATGTCTTGCCCAAAGGAAAAGGATAGTCAGTAGCAGAGTTTGGGGGTTTATTTTTTTTTTTAAAGAAACGAACAAAAAAACCCCAAACAATAAAGAAAACTGGATACTTACATGTACATCAGTACTTAGCCTTCTGGTGGTAAGTACAGAATCACAGAGCTGTTGGAGTTGGAAGGGACCTCTGGAGATCTAGTCCCAACTCCCCCACTAAAGCAGGATTGCCTAAAGCACATTACACAGGATTGCATCCAGGCAGACTTTGAATGCCTGCAGAGAAGGAGACTCCACAACCTCTCTGGGCAGCCTGTGCCAGTGCTTTGCCACCGTCACAGTAAAGAAGTTTTTCCTCACATTTAGATGAAACTTTCTGTGTTCCAGCTTGTGCCCATTGCCCCTTGTCTGGTTGCTGAGCACTACTGAAAAGAGTCTGGCTCCATCCTCCTTACACCCACCCTTTAGATACTTATAGCCATTGACAAGGTCTTTTTTCAGTCTTCTCTTCTCCAGGCTAAAGAGTCCCAGCTCTCTCAGGCTTTCCTTGTAGGAGAGATGCTCCAGTCCCCCGGTCATCTTTGTTGCCCTCTGCTGGACTCTCTCAACTAGTTCCCCATCTCTCTTGAACTGGGGAGCTGGACACAGGACTCCAGATGAGGCCTCACCAGGGCAGAGTAGAGGGGGAGGAGAACCTCCCTCGACCTGCTGGCCACACTCCTCTTAATGCACCCCAGGATGCTGTTGGCCTTCTTGGCAACAAAGGCACATTTCTTGCTCAGGGTTAACTTACTGTCAACCAGGACACCAAGATCCTTCTCAGGGCTGCTTTCCAGCTGGTGTACTCCCAACCTATATTGATCCATGGGGTGGTTCTTCCCCAGGTGCAGCACCCTACATTTGCCCTTGTTGAACCTCATTAGTTTCCTTTCTGGCCAGCTCTCCAGCCTGTCCAGGTCACACTGGATGGCAGCTCAAGCCTCTGGAGTGTCAGATGCTCCTCCCAGTTTTGTATCATCAGCAAACTTGCTGAGAGTACACTGTCCTCACACCCAGGTCATTCATCAGTGTGTTGAACAAGACTGGACCCAGTATTTGACCCCTGGGGAACACTGCTAGCTACAGGCCTCCAACAATATGATCGCATGGGGTATTGCAATATAGTAGTCTGGCAGTAGGAGGGTGGGAAGGGTAGGAGGCTTTCCTCGGATGCCTACAGATGGCATCGCCCAGTTGGACACAGCCAGGAGACATGTATCTCTTGTAAGCTTACCTACAGTTTTGAATGGTACACAGGTAGCAGGTAGGCATATTGCTTATACAGGTATAATAGCTTTCTATTCCAACGGGGTCCATGGCTGTTATAAAATATGATATGCAGGAAACAAAGCAGACCAAGCTGTATGAAATCATGCTGCCCCTTGCTATCGGCAAATAATGCAGGGATGCCTCATGGCTTCCCCAGCATATGGAAAGACCGCAGAAATGCTGATAAATGGTTTGCTATGTGTTTTGCCACCACAAATTAGTCCATTGATGAGGCATTCTGCAAAAGCAGTGTTTGTCTTTCTGAAGATGTGCAAGTATATTTACCAGTGAGTACTAATGAAGTGTGCTTGTGAAGGAAATGAAGCCTCAAGTGTGTGTAATTATATCCTCTTCCTTCTATGATAGCTGCCAAGAGCTTGATAACAAGAGTCCGTCACCTATAACAGTAATAGGGATTTTGTCTGTTATCTGCAATTTGCTCTGTATAGTAAGAACCCTGTAGGAACCTTCCCTAAAAGATGATGGATGTCAGGTTTAAATTCAGTTGTTCATCCATATTGTTTTCAGGAATGTGTAAGTTTAAAGATACTAAGTCCTATTGGGTGTGTCATGCCACACTGACCATCTGGCAACAAGCATGTCTAAATTTCATCTGAAGGCTCTAAATACATTCCGAAGTCTGTTGTTAACTTAATTTTTAATTAGGATCTATGCATGACTATTATACTCTGGTTTCTTAAAACTGGGACTGCAAAAGAAGTGTATGATAGGGTCACTCATCCTCTCTGCAAACTGAATGTCTGTTTTAGGTGTCAAGATAAAGAGCTTGGAGCTTGAGGCAGTGATATTTGACAGCTTTGACTGGAGTTTCCTTGTTTCATCAGCTGTTTCACAGAATAGCTTAACTCTGTACACTAATGAAATCCTGTAAGATGTCAGGTTGCAACTGTAAAATGTACTGAGAAAGAAAATAAAGAGCTACATGGGAAAGCATGTGATGCTAGATTTCAGAATTTGTCCAAATAGCTGCATGTGTTTGCTGCATAACTAATGCCCTGAAATCAGTCCCAGAAATGGAACAATGTTCTCTGACTTCTTGTTAACAAGTAGATATTATATCAAGGGTATAGCCATGCAATAAAAATCGATAATCTCTGAGAGAACTATGCAGATAGTCTTTCTTTCCTGATAAGGACAGTCTGGTTTTTTTTTTCCCTGAGGGAGATGATCATTCTCTTGCTATCGGGAGAAAGAGGGTGAGACAGTTTTGAAAATCAGACAAATTTAAGCCTGTTGCAGAGTCAGGTTTCAACCATACTTAACCACATGTGTTTGGCATCAGTGTTTATCTAAGTGTGATTGTGTTCAGCTATCTTGTTAAAATTTTTAATCTTTGATGTTTATGTTAAACTGCCACTAATTATATCTTTTGGGTTGAAACCAGTCAAACTGAGCATCTGTTGTGTTTGTGAGCAGCTGGGAAAAACTGTCCCTGGATCTGGAGAGAGGTGGAGGATGGAATAGTTAACTGCCTGAGGAACAGCTCACTGCCACTGGGGAGAGTGGTCTCTGTCCAAAGCTGTACTGTGGTGGGTTGGGTAAACAGCCTGGTGGGCACAAAGAGGACAGTATGAAGTAACTATGATGCTGACTGCCAGAGCTACTGCAGAAGCATCTGTGTTTTAAGCTAATGGCCTTGCTTTTTAGCCAGTGACCATAGGTTCACAGAGTGGAAGGGGTTGGAAGAGACCTCTGAAGATCATCTAGTCCAACCCCCCCTGCTAGGGCAGGATCCTAGAGTAGATCACACAGGAACACGTCCAGATGGGTTTGAAATGGCTCCAGAGATGGAGACTCCACCACCTCTCTGGGCAGTTCCAGTGCTCTGTCACCCTCACAGTAAAGAAGTGTTTCCTTATGTTAAGATTGAACCTCCTGTTTTCCAGTTTGTGCCCACTGCCTCTTGTCCTGTCACTGGACACCATCGGGAGGAGTCTGGCCCCATCTGTAGATATGTACAGTACATCCAATGAAAGAGTAGTTCGCTGTATTTGGTGCAGGAGATAAAGAATTTCCATTTTGCCTGGAATTGAGCACCAACAAATACAACAAAGGCTTTATTAATGACCAGGTGGGCGGTGAACTGCCAGCACCCCAATCTAGAACTGAGAAGACCCATCAGAAACAGAGTTGGGAAGAAATGGGTATTGAGACCAAATGACGAGAAGTGAATTTTTAGTTTCATCCCTCTTGGGTTTGTGATGGTTTAACAGTTTGGGAGCCAAAAACTCAATCATTCAGCTGATAAATATTGAATTAATTATAACTGGTTTCTAGGCTATTGTCAAAAATGGATAATACTTGTTAGCTTTTTTAGAATGTTTACCTTTTTGGAGGCATTGCTAGGATTTCTGTCAGCCTGAGAGAAAAGGACCTTCAGTGTAGAAAAGAAAGCTCATGTCATCCCCATAAACTCTGAAGCTCGGGTGTGTCAGAATTGGGTGGTGTATGGTAGATATCATGTGTTACGATATACATTTACTGCCTTCCTCCCTCCCCTGCTTCCCCTGACAACAGGTTGGTGAAACATGAATGAAACAGAGCTGACTTTACATCCCTGCCCTATCCAAGAAAATGGAGGATCTGCAGCTGATAGTATGGCTAAAAAACCCGCAGTTTTGAATGCATTTATACTGCTTAGAACAGGCAACATAATCTGTATAAGTGCAAACTATGTTTCTACGTTCTGGTATTACTCTCAGAATAAAATAAATACAGAAAATCGAGGTTTAAATATAATTTCTTATAAATTGTAAAATTTGCTGCTAGAGTCTAATGTGTGCTGGTAAAATAGTTATACCCTGTCTCACCGTAAAGAAGAGTTTGGAGCTTGTTATGCACCCTCTTCAATGTGTCAGTAAGGAAAACAAACATGGCAATTAAATCTAATCCAAGGTATTTTTTTATGGCTTATTGTTCTGTTTTGTAGGAGGGAGGCAAGGAAATAGTTTACTTTTTGGTAAACAAAGAGGAAAACTTGTCCCAAGGCCCAGTGAATATGTCTAGTTTTTTGTTTAGGATATGTGATGCTTAGTTTTCCTCAAATCTGTCCACTCTTCTGCTGAGTGAAGTTTTGTGGGAGACTTTAAGTACTCAACCTGCAGCTGTGTTGATGAAGGCAAGGCTTGGTCTTACCCACTTTTTACATCTTGTTTGATCTCTCTAGTTAGAAGTGAAGCGAGTTTAAAGCCTACCATATACCTTGGCCTTTATGGGATGAATTTCACTTTGTGTACTCAAGCACAAAGCTGATGCTTATGAATGCAGGTGACTGTTATGAATGTTAGGGTGACTCTTGGTTTCTTCTTGGGTTTAACTCGTGTTTACATTTTCAAGGATTCCTCGTAGTTCCAGGAAATTTCAGTGGAGTTCTCCTGGTAGTTACATCTCTTGCTTAGTACTATGCAGCCCAGGAATGAAACATTACAATTACTGTTTGCCCATTTTACTCTGGGATACAGTATTTCATAATTGTCCTCCCTCTAGAAACTGGAATCTTTACTCAAAGGCATTCCTGAATGTTAATATGAAATGGAAAATAGCAAGGGTATTCAGTCTATTTCTCATGTTATATAGGACCAAGGTGCAGTGAATCTTGCTGTTTCAACCATCAGTTTGCTCATGACACTAACAGAAAAAGTAACGAGAATGTTGATCCATTGGTCTGCAAGGAAACTGGTGGAAAACAGAAACCAGTAACACAGCTAACACCAACTCTGTTGTTCTGGCTGGTGATGATCTGGTAATCCTTGCTCAGTTTCCTTCCAGTATAATTATTTTTGTTTGTTTTTCTTATAAGAAAGTGTGTGATAACTTCCTTCAGCAGCTCAAAATGTAACACCAAACTCCCTGCTGGTACTGCGTCAAGAGCAGAGTTGTGCCAGCAGATAATTTGGCGTAGATTATTTTTAAGAAGGTTGTCAGTCTTGTTTTTCTCTATTACATGCTTACTGTGGTAATATCAAATACTTATTCTACTGACTACAGATTTAACTCTGAACAGACTCAGTGGAGTCATCTCTTGACGGGTGCAGTGACAGACAGCTCTCCTCATACAGCTATTTGAAAATGAGAATGATTCCTCTTGTGAACATTTTTATTTAAACCATATGACCAGAAATCTCAAAACTGTGGGTTTTTCATGTGAGTATTATCCTTTTTGCACTTGCTGAAATACTTGATGGAATTCCCTCATCCCAAACCTGGGACTGAAATCCATGATGCTTTTTTTTCCCCCTTCTTTTTGGTATAATTATGCTCACTCAGCTGTGTGCATATGCACATGAGAGTGCGTGTGCGTGCACACGGAGTGGAATACTTCTCTTAGCTTCAGAAGGGTGAAAAAAAACCATTAACATCCCATTAATTGCAGGGTTCACACGTGGGGTCTATAAAGAAATCTGGCTTTAGGTTCCAGAACATGTTGAGGGAAAAAAAACATAATAAAATGTAGGTGCTTCTTACATCACTCACTAGCTCACTGTATTTGTGTCCCTGTTCCCTCCCCCCTGCCTGCAACCTCTTACATCTCCTTGGAACACAGACTCCCCTCCCCGAGAGGAAGTCTCATTCATTCATGTTTTGAAGGAATTTCTTAATTCTCTTTCAGCAAGACTACCTCCATCCGTGCCCCTTTTCCTTCCCTCTGCCTTTGCCAGAGAGAGAGAGAGGAGCAGGGCCTGCCCAGATGGTTGAGGACCAAAAAGAAGGAACATTTTCTCATGCTTTTAAAAAGACCACTTTCTTTCCTGCCTAATATTTAGCTCCTTCAAATGCAAATGGAGAGGTTTCACTCCAAGGTTAGCATAACAATTATGGGAAAGCTTTAAATCTGAAGCATTTGTTTACACGATGAAAGGAGTCCACAGTCCAAAAGCTCTGAGGCCAGGGCTTTTCAGTAGCTATTTTCTGACTAAGTAGTGAACTGCAAGTCAATTTTAGACCACAAAGAAAACCAATTTATATCAGTATGTAAGCTAATTTTGGAGGGAGTTCTACATTATAAACGATGGTGTGGGGTTTTTTTTTAACGTGACTGTTACTGAAATAAACTCCTGATTTTCCCCCTCCCCCAACCATTTGCACCTTGCTGCTTAATGAGCCCCCAAATGTCTTGGATGCTAATGACTGTTTCCCAGCGCCTTCAGAAGAAGGGACATGCAGGATCTGGGGAATCAGTCATTAATACCCAGGTGGGTGGTTGCCCAGAACTTCTCCTGATGCCCGGGAGTGAATTCCCGGAGGGCAGAACTCCTGTCAAACATGCATTTCCCTATCTTGGTTTCTGTTTAACTTGCTTCCCTGGTTGCTCACTCTATGAGTGAAAACTCCTCTTAGTGAACTTTTCATTGGTAAAATGCTCTGGAGTGACAACTCTTGGGATACAGTCATTGCATGGAATCTGTAGGACACTTCCCTTGTGAGTGGGTTTATATTTCTCCATTGCTATTCTTCCAGTATCCCACAATCCTGAAATATTATTAATGCTGTCTAATACTGCTTGACAGCTAGATGTTTCCATTTCTTTTGTTGGTTAGAACCTTCACCCACAAGCCTCTTTTGTCAGTGTTCACGTTGACTTTCAGTAGCATCAAAGTACCTGTAAGTCCCTTGGGTATTTGTATTTCTACTTTATAAGTCAGTATAGCAACAATGTGATGCTGTTGCTTCTCATCCCAGAGAAGACTGCAGTCAGATTATGTGTCAGAGGTAACTCTGGCCAGTGATAGTAAGGGAGGACTAGACTATATTCTTGCCTACGTGCCAAGGCAAGGTCATCAGCTAAAACCAAGCAAGACCTTGTGCCCCTGCCCATAGCAGGGGGGTTGGAATGAGATGATCTTTGAGATCCCGTCCAACGCAAACCATTCTATGGTTTTTTTGAGATACATTGCCTGCTGCAAACTTTATCTTGGGTTCATTCATATGAATAGGGAAGAGGCTGCCACTGGTCCCAAGTATTTGGGGGCTTTAGCCTCTTCGCTCTGGGAGAAATTTTCTTTGTGGAAAGCCTCTGAAAAGGTTTTCAGAATGTGGTTGTTTCCCAAGCAAGGTGGCTGCTTTCTCTCACAAGAAACTTTATACAAGCGCCACAAAATCCTGCAGTGCTGTTCTTAGTGTCATAAGCTATATACCAAGAAGCAAACACTTGTTGGTTTATTCCCCCTAAGCTTTTAAGAGGATAGAAAACCAGAGAATTCTAGAAAGCGTGGCTGTAGGGGCCCTTAATAGGCTATCCAGTCCATCTCCCTGTTCTCCAGCAAGATCACCTGTAGTGATGTCTTTCCTGACAAATGCTTGTCTAACCTGCTGTCTGAACCCCCAAAATACTTTACAGCTGTAGAATCTGTCTCCTAAATGATCACCTGACTTGTCTGTGGGAACAAATGACATTAAATGTTTGCCTTGATTATTAACTAGAATTAATGCAACTGTGTGCATCTTATTGTTGAATTCATGAGTTGATTTGAAAACATTCTTTGAAACTGCAGCAAATACAGCAAGATTGATCAGTAGGAACAAAGTGAAAGAAACAACTGTAAGGTGGCAAACAGGCTCAAGTGAATTTCAGTGGAACCTCTCACTGAGAAAAACCTGCAAAGTGGGGAATTAGTACTTGGGTGTGAGAACCCTTGGTTTTTATGAGGGTGTTTCTGTGTGGTTAGACTGTACTTAGTCTAAAGAATCTATTGATTCACTAAGCAAGTATGTAGTTTAGCGGGGGAGTATTTATTTGGCTTCCAGTACCACTTATTGGTTGACTGAAAAATCGTGGTGACGTATTTTAGTGTTGGTGATGGATGAAACTTGGTATTAGAATAACTGTTACTGGATTAACCACCAGATTGTTGTCCAGATAATTGTCTGATGTTAATTCCCAGGTAGCTGTAACTGGTATTGTATGTTGTTCATCCTTCAGAGTTGCTTAACTTCTAGGTGAAGGGACTTACTTTCTCTTCTGATTCCTGTTATCATAAGATCATATTAGTATGTGTCAAGGAATGCCTTGACTACAGTACTAAAGATCCAGCTCTATAGGTAAAGCACTGTAATCCAGCTACAGCTCTGTTTAGCTGTTTCAGCAGCAGAACTGATGCGCAATATTCAAGTGTATCTACCGTTTGATTGCTCACAGCAAGGCATGTGTGAGGTAGGATTGCATATGGCACTGTTAGATCTGGGGTTTTCTAATGAGTAAATTGTTTTGGTTGATCCTGTAGAGCAAAGAGCTTGCCTCAAAGTTTATAGCTCTGACAGATATTCCTTGTTTCCTGCACCTAAAAGCCCCTGAAGTTCACTCTGCCCACCGTGTGAGTATGTATGCAAGTGAACTAGAATTTGGAAATAATAAATCTTCATTAATGCAGTGCCATGCTGAAACTTTTTTTTTTAAAGGATTTTCTTTGAAGTGATTGCAGTCCAATAAAAAAAAGGGGTAAACTTGAAAAAAAAATGTATGTGACCTTATGATATTATGAGACTCAAAGAAGTTATTTTATATCATCATTGTACAATACGCTGCATGTAACTTGCACTTTCAAAGAATAATTGGGTTAACTGAACAATCTCATGCAGCTAACAACAGCTAATAATATATATTACACTGCCTCATTTGTAGAAGAGTTACTATCTTTTCCCTTGCTTTTAATCCCTTGATGCATTTATTGGATATCTAAGCTCCTAATACAGAGGAGTTAATGCATAACTCCAATATGGAAATATTCACTACTTTGGTCCCCGATTGGGGTGTTTGGGGTGCATTTATGATGTAAATGGCAAAAGAAGTCCTGCAGGAAGTGTACTAAGGTCTTCAAACTCTTAAACTCTCTTAAAACCGTTCATGCCACTTGTTGCTGTGTTCAGTAGTTCTTTCCAGGATCTTCTCCAAGGTCTGCAGACTGTAACGACCCTATAGGAGTTATTGCAGCTTATCATGGTGGCAATTTCTACTGTGAAGAGTTAGTACATGTGCCAGCCTGTTGTAGACCTGGAGGTTATATAAGATTTTTTGTAACTTCTGTATTTTGATCTGCCTGAGGACAGCTTTAAAAATAACAGACCCCAAAATCTCCACCCTCAAAGCCAGGGGTTGCAAGCCCACTGAGTGTATTTTAAAGAAATGCTTACAAAAGCCAAGATAGCCTTTGTGTCATTGTACTGCTCAAAGCTTGATCTTTTAGACCTTTATTTGTAGTGATGGGTAGGTTATGCAGCTATTTTTAAACCTCTCAACCTTTTAACCTTCTAGGCTGGAGAGTAAGACTGCTATGAAAGCTTGAGCTCTGAAACTGGCTATAAGGAAGCCCACTTCTACTGCTTTAATGCGGGTTCTGTCTGTTAATTCTCTAGTAATGTAATCAAAGTGCTGGCATTCAGAACCAGCAAGTACCTAGTACTCACTTCACCCCTTGACCATAATGAATGTAAAATGCTTGTAGTAATAGATTGAAATGAAAAACTTCACGTTGGCATGCAAGAGATTTGCAATCACATTTTGATTTTTGGAGTGCTGCTTGATTGGGGTTTAATGTGTGGGGAGATTGACCTCTCCTGCAGGAGTGGTTGTTTTTGTACTGACTGTGAAAAACAAATTTCAAATGGATGGCCTGTTGCACTTTTCTTGCAACTCATATTATCACCCCTTTGGGTTTCTTAGTAGTAGTACCCACTCTGAACTCTTCAGGATTTTTCCTTTTCATGTCTTACAGAGAGGAGGGTGAATTTTATTATCAGCAGAAAGATCAACTTCCTTTTGGTTCCCTTCACTGTCATCAAATAGAACATCTCCTGACTGACTTGGTTTAATTTTAAAATTGATAATCTGTGCTTTTCAAAGCAAAATGAAGCTGTTGCTGTATTTTCCAACTAAGCTATTTCTACCTGAGAAATAACTTATGCTGTATACATTGTAGGCAAAAAATGGCAAGCCCACTTCGGTTCAGATTAGATTTATATCCATTTACCTGTTGTTGACACATCAACTGCCTTTAGTTTCTGGTATTGGTTTTATAGTGAGAATATTACTTGGGCTATATTTTTCAGGATTGTCTAAACACTGGTAATGTGAGATTGTATACTGTAATTTTTGCCCAAGAGATAAGAATATGAGCCAAATTCTTATCTCATCCTCCTTTATTAAATTTAAAGGAAAGGTGAACGTGCTTGGCCTACTCAGGTGCTGCTTTGGTCTTCATGCTCACTACTAAGTAACCAAACAAACAAAAAGAGCAACGAGCTCAGGCCTATGTTTTGGCTGCATTTAGAAATTCCACAGAAGACTTTTAAATTTCCACTTCTACAAACTTAGGCAAAGTATAAATATATTCTAGGAGACAGAAATCCCATCCTATTTTTCACCAGTTGAGGATTACAAATCAACTGGAAAATGTATTGTCCTTTCTCATAACCTTGTATCTTTCTGTCAGCTTTGTGGATACTAAGTAGGTGATGCTGACTGTTACACTAACTATGCCATGTTTTACGTCCTCCTTTTCATTTGTCTTGATTTTAAAGTTATTTTTTGGAAAGTTGTGTAGGTAAAGAGGTGAGCTTGTTATACTTCTAAAATGAGATGTATATTACAAGTAGTGATTTTGGGTTTAGAGTTGTTTTGTGGAGTGCAAAATTATTTTAATGTGCTTAAGAATCTGAGTCCTAAACTGTAAACTGGGAGAAGGGAGGAGGAGCTTTCAGACTTACCTGTCTTGTCATAGGTGGGTTATATCAACCTGATCCTTAAGATGTTTCCATAATGTAGGGAGGAAGACATATCCCAAAAACCCAGATAGGACTTGCTCCAATAGCAGGGTCACGAAAAACTGAGGTTTGATTTGTGATAGTAAAAATTAAAAACATAATCAGCTGTTTCTTTTATATCTTTTGTGTGTGTGGGGGGGTCAAAATAGTGGGAAATGACTCTGCTCTCTAATAGATGGATGAAAATGATACAGACTTCTTTGGCACACTGTAGTGTTTGGATCATGATTCCTCCCACACCAGCAAATACTGTTGTGATATAATGTTAGCCAATGCCCATCTTCTTAGCACATAAGTACTGTTTTGCAGTATTTAGTTTTTGTCTATATTGAAGCATCTCCAAAAATCCATTTGTTCTGCCTGTGGTTGTGAAGTGTTAGGTCACATATAGTAATGTCTGATCTTTCTTGATCTTTAATGTATACCTGTAATCATCTGGGATTCCTTTTAATTATAGGCACTAGTGTTAAGATGCCTTAAACCAATGGCCTAGAAGTCCTGTCTGTAGCAGCTCTGGTGTAGTCATTAAAAGCCGTGTTCTGCAGTATGCCATGTCTCCTGGCACAGGGGGATCAAAAGGTTGCTGGATCTGAGCCCCTGAGTGGCAGAACAGGTTTGTTTTTTAAAAAAAAACAAAACAAAAAAACCCAAAAACACACAACAAAAAAAAAGAAACAAAAAACCCCCCTCCAAAGTGTGAAATGCATCAAAGGGGAAATATCTACCACTGAAGAGGATTTCTCTTCACTCACAGTAACCTTTTATTGCTGATCAGGCCAAATCTATGGTAATGCGAAACTTGCCATATTTGAGGCATTTGAGATGCCCACTAACAAAATATGTAAGTGAGATAACTAACATTAATGTTGGTGCAGCAAATACAGCTCCTGGCTTCAAATCTTGATGTTTTATGGTAGATAATAAAACAACCAAAACACATAAGCCTTCAAAAGTGAATCGCCAGCTTGCTGACCAGTGCTTAAAATTGTAAATGTGTAGTGTGAGTCCTGCACTGGGTCCCTTGTGATTGGGCCTTTATGTGATGGGTGATTACTGTCATCTGTAACTGTTTACTCAGAGTTGCATTGCTGTCATTCAAAATATATCTTATTTCGCTCAGTTTTGCGATGAAATGTTGCTTCCGTTCTGGATGATGTGTAGGTTGGCTAAGGAAAAGAACAAATATGTGCTTCTCCCTGTGCAGTGTAGATCTCGTATTACTAAAATCCAGGAAGGAAGGAGATAATCTGCTGTGATGTGGTTTTGCACAGGTTTAACTCCTTGCCTTGTCCATAGTCAGTTTGACAATCTCAAGATGACTATAGAGATCCAGGACCAAATGCTGCCTGGACTTGAGAGATGTGAGCTTATGCAGAATAGCTTCCTGTATTTGCTTAAAGTGAGGCAATAGGAGTATTCATCCTCCACACTGAAGTCCACTCATAAATGATCTTCATTGAAGTTGCTGAATGTGTATGTTCTGGAGTAGTCAACAATGCTAGTACATGAGTGAGTTGCAATAGCAGAATGAAATATTTATGTGCTCCTAAATATTTCTGATAACTCATGGAAATGTTCAATGACATAATCTTCTTTAAGGACTTCTCCACTCAAAATACAGGTGGTAACATCAGGGAATTGCACACTGCAGCTGATAGTCTGTGTGTTGGGCTCTGTCCTGAGAGAATTCCCACTTTGAATCTTGAAGTCTAAGATTATCTGTGAGATTTGTTTTATCTACCAAAATGAATCCGCGTGGGAAGTTTTTAATATTCTGTAACAGCACACTACCATCTATTGTGACTGACTTGAAGTTAGTAGGGTATGGTGCTAGTGCTAAGTTGACACCTACTCATCATGACTATGTAATAAATAGTTCAGAGAAGAATAAGTGAAGTACAGCTAACTAAAGAGGTTAACTTCTGCATACCAAGCAAGCTATCAAGGATGACTTTCCTCACATCAGTTCTTCATTTCTTTAGATCATACATTCAAACATCTATTTGTCAAACACCAGGCTGTATTGTTAGTCCTCTTCTCTGCTCTAATATTCAGTTGTTTATCTTGATTGTTGCTACTTGTATTTAATTTTTTTAAATTTTTTCAATGTCTTGCAGACTGATTTCTGTTTTCCAGCATCTTATATTCTGAGGAATTTCAGTGTTCTTGTCTCTTATTTTGTGTCTGGAGGTAAAAGCTAAGAGACTGAGGGACTTAGGGTGACTGAGTTGTCATCAGAGGAGGAATTAATCTTCAAGGCTAAGGTTTCAAACAGGAGAGTGGGCTGAAGAGAGTCCAGCAGGAGCAGGGAGGTGATTTTCCCCCTGTACTTGGCACTGGTGAGGCTGAACCTCGAATACTGTGTTCAGTTTTGGGCCCCTCACTCCAAGAAGGACACTGAGCTGCTGGAGCCTGTCCAGAGAAGGGAACGGAGCTGGGGAAGGGTCTGGAGCACAAGTGTGATGGGGAGTGGCTGAGGGAACTGGGGGTGTTCAGTCTGGAGAAGAGGAGGCTGAGGGGAGACCTCATTGCTCTCTGCAGTTCCCTAAAAGGAGGGGGTAGCGAGGGGGGCATCGGTCTCTTCTCCCAGGTAACAGTGACAGGACAAGGGGTAATGGCCTCAAGTTGTGCCAGGGGAGGCTTAGATTGGATGTTAGGAAACATTTCTTCACTGAAAGGGTTGTCAGGCACTCGCATAGGCTGCCCAGGGCAGTGGTGGAGTCCCCATCCCTGGAGGGATTTCAGAGCTGTGTAGATGAGGTACTGAGGGAGATGGGGTAGTGGTGACTTGGCAGTGCTGGGTTAATGGTTGGACTTGATGATCTTACAAGTCTCTTCCAACCAAGGCTGTTCTATGATTCTATGAAATTTTTCTTAGTGCTCTGGGTGTAATTAAGCAATACACTGGACATTAACTCCTCTGGTGGGAGAAGTGAATTTCAGTATCTTGGAATATGATGGGTTTAGTTCTATATTTTAACTTTTTGTGAAGATTTCCAAATATGTATGTGTAAAAAAAAAAATAAAAAAAGCTTATCCTTTTTATCCTTTTTGTGAAGCTACGCATATTTGGGCTGTACTAGATAGAAGGATAAGGAAAGAAAGGAGAGCAATCCCAGCATTTGTGCAATGTGGATTCCCACGGTGGTATTCAAAGCAGTGTAAGGATCTTCCCCTGTTCTCATTTGGTACTGTTATTGTTTTTTAAAGGTGAATCTGGCAGGTTGTCTGCATTCCGAGTGAAAGAGAGCCCCTGGAGACAAGCGGCTTGTTTTGAGAATGGAACTCCAATGAAGAGCTAGTTCCTTTCATTGCACTGTAACTTGCATACAGCTTATTTCTCTAAATAGGAACTTCTGTATTTAAAAAGGAAAAAAAAAAAGCTAAACAAAAAATACCCCCCAAAAAACCATGAAAGTGCTGCTACGTCAGGGTGAGAGGTTTGTTTCTTGGTTCCCTCCTGGAGAGATGTTTTGATGTCTATCTTCTTGCCCCTGCCCTTTTCTCTCCCCCCCCCTATTTTTGAAAACAACCTTTTACGTTCTGCTTGCATAGCAACATCTCTGATTCTTGGCCTTTCTCACTGAATTGGGACTTTGGCTTCATCCTGTCAGCAGGTAAATGGCCTTAAACTCTTCATGGTTTTGTCAGGGTAAAGTGGAGCTGAAAAGCATTACATATGTTCCAAGTTGAGAGGCAGCTCTTTTGCCATGTTCAAGTGGGCCTTTTCCCTCCCCCCCTTCTCCTTCTATTTAAGGGCTCAGCCACAATGAAGCTTTAATCAGCTTCATTGATTTAAAGCTAATTTGCGCTTGGCTTCAAGGCTAAGGTCTGTAGCACAAGCTGAAGACCTTTAAATCAGAAGTCGGAATGAAAAGCTTTAGGTATATCATATTGTCTGCTGTGCAAAAGAATAGCTGCTTCTTAAGACTGCAAATTAACTATAAGAAAAAAGCATGAAGCAGTGTTTTCTTCTGTGTTAATGTAACCTCAGCTTGCTGAGTTACACAAGCTTTGCTATCAACATTTCTGCTTCATCATGTAAATTAAGAGAGTCGGCTGAATATGTTTTAGCTCTGTGATGTTTTCAGCACTCCCATTCTGGTTGGTTTCAGTTGGATTTAACCTAATTGCCAAACTGATTCCCATCAGTAATAACTTTTAACGTTTATTTTTCCCAAAGGGAAAAAATTGTCTTGTCTGTATTCTGCAATTAAGAAGGTGATGAAATATTCAGTGTATGCCTCCACTCTGACTTAAATTCTTTTGTTAACTTTATCAGATAAACTATAAAATATTAACCAGCCTACTGTCTGTAGGCTGTAGCTGCATACTGTTTATCAGACATTTTAAAGTACTTAAAATTGTTAACATTGATGACATCACAGGCAAGGCTGTGGAATTCTCCATTTTCAGAATCAATGCTTTTGATGGGGCTTGGTATAGTAGAATGCATTTCCAATTTCTTTACAGCACCATCAGAACACACAGGAAAGCGTCATTACTACAAGCCTTTATTAACATTTAAGCAGGTGAAGCAGAAATAATGTCTTTCATTTATCCTTTCACGGTGTTTTCTGATCATACTGGGCTAGAGTTTACAGTGTTGCTTACTGGAAATTTATAACCAGTTGCAAGGCTGGGACAGTCTGAGTTATATGTGGATGTTGCATGCACCTAGTATATGTCAGTAGGTGCAAACTCAGCAACTAGATTAAAGCACGCCTATGTAGATTCTTATTTGGGAATAATGTCTGAAAAGACCTTATTTTTTGCATCTACATGCCAACTTTTTGCAAGGCTGATATATGTGCAAAAATGTAAGGAGAATAAGCTTGGGTTTGTGGATGCTTGCAGTTATATCTATTAAGAAAGAGAACACAATTTTCTGAAAGGTTCTGGCCTCTTCTGTGTGCGTGGTTTTGAAACAATTCATGAGCTCACTGCAGTGATGGAAGAATTTCAATGCATTCTTTAAAAAAAGTGACTTTGCTTTCTTGTGAGATCCGTGAAGTGAGTGCAAGTCTGAGCTATGACAATAAAGTCAAAGCATAATTTAACTTCTTAGCTTCTCCAGATAAATTAATTCATGTGTTTACTTGCTTTTATCTATTTTATCTTTTACAAAAACACCTAAACTGACAAGTTTTGCAGTCAGAATCTGTGTGTTGATATTGAAAGCATGGTAAGTTAGCAGCATTTAAAAGCTGGTGGGCACAGATACAGTAAGAAGAGGGAAAAGTGGAACGTGTGGAATGCTGAGGGAGTGTTTCACACTGCCTGCTTAGGTATCTGCAGCAGGGAGGTGTAGCATTCCTCACCTACCCTGCACATTTACATGTGGCTGGTAGAGCCATATACAGGTGCCTCAGGGCTTATCTTACCTGACATGTGAAGCTCTGTATGTCAACTCATGTGACTATAAGAGGTCTTTCTCTGTCCCATCCTTTTCTCCCTGTTCTCCTGCGCTGGATTATGTGACACGAAAGGGCTTCTTTTCATCAAGGCTCCTTGCATTTAAGTGGCATGTAGATGTGGTGCTGAGGGACATGGGGTAGTGGTGACTTGGCAGTGCTGGGTTAATGGTTGGACTTGATCTTAGAGGTCTTTTCCAACCAAGGCTATTCTTTTATTCTATGTGCAGGGCACTGTCATGAGGCTTGTGCTCCCTGATACGGTGTCTTACTCTCACTGGAAACCCTGTAGCAGACAAGTGCTCTGTGAACCATACAGCTTCATCCAGCTGCCCAGTTCTGAAGTGTGGCATTGTGCTGCCAGCCTAAGAGCTGCTGGAGGTAAAGCAGTGAGGTGTGTGATAGAGATGACAGGAGTCTCACATGTAAGGAGTGAAATGAGATAGGTCTGTGTCTAGAATATGTGATGCTGGCAAATATGGGTATATAAAAAGCTGTTCATTGCTAGATGTTTGAGATGACAATTGCATGGGGAATAACAGGGGTCTGAGTGACAAGCATTTCTTCCCAGGCAAGTGGTAGTAGACACTCCATCCTAAATTACATCTGTTTAAAATAGGGATACCTGTTAGATTTGATGAGGCATTCCAAGGTTGTCTTCCTCTGCAAGTGAAAGGCAGTCCGTAGGCCCTTGTGTTTGACAGTCCGGCATATATGACCTTTTGGCCCCACATTGTATGATAAAAGATAATTTTCTTAATAAAAAAATGGCTGTTTTCACAAACTATGAATTGCTTTGTGGACATGCTTATTGAATACCTTTTCAAATTGATTTTTTTTTTCAATGTGTGTGCAGCAAAGGTTTTGAACTGTCAAGACATCTCATACTGACATTTTCATAACAGAAAGTTCCAGATTTATGTTTCTATAACTAATCACAGAGGTTGAAAAAGAGTTAAAATGGTCAGAAAATAAAATTTGATTATTAGAGTTTTTTGTCATGATTCTGACTTTTTTGATTTTGACTTTTATCTTTACTGAAGTTGGGAGCATTTGTCAATTCTCACATTCTCCTTTTCTGTGATTTGCTTGCTAGAGATATAATAAAGGTCAAAGCAGTTAGAATTGTGCTGAAAATGTGTATGGACTTTATTATTTTTTCAGAGCAAATTGCAAAGTTATGCAAGACAAGAGAAAATAATAAGGGATAAATTAAACAGATGAGACTGCATCAGAAGAGTAGAACAGACCACCAAGAAGGTCAAAAACCTTGAATGGGCTTTGCATGACTATCCCAAGTGTTCTTATCTGAAATCCTGCTGCAAATATCCTGGTTAAGATACTTTCTTGTTTGGTCGTTGTTTGGTTTTTTGTTTTTTGTTTTTTTTTTTTTAACTCCTCAAGTTATATTTTCATGGGACTAGCTGCTGTTTGATAGGATACTGTAAGTTCATATTTTTTATAAAAAATAATAATAATATGTTAGAGCCAGTTGTTCCATTTGCAAGATAAGTAATATGATATGGTCGTCTTAAACTCTGTATTGATTACTACAAGGCAATGAACATATTAATGTGAAGGCATTGGATCAGGAGTTGTCCATCCATGGTCCAGTGCCAATATATTACCAGAAGACTTTTTGCCTTTGAACTTAGAGAAAAAGGACCAAATGCTGCAAACATGTGCATATTTAATTAGCCTCAATGCCTCCTTTAGTACGTCCTCTAGGAGCAGAGTAACTCATACATGTGATTGGCCTTAACATGTACTAGATGTCCATGGAAATCTACTGTAAAACTATATTTGGTACAAATTCAGTGATCTGTCTCCTTCATAAAATACCCAAAACACTGCTCAAAAAATCTAACACGCTTCTTAGTATCATTAAAAAAAAAATGAGGAGGAGGAGGAATAAGTCATCCCAAGAGATTTGGTTTTAGTTAGCTGATTAGTAGCCTGATGTACTGTTGGTTTGGCTTGTGATGTTCAAGAATGTGTATATGTCCCTTCATTTGTGTGAATTTTGCCCCAACTGTAATGGCATCACAACACAAAAGTTGGGAGAAGCAGACTGACTGGCTTCTAAATTTGATGTTAAAGCTCTTCAAGAAGGTGATGTCAGCTTCTTGTTCTGTTTGGCTGCCATGGCCTACGAACTGGTAGGGAAGGCTACAGAAAATGCTTTGCTCGGTGGAAGAAGGAAGCTAACATTATTTGGAAAGGTGTCATATAACTTGGAGGTGTCTGTAACTTGTTATGGCTTTTGATTGCAATGAGCATTGCTCACATTTAGGACCAGTAGTATTTATAAACTTGTGCCACTTAGCAACTGAGGCATACTTGTCCAGTAGGATGAAGGAGCTGCAACCAATAAAGGACAGTCTAGGACACTCTTATCCTTTTTGCCGCATTCTTGGGGTTAAAATAAAGGAAAGAATTACTTACGTGTACCAAATGCAAATGAGAATCAGATGTTTTAAGGCTATTCTCAGTGCTTAACCTTAGCTTAGATAAGCTTATCTTGTGTAGTCAATAAATGAACTTACAGGTTACGTCGGGACACCTGAGTTAATCGTAGAATCCTAGACTATATCAAGTTGGAAGGGACCCATAAGGATCATCAAGTCCAACTCCCTGCTCCTTACAAGACTACCTAAAACTAAATCATGTGACTAAGAGTATCATCCAGATGCTCCTTGAACTCTGACAGGCTTGGTGCCATGACCACTTCCCTGGGGAGCCTGTTTTGGTGACTGACCACCCTCTCGGTAAGGAACCTTCTCCTGATGTCCAGTCTGAACTTCCCCTGATGCAGCTTCATTCCATTTCCTCCTGTCCTGTTGCTGGTCACCAGAGAGAAATGCTATGCTTCTGCTTAGTGTTTCCCTCCAGAGCCTGCAGAAGCTTGCCTCTCCCTCCTCTACTTACTGTAGCTGGACTGTAAGGAAAATACTATACAAGGGCTGGTGTAGTGTTTGTATCTCAGTGTAGCCTTGCAGGCTGTGGAAGACCTGTAAATGAAAGCACTGCAAGGCTGAATCCCTTTCTATAACACTGTGCAAGACCGAAGTTAAATAAAAATGAAGACACTGTATTGGGCTATGTAAAATATTAAAATGAGTGATCGTCTAGACTTACCTAATTTTAAGCTTTGTTGGAGTTGGTGACTGAAGTAAAAATTATTGAATGTCACTGTTGTTGCTCCTTTAGAACCAATTCTAAGATCAAATTGTGTACATGGCAGTTTCCAGAGAAATGGTGGCAATCTGGAAATGATTGTTTCTAGTTGCTGGTGTGAAATGAGTGGGTGACCTAGCACACAGCAGACACATTATTGCTCTTACCATTTAGCCAGATCACGATGACTGAAGTGACGTGTATTTTAATTGAAGATAGAATAAGTCCTCTCATCATTAAAGACTTGAAACAAAGCCCCTGAAATTAATGAGAGAAAGTCCCATTTGCTACAGTGTTTGTTGGCAAAGACGGGGACTCCTTACCTCTGCTTTGCAAGCTCCCCGCTCTAACATAGGAATTTGCTTATTAACAAACTGGTTTTTAATAAGTCATCCCTTTTGCAAGGGGCGGATGTTTTTGGCACTGATGTAGGGCATAGAGTAGAAGACCTGTGCAACAGCATGACGTTCCTTGTCTCTTGAGCGCAACAGAACTTGTTTTGTATTAGTTGCACATAGGCAGCCCAGTGTACTTCATGCTTATTGATTCACCTTGTTGCTAATTGCAGCATGCTGCTAATAAATGAGCCTGCTGAAAACTAATCCACCTATGTTGTATCTGCATAGTGTACTCATTGGTGTCAATTAAGTTCAAAGGGCGCAGAAAGGCAGTTTGAATTTCCTGGAATGTTTGCCATCTTTAATATGTGCTAAAGAATGATAATCTTAAACTTCAGCTATTGTGTAAGATTTACCTCTTCACTAAATATCTCCTGCTTTCTTGTTTTTTACTTTGTATGAGAGAATTATATAGAGATAGGAGGGAGAGAGAGAAAAGAACATGAGACTTTTAATTTTATTCATTTCCCTTTTACTAGACTGTTCTGATTTGTGCAGAATGCTGTTGATCAGTGTTCCTTTTCGTTGAAAATACCATGTTAATGCGTTCATGCCATTTGCTGAAATCACACTCTGACAAGTTTTCTTCGGTTTCATAATTTGCTGTCTCATTTGGAAAAAAACTCTGCACATTTTTTAAGGAACCAGGGTCCAGACATTCTCAGGTATGCTCAAAGCTTAAGTAACTTGAAGAGGAGATTCAAACTTGAGGCATTCCAGCCACAGCTGCTCAGTCCCACCCTCAAACCACAGCCTCTTGCCCTGTCAGTCGTGCTGACTTGGTTACCCTATTTGTAGGGCCATGCACTGTTAATCTGTTCAGTGAGCTGGTTAAAGAAGTCCTCTGAAAGTGAGTGTTTGTTTTTAACCCTGATCTGACTTGCAGCACATGTCTACAAATCATTTGTCAGCACAATGGGTGGCCACTACTTCAGGGGGGCCTGATACTTTCAGAATGTGAAACAGAGTGGTTGGGTGTCTAAATACTTTCAAAAGATCTGCACCTTGATAACTGTCTGTATTCTGAAAGAGTGAGAATAGGTACAAAAGTTCTTGGTTACCACAACCAAGGTCTACTGAAAATAAGATCTGGAGGAAATAATGGCACTAAAGTTTACCTCGTTCTTTTCTCCTTCGAAGGATGTAACAAGTGAGACTTAAATAATGATTTACAGTGTAGTGTTAAAGAAATGCTATTTCACTTGCATCCCAAATAGGGAAAACAAGAAATGAAGTTCTTTGAACACTACTGGAAAGGCAGTCTGCAGGGTCTCCCTCAGTTTTCTGATGTGTAGCAAATACGCCAGTAGTCTCTGCCTAACCATGAATAGTGAGTGCTGGTTTAGACATCCAAGGGTATCTGAACCATCTGCATGGGTCTGTGGAATACAACACTGGATGTATAGGATAGGCATGCTCTCTGGGAGAGACAGGTAAAAGCCATGTAAGATACTATACGACACCTAAAATAGCACTAGACACCTGTGCTTAGGCAATTGAGTGACACCCTGTGGAACTTGTGCTTAGAATACGAGAGACCTCTAAATCCTATTAGGTGTTCACAAGACAAAGTGATTTCTGTCAGGTTCATACTTAGTTCATATTGTTGATTTGTGTCAGAAGGCAGTTCAGAAAATGCTCAGATGAGCCATAGTTCCTTGGCCTTGCCACCAGGAACCCAAAAAGGTGTTTCCTGCTTTGTGAAGCTCATAGTGAAACAGGCCAGAAGAGAAGTGAGTGGAAAAGATCTGAAGGTGGCTAAACAGTGAATGAACAATTAATCCAGGACAGAACTTAAGTCTCTAAGTTTTGAATGTGCCATTCTACCTATAAGACGGAAGTTCCTAACCTTTCGTACTGACCGCTAAAAAAATTTATGCTGCCTGGTATGCCAGTGATGTGTTCGGATATGAAGCTGCACAGATGTCTGTAGCACATGTACTATGCATGATATGCCCTGAATGTTTCAGTTTTCTTGGGCATGTGAAGAGTTGGTCCACTTGTGAGGTTTGTTGTACAGGTACTATGCAGTTGGAAGGTGAATGCATAGTGGTAGTCTGTCAGAGTCACTTGGTCAGCTAGGTGTAAAAGAGATGTCTAGGGATAACTGAGTGGTTCAGTAACCTTAGTAAAATGAGGGTAATTCTACTGACCTTCCCTGTAAAGCTTTTGCTCTTTCATCCTTAAAATACTGAAAGACTCTTTAAGGCCTCATTTTTCCCTCTTTGTAAAATGGGGACATATTTCTCAGTCTTACTGCAATGGAGAAAGACTTCATTAGCCAGTGTTTATAGAGAGGGTTGTGTTCTCAGAGGAAGAGAGTTGAGTATTTGTGATAATGCAACATTGTGAAACACAGCCTGTCATGAACCCTCAGCAGGTTTGTGAATGACACCGAGCTGTGTGGTGTGGTTGCTGGAGGGGAGAATCACCTGACATGTAGGTGTCTGTTGATGAAAAACTCAACATGAGCTGGCAATGTGCGCTTGCAGCCCAGAAGGCCAACCGTGTCCTGGGCTGCATCAAAAGAAGTGTGGTCAGCAGGACGAGGGAGGGGATTCTCCCCCTCTGCTCTGCTCTCCTCTCATGAGACCCCACCTGGAGTACTGTGTCCAGCTCTGGGGCCCCCAACACAAGAAGGACATGGAGCTGTTGGAGCAGGTTCAGAGGAGGGCCATGAAGATGATCAGAGGGCTGGAGCACCTCTGCTATGGGAACAGGCTGAGAGAGTTGGGGCTGTTCAGCATGGAGAAGGGAAGGTTCCAGGGAGACCTTAGAGCACCTTCTAGTACCTGAAGGGGCTGACAAGAAAGCTGGAGAGGGACTTTTTACAAGGGTTTGTAGTGATAGGATGAGGGGTAAAGGCTTTAAACTGGAAGAGGGGAGATTTAGAGTAGATATTAGGAAGAAATTCTTTCCTGTGAGGGTGGTGAGACACTGGCCCAGGTTGCCCAGGGAAGCTGTGGCTGCCCCCTCCCTGGCAGTGTTCCAGGCCAGGTTGGATGGGGCTTGGAGCAACCTGCTCTGGTGGGAGGTGTCCCTGCCCATGGCAGGGGGGTTAGAATGAGATGATCTTTGAGGTCCCTTCCAACCCAAACCATTCTATGAAGTTCTATAGACCAAACTCAATTCTAGGGCGATTGTCTTGATTCCTGCTGAATCACTGCAAGTTACGAATTATGCTAGAGATGGTCTGTAGATTATCAACCCCATTAAGTGGGGTTAAGTTTTTCATAGGAGGCACTACATTTGTCAGTAAGAGGCACAAAACATTTTAAAACTATGAAAATAGCAACTGCTCTTCTGAGATCAAGATGTACCTGCATGTGAAAGCACATGTGTGTGCCGAGTAAACACACAAAAGCTGTAAAGGCAGTATACTTCTAACACTTGTTTTACCAAATTTGGTATGAATGCTTGCAGTACCTGAATGTAATGAGATGAATATTTTTTTTCTGACCAAACCGTTACCTGATTATCAGGTCAGCTTCTAAGCTGCTTTGATAACTCCCACTGTGAGTCACCACTAAATTGTTCCATGCTGCTTCCAACTCTTTCATTGTTTTATTTTTGTATAGTATGTCATTGCTTTATGAAGAGGAATTTTTGAAGTCTGTATGCCTTATACTGAGAAGATGGGAAAGAGAAGGTATTTGTGCATCATTATTACTATTACTACTAACTAGTGAGATGAACTTCTCCTGCTATCTCTCAGGCCTTGCAAAAGGGGAATGGGAGGAAAGCATGGAGTTTGAGGCTGAACACTAGTTTCTATACTTTGACAGGGGCTGATCTGGCTGATTATTGAGAACTGCACTGCTGATTACTTGCTTGCGCACTCTCTTTTTCTCAGCAAACACCACTGAATAACGTGAAATTTGTTACAGTAAATTAGAGGTGATAAATAGAAACCCTTTGCATCAAGTGTTCTCAGAATTTGGGGAAATGAATTCAAATTTAATGGAACAATGATTCCATCCCCTAAACCTTGACATCATATTTCTGTTCCATTTATTTGGTCTGTGGTTTATGTCTTTATGCCATAGTTAATTTTCCCAACTGGTAGATTGCAAATTCGCTGGTGATAGGACAGATCCTTCATACAGTGCTGCAAAAGCACTTTTGTATCAGATGCAACTACTAATATGATTTCAAGTATGATATAGATGGCTTCCTTATCTAAATAAAATGAATGAAAAATAGGATCAGATAGTTAATTTTCAGTTATATTTCAATCTTTACTGCTAAAGCTGACCCTTAGGAATCCCAGACCCTGGACATAAGAGAAAGTCTGGAGAAAGGAAGACTTTCCTTTGGTTGATGAGGATTGGGTTAGTGATCATTTAGGCAAGCCGGGCACCTACAGATCCATGGGCCCTGATGGGTTGCACCTATGAGTGCTGAGGGAGCTGGCAGATGTTATTGCTAGATCACACTCCATCATCTTTGATAACAGGAGAGAAGCCTGAGGACTGGAGGAAAGCCAGTGTCGCTCCAGTCTTCAAAAAGGGCAAGAAGGAAGACCCAGGAAACTACAGGCCAGCCAGCTTTACCCTCATCCTTGAAAAGGTGATGGAACACTCATTCTGGATGTCATCTCTAAGCATATGGAGGAAAAGAAGGTTATCCGGAGTGGTCAACATGGATTCACCAAGGCGAAATAGTGCTTGACCAATGCAATGGCCAATTTTTAGCTTTTCATGCCTTATGAATTTTTAGCCTTCTGTGATGGCATGACTGGGTGGATAGATGAGGGGAGAGCAGCAGTGGGTGTTGTCTACCTTGACTTCAGCAAGGCTTTTGATACTGTCTCCCATAACATCCTCATAGGTAGGCTTAGGAAGCATGGGTTAGATGAGTAGACAGGTGGATTGAGAATAGGCTGAATGACAAAGCTGAAAGGGTTGTGATCTGTGGCACAAAGCCTAGTTGGAGGCCTGTAGCTAGTGGTGTTCCCCAGGGGTCAGTACTGGGTCCAGTCTTGTTCAACGTATTCATCAGTGACCTGGATGAAGGGACAGAGTGTACCCTTAGGAGGTTTGCTGATGACACAAAACTGGGAGGAGTAGCTGATACACCAGAAGGCTGTGCTGCCATCCAGCATGACCTGGACAGACTGGAGAGTTGGATGGAGAGGAACCGTATGAAGTTCAGCATAGGCAAGTGCAGGGTCCTGCACCTAGGAAGGGTCAGCCCCATGCGCCAGTACAAGTTAGGTGTGTGGCAGCTCTGTGGAAAAAGACCTGGGAGTCCCGATGGACAACCATGAGCCAGCAATGTGCCCTTGTGGCCAAGAATGCCAATGGGATCCTTGAGTGCATTAAGAATAGTATGGCCAGGAGGCTGAGGGAGGTGGTTCTTCCCCTCTACTCTGCCGTAGTAAGGCCACATCTGGAGTACTGTGTCCAGTTCTGGGCTACCCAGTTCAAAAAAGACAAGGAACTTTTGGAGAGAGTCCAGCGGAGGGTACAAAGATGATGAGGGGACTGGAGCATCTCTCTGATGAGGAAAGGCTGAGAGACCTGTGTCTTTTTAGCCTGGAGAAGAGAAGACTTAGATGGGATCTTATCAATGCTTATAAATATCTAAAGGATGGGTGTCAAGATGGTGTGGCCAGGCTCTTTTCATTGGCACCCTGTAACAGGACAAGGGAAAATGGGCACAAACTGGAGCACAGGAAGTTTTATCTGAACATGAGAAGGAACTTGTTTGCTTTGAGGGTGGCAGAGCACTGAAACAGGCTGCCCAGAGAGGTGGTGGAGTCTCCTTCTCTGGAGACATTCAAAACCCACCTGGATGCGATCCTGTGTGACCTGCTGTGGGTGAACCTGCTCTGGCAGGGGGGTTGGACTAGATTGAAGTGCTGGGGTCTGAACCCCAAGCCCTGAATTAAGGTTGACATATGGGTAGGCCCCATGGCCCTTTAAGAGGAGGGGATGAGTTTGCCTTTTGGCTTTCCTCCAAGGTGTGGCCGGCCTTGTAAGGAAAGCCCTTGGGTAAACAAATCCCAGGTGCCCTGCATTTTGGTAATGAGTGCCAGGTGTCCTGCTTTGGGGATAAAAGCTGGGACCACTTGCAGGAAGGGGTTGGAGAGTCTGTCTGTGAATTGGATGAACTTCACAGAGTTTCCTGTTGGGGAAGGACCTCCTGGCTCCTCATGCAACTGGATCCCAGTCAGGTCTGGCACTTACAAATGTGGGCTTTGTGGGGAGGCAACATGGGGTTACCTCTATCTATGTGATCACCCTATTGTCTTGGTTGTCTCCTATTTTCTCCATGGGTTACCTCGTATCTTTGTTCCGTCTATTACAGGTCATGCTATGTCATTCCTGGGGTCGCTGGGGTTGATATCTATTATTTGTGATCTGTCTGACCTGTTTGTACCCCCAGCGATCCCCTATATACTGACTCCTTTACGTGCAATAGAATCTACTTACTGGATTGTTTTTCTGCTGCTGGCTGTGTCCTTTGTACTGGGCCTAGTAATTGGCAAAACAATGATCTCCAGAGGTCCCTTCCAACCATTCTGTGATTCTATGAGCTCTCTACATGGTTGTGTCCAAAGGAGGATGCAGACAGCTCAAGAAAAGCAGCTTTCCTATGAGAGTGCGTTTGGCTATTCATATTTGAGGAATTCTTGCTGGTTTTGGTATGCTAGTATTTGGGTTGATAATAGTCATCTTGTGCAGCAGAAGCATTACTGTCTTGTAGGAACCTAGGGCATGTCAGACCCATAACTGTAGCTTAATGGATATTGCAAACAGCTGGAGACCTGGAGGTTGAAATTTAGTCTGAGGAAGACATTCTAGTAATGGTAAATTGCTCACCCTTAATTTGCTTCAAGCATGTCAGCTGTAAAACTGGAAAGAAAACAAGACCACTCTGAAAAATAATTTCTGTATCTGAGGCTGAGAATTATCTTGCTTAAACATTTTATGTATAACTGCTTACTGGTTGGGTGGTTGGGGGCTTTTTTGGTGTTGCTGTTTTAAGCTTTTTAGAAGCATTTCCCAGGTGCAGCAGGAAAATGACAGATTGTGGCTTTTGAAATAGTGAAAGTAGTGAAAGAATGAATAAAAATAAAGTCTAGCTCATGCTGGAAAAACTGGTAAAACAAAATTTGCCTTGGCTTTGGAGTGGAGAGGATAAAAAGGAAAGGACAAACTCATGCTGTGCTATGTGTTAGTGTGCTGCTTTCTGCTCACATGGCCTGTGTTGTTCACATGGAAGTTGAAGGAGACTAGTGTGGCTCCGTCAGCACTCTTCACACTGGGAGACTGGTTACTGCCAAGCAGAATGCCTCAAACTCATTGCAGGGCTATGCATTAGAATATCATTAAAAGGTGAGCTGCTCTTGCATATATTTCATTGGATCAAAGCCCTTATATTGAAACATAGAGGCTCCGTATGCCATCTAAGGTATTTTTAAACCCATATGTAAACCCAAATCTCTAGAAGAGGGCTCTTTTTGCTGATGCCTTTGAAAAAAGCTGTGGAAATTGTTGCTGGTGGAGCCTGTGAGAGCTGGAAATTAACTGAGGTCAACTGCATCTTCTGCACTTCTGCTAGACATCAGGTTGTCAGCCTTGTTTTGAACCTGCACTTGCAAAGGGGGCAAACCAGGGTAATCCATGGCTTTTGCCCTGTTCATTTCAACTGCAGTTTTACCATTAATTCAAAAAGGCTAAATGAGTTTTAGTATGAGTTCCAATAACTGATGCAGTAAAATGCCTCAAATGCTTCAAAATAAATGTTCATTTTGGGGGGGATGGGACAAAACAAAACCCCAAAAGGCTGTGGTATAAGTCTACTCGCTTTCATACTCTATGAGTTGCTTTGAAACATCCTACTAGTTGTTCTGATAATGTCTTTGACACCGGATATTCCTAACAGCAACTCATTAGATGAATTAGTTTTGGTTTAATGAACATGTCTGCAGTACTGGGCCTGACTTAGCCAGGTGGTAGACTGAAGTCACCCGTTGTTGAGTGCTGTGGGCTGAAAATGACTGGAGAGATTGTGCTGTTACCATCATATTACATACTAAATCTCTTCATTAAATATACCACAAATTGTGCCAGCAACACGAGTTTAACAAAGCCTGTAAGTGTCTCTTAGAATATCGCCAATATGGCAAAAGACTAGGATTGATTTCTCTGATTTGGTATGTACAGTGGACTTAAAATATTCATAGTCTTCAGTCTGCTGTATGGTAACTTAATAACACACTATTTTGAAGAGGGAGAGATGCTGTGAATATTGTGGTACTGCTAATGGATTTGAAGAGGATGCTAATGCATTGTACCAGGAAGTAAATTGAGCTCTTGTGTGTAAAGGGGGATTAGAAAATATAATTATGAAAAAGCAACAGTCATAGGCTTGAAGAAGTTTCATTGATGTGTGGCTGCTACAAACAGCGTTTTGTTGATGAGAAAGATGACTTTGATGAGTGTATACTGCAATAGTAATCTTCTGTATGAAGTAACATGGAATGAATTATAGCTGGTTTGTGAACTATGAAGGGAAAATTAAATATGAAGTCTTATATTGACAAAAACTCATGCAGCTTTTAATTTGAAATAACTGTTGTCCACAGAAAGCTAAGCTTTCACATCAAGAACTGCATGAAGGCTTTGGGAGAGAAAAATACAGCATATAACTGTCAAACCGGACGAATACTAGGTCCACCAGCTACACACACAAAGGCAGCCGAGAAATTAAATAATTCATGTTCTCCAGCTGAGTATGGGAGAAGGGTCTAAGCTATTTTGAATATCATTCTCTGGTTCAGAAGAATAAATGTTGTGTTGTTATGAGTTGTGAATATATTGATTTGGAAGGCATAAATCAGCTGCCTTTTGTGTGAATGCAACTGCTGAGTGCTGATGATCCTCAATATTAGCTGTTAGCACATTGGCTGGTTCAGGTACTCATTTGTTATTTACATTTGGTGTGCTCTGTGTGGTAGTTGTAGTTCTGGACTTCTACAAACAAGTAGTAAGGTATCTTCATCTGAACGGATTTCTCTTGTTGGGATAGAGGTGTTTTGATATGGGAAGTTTATAAATGAGTAAACTTCCAGACTCCTTGGGAGAGCCCAGAATACCGAAGTCATCTTGGTTTTTGGCATGGATTTGACTGTGTTACTCCCATATATTTGAAATCAGAAGTCATTAGGATGTTGCATATGCCCACACCCCTTTGCAGCAGAAAATGAGAACTCGTTGTATGGTAACTCCCTTTTCCCTGGTGAGAGGAACTAATGTGTCCATACTGGTGCATGGTCCTATGTGTGGAGAAGCATTTCTGACTTGGCACCAGCTACATTTAGCAATGCAGACAGAAATGTCATGGCTCATGGGCCACAGCATTCTTCCAGTTTTGAAACCTCTATTTACTGCTGAGAGTAGCTGTGCCATCACATAGTCCCTTTCTGTGGCAAGGCAGGAGCATTTGAGCATCAAAATACTAAATTCCTTTAGCAGTAAGACACAGAACCTGCCTGTAGAAATAAATATGCTTAAACAGGGGCAGAACTGAACAAGATAAAATTAGCTTATTGTCCTTACCCTCTGTTTTTCAATGTATACCAGTAGGTGTGAATTTCACTAATTTGTTTATACAGAAAAGTGCATTTCCATACCAAAATATAATTCGTAGCTCTTTCCATTGATATAAATCAGTTTGTCTCTTGTAGAGCGTCCAGTGTAAGTAATGTAAAAGACAATATGATACCGCTGTTTATTTCAGAAAGCCTAATGTAACCATTCGCAGCAGGGAAAGAGTCAGCAGTAACACTAAAAGTCATTTCAACCTTGGTATTACACTATTTTCCACATGGTACACATATCTGGAGACAGATTCAGAAGCAAAGAAAAATACTGTAAATGGGATCTCTGATCAGTTTGATTAGGCTTTTCTTTGTTCAGAATGTTTTGGACTTGCACAGATGTTTGAATAACTGAGTTTCTTTTTTAGTTCACTGTTCCAAAATTTGGGGAGGGAAAATTATTTTAGACTGGATTGAACAGGTCTTGTGTTGGTCAGTTTAACTTTAAAATGACTGAAACTGTCACATTTTGAACATGGTCTGACTCACTGGAAAATGAAACCTTATACTTAGTTTTCAAGAAATTTTAAGTCTTTATAGAAGACTAAAATTGATGAAAAATAATGTACTTGATTATTTTTAGCTTTTATGTAATTTTTTTTAGATTTAAAGAACAAAAGCATCTTGTTGAAATTTGGACAAGCTTGTAAAATTTCTTGCTGTTGCCCAATTTGGAGTGTTTTTAATAAAAATACTGGTACTCACTTTTGTGTAATCCCACTAGTAAAGTATAAAAGCATGAAAGTTATTCCAACTTGCACCAGAATGTGTTGGACAAACTTTCCTTTTACTGTAGCCTTAACTTGCTCACATCATTATTCAGTCTACCTTTCCTATGCTTTTGTTCCTCATCTTTCTTCCTTTAGACACCCAAACTGTGTTTGGAGGCAGCAGTGCAGTGTGAGAGCATAACAGTGACCATTACACATGGAGCAGCCAAGTTATCTAAGACGTGCAAAGCCTGTTACACGGTGCAGTGTCTCTTGTTTAGGAACTCGGATGCACAATGAAATACAGTTGTTCGTGCTTTTTTATTCTAAGTGACTTAAAAATGTAATCTGAGGTTGGTTATGGGAAGTGCACCACAATTACTGCTCATTAGTTTCAGGAGGTTGAATTGTTAATATCGGAGTTCAGATTCGATTGTTTGACCAAACTATTGACTGAAACTTAAAGTTCTGTATTTTATATCATGAAAAGCATGAATGAAGGACCTTACTCATAAAAGAAATTTGAGCTACTTCTGCTCATTCCTCATGTTTCTTAAAGAAAAAATGAGGCTTGGATTTCCAAGAGGAATTCTTAAAGTATATTTGTTCCAGCGGAGGTGGGAACACTTTTGCTGTAATACACAAGTAGGTGAAGATTTCTGGGGGGAAAGTCGGAAGCAGAAATATCTCTCCTCCTTCACTCCCCATTTCTCTGTCAGAATGTTCAGTGTAGAAAAGCACACATCTATAAAAATTAGATTCTACAGTTTTTCATAATGGAGGGAGCATAAATACATGCAACCGTGTGCTTTCTTCTTCCACTGTACTTGCTTAATTAAAACTCTATGATTCAGTATTTATAAGTTAATGATAAATTTAGCACATATAAAATGTAATATGCAAGAAAACATAATCTGAAAAACAATCCACTTATATCAAAATTATGTGTGAATTTAAAAATCACTTTGCTACCCTGTTTTTTTGTCCAAGTCATTCTTTTCTCTGTATCTTTCCTCTGTCTCTCCTTTTGTATGTAAGCTATTTGTCTTCATTTCCAAGGCATTTTGGGCTTCTGCCAGTTTTTTAACCTTCTCTTATTCACTACTGAAATATAGCTTTTGCTGTTCTATGGCCTACACTGTCAACTTTTGCATCCTTCATATGAAGAATTCAATAAACGCATGTGTTTCCTTCCACACTGTGCCATTTAGGAAGAGTGCTTCATAAACATATCCATTGTTTGTCTTCCTACATTCCTTTTTTCATAATCATTTAAATATATATATATATATATAAAAAACTGAGCAAGCCAGCTCGTCTGCTGGTGTCCTGACCTTTCCTCTCTGTAGCAAGCAGAGTTCCCCAGGGGTCAGTACTGGGTTGAGTTCTGTTCAATATATTCATCAATGATCTGGATGAAGGAATAGAGTATATCCTCAGCAAGTTTGCTGATGACACAAAACTGGGAGGAGTGGCTGACATGCCAGAGGGCTGTGCTGCCATCCAGTGTGACCTGGACAGGCTGGAGAGTTGGGCTGACCTGCTAGAAAGCAGCTTTGTGGAAAAAGACCTGGGAGTCCTGGTGGACAACAGACTGACCATGAGCCAACCATGTGCCCTTGTGAGCAAGAAAGCCAATGGTAATCCTGGGGTGCATGAGAAGAGTGTGGCCAGCAGGTGAAGGGAGGTGCTCCTCCCCTTCTACTCTGCCCTGGTGAGGCCTCACCTGGAGTGCTGTGCCCAGTTCTGGGCTCTCCAGTTCAAGAAGGACAGGGAACTGTTGGAGAGGGCACAGCAAAGGGCTACAAAGATGATGATGGGGCTAGAACATCTCTCTTACGAAGAAAGGCTGAGGGACTTGGGACTTCTTAGTCTAGAGAACACAAGATTGAGGGGGGATCTTATCAATGATTGTAAGTACTTAGAAGGTGAGTGTCAGGAGAATGGGGCCAGTCTTTTTTTCATTGGTTCCCAGTAACAGGACAAGAGGTAACAGGCATGAACTTGAACATAGGAAGTTCCATATAAAGGAAAGAAGTTCCTCCTCACGTTTGAAGGTGGCAGAGCACTGGAACAGGCTGCCCAGAGAGGTGGGGGAATCTCTGTCTCTGGAGATATTCAAAACCTGCCTGTATCTGATCCTGTGTGACCTGCTCTGGGTGACCCTGCTTTGGCAGGGGAGTTGGACTAGATCTACAGAGGTCCCTTCCAACCCCCACCATTCTGTGATTCTGTGGGTAATGAAATAAACAAAAGCAACCCATTTTTTTATACTTTCTTCCAATTTCTCAAGGCTGTCAAAACAATTTCAAGAGTTGATTCCTAGTGTATTCTAGAGCCTAGTCCAATTTTCCGTTGGAACTAATGTGGGATTTTATCCCTTTGTTTTCAATGGAAATTGGAGAGCATCTGTAAGAAATAAGATATTTCACGAACACAAGCCATATCTCCCTTTGCTCTGTAGTATGTGGTGTTCACCTCAAAGGCTACATCACTAACTTCAAAAGATTTTCAGTTTTGAATTTGCACATGGAAAATAAAGGTTATTGCTTCTCTCTGTAATGTGAGTTCTTCTCCTAAACCTTTTTCTTCCCATCTTCATCCCCCTTTCCTTTTTTCTATTCCTCACAGAACGTTGTCAACTAGACTGGGACATGGACATAGTCATTCAGGACTTGTTGAGTGCTAGAAATGGAAGTATTGTTCTGTCTATGCAATGTTTTTGGCTTGCATTACGTTATCAAGCATTTGGTTTAGTTGAGGTTTTGATGTTCTTGTGTTAATGAGCTCATTACAGTGATATCTGAGCAAAAGCATTACAGGTGATGGGGTTCTGCTTCAGTTCCTGAGAGAGATTATTCTCTTTGGAGAATAATGAATGGACCTTATTGTTAGGACATTTGTTGTTTATTTGGCCTAATTCTACTCTGTTCCCTCTCAATTTCACACCTTTTCTTCTAGCCGTGCTTTTCAAAATGGGTCATTTTCTCTACCCTTACTTATTTTCTTTCTCATTTCTTTTGCACCTTTCTAATTTTCCTATGATTTTTCCCTTGTGGCTGAGGAGGTAAGTATCTATATCCTGAATAGTCTTCAGCCGTTCCATTCCAAACATTTATTTGTCTCAGGCTGGTTTGCCAATTTTTGCTTGTCTTTCGCACTAGTAACAAGCCTCATCCATTGTTTGTTCCTTTGGGATTTTATAATGACTATTTCTGGAATAAAACTTTTCATACTACACATAATGTGTCTATTATGTATAATGACTTCTTTCTCGTCCAGGAGATTTTGTTTGAGTACAGTCCACAGAGGGTTAAGTCTGGCTGGGAGCCCTGCTGTGGCATTTTAGAGATATTCTTATGATACCAACTGACACTGTGACAGGCAGGATCTCATTAGCTTAAGACATGAGTCAGTGCCTTGAATGAACCATCAATAGGGAGAGTCTCTGGAAGCACTCAAGTCACTGTTGAGAAAGGGGAATCACCTTAAAGTTGTATTGGAAGGGAAAAAGTCTGAGGAATTAAGATCCTTGTCTGCAGTGTTACTTTGACTTGGGAGTCCTAGCGAGGAGAACCCTTAAATTATGTGGGACTCCCCCTCTACTCTGCCCTGGTGAGGTTGCATCTGAAATATTGTGTCCATTTCTGGGCCCCCCACTTCAAGAAGGATAGGGAACTGCTTGAGAGAGTCCAGCACAGAGCCACAAAGATGATTAAGGGAGTGGAACATCTCCCTTATGAGGAAAGGCTGAGGGAGCTGGGTCTCTTTAACTTGGAGAAGAGGAGACTGAGTGGTGACCTTATTAATGTTTATAAATATGTCGAGGGTGAGTGTCAGGAGGATGGAGCCAGGCTCTTCTCAGTGACATCCAATAATAGGACAAGGGGCAATGGGTGCAAGCTGGAACATAGGAGGCTCTGCATAAATGTGAGGGAGAATTTCTTCACAGTGAGGGTAACAGAGCACTGGAACAGGCTGCCCAGAGAGGTTGTGGAGTCTCCTTCTCTGGAGACATTCAAAACCCGCCTGGACATGTTCCTGTGTGACCTGATCTAGGTATTCCTGCTCTGGCAGGGGGATTGGACTAGATGATCTTTTGAGGTCCCTTCCAATCCCTAACATTCTGTGATTCTGTGATTGTACCTTGTCTTTTGCGCAAGGACAGTATTTTATTTCTTTTTACCTTCAGATTTTGTGATTGATTTTCCATATTCTGCTTCTCAGTGAAAGAGTTAGTTTTATTTTAGAGTTCGTCTCATTAAAGAGTGGTTTCCAAGAGGCTGGCAGATGATGCCAGCTATTCCTTTCCTGTTGTGGTGGCTGGTGTTTGTTGAAGACTTTTTTTCCTTTCCTTAGTGAGGAAGGAAGGGCTGAGGAAGATGAAGGAGGAAGAGAGATAAAAGGCCTGAGGATTAGAACTGTAGTTATTTTTTAAAAATACTTTTATTAAAAATGTGTTATGGTACTGCACTACAATCTGAGCTCATTTACAAAGTGTTTCAAAATGACACAGCAATGTGTGCATAAAACTCTTTGCACACCAAATTGTCACACATAATAACATGAATGACCAGCAAAACATGTTAATGGGCATGTGCAACAGGAATAGGAAAGGAAGCCACATCACTCTGTTCATCTTTTACAATAAATTCTTCCTGTGACTGAAAACGTGCCACGATTCTCCTTCATTTATAGCTATGAGATGTCTGTCTATGCCTATGTGCTGAAAAGCATTGATGCACTATTGAAAGAGCACTATGCTGCTTATTTAATCAGTGCTGGCTGTGTATTTTACATAGAGCAGATCAAATCCGACTGATTTATCACAGACTTTGAGATAAATTTTCCTGTTGGTACAGGCATATTGCCATTAATGAGAGAGAGTTAGACATGTCAGGCAAGAGCCTTCTGTTATCTGCTTGCTATAATGCTTCTCCAGACATGGTCCCACCTGTAAAGTCAGGCTGCAGGTAGGGATTTTGGTTTGGAGGATTAAACTTGTGTAGAGCTCTGCAGAAGTAATAGGTGCAAATGAAGCTCTATGCATAGGTCAGAAGGGAAGACTTCTGCATGCATTTCAATGTGGATTTATAAATTATTGACGTAACAGTTTGTCTTCTCTGTGCCATTTCTTTCATAAAAGTTTTTCTTTAAGATGTGGGGAATGAATATCAAAGTTATTTTTCTCCATTTAGTTTTCATAAAAATGCACAGGCTTGTTTTTGCTGCAGTAGTGCTAAGTACTGTCATTTATCATCACTCTATCTTTTATCATCACTTTGCCACTATGCTCAACATGGTCACTCTGCCTAAAATGTAAGATATACACATGATCAAAAACTGGAAAATGCTGGATACCCAGCCTGTAATTTAATTAAAATGTTTTAAGTGAGTGGTAGCAATGTGCTTAGGTATTCATAGATAATAAAGTCCATTTGGTCCTCTTGTGAATATTCACAATTTATCAGTCTCTAACACTTAAAGACCTATAAGGGATGTTTTTTATTGTATGTTCAATTGGCTCCATCATCCAAGGAATGAGATTTGTGTAGCCAGAGCAAATGTCTTCTATCTTGTGCCTACAACAAAGTAGATACAAGCTGTTCTTTGATAGACTGAGTCCCATAAATTCTGACTGTGAGCATTTGGGAAATTACATGGTTATTAAGTGTTGACAGCAGAAGAGATTTCTTCTGAATTTTATCTATTTTTTAATGATTATTTTATTTATGATGATGAAAGCAAGCTGCCATCACTTACAGATTTCAGTGTATCTGTGTGGCTTGCGCTACGTGGGGTACAGAGTAAGACATATGTTTAGTGTGTGTCTGAATACCCTAAACCAAGGATGAAGAAGAGTATGTATCTGGCTTCACTAGAAGGCAGGTAGAAATAGGATTTTTAAAAATTGTATTGAATTAAAAAACCTCTCCCATCACATACTTTTTTTCAGTGCTATCTGCAGTGTATCTGACTGTTTAAAGCACTTGTGTGAGAAACTTTGGGTTCTGATTGGGTCTTTATCATTGGCCCGCCTACAACTTAATGTCAGTAATTTCACTAGGTTGTGCCTCAATTTCTTTGTCTATAAAACTAAGATAATGTCTGTGACTAGCTTCATAAAAGATGCAACTCATTAAAAATATGTAGATGATAACGGGCTGGGTGGTAAAGCTGTTAATTTATTTTTCCAGCTCTGTTTTAGTGTCTCAAATTAGGATGAATTTCCTTTTAAAATATGCTTATATGAATCCCTTGTTGCTTCCAGAACTTCCCATAAACTAAGTATTACTATCAGACTTTGGATAGGTGACTTGGAGGGGAAATCTCAGAGCTATGAGCACTGTGGAGTCAGTGAAATACTGCTCTTAATCCAGGTCAGTACTGAATTCATGCCTTAAAAGGGTTAGAGTCTTTAGTAGGAAAGACTCTAATGAAAGCCAAAGCATCATTAACAGTCATGTAAAACCCGAGCTGTTAGTCTTGGTATCCTCTTGTGTTCTCTCCTGGGAGACTAAATCACACCACTGTACACTTTCCATATAAATTAATTGGCTAAAGCATCGATCTTCACTTTCTAGTCAATGCCAGTGAAATCAGGTCTCTACTTGGTCCATAAAATATTTTAGAACTGTTCTGGATGAAACTTGTCAGAAAAGTGTAAGATGATGTTTCCATATATGATGTTTCCATATATAACATTTCCATTACTTAACATAAACATACTCTAGTTTTAACTGTCATTGGTATACAAATTAAGTGTCCCATGTATGGAAAATTACCAGAATTATCTACTATCACCAAACAGTAAAGCAATCAGAATTAGGGGCCTGTGTCCAACAGCTTTTAGCCAAGGTACACCTTTGCCTATTGAAAAGGATTATACCTGTCCCCTGGAATATCCTCAGATGCAATTACTTCTACAGTGTTGAGCAGGGGTGTACCTAGGGATGCAACTGTGACAGCATCCCAGGGCTCTTACCAGCGGCCTTCTCCCCGGGAAGAGACTCAGAACCGGGTCGCCACACAGCACTTCACAAGTCAGGTGCAATGCAGGAGCCCTGCAGTGAGCATTACACCTCTAATACACTAACATTATGGCACTCTGATTCCAGCAGAGACATGTTTTCTCCATTTCCTTTTATCAGGGGAGAGGAAATAAGTCAATTTCTGGATGCTGGAATGAAACAGGACCCTGCAGGCTCCAGGCTGTTTGGAGAGCATTTCTGTGGTCAGTGCTTCAGTTGCATTGCCTAAAGACAAAAGTAGTAGGAAGAGTATACTTGGGTTTTGGGAGAAACTTGCATTATCTGCCAAATTGTTTTGTAGACTTTTAGAGTCAAAAAGTCAAAAGCTGAGTGATATTGCCTTAGAACGTTCACGAGTGAAATATCTCTGCTTGTGGGAATACCAGGAGAACAGCACATGCAGCAAATGTTATTCTGTTGCTTTTTTTTTTTTTCTGGTTAATGAAAAGACAAGATGTAGTTGCCTTAGCAAAATCTGTGGATATTCTGAAGTATGTTTGCTATTTTTCTTACAAAAAGTTTTGCGTTTTTTTTTTTTCTTTTTAAAGTGCTTTTTGACTTGCTTGTCAGTAGCATTCACTGAGCTGCACTAATTTTGAAAAATTCAGAATAGTTTTGCCACTTTAGAGATAATCCATGAAAGCCCTCTTCCTGCAGACTGCAATAAATCATCCCCTCCACTAAAAGCCTGTATGTCATTTGAAATTTATTGCATGGAGCTGGTAGTGGACTTAAAAGCCATTTCACATGTCTTATTACTCCAGTCATCTAATTTATGGGTTTCAGTCACAATTGTAGGTGGAAAAGTATTTTCCTTCAACTGATTAATGTGATTTCTGCTTTTGCATTCATTTCTCTTTTCATAATTTTCTATAATCATTGCAAGAGATTTTGGCATCCAGCACTTAGATATGGAACTGAAAGAAAGGTGCCAAGACAGACTGATGCAGATTGACTAAGCCTTACTGGCTCTTAGCTGCACTTGTCAAAAGGTATCTTAGTTATTGTTAGTTGAGCAATCTTGCCCTAGGAAAGAGAAAGCTGTCAGGAGCTTCCTTGTTTAACATGAGAATCTGTAGCTCTGTGGAGGGAGTACGAGAGCAACCTATTAAACACAGATGATGTAAGCGTATGTATCACACTTAGAACAAAGAATAGTGAGATGTTGGTGCTTTTTTCTTTCTACTTCTTATTGTGCAAAATAGTTTGCATTTACTGTGCTAGGAAAGAGTGCCTTTTGATTCTCATCAGGCTGATCACCATAAGGAAAGATAAAGAAGGCTATGTGTAAACCAAATAAAAATAGGTACAGATATTAACTTCAAGGTGGACCATGTTATCCATTTTAGGAGTTTAGTCTTATGCTCAATTGCATTGGTAGGAGTGGTATGTGAATTAGTAATTCTGCAACACACATTACTGGCATATGTAGTCTGCATGTGTGCTTGCACGAATAATTTATAATGTGTGTTATGAAAGTATCACAAATTCTATCACAAATTCTTCTTCAGAAGAAGAAATACTGCATAATTCTTGCCCTGACTAGCTGATATGATTCTTAAATGTGGCCCAGCCTTTATTTGTGCCAGCACATGCATGCATGGTAATGGATAGCTGGTGTGGAACAGCATCAGCAATACCACAGTTACTTCCCTAGCATTAGAGTATGGCATGAGAGGTTAAATGTTCTCACTGTATTTACCCTGTAGGTAAGTCAGGGCAACAGTGACAGGTCAGGCACAGACCCATCCAGAACTCTTGAAGACTGTCAATGAGACATTAGCTGAAGTTTGGCTGCAGCACAGATATGGCAGTCTTTCCCGTCAGGGGTCTATGGCCTGAATGCCCGCAGATAGGTGGCTGAGGGCAGAGCCAAGCTGCATGTGATGCAACTTTGTCAGCTGGGCACAGCTATGGTTACTGGCCAGAGTGGTGACTCTGCTACAGCAGTGAATGTTGACATGCTACAAACAGATGTTCGAAACAAATATATGCTTTACTACATGTTTATAGAAGTAGAGAGTCTAATGAAGATGAAGGAGTCGTACAGCTCTGACTCCCAAATACCCATTGACTCACTTTCCTGAGAATTTGAAAAGATTGAAAACAAAAATGGTTAAAGAGAATCCTACAGTGGTTTCTACAATGCATGTTTGCTGCTAATAACACCTGGGAGACAGTACAAAGTAACAGCTGAGGTGCTTAAGGGCACTTCCAGTGCCATCTACCTCCTGTGCACATCTGTGGATTTGGGCATGCATCCAAAATGAGACTTGAGACGAAAATCAGGCAACGATGAGACCATTGCAACAGGAGGAGATAGTCCTCTGCTGCTGAACCTGTGAGTTTCTGGGTGTAACCTGGACACTCCAAGGTTCAGCATATTTGCCAAGTGTTTGAGTAAGAACTTGGAACATCAGTTTGATGCAAGGGAGCTGAAATTGCACCTTGTGCTACCAGGAGGAAATACTGCACCTGGGATGCCTCCTCTTCCCCTTGAAACAAGCAGCCACCAGTAGACAGATTCTGCAAGCCTCGATAAGGTAGAAATGCTGCCTTACCTCATGCCGCCATCTCTGCTGGGTGATGCTGTGCATGCGGAGCCTCAGTGTCCAGGTTCAGTCTAAATGGCAGTTTGGTAGGGAATTTGCTTTCAGGTAGCACTGCTGAATAGAAAGCAGATGCTGTAATAGTGAAGACAACGCTGGAAGTCCCAAGATGGTGGAAGACTAATGAGTAAGAGTTAGGCTTGCAAAAGCTGTTTCTTTTCCTGTACATAGACAGTAATGTTATCCAAAGATAAACATATTAGTAAACTATCAATTCTTTGTAAGCATGACAAAAAGCAGCATGTGAAATGTTTCTATATCTAAAACAGAATAATGCAGGTTGCCAGTTTCAAGCTGAACTCAATTGAGCTGCTACTAAAATTTCGAGAGATGATTGTTTTGTATAGCACCATCAGTTTGCATTAGGATTTAACAACGAAACAAAGACTTGTTTTCCGTGCAGGAAAGTTTATCTAGGAACCAGATCTTGAGCAATTAATGCAGCTACTACAGTGGCAAGACTAAGGTGATTTACCCAATTTGAGGCTTGCAAAGTAAGCACTGCATTATTTTCTGTTGTTAATTTTTCACAGTTCATACTTCAGCATAATGATCTGTTTGTAGCTGGACAATATTTTTGGGGAATGTTCAATCTGAAAATTAATTTGCTTCATCTGTAGTGACGTCTTCTTTGTGTTTGCTTCCTGTGAATGTTCCTGCTGGCACAAATCTGTAAAGACACCAATTTTTTTTTCAACTATGTGCACAATTATTTGTGCTGGAAGTGCATGTGTGTTCTTTCATTCGGGAAATTAAAAAATGCATAAATACTCTCAATTAAGCGATAGAGCTTGAAAAGAAAATATTGAACTGTCTGTGCTTGTGCTTGCAGAGGACTGAAACAGAGATTTGCCTTCAACTCAATTGGATACTTTCAAGTGAATTTTAAACTGCTGGCAGGGGGGAGCTGAATTAATCAAATTCCTTATAGCAAATTATTTGTTGAACTGTTTAATAAGTAATTCAACCTATCACACTTTAGTTATTTGCTTCTTCTATTTGGCTTTTGTTGTTTAAAGCAACACAAAATCAATGGCTTTCATTATCTGGTCCCTTTGGTTTTTTACCATGATAAGGTTGGTATCAAAGGCGAATGTACAATCATCGTGCTATTTTTTCACCTTGCCACACTGAAGGAGCCTCCTATACGTTTCTTTCTGTGAGACAGAGACAAAAAAAGACCAACTGGGAAGTGAGGCCCCAGAGCAGTGCAGCTCAGCAGACAGCAGATTGCTAATGGCACCTGTATTTCATTTTACAGTAGTGACTGTTAACAACACACAGTGTACTGTGCTTGATTTTTTTTTTTTTTGTGTGTGTCCCTCCCCCCCCTTGTTCTTTCCCCCACTCCCACATGCTTAATTAGAAAATCTGATGCAGCCAGAGACGTTATCTGCCATACCGTGCATGTGTGTGTAAGGAATGCATTCTTTGATGTTGCTGATAAGCTTTTCTGTGTTGTGGGTAGTTAATTGGTAGTGGAAAGGAAATGTCTGGACTAGTGTAAAAGGAAGCTTCCTAACTGTCTCTCCTGCAGCTGGTCTCACTGGTTGATGAGCCAAGGTGTGGTATTGATCTAGCAGTGATGAGGAGGTCCTGCCAATATTGCCCGCCCCCCAGCAGAACTGTGCAGAGCACCTGCACCTTTGGAACCACTTCTGAATTCTTCTCCTCATTCATCTTTGTAAGGGAACAAAAACAGGAATAAAACACAGTGCTTCTCAAAACCTGGAGGGCCACATTTCCTGCTGGTCTAAATCAACATGTGCATGTGCACAGTAGTCTCTTCTCTGGTCATACTAGTCCATCAGCCCTTTGAGAGCAGGGAATGTGGATGATGAAGCACTTATAAAACAGTGAACTAGCCAGTGGAGTAGATCCTTGCAAAACACAAAATGAGAACCTCAGTTTTACTTGAGATTTGTGTTCTGCAGCTTTCAAGCCTTATTTTGCCTTTCAATCTTATTTTGCCATTGCTGAATTTCAAGACTTCACTACAAAATTCTAGCTCCCCATTTATGATCTTGCACTCTACAGTCAAATCCTGATTTATTCTTCTATTTTAACTAGACAGTGGATCATGATCTTTCTCTGGAGGGCAAGGCATATTTTGGGATTTTGTTTTTGGGTTGTTCAACGGTGTTAGATCATTTGACTTTTTCTTAGATTTCTGTCTTTTTGCTATTATTGCTCACAAGACAACTTTCTTTATCCAGTAATAAGTTACTGTTGTTGAAAGGTCCTTCTGTTCCTAATGAACTTAAAAATATTTGTGCTGGTTCTTTGGCTCTGTTGGCTATTGGTTTGTTATATTCTTTTGCTTACCTTCTCCATTTACTACAATGTCTTATTTCTGTTTACTTATAACCTTCACTTTTCTCTTTCTTCCAGTTGTTATATGGATTTGAGAAATAACAGATGCTTTCACTTCCATTATAAGCCTAGCTGCATTTCTGTAACCAGTGTGATTCTATTTTTAAATCATTACAGTGTGGCTTTTGGGGTACCTCATAATATATTCTTAAGCTCTTGCCAATCATGGTCATCTTTCCATCGTTTTTTTTTCCTGGCTATATTTGGCCCAAATTATGTTCAGTTTTTTGAAACTGACCTTTGAAGAGCACCAAGTGGAAAGGTAACTGTTTTGAACTTTGTGCTGTGTGAATGTAACAGGTGTGATAGAGCCATGCTCACTTGTACATAAACAATACTAGCTTTTAATTTGGTTTCTATTCCTTCTCATCTGCCAAAATGATATGTAAGTATAGGATGAAAGTCCTTGGTGAGATCCAGTCACCTCTCCCTCTCCTTATTTTCAATAAATTATTATGATTGACTTTGGTTATTTCCCTACCCAGCCACCCCAATGTGGAGCTAACAGAATTAGCTGTAATCGATGCTTATTCTGCTGGGAGTTCCACCATGGCTTGGGTTAGTTGAAGGGGTCTGGCAGAGCTGTCGGGACAGGACTGACCGTCCTTGCCATCTACTGTGTGGTGGTAGCGCATGTGGTACGCAGACTGCTGCTTTCTTGGCTACCCTGGTGTGGTGAATGGATAGCAAGTCCATGAGAGTCCAGCTATCTAAAAGAGATCCAGAGCATCTCAGAAAAGTTTTTCTGTGTTAAACAATTAGCTACATCCTGAGGTGTTAACCAGATGTGCTACCCTTTGGGCCAATTTTTGCAGTCTGGTTCACAATTGTGTGGTAGGAGAGGATATTCAACCTGTTTTCCCTCCTCATGCAATGGCAAGGGAAAACCATGATGCTGAGAATGCCAATGAGGAAAGCCAGATGGTTAGCTATTCTTGCTCATGTGCCTTTCACAGTGCTGGGCTGCCCTTCTTGCTTTGTTCCCATCCGTATCTGCAACGCTATGTTCCACATTGAAGGGATCCTGAAGCATCTAGAAAGCATGGGAACACAACAGAGAAGCACCTGGTTTTGTCAAAAATACCAAATTTGGAATTAAGGCTGAAGAGGACTTAACTTCAGTAATACCTGGGTTAGTGAAGTGTGAAGTATCATTTCCCTTGCCACTGGCAGTAAGGCCTCTCAAGAGAGGTCACCAAATTCCCAGGCTCTGCCAAAGAGTAATGGAATACATGAGAAAAGGATTCATCCAAATTAATTTGTCTGAGAAAAGAGGCTGAGGAAAAGCTTTGCAGGAAACATCTTGGAAAGGACAAAAATAAGGTAACTTGGGAAGCATTTTATTCTTTCCTATTCATCTCTCTGGTCTCTAGTTCAGGTAGAAGGATGCTACAGTACTGATGAGCATGAATGTCTGATTCCACTTTCACTCCTTAGTCTCTGTGAAATGGTAAGCGAGGTAGCGCTGTTTGCAAGCTGCAAGAAAAGCATGTGACACCCTCATTTGGAATCAACCTCAATCTTTCCCATCACTGGAGTCTTAGATCAGTGACTGCACACATAGTATGTCAGGTCAGGCGACACCTCTTGTGTGGTGTACAGTATGTGTACGGGATGATGACTTGTAGTTGTTTGTGCGATGCACAACTTAGCAATTTGTATAGAAATTTGTATTTCAAATTACCAGGTTTTGCATTGCATGAACTATTAAAAATGTGTATTTCAGGTTGGTAAGTACCTACAGCTAGTAGCATGCATACACCATGGGTTGGGAACTTGTGTTTGAAAAAAATCACAGCCCTCTCACAGGTTTTGCAGTCACTTGAGAGGACGTTTGAAGGCCTGAGTGCTGAGGCAATCCCTGCTCAGGCTGACAGTGTATGAGGAAGATTTTTGCATTTTATCTTTTTTTCTTCCCTGCTGCTACTGACTCATCCACTTTTTGCTGTCTGTTTATGCTCATTGGTATGCACTTACTCAGCTGACTGTCTAAGCTCCACCACCCACTTACAACTGCAATGAATAATGTTTTAGGCCTGGTGTCTCACGAGTGCAGGCCCCTCACACATCAATGTCATTACTGGAATTGCTTTTACTGATAGCAGCCATGTGGCAGGTGTACAACGAGCAGTCTGCAGAATGAGCAGCATGAAGAACATCGTTCATCAGGTTTGGTTACAAAAAGTCATTTTGTCTGTTAACATGAAAATATTGTGGTCCCCTTTCCTCCTCCATCCTCTTCCTTCTACTGTCCATGATTGCAATGTGTGCTTTTCACTCTGTCTTGATTTTTCACATCATGGTTTCAAGTCAGGTCTCCGGATGGGACCAGGCTATGTCCTGCTGTTGCATAGAGCCTTTGAAGAAGGTTCAAGGAGTCTCTGGTGCTTTTGGAGAAAGATTCATTATTGCCATGTGCACCAGACCAGTCTGATTCATCTCTAGTCAAAGATGTACATGTCTGCATACTTCGAGCCAGTTGCTCAGCTTAAACCATTGCTTAAATTTAAGTACATGTTTAAGTTTTGCCTGAGCTGGAACCTCAAAAGGCCTCGCAGAGGCAGACAGGAACAGGTTCATAGTCCCATCCCTGCAATGCTACTCATCAGAGGATGAAGACTGCTCCTTAAAAGGACAAGGTCGCAGTAGCTGTGCTCTGGTAGAATTTCTTCTCAAGTGTATCATTCATTTGTCTCCGAGGAAGAAGCTTTTACCATGTGTACTACTATGTCAAGAGACTTGACAGGAGTGCAAATGATTGGACCTGGTCTGCACTTGCTTTATTCTGTATGACTTCAAATTTCTGTTGGGTATTTATGATTTATTTGGACTTATTATTTTATTTTAACAAAGTGCCTCTGGTTGCTTGGAATAACCACCACAATGAATCTGGTAAGCTTTCGTGACCTTAAAAAAGGGCAGCTGAGTGTTGGCATTAGATTTCAAAGGGGGGGTTGTGGTGATTGTTCTTAATTGAATCTGAAAGACAAAAAGGACTTTAAAGACCTCAGTTGGCATATGAAAGAATGCCCTCTTCTTGTTCTAGGTTGTATTGTCTCATTAAAATGCCCCCTTTCCTGTAATCACTATTTCACAGTTCAGCCATCTCCAGATACTGTGAAACAGCTGTGCAAAGGTCAAGTACAAGAGGGCAATGGGAAAAGAAAATGACACCGCAGCTCCCAGGGTTTCTAACCACCCTGTTAACAAATTTACTGACACAGGGCATAATTTTTACTGACGCTGCCCATTTTTTACTGACACTGACTCTTAAGACTCCATAGGGAGCAAATGCTGACACCTCTCTTGACTTTGAAAAGCTCACTGCTGAAACAAAATGGTTTTATGCAAAGATTTACATACAGTGTCTAAACATTAAGCAGGGGATCAATAGTTCTTCAAGTCTGAGTAATGATCCCACATGGCAAAGCTACATTTTAATTAATAAGAATGGATCCATACTTCATCTTTGTACTTTTTTACCCCCCTCTTTTGGAGGGAACCAGTGCATCTAGGGGTTTATTCAAACACATCCCTATTTCTTACCATATTCTAACCCAAGTCTCCTTGGGCTCCGATTCTGCTTTGAGGCTTATGCAGACAGACCTGACACTTTAATGACTTTCTAGAGCTTGGTGCAGGTATCTGTATATCATTGTAGATCTTACTGTAAGAACAAGCCCTTGGTTAAGAGGTAAGGGTGGCTGGTAGATCTCAAAGAGCTTGTCACCTCCTGGATAGATTTCATTTAAAATAGACCCCATCATTTAGAAATAAGAGTTATCTGTCTTAGCACCATGCTTAGCTTTTGTCTCCTTGGTCTCTCCAGTTGTTTGCTGTTGACTTTTCAGTCTTACATAAACATGATTTTGCCTGGTTCATCTCTTAAACCTGACCACTAAACTGTGCTCTGTGTGTTGCTCTTGCGATTATTTCCCCTTTTGCTGCTCGTGTTCCCTTTCAGTTGTTGACTGTGACTGGAAAATAGGCGTACAAAGCATTTTGCATTCTCTGAATGTACCACACAGTAATTCTGCTGTCTGAAAACTCTGTAATGTCAATAATTGATGCACTTGAGAAGTGGTAATTAAATTAGTTAATTATGCTGGTAAAATTACATGCAATTATGTGACTGCAGGGTATGTTTAGTAAATTAGGCTTTCCCATACTCACTACATATTGTGGTGCCAATTTTGTTCCTTGATGATTAGGTAGCTTTTGATACTTCTTAATTGATTTAATACCTGGATCTTCATTAGCCCTTGATTGCTATGCAATGTATGTCTGACATTTTTCTCTCTGATATTTCACAGAGTATTGTTCATCAAAAAAAATCAATCCATACACATATACGTATTCCTGTCAGATGTTAAAGCATCAAGACTTCAGGGAAAATGCTCGCTTCTACAAGTGTCTTGCGATGACTTGCCCACTAGTGTGAGATGCCAATCAACTAACTGTCCCTGGGAACCCTCTAATGTAGAATGACTGATTTCATTTATGTTTCTCTTGAAAGATCAAAATAAATAGGTGTCTCAGGGAAGACTGGCACGGTGACAGCTGTTTTAATGACACCTGTTATCTTCGCAGAGAGCAGTGAAAGGTTATTAAAAGGTAACATTAATTCAAATGAAAATTTCAAGGGGGTCAGATTGGATTGTCTCGTGCATGGGTGGGGTTTGCTGTTCTTCATTCCTGCTTACTCAATATTTCACATGTCAGAATCACCTCCCAGCAGATGGTTACCTTCGTGCTGGCTGTGTTTACTATCACCAACCTTTCCCAGATCTGTGTGTCTCCACACCCCATATTTCCCCCCACCCCAGCACATGCTCTGCTGTCAAAAATGATGCTTCTGAGTATGATCCCTGTTTAGGGGTGTTAGTGACAAACTGTACTGAAAGCTAAAAGCCAGATGATATAGATTGAACTATGGTCTTTTATTTCTGTCCATAGGGCAGAATCTCCATGGGAGAAAGGGAAGGGTAGAGTGGGGCAATTGCTTGTTCTTTGGCTTTGGAGTCATGAAGCACATAACACTGTCTCTGCCTGAGCCCAGTCCAGCAACGTGCTGGTATCAAAAGCAGTGGGACCTGGATGACAGAGCAGTTAAATAACTGGATTGAACTGACCTGAGAAGAAAAGGTCCTGCTACCATGACGACTTTAGAAAATGATGGATGACTGTATCCTGTTGTAACGTTTCTGAGAACTTGGTACAAATATTTGTCAGTCAACTCTTTTGAGCGACACACACCTTTCTTTGTACCTGTCCCTCTGCAGTGCTGTTCACCAGGACACTGGGGAACGTGGAGCCAGCACTGGTGCTGGAGTGTGAAAGGTGCCCATGCTAATGGCACACTTATCAGTGAACCTAAGCATGCCCTGCTTGGAGACACAACTCCTGACGAAAGGCTTTTGGAGGCATGCAGGTAGCCTTGTCTGGGTGTTGCTGCTTAAAGGAAAACTAACTTTCCTGTATTTATCTGTGGCTGCTGCAGCAGCTTTAATATTAACCCACGGAGAGTCAGTCCATGTTGCTTCTATTTGCTTTGTTTAGGCCTTTGCTGTCTCTTCCATTTTCCTGTTTCCTCTCAAAAATGTTTATTACATAAATTTATTTCATTTATTTTTTTTTCCTTCCCCCCAGAAACTGTAGTTTTGACAGATTTTTCTCTTTATGTTGTAAGTGCACAGCTTAGGCTTAAAACTTTACAGGAGAGAATTTCCAGTGCTCAGTAGTATCTAGAGCTGGCAAGCTGGCTGGCTTCTTAAACCTTATACATCATGGCTCTTCAGACTTCTTGGTCTCCAGGACTGAGGCTGTGTACTTTGCAAGCACAGGTAAACTTCTGAAAAGGAGTCCGCGTTTTTTCGAATGCCTAAATTAGTGCTTGTAGGGAAGTTCCTGCCTTATGAATACGATATCTCAGATTTGTGAGCTAGTTCTGTAATATTCAAGCTTGCAGTAAAATTGAAGTTAACTGGGTACTACTGGATGTGAAGGGTTTCCTATGTACTTTCTCCAGCAGCAAGAACTGGTTCTATTTCAGAGGCTGATGGGTATTTTGAAAAACTATAATTTTGTTCTATGAGAAGCTCAGCTCTTAAAATATGAAGGAGTAGAGCGGATTAGAAGGTAAAAGTGCGGATTTAGATGGGAAAGCCCTCTTCTAAGAAAATTAGCAGGATGTATAGAGATATAGGATCTCCTGCAGGCATGTAGTGGTCTTACCAGGACATCTGTTAAAGTACCACCTGTTTTGCCTGGCAATCTCTGATATTCAACAGCTTTGTTCAGATTTCCACGTTTGGGAAGGTGCTTTTGTATTGAAAATGAAGGGGAGATCAAACCTAAAGTAACTGTAGGAGAGCTGAGGATGTGCGGAAGTTTCGTGCTTGTTTTCTTCGGTCGGGACAATTTCTATCTGGCTCTTTCAGTCTCCTGAAAGCAGTGCATTCAAAACAACCTATGTTTGGCACATTTTTGCTAGTGAAGTTGGCGTGCTACCTTGTTAGCTGGCATAATGCCATCCTAACAGATGGACAGGAGTATAGACAGCCAGGAGACCATGTATAAGCATCAGTATGTGTGTTGAGGGCAAGATCCCCTAACCAGAAGCGTTGAAATGCTTGTCTGTCCTGTGTTTTTGCACTTGTGGCTAAGGTGATGTACCAGCCCTGAGTGGAATTAGCTGCACTGGTATAAACTAATCCATCACCTCCAAGGCAGGAGTTGCTCTGGCCATGCAGAATTTGGGTTACTATTCCACCAGGTATGCCTTTGGGAACCCCAAGGATTCCTGAAAGACACTAATGCTTTCTACATAGCAAATAGTTTAAAGCATGGTGGGACCAACTTTTAAAGTCCTGTGTGCAATAGATCATGCTTGTAACAGTCTAGGAGAACACACAGAGCTCCATCAATGGTGACAAAATCAGAGGTGTAAATAACTGAGACCAGTTCTGTATAATTAATTGCACCAAGATTTCTGCTCAGCTTGGAAAATAGACAGAGCTTGTCTGTAGATTGCCACAGAAATTCATTGTTAGACTTCTCTGGACATCTGTTTGTCTTTGCCTGAAGAGACAGCATTTTCCCAGTGGGACTCAGAAAACCACATCTGTTAACATTAGGTGCTTTTGTAAATTCAAGTAGTTACGTGGCTGCATTTATGGAATTGGAGATGAAGAAGAGCAGATTCATGTAATGTGTAGTCTAAGGGATGGAAGGAAAACCATGCCTCCATAAGGCGATGGCACTTGTTGAACTCTGATCAGCTTTAAATTTGGGATTCAGGTGGTAGATGTTTAGTTTGGTAATGGCCACTTTTGTTGTAGTTCAAATTGGCTTCAGGGTGCTGCAGGGTAAACTGAAAAAAAACCCCTGCTCATAACTGAAATGAGCACATATTTTTTAAATGTCTTGCTAACTAATTTGGTTTAAATTTACCAAGGTTAAACTGTAATGAGACTCTAAATATTGACTCTTTCCAGACTCCTGCTTGAATTTCTTCATTTAAAGAACTGGCAACCATTTCAGAAGAGTTGTATAGTATATTTAAAACCTTACAGGAGACACTGATAGATTCCTAGGAGGCAGCCCACAAAGGACTGAGGTCTGCAGTTCAGAGGCCTGCACAACTGTGAGTAAAGGTAGACAGTGGTATTAGCAATACATTTGTAAAGCCAGGGCTCTGTAGTATTTTGTATTTGGAAAATTATCTTTGCAACCCTAAAGAATGTGTGCTTAGTTCCCTTTAAACATGTTTAAACATAACGTTAAATATCTCCTATATTAAATAGCCATTGGCAGTCTGAATCACAATGGATCCTGCAGACAAGTCAGCAAAGTCACTAATCTGGGTCAGGATCATGTTTGTTGGATGAAATATTAAATGAATTGGTCCCAGTTCACTTCCAAATAGGTATATGTGTGTAGGTAGCAGAAATGTCTGTTGGCCTACACCCAGCCTTGTGTTTCTTAGAAGAAAGATTGTTGAGACATCTGTTAGATGGAGAAAAGAAGGCTCAGGGGTGATCACATCAATGTATATAAATACCTGAAGGGTGGTGCCCAGTGACAGGACCAGAGGCAACAGGCACACACTGAAACACAGGAGGTTCCTTCTGAACATCAGGAAACCCTTTTTTTCTTTTTTTTTTTTTTTTTTTTTTTTTTTTTTTACTGTGAGGGTGACCAAGCATTGGCAGAGGTTGCTCAGGGAGGTTGTGGGGTCTCTCACCTTAGAGGTATTCAGAAGCAGTCTGGACATGGTCCTGAGCAACCTGCTCTAGGTGACCCTGCTTGAGTGGGGGGGTTGGACCAGATAGCTTCCAGAGGTCCCTTCCAACCTCAGCCATTCTGTGACATGAAGCTAGCTGTTGAGATTGAATTCAAGTCATATGTGCCAGACCTCTCAGCTAAAGGGAATTTAGTTCTCTTTTTTTTTTTTTTTTAATGCCTCTTGTTTATCTGTGGGAGGTAATGAGCAGCATCTGTATTCATTTTATCAGCATAGTTCCTCCTTTTTTTTCTGCAGGAAGTGTTCAGAATCAAAGCATTGGAGAGCAGTTGAAAGGTACGCAGCAGGTCCTTGGTTGTCTAGTAGTGCCGTTAGCAATTTTTTTATAAAGTTCTTCTGTGAAGGCATGGGAGAAAGCTGAACCTGTGATCTCTCTGATCACTCTTTTCAAGTGTCATAGAATGCAGTATGGGACTAATTGAGTGTATCCCACTGAGAGCTCTGGATCTTTGTGTCATGGTAGCCTTCATTCTAGTCTCTCACCATGGAGAGTCTCTCACCTTGCTCCCTACTAGTGCATACGTATCTCTGCAGCTTTCTCTGCTTTCACTCTTTGGATGCATTTTCACATTCTCCATATCATGGGTTAATTGGTTTCCTTCCCTCATGCTGCCACAGTTTGCAACTGAGTTAGTGATAGGCTTAACTATACTTGAGACTTGCTAGAAGCTTTCCTTGGGTGCCTGCAGTGTGTGCTTGATTAGGTTCATAAGGACATGGTAGTGGTCATACTGGTTTGAAGCAAAGGTCCACTTATCTCAGTAGACTCTTTCCAGTTGTGGCTGCAGGTGGGTTGTGTAATGAAGAGTGCAGGGATGTGTGTCTGACACTTCACCATAACACTCCTCTGTCTCCGTCTGGCTCTCCCTTAGCTTGGTAGCATTTCCTGTGGCCTTACTGACCCTCATGGGATTTATCTTCCAGAAATTTAGTAAGCTTCCATGCCAGCTTTTAGTATCTGCACAAACCTTTGGCAAGGTGTTATGTGTGTTTCCTCTGCATGGTGTGGAGAACCACATCTTCATATGTTGAACCTAGCTTTTATTAAACTTATTTTTTTCCCCACTCATATTTTTCTAAAGAAAGAGAGAATGGGAGAGCAAGAAAACGTCAGTGGTTCCTGTCTCTTCTGTAGTGCTTGTGATTTTACAGTCCTGTGCTACCTTATCCTCCCTCAGTTGTTTGTTGGTTTTTTTTCTAGATTGAATTACTCTCAATTACACTTTCCAAATGAAAGTATCACCTATTTGTCAATGTTCTTATCAAAAATGGGCAGAAAAAGGTTGAGAACATAAAGTTTAACATACCCAGGAGTCAGGCATGTCTGAAGTGTTAGTCATCTGTCCTGATGCAAACCAACACTCTTTTTGTTCCTCTCTTTTCTCCCCCACCTCCTTTTTCTTTTTCATGAGATCATTTCATGATACCTTGGATATCTTCTCTGTGTTGAAGTTCTGACTGAGGTTTGGGAAGAACATCTTCTGGATTAATGACATAGCCGCTAATGCTCTAATTGCTCTTGTGTTGTTAATCCAAAAATGTCTTAACCCTGGCTGTATTTTAATCTCCCACTGAGTCTTTTTAACAGGGAGAGTTCAACTTTGAAATTTTATCAGGCCAGATAAAGCAATGTAATGCAGATAAACTTGAGGTGTAAATAGGAATGCACCCCATTTTTTATAGACCTGTCCTTTTCTGGGTACATGATTTGGCACGCTGATGGAATACTCTTTGCCTACAGTATCCTCTACACTATTACTCACAGTGATAATATGATGACTTGTATATCCTTAAATCAAAAAGATAAACCACTTAAGTATAATCTTCTGTACAGACTTGTAGGGTACCAATTTGATTTCACAGACTTAGATTCATAAAGCTCCACATACAGTACAACCAAATATGCAGTAGAGTACTAGACATTAAATCTTAATGGTAGGTTTTCTACCAATATATTCTGTCCTGTGAATTTTACATTTTAAATTAGAATTAGTAGCAACAGATGTAGACTAGATTCTCCCTGCAGAAAAATAAAATGCAATTGGATAGCTAGCAAGGAAAAGAAATGCAGGTATTGGAATGGTCCATAGGGCAGCTACAGTGTGGTTCCATGCTGGATTTGCTGTGGCTCCTCCTGAGCCATCACAGCTTGTCCATTATTTGTATCGAGTTCAAAGATGGTTCTGTTAGGACGATGGAGTGCAAGTCCTCTACACAAACCAAAGATGCTTGTTTATTCTTACAGCTCTCTTTTCATCTCTGTTACTCAATGATTCTTGGCTTTTCTCTCTTTGCTGTCTTCACTGTCATCTTAATGCAGCTGTTAGTGAATGCTGTCCTTATTTTAACCCCAGTCATTTTCTGTTTGGGTTATCGAGCACCCAGCTCCAGTGACTCCAGCATCAGACATTTAGCTGTTTAGTAGCAATGTGGGTGTGTTGCAGTAGGTTTGATGCTGCGCTGGCTGTTTCATCATATAGTAACCTTTCCTCTGCTTGCCACTGCTCTAATATGTGTGTTTTAGCCTATTGGACACTTGTAAATATGCTTTACTTCACCTTTTTGTCTTAGATTTGGTACAACTGGTTTTCTATCATATAGGTTCCTTTAATGAGTCCTGTCTACTGTATTGTTTTCTCTGCCTAGAGAAGTCTAGGCAGAGGGTTTTGAGTAGATTGAGATTACATGGTTCAGAGTGACTATAATGTCTCAGTTTGCCACTGCAGTGAAACAAATAGCAGAACTGTTAGCATGAAATTATGGCTTTTATGGTAACTTAGGTATTTGAGGCTTTATCTAGTGCTATCCCAGAGACTCTGGAAACTGGAATTTGGATGCTGCCACTGTGCTAAAATATTTCAGCGATACCTGTGTAAATTGGTGGCTCAATTTACTTGGATTCTGTTGACTTTTACAGGGAGAGAGGAGGGATGGAAATCTTGCAGGGTGAGGTCTTTAGGTAGAGTCACTGGGCTTGAATTTAATGTCTTGTCTGGGTTCCAGTGCCACTGGTCCCAGATATTTGAAAGGTCTTAAGTTAATTGTCCAAAAGGTTTATGTTGTGAGATGCAGAAAACCAAAGCAAATTAGTAAGTGATAAGGGGGTTTTATGTTGTCACTTGCAGTCTCTTCTGGTTTTTGACTTTTAAAGTGCCAACTGGGTCATGATGTTAAGGGTTTGGTGGGGTAGGTTTTTTTTGGTTTTGTTTTTTATGCCACTGTTAATTTTAAAGAGGAGTTCTGGGTCTCACGTAACTGCTAACTTTTGGGAGCTGGAACTTCAACCAAAGCACCAAATATTATAGTACTTATGATTGAAATGGTGAGAGCTGGCAAGACTGGGCTTCCTGATTGCTGGTTTATTTTCTAAGCATAATCAATTGTAGTAGGTCATTGAAAATGCTGTAGAAAATAAGATTAAGTTCATTGTTTTGCAAAGTATTTGGGAACGTGCTGTCAATGAGCTATACCTATCAAACATGTCCAGGAAAACCCCAAATGTGTTATACGTGTTAATCTGTGTACTTCCAAAGAGAGTGTATATGTAGAGAGTATTAGAGTGTGAACTCTCTGCGTATTTGAAAAGGCTTTTGTTTCTTTGCATAAGGAATACTTTTATTTTACAGTGCATCAAAAGTAACCCTAACGAAGCCATATAAAGGCATATCACATCCTTCGACTTTGTGACTCACTTATTTCTTGATTATATGCCAAACACAAATTCCAGTTCCTTGTGTTTTACTTACAATAACATTAGTGCTTAATTCTACAGGCTCAATCAAAGCCACACTTAATATAAAGAAAACAAATTCTCTATTTTATAGCTGCATTAAATACTTTCCCGTAAAATGGTTTAAGGGGGGTGGGTTTTTTTTATTTATGGATTTTTTTTTTTCACAAAGCCAGAGACTTTGTTTTGGTTTTAGTACTCTGTATTTATAGATGTGGAATGATCATTTTCTGGTTGATTTCACATTGAGCTCTCTCAAAACTAGTTGTAATAGTTCCATGCTCTTTAAATCTTTTTCTTTCTATCATTGATGTTACAATATATTATACTTTATGTTCTTAAGCTGTTAACTCTGAGCTCAGTTAATGATTTGTTGGTTTAAGAGAGAGTATCTGGGTCATTTATATTGGTATTAGCCTTTTTTTTTAATTAAGAACAGCAAATAAATAATTCCAATAATGTGGAAAAACGTAGGAAGGGGTTTATTTCATGGGGCTTAGATAAGATGGAATGTATTATGTGGTGGTCTTGACCTATTTTTCGTTTTGTTTTCTAACTACTGGGTGGTTTTGGCCAAATGCTTGAGTGGTGTTTGATAGTTAATGATGATTTACCTTTTCTTGGAGAGATGCAGAGGATAAATGGGATTTTTTTTTTTTTTTTTTCCTTTTCCTTGATACCTAGCCTCCAGTGTTTAAAGAAGTTTGCAAGTTATTTGTGGGCTTTTTTCATTGATCTTTGCACCCAGTTCAATTTAAAGGTGCAAAATCAGAGACACTGACCGTCTCTGCAGGCTGGGCAAGTAGGATCTGCTTCCCTTAAGTCCCTGCTCAGCGCAGAAGCAGCTGAACAAGCCAGGCATCCCACTGCAGAAACACAGTGCTTCCAGGTCCATGGACATGACAAATAGGAGGAAGGAACTTGTCTCCTCTCTGGATTTTGTATCAGGTTTTGAAGCGGGGAAGTGGTGGGATGGTGGTCAGAAGTCACTGCTGTCCTTTGCCCTTTCTTTACCTGACACACACACACTCGTGCACACTGACATAGCAACAGAGAGTGGACAGAAGCTACGTTGCCATAGCCTCTCTGGAAACACGGGCACGATCATACTAGAGTGCTAGTTGGGTTTGGTCTCTGGGGTGATCTCTAAGCAGATGATGGGAGAGGGAGTAAAATAAAGCAGGGAGGAGAAGATGGGGAATAGAAAGAGGCTTGCTTTCCCATCCTCGCACTGTGCTTGTTCATGAAGCTTCACTTGGAAAGGAACAATCTTTTTGCTGTCCCTAGACTCCCAAAATGACGTGTTCATTTATGACAGCATTACACCTGGAGTGGTTCAGGACCTAATGTCCTCTAAGCATCCTCAGTTAATCATTATATTGTAGGCTGGGATAGTACTGCCTTGAGGCTTGCTGAAGTTTGTTGTGACTTGGCTATGGATAGTAGCAAGTGCCTCATATGGAGTTCTTTTGTTGAATTGGGAAACACTTGAGATCTCTGGCTCCGTCTTCCAAAATTGCTAAAGTTTATATGTTATTTTCATATTAGATATGTGTAGATATGGATCTATTCCTTGTTATGCTCTTCCAGAGCTTTGTTAAACTCCTAAACATACATGTGCTTAGGGAGGATTTAAAGTCTAGTGCTGTCTCCAAAGCAGAGCCAACAAGGGTTTATTATTCCCATAGAAAAATATTGCTGTAGTTGATGTTTTGTCAATGGGAGATGATACTATAATTCTGTATCCTGGAAGCACTGAAATTTTACCTATTTTATAACTATACTTTCCCCACCTTAGCAGTAGGCCTGCTAGTCTTAGCATCATGCTTTTTTTTTTTTTAAATTTATCCTATTATAGCTGTATGATACTGTTTGTTTTGTAAAGTATCCCTCACATAGTATCTGTCATCACTCCAGGGATTAGTAGGATAGTGTATGCAGTCTGGTGTAGGTGTACTGTTAACTACGTTGAGTAGGAAATGGTGAGTGGAGTGGAAGTGGAGCACTTCATGCTTCTCTGAGCAGCCTTTTGCAGTTGGGACATCAGCAGAGGTACTAAGGCAAATGGCAAACAATAGTAGAAGGGGAGAGAAATCCTGGGGAAAATAAGGTGGAGAAAAGAGATTTTGTGGGAGCAGGAGTCTGCTTTTTGTTGCTCTTGTTGAGTTCTTTTTGTGGGGGTGGATTGGTGAATCACAAAGCAGGTGTAGGCAGTTGAGTGAGAGAGTCTTTTGTGCTGCTAGACCTGAGAATGTGTGAAAGGACAGAAAGAAAGCCAGTACTTGTTGAATACAGGGGCCACAATTCACAGGGTGGCAAGAGTAAGACCATGAAAGGTTTTTAAAACAAGGAAGTTGTTTTTGATCTGAATCTCGTAATGAAGTGAAAGCTAGTGGAATTGTACAGCACTGCCAGATTCAAGTGTTTGAAGCTCATGAGTTTCCTCTCCCTGTTCTATGATGATATCTTGAAACTGGCCTAAATGTCACAAAACCTTCAAAAATAATCTTGAGTGATTTTTATTTCTTTCTTTTTTAAAAAAACCCCAAACATTATTCTTTCTTTTCATCCAGATTTTTCAAATTTCACCTTTCTCTGAGACCTTGCAGAGCACCTAAGCCAGCAGAAATACTTCTTCTCACGTAGTCTGTGGTGTCTTAATTCAGTCTGGCAGATTTAGCTCAGATACTACACTGATGACTTTCTAAATACGTCGTGTCACAAATTATTTGCCAAAAGCATTACTTTTGTTTCTCTCTTCATTTTATATGGAATTTTTCATGCTTCTTGATGAAGGTAGGTATGATGTTTACTTTTTTTTAATATATTGAGGAAATAGTCTACGGCAAAAATTTTGTTCATGATCTATTTCTAATAGTCAGCTTCTGCAGGTTGAGTGAGACTATGGAATGGCCTGTCAGTTCCTAAACCATCATCGATAATGTTGATCTGTGCTTGGTTTATTTTTTTCATAACGCTAGTGCAGGCAGCATGCTAACAGAATATAGACCCCTTCACAAGCTGTCCAGGTAGTGAATCTTTTTATAAATGGGGCTAAGCATGTGATTATAAAGTTCTGTAGTGGCAAGTTGGGAGTGAGGGACGATTCAAATACAAAGCAGTCCTGACTTCTTTCCCCGGAGGTGTCTCTGCAGTGCATCAGACTCAGCCGCAAGTTTTTAACTAGCACATCAAAGTCAACTTGCTGCTTTTGATTGTCTCTGATAACAAATTGCAATGAAGATAAACCTTTTCTATTGTGTGTGTTACTAGTTGTCCCTAGTTTCCCATTTTGACCTGTATTTTGACAAAGACTCCCAAAATCCATGTACAGAAACCTGTCCATAGTTGCATTTCTCAGGGCAAGCTGTGTGCACCTTTCACTGGTCCTGTACTGACTATAGGAATGACTGCATGAATTCCAAACATACGTTTGGCACAGCTGCAAAACTGTAGGTTGTTCACAGAAGTTAAAACTCTTGCTCTATTTACAAGGGAGAGAAGAAAAATAAGATAAAAGAAAAAAGATGAAATTTTCCATAGTAACTTGAAAATTAAGAACTTTGCTCTTGGTCTGTTCTGATTTCACTTTGAAATAAAGCCTTAGAGACTAAGCTGTAAGTCTCCTGGTTCAGCAGCAGCTCTATTTAAGCACAGGCTGCTTGCCAGTGTTGCAAACCAAAGAGGATTTGGGAACCTGGATCATCTGTGCCAGTTTCAAGATGTCATAGAGCTTTGGCTTCTACAGTAGTGCCAAGAATAGGGACAAAAATATACTGATGTGCAGGGCAGGCAGCAAAATGAGCTCTGACTGAGGTAATTTGGGGTTAGAAGCCAGTCTCTGTCTTGTTTTTTACACCTTGCTTTCCAGCAGGGCTGGTGAAACAGCATTGCTTCGGGTACTTCGTTATGCCCTGGAAGCAAGGAGTCCTCATTAGGGCTGAGCCTCCCCAGGCCTGAAGAGCTGCTGTGTTACCAGCTCCATGGCAGCAAGCCTGCAAGCTCCCAAGTCCCTGACTATGGATGTGATTTGACTGTGAAAACAGTTGCCACTAGGCACTGCTGAGGCCAGAGGATTTAGCAGGATTAAAGAAGGGATTGAATGCTTTTGTATAAATAACCAGAATATCCAGAATTATAGTTGTTAATAGCTTACAAATGTTTTAGGTGATATAAAAACCTCAAGCTTTAGGGTTTAACTTTTAGGGATCATGACAAAAAAACCCTTCTGAGGGGTGACATATCCCAAATCTTGCCTCTAGCAGATTTTCTTGTTTCTTTTTCTAAGACACTTGCTACATGGCTCAGGCCAGAGGCAGGATGTTAAAACAGGCAGGTAGCAGGTAAGATTGTGTGTCAGTGTTTGTCTGTCTCAAATAATTTTCTTTCCTTTTACTCACCATGAAGACTAAGAAGTGATTTTGGTATGTTTGTTTATTTGCAAAGCATTATTCAGCATTACTAAAGAGACGTGCATGTGAGTAAAGTGTACGTTTGCATGAGCCCGTCTCATTAGTTGGACAGTAACAGCAGATGCTCACTGGCTGTACTTGTTGTTCCAGTCATTGGGCATCTTCACAGAAACATATCAAAGGGTGGCAAGCAAAAGAAAAATCTCACATTTCATTAGGTTTGCTTCTGTGGGCTGAAGTTATGACTCAGCTTTCAGGTATGAGAAACACCCGTAGTACCACACCTCCCTGGCAAAACCAGGTGCATGAGCACACCACAGGCTTATTCTTGAGGGAAACACTGGAAAGGCACTTGTTCTCCATGCCTGAATAACATCTAGTGCTGTTACCTCAGGCATTTTTCTGTCCAGCCCTGTTAGTAAAATTGTGTCATACACAACTGTTGCTTTGGTTGCAATAGCATTGCAGCACATAAAATAAAGGTCAGTAGCTGTGACCTAAAGAGCTTAACAAGAGGATGCACAGATTTTGAAAGCAAATGGATTTAGTCAGTGGTGCCCAGTTCTTACCGCATTGGTGCAACTGAAAACTTTCCATCATCCCTTTCCCAGTTTGAGTAGGAAACTGAATGCACCCAGGGAAAGGAACTGCTGGAAACCCCTGTGTAGTCCAGGGTAACTAGTGATAGGATGAGGGGTAATAGTCTCAAGTTATGCCAGGGGAGGTTTAGATTAGATATTAGGAAATAAATTTTCATGAAAGGGTTGTCAAGCACCGGCACAGGGTGCCCAGGGCAGTGGGGGAGTCCCCATCCCTGGAGGGATTTCAGAGCCGTGTAGATGAGGTGCTGAGGGACATGGGGTAGTGGTGACTTGGTAGTGCTGAGTTAATGGTTGGACTTGATGATCTTAGAGGTCTCTTCCAAACAAGGCTATTCTGTGATTCTATGGTTCTAAGTGGAGTTGGTAGTTGGATTGTGCCTGTTATGGCCTGCTGCCTTTAAAAGAAACAAGCAAATTGCTTCTGGATTTCATATGTGCAGATGGGCTCCCAGTTGTATTTCTTCATGTTTTGTTTGTTTCTGATGATCTTCTTTTGAGCTAGGGTTCATTGTGGAAGTACTAAAGCATCACAAAATAATGCACTTCATAGGATTGCCAGGCAGGTTTTGTGCTTTTAATCAGTTAAAGTAAACATCTGGATCTTTGAGAGATGGTTCTACTAGCTCCTGAACTGTAAACATGGGCCAAATGTCCTCAAACTAGGTGGAAAAAGACTCATAAAAGGCAGAATTAATGAGATCCTGTAGTCTAAGCAAGGCTCATTGACTTGCCAGATCCTGCATAACCAATGATTTAAGCAGCACCAATTGAGAGGCACTATCAGTGCAAGTTGCAACTTTATTATGCCTGGTATAATATGCAGCATTTTTTTACTGGTATAAGATGCAGCATTTCTTTATCCATCATTTAGTGCAGGATGCTTTGAGGTTAGAAAGTGCTCTGGGATGTCCTAAGGAAGTGAAATGCTGTGATGCCTGCTAAAACTCGGACTTCGGACAAAGCTTTTTCTGTATAAGACAGAAGAATAGGTCCAGGCATATTTTCTTCTTCTGCAAATGTCATGTTCCTTTCTTTGCCTGTTGTCCACTGAGATCTGTGGGTAGGTGTCCATGACACTCATGTAGTTAGGCAACACTCAGATACAAAGCTTGAAAGCAAAATTTTCTCTTTACTGTAATTCCTTTAGCTATCCCTGCTCGTAGCAAAGGCTTGGGGAACTCCAGCAAGACTTCTTTTCCTTTAGTGCATGCTACTATACATTAAAATATATCTTCAGTGCCAAGAGGGACGTACATTGAGATCTAAGCATATTTCCTTTAATGTGTCTCTTTGTAAGAGACCTACCTATTGCTGTCATCTTTATCTGCTCCCTCTGCATGAGAAGGGAATGCAGACTCCCCTCCTTGTACAGGTAAGGGATCTTGAACCCTATGGGACAGCCCACAAATGCACTCTCGGGGACAGCTAATGACTTTGTTCTGTTGGTCACATGAAAAGCCCTTTTGCCTCGATTTCAGCCTTTGTTCTAGGAGCTGCTCATTCTAATAAAAATGGCAAATAATGGAAACATTTTTATTTTGTGCAGATCCACTAATGGGCCTGGGCCTCCCAGTTAACTGCATTGCTGGAAGCTGGGGGAGCACTGCTTGCAGAATGATGCTGGGATTAACAGTTGAAAGAAAACTCCCAAGTGGGCAGTTTCTTCTGTCCAGTTGAACAACTTCTGAAGTGGGAAATCAAGTGTTGTTTTCATTTCATATGCAGACTAGGAAGATTCTAGCTAGAGCACATTTTGTGCACATTTTCTAATTTTTCGTGTAGTTGATGGAGTGATGTTAGGCAACAAAAGGGTACAGTTTCCTAATTAGACAATTGGACTCTAATGCATCAGAGTAATCTTTTTTCTCTGTTGTTAATGTCCAGCGCCATTCCCAGTTTCATGTGCATTTCAGATTTCACAGGCTGTAGCTTTCTGAAAACCTCTTTCTTCCTCTTGTCCAGAAGTGTCTGCAAGAGCACTGTTGGGGGCTTGAATTGCTGGATCCAGGTCACACTGATGTGACATGTCTGTCTTTACACTGAGGTGATGCAGGTAGATGTGGATCAGGGCAGCAGCTCCTTAGAACTTTCTCCTGTGTGAACTGACCTGTCTGTGGATGTCATTCTGTGTGACCTGGATGTCACACTGCCAGTTTCAGAAGTCCTCTGCCTGCTAGGATCTCTTTCCTGGTCTTTTCTGTGCAATGTGAACCTACCCCAAGTCAATAGGCCAGCAGTTCTTTTATTATAGAACATGATACTGAGTCCGTTGGCTAGTTGTATGCTTTTAGAACCATTCATTAGATTATATAAGTAATAAACTTTCATGCTTGGTTGAATATTTAAGCAGACATGTTCTCTTGTAGTTTATGATGCTAAAATTGCTAGCCAGTTTTTGTGAGCCCTGCATACCATGTCCAAGTTCCCTGGGTAACACATCCTGTAGTTCAGTTACCACAGTGTACTGCTGTGTATGGTATCTCAAGGTGCCTAATACCAATCAAGTGTTCTCTGCTGTACTTGTGAAAATATATACACAGCTATGACATCTTTGACTGTTATTGCTGAGTGAGGCAGAATGAGGGTCCTTCACACAAGTGTGTGGCATACCACCAGTGACAGAACTGGAACTCTGAGAGCTGGACTCTTGGGTCTTGTGGTGTATTCCAGTTCAAAGTATCTTGGTTAAAATTAGGTGGAGACTAAGATGGACATATCAAAACTGAATTAAGCCCTTGAAGGATTAGAAATAGGAATTATAATCAGATAAACTTTCAATTGTATGCAACTTGTATATAAAACAATGCTTGTCTACTTTAGCTAGAGATATATTAAATCTTCTGGTATGTTACGCCAGTTCAGAATAGATTTCTTTGTTCAAGGCTTCAAATTCAAAATTAAAGGCCTCAAAACCTCTTTTTTTTTTTGTGTGTGAATTGTCCTGTGAAGTTTATGGTGGCAAATAGCGATTTGTAATTGATTCTTCTTACATTAGTATGTAGATCCAACTGAGCATGACCAGGAAAGATGGGAACTTTCTGCTGTCAAACTTCCTTGAGAGCCTACTGGAGGCATAATGTGCTTTGCAGTATCTCTGTCTTACCATGATCTCTAATCTAGAGGGTGAAAAAGGAACAGGAGTAAGGATGTGTTCAGTAAGAAAGTCCTCAGAGCTGATTGCTTGCTTGAAGTTGTTAGGAAAGCAGACAACAGAATTGCTGTGGGGACACAGAGACAGTAACCTTGCCATCATGAGATCCAACCAAATTGCAGTCTTCATCCATGGCAACTGCTGCTTTGGCCCAACTCTCTTGCCTTGTGCTCCTGATGTTAAAGGAAGTGAATGAAAGGGAAAAGTATAGCTGTCACCTTCCATTTGATGATGTGCCTGAAGGTTGTAGAGGTGAGTGCCTGGAGGCTGGACAGCTGGGGATTGAAGAAGAGACAATCATGCCCTTGGAGGCATGTCTCGTTGTGCATGCCTGTGCCTGACTGGTCTGCCAAGACCTTTTTGCTTTATCTGCTTTACAGAAGTCTGAAGTGGAGGCATGCCACTTTCTAGGGTGTCTTGTATGATAGCCTGTTGGACCTAGAGAAAGATTTGAGGCTGAAAAAATGTACTTTCTTTTGGGGCTCTATACACTAAAGGGATATCTCATGTTCTGGGCTCTACCTCATATTTGCCATAAATGCTCCTATTGAACACTGTTCTTCCACTATTCTTCCCTTCTTCTGATCATTTTCCAGATGTAGCCTTAAAACACTGCTCTCCAGGTATAGTGCCTTTCTTTACCTCATTGCCTTATTCATTACTTTTTAGTACCTGATGCCACATCTAAGTGGGGGCTTTACCTCTGGTCCCTTCTATTTATAAAATAGAGAGCGAGCTTTCAGGTGCTGACACGTACCCTGCTTGTAGCAGAATCTCAAAGGTAAGCAACTTATTGGATATGATGGAGGAGACTGTAAAATGTGATGTATTATCTCTTCATCTGTCTATTGAGTTTAGGCCCTGTCTTTTACACTGGGAAGTGGAAACCATTATTAATCACGATGCTGATAAATATTGGGAGCTTTGCAGGGATGATGGGTTTAAATACTAAGGACATGCCCTAAATTAATGCCCTGATAATTAAGTTTTCTCTGCTGTTTGAAGTATATACCCAATAGACATTAGCCAGACACATAGAAAAAAAATGAAATAGTTGAATGCTTCCAACTAAGAGTTGGATATCTGGTAAGACATGGAGATGTTGGGGTGGGAGGTAAATGTGCATATTGGAACATTTTTTTATATTGACTTTCTTGTCCTCATATTTTTTAAGTGTCTTATAAAATATATAATAATATCAATATCAACATCAAAGATTTTTATCAAATCATTAATATTTCAATGCCAAAAATATTTTAAAATATTTTAAAACATAGTATATTTTATGTTTTTAGCCTCATTTCCCTGTGTTTAAATGATGTCGGAACAGTGTAGGGCTTTCATGAATTTATTCATCATTTGAAATTTTCTTGATCTGTAGATTGTTCTCAAGCAGCTTGTTATGACTACACAGGATACAGAATTTCAGCTGTGTTGGTTACTTTGATTGGATTAAACTAGTGCTTGGAATCAGACTTTGGGTGCAGATACCTACAATTTCAAGTCCCAAATTTGATTTCCACAAACATTTCCTAACATCCAGATTGTTCCTGCCAATGGGTTTGCTTGCTTAACTCAAAGAAGCAGCTGAAAAAATTTGCTAGTAGTTACTACTGTAGTTATTTTGGAGATATTACACTGTTTCAGTTAATCATAGTCCTATTTTTACATAGATAATTAGAAAAAGAAAAACAGAGACTATACCTGGTCTAGTGTCTGTGAAGCACATTGAGAAGCTTTTTCTGAAAAAAAGAAAAAAATAAACAGCAAGTGGAAGATAGCACTGCTTTAATGACATTGCAGTAAACATGCTCATTCATGCGAGTAGGGATTTCTAGAAAAAATAATCTTATACATAAGGTGATTAAGACAAGTAAACCCAGCATTGCTTCTTTGTTTTTAAACAAAGATGTTATTCTTGCACTTGTAAGATTTAGTAAGACATTAAGCATGTGTGCATGATGTCAAGATATTGGCTCTAGCATGTGTTCTTACAGTCTTTATAGTTTGTGATGACATAATTAGGTACATTCTGTGAAAGTAACTTAAAATGTTACTGTCTGTTCCAATGAAGTGAATGTGTTTGGTCCAGGATATCTTGCTGGAACATTTGTGCAGCCTTTTGTCTGGAGGCTTGAGGAGTTCAGAAGTGAAACCATCTTTCTTTTGTTCAATGCAGTCACGTGTCTGCATGTTTCCATATGTTTCCAGCGTCCAGAGATGCTGTCACCACTGAGTGCCTAATAAAAACCCAAGATCCCTGGCTAGAATTATCCTTTGGATTTCCTGGCCCAATGAACAGCTGTACCTCATTGCAGTTTGCAGGCGAACTGGTGCTCAGCCTGGAACTGAAACTGCTGGCTTAGATATTCAGAGGTACAGATCACCAAGCAGTACTTTGCTTGCTAAGCCCAAGCTCTCTTTTTGTTTTTCCTGCTTGTCTTCTCTTACAAATGTCTGTGCAACTCTTGTAATTAGTCTATCCCTCTGTTTCTGATTCCTATTAAATACCTTGTATTTGGTACATCACCATTCTTCTCAGGATATCAAAGCACTTGGAGATCTTAATTCATGACACCTTCTGAAAAAACAGATACTTAGGGCATCTATTTTAGAGGTAGCTCAGCTGGAGGGCAGTAGGCTAGCTCACCCAAGGTAAAACAAGCATGTCTATACAGAGCCAAGAATAGGCTATTGTATTATTATTATTTGGTTTTGTAATAATATATAAAACAAATGTATTATAACTTCAAAAAAGAAAGAAAAAGAAAGAGGGAAGCATACAGTCAATAAGCTCTTCCTAAATTCACTGTCCAGCGCCACCAGGGGAAGAAAAAAAAAAAGTGGGTTTTGGTTTGAAATCCAAGCTGAGTTTGTGTATGTATATTAAATCGTGCTGAGAATACATGCAATAACAAGACACCCTGCCCCTCCAAAAAGCCGTCTCTACAAGAGGTACATTTCTGGAAACTAGCAGTTTTAAAGACAGAGTGGGCAAAACAGTAGTAATTTGCAGCTGAGATCCTTCATCAGTCTGGAATAATTCTAGCTGTATCAACTCCTTGGTTACTATAAATCAATTCTTCTTACTCCTGCTCTGTGGTTGTGCTCAAAATGAGCAAGATTAGTTGTAAATGTTCTTTTTTTAAAATTTCAGACTTGGGACTCAGCAGTATCTTGACACTGCACTATTTATAAAAGAGTAATTGTGGTTAGATTTCATAATATAAGAGCCTGCATGGGAGGGGAACTAAAGTGAGGTATGTGTGTGTGGTGCTCCCTGGATCCCAGAATAATGACTGGTTCAAGCTGCTTTTTCAGATATGTTGCCACTCAGCTGAGAATGGAAAAAAACCCTGGAACGTGCTCTAGTCTGGATTTGGCCACAGTGTTTTTCTCTCTAGGGAACTTAGCTGGCCTTGCACATGTCTTCGGGGTGGAGACTTACAGCTCTTGCTGAGCTCTCCAAAAAGCTGCAGCGGGGTTGTGGCTGTGGGTTTTTCAAAGCCGTGGTCGTTGTACCAAAACAGCTGGGCCCCGCACATAGAACTTTCCATCTCGAGTCCTGAGGTGATCTGTTCAGAGCTCAGTGGTGAATCACTCTCTGCCTGCCCAGGTAGAGGAGGGACTTGCAGTTCTGAACTTGAGTCATCCAAGATGGGTGATGGAACTTAGAGGGTGGTCTCTCTGTGGGTTGTAGTGAGAGGCAAGTGAGTCACACCCCGGCTTCAAATCACCTGCTGGAAGAACTGCCCTCTCTCCAGTGAGCCTAAAGCATATTTGATCACCCAGGTTAGGCACCTAACACGCCTCATATGGATCTCCCCCACAGAACTACTTGGGAAATGAGTGGGATTTGGTGTAAATGGCCAGTTTTCACATGCATGGAGCCAGGTGAATGGTCGAAGTTCGAACATGGCCCTGCAACCTAGGGTGATAAATAGCTGTACAAAGAGGAACGTAATTGTGGGGGAAGTGAGAACAAGGAGGGGGGGAGTAATATAATGTCTGAGAGACAGACACGCCCTGCCAGCACACTGGTGTTTTAATTCTCTTTCAGTTAATGCACCTGATAAAAGGCAGAGGAGTAAATAACAGCTCCTGGAGGGGCATGCCACAAACTCTACCTGGCTCCCAGTCAGCCCTTCTTCATCTTCTGAAACCTGTTGTGTTGTACTCAAAAACAGTTTCATTGCTCCACTGACTACAGTGCAGTTACTGACTGAGGACGTAGTCTTGGGTCCAGAGAGAGCTTCAGAGAGGTTTGCATCTGAATGTCTGTGGCTTGGGGTCATCTCTAATTATAAGCAATGACTCTTCTTTCTGGTCCTCAGCTACAATAGCAAACCGATTTAAACTGAGTTACAGTAGAAAATAGTTTCTAAAGTACCTCTTGTTTCTCCGCTTCTGACATAGGAGTCAGCACATGTCCAACTGCTTGCAAGTGTGTGTGGCTTTCTCTTTTCCTTGACTTCTAACATAGCAATAAAAGACATTTGGGGTGGTTCTTTGCCTTTCTCAGGCCACACAGGCAAGGAGAATGATCAGAGAAGGATCCATGGGCCAGCAAAACTAACCAGAGGATGAAGAGGGAGATTTCCACATCCTCTGAGAATATCTGGCATGGATTTCCCTCCTCCTGGCAGTTGTGTGTGACAGGGCTAGGCAACGTAGTCCTGAATGCAGACCTGTGCCTTAGCAGCCTGGCTGAGCCCACAGGGGTTTGTTTTGAGAATGGTTGTCCCATCTGCTCCATGTTTACTTGAATGTGGAATGATGTTTCCGCAGGAAGGAAAGTTGTTGATGTTTTAAAATATTGTGGCATCAAATTCTGGTTTTATAAAAGACAGGTAGAGAGGAAGAGGAGGGGTAGCTGTGGCACCTTAGAAGCAATAAGTTGCATGCAGCTGGTGTGTTTATATTTGTGCAAGGAGCTATTCCCTGAGGTGCCTGCCTTGTCTGACTGTATGTCTAATATAATTCCCTTAAGGCTGACCTCTGTGTTCAGCACAGAACGCTGCGGGATTACTGCTGTAGCTGAAATATTTCATGCATCCAAGTGTCCCACTCGCAGAGAAATTTGCTAAGCATGTTCTCACTGTGGGAACGATCCCAACTCTTTCAATTGTTAAAAAGATATATTGCTTCCCTTATCCTTAGATCATCCTTTGGCCCATGTAGGACTGCTATTACTTGCCTTTCTAAATTTAGCAGTGTTAGACACCTCAAATTATGCATTTAGTGCCCAAAAAAACTGCCACTCAGAAAGAGAAAAAAAATATTTTTCTCTCCTTCATAATAGGTTCTGCTTGAAGTGCTTTCATTTGATGAAAAATGTTTTCTTTAAACCATTAAAAAGAACAGAGAAGTATGCCAGACAGCCTCACTAAGATATGTTGGCATGGAACAGGACATGAAGAGAGAGGAGGAAAAAAAACATGTGAAGCATTACTACTACTGGGCTGAGAAACAGTACCACTTCATACCAAGAAACTAACTTGACCTGGACCGAGGACATGGTAAATTGGCAGCGTTTTAGGTCTTAATACAGAGTTGGTGCTTTAATGATGGCTGACTAAAACCTGAGCATAGATGTAGAGCTAATATACAAACAGGACCTTTTTGGGTGGTTCTACTTTTAATTTTAAAATAATATAGCTTTAAGTCTAAAAGTAAGTACAAAACACACAATAGGATATAGACATTTAAGCTGCCATCTTCTCCTTTGTAACTAGCAGATGGTGTGAAAAGTGAGACCTTTTAATCTGTGTATAGGTAAACAAACTACATATTTTTCTGGCTAATAAAAGGCTGCATGTGTGAGGTGCAATGGCACTACTTCATGGCTCTCCTCTCCATTCCTTGATTTTATGCCTTTACAGCACAATATCCTCTAGAACTATGCTAAATGTAGGTGGGGGTGTTTTTCTGCTTTGATACCCACCTCTCCTGTGTCTACTAGGCTCTTGGAATACCTTGGAAACCTTCTGCCATGCAAAATATTGTAGGATAAATTTGAATCATTTCCACTGCACTGGTTTCCTGATACTTTGTTCTGAGTCCCCAGGCACTTATTTTGAAGCCTTCCTGGTAGACCTTGTTATTTCTGAATTAGTTTGTGTCTGGCTGTACTTTATGTCCTGGGAGACTGCTCCAGACTTTTTTCTTCAGCCACTGGTTATCCACACTGTGTATGAGTTGGTAGGTGCCAGGGCTCCCATTCGGAGCACGTGTTCTGCTCCCTCCATGGGAAAACCTGGGCACTGGGGGTGGAGACCTGCATGCACTGGCCACACTATTCCCTGCTCTGTGGGTGAACGATGCATGCTGAAGGGTCTGTCCTCTGCATAACATGGATGTAACAGGGTCGTGCCCGCAGGCTGGGGAACTGATGTGCATTGTAAATGTGTCTCTATGCCAGAAAATCCTTCTTTCCTGGAAAGGTAACCTCTTTTTCTGAACAGGGTGGTAGGGTTGGGTTTTTTCCCTCTAATTACCCCTCAGCTCTTGCAACAATACTGCTGGAAGCCTTTCCTTGCCTTTGGACCTGTGCATAGTAGGGAAGCAATTTAAACCATCCAAGCATGAGCTGCAGTGTAATCGGCATCTGCTGTCTCCCATTTTGCCACCTGCAACGTATCTGCAGTAGCCCAAGGGGCTGTATTCACACAGCCGTGCTGCAGGAGGGGAAGACCAATTCTCTTCTGAGTGGTTGTACCCATGTATCCTGCAGTATTCCAGCTTGACCTTCACCCACCCTTTTCCCACCTAGCTCCTGGGAATTAGTTTGGCTTCTTTATCTAGTGTTTCCAGTCATGGAATTGAGTCTTCAAATCACGACACTTTGATTTGCTGCGTGGCCTGGGTTTTTCTCCCACTTTTCCTACACGTGCTTACTAGGGCTTTGCATTTAACATGAAAATAATACATGACTTCTACAGTGCTTTCCATCTTTTAGAATCCAAACGTGTTGGGAAAGAAGACAAAGCTTAGGTAGCACGCTAAGCATGTCAGGTGCTAGGAATTGCTATTAAATAGGGCTATACTGCTTAGCTATGGTTAAATAATGAGTTTACAGATGATCCCTCGAAAGTTATGAACGCAGGAGTTCAGGAGGTGCCCTGAGATGGTGGAGTTAGAAGTGGCTCTTAGGTTTCTCTGCAGGCATGCAAATGGTTAATTCTTAATTGCCGGTAGATGGCTCCCAAGAGCATTGGCTATACGGTATTTTCCAATGCACATGAAGCAGGGTTCTGGTGCACCGATAAACCTCCAGTGCTCCATGATGTACCAACTGAAGTTTCCACAGCATCAGGATGTCTGTTGCCAGGCTCGTGGCATTGTCCTGTGGCCACAAGGCAATACAGTTGACCCGTGCTGTATGGTGATTAGTGTGGTCTCCTAGCACATCATGACAGTGGCGTGGAAGAGTCACGCTAACAGGCACAAATGAGGCCATAGGTAGAGATCCTGAAATAGCAGCTGTGGTGTGGAATGACTCAGCTGATTATACATCAGTAGTGCTGACTGGGTGGAGGAGACAGGAGTAGGTGCAATCCCTTCAGAGTGTTTCTGTGCTGATGAGCAGAACCTGACTGCTCATTACATTTGTTGAATGCCTCTAAGAATGAGGCCTCTGATTTCTCTTCCAGAAATAGAGACGAAAAAAATTTTTAAAACTGCCCCCTTTTTATAATTGCCTCCAAATGGATTTCTCCCCCCCCCCCCCCCCCCCCCCCCCCCAAGATTCTAATTAAGTTTTACATTAATTGTAAGTGCACAGCACCCTTTTACCAGCAGAAGAACCTTCTGGGACTTTCTGCTGTGTTGCGGCTTTGAAGGCCTGTTTTTAGTCCATTGGGCTACTCCTTTGGGCTACTGTTCTGTTTGACTCCCTTATTAAGTATCCTCAGAACCCTTTCTTTCTCTAGGATTTGAAATCCTTATTAAAGGTTTGTATTTTCAAAGGCACAGTTCCCTGGGAAAGCTGGGGAGATACTCTCTTTTGGCATTAGGGGAATTCTCCATCAACTGAAGTCAATCAGGAATACTGGCAGAAGGGGCTTTATTTGTGCATGGGAAACCTGCTGTTATTAAGAGAGCAGAGACAGGTTGAGATTCATGAACTGGAGAACAGTTTTGTCAAGCGTGGCTCTCTTTCATTCTGGCTCCTGTGTGCAAAACTGCCAGCTCAGAGTGTAGGGCTATTTGGTCAGAATGAACAGAGGGGACAAGAGAAGAAGTTGAGGCTGAAGCACAGGCAGTTCATGGCACAAGTGCCATGGCTGCTAGGTCTGTAGAGGAGGATTTTACTATCTGTTCTGGAAAGGATGGATAGATTGGTGTGGACAAACTGCTTGTGGCAGTTTTCTTTCTGGGACTGTGCAGCACTTGAAACAGTAGAGTCCTTTTCTTTGCCTGTGGTTCCTAAACACTATGATAATACGATGCAAATCTGAAAGTAATATGAAGAAGAGGGAACCTAGAAACGAGGTGGTCTTGGAGGAGAACCCCAGGCCCTTATTACTGCAGTTCTCCCTCAGAAGATGTCATAGCTGTCTTGACTTGCCCATATTGCTGCTTTTTTCTCTTGCTTCATCCTCATGGCTAATGATGGGTTACCAGCAAGGAGCATCATGAAGCCATGCCACACTGCACATGCATCTTTAGTATGGTATCATAAGAAACACTCAATGCTGTATTAGATGAGCAGACTTCTGGAATGTATTGGTGATGTGTAGGTGTATATGCATAGCAGCACTTTAAAGTTATGAGTACAATGCATGTGGGTGAAGATCAGTGTCCTGTTTTATGGAGACTGTCAGATTAGAAACCGTCAGATGCCCCTCTGGGCTTCTAAGCAAGGAATTTGTTTGCTCTTATGTGTACTCAGCGGGGCATATTTACATCTTCTTGTACTTGTGTGTGCATTTATACATAAAATCATAGAATAGTTTGGGTTGAAAGGGACCTTTAAAGGTCATCTAGTCCAACCTCCCTGCAGCGAGCAGGAACATCTTCAACTAGATCAGGTTGTTCATAGCCCTGTCCAACCTGACCTTGAATGTTTTCAGGGATGGGGCATCTACCACCTCTCTGGGCAACCTTTTCCAGTGTTTCACCACTCTCATTGTAAAAAGTTTCTTCCTTATATCTAGCCTAAATCTACCCGCTTTTATTTTAAAAGCATTACTCGTTGTCCTGTTGCAACAGGCCCTGCTAAAAAGATATTTAGGTATCCAGAGAGTGCAGCCAGTGTGGAAAGGCATTGAAATGGGAAATAATGCAAGTAGCTGGATGAATAAAAGGTATTACTTACCTTTGTTCAGTGGTAAGTAATGGCTGGACATCTCTGACAGGTTTATGTAAGGGTTTAATGAGTTTGTATGTAATGTATTAGCCTTCAGTACAAGTTTGGCTGCTGATGACTTACAGGACTGCAGTCCAATGTATGTTTTAAGTACGTTATTCCTGAAATAAACCAGCCACCTGAGGGCAATTATCTTGCATGCAGTGTCTTTTTACACAATGGCATTTTAACCACAATATGGGCAGTGAAACTGAAAATAGGAGTTAAAGAGATATAATAATAAGCACTAGGTAAACCAGCACCTATGTAACCTTTGTCAAATAGGCTTACTTGCTTTTCAGTATGTCTGAATAGCCTCCTGGTGGCTGTAGCACTTCCCTTTGGCAAAGAGTGTGGTCCCAAGGAGTGAAGCAGTCCCAAGATTTCCTGCCAGCTTCTGTCACCGTCAAGTGTTGTGGAGTAGAGACCATGAATGCTGCTGTTCTGGGATCCACAGGAAGGCTGAGAAGTTCACTGCAGGTCACTTCCTCAAACTGTGTTGAAGTGGTGAGAGCATGAGTGAAGTTCTTGTTGTAGTCCTGAGATACCTCCGCTAGAGTATGGTGCATGAAAACTCAGCCTGTTCTATACTAGAACAGTTGCCTATTTGGTGGCAGTGTTGTTATACACTAGTTGAGAACATTGCCATAATTGACCAAAACTGTTTTGAAGAAAACAGATAAGTAGAATAAGTTGGGGGTTTTTTTGTTTGGTTGGGGTTTTTTTATGGGGGTACTTTTTTGTTTTTAACATAGAAATACAGCAGTGATACCTCTGCTCATCTAATTAAATAACCTCACCACGTTATACTCACTGAATATCAAATTATTAATTGAACATCTCTGAAAAATTTGATCCCCAGTGGCAGGATTTTCCAGTAATAAATAGGTTCTGTGGCCATCCTAGAGACAGGTGTGTAAGCTGGTGTAGTTTGTGGTTATTATGGCTCATTGCTTTAATAAGCATAGTGTGTGCATCTACGTTTTGATCAGCTCTTTTGGCTTTGTAAGCTGCTTTTAAAATTCTTCTTTACAGATATGGAGACAGCACATAATGAATGAATATTTCAATTATTTATCTGCCAGGAAGAGAAGCTGTAAACCTTACTTATTTCTGGTCTTATTCTGACTATCTGAAATCAAGTCTAAACAAAAATAGAGCAAGTCTAGATCTTTGAGAAACTGTTTTGATTAATAGCTCAAGATACAACCATAAAACCATCAGACTTGATGTACTGCTCTCTGTTACATAAATCATCTAGTTGCTGTTGTGAAAAGGTTATGGTTGATTGCTAGCTCTTGCGAATCACTGGATTAATAACTCCGATCATCTTCATGGCCCTCCTCTGGACCTGTTCCGACAGCTTGATGTCCTTCTTATGTTGGGGCCCCAGAACTGGATGCAGTACTCCAGGTGAGGTCTCACGAGAGCAGAGTAGAGGGGGAGAATCACCTCCTTCGACCTGCTGGCCACACTTCTTTTGATGCAGCCCAGGACACTGTTGGCTTTCTGGGCTGCAAGTGCACATTGCCAGCTCATGTTGAGCTTTTCATCAACAGACAACTCGAAGTCCTTCTCAGAGCTGCTCTGAAGATATTCTCTGCCCGGTCTGTACTTGTGCTTGGGATTGCCCCGACCCAGGTACAGGACCTTGCACTTGGCCTTGTTGAACTTCATGAGGTTGGCATGGGCCCACCTCTCCAGCCTGTCAAGGTCCCTGTGGATGGCATCCCTTCCCTCCAGTGTGTCAACCACACCACACAGCTTGGTATTGTCCGCAGACTTGCTGAGGGTACACTCCATCCCACTGTCCATGTCACCGACAAAGATGTTAAACAGCACTGGTCCCAGTACCAGTCCCTGAGGAACACCACTCATCACCAGTCTCCGTGTGGACATTGAGCCGTTGACCGCAACTCTCTGGGTGTGACCATCCAGACAAATTCCTGTCCACCGGGTGATCCATCCATCAAATCGACACTTTTCCAATTTAGTGACCAGGATGTCATGCAGGACAGTGTCAAACACCTTGCACGAGTCCAGGTAGATGATGTTGGTTGCTCCTCCCTTATCCACTGAAGTTGTAACTCCATCATAAAAGGCCACCTAATTTGTCAGGCATGACTTGCCCTTGGTGAAGCCATGTTGGTTACTTCCAATCACCTCATCTACATTTCCCATATGCCTTAGCAGAACCTTCAGGAGGATCTGTTCCATGATCTTGCCAGGCACAGAGGTGAGACTGACTGCCCTATAGTTTCCTGGGTCTTCCTTTTTTCCCTTCTTGAAGATGGGGGCTATGTTTGCTCTTTTCCAGTCATCAGGGACTTCACCAGACTGCCATGACCTTACAAATATGATGGAAAGTGGCTTGGCAACTTCATCCGCCAGTTCCCTCAGGACCCTTGGATGGATCCCATCAGATCCCATGGACTTATACACCTTCAGGTTCTTTAGATGGTCTTGAACCTGATATTCACTTATAGTGGGTGAATCTTCCTTCTCCCAGTTCCTATCTTTGCCTTCTGCAACTTGGGCAGTGTGGCTAGAGCCCTTACCAGTGAAGAGTGACGCAAAGAAGTCATTGAGTACCTCAGCCTTCTCCATATCCCTTGTGACCAGACCTCCAGTTCCCTTCTGGAGAGGGCCCACATCTTCCCTAGCTTTCCTTTTGTCACTGAGTCCACCTTGCAAACAGATCTGAGACTATAAAAATACCGTTCAGTCATATATTCATTACCATATATATATGAATTTGATGTGTTAATGAGAGATCAAGTCTATAAAGTAGAAGTCAGTGCTAATGTTGTCCAGGTGAGGGCTTTGGACTTAGTAGTGGTGTTCTCTGCTAAGCTAAAGAATAAAAGTCTGATTTCCAAATCTTTTTATTTGATTGAACTGCTTTGATTAAACCATGTGTTTGAACTTTTGCATAGGAACACATATTTATGTGTAAATGAAACTCCTGACCTAATGTGGGTGTCAAAAGGATTATTCCTGTTGTCTTGTGGTTCTGCAAGTCTGGGATTTGTTGCCAGATGAAATTCTTGCAGTGGAAAGCACCACTCAGTGTCGGGCTGAGCCAAGGATAGATCTGGAGAGCATGCAGTGAGCTGGAAGAAGTTACCCTTCATTTAGGATGCAGGAATTTCTGGGAATGACCCTGACTGGGGAAGAGTAACCTGCCAGTCTAAGCACATGTGCACAACTCCCAGAGGAGATGGTAGCAGTAACAGAAGACCTTGTTAGAGGAAAATCAGCATAAGCCTTCTCTGCACAGCACTGCTGCAAGTTATCAGTGGCATATTAATGAACAAGCACTCTGAACTTGGTTACAGTCATTATTTTTATAGAACTGTTATTTTCCCTCACTCAGGTTTGGATGGGTATCCCCATTAGGTGGAGAGAGGAACTAAAGAGTAGAGAGAAAGTATCTTACAAAACTAAGTTCTGATGCTATAGTTTTTGTAATTTTATAAAATTCAGTAAACTCTGAAGATTACTGGGAGAGAACTGAGAGAGGGCTGAACTATGGTTGATAAGCACTTTTAAATCTGTGGGCCTGCATTGTTTTAGCAGAAATGATCTCTGTAATGCAGGAGTAAAAGGCCAAGTGATCATAATTACCCTGATTGACCTTAGGATGGAAGAATCTTCCTAAATCTGCTTTTCATTCATTAATACCAAGTCACCAAGCAGCACAAACATGATCTGCATCAAGTGTCAAATTAAGCAGAAGACAGCACGGAATTTATGCTGGGTTTGTGCCAGCTGCAGGAGGACAGACAATACTTAATCCATCATAAAGTATGCTAGAAATGAGATTTTTTGTTTGTTTGTTTTTGAACATGTTTATGTGAAAGTGAGTTTGCCATAGCTCAGCACTTTGCTGATGGGTTTGATCCAGCACAGATTGCCTTAAAACCAATTTTTATGCTATATGGAAGAATGGTCTTGGTCAGAAGCTGTGAGCAAGTCGTCTTAGTCATTGGAATTAAAGCTTGTGGGAAGAGCTGTATTTTCTTCAGTTTTCACAGGGCTTTTCCACTTCTCTTGCCTGTTGTGGAAGTGCAGGAAATCAGGGGTTTTGTGAGCAGGGTTGTACCACTCATGGTCTTTAAACTGGGTTTCTTGCAGTTAGCTGTAGCGAGTTCCACTCCCTGCCTGAGGGTGTTGGGAAGGCATTGCCTGGGGATTGTTTTGCTTACAGTGATAGCACTAGTCTTGCAGGCACATCTGTTTCCTGAAGCCTTCCCTGCCATTATAGAAAAATGTATTGGTTTTGATGTAGCAAAAGTATGGATCAACTTTTCCAAGACAAAAGCACTATGAAAACAAGCTGCTCTCATTTGACTGTGAGGAAAATTCACAAGCAACAGCTTCAGGCACATATGAAATGTTGACTTTTCTTTATTTTAGGATGAAAATAAAAGCACCTTTTTGCCAAGTTTTTTATCGAGGGATAACTTCTGCATCCTAATTACTGAAAGGTTAAAATTACTGCTGTTTTTAGCCATAAAGGCAAACTGTACATCTAATGATAGAAGGGTATTTTGTGTTGCTTTTGTTTCTCAAAAAGCTTGTCCTTTTCCAAATTGCAGGAAAACACACATTGCTGAAGCTCAGTTTCCAAAATAGGCTCTTGTCTTTCATTTGGAGAGATGAAGTTTGGCCGGGAACAGGGAGAAACAGCAACTATATGCTGTTTCTATGGAAAGTATTTATAGCTGTTTATGAATGCAACTGCATTCTGATAGTTGGTTTTTTTGTAAAAAAAAAAGATATACTGAACAGGATATACAATCTCTCTCCTTATTTGAACTAGCTTTGAAAAAAAACGACCGCCATACTCCTTTTTTTAGCTCGATTTCCTGAGGAAACTTGGCTTAAAGACCATGCTCTGTATGTGTACACACATCTCCTTTTGCTCTTAACTTCTCAGTCCTTTCACTGGTTTTAACCAAATTTGATAGAAATTCTAAGGATTCTTAGTTCCTACAGAGCTTACCAAACTGCATGATTCAGGAAAGTAAGTAGAGGAGATATATTGTTGATACCCACATTGACATAAAGGCAGCAACATGAATGTATTATAGGACAGTGGAGATCAGCAGAGTCTGTTATGGATGTCCTGAATGTGGAGGAAAATCTGTGCCTCAAGCAAGAACAGCATTAGACATAGAGAGTCGAGTGGTGGAATTCTCATTGATAGGAAACCAATGAGTTGTCATTAGTTTTGCTTCTCGAGGAACTTTTGTACTGCTGAGAGTTAGTAAAAATATATCAACAGATCCTGTAACTATCTATTCAGAAAATTAATGGTTTTGTCTGCAGAGCTTTGGAAAAATTAACATTGCATTTAAAATACATTTTTATTTTTAGTTCATATTTTCTGATGAAGTTGCTTATGTTTACCTGGAAACAAAAGAAGAGCTATGCAACTCCCTGTGTGAGAGCACAACATATATGACTTTCCAGAGTAATTGCACAGTAAATAAAGTCAGTTTACCTAAATAGAAGGAAACTTTTATGAAAAATACAATTTATTTTTCCTCTAGAAAAGCAGTATAACAAAGAAAAAAAAATATCTGAAATGGCTTTTATCTGCTCAGTACAATTCCACATAGAGCAGAGAGATGTGTCTGGACCTTGGTAGTAGGTTTCCATGACCCACTGTGTATTTGCAGTGGGTTGCTTTTTCCCTTGTCATGGAAGAGTCACCTGCAACTTTTCAAATAAAACCAAGTGTCACATCTAAGCAGTAGAACCAAAGAGCTAGGCCTTTAAATAAACATCAGATAGCCTGAGACCAGGGATGCGTTTGAAGAACTGGAGAAGCTGTATGGCAGACCCGTTTCTAGTTTCCTCCTGTGATTTGGCATAGCCAGTACTGACATAAGGAGATGGACTGTTCTCCAGGGATGCTCCAGGAGGGGGACCAGGGAGTGTTCCAGGGTGGTGAGACACTGTAAGTTGTGGCTGCCCAGGGAATCTGTGGCTGCTCCCTCCCTGGCAGTGTTCCAGGCCAGTCTGGATGGGGCTTGGAGCAATCTGGTCTGGTGGGAGGTGTCCCTGCCCATGGCAGGGGGGTTGGAACGAGATGAACTTTGAGGTCCCTTCCAACCCAAACCATTCTATGTTTCTCCTAGTCTCCTTTTCAGTGCTGTAACTGAAATTATACCATTACCTACTGCTGATTTGGGCAACATGGAATTTAATCTCTTCTCACTGCCTGACAAGAAATCTGGAAAACTGCGTTTTGCTATCTTTTAAGACTTACTACAATACCACCGAGGTTCTCTCATAGTTTTTCATTTTAAAACCAAAAAGGTAAAAACTTGGTCCAGAAATAGAAATCTGACAGTGTGCAAGTCTACTACCAACTGAACACCCCAGCCCTTCCCATTTTCATTCCCTTAAACTCCTTTAATATGAAAGTGTTTGCCTTCTTCACACACACAATGGCATCCCATTTTCATCTTGCTGAGTGCTGACACTGCGTTCCTGTCTGGCTGCTGAGTTATTGTTTGGATTAATATTCATTAATTATGTTCATTCAATGAGACTGTGCTTGGTAAACAGTTTCTTGAGGACGTGACATGTTTTCCTGTGAGTGGTATTTAGAATCCAGAAGATTAAACTGTAAAACTATGGGTATAATCCAAATCCAGCAAATGCTGTCCTTTCTTAGGGTGTATTAGAGGAGAGGGGATGGATATGGGGAAGGGAAGTGGATGAAGCAGAGGAAGAAACTATAGAATTGCTCTTTCATCGATAGCAGGGGCTGCCCTGCCATTGTGTTGAGTGGCCAGTGCTGACAAGCCCCATGGCATCTGATATTGCTCATGTATGGATAAAGGGAAGCGCACTAAACTAACCTTTTCCTGCTACTACTCAGAACTCTAAGATGTTTCTTAATGCTGCTCATCTTAATTTGCATAATCAGTTTTTCTGAGAATGATTCAGGCATTAAGATGCATCTGAACAGGCCTCTTTCCTGCCTGCAAAGGTAAATCCCTCTGGTGAGCTGAGCATTATAAATTCAAATCCAGGATGTGGGCTTGGTTGACGTACTGTACTTAGCAAGACAGGTACAAATGATTGGGAAGAAAAACTTGTACTGTATCTCTCTGTGTTCCTATACCCAAAGGGTTTTGCTTTAAAGAAGATTACTAATGTTTTAAGATTATCTTAAAGTAATACGTAAGTAATTAAGGAACCATGAGAAGAGGAAAGCTTTTTGAGCACAAATATTGCTTGTCAGTAGTCTTTGAAAAGAATAGAGGGTCCCGAGAATGATGAAAGTTCAAGCTGAACTTTCCTTCTCAAAGAGAAGATAATTCAGTAGCCAGTACTTGTTGGTATGAGTATGACTCGCATGTCAATAAAAGTTAACTTTGTGGCAGCTGGAATCCGGAAGTTTCAATGTCTACAGATATTCTAGTGGCTGTTAGAGGTGAGTTATTTACATTGTTTATGGAGAGGGAATCATGCCTAGATGTTGCCTGGTTAAATTGACTTTGTCTACACAGCAAACAGAGCTGTTTTTACATGCAAATGGTATTTCTCTATTTGTTTAAAATAGCCCAGTTCTAAGCTCAGTTGTACTTTAAGATTGTCTTTTTTTTCAAATGCATCTCTTTTTAAAGGCAGTTACTGCTGGGGCTGCAGCTCACACTCTTACAAAAGTTAGTACCTTACCCCACATTTGAAAGTGTTGGTTTATTGCTTGATCCTGTGCCAGCTAGCCACATTCTGCATAGCATTAGTTATAACTCTGTGGAATACACTGGAAAGTATGCAAGCATTTCAAGTTGCACTTAAGGATTCTAAGTATTGTTGTTAGTTGTATTTGACTCTTCAAGTGTGCTAAAAGCACGACTATGTCTGCTGCAAGCCTTTTGTCAAAGGCTGGCCTGGGGAAATGGGTTACTGTAAGAAAAAGGTTCTGAACAGGCCACCTCACCACTCATTCATGCACAAGCTCTGAGTAAGAAAGGTTAAATATCAAGAAAGCTCTCTGCTTGCTCTGAAGAAGGGCAAAAGCTAGCTACTGCCAATCTTTATTTACGTACAGTATATGCATACAGTGTTATTTATATACGGTATGTATACGCAGCATCATATTTGAGTTTTGTTCTGTGGGGTGGTGCATGTTGTGTTGTGTAGCCTTTCTTTGTGTTCTGATTTTAGGAAAAAATAGCAACCTCCTTCACCTAAACTGTGAAAGAGATGCTCAGCAGAATGCAGGTTAAGCCTGACTTAACAACCAGTATGTTCGTGTTGATTAGGATTTAAGGTCACAAGAAAAGTAGGATTGTACAAGTAGAGTGTTTCTGCTGGTCAGTAGACCTTGTTCTAGGGAGGCAGCTTCTGGGGAATGCAAGCATTCCTCCTGAGCAGCTGATGCTGGGGAAAGCCTGCTTTGGTGAATTAGCCTGTCTATGTAAGAGATGATTTTTTTCATTGGCCTTGGTTTCACTCTGCATTTTTCCATAGGTGCTGAAAATAGTTTTGCCAGTTTGGTACCACTGGGATTTTCAAAAGGAAGTGATCTTGTTGTTCCATAGCTTTAGACATCCACCATGCTCCTTTAACTGAGAGAGCAGGATCTCATGTGTTGTTATTTAGTTTTCACTAAATAATTTTTTGTTTACTTCAGTCAAAAACTTTCTTCCATATTTTCGATATCACTTGGGAACTTGGTGAATGAGGAAGAGTATATGGAAAAAAGTTTCACATTTGCTTTTTAAACCTGGAAGTGGGTAATGTTTTAAGTGGAACTCTGCAGATGAAAGTGACTTGAAAAGCAGCTTGCTCAGTGCACCCACTTAAGAGACCAGAGGATTTTGCCTGTAGAACCCTGGCATGGTTATTGCTGTTGACATCAAGAGTGTGCTTCATAGCTGTTACAAGGCCTGACATAAATGTCCAATCTAAGTTTTCCTTAAAGAAAAGGTAAACTTAATGTGCATTTTATGTTAACAGTTAAATCCCTCAGGAAACTGTAAGATTAATTATTGATTTTTTTTTTTATATATAAAATCCTTTTTATTAGTAACGAAAGACTGAACTTTAAAAAATATTTTTATTTGTTTTCATTTATTTCTTTATGTATTTTATTTGTTTTGCTTTGATCAACAAAGTGAGAACTTATAATTTTAAACTCCATTTTTGAGCTCATCACAAGAGGAACTTGTTATCCATGTGTTAATCTTCTGAAGAAGTAGTGTTTACATATCTAAGATGCTTCATAGTTTAGGCAATCAATGCTAAGGAGCCTTTTGCAGCTACAATTTGGGATAAAACAACTCTTCACAGTTTGTGTTTGAAGTGGCTAAAGCTGTTAAGCTTTTGTGGGCACAGTTCTGCCCAAGTAACAACTACAGTAACTAAAACCTTTCTCTGACAATAAAATTCTTTTGTCTAATGCAAGCAAAACAGACCCATTTATAAATAACTGAATGCAACCACAGTCTGGGAATATTCTGTACAGTAGTCCTTACACTTAATCATAAACCCTAGAGAAAATCAACACGCATCATGCTACTGATGCTGTTGCAATAGCTGCAAATCATATTCTGCTTGTAACCCATTTTGCTGATATTCAGAAAGCCAGATCTCAGTTCAGTTTGACTATCAGGAGAAGAGTATCTGGATGATCTCATGTTCTCAAAATAATACATAGGAAAAACTTAAGTAATGGGGAGGGTGGTGTCATGTATCCATTGGGATTCTTTTGAGAGTAAAACACTCACTGCTTTTTGCCTTTGAATAGAGTTTCAGTAATGAACACTGGCCTTTAGTAACAGTGTGAGTGCCTGCATAGAGTAACTATCGAAAGAGGACCGAGTCCATGGCTGAAGCAGATGGGACCTGTTATAACACCAGCTAAGCCAATGTGGGAGCTGAGGGTAACACTGCTTTCTCTGGCCCAGAAAGGAGGAAAGCACTCTTCTTTTGCTTCTGCAGAAGAGAGAGCATTGTGTTCTCTACCATGTCCCTCTCAGTCTCCACTCGAACTCCCCAAAGGACTGTTTGGCAGTGTAGATGCTTTGGTTTACTTAATACAGAAGGACCTTTCTTTTTCTTTACCAATAATGTTTTGATCTTAGCTGGGGTTGATAAGTGCTTCATTCATTACGACTGCTTGGCAGTGACATAAAGGCATCCAGTGTTTAGCAGGTCTTCTGAATGTACATTGCTTGGAAAGAAAGCTGAGCTTCTTCACGTGTAAACATCTGTCTTGGTCCCATAATGCCTGGACAGCTGGAAAACATTCTGTGCTTTGAGTGTGCTCAAAACGTCCTCCCTTCATGTATCTCTTCACAAGATTCAAATCACTCCATGTCTCGTGGCTGGCGTTGCTTTTCTTTGACCATGACACTTGAAGTCCTCTGCTGTGTGTGTTCAACAAGCCTGGCTCTTGTACTAAGTTTTGTACTGCCGTTTCTGTTTGCGACAGTGTCTGCTGTTGCTGGCAGCACTGAGAAGGGAGAGGAACGTGTCTCCTGGGGTTTCTCGCTTTCAGACTGAGCTCAGTGGAGCAGGATTTTTGTGGTGATGTCCATAAAGCAATTAGTCTATTTGGGCCGCGTTCTAAAGTAGATCAGCTTATAGTCTGAGCAGGAAAGTAAAAAACGTGATAAAGTGTGTGTGTGTTTTATTTTCACACGTAGAGAGACAGATCTACCATTATATAGTGGTACTGTTTGCTTTTGTCACTCCAGGCAGCAGCCTGTTTGTGCACCTGTCAACTCTGGTGTGGTCACTTTGCAGTCATTTGTAGAAACAGGTATTAAATCACCCCAACAGTATTATCATTAGTATGTGTTGTAGTCCCCGAGCCACCAGCTGAGGTGGCTGGGAAACCAGGGGGCTCAGCAGCTCGGTGGTGGGTGAATTCAGAGATCTAACACCCCCCACAAGTCAGCTGGCCAGGATCCTCCTCACCTGGTCTTGTGACCTGTGTGAGGAGGGTCCCCCTAGCTGGCCAGCAGCCAGACAGTCACTCTAACCTTAGGTCACACCACATTGGCCTTCAGCTGTTGCCCCTCCCCTGTCTGTGTCCCTTGATAAAGAAGTCGGCGGGCAGGGCCCTCTCTCTTGCTACCTGGCCAGCCTGCGCGCCGGTCAGAATAAACACCGGATCCCTCGCAAGAGCCATCTCTGGACTCTTTACTTCTGATACCGCTAGAGCTAGCGAGCTCTGTGTGGGCTTGGCCGCGTGCCTCCATCGCACGGGTGAGAGAGAAGCTGTATGCGAGGTGCCCGGACACCGCCAGGAGTTCCTGAGCCAGGAATTCTTAGGGAAAAGCAACAGTTTTCTCCACCAGCCAGGCCACACAGCGGCAAGTGGCGCCCAACGTGGGGCAGTCTGTACACCCCATTGAAACGTCCTCGGTCTCTCTGCGAGACCGGGTGCCGTATCTGGGACAGCTGCACCCCTGAGAACAGCCATCTAGGTTTTTTTCAGGGTAGCCGATACTCTTTTGCTGTTTTGGACGCAAGGAACCGGCTAAAATATCAGAAGACTGGCCTGAAAGTTTTTTTTGACCTTCGAAGATCCCAGGAGTGTGAGTGGAACTTCGCTTGTGTCTCCTTTTGATTTTTTTTTCTCTCTTTTCCTTTCAGTGCTGGGTGAGTTCTTTGGGTTAGGATGGGGGGTAAACTATCCTATCCCAAATCAGAGGTGTATTCTCTAGTTAAAAGCAATCTTAAACTAGGGAATTTATGTTTTTCTAAAAGGAATTTAAAATGTTTTGTGCATTGGCTGTTCAAATATTTCCCAGATATTTCCACAGCCTCGGTCCGGTCCCTTGAATTTTGGGACAAGGTTGGGGAAAAGCTAACTTTAATCAGGCAATCAGGAGATAATTCTGTCCAGAAATTTTTCCCTCTGTTGATAGTTATATATAAATCTGTTCAAATTTCGGCAACTGGGTCGGGAGGTTTGGGAGGTTCGGGGCCGCACGTGTCTGTCACCCCCGTGTCCTCCCCTCCTCCCTACACCCCCCCCTTTCCTGTCCCCCGGGAGATTTCGGAAGAAACCCCACGACAGGGCACCAGCCCCGCGGTCTCTTCCGAGCTCTCCCGGTCCCCGGGGCGCGTGGAGCCTGATCACCTCCGCGCAGAAGCCCCCCAAACCTTCCCCCCCACCCTGCAATACCCCTCTGTATCGGGCCCGGCTGCCAGCCAAGATGGCGCAGACCGCGTGGCCGGCAGCTTGGCACAGATGTCGCAAGCTACTTTGTATGTACCCGCGCCCACGGGGTCCCCCGGCCCCTCCGTAGCCCCGCCCCCTGCGCCGCTCTCCGCCCCTGAACCTCCCCCCGCAGCCGTGGTCGTGACGCCGTCGGCCCCTCCCCTCTCCACCGGGACATCCCCTGCGGCCGCGGGTCCCGCCCCTACCCCCGCCCCCTTCTCCGCGGGTGCCTTCCCGATGGCCCCCCCCACCTCGGCTTCCACTGCAGCCGCTTTGAACCCTGCCAGCAGCGGCTGTGCCGGGACCTGCCCTCCCCCGTGCTGGACCCCCGGATCCGCCAGCACGGGGCCGGGGCCGGCCCTGCCTCATCTCGGCGTGCCTCGCCCCGCGGGTAGCGGCGGGGAACTGCAGCCCCTTGTGCTTCCCGGCGCCGGCGTGCCCGCACACCCCCCTTCCCCCCCCTCCTGCCCCTGGAAACCCGGCGGAGCCGTGCCAGAGCCCCCTCTCCGTCTTCGGGGGAGGGAGGAAGTGATTTCTCAGATTCGGAAGACCCTTGGGCCGATATTCGCCGCCAGGTCGCAGAGGGAGGGGATTGGGATTTGGCAACTAGGATAAATGTTATTGTAGCCCCTGTCTCTTACGACAGAACAGGGGGGGGGAACCCTAGGTGGGAACCAATTTCTTCCCAACAATTGAAAGAACAGCCGCCAGTATTAATCAAAGATCCAGAAAGCCATCAAATCCGAGGCCCATTTCCACTAATTTTGTGGGGGAGAGGGTATGCTTGTGTTTCCACACCTTCAGGACCCAAGTGGGTACCCGGAAAGTATATAAAGCCCTACCTTGGACCATCGGCAACAGCTCCTGAGGACACAAAGGACGACACCCCGGACTGTGACAAAGCAACGCCAGAAAAAGAAACAAGTGCTGCATGGAGGAGACGGCGGCGCAAGACGCTGTCCACGTGAACACCTAACTACACTACCTCCTGCAGTTCCCACAAGCTGAAATCCTAATGAACCCCTTTATATCTTACCCTCATGTGTTTCTCTACCCCATAACCCTCTCACCTGTGTATTTCCCTCCTCGGAAGAAAAAAAAAAAAAAAAAAAAAAAAAAAAGGTGGGGGGGGAGAGAGGGGAAAAATGTACTTCCTAAAGGTATGTTCCTGATCTGTGGGGATCGGGCGTGGCCTGGGATCCCATCCCACGCTCGAGGAGGACCTTGCACTCTAGGCAGGCTTTCCGTATTAGCACCCAACAAGACTCAAATTTTATATTGGAAAAACCATACTCAATTGGCTCGCCAAAAAAGAAACATACAGGAATTAGACCCAAATTGCAATAGCGAACTTATTAATTGGTCAACCTCTAAAAGGGTTGCTGCATCGCTTTTCCTACCCTGGGTAGCAGCAGCAAAGGCCTTAGGCGAAATTACCCACCTCGAGTGCTGGCTCGGAAAGCATGCTAACCTTACATCGAGTGCTCTCTCCCAATTACTGGAGGATGAGAAAACCACCAGGCACGCAACACTACAGAACAGAGCTGCGATCGACTTTCTCCTGTTGGCTCATGGACATGGCTGTGAGGAATTCGAAGGGCTATGCTGTTTTAACCTGTCATCTCATAGCCAGAGCATCCACACGACGATACAGAAGATAAAGGACCAAGTTAAAGAATTGAAGACAGAAAAAGACACTGACTTGTTCGAGAACCTCTTCGGACAATGGGGACTTGGGGGATGGGTGGGCTCTTTGATCAAAACTGGGTTGTGGCTTATCCTGACAATTGTTTTAGTATTAAGTCTATTTGGCTGTCTTAGGAAGTGCCTAACCAAATCACTGGGGGAGGCCTTTCCCTTAAACAGAGAAGGGGGAGATGTTGTAGTCCCCGAGCCACCAGCTGAGGTGGCTGGGAAACCAGGGGGCTCAGCAGCTCGGTGGTGGGTGAATTCAGAGATCTAACACCCCCCACAAGTCAGCTGGCCAGGATCCTCCTCACCTGGTCTTGTGACCTGTGTGAGGAGGGTCCCCCTAGCTGGCCAGCAGCCAGACAGTCACTCTAACCTTAGGTCACACCACATTGGCCTTCAGCTGTTGCCCCTCCCCTGTCTGTGTCCCTTGATAAAGAAGTCGGCGGGCAGGGCCCTCTCTCTTGCTACCTGGCCAGCCTGCGCGCCGGTCAGAATAAACACCGGATCCCTCGCAAGAGCCATCTCTGGACTCTTTACTTCTGATACCGCTAGAGCTAGCGAGCTCTGTGTGGGCTTGGCCGCGTGCCTCCATCGCACGGGTGAGAGAGAAGCTGTATGCGAGGTGCCCGGACACCGCCAGGAGTTCCTGAGCCAGGAATTCTTAGGGAAAAGCAACAGTTTTCTCCACCAGCCAGGCCACACAGCGGCAAGTATGCTTCCGTTTCTGGAAACCTTTTTTCTATCCTTGTTCAAGGCTTGTTGGAGGTTAAAAGACATCATCTCAGCAAGGAACATTAAGTAGCTGTGTCACCTCATGGGAAGCTGCAGTTATTCGTTGTTGCTGAGTGGTGCATCCTGTCATCCTGTCAACATGTGTTGCCTCTTTCTTCCTGTTCTACTGATACTAGCAGCTCTCAAACATCTGATGTTTACATCAGGGACTTCCTTGGAGCATAGCACCTTGATGGGATTACAGGAGGGAGGGTATTGCAGATGCCCTCCCTGTGCTTACAAGCACGTATGTATCAGCCCAGCCATTTGTGATTTATAAATGAGTGAAAATACTTAATTTGTCACACTTCTTCCAAGGCTGCATTTAATGTCAATGCAATTGCAGATCTAACCCAAGAAAATTGCACGGAACTGTCCGGAGGTTGCCTATACAAATACCCACAAGAAGCACTGCTGTCTGCTTCCTGGCAAGGGCATGCAGTTCTGAGGTGTGGTGCTCCTCTCTGCAAGGTGTCTGATCCTGTGGATGCATAGGAGAGTTTTTAGCACACCTGCTGGATTGGACTTCTCAGCTTGGATTTAAGGATTTAACTTCTACAGCATAGTGGGCAACTGTGAGCCTGTGAGGCAGAGGACACCCACAGCCTTGGTAACTTTTGACAGCGAGGTACTTCATCATCTTATGCAGAAGCTAAGCAGTGGTTCATGGAGCACCACTTGACTGCAGGTGCCTAAAAAAGGACATGGATGCTGAAAGTCTGCTGACTTTGTTTGGTTTCTTGGCTAAATATCAGCTATTTTCCAGATTCTTAAACCATACTAACGCCCACTTTGCTAGAATACTCCAAGGTTTTTCTCTTTCTGCCTTGCATCCTTGGTGTGACATTTTATTTTGGAAAAATTGGGGATTAAGTGGCATTTCCTTGAATTTACAAGTTCTAAAATAGTAGATGTTTCCTTGGAAGGAATGATATTAGGATGTTTGACAGAAATTGATAAATCTAATGACCTTTGATTAAAGCCTGCAGCTGTATGATAATATAGACAAAGACAACTTTGAAGACAGATTCAGAAGCCAGGAATTTAGAAATCATTTTCAACATTTCAGCCTACATATATTAGTAAATAAAGGATTTCAACAACTGAGGCAATGTTTTTGTTTGTAAAAGTGGGTGCTTAGTACAGTCAGATGATGAATTAAGGACAGCCAGAATATATCAGAATATACTTTCCCACACATCCAGTACTACTGAGCTTTAATACATTTTCATCTCTTTGTAATTATTTTCTTTGCAGCTATTTCCAGATTGTTACCATCTGTAATTGTGACACTTTTACAAGAAAATTGATTTACTCAATTCAGTTTCTGCGATTTTTTTATTGTTGTTGTCATTGTTTCAACTCCAGAACCTTCTAACTTGGCTTGAATTCTTCAGACCTCTTTTTTTTATTGTGCAACCAATAACCAGCTTATTTTTTGTTGGAAACCTGCCTTTTTTTTTTGTTTTGTTTGTTCTTATGACTTCAGATAGAGTTGTAGACTCCCTAATAGACGATGGTCAAGTGCTCTGGTGACATTCCAGTAAAGAGATGAGCAGTTTTGCAAATTAAAGAGATTGTGGACTAAGGAGGCAGCCATTTAATAGCTGTGCAGTGGACAATGGGAGAAATAGCTTTATTGTAAACATGTATTGTACAAATGAGACAGGCTTTGGGGATGACTAAATTGAATTCTTTCAGGACAAAGGTAGTTTGAGAAACTGTGTCCTTTGAAAATCCAGTCATGTGGTGCCAGTTACCTCCTGTGAGATGCTGAAGTGTGTTGCTCCCATTGAAGTCAAGGGAATTGAAGTCCATTATCAAGAGCTCCTGAATGTGCTAGAAATTATCGTAGGTTTAATGAGATGATCAGGAAGTATAGGAAGGATTTTTTTGTGTGTTTGAAACAACCCAAAACACACCATTTAAAATGGACCTATCTCAAATCAACTTTTCTATGCTGTGTCACTGAAAACTAAAAAAACAATTTTTGAATAATTTTGAAAATAACTTTTGAAAATGCCAATTCACAGGGAACAGCAGGGGTTACATTCTTGTTTAGTGAAGGCTGAGAAAAGACTGCTTCTGGTGAAATAAAAATGTCAGTGATTTTGAAAATTGCTTCAAAGTGATGTGGACATTTTAAATGAAATAATAGGGAAGCGTTTCTTCTGAAAGATGAAAAAAGAATTAGTGACAGTTTTCCAGTAATGCGTTTCAGTGACAAAAATGTTGTGGGGACTGTTTTAATGATAAATGCGTACTGTGTGTGAGGGGAGGGAAAACCTCTGTGATGCAGAGTTGAACTGGGCAATTGCTTTACTTGCTGATGCATGTAACGCAGTACCTTTAAAGACATATGCTTGTATATCTGAGTTGGAATGATCTAGCTGCCTGTAGTCCAGTTGTTTTCCAAGTCTAAGTCACTATCCTGAATAAGTAGCTCATGTACAGGCTCTGGATTGTAGTGAGTCCCAGGCCTTTGTGAACTCCTAGTTTGGCCTGGACCAAGATACTTGTGGATTTGCAATTTCCCATGAGAGCTTTCCTGTGCAAGCTCATGTCTGTTGGAGGAGGTAATGGTTGATTGACCCTTATTTCGATTGACCCTTATTCCACCAGAAGCTTTTCAGCTTCTGAAATCAGCAGTCTGATGGGTAGAGCAAAACAAGATGTTCTCTTACATAAAGATATAACACTGCAGATGTCATCTGCTGTTATGACAGGCGATGTATTTTATGTATTGCCTATGATGTAATATCCTTCTACTAAGTAGACTTCCTGGTGGAAACGTGTGGTATTTTTACTCTGCTGCACTATTCAAAGTAGTGATTTTAGTTGCAGATGAACATTAAATGCACGTGTTCAGATCAGACCTCACATTTGTAGTGGCTGCACATGTGAAATTCAAACTTAAGATCAAATAGTGAAGTGATTTACAGAGAAAACTTTGTGATGTTCTCAGCAGCTTCAGTGATGAAGCAATTGCTGTAGGCTAAAACAGTGGCTAAAAAGATGAGTGTATGTATGTTGTGATGAAAAAACAAAGAGGAGTCCTAGGAGGTAATTTATTTGGAAATGGAGGAAAGATGAGGCAGTAGCTCTTCAGCTGCCATGAAAGGGCATATATCTGACAAAATGGGTAGGGTTCCTGTGAAAGTTAGTGGAAGTTGTTGTCTTGTTGACTTCAGTAAGAAGGAAGATCAGCCCCAAGATCAGGCAATTAGCATTGGCACCAAAAATGGTTTGAATGATGAGCTTTCCTGTAAATGATTAATGTAGAATGGCTTGCTAATGATTAATGCATATTTCGTATTAATAAATCATATTAATGGTTCTCTTCCTCTTCCCCTTTGCATTTTATTTCTCCTTGTGTATGAAAAGCACTCCATATGGGTTCAAAACCCAAAAGATGTCTAAGAAGAGACGATTATGCTTGGATCCAGATTTAGGCCATAATCTTATATTCCTTGTAAAACTACCAATCGGAATTATGTAGATATTTGAGAATATTGTCATGTTTTACTAAAAACTGGCTGTTTCCAAGTACAGTTTTCTAACATGTGACTTCTGTGTCTTCATATTGTTACATGACATTGCATTATTTACAGCCATTAATTGCTATGGATATGATTTGTATCCCAAGGGGACACAGCATGGAGGTAAATATGGAAAACTGACCTTTAAATAAAAAAATAAATGTAGAAGACAAGCATTTTTTCCAGAGTTTTTCTGAAATTGTAAAAAGATACAAGCTAACAGAAGAAAGTCAGCCAAAACTAAAAGAGGTACTTATGAGCAGATGATGTAAAACGTAATGTACATAACATGATTTAAGTCACTGAGTATCTCAGACTCACAGCAGAGCAATAAGAGAATTGAAAAAAGTCTGAAGATTTGTCTATTCATCCAAGCCCTGAATAAAGGAAATGCTTTAGCATGTCCTACTCCCCTAACTTTTCATGTTTGAATGTGAACAAACCCTTGACATAAGCCTTTATTTTGGAAGTTAAGCATCTTCTGAGTACTCTTCTGAAACTCATAAAGGCACAAGAGACACCTCTTGGGAAGAAGGAGGGTAAGGTAATCATACTGTTTTCCTACAGCGACCTCAGATTTGTTTCTAGTTTGTCTTAAATGTCCTGAGGGAAGTTATGCAAAGTGGTTGCACACTCTCTTCTTTGTATGTAAGAGAGGGTAAATAGCCCTGCCTTGGTACCTACAGTATTTTGGGGATGATTGTTGGGCACCAGGCACTTACTTGCCATTTCTGTCCTTGACAATTATTCCCCATTATTACTTACAGTGAAAATATCCAAAAGACAATTTACACACCTGGTTTTCATCAGAAAACATTTCAGAGTACTGCAAAATATGTGTAGAGTCTTGCAAGCTATTCCTTATGTGAAATTTTACATGAAGATAAGATATTCACGTTGTTAATAACTGCTTACCTGAACAGGATGTGGCAGGATTACACCTTCAGTCCACTCCTAACATTTTCAGCTGCTTGTTTTTCAGTTTAGTACTTCTTTTAATGGTCATCCCCAACCACCCCTGAGTTTCAGACACAAAGTTTAACAAATTGAGTTACTGAGAAAAACAGAGAGAAAGAGATTAGAATGGTCTGATTTGGAACATATGTCTACCGTATTTTTTACTCTTTTTACTGGGGAAAAATATTTTAGCAGAACCTAAAGTCCAGTCCATGTTGTTGGTTTTAAGGCCCATGATGCTGGAGGTGGAGATGGAATTAACCCTGTTAATTCCAATTCTAAAAATATTAAGAAAGTTTTTTAAGGAGATAGTTAATGGTAAAACAGATGAAAATAAGCAAACTGTGGCCATTTTCTAGGCAGCTGGATCATTAAGGGAAGTCACGGATTTAGAAGTTCAAGTGGCAAAATTTCAGAGAGAGGTAAGAATTCCATGGAGAAAATGTCTGAATCATTTGCCCTATGTCCTTTAAGCTCTTATTTCTCATGGGGAGTCTCCCATTCAAGGACCAATGACACCTAATTCTGATTAATCTTTGGCATTTGAGGAGATGACAACTGGAGGTGTCAAAAATACATCCATGAAAGAGTAAAGGCCTATTTTATTCATAGTGGTGAAGCATTATTGGATGCAGTAATTTAGATTTTTTTTCACTGCTGTCTTTTCCCTGACACCATCTCTTGATAACATGTTAACTACTGAAACTACCTTGCTGAAGGTAGTACTCAGGATGGTCTTGTGCACGTAGTAAAGTGCCTGATGATGTCTTGAGGCTGATGGAGAGTAGTGGACTATCTCTTTTGTCAGCAATAATTATGTTCTCAGCAAATTTATGAGTTTATTGACATGGTGATGAATATCACTTCTTTATCATCCAGAAGGAGCAATATAGAATCTAATAGAACTTTTGTTAATCTTCCTGTTTTTCCTTGTTAGATGTGAAGTAAACTTTAAAATTCTTTGAGCTTTTATAAAATAGATCTAATTAATTTGCGTGTTTAATTTTTAATGTTTTTGTTACTATCAAAATAGATGTTATTTTAAATGTGTCCTGGGGAAGAGATCAGCACCCTGAGTTTTGTTGCAAATAAATATACAATGAACAACCTACTTTCTATTGTTTGCATCCAAGCCCGTTATCGCTGACTGTCTTGGTTTTAAGCATTAGGTACATCTATATGGACTATTCATGATAGGTTCATTTCAGCTAGGGAATGCTTATGATATATAATGGACTAACCTTTCCATATGTTTGGTTGGTTTTTTCCCTGTTTCCTCATTGCACCACTGCAGATTTTTTCAGAAAGGAATAATGGTAAAATTTTGTGAAATCATCATGAGCCAAAAGTATTTTGCAAATGACCTGACAATTATCTACATACAATCAATAATGCAACTCAGTGAAGAGTAGCAGAACTAACTCATTTAATGACTTAATTCAGAATTAGTTCATTGTTTGATCAGCTCTACCTATTTTATCCACTTAGCATGGCATGCAGGCTGATTGTCTTCTCTTCCTCCTCACTGTGGCTATATGCTGGTCTGACTCCATTGACATTGACAGAATTCTAATTCCCGTGCAGAGATGTAAATGATGATAGAGACATGCTCTCTGCATGCAATTGTCAAACAAATGTGATCAGACTCCATACTGGGCATTGTGTTTATGTTAGTCTCGTGCAGTAATGACAGTTGAGACTGGCTCAGATCTTGCCCTAATATCACAATGGTATCCCAGAGCTTAATTACATAGAATGGTTTATATGCAATCTTGATTTAAAAAGACACAAACAAATATCCCAAATATTTTTGATCTATTAGTGCTACTTCTTATTGACTAGAGTGGTGACGTGGCACACAGATGACCCACTAGATTCTATTTGACCACCCAGTTAACACTTGAGATTTGGAAGAATCTGAAGTTGTCTACTTTCTTGGCAGTTACCCCACAAGACTGCGATTTGAGAAAGCTTCTTGACAAGAAAAATGTAAGCGATCGTTATATGAGAAGTGCCTGTCATAAAAAATCTTAAAGATTTTGGCGCGGTGGTCAGAAAACAAACCCGTTTCCTGTGAGTTTAGCAACTCTGTCATGAATTATCTCAGTTTGTTTAACACAGTTTTCAAAGGTGTGTTTTTTGTTAAGACTGTGTATGGTAAGTGCTACAATTTTCCTGACAGCTTGGATAAGAAGTTATGAACACAGTGAATAATCTTCGTCAAATAGGGCCAGGAATTATGTCTGTTCTAGTAATGTCAGCTCATCTGCATGACTTGGCACTATACCTTTATCACATTTTATAGCTTGCTTTCCCTCTCCCCCTTCTCTCTCCAATCCCTTCCCCACTGGAAAAAAAAAAAAAAAAAAAAAAGTCATGTTGTCTTCTGATGCTTACACTTGTGTCACATTTGTGTATTCCTCTTGGTAGGATCCAAAGGAATGGCAGGACTCTGGAGCAATGGAATAGATGACCAAGTTAGTGTGTCTCAAGTTTGTTCCTTGACAAAGCTTCATATTTTTTGAGATTTGCAATAGATCTGCTTTTCCTTTTTTTTTTTTTTTTTTTAATTCATCATTTCTTGGCAAGTTACTTGTTTTCCATTGAAAGCTGTTGCATTTACTGTAAATGACCATTCAGAACTTTGAGCACAGCAAGAATAATGTGTCTGTTTGGCTGGAAGACGCGAGCTTAGGGATAATCTTCTACCTCTTCTCGTACAAAAAGATCTGTTAACGTGCCAGTGCATTACTCAGATGCTGGCAGCAGAGAGCCTGCATTTTAGAATGACATCTAACTTAAAAAATATCCATCAACTTGATATGTCAGGTAACTATATCTTATTGCAAATAAAAGTCCAGTTTTCTAGATCCTGAAGACTTAGTTCTAACATAGATAGTTCTGAAGTTCCAATAGCCATCTTTTTTTTTTTTTTTTTTTCTTAAACACAGCGTAAAATCTCGTGCACATTCTCTGTGTTACTGGTAAAAATACTGTTGGTAGGAAGGAAAAACTCACTTTTGCTCTGGCTTTCATGAACTAAAATAGAATCGTGTTATCTCCCAAATAGACTAAGCTGGAGTTCTGGATGTTAGCAGGATCAAGTATAGTCCCAGCCTAGCTTCACTGCTTATTTTCTTCTGTGTGTGTGGCAGGGGTAGGGGACATTATATCCAACTGAAGAAACTTCCCACAGTTTATATGTTCCCCCAGCTCTGAGCTAATTTTACTTTCTAGTTTTCATGAGCTGATGCTGAGCTGTTTCGAGGTCCCTGGCAGTGCAGGGAGCTATTTAAATAAATGCATTTGTTTGTTTAGTCTAATCACAGAGCAGTAGTAGCTTGTACAGTCTGGTACATATTTCAGAAGTAGGCTCTTCATTTGATTTATATCCACAGTTGTACATGAACATAAGTCCTCTGAGCGGCTGTCCCTGCTTATTGGGACATGGATGGTAGAGAAGCCTGCAAGAATTACAGTGGTTGTCTTTGGGAATTTGGGGAAAAATTGTACTAATTTAAGTAAACTGTCTTCACTTTTGCTACTTTTAATAATGGGTATCATAATCCACATACATTACCTAGCTCAGTTGCAGGTGCATGCTATGTCTTGAAGGCAAGGAGCGTTTTCCTTTTGTCAGAAGCCACATCATGGAGGGATTCTCATGGAAGGGGATGGGCTTTAGCCATCTTTCATCTGCTCCCATTCTGAGTATGACCATGCATTAGGGGAGCAGCTGTGCAGGTGATTTACTTCTCTGAAAATGACTCAGATAAATTTTCAGATAAGGTACTGAATGAGATGGTACTCTCATTAAGGTACTAAGTGAGGTAGTGATCCAGGCAAGGCTGGGAGAAGCAGTCTAGAAATCACAAAGTCACTTTACTGTTAATGGCATGTTGTGCAGCTTTTGCTTCACAATTTACCCCATCACCTTCTGTTAGGAAGATAAAGCCAGAACTGCTTCTGCAACTGAAAAGAAAGTTCCTCTCCCTCTACCTCAGTGCTTTCCAGACTTACGCTGGCAATTCAAATGGATCTTCTGGTTGGAGAACCTCACAACACAGCTTTGAGCTGAAGTCCTGTTCTCTTTGAATAGGACTGTTCTCTGACTGCTACAAGGTCATTGCTGTTTGGCATTTTTCCCGATGTTTTTTACAATACACATTTTAATGTACTGCACATTTTTTCATTTTGGGACAGTGCTCAAAAATTTGCCCATAAATGCCACTTCAGCTGGGTGAATGCTGCTTTTTATCACTGCAGTGCTAAAGGCGTTTCTGTTGTTTTCCCAGGTCACTGCTTTCATTGATGTTGAAACCAATTTCAGCACAGGCACAATGGGTTAACGTTTTCCTGTTTGTTTGTGGAGTGATTGCAGCTCTGTGACCAACCTGTAGCAGGCAACAACAGGATGTAGGCATTTTATAAGATATGCACATAAAGACCTGCACGTATTTTTGAGAAAAAAATTTTAAGGACAGAGGGTGTAAAGATGGGAAGGAAGAAAAACTATGGGTATTGTCTGATGAAATACAGTGGAAGAGGAGAAATGTTAATTTTCCCATCTGATGTCCTACAGTGTTTTTCACTGTGCAAGTTCTTGTTCTGTGGGAAAGGCCTCTGTTTCAAGGTGTCTCAGTAAGGAGTGTAGAACTTTCAGTGGACTCTGCTGGGATACGCAGCCCAGGAACCTTGAGGAAGGGAGCGACAGGAAGGGGAGCAGTGCATAGCCATGTTGTCCCATGAACAGGGTAGCACTGAACCATGGTGTGACCCATTGCTGTTTCTGCTTTTAAACGACAGCAGCCTCCTCTTTGGTCCTTTTAATTTCATCTCCTTTGCATATTAGCTCTACTGAAGAGTCGGGGAAAGGAGACATCCTCTGACCCACCTCAGTCAGAGGCTTGTGTGGGCAGCACAGGAGGACCAATCCCTTTGCTTCACTGTGGGAGCCTGTCAGTGAGATTAGTTCAGTGAGATTGGGAACAGCAAGGCTGGTCCCTGACAGCTTTGGTCTGTGTTGAGGTTGCCTTCAACCCCAGTGGCTGCTGAGATTTTCTGTACAAGCTTCTGTATAAAAAGCCTCACCCCAAAAATCCTTCTTTGTTTTTGAAACTAACCTGAGCAGATATTTTAATTAAAAACTACCAGTGGCAGTACATAGCAGGGCACTGGAAACCCTTTCTCTATGGCAGTTTCTCAGCACAAATACTTCTGTGTGGTTGTGGTTGCATGTTTGATTGACTTGGTTCCCAAGCTGATGTTCACAGTGCTGTATTCATCTTGTTCAGATGACTGTGACATGCTGCCCGAATGCATTGATGCTGCCAGTGAATGTGAGGAGAACCAGACAGTTGACAGCATCTCCATTTTTCTAAGCTGATGTAGGATGATCTGTCACATGATTCTAGGCCACAGCCTGTCATTTACATAGCTACAGCTGTAATGTGGGTAAAATGAGCACAAATGAGAGAGAAGTGACAAGAGGGGAAAAAAAGGGGGGGGGGGGGAGGAGAAAGAGGGGAACTGACTGTTTATGCCTACCTCCTCTCACAAAATTGCACAAGCATTTTTTTCATTTTAATGAATGCGATATTGATCCTATATCTCAGATCTACCTGCTATTTCTGTGGGCTGGAACAGCAGCTCATCCATGCTTGCCGTTCAGGGTAATGTGTCTGCCCAGGGCAACTTTAAGGCAATGTCAGAGATGCTTTGGGCTGATCCTGTGCCTCATCTATTATGACTGTTAAGGAAGCCTTTCTCATTGTTGCTGAGCATGCACAAGCAACAGTAGCCAGAAACTTGGGAGATTAAAAAATGTACTTTGTCTTGTGCTAAACAGCCATACTCTTTAGCTGGGAGCTGTAACAGTCTTGTATATTTTGTAGGAGGTGCAGAGGAAGGAGACCCCTAAGGATGTATTCAGTGCTGCCATTCAGCACCTAAAATGGATTAAGGGACCTTTGCTGGCAGGAGATTAATAGGTGATTCAAGTCACCCTTCCATGTCAGGCAGCTTGTGGTCTCTATATAGTTACTGGGGAGACAAGTGTCAGGAACAAGTAACTCTGTATGTACAGTTCATTACCTGTATTTTCCCCTGTGCATCAACTAATTCTATTCCTTGTTTGGCTGGTCGTCCCTGTAATTTGGGAATAATGCTTCTTGTAGCACTGGACTGTTCAGAGCTGTGTAAGGGAAATGCAGGTACAGTTTAAGGGCAGCATTCAGAAATGTGTCTTCCACTTGCTGTCTGCCTGTTTCCCCACCTGCTCCCACCTGACCCCCAAACAGGAGGTTGGACACAGTGGTAGAGGGGTGAGGCATGAGCTGTACTGTCCCAGGCTTTGCGTTAGGAGCTGTGGGCTTGAGTGATGTCTTCTGAGTCCCATTTGCCTTCCTGCTTCACTCTTTTTATTCTCTAGGATGTGCTTAATGAAATGCCGGTGGCCTAAATGTGCAGGGAGCATGATGTGCACTGGCTACCATGGTGAGAGCTTAGGAGAAAAATAGAGCAAGGCTTCTGTCTATTCCTCTCATTCTCTGTTCACCTTCTTGCAAGCAAATGGAAAGCCAGTGGCACTCAGCTTACTCCTTTGAGGATCAGTCAGCTTGCACAGGCGTGTGTGTGCAGGAGAGGTTGTTCTTGTGCATCCTTTAAGTCTTGCTTGACTGTGTAAATCGTATTCTTGTGCCTGTCTTGGGTTAAAAAGAAAGTCCCATGATGTATGTGGTACTTCTGTGACAAATGTTACATTCTACTTGGTATCATATACTTCTGTTGAGATGAGTGGGGCACCACACTTGACAATGATGAATTATTTACAGCAGACCAACAGCCATTTATCCTGTGGTACCATCTGCCATAAAGATCGCATTTTATCTTAGCAATTTCCTCCCTTTGTTATTCTTTGAAACAATATTTGAAGATGTGGAAGCTGTGAGGAATGGATAACCACCTCTGGACCATGGTTTCAGTGGTATGTTCAGATGCTCCTGGACAACAGTGTTAAAGGTTAAATGCTCTTGGCATTTGATGGGAAAAACTCTTAACAAAGGTGAAGAGAATGATGCAAGCCTAGCATCAGCTTTAACTGTTTAGGATGTTTCCCATGTGCATCCGTTGCTGGTCTCCTTGGTATAAGGGTCATGTTGTGGGCAAGGAGGAGGTGTGACTGGAGCAAAACTGGCAGATGGTCCCTTGAAGGTCGTTTCTTGTTGCTGTCTCCTGTAGTGATGCCATATGCTGTGCAGGGGGATGTTTCCTTCCTCTTCATGGAGTGTAAACTCATCAAAACAGTAAGTGCAGCATGCTATCAACTCTCAGCTCTTGAAGTTTCTGATTAGGTCTGTGGCTTTAAGACATTTTTTAGTATGTTGTCAAAGAGTATGTTTGAAAAGAAATTTAAAAACATCTGCCCGTGATGAAGGTGGAGGATTTCTCTTTAGTGATTTATCTTTTTTTCTCCTGAAATTATCTTTCTGCCTCTAAGATTTTTTATTTTTATTTTTTTCCCTAAGATCTTTCCTTGTAATCTGTGAACATCCAGAGCATGGACAGAGTCACATGAGAGATTTGGGGGAACTGAACGCGACCACTGCTTCTGGAATCATAGCTGCTTCTCTTAGCTGTTGGTAATGGCAAGGATTTCCAACAGAAAATACCTGAAGCAAATTTCCACAGCAATTTAGAGGTAAGCAGTGTGTCAAACAGAAGCTGGCTGTGTTTTGAATGCAGTTAGTGTTCATGAGCTGCTTGTGCAAATTTTACTCCATCTCACAGTAGAGTCTTTCTAAAACTGAGAGTCCCAGAGTGAAAGCATGTGAAAACCATTGTTGTTCTACATAATACGTGGTTTTTAAAAAGATATTCCCCTCCCCCCCATTTTTTTTTTTTTGTTAATTGTTATTAATAACATCAAGGAAGATTTTTATCCTGAAAGAATAAACAGAGGCATAAGTGAGTTTATAGAGGTACAAATCCTGGCGTGCTTTTTCAAGCAGATTTGTCATCAAAGGGAGCAATGTCTGAGTAGAGCAGGATGTGTTTGCCCATTCAAATATCTTACCATTGTACCACCTTATAAAACTGGCATTGGTGTTTAATATCACTCACTCATCAGTGCTGGCTATGACCTGGTTGGCCCAGACAATTACTATAGCCCTGAACTTTACAAATCTTTAGAGGGAACGAAAGTTTTTGCGAAGCGATTCAATCCACTTTCCCAGGACTAAAGTAAAGATCCAACAGTTACTAGTAGCCAGGCCACCAAGGCTCAAAGTGGTAAAGCTTTTCTTTGTTTTACTCATCCCTTTGGCTCTTCAGGTTTCATTGACATATGTCTGTCAGCCTGTTCACAATTTGCTATTAAAGCTGTTCTCTGAACACAGTATTTCCTGGGCTCTGTAGCCAATAGGTAGGTTTAGGATTGCACATGAAGTTAACAAATCAGCTATTGAAACAGTGACATTTGCTACTACTATTTAAAGCTGTAGTATTTAACTGTGGTCATAATTGAGTACTGACAGTGTATACAGTTCTACAACTTTTCTTAACATTAGATATTTATAATTAACTTATTATTTGTGTAAATATTGATCTAGTGATGGATATAATCTCATTTTGCCTAATTATTAAGAGATACCTTGTTAAATGTCTAAGTTTTTGGGCTGGAGGGTGGTGGTGGTGTATTTAACAAACTGCATAGCTTATGCTGCTGAATTGGCCCCTTCCTCATCAGCCTTTCCTTGTTTGTATTCTAAAAAGCATATCCAGTGTTCATAGCAGCTCCCTTGGTCACTTCTGCCTCTGTAGAAGGCACTGCTTTCGTACATTGATAAGAGCAGACATGTGGAAACTGCAAAGATTAAAGGAAAACAATGGTCAAATAAAATTTTGCTTTTATTCTTTGACCTTGAAAGCTGATCAAGCAGATTCAGGTAGATTCAATAGGCAAAAACATAGAAAGTGTGGAAATTTAGAAATTGTAGTCTGACTTAGGTTTACTTCATTTTCCTACTTGAGAATGGCAATTTGAAGTACTGATGTGCTGCCATTCCTGACCACTGAAAGTACTATTTTTAGGAGTGAAGAAGAGGAGAGTAGTGGAGCCAGTATGCCTCAGCATTGCCTGGTTGTTGGATTTCTTGGACTCCAACACTGCTTCCATAGGCAGAGACTTTTCAATTATGGAAAGGAAGCAGTTCTGAAAGGGAGGTGGGGTGTGGGGAATAAAAAAGGTTATCTGGACATTTTTGCAGGAAGAAAGATGAGATTGGTAAATTAATGCTGTCATCATAATGGTTAGATTTCAGGAAGCAAACTAACTAGCTTATACTTGCAGTTGATTCAGCACCGTAGTGCTGGACTCGTGTAGCATGTCCTGTGAGATGTTTCATTCAGCACTGGCCAAAAGACACCCCTTAAAATGCCCTTTTCGAGTTTCTCCTAACCCAGATGAGCTCTGTTCTTGTCTGTTGTGAATGTGGATGGTGAATGGTTCGTCTATTTAGCTGCTTATGTTAGGTGTGAGTTCAGTTCAGTTTAATTACTGTTTTGTATGGGCTGATGCAGAGCTCTATTACTTTGCACTGATTTTCAAGTAACACTGGATATTGAAGTCAAGAGGAAGAATCAGCAAGATTGTGTCTAAATAACAGCATAATTAATCTCCTATTATGTAGCACCTTTGTCTTATCCCGCAGGATGCACACAGAATTTAAAGAGCTTGTATAAGAGTGCTGCAAAGAGGGTTCATGCATGTGTGATGATTGCTTCTAGGGCAGAGTGAGGCAACCATGTAACATCGTATGTCAGTAGTGCACAATACTAAAAACTAATTTATTCAACAGAATCCGCAGCAAGATTTATTTATTTTTATTTTTTTTCCCCCTCAGGTGGCAGAATAGAGATACCTGGGTTGGTATTTGGCCGGTATACTGAAGCTGATGTGTTAATTATGAAGCAAAAATTACTGTTGGGTATTCTGATTCCATCAGTCAGACCTTTGATAACTCATCTAAAAAGTGAGGTCTTCATCAGTACAGCATTTACTTCTGGCATGGCTTACTTCACAATGTGTTTGCTAAGGGGAAAAGTGAACTCCTTCCTACGAAGGGAATACAATAAGGCCTGGCCTTCCTCTCTTAGGGACTAGGGTTGTAACCAATAGTTTAAGATATGCTGCTGACCTTTCCTTAGGTTTCAGAAATGTTGTTCTGTGTTGGAAGAGCAACTCCCATGCTTAATTTGGCTGGGAATGTTGTAACTAGTAGAATTGGCATGGGGTAGGCTGGTGGTGGTGAAGGATGTTAGAAAGATGTGGAACACCCAGGTAAAAGCCCGGTGCAGAAGACAGGTGCTGAAAGCTGAGGAGATGCAGTAGAAACACCACTTCCCTGGCTGAGCATGTCAATGGAGCATCTCAAGGTGAAAAGGCCACATGTAGCACCTGCTGTCTATGCCCATCTTCCAGAGCAGCCAGTTTCTTCATGAAGCAAAGGTCTTTGTGTTAATATATGACAATGTAATCTGACTTTTGGACGGGTTACAGCAAGTTCTGAATGATACATGAAAAGCAAAATCCCTGCCTGGTGCAAAGAAAACGTACAGTGCTGGATGATACACTGCCAACAGTTCTAACAAGGGGCTCCTTCAGAGATTTTCTACCTCGATCAGCAATGCAGTTGACATCCCCTGAGCAAAATCTCTCCTCTACCTTTTTTTTTTTTCCACCTGTATGAGCAAAGAAAAATACTGCCTAAAATACTCATTCAGTAATATTTTTCTGCTTCCAGTTGTGACATTTTCTATAGGCAAGCATCCTTTCTCCGTAATTCATTCAGGCTCTCTCAGGTACTTTTACTGTAAATTTATTCTCTATTCACTGGGAGGGTGACACAGGTAAATCTTGATCAGTGATGTATAGCCAGTGATGTATAACATTTGCTGGTCAAGCTTGATCCAAAAATTAGCAAGGAAGTAAACAATAAGGATGGGTAAAGAGTGATCACCTAGTCTAATGTTTCTGTTCCAATAAAACAGTGTTTTTTACTACAGTCAAGCCCTAGCTAGAATATATTGGGATGAAGAATGGAGTAAATCACGTTTTGGAAAGCAGTGGCTTGCAGAAGAACTTAGGTAGTATCACAGATAATTTCTTAAACTTGAATTTTTGCTGCTGTGCTGTGGCAAAAAAAGAGCTGCCGTAATACATGAGACAGAGAAAGAGTTAGTACTGTTTGTAAGCTTCCTCCCAGGATGATGTGTCCTGTTCTGCCCAAGCTGGGCTGTTAAATGAGTTAAAGACTGGAAAACAAGCATTGGGATGAGGGGCTTAAAGAATTTGGGGTATTCAGCTAATTTAAGAGCAGGCTGAGAGGCCACGCTGAAGTAGATAGCAGAGGCTTTCCCACCTGGTTCAACAGAAGCTGCAGTTCAGCTAATTCAGTCTTGAAATAAGGAGCTGCTTTCTGTCTGTGAGGTTTGTTGAGAGTGTCCCTTCTGGGGAAGAGACAGAGAGAAAGGTGTGATCACTTCAAGCCTTGTGCTAAGCCTGGGCTGGGCGGCTGTGTCCCTGTGCAGGTGGCCTTGCTTGTCCATTTCCTTTAGGGCAAAGCATTGCACTCAAAAGCTTACAGTCAGCAACTCCACGTTAAGACAATTAAGAGACCTGAATGCCGTGGCTCAGATTTTCAGTGAGCTGTCTGCAGATGATCAGGGTGGATTTCTTTTCATCTCCTCCCCTGTGCAATGAAGAAAAATTTCTGTATGCTGCTGCTTTTCATTGTTATTAATTGCCTTCCCCTACAGCATTAGAGATAGGCCACAGCAGGAGATCTCTTTGTAGGTGGCATAGAGAGTGACTGTAGCTTGCCTTAGTTGGTTTGGGAGAGAATTTTCCCTGGGTCAGGTTGGCAGACTCCATGGATCTTTCACCTTGTATAGCATGAGGTGTGGTTCATCTGCTAGGATCATTTGTGTACACCTCACATGATTTATTCCTTGCCGTCGCAGGCTTCCTCAGGTCTTGCCAACCCTGTGTCTGTGGCTGATAGATTTCTAAGCACAGAAACACTTTTCCCTAAAGTCTTTGGACAGCAACTAGGATGTTTTGGTTAAAGTTAACGGTCTGTGAATACATATTAGGTGCATCTAGTAGCCTTTGGGGCCTTAATTCTTAGGGAATGATACCTGTATCCTGTCTGATTGGTTAAGGCTGGGGTGGTTATTTAGGAAAGCATGCTCTTCTGTTCTGAAAAATGGCCTGACTCCTTCAAGGACTTCTCCTGGCAGCCTGATAAAAGCTTAATCTCTATTGAGCAGAAGTCCAGCTTGCTTTAGTTTAATTGCAGAGACCAGTCAACAAATACAGTTCAGATTGTGCGTTTCCATATGTAAAAACATGCAAATCTATAGATTGATCTCAACTAGGTACCTGTACTGTCTGAAAGGACAGGATATCCCTTTTGATTAGCTTCCTGGCTCTGTACAGAAACAGCCAGTGTGAAGGAAAAGATAACTCACTTAGAGCGTTCTTCTTGTAGTTAAAGTAGCTTGACAGCCAATGAATTCTTGTCTTGCTGTGTGCTGATACTATACGAGTATCACTTCTACAGTGGCTTTCCAATGTCTGTGAAGTCTATGAGGTATTCCTTAGTTTGAATCCTTTTTCAAAAAAGCATCCAATTTAGCCCTTAAGTCTGTCTACTTCAGCAAAATAACAAAGCCTGCCTTCCAAATACAGCCTGTGCAGACTCAGAGGCCCTGTGATATGTGTGACACAGAACTTGACCTGCTCTATATGCAGGCAAGTATTTGTGAATGTTTGTGTGTATAAATTACGGTACAACATGCATTTTAAGAAAACGTGTTTCACTAGAGCTAGAATTTGACCATACAGGTGAAAAGATGTAAAAGTTGTACAAAGCTGAATGTGTGCCTGAAATGCTAAGTTGAAGTTCTGCTATTTATAGAATGTGTAGGAGCATAATAGACTCAGACATCATCTAAGCAGCAGTGTTTGATAGTTGTTTTTTGCTTCCTGATCAAAGAGAGAGAGATTTGTATTTTTCATGAAATGGCCTTTGTAGGAATGCCGTAAGCAATCAAGATGCACCCTGTGTGTATCAGGAGAAACCGTGCCACTTGCACACGGCTGGCTTCATCCCGTCAGGTAGAAACCAGCAGCAATTGTGTGAGTGCATTCTAATGCTATCTGCTGTTCTACATCTTTCTTCATTGCACCCCATACTAAAAACTTTAAAATAAAAATAATTGAAAACCAGAATACTGTATTTCTAAGCTGAGTTGTCCTTAAAAATTTGAATGAGTCATTTAGATAACATTCACAATACCATCAGCTCCAGGGCACTTCAGAGAATATGTTTCAGCACGGAGACGTTTGAAACAAAAATTGTAATGTTCTAAATGGAATTAGATGAACAAAAACGTGTCATACAAAGATGAAATATAAATAAGTGCTTTAGGCCCACTTCATGAAAAATGTACGCACTTTTTAAAAAGCATTTTTCTTCTGCAGTGGTTTCGTTTCTGTAGAAACCAGTGGTTGGTTGAGGTTGTTTTTGTTGTGGGGTTTGTTTTTTTTTTTTTTGACTCTTAGTGCATTCTCCTAGAATGTGCTTTTGCCACTCAATAAACCCTTCTCTCCACTAAATGTCTGTCTGTATTAAGCCCCCAAGGAACTGTACAAGCCAAAGGCAGATGGAAACAATAGACATTCCATGTTCAAACATACAACCTACAGAAAGTTCATTTGTCAAAAGTCTGAGGAACATTTCCAAAGAGGCTGCTTCATGAACGGCATCCACATGGGGCAGATCTGACTTGTGTTACTGCTTTTCATGCATGTATTCCATAAGAATTTAATAGGCTGTTTACTCTTCAATTAGTAGTTAAAGCAACATTTACAGAAGCTTGTTCCAAATCCCAGCCTTGAGTTCTTCTCTCCTTCCCCTCCCACCCTACTTCTTAAATCTCTTCATCTTTTGCATGCCCCAACTACTTTCCTTCTTTTTACAGAAGCCTTATCCTAGCCCCTCTGATAAGACTAAAGCACTCTTAGATTTAGTGAACTCTTTATTTTTCTCAGATCTTTTTGAACTCTATTTTTGTACCTGTTGGAGTTGGTAAGCTCCTTGGTAAGCATGCAAACTCCACCATGGTACCAGTCTTTGAGATACCAATCATTAATGCCAGTATGGTAATGTTGAAAGTTAATCTAACCTTCTAACTCATGCCTGGAAGACAACAGTCACTCTGGTTGGTACTGTCTAGCAGACAGCATACTTGCTTTTTAAAGCTCTAATTACTTACGGTAAGTGTTTACCTTCATTCCTAGGCTTTGTGTTAATTAAATATTTTTTTACTGTGATTAAGATGCTGATTTGTAAAGTTGTGAAATCACGTTGGCTCCCATGGTCTTCAACACCTTCCCCGATCAGATCACAGATTACTGGCAAGGAAAACAGGGAAGACTTTGTCAATAGCTGGATGCTGCAGGAGTGATTCTGAGCTTGTTCTGGTGTAATCCAGAGCTGAGACCAGCAGAGCTGAAGAGCTATCAGACAGCTGCTTATAGGTCATACATATGTGTGTAGGACACAAATTCTCATACCAGGCCACATTTGCCCACATTCCACCCAAAAAATTCTCAATATATGGACTGTCAAAATAGGCAGCTGATTCAGTGTTCTCATCATATGAATCGTAGCTTCTGGATTAGGCCAGTTGGAATTTACCTAGGACACCCAAGCCCTGTATCCAGTGCTTAAAATCCCAGGTAGTAGTTTCTGAAGCCCAAGGAAGATGATTAAAGGGAATCATTAGAAAATTAGTCACCTATAAATGCAAGATTCACTTTTGATCTATAGTTAATCAATGACCATATATGGCTCTTCAAAATTGTAAAATGTTGGAAGATGACTTGAAACTAGAGGTATATTGCATACGTTTCTGCGCATAATCTTCTAGCTCTAAAAATGTATGACCGATTCTTATCCTCTGACTGGATTTCAAAAGCAGCATTTGCAAATAGTAGACACAGAAGAGTGAAGACCACCCCAGAAGAGTGAAAACTACTCAGTGGCAGTTTATCATGTGCTAAAGAACATCATAAATTCCTCCCAAGTGACATCAAATTCATCTGAATGAGCCACTTCCTGGCTGATGGGGCTCAGGCAGAACTTGGATCTCCCCCTTACCTGAGCTGCATGGAGGTGCAGGGGTGTGAATATGCATGAGGCTGGTAGGATGTTGACAGCTTTGGGTAAGATTTCTCCAGTGGAAGTACTTTCCACAGGTTCTAAGATGACCGGTAAATTTTTGTCTGTTGCGACTATGGAAGCTGCTAGCTTTGCAAGGTTTGACCAGTACAAGAAGAGGAGTTGCAGCCTGATCCTCTTCTTGTAATGTTGGGCAGGAGCACAGTGCAGATCTGGTCTTAACATGGATCCATGTCTCCTCGTGGCAGCTGCTAAGTGTGTTTATAGCTAGCACAGGAGCTTTTCACCTCCTAGACCTGGGGCCAAAACGCTCTGTCTACAAGATGCTGGCACAGTGGATGTGTGTTTTATTGCCCTCTGGTGGCGTGTCCACTAGAGAGTAAGGCTACTGCTGTTATTAGCTGCAGGAGATGTGCTGCTTGTGTAAAGGAAGCAGGTACTACAGGAAGGAGAGAAAAAGCGGACAAATATTGGTCACGGCCTTATTGTGTAAGAACTGGTTATCTGCTGTTGCTTTAGTTTATAATGAAAATTGTAAAACAAAACCAGTGGGCCAAGGTCTGCTGTCACTTATCCCCATGCAAATCCAGGGACTTCTGCCAGAGCCAGACTCATCACTCTGGATTTATACCTGTGCAAATAGAGTTGGAAAGTGGCTCGGAGGGAAAGGATAACCTTCGAACTGCTTGACCATTAATCTGTGGTAAAGTTATGACTTTGGCCTTTCAGCACATGGGCAGCCTCTTAGAGCACAAAGAAATAAAAAAACCCCAACATTCTCAGTGAAAATCCAAGTGTATTCAGCACCATACAGTCACTGAAGCCAAAATTTAAGTGGGCTGAAGCTAGAACCCTCTCTTTTAGTGGCCACCACCTGCTCTCTGAGGTTGGGCACCTCACCTCCCAGGAGCTACAGCCTTAAATCACAGACAGCCCTAGACATGTTACATCGGATTTTAGCAGATGAGGTCAGCTGCTTCTTTCAGTTGTGCTGGTTACTAGTGGAGTAGACCTGGATTTACACCCCTGGGTTCAGAGATGGGGAAGAATATGAATGTTTTAGCATAAGCAACTTACTGTAAAGCATTATGTTTCATTCTTGTTAGAAATGGTTCCCAGGAGAAAGATACTGTGAAGGGGAGTGACAACCACGGAATCAGACGCTTTCATTTTTGTTTATGTTAGTTTGTTGACTTCAGTGATTGTCTACATATATGTTAATGATCATTTACATGTCTGTGGTATTTTTATAGGTGGGGAGGAAGTCAAATTGTTTCACAGTGCGCTTCCAGGAATAGGTCTTCACAAGTCATGGCAAAAGCGTGGTAGGAAGTGAGCCAGAGAAGCAACACTTTTTCCATTTATGCTGAAACAGTTTTGGCTCCACAAGTTCATCTGTTATCACAAAGTCGTCCAGATCAGGAGAGCCAATGGAGAATTTTATTTGTGGATTGTTTGCATCCCAGTTACTTTCACTTGCATTTGTTATGGAATATATTAAAATAGTCATATTCCACAGTCCACACAGTGTGTCAGCTTTGAGACAAGTACTCTGAAATGTGCTCACAGATGATAAATTGCACACTATGTCAACTAAGTCTTTGTCATGAGATTCTATTTTCTATTTATAGTTGAAATGAAACACTTGAGAAAAAATCTAAACCAAAGCAATTTCACAGAAGTCTCTTAAGTTTTTCCCTTATGTGTGCATCAGTGAAAAGACCCTCCTGTGCTGTCTTTTTGCTCTGTGGGGCTCCAACAATCAACTTCTGAGATCAAAGTAGGATGCTCTCAAGATTGTGAAACTTATAATGTGCCCATGTAATCTAGCCAGTGTGCCTTTGGAGTATCTTCTCTTTCAGACATTAAGGGGAAAGAGCACTTAATCATAAAACAGTGCAAATACATACAAAATTTGATGCAGTTCTTGGGAATGAAAACCCATTATCTCCATAACAGAAGAGATTTAGTTACTTCTTTGGCTTGTTGTATTAGTGTTGTTTGAAGCTGTCAGTGATGTCTGTGATGTACTTTGCAGTACCTCTTTTTTTTTTCTTTTTTATTTTTTTTTTTTCTTTCAAGACAACTTCCTTTTCACTTGTGCATCTTAAATACATTATCTGCTGTGATGGAGTTGTGGGCAGCAAAGACTGGAAAAGGATACATGTTTGGAGATAGTACTAGGTATGCTTTGAAGCTAGAAATGAAGTGTTATTTTTTTTTCCTCTGATTACAGCAGCCTACTTGAGGAAAAGCATATCTGGGTAGCAGTAATGATGCACTCTGACTGGAGATCTCATGTTGGCCTAGACACAACAGGATGTTCTACAATGTGCTGAATGATTATTTAAGGTAAGCAAGCCTTGTGATGGCTTCCTCCTGCCTCGGGCACCCAAGTCTTTGTGGGATGCACATGGAGCGTTTCTTACCTCAGAGAGAATCACACAGGCAAGGATCTAAGATTAGTGGTGGATGAAGTACACACATGAGAGAGGCAGTGCTGTCTGGTCAGCATCCTCTGTATGGGATTCAAATGTGAGCTTGCTTGAGAAAGGACTTGTAGCTGTCTACGGGGCGAGCAGGGTATTTGTCCATGAGGGTTCAGATCTCTGGAACCCATGTCCTGGGGAAGCCTGGAGCAAGAGCAAGCTACAGCTTTCTTGCGTTTGTGGAAGTAGTTTTTTATGTGCTACCGATAGAAGTGGTATACTTTCTGTGTCCTTTGTGGCTTTCCTCTACTGCTTCTGGGCTTCTCAAAGTGTGCTTTCTACCCAGCTCTCCCTTCTTGAATCTAAGAGGAGTTTTGGTGGTTTAATCCAGATATACATACATGTAACTGATTTTAAAGGTAACTCTAACTTGAACTCTAGAATAGCTGGCCTGCCACCCTGAAGGTATAGATACTTCTTCAAAATGATGTGTTCCCACATCTGACTCCACTCTAAAGCTGTAGTGGGAGTAGGGAGCTCCTGGATTTAAATTCTCTTCAATTCTGTAACCTTAGCCATCCATTGAACTGAATGCCATGATCTAGCTTAGATGTGTAAATGCAGCGCATACACTGTGTGCCCAGTCCTGCAGAACAGCTGCGTTGACTGCCTTTCCTTGAAAAGTGTTTTATGAAGGAAGAGATCTTTAAAAGATACATATAAAAAAAAATCCTGATGTTCTTTTTTTAAGTTAATAAGACCACCAGAAAGAACAAGAAATCCACACTCCTTGTTTGGAGACAGCACCATAAAAATTTTGCTGCTTTTTTTTCCTCCTGTTTGTTTTCTCTCTTCCGTCTTTCCTCAGTCATCTCTGGCTCTTTCCTCCTGTTCCTATTCAATGCACTTGTTCTGTGTACTCTTCTACCAAATGTTGGATAACCTTAGAAAGTGAAACTCCCTGTACTGCAAGTTTGGTCTGCTCATACTGCCAGTAATATGTTTAATCAGACAGCTTTCTCCTCTGCAACTTGTTTCTCCTGTTCAACTAAATATTTTCACTCAAAGCAGCAACAGTGTTTTGCTTAAGTGTTGTGTTGGCAGAGATTACTAAAGATATCTGTCTGGATGCTGATGTGATATGCGCTTGCGTCAGATAGCTTTAATTTTTACTACATTGCTTTGGGTCTTGCTTATTTGTTTAAAATGCTTGACTGTTGTATTTACAGTGATGAAAAATAAACTAACTAGCATCTGGCTCCAAAACTGTAGGTGGGGGAGGGCTGCCCACTTGAAAACAGGCAAGAAGTCCTACAAATATTTAGATTGATTCATTCACCGGCTTTTCTTTACAGAGCTCTTTTGTGGTATAAAGCCATTCATTGACCAAGAGAGTACATTGTCCATTTAGTTACTGTTTTGTATCTTGTGTCAAACAAAAGCCACTGCCTCCTACAACAGTAACAGCTGAATATTTTCACTGCTCATGCAGTTTCCTCTTTGAGCTGCTGGATCATCAAAAATTCTAATCAGCTCTGATCTAACACAAAGTACTACGTGGCATTCATCATCTGTTTTAGCCTTTAATGCACCATGCAGGTTTTAATCAAAGGTATGCAACCATTAGCAAAAAAAAAGACAGACAAGAATTATGATGGTGTCCTAAGCAGAGCTCTTAAGCCAACATCAGAGGCAGCAGATAAGTTCACCTCCCCCTGCTGAGTACAAATACAGGAGAATAAGATGAGTCTTGTTTGAAATAATTGCAGGAGAGCACCACTGAGGTTTCAGGGCCATGACTTCTGTTGTTTTGTTTTAGTCCTAAATGCTAAGACTTATTTGCTTGGCTTTCCTGAATATTGAAAACAAATGTTGGCACTGTTGCCAACAGTGTGTGTGGGGGCTGCTGGATCGACTGCTCAGTTTGGTGTACGCCTGTATCTTCCACTGTTGTCAGAGGGAGCCAAGGGGGTTGGCAGTGATTGGCAAAACTGAGCCCAGTGCCTTCCTTGTGGCAGCCAGGCCTTTTGGTCTCTCACCTTCCTCCCCCTCAGTCAACTCCATTAGTCACCTCCCCTCTTTTTCTTAAGTGCTGGACAAGCTTAGGTCACTGCTTGCTGGTGAGTAGAATTAGATCCATGTGCCCTGCTTGCATGCAAGCAGCAAACTTAGCCTGTTTCTCCTGGATTTGGCCTCTATTCCAGCACCTCTTGCTTCCCTGCATATTTAATCAGAGACATACATCCCTAACAAGGTGACAAATAGCCCTCTCCTGCCTTTCCCTGACTCACTGCTCACAAAGCACCAGAGTTTCATGTGACTGCACATTCAATACCAGGTCAAGAAGTTCATCCTCCTGCTTACCCCCCCACCCCAGCCCAGTAAATCAAAGCCAAGCAGAAACAAGCTCCTAGCATGGTATCGGGCTTTGAATCCAGTTTGGCATGGGGAAGAGGTGCTGGTCCATGCTGCAGAATTGTTTTGTTTCTGCCTAGTTGAGAGGAGGGTGAAAGTAGTCTTTTAAGGGAGGGGAGCAGGCTGTGGATGCACTAGTATGATCTTTCTCCTGGCACATGAACTCATGAGTGTACCTTGCTGGAAGAGGCTGGTGTGAGGGCAAAGGACCTCACACTCAGGTGTCCTGAACAAAGCTACCCTTCGTTGGGTTTGAGGATTGACTGCCTCTACAACAACTGCATTTGTTTGCTCAGCCTTCTGCTTTGTCGCCTTCTTCTTTCTCCTCAGTTCTGGTATTGGCAGAGCTGTTTCAGGTCCTGGCTTATGAACAAGTGGTTGTGACCTGTACCAGCTTGTAGCATTTTCTTGAAGCCATGATAGCAACAGGGAATGAAGCGTATCGCTCTTTGGCTGTGCCCCCCACAGCTGGTATGGGCACGGTGGGGAGCTGACAGTCGCCCAGAGAGCCTGATGTGAGCAGGGAGTCACTGTTTAGCTGAATGATCTGGAGGTCTTTGGGCTTGTCAAGTCATGCAAATGGTGCATGGGGGGAATTCCCCCTCAAACCTGCTCACACAGAGTATGAACTGGGTAAATAATGTTGATTTTGGGGTATGTAACAGGATTTTCCCATGTCATGGCAAATGTAGAGGACAGTGCTGTGGGCTCAATTGCTCAATTCCCCCTTATAAATCATCGCCACTAGTGGGAGCTGGCACTGGACAAACATGAAAAATTGGCACTTCTAATGTGTTGTTTGGGGGCTGAGGCCTGGTTTTGCTCATGCACTCTGTTCAGTGCACAGCCACCAGTGGGGAGAGTTGTGTTCAGCAGGGCTGGATGTGCACTTGCCTGCATCCAGCTGCCCTGCTCAGCCTCCTTCCAGACTGAGGTCCCAGGCGTGCCTGGGCTTTCACAGAATCACAGAATGGGTTTGGAAGGGACCTCTGGAGATCATCTAGTCCAACCCCCCTGCTAGAGCAGGTTCACCCAGAGCAGGTCACACAGGATCATGTCCAGGTGGGTCCAGAGACAGAGACTCCACCACCTCTCTGGGCAGCCTGTGCCAGTGCTCTGTCACCCTCAAAGCAAAGAAGTTCCTCCTTGTGTTTAGATGGAACCTGCCATGTCCAAGTTTGTGCCCGTTGTTCATACCACGCTCTGTCGTTTTTGTAGCAGAAACCTTATGTAAATTGCTGTCTTCTATTTTGACATGGCCTTTAATGTGCAACATGCGAGTCTTTTAATGACCACCTCTGGCAAAAGCTTTGGTTGTGGGGTGGGGGGGAATGGATGCTTTAAATCTACCTGTGCCTCCCGCGTCTGGCCTGTGCCCAGCTATGCATGGAAGCCAGAGATTTTCCACAGCACCTAGGGCTCCAACAGTGGGATTATATTTTCAATTTCCTATTTAACAAGGCTAAAAAATAAACAGGTTCCTGTTGTTTTAACCCAGGTAGGTCGTTTGCTTTACCCCATTTGTAGGTATTGGTTCGTCATTGCAGTGTATTGTTGTGGGTTCCAGAGGTGGATAATCAGCAGTACTGTGTTGTACAGATTTAGTTCCAGGTCACAGACAAGTAATGAAAAAACAGCAGTCACTGTGGATTTGATTTACACACTGCAATGACTGTGTGATAGCCCCTTTTGTAAGAAGGAAATTCTCCCTCTGGAGACCACACTCTAACCAGTAGCAAACATTCAAGCTCCCTGGTGCTTCGGATGTCAATTATACCAAAGCCTCTTATTGTATAACATGGGTCTGTTATAATAATACTGTCTGGAACAGCAATAATAATGTGAATGAATTTCCAAACATTGGAGATGGGAGGGGGAGATTGATCAATACAGCACTAATGATGGCCTTGTCTTTCACTGAAATAATTGTGATAGAGTTTATAGCACTTCCTTCCTACACCATGCTGTGTGGCAGTGTTGGTTTACTACCTGCTGTTACTGCTTTTGTATAAAAAGGTGTTAAAAAGAAACGTCTGTCAAGTTTTAAGGCTGTGAGTCTTCTTTAATGCAGTGAGGTTGTTCTAGTCAAGATGGTCTGAGGATATGAGAGATGCAAGGTTTGCAGGGAGAAGTGAAATCTTTTATTAGACACACTGACACAGCTAAGAAAAAAGACGCTTTTGGGCCCAAAAACAAGTCGTAAGGGAATTGTATAGGGAATTACTCATGCTTTATCATAAAGATGTCATTGAAAGGCCAGATTTTTTCCAAGTGGACTCATCCTGCTTGTTTGGACATACAAAATTCTCTTCTTTGAGTGAGAAAGTGAGCTCTTGAACATGGAAGGATTTAAAAGGAGAGCTCTCTGGCACACTAAACATGTTTACCATTTCTGTGACCATATTTCTTCTCTGATAATTATGTGGAGCTTTCTCTGATACTCCTACTGAGTATATAGCACGCATACAGGGACCCATTGGAAGAAATATCCATTGAATCCTTTTGATTCAAAAAGAGATTATTTCTTTTTTTTGAGAGTCAAATTTCTGCATCATCAACATTTGTATTCATGCAATGGGAAGCCATATCCTCATAATGTGTCCCAGAATGGTGGTGGAGAAAGCAGGGAAAACTCCATTAAGGAGGAAGATAACAGCATATTGGAAGTTATTTTTTTGTTGTATATGAAGTCCTAACATTTTCTGCAGTGTCTCAGAGTTACTTTTTTTCTCAATATCCTGGAATGATGGATGCCATACATTTTGTTTTGTGAAGTGAGAGAAATTGAAAGAAAACATAGCTGAAGTCTAATGATAAAAATCCCCTCTGTAGAAGCTCTTCATTACGGTACTTTTCAGGACAGAAAAGACGAACTGCTTTTGCAGTGGCACAGGTCCAATCTCAAACTAGAATCAATTGCTTTGCCAACGCTGAACACAAAGGATGTTCATTGTTTGCAAACTGAATTTTTCTTAGTGTGTGCAAAACCAATGATCAGATTTTATTTTTTTTTTTCTTTATAGAAACCCCTGCAGTGAAAGAACTGCAGCTGATTCTGTGCTTCCCATCCTGGTTTGCAGGAAGGCTTCTTGCTTCACAGTGTGATTTCTTTATAATAGCTGCATGACAACAGCATGCCAATGTTTTGAAAAAGCAATGGCCAATGTTAGAATGCAGTTGCTTATGTTAGCTACTTACTACTGGTTTGGGTTTTTTTCCCTTGAGAAAATAAATTTGTCTTTGTGATCTTATTCTTCTGAGGCTCACCTTGCTATATATATAACCAACCTGTATCTACGTTGGTCCTCTATCTATCTATGTATATAAATTTTGGCAGGAGTAGAAGGACCTTCCCAGGCCTGTCCCCTCCTGTCACAAGTAACTGTATTGATGATGCTTGATTTCAGCTGATGGAATTCTATGTTAAAAGTGAGGAAGGTTTTTTTTTTGTTATTTTTATGCAAAATCTGCCTCAGTCTCACGTTTTTTTCCTGAAGCTTATGACCTTTTTTTTTTTTTTCTAATATCTAAACATACTTCTGGCTGACTTCTCCCTGTTGCTGTGCCAAAATTGTTTTTACAGCCATAGAATCATAGAATAATAGAATAATTATGGTTGGAAGGGACCTCCAGGGTCATCAAGTCCAACCTTTATCCCATCATATTCCTAACCATTAGACCACTAGACCATGGCCTTAAGTGCCTCATCAACCCATTTTTTGAACACTCCCAGGGACGGCGACTGCACCACCTCCCTGGGCAGCCTGTTCCAGTGCCTAACCACCCTCTCGGTAAAGAACTTCTTCATAATATCCAACCTAAACTTCCCCTGATACAACTTGAGGCCATTTCCTCTCATCCTATCATTAGCAATTTGGGAGAAGAGACCAGCACCAGCCTCACTACAACCTCCTTTTAAGTAGTTGTAGAGGGCAATGAGGCCTCCTCTCAGTCTCCTCTTCTCCAGACTAAACAACCCCAGTTCCCTCAGCTGGTCTTCATAAGGCCTGTTTTCCAGACCTCTCACCAGCCTCGTTGTCCTTCTCTGGACTCGCTCCAGCACCTCAATATCCTCCTTATACTGCGGTGCCCAGTCGTCTTTCCTCCCCTCATATACTTCTTTCTTGGTATATTTGCAGAGAGGAATCACATCCCATGTCTTTTCCTGAGCCAGCATCTGACAATATAAGGTCATTGGTCATAAGGTCACATAGGGTGGCAAAAAACTCCCCTAGACGTTCACATGTAACCCCTGGGACATTGATATGGCATCTACTTAGAGTCATCCTGACTGTGACTGGGGGATTTTGTATCTTGAAGGACTGGATTCCGAGTGGAGGCTGGTGATGCTAATTTTGCAAAGTTGTATTTATTTATCAGCCATACCCCCCTGCAAAGCATTGCATAGGATACAGAAAGCTACTCCATTCTGAAGCATGGGCTGTACATGTTCCGTGGAAAACAGTCCCACACACCAGGAGTGTGAAAGTAATCTACGTGCTGCATTAGCTATATATGTATTAAAGCTGAATCAATTGCTTCTTTGAATCTTGCCTACATGTCTCTTTGCGCAACATCTCCCAATTGGCTGCAGTTTCCTCAAAAGTCTTCGCAGCTGAATGACGTGTTGTAAATTACTCTGTGGTTTATGGAGGTGTTCAATATTGGTAACTGAAGCTGTGCTGCCTGTTTTTTATTGGTCACATGGCACAGGTATAATTCCCTGACTGAATGAGTTTAGCGAGTCAAAATTTTCTATTGACTCCTCATGGGAAGTTATTTGAAAACTTTCTGTGGAATATCCTGGGTTAAAAATATGCTTGCTCTTGCACATGTGCACTGGTTTAACATGAACACAGGAATACTGGTAGGAAACTTAACAGGAGGTTGTGTATATAGTAGCACTGATTTCTTTTAGAGGGTCCTGCAGAAAATTATTTGCAGTATTCCTGAGCAATCATGTCAATATATCAGCAAGAAAACTCCCTCATTTGCCATTTGCTGATGTGTATCTCAAGCTGACATAGGTCTCTTCTGCGAACCTTTGCTAAATATTTAACAAAGTGCTATAATGAGAATTTTTTTCCTGTATGTTATACATTCTTGTTTATTTTCCAGTATCTAGTATTACTGGATGTTCACTGGTTCTCTTGGGAAGATGCTGTACAGTAGCAGTTATGACACAAAGAAATGGCATACATTTTGTGAAGCATTCTGCTTTACTTCTGTTTGCAGGATCTTTTCTTTTTCCTGCTTCTTCACTAATTGGCAGCACGGAGTAATTTGTAATCTGTCTTCCCACTGAACCAGTGAGTGTTCTGTGTGCGTATGCATATGTTTATAAAGTCTTAGGATTAGTCTACGTGGTAACTAGAACCAAAGGAAATAACTGCATTCTGATTCATAATATTTTGATTCAGGTCTATTTGTAGACCTTGGTTTTGATGTAATTTAAGCTGATAAAAGAAATCACATTAAGCTATACTGAAATGGCTCTGAAATCTGTGTCTCATGCTAACTACTGCTGAAATGCTAAGGGTGTGATTTACAACTGATTTAATTGGATTGGTTCCATTTACCATCTAAACAAGCCCTTAAATGTTGGAGTGTTTACCACCTGTTGTGACTCTTACCTTACAGAGATCTTTGTTCACAGGCAGGAGGGTGTGCACTATAATGAGAGAGGAAAAGGAGGGCTATAAATGTGTATCTCAGCTTGTGCATGCTATCAAGCTTGCCCTTGAAAAATGTGAAGTTTTTTCTAAAATTTACAATAAATTTCTTCAGTATGTTGATGGTGACTTCTGCCTGGCTTCTGACAAGCTTCTCATCAGCAGGGATAGTTAACGTGGAAAAAATTTTCTTTGTTGTAGTTGTGTATCATGCTAACTCCTCTTATGCTGCAGCTATACTAATTTAGGTCTTGTACCCGTTTGTGAGCAACTCTGGTAAACAATTCTAAAAAATAGGAAAGATTTTTTAAAAATTTAGTTGGGATGTTGTATTTTGGAGCCAAGTTTTTGCCATAGTCAGTGAGAAAGACATATTTAAGACAGAATGGTCTATACCGGAGAAACTCTGTGAGATATTTTGATGTAACCAGGTTGAACTGTTGACACAACTTAGTCACTCTGCTCCCTTCATAGTCTTCTCTGCAAATGTAACAGGCTGAGTCTTCCTTTGCTGATCTTCTGCAATAGTTCTGTCTCATTTGCTGTCCTGGAGAAAGGATGCTGACTGGAGCTTGAAAAGAAAAACTGCAATGGGGACCCTCTTTGAGGATCAAGGACTGCTAGGAAGAGGCAGTATCCACCTAAGTGAGGCAAAAACATCCTTGCTAACAAGATGGCCAACCTGGTGAGAAGAGGTTTACACTAGGAATGATAGGGAGAGACAGGATGACCCCCAGTCAAGTAAGGAAGCGGTCATCCAGGCTGGTAAGGAAAGGGTGAAGGGTGATGTGGTCAATACAGACATGTTGAAACCAACAGAACAGATTGAAGGAGGCTCACCCCAAGTGTATGCACACAAATAAGGAAGTATATAAGGACAGCATGACGGGGGGAACACTTGCACCTTATCTTGAAAATCAGCACAATTGCACAATTGAGTGCCTGTCTGAAATGCCTCTACATTAACACACACAGCCAGAGGAATGAACAGGAAGAATTACAGGTCTGCATGCACATATAGGTCAGTGATCTGCTTTGGGATCACAAAGGTGGGTGGGATAACTCTCACCACTAGAGCACTGCCATGGCTGGATACAGGCTCTTTTGTAAAGACAGGTCAGGACAGCAAGGAGGAGAGTTGTCCTCTGTTTTGCATGCGGGAGAGCAGCAAGAACACATGGAGTTATGCCTGGGGGTGGACAAAGGTAACTGAGAACTTGTGGATCAGGACAAGAGGGCAGAACAACGTGGGTGGTGACATTGTGGTGGGCATCTGCTACTGACTTGCCTGATCAGGAGAAAGTAGCAGATGAGGCCTTCTTCAGAGTGCTGGAAGAATCATCATGGTGGCAAGCCATGGTCCTCATGAAGGACTTTAGTCACACTGATACCTGCTGGAAGGACAACACAGCAAAGCAGAAGCAATCCAGGAGGTTTCTGGAGTGCATTGATGAGAAGGATCCAAGATAGTTGGTTAATTTTTCAAGGATCACCTCTGCAAGCTTGAGATTGGTCCACCCAAACATGCAGGAAGTCAAGCAAAGGTACCAGGAGGCTGGCATGGATGGACAAGGAACTTCTGACTCAAACATAAAAAGGAAGACTATAAGAGGTGTAAACAGGTACAGGTGACACAGGAAGAATATAGACACGCTGTTTGAGCATGCAAAGATGGGGTTAGGAGAGCCAAATACCACCTCTTGAATCTGCTAAAGGATGTGAAGGGCAACTACAAGAGCTTCTACAGGTATATCAGGTGCAAAAGAAAGACTAGAGAAAATGTGGGTCCACTGCTGAATGGGGCAGGGGACCTGACAAAGGACACGGAGAAGGCCAAGGTACTGAATGCCTTCTTTGCGTCAGTCCTTAATGGGATGACTTTCCTCAAGAAATCCCAGATCTATGAGATCAGTAAAAAAGTCTGAAGCAAGGAGGACTTGTCCTTTGTGAAAGAGGATCAGCATGGGGAACATTTAAACAAACTGGACATACACAAATCTGTGGGGGCTGATGGAATGCACGCGTCAGTGCTGATGGAACTGAACAGTGTTGTCTCTATTTTGTGAACCCAGCGCACACCAGAACCCCTGGAATATTTTCAGAGTTGATGGGTAGCTTCCCTCTACACCAAGAGAGCCCATCATCACAGACTCCCTTTGCCATGAATTCTCTAGAGCCATCTAGAATTAAGTATATAAATTTTCCAAGGATTTTACTTTAATAACTCAATCTCTTACTCAGAGCCAAAAAGATACCTTGTCCTGTCAAGGCCTCATGAAATACTGTGTCCAGTTCTGGGCTCTGCAGTTCAAGAGGGACAAGGATGTATTAGAAAGAGTCCAGTGCAGGGCCACAAAGATGATTAAAGGAATGGAGCATCTCCCATATGAGGAGAGGCTGAGAGAGCTGGGTCTGTTTAGCTTGGAGAAGAGGAGGCTGAGGGGGGATCTCATCAATGCTCATCAATATCTCAAGGGTGAGTGTCAGGAAGATGGGGCCGGACTCTTCTGGGTGGTGTCCAGTGACAGGACAAGGGGCAATGGGCACAAACTGGGACACAGGAGGTTCAATCCTAGCATAAGGAAACACTTCTTTCCTGTGAGGGTGACAGAGCACTGGCACAGGCTGCCCAGAGAGGTGGTGGAGTCTCCGTCTCTGGAGACATTTCAAACCTGTCTGGACGTGTTCCTGTGTGATCTACTCTAGGATCCTGCTCTAGCAGGGGGTTGGACTAGGTGATCTTTGGAAGTTCCTTCCAACCCCTACCATCCTGTGATTCTGTGTGGTATATGTAGTTAGGTAAACTTGTTCTTTCTGCAGGCTTCTTTGTTGGCTTTTAGTTCTCCACTACAGGCAGCTTGTAAACATTTCAGCAGATATTACGTTGCAGTGAATCTCTTGCAAATTGAGTCTGATTTGTCTAAGTTAAATTCTGTTTCCATTACTGTTTTACATTTAGGACAATTAATTGCAGTAATGATAAAATCAAGGGAAGTTGCATGCAGAATTGGAATACTAGAGCAAAGAAATGAACACTGTTGCAAATATTGGAGGAAATCATTGTCTGGTATTTGTAGTCAGAACACTCCTGGACTAGAATCTATCCTGAGCAATGTGCTTAAGTTCCCTAAACCTTTGTTAAACCAACACATTTTGAAATTGCAGGAGGATTTGAATGTTCACATCGTCTTTATAGCTAATTGATTGCAGCCAACTTTTGTCTGAAAAAAAGATATTGCATCTGTCTAAGAACTTCTCCCTTCCTCAGAACACTTGTAGTTCTATTGTTGTTAAAGCTACTTAATCTCTTTTGCAAAATCAACAAGGAAAAATGAATGAGGTCTGTGAATGGAAAGATGACTTAGTGGGAACTGATCTATAGAGAAGGCTTTTGTAAGAAGTATTATTTGTCTCCCGCCTTTTGTTTTCTGCTAAAAAAATACTTATTTAAAATTTATTTCAAAAGCTGAATAGAAATAAGATAACAAAAACAACCAGTGCTGTCTGGCATGTTTCTGTTTGTCTGTCTTGTAATTACAGCATCATTATCTGGGTTTTAGTAGATGTCTGCCCAGTGCTGAAATTACCTTAAATGCACAGACAACACACAAATCTGTATATGGGGAATATGGCATTATCCAAGGAATACCTGTCCCTTGTGAGTTTAAATACTGGGTTAAAGGGAACAGGCAAAATACTGCCTGTGAGCGTATGCCTCTTCAGATGTCAATATGTTTGCTGATGAATCTTCTGTTGGTATCCTCTCTAAAAGCTGTTGCTGCACTGCCAAGTCACATAGAAACAAGTGTCCTACACATGAGTTGCAAGGAAAGGTATCTTTTTCTTTTCCTTTTTTTTTCTGCAGGGTATATTCTGCTAAATCAGTATGGTGGTTGCTCCAGGTTGATGGTGTTGAGAACCTCTGAAAAATCATTCCCATGGCTCCGCTTCTTCCCTTTGTTAGATTTGAAGGTAGAAGAACAAAGTTACTCATGGCTCTGTCTGGTGAGAGGGTTTATGGTTAAACAGTCTCTCAGGTTAGAATTTGGCACATTAGACTCCCATCCACCTGCGTATGGATGAGGGTAGTGAACTGCCTTTAATAAGAGATAGTCTTTGGACTTCCAAAGTTCTACAAAACAAACCTAAATTGCTTGTTGATTCAAGTGAAACTGCGGATGGTAAGGCTCTGTGTATCTTTACTCTTGCTCTTAGTGGGGGTGGTTGTGGCCAGATAAAGAAATACTACTCCTTCAGGATCACTTTTAAATTATCTGCTCCTCTTTAGGAGCTGCTAATTGAATACTCAGTCTTGCACTCCATGTGCATCTAAGTGCTTTATTGACTTGTACCAAGAGATGGAGACTGGCCTGCTTCTTTTAATACATTCCTGATGATTTTGATGGGAAACCTAAATGTGTAATGCACACAAGATCCTGCCCACTAGCAGCTAAAAGGATAAAATTTAACATTTGTAACTATGGAGAATCAGGTAAAAAAAAACAAAGCAGTAAGAGCGAGCTTTTGAAGTTAGAAGGAAATCAAGGAGGAAAAGCTGTGGTCAAGCTGAGAGCCATCTATCGGAGCAGACCTTCCCATCTTTATAGAATCACAGAACAGCCCACATTGGAAGTGACCTTGAAAGGTGATCTGGTCCAACCTTTTATGGGAGAGGGAAGCCTAGATGAGATTATCTAGCACCCTGTTCAGTCTTCTCACATGGCAAAGCATTCTAGTTCCCCATACACTGTAAGGGGAGAGCTGAGTAGTGCTTCCTAGCCTGCCTCATCAGATTTCCGTGTTGGTGGCTTTCAATCTGATTGTTAATTATTCTTTTTTATTGAATGTTTTTGTATTAGACACTTTATTCTTCTTTGTAATTAGACATAGCTATTATAGTATGTTTTTATTACACCGGAGTGTTCCTTTAATGCAGACATCAAATAAAACAAAACACATAAGAATAAAGGGATCGAAGAAAATAAAATAAAAAGAAGAAAACAAGGATTGCAACAGCAATGCTTGGGTCCGAAGGAGTGAAGCGAGTTGCAGTTATTGCTTTTGGCTCCAGCAACACAATTCATTTGTTTTTTCATTCTTCTCCATATTATGTTTATTCATTATTACAATTCACTGAATGAATTAAATATAAAACCAATCCAGATTTTCAAGACAGACATTATGTGTTGTATCTACATGCAACTTTGTTGTTGTTGTTCAATTGCTGGGAAACATTTTTCTTCTTAGTGTAAATGTTTCCCAAGGAAAGGGTTACATGGGGTGAGGAGAGAACACTCAGGACAGAAGAAGAAGTAACAGAGTATCTAAGGGCACAGAGTAGATTAGGGATGTTCCTTCATGGCAGCATCTACACAGTGATCAGCAGTCTAACAGTTTCCCTTTATCTAAGGAACAACATGTGTATTCCAGGAGAACTGTTCTGCGTGGCCCCATCTGGGAGTTTGTTTCAGAACAGAATTACCTTCCCCATGATAAGAATCTTTGCTTGAGGAATTATTTTGGAAAGAGGCCATGTGCTAGGGAATAAAAAAAATATGAAAAAATGCATGATTCAGAGTAAAGCTTTGATTACTCTCTTAGGAAGATGGATGAGGAAGCAAGGGTCCAAAGAGCTGTGCCTAGAATATGTTTTAGAACAAGCTGTTGGTAGTGTCATGCAGAGGCTTGTGTGAGATAATACCAGTCAGTTGGCTTCCAGTGAATGAAGCACATCTCTTTCACCAGCCTTGGCTCTGAGTGCTTCCAGAGCAGTGCATGAGTAGTGAGGAAGGAGGTTCCTTCCTAGTGCAAGCATCATCAGTGCTTGGTGGCATCTAGTGGGACTGGCATGATAGAGTGAGATAGAACTGCCCTGAGGAGACAACTTGTGAGATGTTTTAAGGGAGTATATCATTAGGTGTTTGCTGAACCCAAGATGGTGGAAACTAAGATCGTTTGACAGTAGTTCATCAGCTAATTCTTGGGTGCCTCAACAGAGACAATAGCAGAGAAATGACATCTTTATCAGTCAGGTGTTAGTCATACTTTCTACAAAATCCCTGATCCTGTTCAACATAGAGTGCCATGTACTATAAGATTTCGGTCTAAGAAGCAGTAAAGTTTGAGTGAACTCTCTTATTTTTACATGATTTTTAAAACTGCTTTGATTCCCCCAGTTTCTTAATACAAGTATAAATCAGGAGTAACTTTTGGAGTGACTGCATTCCAGAGAAAAGTCCACAAATGAAATAAATGCTCCACTTTGCTGGAGACCTGGGTGGAGGAGGGCATCCTTTGTAAGTGTTGTGTTTGAAAGTGCACAGAAGATAAGATATACCAGCTGTGTTAAAACAAGCCATTTTCATCTCACACATACACCCTGCAATTCTACTTTTTAATTCCTAGGCAATCACTCTGCTGGAATCTTATTCAGCCACTGAGTAAAATATATGTTTGTCTTGCAATTATGTAAATAAGGTAAGTGGTTAAGATTTAGACCTGGAATAATAACGTTAGCATCATTATCCCTCCAATAAACAGCAAGCTTTGGATGTAACGTTGGTTTTGCTATATATGTTTCATGCCACAGAAGAACACAGGCTGACACAGAGGTGATGTGGTATTCTTATTGTATTTAAAACAATATTTAGGCAGGGTAGCTCCTACTGCCATTTACATGTGTGTGAAAGAAAGCCCTGTTTCATCAGTGGGAACGTGTCAGAATTTTGTAATAAAGCATGCTGTGTAATATATTTAAACACAGTCCAAATTAATTAAAGTGTAGTGGACGTGAAAGATACATACTCAATGTGACATTTCAAATAGGGAGAAAATATGATAATGAGCTATTTCCATGTGTTGCCATCCTTCTGGTTAAATAATACTTCTGTTTTCAATGAAGCCACTGAGCAGTAACATTCATTTTTGGAGTTCCAGAGTGGTTAGAACTGATTGTATACAGGCTGTAATCATTACTCTAATTCTGCCCAGGAAACCCTCTCTCCCCACCATGGAGAAATTTGGAATAAAAAGTCTCATTCCAGGAAAAAGAATTTCCAAATAATCCTGGGCACCAGATCAAAATACGAGCTCCAAATCCATTCCTTTTTCTTAATAAGAATCAGCACTTTGAAAAATGCTGCTTCACAAGGAAATAATTAAGTTCGTCAGCTTCTTGGCACTGGTGAAGGCTGGAGCCCTCTCTTAAAATGAGGCCCAGCCTCACCCTGCAGTGCATCCAAATCCCCCAAAGTTGCAAATAGCCCCAAGACCCTTCATTAACAGGGCCGTTTGTTCACTGCCAGAATTCCCATAGTTCTGGTGTTGCAAATGGCTGTGTTCTCACAGGCAGGAAACTCAAACAGGGGACAGCAGGACAGAAAGGGATCTGGAGACATAGCCTGTCTGTACTGATGCTTGGAGCTACCTTGGGTAAGGAAAACATCCTCTTGTGTGCTGAAGAGTAGAGGCCAAAGAAGGAGCTAGAAATAAGAGGTGACTATTTCCACGCTGTCCTTTGTTTACAAAGGATCTGATCACACAGATGTCAAATTCAGCTCTGCCTTAGATGCTGGGCCTTCAGTTAACTCTACGGCCCAAAGGATTGGTGATATGTGATTAAGTATTTGCCTCTTCCTAGGTCTGTTCTTTAGATTTTAGTGCTTACGATCAAGACAACTCCAGTGTTACAGACCTGACAAGCACTAGTAAGATTCTACAAAACTGCTTTGATTGCTCCAGTCTGGAGAGATCTTGCATTTAGTCCAGAGAGTAAACATACGGGCCTTTCACTTGAGTGATTTTTAGAACCACACCAAAATATTCCTTTCTATTAAGCCTCCGATTATCTGATTTTCAACAGTGAAAGGTTGCACATCATTGGTGAAGGATGAAAGGCAAGCAGAGCCCTTTATTGGATATCAAAGTGCAATGCTGGAGCCTTGATCTACAGGAATAGAAACAAGCCTTGCTTAGCACCAAGACCTTAAGCCCTTCAAGGAACCATCTAAGCTAGCCTACACCACTGACTTCAATAGGAGGTAGGTGTTGAAGTACTTTTCACATGCTTATGGATTACTTTGTCCTTATGTTGTTCTCGCTTGTCCATTTCAGGCCCCTTCCCCCCCCGCCCCTGCCCATCACCAGCAGAACTATTTCTTTCACAGCTGCCCTTCAGTTAGACAAATACTCAGTACTAGATTTAAGTAACGTGGCAGAGACTGTAATGGAAACTCTTACGATTGGTGTGGAACAGAATGCACAACTCACCTGTTTTTTTCAAAGATGACTGAGAAAAGGATCTGTTTCCTAAAGTGCAGGGAGAGTAATTTATCCCTAAAATAGTTGTGTGCACAGCTTTGCACGCTAGCTCTGCTGAATTCTACTCAATACACGGGAACCGAGTCCTGCAGTGGAGTCGATGAACAGGGCAGGCAGTCAGGTTCCCACCCCATTCCTGCTGCTGAGTGCTTTGTTGGCAGCATGTTTCAGGTGCTCTAAATCCCTCCTTCTTTGGGCTAATATTGTACCAATTTTTGTTTGCTGCTATCCAGCTAAATAAGGGGAGCAAGTGCTCCCCTTTTGGCTGCCGTTGACCTAATGGGAAAACACTGTTTGGATGGAACTTTCAGTCATCATTTGGATAGAGGTAGATAAGAAAGCATCCTTAAGCTGTTAGTGTTAAAACTAAAGATAGGCATGGGGATGTGTCACTAGGGAAAGCATATAACCCCACATGTGCCAAATCAGAGCTCGCCAGAATCCTCAGCATTTGGTGAAGTGATGGATGGAGCCAGACTCTATGGTAGACAGAGCTTTACCCATGTGTTGCAGAAAAAGAGCACTGGGGCACAGGAGAGGGGGAGACTTCCAAAGGCACTGATGCAAATTAGTTGCAACACTTTTAGAGGCTTTTGTGTGTCTGCAGGAGGGGAGAACTGCTACTGGATAGTTTACTTTGTGCCCTTGTCAAGGTACTACAGCGATGCTGCGTCAAAGACAACAGAGGAACCCAGACTGTGCACTCTGTGCTTCACCACTAGGCCTTGCTGGTTTTTCTGCATTTCGATTTAGCTCTCCTGTATCTTGTGTATTCTAGCATTGTGGTCTCAGGGTACTGCAAGGTGTCTGAACAAAGAGAAAGACTCTGGCTGTCTGAGAAGGGAACACAATGCTCTGGTGCATGTTTTGGCAGACTGGCAGTGCCCAGCAACCCCACCAAGGGGTAGGGGCACTGCTGGGCAAGGGGCTATCATGTCCTGTCCTGAAGAAGATGGGGTTATCATCAGATAACGTCAGATAACAGGGTGGGGTGGGTGTGTTTGGGAGGAAAGAGTGGGAGAACGAACCAGTAACAAAGCTAGTGTCTTCTCTCACCAGAGAAAGGGTAAGTCAGGAAGAATTTGGAAGGGGGCAGGGGCATTACAGATATCAGTGTGGGATGTTTATGGCATTGAAGGAGTTGAGAGATTAGTACTAGTTGGAGATTTTCCCCTAAAATGTTTTTTCTTAGAGGAAAATTACTCACTAGTTTTATAAGGGATGGGTTTGTGTGAGAGAGACTGTCATCCTTGTATTCAGAGTGTGCTGAGAGTGAGAATCTGTCCATCCCAGTCTTCTCCTGCTTCCTAGTACTTGATGTGTAAATCTGAGATTTAAGTGCTGCACCCTTAAGTCTTCCCCCTTGCCTGCTCCAGAATAGACATGGATAATTCAGTCCAGCATGTCCTGGATGATTGTCCTAGTAAAAGGGAGCTTCATTGTCTCAGGCTGAATAACGATAGTTGTCCCTCTGGCTTTCCTAGTTCAGACTTCTCTGTTCTTTACCAAATGGAGAAGAAGGAAAAAAAAAAATGCGAAACTGCAAAATCTGTTATGGAGTATAGGAAAAAACACACTTGCTTGTGATCAATGCAGTTATCACTGGCAGAGGGATGGTGGGAGCTGATTGTCTTGAACAGCAAGAAGAGAAGATAGTGGGCTGGAAGGCAAAAACAAGAAAGCTTTTTGATGCAGCAAAGGAGGGAGAGCTGATAGAAAGATGCATGGAGGGAACAGTGTGCAAGAGTGGAAATAACATGTTGGGCAGCAACATTGATTTGAGGGAAGCAGAGAAGTGCCAGCTCTACAGATCAACAACTTGGACAAATTAAAGAAACTAGTCTATGATAGGTTTAGACAGAAGCAACCAAGTTCTCTTGTGTCATGCTCTCAGACTGTGCAAGAATGGCAGTGAGTTGAATATGGGCTGTGAGAGCCAGATGGCAGCTGTTGATAAAAACCTGTGCAAGAGAGACAAGGACCAGGATGGGGCTGCTGAGTTCAGAACAGGGAGGGTGGAAGAAGGGTGTGAGGGCATCAGTTAATCTGGAGCATTCTGTGCATGGAGTAAGATATCAAGACTGTTGCAAGGGCGTAAAATGGGTGAGACTGTAAGGAAATAAATCTAGTTGGAAAGGGAATGGGGATGAAACAGCACGTGTCCTCTGGAAAGTAAGGGAGTGAAAGGACATGGTATCTAGAGAGCAGGCAGAAAGGAGACAGAAGGAGGGGAATTGCCATTCTAATTATGGGTATCTGTAGCTTTCCTGAGATATAATGGGCAGAGGATGACTAACAAATGGCTGAGTCACAGAAACCGTATGACTGAGAGTCTAAATTCAGCTGCTGAGGGGCTTGAATATTCCCATGAAACTTGGAAATTTCCCTCTAATACTATTCTGGTGCAGGTGATCCTAAACCTCCTATAGCAAAAAAAAACCTTTCCAGCTACTATTTGGAAATATCTAGATCAGTAAATAGGTCAATGTTCATGTTGGCAGGCAAGTTTATTACCTGATTCATCCATTCCTAGTGGAGAAAGCCACTTTTGGCCAACTAAACAGTTGTTTGTCCGTTTAGAACCATTTGCGGGGAAGTTTATTCGAATGTTGTTGGAGCTTTCACCATAGCAATTTGGTGAATGATGTTGCTTAGAGAAAGAACAATGATCTGCCAGTCTTTGTAAGCCAGTTTATTACCATTAATCATCTACTACTTGTAGAGCTTTCAGATACTTGCTACTTCAGGAAATAAGGAGAACGTGTGTCCTCTGTTTCAAGGTGCTGACTCTTTAAAGCCTTTGATTCAGGCATCATTAATGCTGGCATAAATTGGTAGCACCACCAAAAGAAGTGACCCATGCCTTCCACTCACCCTCCTCCTCCCCTGTGACCTAGACTGGGGAACGGATGTAGGTTAAAATTATCTGTTGACCTGGTTGCCAGCTGGTTAGTCAGGTATAATCATGGTTGTCTGAAGTAGTTCAGATAGTATCTTTAGGGAAAAGATATGAATGTGAAATACCCCCCACCCCTCAAGAATGGGATAATTTGTTTTCCTGATAGCAATTACTGAAGAAATTCAGGCTGATGGAAACCAGGATTAATGTCCCTCCCCAGCTGAGCTGGAGTTTCTGTGTGTGCAGTAGGGAGATTTGGGCAGCAGTGGGCTTTTGTGGGTAGTGTAGATTAATGGAGTTTACCTTCATCTGACTTGGCAATCTGTAGCTTACTTGAGACAAGTGCATTGACCCACTTCTCCCTTTTTGTTGCAGGGAAAGGGCAGTAAAACTCGCAAGCTGGCTACTGAGGACAAATCTAGAGTAAACAGGCTTTTAGCCTCAGGTCTCAGACATTAGTCACGTCCAAATCGGTGATATATCAGTGCTGCCTAGGAAATCACCAACTGAAAACATGATTTTTAAAAGTACATAACTAATTCTTCCCATAAAGAAACAGTCCTGGCCTCCCTGTTCAGCAGCATTTTTTGGAGCAGGAGATGGACTTTTTCACAAGGTCTCCCTGGAAGTTCCACAGAGGGAGAAGGGAATTGAGGAGTTACTTGACTCCTAGCCCTTCCTTTGTGATCTTCCATCCCTTTTTCATAATAGCCAGAGGGTCTCAGCAGCTGATGCTTTTATGAAACAGCAGAGAGGAGGTGGCTCTGATGTTGTTTCTTTGTGAAAAGTTTCACAATTCCCTGGATGGTATGCAGTGCTCTGGGCTTCTGCCTGCACAGTAGCTAGTTTTAAACATTTCTGTTTAATCAAGAGTGAAGGAAATGTCAGAGATTCAATGTTCTAGATCAGCAGTTTCCAACACTGATACATTTTAATCAAGCAATTAGGTGCCTTTTTTGTTATTGTTTGGTGTTTTCCACATTGGAGAAGGGAACAGATTTGCTGCTTTGCTCTGATGACTGCTAGCAGCAGTGTTTGTTGTTAACAGAGACATTTACACCTAACCACCAGTTGGCAGGTGTTAACACTTTGTTACTTGCTATTCCCACATGCTGAGGATTGTGGGAAAGCTGTCAAGCTCTCTGTCTTGTGTAACGCTTCGCTTTTACAACAACAACAACAAGACTGCTCTGAACAAATGCAGAAGCTCTGTAGGAATGCAATGCTAGCAAGGGAAACAATAGGATGGATTCTCAGGTCTCCTGTCTTCAATAGGAGGCGATATGAGGTTTTGTGGAAGGTTTGAGATATTTCCTTGTCTTGGTTTAGAAGGAGGTAGATAGAGGTTGAGTGATTTTTTTTTTAATTACTGTTTTTTTGTAATTTTTTTCTTTTTAATTGATGATATAGTCTGATCTTTAAGAAGGAACCAAGAATATACTGTGTACCCCAACATTTCTAGTCTGCCTCTGACATTTGTATTCATTTGTATCTGGGGAAAAAACAGTACGAATGCAGCATACAATCTGAGAAAATAACATGGAAAGAGGATAGGAATTCTTCGATTTGTTTGAGGGTGACTGGCTAGTGATATGAGAATTTCTATTGGTACAGCTGTTCTGGAGAGCTCAGATGTGGCCAGAACGAAAAAGACCCTCTATGAGCAGTAGCAAATACATATATAAAAATATTTATTTCTCTCTATTGCTTGCTGTCATCCACGTGCTTATGCATACTCTGCCTTTACAGCCACATTGTTTTATAGTTGAGAGATCCAAGTGATTGATTTATTACTGATGAAGTGAGGTTTGATTGATTCTTGATTTACATAAAGACAGTAAAGGAGGAGGAGTGGGAGATGCAAAGCAGCTGCAGAATCGAGCACAAAGCAGAAACTTGCTAGAGCAAGTGGGCCAAACACTGCAATGGCTTACATCAATGGTCAGTTTATATGGCTGATTTTAATATGCTGCATGGCATAATTGCACCCCTTCCCCTTGAAGAGTGCCATACTGATCATTTCTTTAACCTGCAGTATTATTCCCTCAGTGAGGAGGCATGCCATGCATTTGCTTTTTGATGGGAGTGGTTCAGATGGAGGGAACATGATAAAAGGAATGATGAAAGGGTTATTAAGCACTGGCACAGGCTGCCCAGGGCAGTGGTGGAGTCCCCATCCCTGGAGGGATTTCAGAGCCGTGTAGATGAGGTGCTGAGGGACATGGGGTAGTGGTGACTAGGCAGTGCTGGGTTAATGGTTGGACTTGATGACCTTAGACGTCTCTTCCAACCAAGGCTGTTCTATGATTCTATGGTGGATGTTCTTGCATGTGGGCTCTGGCATGGCTGCCTTTTGAGCATGGTTCCAAGTTTGGAGTCATTTCCCAATTCATCTCACATTCAAACTGAACACTAGCTTTGGATCAGCTTTACAGTGTGGTGGAAAAGAAACTTGTCCTTGCTTTATGAATAGGCTGGGTTCAGGATAGGGCATTTCTTGAGATATAGCCAAGCTGGCTTGAATCTGTAAATGCCCATCCTGACAAACCTGAGGAAATGTATGTCCCCTGACAGGTGAGTTGGCCAAATTCTTTCCTGGAAATGTTCCTACTGCATGACAGGAAGCCCTGTGAGATTTGGAGGTGGTCGAGTAGCAGATTGGTGACAATATGGTTGCACAGTCATGCTTTAGTGGCCTGCCCCCAGGTCTGTGTTACACAAGGCAGTGTCGACATAGCCTTGAAGTCTTTGAATTTAAGTTGATTTTAATTTTGAAAGACAGGTTTGAGATTAGTCAAAAGTTAGGGGCTTAATGAGGGAATCGCTGGGTGAAATCCTCTGGGCTGTGTTCTGCATTGGGTGGGATCCCAATGGTCTCTCCCGAATTCACAGGTCTATGAAGTCTGTGAACCACTGCAGCAAGCAGGGTTTTTTTAATGGAGTTAGCATTATTTTCTTGACATGAATATCAACCCTGTACCTGTGCATCGCTTTTAAAAGCCTTCATGTTTGCAGAGCTACCTCCTGCAAGCTGGTTCTGAAAGATCTGCTTGCAAAACTTGGGTGTGGGGAGGATGTACTGGCTTGCATACATCTGCATGATGTATTTCCTTACTTCAGACTTCTCTTAAAAAATTATTTGATCTTGCTTGGCCACAAGATGCAAGTCAGAGGAGTCACCAATACTGGTAAAATCAATATGTGGGACAAATATTCATGAACAGATATTGTGTGCAGGCATGCTTCTGAATTTGTTCCTATGCATATTAAGTGGTGCTTGTGTCTTTTGAAAACCCTTTGTAGAAGAATCTTTTAGCTTAGAGAAGCTACAGTGAAAGTGAGATGAGGGAATGGGACTTTAATGAATGGGGCTCATAAAGTAGATTTGACTTCTGCCATGCAACCTCTGTTGACTTAATTTGTTTCTGCACTGCTTGTTTTTTGTAAGTGAGGACATATGTGTGATATGTAGATTGTGTAGCAGGTACTGATAGTTTTTGAGGTGCTCAGGTGAAAAATAGGTGACTTAATGCAATGAAATTGTAGGTTTGATTTGAGCATATGGCTACAGGCTGACAAAAGACCAAGTTAACAGGCAATAAGAAGGTCCTTTCCTGAGGCCTGTCACTTAAGCTGCTTGCTTACATGAATATCTGAAGGACTGGAGCAGAGGTTTATGTCCTCTCAGCCCCTTAGCTGCCCTAGGTTGAGTAGAGTCATTTTGCAAGGGGATTCATGTTTAATTTGGATTATTTGATCTCCATAAGCAAAACAAGGAAGGAAAGATTTCCTGAATTCCTGGCAGGATTTCTGTTCCTTTTTCCCCTTCTTTATAAACTTCACTTGTTTCTTTTTCTTTTTTGTTTTCTTTTTTCTTTTTTTTTTTTTTTTTTCCTTTTTCCCACCCCACCCAGGCTTAAACAGTGCCGGGAAACTCTGTACTTACCCAGCTGTACTGTCTGAGGAAAGCCAAGTTTTGCTTTTTTTCCATCCATCAAAATCATAATAGTTTCAGATGCCTTATTAACTCACTGAGTTTCCCAGAGAGAAGACATCAGATACTTAACTGATATGGCCCTTGTTCTTAGCCAAAAGGCCAAGCAAAGCTTAGGGCAAGTGGATACCCACGACTTCTTTATCCAAGTCCTTGAGGATTTCCCATTAGCTAAATCAGAGTTTCATTTTATTTAATTTTTTTTTTACAAGCAAAAGTAATTAACATGGATCAAGTAAAACAGGTTAATTTATTTTCATTGTAGCCCTCTTCCTGGTGCAAAATGTGCAGCCTGTGGACAGAGAAGCTATAGTTGGTTACTCAAAGGAGTGTCTGGCCTGAAAAGTACAGCGATCACCTCAAATAGCTCACCTCGATTTGAGTCATTGCTTGAGAATGCGTATTATGAAATAGTTTTAGACCAAGTTTATTTCTGTATTGGCAAATGGATTAGGTAAACATTTCCTTGTATAAAACCACGGCTTCTGCGTTGATGACAAAACTGTGTTACACGTTTCTGTGTAACTTCACGGCAGTGTGACTTTTTTCTTGCTGCTATTAAATGAAATCCTAAAACACTGCAGTTCTGTGGGTTAGTACTGTCTTGCTCTGCTGGCAATGGAAAAATGTTTGTTTGGACTGCCAAGAAACACTTATTTGCTGTGCTTTTTGGTGGGCACATTATATGTTCTGGGCCATGGCAAGTGATTGCACAGTATATAATCCTGCAGTGTTCACAAGCATTTGCACTCAGATCAGGATGGTGAAACCTGTATCAGTAAAAACATTGTGACCTAGAACTAAGTGTTACCTGTGTCTGGAGTTCCCAAAATGCCCAGGGTATATTCATGCAACAAGAAATGGTGCACCAAAATAGAACCCTGCATGACAAAGCCTCCAGGCTGCAATATTTTCCTCAGCTGCACTCACTGTTAGGCCCTTCCTGGCAGAGCTGGACCACATCCACAGGTCATGTTGACTTTGCCTGGATTGATGGGGTTTCAGCAGCTGTCCCCTGCTGCTTTCAGGAAGTCAGGCTGGGAGCTGTTAGGTGAAACAGCCCTGTAAGATCAGGAACTGGTACTGGTGCCTGGCTGTGAATGGTTCTGTGATTTGTGTCCAGTATAATAATATCTAGCAATATGCACTGTGTCCATACCCATGTCTGGGTGTGTCAGAGGACTCCCTAGGAAGAAATGTGGAATTTGGGGGCAAATTTTGGGGCAAATAGGTTTCTAGTTCCCTTGCTCTTCTGACCCCTAGAGAGCTCCAGCTGATGTGGTTCGTAAGTCCTGCGTCATTGTCCAGCTGTTGCCTTGTGACTGTGCGGGTCTCTTGCTGGGATGAGATCTATGTCCACCCTTGCTAACTCTGGTGGCACAGCAGCTGTCCTCTCTAATGCACTGCATGCTGTGCTGTAGGTTTCAGGAAAGTATCAGAGAAGAAGAAATGGAAAAGGAGTCTGAATGTCCCCAGAATAGGCAAATTAGCAAAACCTGCAGAACTTACAATAATGCCTAAGAAATCTTTTCCTTTTCCCTGGATTTGTTTCTATCTTACCTGCCTTTCAGTGCCAGACTTGTGGGGCATGGAGCTGATGAATGGCTTCTCATGAGAAATAGTTTTTTCAAGCAGTCAATCTGAGCTGTAGGACTTGGGGAGTCAAGGAACAGTCTTCTCTTATCAAAAGGTTACTCTTGGAGTACAGATGTTTTGCAGACAGGAACATTAATATGTGGAGCTGTGATGCTGACCCTTCACTTTGGTTTGATACTAATTAATTATGTGGATTTTTGAATAGTTGGATCCTAGGTGGCAAATAGCTGGATCCAGGTGGTAACTGGTACAGATAGCAGAAAGTGAACAGCAGCTTTGCTGCTTTTTTTTTTTTTTTTTTTTAACATGGGAACTTAAAAATTCCAATCTTGCTGCATTAAACTAAGTCATGCAGAAATGCTCCAGCTGTTCTTTGCATTGTGGAAGCCAAATTCAGCATTTTGATGGGATTTTTTCCTTTGTTTTCAAGAGACCAGTAGTGAAACTATTTGATGCGTTAGGTAACAAAATCTTACTCGTACTCTCCTTCCAGTTATTTGGATTTTCCAAGCTATCTTATTTAAGGTGGACTCCTTCCAGCTCATCATGTAAAATACCAAGCTCTCCAGGAGGTAAGTGAGCCAGACTTTCTTGTGCAGTGGGATGTTTAATGATGCTGGTGGACTATTTGCCTTTTAGGGTCCCACTTCTCCTTCACTGAATGCTCTGGTGGCAGTTGAACACACAGGAATTTTGGTCAAAAGCAGTAGAACACATCAACAAATAGTTTCTGTGGTTTGTTTTCTAACAAGAGCTTTATTTGCTATGACATGTGGTGGTGAATGCTTCTCGGCTCCCTCCATTTGCAGGACAAGGCAATCCTTCTAATACTCCTTAGGGAAAATCCATTGAAATAGTTTTTTTAATTATTGAAAATAAGATGTGTCCTATTTTTCCTAGCAATTTTCAGGTGTGAGCTCTCTGAAACGCAGACGATTTTCATCATACGATGTTTTAATGAAGGCCTGTGTCTTAGCAGTGAATTGCTTCCCTCATTTTACGCACAGTGTGTGAAGGAAGGGGAGCACTGAGTTTGGGAACGCTCACCCCACAGCACTCATCCCTAGAGCAATGGGACCCTTGTCCAGTTTGGGATGCTGATGACTTATTTCATTTCACAGTCCTACTTGTGACCGTATGCTTATGCTGTGGTTTCTGAGTGCGTGATCAGAACAGTACATGCTGCGTGGAGCAGCTTGCACCTGAGCAGTTCCAAGGATTGATCTGGACACTGGGTAACCTCTTGCTTACACGCAACATGGGGTAGTCCCCCCATCCTTCAAGTAAGCCTGTACTTTCAGGCCTCAGCTCCTTCTGGTTCAATGGAGAAGAAAATAACCTGTGTCCACTATCAAATTATGCAGATTCCTTTCCTCAGGACTTGTAATTTCAAAATTGTCCTCTTGTTGTTTTCAGTGAAGCTGAGGATAGCTAGAGTTACTAATATTTTTAATTTAAGCCTTTTTAACTTAAAAAGTAGTCAACTCTCAAAAGGCTAGAGTTAGGTGACTGGTGAAGGTCATGGAAAAGTGGCAGCTGCAGTGTTAACTGGCCTGTTATCAGTGGTTGCACCAGGTACAGTTCTGTACCTGGCCATATGACAGCACAGTAGCCTGCCTTGATCTTCATTTTCTCCCTTTAATTGGGTGGCCTTTCTTCTGTCTCTCTATGCCTATAGTCTTTTTAACTCGTGAACTGGCCAGGAAATCAAAAGACTGGGCACTTAAAATTAACAAAACCATACAGCAGTGTATAGCAATTCAAAGAATATGTAAGCATTTGCACTTCTTATACCACCTGCTTTGTATGCCAAAGATTGTAATGGGAACAAAAAACTTACCGGATTCAGGAGGGGAAAAAAAAAACAACAGCCTTGTTGTAGAAAAAAAAATTATAGAGAAGAGCAAAAGAAGTTGTCTTGGGATGCGAGTGAAGCAGAAATATTTGTCATGAAGTGAGTGAATGAGGTGGGTCTAATTACTGTGTAACAAAACAAAGGAAGATGGCTTAGCAGCCGTTCAGATTTCAGATACTTAGCACTACTGCTGTGCTACAGATTTGACAGCTGTAGGTAAATGTGGAAAATGTCAGTCCAGCCCTTTTCCTAGGGATTGGCAGTATCACAGGGGTACTCATAGAGAAACCCATCAAATACTATTACCTCCATATATGTGTTAATAATATTCTTAATCTTCATTATATTTTCTCTTGGGCCTATATGCTGCACAAATATTTCCTGGCATGCCTACAGATCTCTAATTGTTTGTATATTTGGCTTGCCTTGGGCCAACTTGAAATGAATGTGTACAGGAATCTTTGCTGTGTATGGGATTATTTAAGTACCATTACTATACCTGTGCAGTATTGTTGATCATGTGTCACTCCATTCAAAAATCCCAAAGAAAATGCAGAAGGGGAATCCTGATGAGTTTTTGATCAAACTGATATATTGGGGAATCCAGTCACTAATATTCAAAAGTGTTAGTGCTACCTCTGGCACATTTCAAACTTCTGTTGGTGGAAGTAATTGTTTATACTTTTTTCAGGGTTGCCTAGAGGGAATAAGGCTGTGCTCACAACTCATCTAGAAATGCCTGCAGTAGCTCTAAGCAACCTCGTCTGATAGTACAGAGTTCAGCGTGGGCAGAAGTCTTGCCTCTGATGCTTGATAAATACACAGGGGACTTTTCCTCTCAGGTGAGCTTGCTGCTTAGTCTGAACCAGAACTGAGCTGTCTTTTTTTTTTTCCCTTGTCTCCCTCAGCAGCCCTTCCTTTGTATCCCAGCGTTAAGCACTTTGCATGAAGCCCTCTGTTTTATGTGCACTGGAGTGACCTAGTTGCCTCTGGGGATGGGCAGCCAGTGACCTGAATACATCCCCAGCAGTGGAGACCATGAGTTTCTGAGTAAATGCCAGTGAATGGGGAGGCAAAGGCAGACATAGGTCAGGGATTTGGGCCCACAAGATGACAACAGAAGTTATAAAATATCATAGAATCATAGAATGGTTTGGGTTGGAAGGGACCTCAAAGCTCATCTCGTTCCAACCCCTCTGCCATGGGCAGGGACACCTCCCACCAGACCAGGCTGCTCCAAGCCCCATCCAACCTGGCCTTGAACACTGCCAGGGAGGGGGCAGCCACAGCTTCCCTGGGCAACCTGGGCCAGTGTCTCACCACCCTCACAGGAAAGAATTTTAAATATGGCATTATAAAATTTTTTCTGTGAGGTCACAGAATCATAGAATCATTTTGGTTGGAAAAGACCTCTAAGATCATCAAGTTCAACCCTTAACCCAGCACAGCCAAGTCACCACTACCCCATGTCCCTCAGCACCACATCTACAAGGCTCTGAAATCCCTCCAGGGATGGGGACTCCCCCACTGCCCTGGGTCCTCAAACAATTGGCACGTTTCTGTTGTGCTTGATGACATTTCTGGTATGATAGAGAATGACAGCTCTGTCTTTCAGTGTTCAGTGTTATTTATTGTGTGTCATTGCCTTTGAGCCAGCTGTTCCAGACAGGTACTCTCATGTCCTTTCTTTACTCCTATACTGTTGCTTTGCTTTGCTGTGTCTGTGTGGTGTTATCTACCACTTGAGGAAAAAAAGACAGGGTGAGAATCATGTGCTGGTGTGCTTGAATGGCACACTGTAGGGGCCAGATTTCTCAAAGAACTTTTGTGCCTGTGTGGCACTGACACTCAGAGCAGGGCGGTTAGGTGTGTAGAGCACAACTGATGATGGCCAATGCGCTCCCATGCAGGCACAAATGCAGATTACAAGACTCAGTGCTACACCAGTGGCACACTCAGAAGTATTTGGCAATGGTTCTGGCACTGTCGGGATTGAGTCTGTGGCAAAAAAAAAGGGGGTACTGAGTTGCATGGATTTGTCCTAGAGACCATGCATGGCCCTTGGGCCACTTGCCTTTCTGCCTGAATTAAACGATACTATGGTGAGTATCTCTGACTCAGTTCCTAATATATATTCTCTCTGTTGGTTCAATTTGAGCAGATTTCCAAACTGCTCCAAGCGGTTTGAGTGCTGTGATGTGGTGAGTGGCCTGGTCTCAGTCATGCTGCAGGGCTTTCCTCGTCCAGTTCTTCTGCAAATAGGAAAGTCTCCTGCCCCAAAGCAATGATCAGACCTCCCCAAAGACAGGGAGGCAAGCTAGAAGACTGGCTGCTCACAGTTTCTCTTTGGTTTGTTCAGGTTAAAAAATCAGCTTTGCATATGGAGAAAGAGTGGAGGCCTCTGTTGACTGCCTTTCAAGAGACTTGCACCTTCCTTTTCCTCACTCCTGCAGCAGGCATTTGTGATTTCTTTACCCTTACCTCATCACAGACCTACCCTGTCTCTAAAGCTCTCACAAGGAACCTGTCACCTCTCTCTCCGCCCTGACCCCAGCATCTTAATCCACTCTCCCTGTGCTCCCTCAGATTTTGTTTTCCTCATCTCTCTCTCCATGTCACCTCCTGTTAGGCAAAATCTCCCCCAGTGAGCAGTGCTGGAATAGAGGCCGCACGTGGGCTGAGAGAAGAGAAAGATTTAGATATCTCTAAGCGTAGCGTGTCTTCTTGACAAATAGCCTGGTTATTCCGGGTGAAGAAAGAGAAACAGATCTGATCCTTAGCCGTCACTGTCAAAGCCCATGTGGCTGCTACACCCCAGGCAGCGCTCAGTTCCCGTAAGAGGAGCAGGTTGATGGGAAGGTTCCTGCGGCCGAGCTCCAAAATGGTCCCCGAGAGTCTCTGGGAGTGGCAGCAGATTTCTAACCCAGCCAAGAGAAAGGCCCCAGCATATCGCCTGGCTGGCTGACAGCACCTCTGAACTCTGCGTAGGATCAGCTGTTGTCACACACGCAGCCTTCCTGTGAACTCTCAGGGTGTTCAGCTGGGTCAGAGCACTGTGAAAGGCTGCGGAGGCTTTTGGTCTGCAGAAGGCTGGTGCAGCATGGTGGCTGATGCTGCATCTCTGGGTGGTGAAAGAGAAGGGGAAAAGTTGGGAAAGAGGCTTTTTCATTTCATTACTTCTTCCTGCACACTGTATCCTGTCTGCGGAGGGCACTTAGCAGATTCATGGACCTGGGTTGCCACGTGAGCTTGAAAAAAAACAAACTGAGGGAGAGTGAGAGAAAACCAAGGGAATCCATTAAAAATTGCTTCTGCTACCTCATTAATCTTTTGCAGCAAATAATACATGCAAAACTTGGGCTAGCGAAGTCTCCAAAGAGTAAAATTTTTTTTTGTGAGGTTTTAACAAATTAAAGAAATAAATTAAGTCACTAGCACAGCAGGAAAGTGCTTGAGGCCTCCAGGATTTGTATGTTTTATCATTGTTCTAAATATAAACTAGGGGAAAAAAGATTTAAAAGCATTTCAGTTGAAAAATAATATTTGCTTTAAATGGCTATGTTTGGGTTGTGCTCCCGCTCGGCGCTTCACCACATTCCCTGGCCCTGTGGCTGACTTCTGGAAACAGAAGGTGGAAAATGGTAGGAGTGGAGGTAGCAAAGCTGTGTGGTGAAGGGAGAGGCATGCTGGGAATTAGCATGAAGGATGTAAAGCAGAAATTAACCCCCCTATGCCTCACCTCGCTGCAACTGCTTAGACAACGCGTGTGTCAGAGATTAGCAGTTGGCTTTCTGCCCCCCCAGGCCCAAACCAGTGGGAAAATTTCTGGCAGCTTTCACAGAATAGCTTTGGTTGGAAAAGACCTCTAAGATCATCAAGTCCAACCATTAACCCAGCACTGCCAAGTCACCACTACCCCATGTCCCTCAGCACCACATCTACACGGCTCTGAAATCCCTCCAGGGATGGGGACTCCCCCACTGCCCTGGGCAGCCTGTGCCAATGTCTCATAACCATTTCAGTGAAGAAATGTTTCCTAATATCCAATCTAAACCTCCCCCGGCACAACTTGAGGCCATTATCCCTCGTCCTGTCACTGTTACCTGGGAGAAGAGACCGACCCCCTGCCTCGCTACCCTCTCCTTTCAGGGAGCTGTAGAGAGCAATGAGGTCTCCCCTCAGCCTCCTCTTCTCCACACTGAACACCCCCAGTTCCCTCAGCCGCTCCCCATCACACTTGTGCTCCAGACCCTTCCCTGGCTCCACTGCCCTTCTCTGGACATCCTCCAGCAGCTCAGTGTCCTTCTTGGAGTGAGGGATGTTTTGGGATGAGGTGTGGCTGGTACTCCAAAGAAATGGCCAGCCTGGTCCTCTCCTCTCTCCCTGGGCTATAGACGGGTCATATGTTTTAATGAGCAGAACAAGGTTGCCAGAAATCAGAGGAACAAGGACTGCTTTCTGGTTTCCCTTTTCCATACTTCTTTTTGTAATTTTCAGTAAAGTGCCTGGAGAGAAGAGCATTACCTCTCTATTTTCTCTTCTCTCCCAAAACTGACCCCTTTCCCTCTCGTTCCAGCTGCTGCCTCAGTACTCGCTTCCACTGCCTCTCCTCCCTGGGCTACCTCCGCTTCCCATTCACTGCTTGCTGTCTTTTCTTCCAGCTCCACCCAGGCCTTGCCTTGGGGAAGAATAACTACACTAATTCTTTCTAGCCTGTCCCAGAAATTGGAACAGCTGGTTTTTGTCAAAGCCGGTTGAGCTGTATGGTTGACAGGCAAACAGCATTCTGGAGGAGGTTTTTTAAAAGTATAAATGATGGGTAGATGTCCAGCTTCCCACTAAAGATCACCACTAGAAGTGAGGTATCGTGAATTTCTCCTACTCCAGCCATTGCTCGCACTAAAGCTGAATGCACACATGTTAAACAATAAATTAGTTTAAGGCTGCCTTCAGAGTTGCAAAGGCATGGCTGCTGTTTTCTGGCAGATTATCTGCAACTTGACTGTAATTGCCCCCCATCTCACCTAAAATCTTTGGTAGTGGGAATTATGTATGTGCATGTATAAGGAAACATTCATTCTGACGTTCTGGAGAGCTTTGTGCTGCTGGAGCTCTGACACTTGTTCCTCCAACCTCACTTCCCTTTCCTGTAGAAGCCTCTCAAGGAACCTAGCCACTGATTTTGTGTGGATTACCTGTGCACGGTAATCAAATGTACACAGCATGCAGACACCCACACTCATATATGCATGTACATGACACTTCCAAGTCAGGGAATGCCAGAATTCTGGCTACCTCTGGCATCTTCAGTTACTTTCTTTTTCTGCTGGAGCCTTTAATTATGTATGCTTCTGCTATTTCCCCCCTCTTTCATCCTTGCCTTATTTCGTGCACAGAATGGGCTGTACTCAATTACTGAGCAGCAACTTAATATTTAGTTTTCTCCCTGCTGCTCAGTGTGTGGCCCCTGCCCTTATTTACTGCACAACATTCAAGCCCTACTCTGACAAAATGGTTCATTTTCTCGCGGGCCTTTCTGTGTCCTCATCCTCCTATGTGTGTCTGTGGCTACACAAGTGATTTATGGTGTAACTTGTTCTGGTACTTGTCCCCAGCCTCCTGACGATGCCCACTTACTGCTTTTATTCTTGGGATGCCTTTAGAGTGGAAAAATACGCCAGAGAAAGCTGTATAATTTGCCGTGAAGGGAGGTAGCTACTTTATTTTGTTTGTTTGCAGCTAAAGCCTGTTCTATTTTGTTATCAAAGCTGTGGGTAAGCAGCAAAGAGGAAGGCTCTTTTATTCTCCTTGCTTCAGTTCTCAAGAGAGGAGAAAACTACCCCTTCTCAGAGGGCTGTGGGGATGGCAGAAGAGCTTTTACAGAGGGCAGTGTGGGGCATCCCATTCTCCCCGACAAATGCCCTCAGATGTGTTGCAGAGCTCATGAGAAACTCCCGAGTGTGGCACTGGGCCATGACATCCCCACATGGCCCTCATAAGGGTCTCCTGGGAGCCAGCAGAAATGGTGCAGGGCTAGGAGCTGAGCAAAGCACACTGAAAACTATTGGACTAAGAGAAGGATTGGGAGCTCCCTAGCATGTGAACACACAGCAGCCAGGAAGGTGCAGTGAGCAAGGAGTGGAGGGGACTGGGATTTTTTCTATTCTAAGACCTGTGTTTTCTCTGTTTTGAGTAGCCTGGATCGAATTTGTGCAGATCCTCACTCCTTTGGCATGCTTGGCCAAAGCATGTGAGAAGACCACCTGAAAGTGCTGGCCAGCTTGAGACTCAGTTGCACTCAAAATGCAACAAGCTTGGCAGCAGCTGAATTTCTTTGGGCACATCTGCCTGTGTTGTACACTGTTAAATCCGAGTGGTAGTCCTGGCTCTGGGGCTCTGTAGAAAGCTTTTGGCTCTTGCTGATTGCTCTGCTGACTCCTGAGTGGTTTGGGAAGGTAGGGTCTTTGTGGTGCTGGCATTTGTCACGGAGGAGAGAGGAAACACATTTGGTTCCTGTAGGGATGCAACAGCAACCACTGCCTATAAGGAAGACCCAAGATGTTGTATGGTGTTGGACTCATGTGATTACCAAGGATGATGTTTGTTGGGCTGAGGATGACAAGCAATATTCCCCCTTTCCCTGCAGTTAGCAAGTCAGGAAGGTGTTTAAAGGTGTTGATGGTTAGATAGGGCTGAGGCTAGATCCGTATTTAGCATAAGCCTCCAGCAGGCTGAGGAGAAGGTCTCTGAGACAGAGATGGTCTCTTATAAGTGTGGGGAGGGATTAAGCTGGTGGGGAGACTGCCAGGTGCTAATTGAAGGAAAAGAAATGTTCTTCCATCTATTTAATGTTTTATTGAGGTTCTCCTTTACATAACCCTATTAAGAGAGCTTTGTTTTGTTTTGAAGGCCAGCAGGGATATCTGAACCAAGAGATTGCTGGAGGTACATGACCTGATCAGAGTTTTCCAGAGCAAGTGACTAGACAAAGGGACTCTCAGCTTCCTGAAGTGTGGGGGACATCCTTTAACAGCCATCTTCTAAAACATGGGGAACAGTGTGTACATGAGTGATGTCTCAATTCCACCACTGTTGGAAAAAAAAATTCCTTACTTGCCTAGTCCCAGTCACTGTGGCGTGAGGCCCAGGCTTGGCAGGAACCATGGTTCAGTCTCCTCTGAATTGCCAGCTCTCTAAACAAACTGTATGTTGTTGAAATGGAAGAATCTATTTTCCATTGGGACTTAGAGTAATTTGTATTGAGCCCTGGGAGTTTCCAAGCTACCAGATTTTGAAATTGTCTTTGATAAAACAGGAAAGGGACCCCAGAGCATGGAGATCTTGAATCAGTGTTCTGGATCTGCTCATCATGGGAACAAAGTGGGGATCTGCCGTTAGTTTCAATGTCTGGACAGCAATGTTTATCAAGCTAAGGACAGAGGTGCTGGTAGCACTTTAGCACTTGTCATGTGAGCAAAGAGCAGCTGTGTTGCTGTGTGGCCACCTCACCACCCTGATGGTTGACTCCAGCCTTGAGTATTAAAGATCTGTAGCAACACATTTATGGCCTTACAGGGAGAAAGGGGAGGAGATGGGCTTTCAAGAAACTTATAAGGTCATGTCAGACTAGAAAACTCGTGTTTGCTTTTGCTCCCTGAACAGCCCATGCTAACTCCAAGAGGCATCAGGATGGAGCAATGGGACAGGTTCTCTTGAAGTGACCATGGGATGGCCTGCAGGGAGCCAGGCTAAATTGAAGCTACAGAATGCTTTATGGGCAGCAAGCTTAGAAAGAGATTTAAAGTTGTTTGTTTGTTTGTTTGTTTTTTAAAAGAGGGCAACTTGGAAGCTATGGCTGGTTCTGAACCAGGGCTCAAGCACTGTAATGGGAAGGTGTGGGGTTAAAAAGGGTTGACCCAAGTGGAGGATATTTCACATACAGACTTGGATTTGAGTCCAATTTCTGTGATAAGAACCATCTTTACTGTAAAGCTGAAAAGATAGTATGCAGATGAAACAGTAGAAAATAAAAGAAGTCTTGCCAAAATTTTCATTTACATGGGCTATGTAAACCTCTCTCTCAAGCTGTAGCTACTGATCTATTTTTACTTTCTTTGCTTCCCAGAGGCAAAAGTACTAACTCCATGCCAAAAAGGCTGATTTTCCCAGCATTTACCAAAACCAGCATGAATTCCTCAATGGCCAATGTCACAGAAGTTGCTTGTCTGAAAATTTAGAGAGTTTTGTATGCATCAATATTGTGGACAGAAAGGGACCAACTAAACCCCAGGCCCCAGGTAAGTCTGGATCTTTATCCACACTTGATATCTCATTATTGTGATCCAGGTTTCTTTCTGCTTGATGTCTTTCCAAGATTCCCCTGTATTCGTTTTATCCTTGACAGGCTCGTGAACATCTTCCGCACTTGTATCAAAAGGTTTGGAAAAGGAACAGCTGAACATAATCTTCAGATAAATGTAGCATGCCATGACTACAGATAAATGGTCTTTTCCAGGAGAACCTGTAGCTCTGGAAAGCTTTTGATTTAGCTTTCTCCCTGGAGAACAGTGAGGGTGATGTTATCACAGTTGTGATCCTGTAGTGTGGTGAGCTGGGCTGTGGAAACTCTCAGGAATATACCTGCAGCATGACTACCCAGAGGATTCTGTCGCCTGGGGCAGGAATGCTCTGTTGGGTAGTATGCTGCTAGGGCTTAGTAGCTTGAGCCTTCTCCAAATTAGCCAAAAGAGAAGAACTGAACTGCATATTCCACCCCTGATACAATAGAAGTATACAAACAAATGTATCCATCTCTGCTGGGCCACATTCACATGCACGTGTTGGTTCCTCAGTGCCAGATCCTGCTATGAACTCCAGCTCTGCATGATATTAGAAATGGCAGAAAGAGATAGATATCTGTATCTCTACACGCGCACATACGTATTTTTTGGCCTGCAGCATATGGTGAAGTTTGCTTAATCCATGGGAAACTCGCATAGCCATACATGATGTGACACGTATTTTGCAAATATGCAAAATGCAAACCCTGGTTTTACACTGGGCTGTATTTGTTACTGGATCCTCAAGTCCATTTTTGCTGCATACCTAGGCAGGTATGATTGGTATTTCCAGTTGTTTTGGGTTTTTTCCTGCTGTTTCAGTTTTAAAAAAATAAATAAATCCAAACCAAAAAAAAACACCCCAACATCAGAAAACACAAATAATTCAGAACACATGCTTTATGTCAACTGTTTCACTGCTACTATATTATCTCTCTAAATACGGCAGAGGCAAACCCCATCCAAACGAGGAAGGGGAGGAAGATGCATTGCAAAATTCTGACTGGATCATGTGAGCATAAGAATAGATGCACAGATACATTTTTGACTGGAAGGCCCAGCTCAGAAATGTGATGCCTGCATTTTAGTGCTTAAACATTGTAAGTTGCTGAGTGCATGTACAGTAAGTTGTGTACACTCCGGCTGCACCTGACTTGTGGCATGTGTGCAGTCACCATTTCTCTATGACTTTGGGTGTACAGGCTTCCAGATGTTCAGAAATCCCCCACAAATGTGCTGTAACAGGAGACTCCATTGGAGGGTGCTAAACTTCTTGGCATTCACTAGGAATTCAGCCCTTTGTAAAATACAAAGTTTGGGTCACTTTTTATAAAGGGGAAGCCCAGTCCAAACTCCTGAAGTCAGATGGAAGTGCTCTATTAAATTAAACAAGGAGTTAGGCTGGACCCATAACAGATCTCATGTCCCATGCTGATGTGGCAGTTTCATTTGCTTTTTCATCTTATGGGTTCTTGACTGATCAGCTGCTGAGAGAATTTCTGAAAGTTGCTTTAATTTTCAGCACACCTTGCATACTACTTATATAATCCATGCCAAAGCCATAGTCTCTTTGTATGGAGATGTTCCCTCATACTCCACTTACTGTGGTTCAATATTGCTGAGAGAGCCTGTCCCTGGTCCTTTGTAGCAGCTTGATTTATTTTAATAACTTGACAAAGTATATTGTTGTGCATATCTTCTGATACACCAGAATTAGACCCATCCCTATGTTACTGTGGTGGTAATAAATGTCACCATTACTTGTCTACCACTCAAGTTCTGATATGTACTGCACAGCTAAAGACAGTGTAACAAACTAGGTAATATCCTGGGTTGGCGTGTCCACAGTGTAGAACACAACAGGACAATTCAATCTTTCAAAAGACCCATTCCTGAAAATTATTTATCAGTCTGTATGAAGGACATGCCACAGCATTGATGTGAATATCCTGTCCCAGTACCTCGTTGCAGTTAGAAGATTTCCCTGATGTCCAGCATAGTTGTGTGGTGCAAATCTTCTTCCCTCCTCAGTGGCCACAGAGGCAATCAGTAACAACCTTTTATGTACCAAGTACAGGGGGGACCCTATAACATAGATGCTTCTGGTATGGTTATGAGGAACCAGAATTCTGGGGGCTTTTCTCTGCCACTTATTTCCCATCTGAACTAAAACAAGTCTGTTAATCTCTGTATTTTGCTACCTCAAAGGGATGTTGTGAGGGTAAGTTCAGGGGTGTTCAGATACTGCACTGACAAAGGGCTACATAGGTGAGCAGAGAGAGAGAGCAGACATGCATTTATTAATTCGGTAAAGGGCTGATATTTAACTTAGCAATGCTCCCAAACAAATCTCTAAGACTATATTATCAGCATGTCTCTTATCTCTGGAATTTTGTTTTGTGCTGTGCTACTTTACTTGGCCATTTGTGGTTTGTTTTGCAGCTTCCAGGAAAAGAGAACTTTAAAAACACAAACAGAAAATGCCTGGTAAAAGGCGTTGTAACCAGCTCTGACTCTCTATGGTATGACAGCCAACAAATATCACCTGCTGATGATTTACAGATCCCTGGGAGATGTGGGGTTGAGTCTCAAAGAACTGGAACAAGAACAACTCATCCAATATGCTTCTCGGGAAACAGCGTAATGTATCCACCCGCTTCATGCTTTCCTAATTTAGGACATGTGTAGTGTGTAATGATGAACTGGCTAACTGGTTATTTTGCTGTAAATCTCATTCTCCACCTTACAAAATACCCTTGATCCACCCCTTCTTTCATGAAAATTCAGCCCAGGGTTTCCAGTCCACACTAGCCATTCATAGACACACTTCTCCAGAGAGAAAAATGCAATGTTTTGTTGTTTTTATTTCATTGGGCAGCATTTTCAATTCTGTGACTCCTTTTTGCTTCCCTTTAATCTGCGACCTCTGTTTATTTATCCCTTTTTAAACATAATAATTTAATTAAGAAACTAATCAGCAGCACTGAAATGATCTTTGAACTACACCCCTATCACTGAAGGAAATTTATTAATGCACTCTACAAGAACGATCCTATTATCTAAAAAGCTTTCTACTGAAAGGATTTGGCATCTGAAAAGTACGACTTGAAATTCTGCACTAAATTTATAATCTAGAGATGTGAACATTATTTATAGAGTCTGAAAGGTATTCCAACTGAATCTGACAAGTTTGTCTGGATTGTTTATTAAAAATAAAACTGTTTTGAGTTCAAAGGATTTCAGAAGAGAGTTGGATATTTAGGAGCCCAAAGGACAGATTGTGAACGTGCTTGTGTTACACATAGAGGTCTAATGGTCTAGGCTGCCTGTTCAGTTGGTGGAGACTGGCATGTTCCAAATATGTTCCATTTTCTTAGGCACTTATCTTTGGATGGGCATTTATTGGCTGATCTCAGCAGGGCGTCTGCAGTTAATCATTATCATCATCTGCCAATTCCAGTTCTCTCAACTTCAGATCAAGAGAACATTTCTGAGAGCTACCTAGGATGTAGATACCTTGGGCAGACAGTGACCAGATACAAAAAAAAGAGAGTCCCACCTGTGCAGTCTAGGAACTGAGCTGTTGCTGGTTGTGTAACACGACAGATTCAACAGGAGTATCTTCTCTCTGCCAGCCATATGCTAAGTGAACACATGCTCTGGAGGACCTAGTTCATAAATCCCACATGGGATATGAAGGCTCTAAGACATTTGCCCCAATATAGTCAAGGCAGTTGTGTTTCTGGACATGCTCAGCAGAATTAAAGATGCCTCAGTAAGTGCTCTAGAGGAGGACACAGTGGTTAGGTAAGGGAGAGAAGATCACTCACTTGATGTCAGGCTGGCAATGTTGGCACCTAACTGCAAGTTTAGATCCAGTCCTTTGTCTTCTGTGGACTTGAACTGGTAGATGGAGATAACCAATTCGTTCTACCCAAATGTAGGTCTAGAATCAGGGTCTGATAGCTGGAATTAATGAGTGGCACATATGAAGCCTGGTTTTCTATGGCTTCGGATCTTGTGAGCGAATTATCCTGTGTCTAAGAAGGTGTTAGCTCTATTTCAGACTTTGACTATGGTTGGGAAATTCCTCAAAGTGCTTGTCTCTGAGGATTCTCTGATGACTAAAAATATGATAACAATGCTCTCAGAGGTCTCTTTTGTTAAGAGCACTACAATTATTTCCTGTACTGCCTCCATACTTTCACAGTATTTGTGGAAATTCATCTGTCGCCTCTTACTCCTCTAGCAAGTTGACTTGAAATGTACCAACAGGTTCAACAGGCTTTGGTGTGGGAAGAGTAGATAGATAGACAGATGATAGGTAGGTAGGTAGGTAGGTAGGTAGGTAGGTAGATAGATAGATAGATAGATAGATAGATAGATAGATAGATAGATAGATAGATAGATAGAGGCTGACGTGAAGTCCTTTCCTGAGAAAAGTAAAATAAAAATGACATAGTGTCCATCCCAAGAAGCTCACTTTATCTCTAAAGGATGGGCAAAACAGAAGAGTATGGACTGAGAGGAGTATGGTATATTAAGGGCTCATGTCAGCCAGACTGGGGAATTCTTTAGCAACTTGATGAGACACTTAAGTTTGCCACTAACTGCACTGCTGGGGTCTATTGACTTGAGCTTGCCTAGAGGTATGATGCAGGAATTAATATCCGTGCACTTTCTGTTGTCTCATTTGCTTAGTTATGTATTATATACTTCATGTGGATTCTGTAGGGGAAAAAAGAGAAGTAAAAATGAGAATAAAGAAGAAAACAGAGGACTGCCGTCTTTTCCATGAAGAGCAGATTGCAAGAGTGTGGCATTTTTCCCACACATCTTGAATAGTTTTAGGTTTGAGCTTTTTGAGGAGTTTTTAATTAATTTATTGTTTAAGTAACTGTGATGGGAAGAGCCCCTGCCACACTGATTCTAATGAGGATGTGCTCCGTGTCTTTCTCATTGTGGCCTGTATCATTTAAATATCTTAACCAACATGTGCTGTGGCAGATTTCACTTATATCTGCTTAAATTAAAGCTTGTCAGTTTAGGCGCTTAGAAGCATGCAAATATTTGAGAGAGATATGACATTCACTGCTGAAATCATTGCTCTAAATATCTGGCATAAATGACATTACTTGAGAAGGGTTAGAAATTCTTACTGTGTTGTACAGGCTGGATATTCTGGACATAAAGAAGAAAAATGTTCTTCACCTTCTGTGTTCACAATTAATGTGAACCAGAATTTCAGCTTGTTTTTCTTCTGTATTTTCTCTGAGCAATATGTGACTCTGAGTTCCTCAGAGTTGCTGCTAGGAGAACAAACAGTACCAATATCTGAGAAGTAGCTGGAGTAATAACACGATTTAACTGTAAAAGGAATGGCATTTCCTTATGTTCTCATCCCCCAGAAATGCAAGGAAAGATGGCGCTGAGCTGGAAGAGTCTGATGGAACCTTGGATATTTGAACAGCTCCAGCCACAGAAGGTGAAGTTTAATTTCCCATGTGCATGTATTTTTCCTTCTTATGGGTCTCTGTAGCAAAACACTATCCTGTGTGTATGTAGCATGTACTGTAGTATGTACAGCAGGCAGACCTTTCTGTGCTGGAAACTACTTGCTTGTTGACACACCAAAGTGAAACTTGGGTATTATTATGGAGGTATTTATTACATATCTAAACTTAATCTCAATTGTAATTTAATGGTAGTGGTACTTAATTGGTCATTGCAAAAGGGACCAGAACCCAAATATTTCAATACCAAGTGAGAGTCCTTCCTGCCAAATGTAGAGTTGCTTTATTTTCTTATGCACAGTCAGTGAACGTGCAGTAGGCAAACAATTTCAGTGCAGGTAGGATCATAGATAATTCAGGTTGGAAAGTACCTCAGGAGGCCACTAGTCCAATATCCTGCTCTAAGCAGGATCAGTCATGAGATGAGATCAGGTTGCTCATGTCTTTATCCAGGTAGGCCTTGAACACCTCCAAGGAGGTTGCACAACCTGTGAGCTATGCTGACTGTCCTCAAGCGGAAAAATAATTAGTAATTCCTTATAGCCAGTTTGAACTTCTCTTGTTTCAGTTTATGCCTTGTCTTCCTACTGTGCACCACTATGAAACGCTTGGCTCTGTCCTCTTGACAACCTTGCTCAGCAATGGGGTGCTCTGCTGAGTGCCAACTTCTGGTGACTGAGATGCAGAGAGGAGGCCCAGCCAGTGTTCTGACATCTTAGATGGCATAAAGGCAAGTAATGGATGTTAAATACAGGATTTCTTCTTCCAAAATGTTGTGTATTGGCCTCCTTCCTCAGTCACATTGCTTTTTACAAAACATTTTTTTTTGTTCAGCCTCAGACTGGTGGGTTTCCTACAGTTCAAAGTCTGAGAGTTGGGGAGAGGGAACATTTTGTTTGACCTGTATTGATTTATCTCATTTGCAATTAGGCACAGGAAAAAATACTGTTTCCCACTGAGGCTTTTCAGTGTCCCACTTTCCACAGGTTATTCCCCATTCCCTTTAGGATCTGACTTCTAGCCATAATCATCTGTAGTCATAACTTGGCTGTATTCAAGGCTGTATTCCTTGAATTATTGTCCCTTGCAACTGATGTACAGCCCACCATCATGTCCAGGTCACTAGCTTTGAAGTAGCAGTAACCTGCCCCTCAGCTCAGCCCAGGTGATGGTCAGATATGCAATGCAGAACTATTTATAATTTGAGTGAAGCTGCAAAGGAAGTGGTGGGCAGAACACTGGCTGGGAAGCTGGAGTTGACAGAGATGAGCCAGCTTTTGTAGCACTTGAGCTTTCTTGTAAAGGAGTTTTGCTTTGTGTTTGCTCTCAGGACAGGTCCAAGTAGAGGTGGTGTTCGATCCAGCGTGTTTCTGGATGGAGTATGGAGGAGTGGGTTCCTTCACCCTGAAACGTTGTGCAGCTCTGCCTCTTCAACTGCGCTCTTCCGTGCTGTGGACTCACCTCTGTCATCCTCTACCTTTCCTCCAGCTTGTCTGGTTTCAGGCCTAGAATAATCCCTGTTGGCAGCCTCCCATAGCACTGGAGTGCTGAGTGTTTCAGGCCAACGGGTAAATCTTAAGTTTTTGACTAAGAAAACTGATCTGTCGAAAGATGAAATGACATAGTACTGCCCCTGTGCTTTGCAGAACTGCTGTTTACCATTGCCTGGACCCCCGTTAGTCAGTTTAGGAGGGGCTCAGGAAATTCATACGTTCAGGGTTCCTCTGCATTTTGTTCTTCTCAATGACTGTATTCAATTAATTTGTTCCCTCCGAAGAGCTGGACAGGCTTTCTCCAGCTTTGGTGCTGCACATTAATACTTACACATAATATGGCTTAAAGAAAAGATTAACTGGTGAGTAGTCTGGAAACCTGAGGCACATTGCCCTTTTGAGTGATGATTCTGCATATGGAAGGGGGAGGAAAATATTGCTATCGGGGCCTCTATGACCTGTTCATGGGTAAATAATTCTTTAGAAAACATTAATTTGGAATGAAAAGTCAGCTCAGAGGTCTGACAGTTGTACAGCAGTCCATGGGGTTAATCTGAGAAGCCTGTGAAGTCAGTCAAAAATCAAATTCTCTCCTGATTAAGTTTTTATTTTGGAAAATAGAAAGAAAAAAAAGCAGTGCTGATTGCTGTCGGTGGAGAAAAGCATCCTCCAGGCTTGTGACATTTTAAAGACACAAAATCTTGTACATCAGATGGATCAAGCCCGCTTCTCTATAGACCATATATATATATATATGCACATGAACAATATCCTTTTGAGTGATGAGTAAGCTCTGCTAGAGTTTCCAGCACACGAAAGACTTTCAAATGGACTCATCTAAGTTTTTATGGCATTCTGTGTAAGCTGGCAAAGTGGAGTTGGAGAGTCAGGCAAGGCACCTGGGAAGGCAGAGATCTCCCAGTAATCTTTATTATCTTGGATGTCTCCCTTTCTCAGCTTCCGTTTCCAAGTTGGAAAATGAAGATAATGCCAAGGTCTGACAGACCGTGTCTGCTTTATTTGCTCTCAGTTTATAGGTAAGATTTCTTTTTTTAAAAAGATATAGTTGGCTTAACTACAGCCCTTATGAGAAGAAGATGGGTCCTCCTACCCTTTATATCTATGCAGTAGTGCAAGGAGGAGGTGATTTCACAGAAGAGGTAGGGTATGGCAGACAGGGTGGAGCAACCACTCAGTAAGAGAATCCGCCAGCCCAGTGAGCAGGGTGGGAGATAGCGGAGATAAGTGAGAAGCAAACTCACAATCTGGTGTCTTTGGAATGGGAAGAAGCAGACTTTTAGGGACCAGAAGAGACTATGCATGACTTGCTGTGGTCCAAATATTGACTGAGTTGAATGAAACCAGGCTAGAAGGCAAAGATTTTCCTTGTGAGGATGCAGTGGACAGGGAAAAATTGATTTATGTTATCCATTTTATGGTGAATGTGTTTGACCTAGTCAGTCCAGCTTACACTGCTTTGAGAAGTTAAGGATCCTAATTTATATTCTAGTAAAATATGATGAGAGCCTTGCTGAATTCTGCAGAGATTGTAAGAAGTTAGTCCTTGAAGGTATGCTGTTCTCCTCTGCTGATACTGAATACAAGCCAAAGCAATGAAGGTTATGCTTTTCTTGGCTGAAGTGGAAACATCTCCAGTCAATTAAACAATTAAAATTATCTTTTGTTCTTTGATACCTTTTTTCCCCCACATGTCCCTTTTTTATATCCTTTCTCATGCTGAAGTAAAGGCTCTTTGGAGACAGGACTACCTCTGCTTCTGCATCGCTGGAGGTGAGCAGATCACCGCATGGTGCTGCTGTAGAATAGTTTCCATCAACTCCAGGTCCCAGTGGGGAACACAGTTCTCCATAAATGCAGAGGCAACTTTCCAGGCTTTAACAAAAAGAAACACACAAAAGAAAATGTGAGATATATGGTTTTCTTTCTTTTGATCCCTTTTTCTGTAGATAGTGCATGTCAAATTTAACTTGCATAGTCCCAATGAGATCTAGTTTATTAGCTCTAATAGTTTATATGCCTTACAGACATAAACCTCCCTTCTTGCCCATTCCTGCAGAAGTCACTATACTAAATTCCCAAAATATATTCTGAGCCTACACAGACATCAAGATCCCAACAGTAACTGGAATATGTTGTTTAAGTCAGTGGGAATTCTGAAAGTATCTTATCACTCAAAGTCAGCTATTAATTGTAAGTAATAATATTCATTCTTATTAATTATGGCTATAGAATTATGTTGGACCCTCTCCATTTTTTAATGTTTTAGGCAGTGCTCCATGACACTTTGACTAGCATTTAGAAAAATGGCCTGAATGTCTTTTTCTCAGAGCAAATAAATTAATTTTTATGGCATGGAAGTGTAGGGTAGAACTGAATAAGTTAGTTTGCCATGGAAATAGTCTTTCAAAACATTGGAAAAGCTAGACACTCGTAATAGCATGTGGTCTAATTTCCTGAACCTGTGAGAAACCACATGAAGTATTATATAGCTTACTGCTGAACATATGCTTGCTTCCTCACGTATGTAAAAGGCAAGGCTGGAATATGTGTGTGTGTCAGGTCCAGAATTCCTTATTCTGTCCCTTACAAGTTCAAAACCAAAGCACTGTGAATGACAAAAAGGCATGCCAAGAAGTGAGCCAGAACAACTTAGAGCAGCCTAGAGGCTTCTAAACTAGACTGGACAGGAAGAAAGTAGCTTTTGCTAACAGATAGCTTTCTAATTTGTCGATAGCTTTTATTTTGTTTTTATACATCTCATCAGACACTTTTGGAGTTACATTTTTTTCAGTGTACACCACTATGATCAATTTTGTAATTTTATGTAAGAACCATACTCATCCTCTGCTCCTCAGACACGGCAGACTTTCTCCAATGTTCCTGCAGTCTTTTCACAACATTTCCAAAGAAGTTTACTGAAGTAGGGGTGGGGACAAAGAAAGAGTGCTGTGTGGGGTTTTTGGTTGGTTGTTTTGTTGTGTTTTGTTTTTTTTTTCTTTTAGGGAACAAACGCATCCCTGAGTTTAAAGCTCGGAAGGAATCTTGGCTCCTTTGAGGCAGCATCAAGGTGGGATCCTGCAAACATGGGTTCGGTTGCCACCTAGGGAACACAGTGCATTCAGAATTCATATTCAATTTACTTGCATTTACGTGAAAGCACTCTGGATTTCAGAGCCTGATTCTGGGGTGACATTGAATAAAAGATTATGTAGCACTTTATAGAACTTTTCCTTTATTAGAAGCTATATAATTACATTAAGTTAGACTGAAAATTTGAACTAATACTTTCCCTTGAGGCCCAGGCTCTAATAATGGTAAAAATCTGTGAAATAGGATAAATACAATTCAATAATTATATTGATAAATAAAATGAAAATCGACTAATTGTGTCATTCAGTCAGTTGCCTGCCTCCGTTGTTGCTGCCTTTCTGCATCAGCGACTGCTAAACTTTTTCTGTCACACTTCAATAAATTTAATTGTGCAGAATAAATGAGCTAATTTTTGAAGTCACAGGCTCTGTTAGCAAGATAAGGATGGTGATTTATTGACCTCCTCCAACTCTCTAAGAGTGTCACCCTCCTTTTTACTGACAACCATAAGAAGGGTTTTGTCCCTCTTCACCCAGTGCCTTGATGAATCCTACTTTGTGTGTTTACCTTCCCATCTCATTTTATTGAAGTCACATAATACACCATAATAGACCAAAGATCCCTGCTTCAGTTGATGACTGTACAGACTATTCCAATTGATTAGCAGAGCTGTGAGGGTTTTATCTTTCTTTTTAATGCTATTTTCTTCTGATGGTCATTTCATTCTCTGGATTTTGCAAGGATGGCTGCTAAAGGGAAGTACAAGAAAAGGGGTATAGATTAACAACTTTTTTTTTTCTGGAATCTGTGGTCTAATCTCATTCATGAAACATGAGCTCATCCACCCTACCAGGATGCACACTCATTTCAGTGCTCATTCACATTGATAGTTTGACCATGAACACAGGTAAAAGATAGATATTAGACATTGGACATGCCTCATCAAAATATTTTCTGCTTTTTTAAACTTTTGTTTCTCTTTCTTGGGTCTTCTGTTTAGATGCTGAGAAGATGATGAGAAGGTGAGAAGGTACAGGCTGTCTTGTCTGTTATTGTCATTTTGACAGCAATGGGTTTGCTAAACTGACATAAAATGGTAGAAGTAAAAAGGCTGCACCCTTTTCTTCCCACCTCTTTGATTTACTTTGATTGTGAGTCGGGGTTTTTTTTTAGCAAAAGATCTACACGACAGCCACAACTATCCTTTTCCATAATGCTGGATATTTTGCTCTAGTCTTTATATTAAAGCCATAAAACAACCTATATGCATATGAAAAGGGATGATTACAAACTGTGGTACAACTCTGTCTCTGTTATAGCAGAGAAATGGGTTGTCATGCTGTAGCAATATGATCCCTGAATCAAAAATCTTGGTATTCTGTTGAGTCAACAAAACTCTGCAGAGAAAAATCAACACATCAGCTATGTCGAAAAATAGTCTCAAAGTTCTGCCTGTTTGTTCCTCACAGTAAGCTTGAATCTACCCTTCTCTGATTACGATACTAGGTAACATAGCAAGTCAAATGTATACGAAAGCTAGCTTTGACAAACTTGGCCTCCTAGAAGTGCACAGCAAAAGACTTTTTATGGAGCCAGGATTTCAGCTGGGCACCTAGAACACAAACTGTGAGAAACCTTTTTCTCATGTTTTACTTGTTATATTGGACCTTTTTCTGCTGTAATTTTCTTCTAAAGAAGACTTATAACCTCTTAAACATTTCCTGTCAGGTGCTGGCTAGGTGAAATGCATCCTAGGGAATTGCAGCTGGAGGAATCACGATGTCCCACATACAGAGCAGTCCAAATTTCTGCCAAACTCTTCACTGTGTCTTTAACTCAAACTGCTTGTACTGTTTGTGATTGATGCTTGTAGCAAAAGGCAGACCTAACCCAGGAAAGCTTTCTGCATCATAGCTCTGCCTTCAAACAAAAACATATATCCAATTTAACAGCCTACCCTGGGAGCTCCACACGAACTTAACACAGCCTTTGCATGTTCCTCCCTGTTTTCACTGCATAGTTGGTGTTTGTGCCTTGGTTGCTGTGGGTCGCTTAATTTAGTCTCTCTCAGGAACTTGCACGTGAGCAATTCCATTAATTTTTGAGAGAGTATGAAAGTAAATGAAACCTGAACAAAACTTATGCTTTGGTAAAGAAACCTTTGCCAACTTTAACAGGATTAAATTCCATCAGCATGTAATGCTTTATTGGGCTGTAGTGAAATATTTTGGAGAAAGATTTCCAGTTCATAAAACACTTCCAAAATGTTGACTGACCTTATGTTTTGTGGTCCATTATCTTTTTTTCTTTGCAAACTGAGTTCCAATTGTTCTGCAGATTCCTTGCACCAAGTACAAGAAGATAAAATTTAGACTGAAGAGCTGGACCCTGTGAGAGGTACAGGAGATTTCCAAAAATGCTAAGTCTGATTTAGACCAACATTTCTAAAACCATGACTTCCACTGAAGGAGGACTGTGTACTTCTTGTGAAAGAGAAAGTCAGGAAACTCTTACAATAAAAGTAATATTCATTTTCCAGTTCAGACTTTCTTCTGCTGTGACCTTTGCCAGACCTTAAATTGTAAGTAGAGGAGAACATATTTTCTAATTAATCAGAATTGAAGACATTCATCATGCTCTGTAAATCATAACGCAATTCTGTCCTCCTTTTTCACTGGTTATGTGGCTACGACTGAGAGTTGCTGATCTGATCTGGAAGTGACTTGGCAAAATACCCGCCACTTGTCAATCCAAGTCTAATTTACAGACCATCTGAAGGGAACAAGATTTGGGGAATTATGGAGTCTGTAGATGAAATCAAAGTTAGGTAAATAAGGGCTCTTCATGAAAGCAAGCCTATCATCCCTATTGCTGAATATAGAAGGTGAACTTCCCAGATAGGGAGATAAATCAGAACTGAGTACAGAGATGAGACTTCATACTGCTTGGTGGAATTCAGGTATCTTCCTGAAATACCAGGCTTTTGGTTCATTCTGCTGAAGAAATGGAAGCCAACCCCATTACTGGGGTAATGCGTGGCCAAGGCGAGGGTTGAGATTTGAGATCTTTCTGTATTTCCTGATGTTTGAAAACCAAGGTGGCAAGAACAAAACCATCCAGCTAAGTAAAAATAGGGAGCTTGAGGGCGCACTGAAGCCCAAGTGAAAACAAATAGAAAATATTGTCTGGAGACACGAGCCATTCTTTGTGCATGGCTCGCTTGGGTCCCTGTATCCTCTTCCAGTCCCCAGGACAGACCTAATATGATTAAATCAGAGCATCCTCTGCTTCACAAAGTATGCTTACTGCAAGACACTTGTTTCCAGTTGGGATTTTTTTTTTTATGTTGTAGTTTTGAGACTGCCTTGGAATATTCTGTATAACATCAGCCACTGTGCAGATTTGTGTATTGTACTGTAATTACTTAAATAGGGGATTTTGTATGCAACAGCCAGTGATTCATGAACTGCAGGGTATCTGCAAAAACAGGCTTTCATTGGGATTATGGGATGTTAAATGCCTGGAGGTTTTTGCCTTTGATAGCGGACCTGCCATTGCATCCACACAGGGTTTGTCTAATAAATTGTATTAGTGCTTTCCAGCATCCTGATAACTTCCCTCCCCCAACTCCTTGCTCTTCTGAAGTGTTTTGAAAGAAAACTGGCTCTCTGTGAATTATTCCTGTGGCAATCATTAAAGAATATGTTCAGCGTGCTTGTTGTTGACCATGCAGTATAACAGAGAACAAAGGTGAACAGCTTCTTCAGAAAGGACTTAATATTGTGATATTTACAATTGCATGATTTCTAACTAGAAATAAAGGAGTTGTGAAGGGTGTGGGGGAAAGCCCACAGCTGGATATTCTCAATGTTTTCAAGGGGATGTAGTCATTTACCTTCCATTAGTTTAGGGTTATGTAGCTAAATCCCCTACCTCCTTTTGGAAATAGTCTCAGCCACTGAAGAAAATGGAGCTCCTGTTTGATTTAAGGCATTGTCTAACTTGAAATGTCAAACTATTTCAAGCCCATGAGGAGGAGGAGGATGACATACTGAAGACAGTGGTGTTCGTGCCTGTGTACCTGACCAATGTGTTAGACTAGGAACCCTTGCAGAAACAGGTAAATCTACAGCTTTTTCCTTCTGTGAGATCCAGCAGGAACTAGGCAAGGGGAATCATAAATATATGATAATGGCTTGCTGCCCGATAAGAACCCCTAATTCATCCAGGGGATAACAAGTTTCTGTCTGGTGAAATTTCCTTGCTGACTTTTCTGTCAGGCCATTTCGACATGTCTGCAGGTTTTCTGCCGTAAAGACAGAAACAGAGTTGTTTTGTAGTCACTTGTGAGTTTTAATTACAGCAGGCACAGTATTTCAGACACGTCGATGCTTGTTTTTATGTTGGGATCCACATGGCTACACTTTCTTTCCAGGGACTGGGAAAGATCTTTTCCTTAGTCCTATTTCCATGAGATCTAGAGCTGTGCAGATAAAAAACAAAACCAAAAAACCCCTTACTGCTACTATCTCACTTTCTTCTGAAGTCATCACAGATCAGGTAAGGAAATTCAGTAGAGAACAAGTACAAGTCAGGGTAAGTAAAATTACAGTGTGTGTTTGGGGCCCATGAGATTCTTCACTGACTTTTATTCCCATGCATAAGGGTCACGTCAGCCATTAGCAGTAAGAAAATCCAAGACCTTCCAGTTTCCACCCTCCTTCACTTTTGGCTGTGCCTGTGTGCAGCAGGTTGCTTGCTATTTTAAAGGCTCACTAAAAATATGAGGGCAGTAAGTAGTGTGTACCTGTGTATATACTGTGTGTATTCAGACAGAGCTGTACGTTCTTGGCTGAAATCCTCTGCTCAGCAGAGATTCTTTGGGTTAGGTGGTTTGTAAAGGTGTGCTTTTGTTTTTAAAGCTGTGTGTGTTTCCACTCTTACTATTCTCAGCTCTATTTTGCAGCAGTTGGCCATGCAAAGCGATACTCTTAATCAGGGCATCGGAGGAGACTCAGCCCAGCAAAGCTGCAGATAGAGCAGAACTCACTGCCACTGTTTTCCATATGTTCCTCTCTATTGGGGGCCTGACTGGACCTCGACCTGAGGAGGAAGCAGAATGGAAACTTAATAGAGAAGCGAGTCCCGCCCACAGGTATATGAAGCAGCCAAACTCTTTCGTGCTCTCTGGTTTTAGCATGTTTCTGTCCTGGGGGTTGGTGTGTGTGTGTGAACATTCATCCCTTGCTCTGCCGAAGTCCACAAAAACATCTCCTAGTGCTCAACCTCCATTTGGAGCCCTTCAAAAGAACCTTCCCTATTTCCCTTTTTTTTTTTTCCCTTTTTGTTTTAAGTTAGTTCACATTGATTAATCATCTTATAAATGTTTAGGGCTGGGATTGTGAAACCTTTGCTGGCAAGAATTTTTGCCCTGGAGTCAAGGAGACTACTCATTAGCATGACTACTTGCCAGCATGAGGGAGGGATTCACAATCTGGACGTTTGTAGTTTTAAAAATGTGTCTCTATTTAGCTGATTTGAACAGCTGAAGAGGGCTGGTTATGGAAATCGGACTAACAGGCTGTCACACTCGGGTGTTTTACTTCAGAATGCATCTATGGTGAAATAATTTTTACGTAAGGCACACATTTAAACTGTATTTTTGGTTGTCTGATTGGTGTTTTCAGTCTTACTTAACAAGCATTGTGTGATACCCTTTCAGCATAAACCAAACCAAAGCCTTTGTTGTTAAATCCCCTCTTTATACCCCTCTCAGCTTACAAATGTTAAAACGTACCTGGGTCAGTATTGACAGGAAAGTCATTATGGGCCAGTTACACACATCTCTTGGAAATGGCTCAGTGCTTGCAGGACACCTGCTTCACAGCCCTGTAGGTGGAGGGGGTAGAAGATGAGGAGCTGGGTAAAGTGGTGTCTGCAGGATATGAAGGTGGTATACGTGTACCTCTTGGTCCTGCTTGCAAGAAACAAAACTGAGGAAAGGAGTCTGGCACTGTGACAGAAAACCCTGTGGTTTATATTACACCGGCTCCCCGCTGCGAGTCACTCCCTCCCCCTTTTTTTCTGAGAACAAGTGAAACAATTCTGCCTCTGCTCTGCATGGCTAACAGCAGCAGTGACCTTCAGGCTTGCCACTGGGATCATCTCAGGGAAAATTCAAAACAATGCTATCTTTCCCTTTCCCCCATGCTCCTCCACCCCACTGGGCTGCATTGACTCCTCTGCTGCGGCGTGGCCATCCAGCCTGGGTGCTGGGCTGCTGCAGCACAGGAGTTCCCTCTTCTCTCTGCATCTCCCTCCACCTTGCACAAACCTGACAGGGGCATTTTTCACCTCCTCACTTTCCTTTTTCCTCTTTGATTAACTTTGGACCAGATGGCCAGTCCCCAATCTCTCAGCATGCATTTGACTGACAGGAGCCTTTGATAAACCTCATAAGAATGAAGTCATCTTCAGGTCACCTCCTCTGCCTGGCCTTTAGCATCCCGCACATACCACCATTATCTGCTGAATAGGAGACAAAGGAAATTAGCTCCAATTCCCTATCATCCCCATTATTTCCACACTGATTTAAACAATGAGGCAATGAGATGCCCTTCACTTTCCTTCTAAAGGTACAAATGTCAGCTGTTAAGAAATGCAAACAAGAGGGTTCCCATGTTAATGGATGGGCTTCTTTGTAAAGCCATGAAGTGGTAAAGTGGATTTATTCACCACCTGCCTGGAAAAATGCTTAACACATTTCTAAACAAATTATTTAACCACTTTTATTTTATACACAGTGCAGAGTGCTTGAGAAGCCTCATTGTCTTGGTCTGGAAATATATAAGATGATGATATATGACTTTGTTGTTTTTTCCATATGCAGTTATCAGAGTTTCATTTGAGACAGTCCTGAACTGAGATCTTGGAATCCAAACCCATTGATGTACAAAAAGGTTTCAAGCACTGAGATGTAGGAAACTACCTCCAATTTCAAGTGAGGAAAGAAATTTGGATACTCTGGACGGAGGACAGAAGAGCGTGAATGAGAACAGAATCTCTCCAGAGATTTATAAGTAGTTACCTCACATCCACTTGGCTATTAACCTTACATCTGAGAAGAGAAATAACAATACCACATAAGAAGCGTTGCCCCAGGGGTATTTTAAGATAGACATGCTAGAAAATATCTTTAAAAATATTTATTTTGATGAGACTTCTTTCCTGAGATTGTGGTCTTCCATTTGTGTTGATTTGACTGGCAGTTAATTCTGGGTTTTTGGCAACTGAAAGTATGTGAATGTTTGGGCACTTGCATGAAACCATTCTCCAAATCACTGGCACACCCACATACGTTACAGGAGATTAAAACAGCAACGATCTCCAAATTAACTCTTGGGAAAACTGGTCCCGAAATTACGCTTTATGTTAAATGTAACTTTGTTTTTCTTCTTTGCTTACGAGTCTCTCCCTAGTAAAGCAGTCAGGATCTTGCCTCCGAAACAGGGCTCACTACACTCATCTCCTGACCTGCAGTTGAAAAGCACTAGACAAGAGTCTATCTATTTATTCCACAGAGCAAGGATCCTGTTGAGAGCTAGAAACGGCGAGCTGTATTCCCGTTGCCTGCTGTGAAACATGGGAGCAATGACAGCATGGCAGGTCAAGAGACTGGTCAGCAATTTTGACCACCTGTTACACCAAGTTGCTAGATCTTGGTTTCCTGTGCAGTCCATGGGAAGAAGAAAAAAAAAAAGTCATCTTGGTACCCACGTTAGGCACGTAGAGAAGTCAGTCCTGCCTACTTGATGCATTGTGACTGCTGCTCACAGAAGGCAGGAGTCTGAATCAGTCCTCGCTTATTGACCTTAGAAGCCATTGTGGGGCGGGGGGGTTTCTACGTTACGCTCTTACATTGGACAGCCTGAACATGGCACTGAAAATGATGATCTGTGAAGGCCTTTCTGTTGTTTCAGAGTCCTATGTAGCATTTGCCACATACCTTTAGCCACTGATAAAGGCTGGACTGTTTCTTTACAGTGTTGTCACAGATACCTGCACTTCACCAGTGGCAAAGTGAATTCTGATGATGATTGAGGCTGATTATGCATCTGGGCACACCTGGGTAGCCTCCACTGGCAGAACTGGCATAAGAGGACATCTAGGTTTTAAATAAAGACCCTTTCCATATGAATTCAGACATACTCTTGCTGCTGGAGGAGGATGTTAATATGGAAGTCAGGTAGCACTTTATTTGTTTTGGGAGAGTCTTTTTTTATGGCTTCCCTTATTGATACAAGATGATCCATATTGTGGCACTGCAGTAAAGGATTCCCATTCAGAGCTGGGCATATAAACTCAACAGAAGTCCACCAGTTGAGAGAGGGCTTGAGAAAAGTACATTAAGCCTAGTTAATGAATGTATTCATTCTTCAACTATTCCTGCAAAAAATCAAAAGAAATGTCTAGCTTCTTTCATCTTTCCAGCTGAAAAGCTTCCAGTGTGGCCTGCACCATTAAAGGACTCCAGCTGCTTTGCAATTATACCTTGTTCCTCTTCTCCTCTATATTCCGTCTTATAGTGGTGAATCTTCAATCACCACAATTTTGTTGGTGCTGACAATAAAAGGATGGTCCTCTGACAGCTCTGAAGAACCTGTAATTCGTGTTACTCCTTGAAGTATTTGACTAGCTAACACGGAAGGCCAGATGCTTGCTTCCATTTATCAAATCTCCCTTTTTCTATGCTGGTGTTTCTATCTTGATAATGCCTGACTTTGTCACCAAGATGCCCTTTTTCTGACCCCTTGACATCAAGCCAGTCAACTGACTGAAGATGAGCCCTAGACTTAGCTAGCCAGAACAAGAACTAGTCTTGGGACAGGAAAAGATGGCTTCTGCTCCTGTGATTAGCAGCCTTGGTAGTACTTTTAAGACATCTGAAGGCACCTTTGCGCTGGTAAGGGTGGGAACCTCAGCACATTTCCGTGTGTCCTGCTGCATGCTCTGTGATCGAAATTTGGAGGAGGAATTGAGCTTCCAGCAGCGGTTATGAGTTAGGCAGCCACAAAGTTTCTTTTAAAGATCCTTCCGTGTCAGGGTGCAGATCAAGGTGCAAAAACATTTCTCTGAAGATCTTATTTTCCTAGATAGAGAAGACTGAGTTGTATAGAGCTAACCTGTGGCAGGGGTTGAAAGCTGTCTGCAGTACTAAGTATTTTTATGAAGTACAGTGCTCTCCCACAATTTGTTTTTCACATACAGCCTGTCACTATTTGAGGTGTTTGGCCATCCATCTCTGCAGATAAATGGACACACCAAAAAGATGGACAGATACATTGGCACCAACACAGTTTGACTTAGGTCACTTTGCAGTCGATACTCAAGTCAGCCTGAAGAAGCAAGAACATGATGAAAACTTTAATCTCAAGATTTTGATTTTTTTTTTTTTTTTTTTTTTAAGCAGAAGTATCAGCTATCTGCAATTCAAAGCAAGAGGTTGTGTGTGGGGGGGCACTTATGCTTCCCATTTTGCTTTTAAGAAGGTCACAGTGAAAGCTTGTGATTGAATATTTTGCATGGAATTGCCTATGACAAAGACAAAGACAAGGAGTTTGTCAGAGCACTATGAAAAGAGTGAGAGAGAGAGAGAGAAAGATCTGTGTTAGATTTTTAAGGTATATTTGAAAAAATGAAATAAAAAAAAAAGCTTTAAAATCCTCAGGGACTTTCCAATTTATCAAGAAAGACACATTCTTCCTAATGAAAGGTTACTGACCTTCATGAATGTGACAGTTCAATTACAGCCCATTCATATGCAGAGCAGCCGTTGATAAAGGATTTAGGAAATGTGACTAGCATAGCCAAAAAAAAAAGGGGAGGGGAGGGGGAATGTCTAGAAAATTATTTTTTATTGTGGAGCAAGAAATATAAATAAGAGTCAGGTAGTAGAACCTTTTCTTCTCTGGCCCAGTAACCCATTAGATTTGCTTCAGTGAATACATTGACTTTTTCCTCTTCTTTTTCTACTAATATTTCTGTCTTTTTAATCCTCTGAACTACTAAACCTAACAAATCATAAAGCCCTTGGGGTGCTGAGATGCAGGGTTTCAAACATTTTTTTCCCTCTGACTGGCAGAGAAAGCTGGAATGTGTCCTAATGTTATTTTAAGTGCTTGAGTAGTATTTAAACTCTTAAATGGATGGAAATTTAAAGCAGCAGCAAATGCACATAGATGTACCCTCTCCTTCCTTTTGCTTCCACCTTCTTCTCCCCCCCTCTTCCCCCCACACACTGAGTTTGGCCTCTCCAAGGCTGTTAATAGCCAAAGCAGATATTGGCTAGACTCTCTGGAGCCAGCCTTCAGCCAGTGGAGGGTGACACCTGTGAGCTGATGTTTGTTGAACTCCTCCAGGTGTAGGAAAGATGCTTAAATTGACATAAGGCAGGGGCTGCAAAAACAGGCAAGTATGTCGCTCTTACATACATCTCCCTGGAACATCACAAGGCCAAGTTGTTGCGAAACAGCTAGAATGAAAAAAAAAAAATCTGTTTTGCTTGCTTTGAAATAATTCCAGATTATCTGTTTATCCGTGCACATGCTCATGGATGTAGGCCTATGCACACATGAAGTATGCATAGAAAATAACATAGGGTGTATGTTCCTACATACACACCTAACAAACCTATCTCGTATTTTAAGGTGATAGCAGGCTGAGGAGTTGTGGAGTTAGATGAGGACAGTCCTTTGCTTAGTGTAAGTTCTCACAGGTGGTCCCAGATGGAGCAGCTGTGGTGGAAGTTTAGTGCTCACCTATATTTATGTTAGGTCATGATTATATGGAAGGCATTGTCTTCCACAAAGCAGAAAACACATTCTTGACCTTAAGCAAGTGCTCAAATTCAAGTGCAATCAGATGGGTGTGAAGAAGTGCTAAAACTGTCTGCAGAAGTCAGAGCCAAATGACATTTCCTTGACCTCCACTCAGTATCTGTGAAATGGCATGCATTTTTCTGAGAAATGAGAAGCTCTCTTAATTGGCACTATGTCTGCCCAGATACAGGGCTGAAGTTTTCCACACTGTTCAGGAGGAGGGCCACGAAGATGATCAGAGGGCTGGAGCACCTCTGCTATGGGGACAGGCTGAGAGAGTTGCGGTTGAGCCTGGAGAAGAGAAGGCTCCAGGGAGACCTTAGAGCACCTTCCAGCACCTGAAGGGACTACAAGAAAGCTGGAGAGGGACTTTTTACAAGGGCATGGAGTGGTAGGATGAGGGGTAATGGCTTTAAACTGGAAGAGGGGAGATTTAGATTAGATATTAGGAAGAAATTCTTTCCTGTGGGGGTGGTGAGACACTGGCCCAGGTTGCCCTGAGAAGCTGTGGCTGCCCCCTCCCTGGCAGTGTTCCAGGCCAGGCTGGATGGGGCTTGGAGCAACCTGGTCTGGTGGGAGGTGTCCCTGCCATGGCAGGGGGGTTGGAACAAGATGAGCTTTGAGGTCCCTTCCAACCCAAACCATTCTATAATTCTATGACTGAGACTGTGAGATCTCTGTTCTTCATAGCAGAGCAACTGCAGGGAGAGGAGGCCAGTGCAGAATATTTTTTACTCCTGTTATGGCAGGTTACAGTTTCTGGGAAACCAGAACCACTCTCAGTACTTCATTCTGCTGCACTAGACCTTTGTATTCCCTGCCTAGTTACCTTCTCTGAGTAAATTTCAAGACCTATCCCCAGTGGATATCCCCTTGCTTTCTGGGTGCTGAAATTTGTATATGTTCTCAGGAAAGTTCTGAGGGGTCTGTTCCTGAGGTCATGAGGCTTTTCATCAGTAATGACCCATTGGTAATGACTGCTTTGCAGCCTATCAGCTTCCGTTGGCTCATATGGGTTTAAGTGATCATTGTAGAGGAAAGAACACTTCCTTGTCCTTAGTCTAATTTTAGATCAAGGGCTGGCATGGAATTGGCTTTGGCAGCATTGAGTGATAATGTCTCATAGTGATGTATACAAATAAAGTAATCAATCTGTCTTTATTGGTTCTTTCAGATGACTTTGAAATGCATAATTGTAAGATATTGAATTATGGAAATGATGGTAGAAATTACCAGGATCCCTTTGGAATGATCACATTATTGCTTCCCTTTTAAGTTAATCTGATCAAAGGGCTTTTTAAGATAGAATGCTTTGTTCTCCCTTTTGTTCAGCACGTACCTGAGACTTTCAGGAGGGTGTTAGGAGACCCCAGGAGAAATGAATCCTATACATTCCTGCAAGATCTGTTTCCAAGAAATCTGTTGATGCAGTGTAGCAGGCAACACAGTCTCTTTTGAACACCCTGAATTTTTTTATATGCTTTGTGCTTTTCCTGGTAGTATGCTGCTCAGAGTATACTGGAAGCTTTAGGCAGGCTCTAACAGATGACCATCTCCCCTGTCATAGCTTTTACCTGTCTCATAGCACAACAAGATTAGACTCAAGGGCCTTTGAGCACTGGAGAGGAGCTTCCTAGTAGCATGCTCACCACTTGCTTTTAGTGTTGAAAAGAAAAACAAGATAAAGGGATTGAAAATGTTGACATTTTGAAGTCCAGAAAACCTCTTTGGAGTCTTTGCAGTTTGGGTCCCAGACCAGCAGAACAGTTACACACTGAGGCTGGAATGTTATTTTATCTGAGCTGAGGACTGAATCAATTATATTTAAAATGGAGAGAGTACAAGAACTAATCTGAGTACATTCCATAAAATTCCCTATGTCATTCCACAAATATGTTCACTGCAACCTGCTGTAGTCTGTTTGGACTATGATGTGATACAAAGGGTTTACTGGAATTCATCTAGGATAACCTTTCTGCAATGTTTTGTCTTTGCCTCTTGTAGATAATACATACCATCTAGGTTGGGGTTTTTTTTCCCCTTGTAAGAGCCACAAAACAAGACTATAAAACATTTGGCACAGAAAATCTTTACTGTCTTTTGAAATTAGTCTTACTTTTCACCACTAGTAAAATGTATTTAATTTACTTCCAATGGCCAGTAGACAATTTGATCAACTCTAATTTTTAGATAGCTTCATTTTCATGACAGATTTTAATATTCAAATTCAATTAAAGCCATCTTTACTGAATGCAAAATAATAAGAATAATTATTACCAGCATCATGAGAACATTTCCGATCACATTTGCTTCAGTCAAAAATACAGTCTTTGTTTTTTGCCTACATTTAACTGGCAGAGTTCTTTTTAAATTTACTCTTGGCCCTGAGACTTGAGAGTGCAGTCAGGCATGTGGCTGAAAGCAGTCCTAATAGGCAGGCTGCATAACCTCACCAGCTAAAGCTCGCTGGCTATGAGGGGGTTATTCACCAGGGGAAAAGTACAGTCCACTGCAGCTCAGACTAGCATAGACTTTACATACTGCATGCCATGCTGATTGATTAAAAATGTAGTCATCCTTAAAGGCAAATCACCTAAGGACTTACAATAAGTCACAAATACAAAGATGGTTTTATGTAGTATACTTTTACATTACGGGCTCTTTCAGGATGAGGAGGACTTTGTTTGCAGTCAGTGCAAGTAGGTTGGTTACTCCTGTCAGCTTGCTGGTTGAGGCAGGTTCTCCTGAATCAGTTCATGTGGAAATCAAACTGCACCTGAGCAAACACTGGAAGGTGGGGAAGAAATTGCTTTCAGTACACAGCCACAAGATTTAGAGTGACTTATGCATGTTCCAGTAGGGAAAACTCTCTCATGGCTGATTATGTGATAAGATATGGCAGGAATTAATTTTAGTTGGGCTAGTAAACATGAATTATTGTATGGCTGGCCCCCTTCTAGCTGGATTTAGAGGTGTATCTGGAGGAAAAGTACTAATCAGACTCTGTCTCAGTTGCTCTGATGCCCTCAGTCAACTGGTATGAGATAGCATACAGGAAAGCATTTGCATATATATTCTCTAGATGCCAAAAAGAGTAAGCCAAGAGATGTATGTGACAGTCAATGTGCTTCTTGCGATAGGCTGAATGGTTTGTAGCTGCAGTTTCAGCTCAGCCTGGAGAGCATCAGGAACAGAAGAGCAGTCAGTGTGCAAAAGCACGTTGTGGCCAGCCCAGCAATATGGTCTCTGAAAGAGTACTTGTTCCATTGACAGCTACTCACTGGATCAAACTGTTGACAGATTCTTCGTGTGAAGTAAGGAAAGGGGAAAAAAAAAAAAAAGTTCATTTTCCAAGCTGATGTGATTCACTATCAGTGTGTGCTAACAGTCCTCTTTACACTGAGGCGAATTTCAATAAACAGGCATAAATTCTTTCAGGTGTGGCTCGTTAAAACTGCAGTGAAGAAGGAAAAAGGCACAGCAAGCTGTCTGTCTTACTATTGTCTGTCTGGTCTAGCATATACTCTACACATTAGGGTAGACACCACTCTGTCTAGTGTTTCACAACATATTGATAGTAAGAACTGGATCCAGATAGGCAATGTTGGCGCGTATCCAGAAAATGTTATAACTATATGTGTATATATCAAACTTGAAGTATTTAAACAGACCCCAACTCTGGCCTATCAGAGTGTCTAGAAAACACGTTTCTTCAAAAGAGCCTTTTCTACTTTGGAAGAAGCAAGAAAAATAGTAACAGGCGAGATATATTACAAAATCTGGGCCTCGGTCCAGGAAAAGCACAAGTTTCCAAGATCCTCACATTTTTACATTATGGCCTATATTGAGGTCAAACCTTTTTAAGGTGCAGGTTTTTCTTTTGGGTACTTAAAGAGGAAACAATGTGGGTTCATTTCCGTTTTGTTTCTTTATGGTTCGTAAAGGAATCCTGTGATATTTGTTTTTTAAAAGGTTGAGGCTTCTTTTTTATTGCTAGATTCTATTCTTGTCTTGTCTTTTGGTTTGCAACAAGTCTTGCTGGAACTCTTAGGGCTGAGGATTGTGGGTCCCTTCTTGAAGAGGAAGGGTACTGAAATTTAACAGACCTTCTCCAACATGCTTTTTAGCAGTCAAAGAAAGCCTAAGAAAACTCGAAACTTCTGAGTCTTTGTTCATTTAAAACAGGTTTTGCTTTCATTGTATCTCATAACCCTCCCCATTTTCCAGTCCTCCAGAGTCTCGCTATAGCAATGAGATAAATAAAGCATGAATTGCTAGTGTCTGAAAAGAAGGCACTGGGAAAAATATCTCAAAATTGATATTAATAAAGAAAAAAAAGCTGAAAAAAAAATTCCTGTCCTTTTGTATACGATAGAGATGGCCCTTAAAGATTTTTGCAGGATAAAGAAAAATTCCCTCAGTGGGTTCCACAGTTCATCTCTTCTGACCACAGTAAGGAAGGGTATAGCCAGGGGATCACTCCCTTAGAGAGCAAACTGTCGTCTGCACAGGTCGGTATCCAAGGCTACTTTCCCATCCCTCCCTTGGGTTCCCTTTAGGGCAGTGCTGGGGTGATGCCAGATGAGGAATGTGTTCAGCCTGCCAGGGCAGTTGATCCTACCCTACTGGTTTGTACCAGGTAATAGTTATAGCATGTGCATTATATATTACTCTCTGCCCTTGGCCTTGCTGTATGGACACTGACAAAAATCCTTTCCGCTCATCCCCCTGCCTGCCACAGTTAATCCTATGCACCCATTCTTTTTAAAGTTGCAAATGTCATTATTATTAAGATGCCTTGTTTGGGTTTAGTTTGGTTTCTATTTGCCTTTGAATGTGAAGAAGCCCACGGGATTTCATTCAGTGGTGCTATGAAGAACAGAGAGGTAAGATATAATGGAGATGCATGTCTTTCTAGCCAATCAGCTATGTAGTATAACACTGATGCTACTTCCATGTATTTCATGAGTCGCTGACAAAGTCAGTATCAATCTTACGAAAGAAGGTAACAATTTGAAGTGGCTGCTCTATTATACATCAGTAATGTGTACATCTATTGCACAGGCTTTGTCTGCACACAGATACTGTTTGAACATTTGCATGTATTCGTAGTCTGACAGATGGAGAACACATTAGACCAACCATGTATGTGCTGTGCAGATGCCTGTAAGTCCATCCTGAGCTCATCCAACCTGCTGTCTGTGTGGGTTGGCTGTTGGCTCAGTGCAGCTGCATTGGTCTGACTTGGCATGGGAAGTGCTGAGCTGTGCTCCTTGGTGTGCTCAGCATAGCTGGACATCTGCAGCCTAGTGAGAAGCGTGTTACTGCTCTTGCTGGGACCTGTCTGTGGGGCAGCCAGCAAGCCCGGGCAAATGTTTCAAGGCTTCTTTTTGCAAGATTTTTGGACAGATAAAAGAGGATGTCTGGTGAATTTAGCCCCTAGAATAGCCTTAATAATCTGCCAGTTTAATTCACTATGTAGGGAGTCCTCAAGAACCACGTACGAGTACAACAGAACTGGTCTGCCTTTGCTTCATGCATCCAGAGGATCTCCTGCAAGGAAGGCCAACAGAAGGGGGAAAGCTAATATAAAAGGTGTTGTCTTATAATCCCCAGTGACTGGAGTGGCCCTGCAAACCTTGCTAGAGACATCATAATGTATACTGAAAGCTGAAGTGGTACAGAAGAGTCAGTCCTTAGGTTTCAGTCCTGGGCACTTTCCAGGGAGAACTCGGTGTGTTCCTACAGAGATCTCATCATTTCTGTGTTGTTTTCTGGCCTGTTCTGGAACTAAGTGGTAGCCACTAATCTCAGTGTGTCATACCAAGAAACCTGGGAAGTCCACGCCTTCTACTTCTGCCTCATAAAAAAGCCTGCTTCATATACAATGAAAGATAAGGGCTTTATTTTTTTCTGCTAGAGAATGTGTGGGTAGGAAAACATCCAATCTGTCAAAATCTTAGTGACTAATAAATATTAACTGCTTCAAGTCTTCTAATTATCTCAATTTTTTAAAATCTGTGGCCAACTACTTAAATATTTAACCATCTGCCAAAAAGCACTCTTGGAGGTTTATTCTACAACATACAGGCGATGTTATTGAAAATGAAAACTTTCAATACGGTATCTAGATGAATATGACATTGATTTTTTTCTTAAGTTGATAGTGTGTTAAATTTTGTCAGGATCTCCACATAATGACACCCCCAGTCTCCTCTAAACATTCCTCCATTTGATCATGCCTGAAGATCAAATTGGCACAGAAAGGTTGAAAAACTCCCTGTGTTAGGATATCGAACAGTTAGTTAACCTAGGTTGAACACAATGGAGCTAACCATGGGATATGCCCATGCCTCTTCTATGTGTTGCAATAACTAAACACAGTAGGATGTGTGCGGAACAAGAATAATGATACTCATTTTCAATTCAAGCTTAGCAAAGCAGATGCATACCAGCTGGGCTCCCAACTCATCGTCTTCTCACTTTCACTTTCTTTTGCATTCTTTGCTTCTCTTGATCTGGCAATGTCTGTAAGACTGATGCCTTGGGGGGAAAAAAGGGAGAGAGAGAGAGACTTTGAAATCCCAGGCAGCAAGCAAGAACAATCCAGACAGCAGGAGATATTTCAAAGCTTCAGGTCAAGATGAGTCATCAAGCCTTGAGGCGTTATATCCCTTCAGATCCCCAGAAGTCTTCTGAATTCTAGAAGCTTACTGACCTCTTTAAAGGTAATAATGAATAATCAATACTCTATTTGATCCCTTGCATGAAGGTATTACAACAAATGGCACTAGATCTTTTGAAAGGAAGAATAACATTTTGATCTTACATTGTAAAATTGCCATGCTCAAGACTACCTCCTGGCTCATATGTTTAATTATCTAATGACATCCAGCTGGCTACAAAGGACTTGTGCAGAAAGCCAGGCCCCCCTGAGAATAAAGCGTTTGGTAGGAAGTGTTTAGACTCTGAGATCCTCTGACGTTAAATGGTGTTTCTGAGAAGGATCCTATGTCATATCATTTTTATGGTCTTCTGCTTAGGACAGAGCAACCACAACAAGCCTGTTCTCAATACAAAAGACACTGATTTTCTGGGGGAGACAGAGCAGACTTCAGATTCAGTTTCACCAACACATGAAGAAAATGCCACTCAGTGAGATCTTCCAACAGGCTACAGAAGTGACCTACGTACGGTCAAAATTACTTCTCGCCTTTCCCCTCATTCCTCCTTTCCCACCAATGATCCTGTCCCTCCATTGTTATATTAGAACTGTCTTGTGAGACAAAAAGAGTGAGTGACATCAGCTTGAGCTGTCCCCTCGCTGGTCAGGGAAAGCAAAAATGTCTTTTGGCTATGGAATAAACTGTGCTGTCTTACAGATGTCTCAGCACACGTGGACTTATGAAACTGCATTTGCTATCCAGCTAAAGCAAGGAGACCTGCTGAATTCAGGAAGAAGTCCTGGAGAGGTGACTTCCTCCTTTTAAGATGCCAGGGTAGTATTTCATTTCCTTTTTCATTTTCTGTTGGTTTTGTTTTGTTTTTTTTTTCCTGGTGAAAGCTCTAAAATGCTCATCTTACAAGTTGGGATCCTGGGATGCCTGCCGCATTGGCTAATGTTTCAATCTAAATTACATGTGGGACTTGCATGTCTTTCTTGTCTTTTGGGTTGGGATATGTACATCTTTATTGGTTTATATAACAGTTGTCTCTTGTATGTAATGAAGTGCTAAGAGAAACAGTATGTGCAGCCTTGGGTTTAGAGCTTGAGGCTACAATATTTGCACTAACAGTGAACCAAAGGCATACTACAACACAAAATCTCTAGTATTGATCCTGACATGGTCCCCACACCATCCCTGCCAGTAGCCAGTCCGTTAGTGGAGCTCTGACTCTGGTTGTATGTTGGTTGAATGGCTGAAAGCTTTTTAGTCAATGAAGGGGCAGAGCAGCTTTGCTTCCCATCATTTTTTGGCTGAGGATGAGGACTGAACAAACACAAGCAGTGGCTTCACAGGTTCTCTAGATGAAGAGTCCTGCTTTCATTATCTTTAATGTGACTAACAATTCGGTGCTCTATTTGTGAGTTACAACAATTACTTGCAGGTGATTTTCTTTATTTTAAGTGTATTGTGCTTGGCACTGACTAGGTGAAATAAGAATGTATTGTTATGATTCTTGTGGACATTCCTAAATTCAAGTCGAGAAGAGTCTTTTAACATGATCAGAGACCTACCATTTTCTAAAGTCTTAGGGATAGAAGGGCTGACACCAGCTCTGATGGAGTCCTGTTAAATCAGATTTCAAGCACACTCTGCTCTCCTAGTCCTCCCCCTCCCTTGAGTGAAGTTTGCATCCATGGTAAGAAACTATAGCACAGGAATAAGTCCTGATGCTGGACCAAAGCTCCTTGGAGTTGGTAGGAATGTGTTCAATGACTTCACTGAGTTGTCATTCTGGCACTGTTGGCTTGAACCTATCTGTCCTTTCTGGCTCCTGTTCAAAGACAAAGGCTCCATAGCTATTACCATTCTTCACTGACTGTGCTGTAATCTAAACTTTGCTTCAGCTTTCTTCTTTTCCATCACTTGATTCCAAAATTATTCTTTTCCTCTATACAGACTAGTCAGGTCATTTTCTGTGAGTATCCCAGTTCAATGAGACCTTCCAAAATGCTATCTTCTGGAAGGATAGGTAGGCAAGAAGAAAACATCATAGTCATAGAAACGGAATTATGACAGGAGAAGGAGGAAATGTGAAAGATAACTAATATCTAAGCTGTAATACTTCATCATCAAATGCTATTTTTCTCCTGTTTCTGAATATGCTAGTTTTTTCTTGCTTTTCAGTAAATTCTTCTATTCACTGTTGGGCTTTGTGTGTGTATATCTGTATATAGGTATGTATGTATTTGTGTGTGTGTCTATATATGTACACGTGTATGTGTGTAGGGATATATAGAGGTATATGCCACAGTTTGCTTTAAGGTAAATTTATAGTAGTTGTTGATAGTTGAAGCAATAAAAGAAGGGAAATTATTTATAAAGGACCAGAGTTCCTAGTGGCTCTATAAGGCAATGAGAAAGGAGCTTGTATTGCCTTTCTATTTCATAGAAAAGTCCATGACTGTGCATCTAATAAACTCGTGAAAGTTGGGACACCAAAGTGGTGGAATGCATTGACAATGAATGCAGCCCTCTTTCAACTGGTGATGGATTTTCTGTAGATGGTATCAGCAGGCATAGCAGAAATGAGATGCAGTGTATTCCTTCTGTGGAAGAGAGCTACGACTTCTGATTTCTGTGCCTGGAATTTTTGACTCTCTTTTGCTTGCTTTGCTTGTCTGGTGATGCTGTCAGCTTCACAACAGCTTTTGTTTAGGGTTGTCTCCCGCCTCCCTCCATTTTCCCTCCACTCTCCCAAGTCCCAGTATTTCCTTTCATGCTTTGGCTGAATGTAAATGAAACTTTCTGACTGCCAAGAACAAGCCTATAAATACGCATAACCAAAGCAAAACTTCATTTAAATGTTAAGCAAAAACCCTGGTCTAACCCTAGCTCAGGCATGCCCTCTGGGGATGTCAAGTTAGTAGCAGTGTGCTGGTTTCCCTGCATGTGGCAACCACAGTGACAGCAGCCTGGTAGAGAAACACCCAGAAAGGTTTAAATTAGTTGAAATGCTAGTAGCAGTCAAGTTATGGCAGCACTGTACTCAGCACACATTAATTAGCTGTACCTTTTCAAGTAGATTTGCTGGGCTCTTTGTTGACCAACTACTGTTGGTTCGCAGATATTTTTATAGTCTAGCTTGGGGTGTGTACTAGCCTGTGCTACACGGCAGCCACCATATGACTGCAATTGAGACCAAACTTCAAGTCCTGTGAGCAGGCGTGCACTGAAAGGGCTTTGCTGCTCTCCCATCTTCCAGGGGAGATCAGTGAAAAGGAGGCAAGGTCACAAGGTCAGAGCAGCTTGGCCTGTGACGAGGGAGGATGTGTACTGCAGTCCTTTTCAAGCAAGCTTGCTCACTGACACCATTTAAAATCTCTCTAAGTCCAGATTCAAGGGCTCAGGTATGACTAAGGCCCTCATCTACTGTCTGTTAAAGACTTCCACTGACTGAGCGGGCAGCTGGAAGAGTCTGAAAAGCCAGAATCTGCAAGCAAATAGTACTTTTCCATGGGTGATACCTTTGGTTTCAGTATTTACATCCTAAATCACTATTCAACCATTTGAAGACTCTGACCCAGATGGCTCTACCTGGCTTGAAGGACTCTTTCCTAAGAGATAGCCTTTCCCTTCTCTGTGATTAACTGTCAAAAAACATAACCTACATACCCTGTTTTATCTCATGTTGCATAGTCATCTCTCTCAAATCCTATTTGGTCTAAAAAAATTAGCAAACAATGTACTGAAGACAAGGTTTTCAGTAAATAAAAATGTATTTTATAAGAAAAGGGTTGAAAGAGTTAAAAAATCAAAACAGAGTCCATTCCAAGCCTTTACATTTTGAAAACATTGATGAAATTAGTTTTTCACTGTTTTAACAGCACTACTTTCAAGCTTCCTTCCCACGCTGTTTTGCAAGTTACTTGCAGAGTACTCAGGGATACAGATCTTCACCAAGCCTGACTCTTCGCTTCTCTGACAAATGCTCATGCTGTGAAAGAAGAGGCATTCCACTGCCCTGGATTGAGCAGGCTGTCAGACATCCCCAGAGAAGTTACCATGAAAAGAAGCTTCTTCAAAACTTTGTTTAAAGTGAGGGCTGTTAATCAAGGCCTTGATGCTCTCGTTAGAGATGGGAGGAACCATTTAAAGTCAGGAAGCTGCAGTATATGAAAGTCATGAAATTGAAATGAACACATCTTTTGCCAGCTGGTTTCACACCCCCAGTTGGCAATTCACAAAGGTTTAGAGGGGGAATTAAATACATTTTTCAGCAGAAATAGCTATTTTTGTGATTATCATATAGATTCCATGAGCTACACTTTGGTCCTATCAAGACAGGCAGGCAGCTGCATGAGAGGAGGAAAGAGAGAGAATGATTGAGATGAAATCACCACCAACAGCTACTGCAGGCAGGAAGGCAGCATTGGATCCCAGCCACGATACTTCTGCAACCTGGTTTGAATGGGCCTGATGGGATGGCATAATGAAACCTACACCGAACAAGGTACGTGGAAAGCTGGCTGACATGGGACTCTATTTCAAAGAAAAAAAATACAGATTCCTTCCAGGCTTTAATTGCTTTTATTTTACTTGTTTTGCTCTCGGGGCTAAAATTGCCTTCAGAAAAATGAGATTGAAAAAGTAGAGTGAAACCAGTCTAAACCAGAGTCAGGTGAGAAGAGATTGGAAAAGAAAGGGTTTTTCTCAGTGTCAGTGTTTAAACCAGCTGAAAGGCCCAAATGAAGTGGATGACTGGGTACAGCTCTGTTCTTATTTGTTGGGTTTTTTTCCAAAAATCACTGGCCTTCTAAGACCATTCAGTGTTATGAGGGTGGATATGATTTTGGTCAGGAGATTGCTGCCTTCCTTCAGAACCGATGACTTGGCTCCCACCTTTATCAGCTCTGGACACAATCTTACCCTCCAAACACAAATGCTGCAAACTGAGTTTCCAGCTGCAGAGCAAATCTGTTTCGTGTATCAAAGGTCAGGATCAAGTCCTCAACTGTGAACTGCAGGAGTAAATAATATAAATACTTTCTGGCAACTGGACTTTTGTTGTCTGGTACATCTTCCTAGCCAGCAATTGTGGCGCCTGCTGTTTCTGATAGCAATTTCCCCATCCCCTTTTGGATTACTGGAAATTTATCCCTGTGCAAAGAGCACACGTATCTCTTGAAGTCCCGATTTATGTCTCTTTGTGATTATTTAAGAAGTGGCTGGGATGCCCTGGGATGAACTAAAGATTAGTTTCTATTTACTGCAAAGTACCAGAAAGTGTCATAGCCAAACATCCCTGGCAGGATAGCAGAGAACAGCTAACTGCAGCACTCCAGCTACCTCACCACTGGTGTCACTTGAGTGCTCAGAATGGCTCTGGCTGCTCACACAGGTGGAAAGTCAATGTATTTCAGTGTTTAAAAAGTGACCTTTTTGAGCTCTCTTAAAAACTGCACAAATTTAGACAGCAAAAAGGGAGGAGGACTATCCATAAACTCTAGGCATTGGTGTAGCAGTTACTAAATATTAGGGAGAAAAATTGCTTTTCTGTCTACAAGATGGTGTGTCAGTTCTTGAAGGCTTACTAGCAAGACTCCCTTTTACCACTCCGTTCCTCAAAAGATCCTACGTGTGAATATTTGTTCTGTTGTGAAATAGATATTAAAATGGGCAAGGCATGGGTTTAGAGGCTGGGTTTAGACACTTTTTTTTAACTCTGTCTAGAGGACTCCACTGATTTATCCAGTAAAAGCGAAGAGAAATATCCACAGTCTCTTGTTGTTGGTTTGCCAGTTATTGAATGCTATAGAAAAACTGCAGATCAGTAGTACACAACCTTTTCAGAACCCATGTGTCATTCTGACAACTTTCCAGGACCGAGGGGGGCAGACTTAATCTGCATACATATTAACATAAATTTACATAGGAATTGAATCGGAGATGAATGCACGCAGTTGTTATTATTGTGTATTTACAATAAACTTCACTGTAAGTGTTGACAGCCCTTCACAAAACAGAGAGGAAGACAAAACATTCTTTGAGAGTCAAAGAGTAAATGAAGCACCATTTTCCTGAAAATGGTTCCTCATGTCTTCCCAACAGTTTGATATGGCCACAGGCATTGAGGAGTGCAACTTTGAGGCCGTCAGATGGCTACTGCTTTGGCATGAATGGCAAAATAAATCTGATCTTCCACAGAGAGGAACTTGCTGTGGTCTGTGGTTGGAGGGACTCTGATTTTTTTCAGGGATGAGGATAAGGATTCTGGAATTTCTGCAGCCTCCTCCAATATCGTATCTCAACACCTATTTTTTTACTGATCTGCATGAGTTCCACTTCTCTGAGATCTGTACAGCAAGAGGAAAGGTTTCACTTATGTTTGTCTGATTAACTGTTTACCCACTGGAGCTGGCATTTATGAGTCAGAGGTGAGTTCTGAGCCTGTGCTGGAAGAGGAGTTGCAACACTGCTGCAGACTCGAGGACAAGACGAGGAAAATTTGCTGTCTCCTGATACGGAAAAGTCAGTGGTGCACAGTGGGGTTACAAGTACAACTCGTTCCTGCTATTTCATTACAAAAGAAAGGACCCCCTCTGAAAAGACCTTTAAATAGATGTGCATTTGATGTGGAGCTGAATGAAAAAAAGTATTCTAAGTTTGATTTTTTTCAAAAATTATTCAGCAGTGGGCATTGACATTTAAGAAAATGGCCTGTAGCATCCCTGGCCGTAGAAGATTCTGGGAAAAACTCCAAACTGCCAACACAATTGCCAGCCTAAGGGAGCTGGAGGGCACTGCCAGAAGAAATATCCCCCTTAACTTTCAGCCACAGTGATGCTGTGCATTCATTACCAAAGAGGTGGAAGAACACCATGATGTGCTGAATAAATTGTTCAATACACTTGTTTAGATCTTGGAGTTAACTCTTATTTAGACCCTTATACTCAATGCCTTTTCTCTTGATAAAGTGCAGAATAATAAGGAAAAGGATGTACGTGTCCAGCACAGCTCTCTCTGTACTATGTCTTTGGGGGTCATGTTTTTCGGGATAGAGAGAGCATGAAGTAAACCTTAAAACCGTACATTGGTGAGTTTAGATAAATCTGATTTAGACCCAGGGTTGAATGTGGCAGCTTGGGAAGCACCTTGTTTAGAACTAAGTGGATCCCAGAAATGGTTTGAGGGTCAGATGTGGTACAGGTATTAATCAGAGTAAATCCCTGCAACCTTTACGGGGAATTTACTCCTGTGGGAGACCAGTGTTGTTCAGAATGTCTTTTAGCAGGTCTGACCTCCCTTAGGACCTTAAGACAAACAATGACCTTTTTAGATACTTCTCCAGTGGGCCCAGCCTCAGGCTATAACTTCACCTACAGGAACAGGAGATTAATACAGTAGCATATGTCTCTCAAGTTTTTCTGGGCTATTTGGTTCAAAAGCTCATCTTTTATACTCTATGAGTCACTTCGCTATTGGCACTGTAAAACAGGAGAATGAAACAATCCTTCTGCAAATCTTGGGACAATTATTGGCCATGCTAAAACATGTTCATGCCTTGTGTCTGAACAAAAAAAAACCCCATAAATAATGTTATCCCTGTGAATCAGAGTAACCCAACTCAGGACTTTTGCTTACAAATCATCTCATAAATTATTCAGCCAGTTCCAGTTTTGGGTGACTTGCTGAAGAGAATCTGCGTCATAAATTGATATATCCTAAATTGGGCCAGTGACAGGGTGGATTATATAAGGACTTGCACTGCAGAAGCCCAGGCCCTATCCCCTGCTGCAATAAATACTTAATTTTTTTTAATGGAGTATGGGATAAATCCAAGAGACTGGGAAAGCTTTGGTTTAAAATACACTACAGTCTAGTGGTTAGAGATGTTTTCTGGGAGAGACAGGCTCAGTTCTCTAGTCTAAGTCAGGCAGAAGAGGGAGATGAAACTAATCTCCAGCCTCCCAAGGGACAGATCCACCTGCTAAGAGACGGAAGCACCCTCCAGGTGCTTTCTGTGAGGCACCCACCTCAGAGACAAATTCTGAGAACACAAAAGTCAAGCAGCAGAAAGTTTAGTTTGTGAAAGTGCAGATAGAAGCATCAAGCTCCTTAGAGCCAGTGTAATGCACATCTCCAGCAACTGAAATGCAAAGTAATTCCATGGTGTAACATTAAGCACCTGTAAACTTAGTTGACCAAGCAGGGAGGGATCTTGAAGATCTCAATTTGAATTCAGGTGCCTAATGTGGCAGCCCATTACTTGAGTCTATTTAGGAGTTTAGGATCATGTGCTTTTATGTTTACTATAATCTTTTCAGCTCTTTCCCCAGATTGCTATTTTGAGCTAACCTCGGTACCCACAGAGGGCTCCATGACCCATCCACTGACTGCTGAGTTTGCTATGAGACTAACTGCAACTCTGAGCCTGGTTTTCCCTCCCATCTGGCAGCAAAAATGAACTGCTGCTGACTGAATGACCACTGATTCTCTTGGAAGCAGAGCTAGGCAAACAGCAACAGCCAACTCTGTCACCATTTGTGAGGATTTGTAGCTTGGGCCCTGAGACATCTGGCTGAGATATTTACGCAGTCCCGTATTGCACTCACTGAGGCTCTGCGTTCACATCTGGAGTCTAGACTGAGTGACTCTATGGGCTGGCCTTCAAGCCTCCAAACAACTCATGTCCCCTTTGTTCTCTCACTTTGTCTTTTTATTGCTTTATTGCTTTATTTATTTGCTGTAGGTGCTTATATCTCATCTCCTCAGACATTCCTGTCACGATCACTTCAGAGCTTCGGTGAGGAATGGCAGTGACTGAAAGAGACCAGGTGAAAGCAGACGGGGTGGATAGAGGAAAAAGGCAGTGTTGTGGTGAGGCTTTGATTGCGTAGTTATGGTAATGGGGGATGCCTGGTGCTTGATGATGCTATTTCTTCTGAGTTCTACAGCTGTGATTGTGGGAAATGACAGTGCTCAGCTGTGCACAGTTTGCATCCAACACATGACAGGGAGCAAGGGTTTCTGTAAGCTGTTAGAGGTGGCCACGTGCTTGAGCCACACAGGGAGCTGAACTGCCCACTACCCTGGGTTAGGTCTGTCAGTGAGTTGCAGCTACAACCTGAGTTGTCACAGAACTGTTCTACCTCAAGCTGTCCTGGTTCATTGTCCCACTTTGAGGATGAGGAGCAGGGACTCAAAGCCAACAACAGGACACAGTGGTTAGTATTCAGTAGCCTAAACAGAGAGATCTGAGGTGTCTGAGACATTGGCACAGGGCTGGTAGATGCATCACAGGTCCTGTGGGAGAGACTTTGGGCATCTAAAAGAGACATCTAAAAGAGACCTCTAGGTTTAGGAAATTAACTCCTTCAGTTAGTCATACATTCCGCCTTTGTGCTTAGTTGCATATTGTTTTGAATATGGGATGCTAAGAGCTAGTGCTGTATTTTCACAACAGGTGAACTCCTTGATCTAACACTGTCCCTAGCAGTATTGGCAGCTGCTCCTGCCTGCACTGGGAGCAAATCTTCCCAAACATTGCTGTCCTTATTCCCAGCCTCTTTTCATATCTTTCCCTTGGGTCTTTAGTCTGTTAGTTCCACTAACTCCGCTGCCTGTCCCATATTCTCCTTGTAACAGTTTTCCTTTGTTTTAGATTTCCTGGTTGCCTAACAGCCCTGTCTGCCACTGTCAAAGAAATACTGCTAGGGAGTCAAGGGCTAAGTATTGCTGACAACAGGGGGGTTATGACCTGGAAATGAGTGGAGAAACTGAATGGGCTCACAGCGAAAATGTATGTAGTGCTTGAAATGATGGGTACTATGGATGCACCTATTTGTGTAGGTGATACAGATAAGCCAGGATCTACCTTAAGAGAATGTCACAATCTCTAGAAATTCAGGCACTGAAATACAGTTCAATTCACCCTTTAAAGAAAGGTAAAAAGGGTTTTCAGATATTCTCTGTGCACTCAAAGTAGCCAGCAACAGCATGATGGCAGTTCTAAGTAAAGGACCTTAATCAGAGTATATAAAAAGACTGGAATGATGTTTGAACAACATGTCTAGCTCCCAAGCATTGTCTCTTTCCTGCTATCAATGACACCCATTGTGCAATAACAACATTTGCACAGAGATACGTTCTGTTTTGCGCACGGAGAATATATTGAAGCAGCCACAGGGCTGCACTAGCCTTGAGTAGAAAAGTCCCCAAGGGCCCGTCTGCCAGCTGCTGACTGATGTAGAGCTGCTGCTGCTGATAATAGGGTACATGTGCTGGCTTTGAGCTGAACTAGGCAATCTGGGGCACAGTCAGATGTGCTCAACAAGGATTAAGTTCAAACCTGTTTAAGAAGTTAGTTCCCGTCAGTGGTGATTTAAGCTAAGTAGTTTTGCTGTGTATTGGAAAGGACAAGGAATGCTCAGACAGTCAGCTACTTCATCTTGGCTGTCACAGCGGTGATTTCAACACAGCCAGGGGAGTCAGAAAGACAACAAACAGCTGAGATCTGTGACATCCTAAATCATGCAGACACAAGCTGCTAAAGGTGTGTTTCCATTAGTTGTTTGCCTGCTTGTATGTAGCAGAACTATGCTAGATACGTGATTCTTTCTTTCCAAGTTGTTGAAATTAAGAGGTGCCTAGCCTTCTTTGAAGATGTAGATCATTGTTCCACACTAGAAACAGCTGTTGTTGGTCGAACGTTGCTGAGCCATTCAGGAGCTCAACTGCAGCAGGCAAAATGTCAGTGTGGGTGAGGCTAGAAGACACAGATTTGTGCTGTAGGGATTGACGTACTATCATTGGAGAGCAAATGTAAATTTCCCCACTCTACTAAATGCTCTCACCAGAGAGGAATTAAAAAATGATCACTGCAAGATTCAAGGAACATAAATACACTAATAATTAGGCAAAAGAGCATTGTACGTGACATCTGTGTTAATGTCACCCGAATTTATCATCAGCCACGTTCCTTCTAGGAATATCCTACATGTGCTAAGCAGGATACACTTTAGTGTGAATAGTGTTTCACACCATCCGGTATCACAGAGATCGGCTGTATTGTTTTCCAGGCTTGGGAGCCAGAATTGGCATTGGATCAGAACAGTCATATTGTGAAGTTGCTGATCATAGCTCCTCTGTGTTTCCCAAAATTATTCAATTCCTTCATCAGAAGAGCGTGTGTTGCACAGCAGGAAACGCAACTGAAGATCTTCCTAGTGATTATCACCTCCTGGAAGAATTAATGCCATATTCATTCTGATGGAGAAACTGAGTTCTGGAGCAGCAGTTCAGTTGTAACTATTCAAGTTTTTTCCTGAGAGATGCCTAGTGAGGGCACCTTCAGGCAGATCCTAAGTAGGCCCCTGAGCTATAAGTAAAACCCAGTGTTGAGATTCATCAGTCATAGAATGGTTTGTGTTGGAAGGGACCTCAAAGCTCATCTCGTTCCAACCCCCCTGCCATGGCAGGGACACCTCCCACCAGACCAGGTTGCTCCAAGCCCCGTCCAACCTGGCCTGGAACACTGCCAGGGAGGGGGCAGCCACAGCTTCTCTGGGCAACCTGGGCCAGTGGCTCACCACCCTCACAGAGAAGAATTTCTTCCTAATATCTAGTCTAAATCTCCCCTCTTCCAGTGTAAAGCCATTACCCCTCGTCCTACCACTCCATGCCCTTGTAAAAAGTCCCTCTCCAGCTTTCTTGTAGCCCCTTCAGTTACTGGAAGGCCACTCTAAGATTCCTGCTGGTTGTGTCAACAGGAGTTTAGACATCAACAAAAAAAAAAAAAAGAAAAGAAAAGAAAAGAAAAAAACAAAACACACAGTAATTAAGTACCTTTCTGGCTTGGACAAACTATGGCTGAAATAAATACGATTTCTTTCTGGAATAAATTGTTCTGTCTGCTAAGCAATCGCTTGATTTTATAGTGAAATGGCAGGTGAAGAAATACAAGGGAAATGGTTTAAATCTTGTTACCCTGGCAAGGATCCCACTGACCACAATAGTATTTTACCGTTGCATGGATTAAGAGAACAGCAGGATCTGAACAGCTGGTCACTTAGTTGGGTTGTTGTTGTTTCTAAACCTATAATAAGGCAGTTCTGAATGCAAGTATCTTAAAATCTGAATACAGAGATCTTATAGCGTCACTCAAGTCCTCTTGAAAGCAATGCGTACAACATACGAATGGAAGTTGTAATCTATAATGCCACAAATCCTTTAGGAGGATTATCTCTGTTATCTCATCTGACATCAGAGAATTACATGTAATATAGACACATAAATAGCTTGGTCACAGAAAGATCCTTTAGAAAAAGGTAGCAGAGAGGAAGTTTTGTTTGTTTCTAAGCCGAGGGAAAGCTCTGCAAATGACAAGTGGGTCAGAGCTAAAGTCCTGTTTGGGTTCACTGCAGATCTTGCATGCTTGGGAGCTGAGGGAGCTGAGTCCCCACTCTTGATTTGCATGTAGTCGTTTACATCCAGGCAAAGGGTGGATTCCATACGTGCTTGTGCCTCCATTTCCCTTTAGCTAGGTTCAACCAGTCTGCATAAGTGTCAGGGGTTATGGAATGTGTAAGACAATCAATGATCATAGGCCGAACAAAAGCCTTAGATTTGAATAACTCAAGCTCAGGATAGGATCATTTGAATTATGAGGCTCAGTTGCATAGCTAAACAGAGGATTTACTCATTGCAGAGTAGATTTGTCTTTGATAGTTCTTTCCTACTACCTTCACTTCTTTTTCTTTGTAGGACCAAAGAAACCTGATAAAATATGATGCAGTTTCCCTGCTGTCTGTGACTTCCCTTATGCCTTCTACCTATCTTGTCTCTTTTCCATTCAGATGAATGATAATTTAACCTAGCCTTATACACTTGCTCTAGTTACCTTATTCCCCTCTCCCTCACACTTGTGTATCATCCTATTTTTCTTCTTAAAATCTCACTCTGGCTCTTTTTTATTAGAAATAAAGCATATTTGGTCTTTCCCTTTTAAGAAATACTTATCTATCAGCATCCCTTCCCTCTCCAGTTACTAACCAATTACCAACTCTTTCCTTCCTTTCATCTCTAATTGCATCTCTAAAAGCAGTGATTGTGGTGTTTATTGCCTGTAAGCCAATGTCAGAGGTGATGTCTTAGACCCTCTCCAGTCCAGCCTCTACACTTCTCATTCATCATAAACTACTCTCACCAAGCTCTCTAATGATGGTAGGACAAAAGGAAAAGAAGGGAAAGACCATGTTGACATACCTTGTAATTTTAAATGCCTGTTTTGTATTCTCCTGTTTTGGGAACTGATTAAAACTCCACTAGAATTAATGAAGTATTTCCATTGATGTAATGATCCTTCGACCAGGACCAGCAAAATCATACATCATGTGAGTCAGGGTTCAAGAAGGAATTCCAGTATTTTCATTCATAGATGTCTCATTTCCTGTAGCTTTCACACTGTCCTTTCCACTCCACTGACCTCTGTCTGATCGTATACAATCTCCTTTATATTTCCTCTTAGAGGAGAAGTAGTTGGATATGCATAGAAGAATGTTCCATTTTCTGAAAGAATTTCTTGGATTCCCTGAAGAGATTAGTACAAAATTTTAATTAGGGGCATTGGCAGAGTTCCCAAATGCTGATATATTAGGCTGTGGTTTTTATTTTCATCGCCCATTTTGGTTACTATACAATGCATAAGATTTCTGATGAGTAGTTTACTTTAAATGATGCGCATTTTGTCCCTCCAGTTTTTGTCCATCCCATTGATACAAATGAGTCATCATTAGCAGCAAAGTCTTGTCTTTTCCTTCCAAAGACTGGGGAGGTTGCCCAATATTCTGAGAACCATTGTCCAAAAGATGTCAGAGTTTGAAGTGACCAGCAAAATTTCCACTAAAACTCTGGAAGGCATACAGGATGCAAGTGTCATTAATTAAGCTCTAAGAACCTACAGTGCTGTGGGAACCTGGCATAAAATACACAAGCTGAACTTTGTTTGTAACTTCCTTGTATTTAGGAATTCATTAAAGGACTGAAGCATTTGCAGAGATTTCAGGACCCAGTGCTAGCATGGCTAATTGCTGGCTTCGTCTTTTGTATACAGTGTAGCACATAAAAGGACTGTGATCAAAGAATGCAGGTGCTGCTCAGGGCAATGAGAATGCCAGTACGGTGATTGCTTGCCGGATACAATATATAACGTTTCATTTGGCTGTGCTTTGCTTTGGTCCCTGATAGGATTTTGTAGGAATTGCTGAGTGATTTTGACTGAAGTGATTTAATAAATGCATTGTTTAAGCAGAGCTAAAAGTTTATACTTCTTCTTTCATCTTCCTCTTGTTTTTCCCCCTTCTTCAGTACATCAGAGGTGGCTATCACAGTTAATTTTTGCCAGATCCATAGTCTTGTAGTGGAGGAGAGCCAAGTTACACAGTATAGCTTAGCTTACATGTCTTCACAGAGAGAAATCACAAATAATTTTATGATTATTTTTACCATACTTAGATTTTCTTCAGTTCCTGCTCTAACTTGCCAATCTTTCCATATATTGTTCTCGTCAAATAGCAACAAGAAATCTATGGTGAAGCTTTCTCCCTTTTTTAACAGTCATCCTATTTGATCACCCCCAAAAAATAGCACAAGCCATATGAAACAAGTGGAGCTGTGGACCCTGTCTTGGAGAGCATGCATGAGTAATTAAATAATATGCCCTTCTGTCACCATTTTTGCAGGGAGGGGGATTAAAATCTGTGTTCACAGGCTGAGAGCAGGTGTCTGTGATGAGATCCCATGCTGTGACATGCATGCAGCACATTCCTACATGAAAAGCCCTGGCTGATGAAATGACCACAGGAAGACAACATGGAACCCTCCCGGCACAATCAGAAGATTAATTAAGCTCTGTGGTTAATTCTAAAGTGAGTGTGTGCCTGTTTTAGAAGAGCATTAAGAAAACTGAAAACATGGGTATTTTTTAATTATGTTCTGGTCTTCCTGACATTCCTCAAGCAAACTGTCTTGCTTCTTGCATGGTCAAATTATACAGTGACTCAGAAGTGAACACACACATCTTTACATAGTTGGGATTTAGTAACTTGCCCGATGTGGTTTTAAAATTTGTTTTTTAGTTGTGGACATTTTTTTCTTTGGCAGAAGGCAGCACTGAACCCACAATTTCTCAACAGTTATTCTCAACACAGTTGTTTTAGTTGTAATTATATGACTGAAAGCATACATAGACTACAAATTCCCTATAATCTTGTTAGAACTTTCATTAGAGAAGGTTAAAAAAAGTTGGGCAAGACTCAGAGAAAAGATGAATGTTTGTATTTGATTAAAAAAAAAAAGACAGTAGTACTGATGGCAGCAGTCCTTTGCCTTGTGTTACTGTGCTTTTCCACTATGGAACTTAAAATGCTTTCCTGATTTCTGTGAAGCAACTTGAGAAATTCTTTACGTGTGCATGACTATGCCTGTTGCAACAGTGGTCAAGCAGAGGTTTGACAAGTGAAGCCACTTGCTCTAACGATGCAGTGAGTCAGTGATGAAACTGGAAAGTCAAGACTAAAGTACCCATGTCCATCTTAATGCAGAGTACGTGGTGAAAAACTGTAGCCTAGCTATATATGGATTGATGGAGTGACAAAGTAAAACTTAAGGCTTTGTAAACATCTTCGCTTTTCTCAGTAGAAGAGTTTGTTTGTTCTCTCTTCCCAGTCTTGTTTTGTTCTGTGGTTTTTGTTGTGTTTTTTTTTTTAACCTCAATACAGGTCCTTCTCAAACATGAAAGAAGGCTCTGTCTGAGCAATTCATTAGACAAATTAGACATAAAATAATGCGGGGGTGAGAAAGAGTCAGCAAGGGATGGGGGTAGGAGGGGAAACATGGACAAGGATAGCTAGAGACAGTTCTCTGTGAGGACAGCTGATTGAAACAATAGTACAGTACCTTGACTAATGTAGAGCTAATTAAAACTGTATAGGACAAATCACTTCTAAATGTACTATAGGGAACAATCCTTCTATGGTAAATCCATCCCCAGTGAAATTCCATTGACTTCAATGGGTTTTCTTCTGGGATGAATTTGGCCCGATAACCTAATAAGTCTTTTTCAGTCTCTAATTTCTCAGGACCTTTTGTCAGCAGCATAGCAAGGAACTTCAGTCTGGCTTTCAAAAGTGCTGAACACCCAAAACTCCTACTGAAGTCACCAGGAATTGCAGGTACACAATACCACTGCAAATCAAAGCCAAGTGAACTGTTTCATACTTGCTGTGAGTCTGCTTTCTGTACAGTGCCATCACATCTTCAAAATGACCCTAATTTAACCACCTAATTTTGAGGCAGAAACTTCCTATGCATAGATGCAACACCTCACACAATGCAATACAGAGCTTAGCAAAGGCCTTCAGGCACTAATACAATAAAATTAGTTAGTAAAAACAGCAGTAAAATATAAATTCACAGTATTTGAAGGGCAATGGGGAATATGTATTTGGACTGGTTATGTATAGATGGGCCAAATCTTGTTTCCCAGTTTCCAACTGACTGTCCATGGTCTAATTTGTTGGATAAATTATGTCCAATGTGTTTGGAGTTTTTGTGAACTCAGAAAATTTGTCTTTTTATGACTCTGTAAAAGCTACCTTAAGAAATAGTCAAAAATAAATGAATGCATCTTACTATTGCCTTCAGCACAGAATGAGTGACTCTTCAAATGCTACAGATTCAGGTACTTCTAAGAAAATCTTTGTGTACCCATTAAATTTACAGTGGGAGTTACAGTTGGCATCAGGTGACCAGGACTATCATGTAAAACCATATTAGACTTGTTTTGAAAGGTTCAGCTCAAATACAGAACCTGCTCTTTGGAACATTTTTCCTTATACTGCACTACTGTTATAAAGTCTGCTCTGCTTTGGCTTCCACTCCATGGAAGATGTACATCATATAGATAATGTTTTAATAACACACTTCTTTCTCTTACTTAACTACTTGGTTTTATCTGAGAAAAAAACAACAAACAAACAAGCAAACAAATTCCCAACACCAGAAAACCCCACCACTGAATGAATTGTGCTCTGGTTTGATTCTAAGGGCTGTTTCTGAGAGGAGGATTACTAGTTTATATTTGTTACTTTACAAAACAGATCTCTTTGATTACTCACTGTCTAGTTTTTAAAAGGGAAGCTCCTGAGGATCTTCAAGAAATCTGTAATACAGCAGGGAAGGAATATAATAGACTGGTTTGGGGGGAAAAAAAATACAATGAGGGGAAAACACAACATGCAATACATTTGGTGTGAACTTTTCCCAGAAGATTGCTTGAGCCTCATAGTTCACTTACAACCAGAGTACAGTGATGCTGGGCAGCCTGCCAGTGCTTGTTATTGTAGTATTGTGTGAGCCAGTTCCCTGGTGAAGAGAGAAAAAGAGAGAGAGAGAGACTTTTCTTTGCCTTTCATAGGTGTCCCATACTTTCCTCTCTTCTCTCTCTGAACAGCCTCCTGTTCTTTACATCAAGGTGCTTTGGTGCGTGCTACACTGTGCAGATGTCATGCTAATAGTTTCACGTGTGGTTCTTTCGCAGTTCGAGAGGACTGGCACAGGGCTCTATCGCCTCACTGCACTGGAGGTTTCAGATGACAGCTCTGCCTGACAGTCTAACAGTAAGGCACCCTGTGATATGCGTAGTGAGGATGAGTAACACCTTGTCTTCACAACAGAAGTATCTGAGAAGGGAAGCGTTCCTAGGAGTGGGTGCCAGAGTAAGTTGCATGTCTACACTGAATTTTGCAGTCAGATGTGAGCCAGGTTAACTTGGGCTTAATACCATGCTACAGATGCCAGTAAGGCATCTCTGAATTGTTCAGAGCACTGGCAGACCTCCTCCATGTCAGCCTACAAAACAGTGCTCAGTCTGGCCCTGAACGTATAGCAAAGCTGAGTATGGATGAAGGAGGCCTCCCACGTTCTTGTATCTATATTCTACCTGGAAATCCATCCAAGAACATTTCAAAATCAACAAACATAGCATGAGGTTGTTTTTATTCCCCCCCGCTTCACATCCACACACCTCCTCTTCATGCTGATATGTTGCCTTGAACCCTGAAACTACAGTACTCTCTGGGAAGCACTTACACAGCCTCCATCAGAAGCATGCTGGGCTCCCAAATGTGATAAGAAGCTGATAAAAATGAGCTGGGCGTTAAAACAGCCGTAGTGGAAGAATGTTTAGCTAAATAGATACCATCTGTCTCTTAAAGTGAGCATGTCCTTGTTCTGCCCTGGCCTGACCACTGTGAGCTATTGCTTTTGTGGTGCAGTCCATGTGTGGACTGGCTGTTGTTCCCAGAACCTGGGGCGACTGTTTATGCAGTGTGGACTTTATGAGAAACAGTTTCAGTTGCAGGGATTTTTTTATTTTTTTAGGATTAAAGATTGGTAATGAAAACAACATTTTCGCCTAATACAGAAAAGTACTGGACTGGAACTCAGCTGAACGCTCATATTAGCCTGTACAGCACATTTCTTTAGGGAAGCCAAAGAGGGAAGGAATCCTGAAGAGCTAAAAGCAGCGTACAAATTACCAAGAGAACTTTCATGTCAATAACAAACAGTGCAAATATTTTCCAAGGGATACAGGCAGTTAGCACGTAGCACTGACTCTACAGTTTTTAAATGCATTTTGTTTACCTCCTCACGGACATAGTGGAACAGAGCTTGAGTAGACTGACACTGCAGACAGTTAATTGAGCTACTATGCAGATACAGGAGAAAGAGGTTAAAGACAAGAATCAGAGGGTGATTTGCATCAAGTCCAACTGCCTGACCACTTCAGGGCTTACCAGAAGGGAAAACATGTTTTTAAGGGCATTGACCAAATGTCTCTTAAGCACTGTCAGGCCTGGGGCATCGACCACCTCTCCAGGAAGCCTGTTCCAGGCTTTGAACACCCTCTCAGTAAAGAAATGTTTCCTCATGTCAAGTCTTAACCTCCTGTGAGGGATGCAGCTTTGAGCCATTCCCACGTGTCCTGGCACTGGGTACCAGGGAGAAGAGATGAGCTCCTCCCTCTCCACTTCCCCTCCTCAGGGAGCTGGAGAGAGCAGTGAGGTCACCCCTCAGCCTCCTTCTCTGCAAACAAGGCAAGGCCAGTGTCTTCAGCTGCTCCTCAGAGGTCATGCCTTCCAGCCCCTTCACCAGCTTTGCTGCCCTCCTCTGGTTGCATTCAAGGACCTTAACATCCTTCTGAAATTGTGGGGCCTAGAACTGTGCGCAGTATTCAAGGTGAGGCTGCACCAGTGCTAAATACAGTGGGAAACAGATGTGTCTGTCTCTAGTGCTGTCCCTTGCGCTGCTTCCTGGGTGGACCTTGGACCTGTGTTGTCAGTGACTTGTTTTCTGGATGGCTCTCTCAGATGTATGGCATAGTTTTTTTCCATTCCTGTCTTTGGTCCTGTCTGTTTTTAACCTGACTGGAACCCGTGGAGGGTCCCTGGATTTGATTCAGCATTTGCTGTGTCTGAAGCTTTTGATGAACCATGGCTCTGCCTGCCATGCCATCTGTGGGATGGCACCTTGGTGAGGGTGCTGGCTGCACTGGAGCTGCTCTAAACTCCCAGATAACCTTCCCTACAGGAGCAGCTTTGCTCTTGCTGCTTTCTCAGAGGGTCAGAGCCTCTATAGTCATAGGATAACATCATGTGAACTCTAGCGAGCAGTTATGCAATGTCTAGGGGCGTTACCCTGTTGCTTATAAGACAATGCACATGAATGGTTAGTCAGCAACAGGGGCTAAAGAGTCCACAGGCCTTGAGGTGGGCAGCAGGAGGGGTTTTTCTGTCATCTTCTGTAGCAGCCCTGATGTACAACAGCTGTTTCTTGGCAGGACAAAGGCTTCTCACCATTTTAGAGTGTGTGGTGATGGTCAAGAGAGGAGGAAAAGGTCAAGTATTTGCCTGTTAGAGAATCATTTCAGTCAGAAAGGACTTTTAAGATCATCAAGTCCAGCCATTAACCTAACACTGCCAAGTCCCCTACTTAACTGTGTCCCTAAGTGCCACATCTACACATCTTTTAAATACCTCGAGGGATGGGGATTCAACCACTTCCCTGCACAGCCTGTTCCAATGCTCAATAACCCTTTTGGTGAAGGAACTTTTCCTAATATCCAATCTAAATCTCCCCTGGCACAACTTGAGGCCATTTCCTCTCCTCCTATCGCTTGTTACTTGGAAGAAGAGACCAACCCGCCCTCCACTACCCCCTCCTTTCGAGGAGTTGTAGAGAGCAATGAGGTCTCCTCTCAGCCTCCTCTTCTCCAGACTGAACACCCCCAGTTCCCTCAGCCGCTCCCCATCACACTTGTGCTCCAGACCCTTCCCCAGCTCCGTTGCCCTTCTCTGGACACGCTCCAGCAGCTCAGTGTCCTTCTTGGAGTGAGGGGCCCAAAATTGAACACAGTATTTGAGGTGTGGCCTCACCAGAGCTGAGTACAGGGGACAATCGCCTCCCTGCTCCTGCTGGTCACACCATTGCTGATACAGGCCAGGATGCCATTGGCCTTCTTGGCCACCTGGGCACACTGCTGGCTCACATTCAGCTGGCTGTTGACAAACGCCCCCCAGGTCCTTTTCCACCAGGCAGCTTTCCAGCCACTCCTCCCCAAGCCTGTAGTGCTGCTGGGGGTTATTGTGACCAAAGTGCAGGATCATGCACTGAGGCTTGTTGAACCTCACACAGTTGGCCTCAGCCCATGGATCCAGCCTGTCCAGATCCCTCTGCAGAGCCTCCCTACCCTCAGGCAGATCAGCACTCCCACTCAACTTGATGCCATCTGCAAACTGACTGTGCACTCAATTCCTTCATCCAGATCATTGATAAAGACGTTTAACAGGAGTGGCCCCAATACCGAGCCCTGGGGACACCACTCATGACCAGCAGCCAACTGGATTTAACTCTGTTCACAACAACTCTTTGGGCCCGGCCACCCAACCAGTTTTTTACCCAGCAAAGCGTATGCCCATCTGAGCCACGAGCAGCCAGTTTCACCAGGAGAATGCTGTGGAAAACAGTGTCAAAGGCCTTACCAAAGTCAAGGTAGATGACATCCACAGCTTTTCCCTCGCCCGATAAGTGTATCACCCTGTTGTAGAAGGAGATGAGGTTTGTCAAGAAGGTCCTGCCTTTCATAAAGCCATGCTGGCTGGGCCTGATCACCTGGTTGTCCTGTATGTACCATGTGCTCCATCACTTTCCCCAGCACCAAGGTCAGACTGACAGGCCTGTAGTTATTTATGAAACAGAGGCTCCTCGTATTTCCTGCACATTTACTGTTGTCTGTGATCTAGCTGAGGGAGTGGGCAGGTGCCATGACTTCAGTGCTCTGAAACTCTGGACAAGCAGCAAATGAACAAACAGTGTCCTTGAGTATAGAGGTATATCAGGAAGAGTGATGCTTACACAACACTTGAGCAGGGCAGCGTTTATAGTTAAGCTTTCACATGGCGCCTCACTGTCACAGCTGCTGTGGGAGTCAGCAGTGGTATTTCTCAGAGCAAAAGATTTGCTAAAGAGGGCAGGCAGGCTCAAGGGAACTGGTTGTTTCAGTTCGTCTGTGAGGGGGTTTGGGGCTTTAATTGCCTGAAGATGCTGAGAAGCAGGATGTCTGGTGTAAGAAACTGAGGTCTCGGGAAAAAGGACAAGGTTTCTTTCATTGCCTGTATCCACATCTGCAGAGGCAAGGAGATCCCATAGACTCCCAAGAAGAGGCCTCAGATACTGCAGTGGATTATGAAGACTTTTGATGCTTTACTTGAAGAGCTGTAACGCTTGTGTGGTTTGAGAGTGAGGTCACTGTGCAAATCTGTGTTCCTTTTTCTCTTAATTACTTATCATTCTAAGGTCAATCTTTCACCCTGGTGGTGTGTGGTTTTGAGTAGGTTGTTCAGGCATGAGTGATCTCAGCAGTGCTTGTAAGGCCTGGAGAAGGAGAATTGCAGAGGCCTGTGCTCCAGGAAGAACATTCAGAAAGGGGATCTTCACATACAAGTCATCCTGTGGTCCCCAAATTGGAAATATTTCCAAGGTCAAACCCAGCTGGCTTGGTAACATGTGAGATCCCTATTCAGCCCCATTATGCTGACAAAAGAGACCATGTAGTAGATGCAAAAGTTGTGGAGGATATAAATGTATGTATAACTCATACATCTTAGACGTATGTTACAGGATGGAAAGGATATTCTGTAGTTCTGAATGAGAAGGTGTTTCTGGTGCAAGGAACACAAGAAAAAAGCTCAGAATTCAAGTTGTTAGGATATTTTGTTTGGTTTGATTTTTCCCTTCCACCTCCACGACAGAGCATGGCATGTGCAAATAGCTTGAAATAAAGTGGCCACTGATTTGCACACAAAGGGGTGCAATGGTTAGAAAAGTGGATCCTTGAAAACACTTTCAGTTCTGTGGCTACCTATGTAAAATGCCCAGAAGGGCTCTTATGAGGAGAGATGCCTGTGGAAGTGACGTCACTTTGATCAGTTTGGGCTACTGCAGTGTGGTACTAAGAGGTTGTGCTTTATAAAGAACATGTATATCAGTAATGTTATTCAGAGTAGTACTTGCTATGCTATCTTGTGACTAAAGCTCAAAACTCAGGTCTTGGGATGGGATGCAGAAGCTGAAACCTGCTAGCCAGTTGACCGTTCATACAAGAAACTCTTTAAACGTTCATAACTATAGTCGGATGACAGGCAGATAAAAGGCAAAATTCAGTTCTGTTATATGAAGTTTTTAGGATCAGACCCTAGTAAGCACATTTCTTCTGTTACAGAAGGGTGAAATGAAACTTCTCTTTGGTGGGTGCTTCAGCTCAGCCTTTATGAGCTTGTCAGAAGGGCCGTTCTTAGGACATGGTCTATTTTCATTGCATGTGTTATGCAGATTTCCTTAAAAAGGAATCTTATGCCTTTGCTAGGAAGATAAATAATGAGAAAACATCTGCTATTTAAGCTCTGGACTGACCTATAAATCTTAATGATGTATGCAATCCCAGAAGCAGAAATCATCTACAGATTGAAAAATTCTCTCACTCTCTCTTTTTGGTTTTCCTTTTTTTCTGTTTGTTGGTTTGAGTATTTTTTTTTAAACAGTTTTGTAGTTATTCTTTTAATTCCTGGTAATTTGGGAGCCCAAGTGTTGTTTTTTTTCCTCTCACTGTTTCATTATAACTGATAGGAGCTGCTGAGAGGAGGACATGGCAACCGCAATAACACAAGAGGGATGGAACAGACAGCCCCTACAAGGAGCTGACAGGCAGAGAATAATGACAGAGTACAGGATGGATAACTAATAGTTTGGATGATTTACTCTTGAGAAGCTCTGGAGGGTGGGATGCTTCTTTGCCTGTTTATTTCAACCTCACATGCTGAAGAAACAAGTTTGCTTAGCTGCTTTAATCCTTTGCTGCATTTTCTCATACCAGGGGATGGGAATCTGCTTCTCTTTCAGTGCTCCCCTGTAGCCTGCCTCCCAAAGACAAGGTTGCTGTTAAGAATAACAAAAGGTTTCTTTCTCCTCTTGCCTCTAGAGCAGCAACAGAAAGGGGTCAACAAACATTTAAAACAACTGTATCTTGATGACCATAAAATTAAAGAGCCTAGTATTCAAAATGCTGTGGAGAATGTCAGGTTCACTATTCAGAGGAGGATGTTAGCGGGGGGCATGGCTCACGTGAGCAAAGATGAGGAAACTCTCATCTGGAATTTGCCCGAGATGCTGAATAGAACTGGAGGGCCCCTCACATAGCAAGTCATTCTGTTATCTGTTTGTTTATTGCAAGGTCAGGCTAATGTTATTCTCCATTTCATGTTGCTTTAATCTTAACATTGGAAGAGGTGATGTTGGGGTAGAAGTCTCAGGAGATTGTAAGCAGCATATGAACCATTTCTCTTGATAAATCATATAACTATCCCTCTGCAAGTGGGCAGGGATGGAGTAATAATTCTCCCAAACTGTTAAGAGATCCTTGCATCCTATGAGTCAGTATCAAGAGAGGTTCTCCTTCCCCTCTATTCTGCCTTGGTGAGGCCACATCTGGAGTATTGTGTCCAGTTCTGGGCCCCCCAGTTCAAGAAGGACAGGGAACTGCTCGAGAGAGTCCAGCGTAGAGCCACAAAGATGATTAAGGCAGTGGAACATCTCCCTTATGAGGAAAGGCTGAGGCAGCTGGGTCTCTTTAGCTTGGAGAAGAGGAGACTGAGGGGTGACCTCATTAATGTTTATAAATATGTAAAGGGTGCGTGTCATGAGGATGGAGCCAGGCTCTTCTCAGTGACATCCAATGATAGGACAAGGGGCAATGGGTGTAAGCTGGAACATAGGAGGTTCCGCATAAATGTGAGGAAGAATTTCTTCACAGTGAGGGTGACAGAACACTGGCACAGGCTGCCCAGAGAGGTTGTGGAGTCTCCTTCTCTGGAGACATTCAAAACCCACCTGGACATGTTCCTGTGTGACCTGATCTAGGTGTTCCTGCTCTGGCAGGGGGATTGGACTAGATGATCTTTTAAGGTCCCTTCCAATCCCTAACATTCTGTGATTCTGTGATTCTGTGATCCTTCACAGAATGTGAAGTGTGTATCTCAGTATGTATCCTGAGTCTGTAACTTCACAGACAGGTCTGTGGGTAAAGTGCCTATGGAAATCATTCACTAACCTGTCCCTGACTGGGACAGGAGGGACAAGTAACCTGGGCTGGAAACTCAACCATCTTCTGGGAGTGGTGCTCCCAGGGCAGGAATTACCCCGCTGTGAAGTGCACTAGAGCGACTTGACTGCAGTTCTGGTGTGGCTGGGATGACACTTCAGGCACACAAGCAGACTGAAAATAAGATAGTGTTTTATGGTTGAAACAGCAATTCACAGAGCGAGAGCTAAAATTAAACACATGGTGATACTCTGTTTTGTTGTTTCCTGTGCCCTGAATACCATCTGCTTGAAAATCAGGTGAATCCAAGTGTTATTCTGAAGGGCTGTCCTTATTAGATTGAGATTTTCTTAAAGTGGAGCAAAGAATTTTGTCTAAAAGAGGAAATAAACAAGAGTCTGATAAGTAAATGCAGCAGAGACTGCAAACTGATCAGTGATCAGAAGAGGGTGAATGGGTTTGACTGACATCTGGAGTAAAGCAGTGCTGTGCTCTTTCAATTACAGGTTTAAGACTGCCACAATTGACAGATTAAAGGTGTTCACCCTAATCCAAAATTATACTTTCCCCAGTCAAATTGACCATTGTGTCAGCTTCAATTTGTTCAGATACATCACCTACAGTGTCTGAGTGGACTGATTCACTTGCATACTCTTTGACAAGGTCCCTGTTTTGTGTTCACTTCTTACTCTTGCTATTTCCCCTGTCAGACAGATACTCTAGAGGCATTTCCATTATCTTCCATGTAGCTGTACCTCAGAAATGTACTGGACTGGAAAGAAAAATCCTCAGGCCAATTATTCTGACATAAACTCTACTTATCAGAAAGCACTAGAATATGAAGCGTAAGTTAAAATAGCTCAAAAATAGGACACATACATACACACACAAATACACCCCAGGTGGGCACCTAAGTAATGCTGTGCTCAGAGTCTCTGCTGTGACTGAGAATGGATGAGCACTTTTAAATAAGAAATGACCCAAACATTGCCTCAACATCCAGATTAAAACAGTCTCTCTGAGAATGGAAGTGTTTTAATTTAAAGCAAAACCAACAAATTGTTTGTGCAGACCTGCCCTGTATTTTTTCTGTTAGAATCAGAAGTACCATACTGCTTGGAGAACAGTTACCCTGTAGTCTTCCTGACTCTTTGAAAAAGGAACAAAAATAAACCCTGTTTAGAAATTTTTTGAGAACCATGCTGGTGCTGATGTTCTTTGGGCGAGCAGACAGGGAAGAAGAGACGAGTTGCAATTCTTTTCCACAAGCTGAAGGAAGAGGAGGTACCTTGTAAGTATAAAGACATGAAGTGACATTCAGATTAGTGAGTTTTAACTTTGGCCAACATCATCACGTGGGCTCTCCCTTGTGAGCCAGACTGAAAGCTCCCATGGGGAGCTTTTGGAGAGCTCTTAGTGGTGCACCCTAGCATTCTGCAAGAGTGCAGGCAGTCCTGCAGACAGCAGCTCCTTAACAGCAAAGGGGAGGTGGCTGGGTATAGCCTCACGGGGTGTGGACCTGCAGCGGAGCCACCAGAGTGCTCAAACTCAAGGCAATGAAAAAGGGATGAATTTGCTTGATCTTATCTCCCTTGAGCTTCATGTTAAAAAAGGAAAAATCCCTTCTTAACTCTACATACTAGCAGTACATGGTGGTGTGACTGGCACTCAAGGCCCCAGCATGTTTCTTGCTGAAACTTCGTTTGACTCTTATTCCAAGGTGATGTAGATATGTGTATAATTACATTCATTGTCCTCTCAGATTCTTTTGCATCTTTGCTAGTGTTTTGTTGTTGTGGGTTTTTTGTTTTACTCTTTGAAGTTATCCGTGGACATAAAAATGAAATATTTTTGATCGGGTTACAAGTACATAAAAATGTCCAGTGTTATCTATCTCTGTAATCCATCTGTCACAGTTTCACACACAGCCATTAGTGGAGTTTCAAGGCACTGTGATATATAACATTTAAAAGAGATACTGCAGCCAGAACAAACACTTCTTGCCTATCCATGAGAAAAAGCCTTGCACTAAAGCTGAAAGAAGTTTTTTTTCCCTCTGCTTGTGATAGCAGTGCTTAGTGGGATGCACACACAGGTTCTGTGTAGCTCACAGGACAGTGGCATGCTGCAGAGGCTTATGAAGCAGGACATTAAGGAGTGACTGTGGTACCACTTGTTATTGGTGCTAGAAAATCCTTTGCTTTCCATTGTGGAGACTCCCACAGTTAAAATACTTTTATTCTACAGGGCATTTGCAGAATGTTTATCATTCTGTCAACATTTTGCCCTCATATCCCTTGAAGGATCCAGAGTGAAATTGCTGGATTTTGCTTTGGAATTCAGTTTTGAGTTATAGAGAATGGGGGGGAAATGCACTCTTTCTGTTATGCTTTTTAGGCAACTTTAACACCTTAGAGAACTGGTGTAGATGTTTGAACTTTGGCACATATGTCATCCACAACCACAGCCATGCATTTGGGTTTTCTGAGTAGTTAAAATTATCAAGAAAGATATGAAATGTGGAGACATAAGAGCACAGCAGTACCTAGTACTGTCTATTGATCTAACAGCTCCATTTGCCTCTATGAGGTCTTAAGCACATGCCTCATACGCACCCCTCAGTATTTGGGTGCAGCAGCAGAATTTGTTTTTAATCACTGTTTTTGCACCTTTCCATAGTCATGGCTCACATTACATGGAGGTACATAAGGTAGGAACTATTCCTTTCATCAGTTTGGGTATGCTTGTGACCCTCATGCATAAGCAGGCTGAGCAGATGCTCTTTGTTACAGTGTATGTTCACAGGAGATCACAGAGTCACAGAGAGGTAGGGGTTGGCAGGGACCTCTGAAGATCATCTAGCCCACCTCCGCTGCTAGAGCAGGACCCTAGAGTAGATCACACAGGAACACGTCCAGATGGGTTTGAAATGGCTCCAGAGACAGAGACTCCACCACCTCTCTGGGCAGCCTGTGCCAGTGCTCTGTCACCCTCAAAGAAGTGTTTCCTTATGTTAAGACTGAACCTCCTGTGTTCCAGTTTGTGCCCATTGCCCCTTGTCCTGTCACTGGACACCACCCAGAAGAATCTGGCCCCATCTTCCTGACACCCGCCCTTGAGATACTGATAAGCATTGATGAGATCCCCATTCAGCCTCCTCCAAGCTAAACAGACCCAGCTCCCTCAGCCTCTCCTCAGATGGGAGATGCTCCAATCCCTTCATCATCTCAGTGGCCCTGCGCTGGACTCTTTCCAGTAGCTCCATGTCCCTCTTGAACTGGGGAGCCCAGAACTGGACACAGGACTCCAGATGAGGCCTCACCAGGGCAGAGGAGAGGGAGAGGAGAACCTCCCTTGACCTGCTGGCCACACTCCTCTTCATCCACCCCAGGATAACATTGGCCTTCTTGGCTGCGAGGGCACAGGATGCAACAACCTATGAGGGGAAGTCTTGGAGCAGCCAGGGTCCCTGTATGTTGGTTGACTATAAAATCAAAAGGTACCCCTGGAAGCATTTCTGTGACTCAGGGTTCAGTTTTCATGGAGATGAGCTGTAGCTGTCACTCTCACTTTAATCTGGAGGTGAGAGATTTTTCTAAGCAGCTAAACCATGCAAGGCAAGAAGGCAGAAACAAAGAGAGACCACAGAGGTGAGCCTGTTGAGTCAGTACCAGTTTGTAACAGTTGGAAGCAGAGAAGTAAAATCATCAGCGATTCAGCACGGGGGGAAAAAACCCTCATTGACTTGACAAGATCTAAAAACCCTATGAGAAGAGGCAGAGAGGAGGAAGGCAGTGTATCAAGTGGACTAAGGGTCAGCCTATTCTAAGGAGAAACAGAGGCTAACATGCCTCTGCTTGATTGACAGCACCTGGGCCAGCAGAGACTCACAAGGTGACTGCCCCGTGGATACAGAGCATATGAATGCTTAGCCTAATAATGTTAGTCCTGGCTCACTGCTATGTGTGTTAGCAATAAATACGACTATTTTTATATATGTAAAATCCTGCTTTTGGGCCTCTATGCCAGTAAATGATGCCCAAAACATTGTGGGTTACATTTAATGTGATCTCCTGTATTGTGCGGACCACAGTATTGGCCTCAATTAATTCCTTCTTGAATTGGAGCACATTTGCTTGGGGGAAAAAAAAAAAAAAAAAAAGAAAAAAAGAAACAACAAGCCTGCATTCTCTCTTGATTGAAAAGTTTTCCAATTATGTATACTCTACTGTAGCCCTTGGGAAATAAGTCCACTGTTTCATTATCCTGAATGTTAAAAATCTGCATGTCAGTTTTGTTCTGAATTTGACTGGTTTCAACTTTCAGCCCCAGAACGTTCTCTATCTGCTAAACAGAAAAGCCCATGTGTTAGGAGGTTTCTCCCTCCTGCTTTGAAGGTGATTAAATAAGTCTTTCACCTTCTCCTTGACATGCTAACCACGCTCTCACCTTCAGGTCTGTAGCCGAGTCATGTGCCCCAAGCCCATCATTCCCCCATGTGGATAATTTCTGAATGCTCATCAGTGCTTCAACATCCAGAAATAGACACAGTACTGCAGAGATCTTGCCACTACCAAATACATAGAAGACCCATGAGTAGCAGCAAAAAGAGTATTTCCTGATAATATATAACTGAGCACTGCAATGGCTGACCTGATCACTCTGAGATGCCACCTACCATTTCACCTACCACACCTCTGGGCACTGACTGTTGGGGTAGCCTGTTCACCCCTTCAGTGTGAGGAATTCTCTGCTGGCAGATACAGGCATGTGTCATTAGGCATGTTGTTTGCTTGTGCCTGATTTAGCAAGTGCTCCAGACTGGTGATCTGCTATGTTTATCGCGCCCACTGACTCTTTTTGTCAGGGTAGACTTAGTCCATAATGCAGTTGTGTTTCCATCTGTGTCACTGATAAAAGTGTTTGATAACAGAGAAGCAAAAATTAATTTGTAGGGTAGCTCACCCAAGTCTCATCTTTCTGACTGATGTCACTCTGCTTTAACTCTTCTGAACTGACTCTCATAGTAGGCAGCGCTCTGCTTATCTGGTTTTTATATGCCACAGAGAGGTGCATCTCTTGACACCTGCTGAAGCAAACGTGGAGCCATGACAGGATAGCCCGGGCAATGCAGTGCACCACATTGGAAGCCAGGTGAGCTCCTGCCCACCTCTCACACCAGACCAACACACTGTTACTGGATCTGCTTCTTCTCACCTCTTTGATGCTGCTGCTCTAACCCTTAGATTGAAATAGGGCCAAGGACTGATCCTTGGAGACTGGCACTCATAACTCATAACCTAAGTAACTCCTGGTGCTTTTAGGCTTGCTGGTGCCAAGAGGTTCACTTCAAGGTTGCTGTCTTACATTCATGGGGCAAATGGAGACTTTAATGTTTCCTGACTTCCTACTGCTTGTTCTTGCAATGTCTATGTTGTTATGACATCTGTTGTAAAACCAGAATGATATATAAATGTGAAAATCATTCCTATAAACCAGCAAGCAATATAGCAGGCAATGAAGTGCAGGGGACTGCATGTGTATCATACAGGGAATACATTGGATTAACTAAATACAAACATACGTTATCTTGGGTTTTGTCTTTTGGAATGGGAATGAAGGGGACAAATCAACAGAACAGGGATACCCTGGTGAAACTTCACTGAAGTCTGTAGAGTTACACCAGGGATACATTTGGCTGATTCTTTTACTAAGGGCTATATGAAAGCTTAATATAGAGTTTCTGCATGTGTGAAGTGTATGCCAAGACAAATGCAATGTGCTAAATGGAACCTCTTGATTTATTTAAATAAAAAATATGTTACAGAAAAACAGTGGATAATTGGAGTGGAATGGATCCAGACTGGAATCGTCTGTCTCATGTCTCCAGAGTGTCTGAGGGAGGAGCAGTAAGGAATATCTCACTTGTATACTTAAGCAATGTAGGCTATGCAGATAGCAGATAATTTCTTGAAATTGCTAAGATCCACCAAGGGACTCTGAGCTCTTTAGAAGACAAAGGTGGTAATCAGATGTAAAACAGCTTTTTTGGCTGCAGCTGATATGGACTAAGAGATTACCAAACACAGCCTATTCTCTGCTGTTCATCAGTTATCTTCCTTATAGGCATTTGCCTCCCTCTCCCCTTCCAGTTCAGATCTGCCAGTATCATTGTCACTTCCCACCTGGCCAAAACAGTCTAAATATTAAAAAAGAAAAAAATCCTATAAAAAATGTTGACTAAACGAGTTTGTTTTGGACTTTGTCCTTACAACCCCTAATTGCCTGCTAACTGTGGAGGTACCCAGGGCCCTTCCAATGGCCACCCTTCAGCTTTTGCTGACCTGCAAAACCATTTAACCCATGTAAGTGTTGAGTTGCACAGAGACCTACCTCACATCAAAGGTCTGGTGGGCTTCTCAAGCTCTGGATTTTCCCAGCCTTTAATACCTGGTATGCCCAACCAAACAGACACTCCCAGAGCATACCTAACTTGCACTGGAGGGCTAGAGCTGGGACAAGGGAAGGAGAGAAGTGACCATGTATCTAATAACTTCAGATATAGGAGACCCAGTTTTGAAGGAACACTAGAAGGAAATCTAGTGCTCTCATGTGCACTGCTGGAAATGGTGCAAAGAACTTCCTTAAGACATGAAGCTGTTCTACTTAGCATGAAATAATTATGCAAATGCCTCTAGGAAGAGGTCAGAGTAATCGTAAAAGCTAATGCCTGTATTAGCAGCACATCAGGTACACTGAGTGTGTACAGGTCCCATGAAAGAGCACAATGGAATAAAAATCCTCAGCAAAGTTCTCAGCTGAGATGAGTCACTGTTAGGGATAATAAGGCCATTTTATGTCTACATATGCACTCACAGCCAGTGGTGAACTATTTTAATTTTAAGGGACTGTCTGTGATAAGAAACAACCAGCAAGAGGAGAGTGAGAAACTGGAGAGAAGCTAAAGCACACCAGGAAATTCCATCAAATCCCTGGATAGATGTTGTCTCACATATTAAGAAGTGTGATGCTGCAGCACTGGAGAAGTTATCTGCGTAACATGAGTACTGCAGTATTGCTGTGTTTGGTGAAAGTACCTGTTAGAAGAGCAAGAGGGAGTGACAGTGCTTGCATAAATCTATTGGGATGGAAAAATACTAAAATACAGTCCATCGAAAGAATTACAAAACTAGTTTTAGAAAGTTGATAGTCAGTTCTCCTTCATTTCTCATGTTTAAAGGATATTCAAATTGGACACTTTTGAAAATGCCTCCTTTTTTTCAGAGAGAGACATAAGTTCATTTTAATTGGTTTGTATTCTTCAGTTGTTTAAGCACTTTAGAAAATGTCACCGTGAGTCAACAAAGATGTGCTAATCGATTACGTCAGTGAGTTTCACATTAGCATCCCAGTATTTAATTATTTCATCAAGGTTTATTATATGGCTTCTCAAAGAAGTTGTTGCCTATTAGACTGGTTTGTATGAAAAACAGTAGTAACTATTTGCTACCAAATCTGAATGCCTTGGAGCAGTGTAAGTAGCCTAACTGACATCCTGAAGTTTGAATACTGACATGTGAAATCATCACGTGCTTTCACAGCCTGATCCAGTGTCCACAGAAATCAGACAGAAAAATTCTGATGACACCAACAGGACTTGACTTAGGTTTTTACTATGGCTTTTTCCATCCTATTTAATGTCTGACCTCATACAGCTTTGTATGTAACAAAACTCCTGGGGAATCTCATTCTGTCCAGTATCTGACTTCTGCCTAATTTCTTAGAAATACCAAGGTGGTTTGCTAACACTGTTGAACTCAGAACAAAGCCTAAAGTCTGGTGAATATGCAGCTTCTTTAAACACATACATATCTAGACAATAAGGTTTTACAGAGTATAGGATTCATTGTTTTTTGGCTAATCCTAAGCAACTCTGAGAACTCTCAGTTCCAGTTCCAGTTTGTGAGATACAAGAGTTATGCATGTCTTAAAACACTAAATAAGCAGAATGAGGCCTGTAATAACTTCTGATGTTGGGAGCCCATCCTGCAACCAAGCTCATCCACTGGAGGGGACAACGTTGCAGCCCAGCAGTTATGTGCTGGACTGGGCCCTTTGAGCTGTGTACTTCTCTCCTGGCCCACAGACTACATTGTATTAATTACTACAACTCTGCCAGCCTGAATTTCTTTCTGTTTAAAGGAAAAGAATGATAATTTTTTCACAAAACTCTTTGGTAGGTGCTTGCTTTGTTTGATTAGGACCAGCTTGCTTATTACTCAGACAGCAAGAAAAATTCAAAGAAGTGAGATTTTTTTAGATGATGCCATTAATTTTTTTATGACATGCTTTGCATTGGTAATGTAACAAACTGAAAAACCACAGCTCTCTTTGAACCTCACTTTCTTCCTGAACACAGAGTTTTTCAATTTCACAGTGCACCACCGATTCCGGAGGGGGGTAGAGGGGAGAAGAGAAGTGATGATTTTGGCAGTGACACCGTTATGATTTGCTAAAATAGCAGCTTGGCAAATCTGGTTTCTCAAATATCTCATGTTTTGTTAATTACTGACAGCTTTGTTTTTAACTGAACATGAAACAATGTGGAGAAATGGGCAAGCGTGGCCCCTGACTCACCACTGCCCGGCTGAGCTCGGCAAGTGGGAGGAAGCTGTCTCCAAGAAGGGGCCCAAGCAGCAATTACTGCCCCAGTTCACAAGGCTCAGAAGATAGACACGAGGGGAGAGGTCCCAGGACCGAGCCATATGATGCCCCAGAGGGGCTCTTTCACCCTGGGCTTGCTGCGACAGTAGGAGGTTGGAAATCTTGCCAGAAAGAAATGTGAAGCAGTGTTCTTAGCCCCCACGGTATCCTGGGGAGGTATCCCCTTCTCCAGCCATGCTTTGATATGAGTAAAGATGAGGCATGGGGATGGCTTGGGGAACTGTTGCTGTCAATTCTGTCCCATGTGGAGAACTGGGGGGATCTGGCCAGTAGTGACTGGAAGCATCCCTTCAGGGGCCAGTGTTCTTACCTGGGAATACATCTTCAGGGGCAGGTGGAGCCAGGTCACCTTACATTACAGTGAACATTAATTCAGACTAGGGACCACATCTCCTGAAGAGCAGCTAAGCGTGAGAAGGATGTCTGAAGTGGGCTCAAAGTGGACCAGAGCAGACACTCCTCTTGCAGTTCATCTATCAGCATTTTCTGGCCAGCTGGAAGTTGGCAGTATCTCCACATACATCCCTGGGTCAACCAAGACAGGGCATGCACAAAGCATGGCCTCACTGGGCAAGCTTGAGAGCTGCACTTTGGGCTGGCATCTCCTAGGCAGAAACATGGGAGCTTTGTATGAGCAGCTCCTGCCATCCCTTCTCCTCTCCCAGTGAGCGTAATGGGACCCAGGTACCAGAACACAGGAAATTCAAAGACATATGAAAGTGGAAAATTCAAAGCTAAAGAAAGACAGATGATTTCTTGTGCCTGCATGCATGTAACTTATCTATTCACTGCTCCTGGAGATCCCAGGGGCCAAGAACATAGGTCAGGATGGACAGGGCTCTGAGCAACCTGATCTAGTGGAAGATGTCCCTGCTCACTGCAGGGAGGTTGAACTAGATGACCTTTAAAGGTCCCTTCCAACCCAAACCATTCTATGATTCTATGATCATAGCAGGTTTTTATTTTTTTTTAAAAAGACCCGATACCTAACAAGATAACAAAAATATCCAGACAGGTTAACAAATTTCACAAAAGCAGAATACACTCTTCAACTTCAAGGTTTATACCCATGTCTGATGAATGGAAAGTAGGATTAAAATATTCCTGGGAACCAGGGTTCCTGAGGATGCTTGTGCAGTGACAAGATACTGGACTGGCAAGACTCATGGCCATGTAAAGCTGTACTTGAGTAACAGTGCTTTTAATGATCCTGTGACGACTTATCTTTTGACCTGTGTTTATTGTATTGGGTAAATGTCATGTCCACTTTTTGTCTCTTTATTAGCATAGCTCATCAGGTGCTCTGTGTGCTTGTATATGCACAACACATAGACATAATTACACATAAGTCCTTTGGTGTCACTTCTCTCAGGGCAGTGTAACACTTTGCATATGAGATGAATTTTTATAGAAATAATACTACAGAGATAATATTTTCCAACCATTTTTTCCTCTTTATTAATACATAAGAGAAATGGAAATAGTAAGTCAGAACATATCTGTAATCACATGGCATGAAGAGAAATTCAATTTCAGAAATGCTGAGCTTTGTGTCTCAGTGCAGGAGGGAGTCTGCAAACTTGGGCTGTACAACACACATCAGAAATCTGGCATTTATGATTGATGAATTGTTTTGAGAAGCAGCAGCAGCATCATCTCAGCCCTGATTAGTAAAAGGTATTTTGCAACTGTCCTCTCTCTGAAGTTAACTGGAGCTAAGGAAGCGTTCTGGGAAATGGAGCATTGGGAATACAGGCTGCTAACTTTGGCTCTTCCACAAACTCATTGCTTGACCTTCAGCACATCAGAAGAATGACAGGAGTCCAAAACTGATTTGGGGCTACATTTCCATCACTGGGCTGTCCCTCTTTAACTAGCACTTGTCTTGCTGTCCATCAGGATCTCATTTCCTCAGTCCAAAACAAAAAGGCAGGGGGTAAAAAAAGTCCTCTATAGAGGGATCCTGAGTTACAAAGTCCAAGCCCCAGTCCCAGTAAACCTTGCTGACAGGTTTCTCCCTTCTTACATAATGCAGAGGAGGAAGAGGAGGCTGAGGGGAGATCTCATTAATGCTTATCAATATCTCAAGGGCGGGTGTCAGGAAGATGGGGCCAGACTCTTCTGGGTGGTGTCCAGTGACAGGACAAGGGGCAGTGGGCACAAACTGGGACACAGGAGGTTCAATCTTAACATAAGGAAACACTTCTTAACTGAAGTGACAGAGCACTGGCACAGGCTGCCCAGAGAGGTGGTGGAGTCTCTGTCTCTGGAGACATTTCAAACCCATCTGGACATGTTCCTGTGTGATCTACTCTAGGATCCTGCTCTAGCAGGGGAATTGAGCTAGATGATCTTCAGAGGTCCCTGCCAACCCCTACTACTGTGTGACTGTGATTTTGTGTGTGAACTAAGGTTTTGCTGGATAAAGCACTATGCTGCTTGCAGTTATCCCCCCCACCTCCCCATCTCACACACTCCCTCCAAGCCCCCTGCTGCTGTGTGAAGAAGAAAGACAGGGTTCCTGCCTGTGGAGGTGGAGAATCCTCTTCATCCCACCACCCCCAGCTCCTCAGGGCTGCTGCTGCAGGCCTGGGGGACAGCTCCACACACCCGCCTCTGCACCCCGAGCACCCCCAGCGCAGGCTCTTGCCATGCTTCCCTCTGGCAGGTCATTGCCTTGACCTCTAAACAATGGAACTGTATTTAAAGAATGAAGGGATATTAAAAAAAAAGGAAAGAAAGAAACCAAGCGATGGCTGGGATTAAAGCAAAGAAAAAAAATTACAGGAGTGCAAAGTACAAAGGAGGTTAAAAAAAGAAAGAGAGAAAAAGAGATGGGAGACCTGAATAGCACTGAATATTTGAATTTCTTTTGTTTGAGAGGGTTTTTTTTTAAAGCCGCATGGAAATGTGGAGGGTTGTTTGGTTTTTTTTTTCATACAGGTGTTCTGTGTACATGTTTCCAATTAGAAGAATCTCCTTTATATATTTAGCACTATTTAGAGGGGACTGGGAAGATAAAACTGCTGAGGAGTGCTTCAGGCTAAAGCTAGGTTCTCCAAACTGGCTTTTGTTGCGCCAGTGTGAATCACTTAATAATTCATATTTCAGAATACATTAATGCAAATGATAATTTTATCTTGCTATTGAATTTTTAAATATGCAATACAAGCAATTTATGTTTCTGTTCATTTTCCCAGGTAAAACTGTTTAGACATTTTTAACATATGCTTGGTTTCACTCATCATATATCATCCCGTTGTTTTAATTTGGGGTAATTAAAAATTAGGAGCATTGCAAATAATACATGGAGCCCTTTCTTCATGGAAAAATAACATGGAACTGATACTCGGTCCTGTAATTTGAATGAAAGAGATTTTTCCATGAGGCTGCAGTAACAAAAGAGCAGTGTCCTGTGTTTATGTACATAATCTATATCTAAATAGTAATTACTGTGATTAATCTGTAACTACCTCTTTCTTTAAATCATTAGGGTTTTTTCCTGGATTTTTTTAGATTTACAAGGAATATTTGGGCAAGAAGGACAAACGCATTGCTCCTCTCCTACTGGGCTGGTTAGATAATAGGAAGACTGACAATCAGAGGTTATTGAAGATTTGCTTGCTTTTTTTGTTTGTTTCTGGAAACTAATTGTCAGATTTGACCCCACTTTTCAGAAACACGGTGGGAGCCCAAGTGGCAAGCGAGCTGTGAGACTCAGAGAGCCCCAGAGAAGGGTAAGAAGCTCGGTGACTCTTGCATTGCCCCTCACCCCTCCAAGTTCCCCATGGGGCAGGAGCCAGTCCTGCCTGCCAAATGATGATGCTCTAGCCATGTGCCATTGCATAGGGATATATGTAAAGCAGTGGCTGGGCACAGGGCATGCAGCATCCTGCAGTATCTTGCTCTTCCATGAACAGTGCATGTGCAACTTGTTGCAAAGAAATAAAATGTCCACAGAGAGGGCCAAGGAGTGAGGAGGACATCCTGAGGCCCAGCTGTCCCTTCCGTCTTCCTCACATCTCTGACAGTGCCCTTCCAGCTCTGGCATGCCTGTGGAGATGTTAGCTTGGCCCTTGCCATCTTCAAGGGCTCATGTAACTTCTCTCCAATTGGACCATGCCTGCAATGAAGGACAAGAAATAGACTTCCACGCCCTTTTGTCCACCCCAGAGGGGAGATGTACCACCCCCTCACCTTCTCACTCTTGCCTCCTGGGCAAGAGAAATAAAAAAATGTTTCCTTCCATCCCTTTTCAGGACAGCAAAGCCATCCTTTACCAGCGATAGTGTCAGACTGCATTCCACAAACACCTTATAGCCTCTGGCTTCCACTCGGCTGTGACTGCTCAACTGTGATAAAGTGGCAGCATTTCCTGGATACGAGATCTACAGACAGATATGACCCACCTAACTGCTGGACATATCCCTGAGTTCCCATATGCAAATCTCATCCTGTACTTAATCAAATATCATCCTTTGGGGGGGGGTGGGGAAAGAAAAAATGAAGGTAGTATTAGAAAGGAAATGGTAATGAGAAGAAAAGAGATATCAAGGAAGCAAAATAATTTGTTATAAATTAATATTACAACCTGGGGATATAAATATGTCTGGTTATTGGAACGCATATTCCCCCCCTTAAACCATTGCTAGAAGCATAAAACTTCCCACAACATGCTGTATTGGTCAATGTATCTCTGTAAGAAGGTGCTTTGTATCTCAGAGGTAGCATAAGAGCCATTAGATGTGGGTGTTGCTATGGTAACTGCTCTTTTTTTTTAATTGAATAGCATAGTAAGTAGTCTTGTAAAACCCACCAACCCGTAACTTGCTGGTGCCCTGAGGCAGCATTAATGCAAGCACCTTTTCTTTGTCTTATTTCCTTCCTAGAGATGCAGGTATCTCAGCAGAAGCCACATCCCTACAAGGGTAGGACTGTGCCAGGAGAATATGGCCAGCTGCCTGTTAGTAAAGGGATGATAAACAGAAGGTCAGGTAAAATATTCCAGCTTTATTCCAGGCCATGTTATCTACCATGGGGTCAGTCAGACAGAAGATTCTCCCCTTCTTTTGCAGGTGAGATGGGTAGCCAAAATCTTTTGCTAGTGTGCTATCTTTCACTTCGTCTCAGACTGCCCTCCCCACCTGCCCCGAGCCATGGTGCTGTATTGCAGCCAATTAGTAAACCATCCAAATGAAGCCTTCCAGTACACCAGCCAGTTGGATGAGATGGCTTTTGTTTAGTGTAAGATCTATTGTTTTTTCCCTTTCTCTTGACATGTGTCAAGTGGATATGTGTCAAGTGTGACTTTCTAGGTCTCCAAGACCTTCTGCTTTTATAGTCCTTTTCAGAAGAGCACTGTTGACTGCTGAGCTGGATCATGCACCTGGATCTTGGATCCTGCCTGTTCTTGCTGCTGTTCATGTTTTAAGTCAGTAGCAGAATTTTTATCAGTACAAGAGTACCAGCCCTCCTCCGAGAGGGAGACTGTCTCCCTGGTTGAAGTAAGGTTTGTTTAATTTAGTCAGAGACATAATTTTTCAGCTCCAGCTCCAGAATTCCCCTTGCTGGCAGGCATGCCCTGTCACAGTTCTGCTGTGGGATGCTCTGTGTGGGGCTGTATCTCCAGTTTCATTGTCCTTGGCACTTGCAGCTCTCTCCTGGAGACACCACCAGACTGTGTTTGACCTGAGCAATGTATGCTCATACATCTATTCAGAAAGCTGCCAGCAGCTGAAGAACAGCTAACATGTCCCTCACCCTTCCCCTCCCAGCTCAGCCCCTCGGCTCAGCACAGCTGTGGTGTTTTAGGTGGTGCTCGAGCAAGTCCTGCCCCTGGCTGACCAGAAGAGCTCCCACGTGAACCTGGCACTGCTGGCTTTTCTCTCTCCATACATTGCAGTCTTGTGTCACTTTTTAAATGTTTATAATTCCCCAGGACCAGTCACCCCTATGCCATTCTGTGCCAGCCCACTGAATGGAGCACTTCATAGTGATGAAGTGGAGGTAACTGGCTTCGATGCTGAAAGAATAATTAACTGTAAGGCTTCTTTTGTTTGGGATTGTCTTTTATATGCTGTCTGGGGCAAAGTCCATGGCTGAGATCTTGAGAATCCCCATTCAGGTGTTGCCAAACAAGGGTGGCACTGACACAGATTTTTAAGATAAGCATGTTGGGTTTTTTTTTTTTTACCTTAAAGGTTTCCTGGTCACCTAGAAGTTCTACTTCGAATCTTGCATGGTTTCAGTTTTGGCAGGGCTCAAACTGATCAGATCCAGGTTCTCTTACCTAAGTCTCCCAAGAAGCTCTCAAAGCACCTGACATGTGCTGGCAGGACTGAGCTGCCCACATAATACTGCTTTCTTCTAAAGTGCTGCTGAGGGAGTGGGCACTCTCCCACCTCCAGGCTGTATCCCAGGCTGAGCAGGGCAGCTCTCTAGTTCTCCTAGCACAGTTGTTCCACCATGGGAAAAACAATTCAGGAATTATTGGGTTAGACTTTGCTCCAAGGTCCCTACCTATGTATTTTTTCAATGGCATTTCGATGTCAAATTAAAAAAAAAAAAAAGGATAGACAGAAATAATGCTGAATACAAATCTCAGCTTCAGACAGCTGTAAACTTTGGGTACGTTAGAGATAGGAGCAGTATGGCCAGAGCCCATGATGTATTTATTAACCAAAAGTGAGAAAATTCATCCCACTTCAGAGAACTGAAGTGAACTTTGGGTGGCACGTAAGTCTGGTGTTGCTCTGCCATTTGGGAAGTTAATTTCCCCCTAGAAGGAAGTTACAGTCTTTAATCAAAGGCTTGTAAAAAGTGACTCATTTTGCTAGGGCAGCAAAGGCTTCTGATTTGTTTTGATATTTTTGGTCCTATCTAGGGAATATCCTTTACTGGAAAAGATACATTAAAAAATAGATAAAAAAGAGGAGGAAATGCTTGATGTGCACTTGAGGAGCCCAGATTTGTTCAAATATGAGCATGGAAAGTCTGAGCCATCTTCACATTCAGATCACAACTTCGCTGTAAAGGAAAGGTCACTTTTGCTTGTGTTCTGGGGCAGCTTTTTCTCTTTTGTCCCCTTGGTAAGATCTCTCCTTTTGTATTATTATGGATGTTCCTTGGGTTTGAACTTTTTCTTTTTTCTTTTTGTTCCTTTTCTCTTTTTTCTTTTTACGGAGAACTGATATTTCATCTTTTAAAACACGTACAAGAAAAAGAAATAATATATGCACCACTGTGGAAAAGCATGTCTCTGTTCATACCTTTGCATTTTACAGGAAAATATGTCATTCCTTTCAGATCCATGAATTAAGATGCACTATTTTTTGCTGAAGGCTATTTTAAATTAGGCTAATAAATTGCTGCTCTCTGCCTTGCGTGATAATGCATTACATTATCTACTGATGTACATGTATTGTTTGACTCTAATGGTGTGGAAATTAAATGTTAGACATGGGCCAGATGTTCCTATAGATGAATATGAAGTATGACTCTGTCATAGCTGAGTCTCAATGGGACAGAAGGTAGATGGTGAGGTTTTCTGAACAACAGCAACAAAAAATCTTAAGTGGGTCACTCACATCCACACCCAAGATCCAGCCCTAACACTGAGCTGCTGAGGAGCATTATCAACCTGAGCTCTGGTATTATCCCTCAGCCAGAGCTAGTGCCTTTCTTATTTCAAATGCTTCAGTGCTTATAAAGCCACAAAGAATGGCTCGTAGACATGGCAAATGTTTGCCATCCCTGTCAGACTGACAGAACCAGCTCGGGGTGCATCCCTTGCTCCTGCCTTAGCTACAAAGATTTTGACGCTCTCCCTCTGCCCTTCCCCCTCTCCTTGTGTATTTTCCTCCAGTGGCTTAGGGGGCAAACAGATGTACATTACAGTGCATATTAATGAAGGTCTCCCACTGGCATCTCCTCCTTGGAAAAGATGGGGAGAACAGCTTACAATCTCCCTCACAGGGCTAAATTACCCAGTGACTCATAATCTAAGTGCCAGCAGAATGCTGCTGAACATGGGTATTTAGGATATTTGATAATGATGGACAGGAGTGTTTTCAAAATTGGTAATAAAGCAGCTTTGCTTTGGGAGTGTTCTGACTCGCTGCAGCCCACTAGTACCTAAAAACAATAATATCCTAGCCATGAGATTAACTGAATGTTTATACTGGGGGGTGTGTGATCACGTATGTTCGTATTGTGTGTGAGGTGGGAGGGAAGGATGATTTTTGCATTATCAGTAGAGATCTGGGAGCAAGCCAGAAGGACTTTCAGGAGCAGTGAGTTGGTAATGCATGGATGCTTTATCACCAAAAGGGAGAGATGAACTTTCTTTTTTAGAAAGCAAGGCTTGTTCCCCATCTAGCTGCAGTGTTTCTTGGGCCTCTTCAGTGGCAGGCACCATCGGATATACTGGAGAATGTTTTCATCACAGCTAACAGAGGGCTATCCAGATTGCTCGTAACTGTTTTTAGCACAGTAAACATGTAAACCAAGTGCCTGGGGGAAGAAAAAAAAAAAAAAAGACAGACAAAAAAAAAAAAGAAAAAGCCTGTCCTTGCAGTAGCTGATCATTTTATATTAAATTTCAATCTATCAATCTAGTTACTGTGTGAGAGGGAGAGAACCAGCCCTGAATGATTTAGGATGTGGGTGATCTGAGACAGCTGCTAGTTCTGTGGCCCTGTGCAGTGGCCAAACCCAGCCGAGGCACTCCTGCTGTCAGCATGAGGACAAGGCACAGGGGCAGGATGGTCCCACCTGCCAGGCCTCTGTCACACAGCTTGTGCGCCAAGAGAGTCTGTCAGAGCCTGGAGTGGGTCTCTGTCAGGAGGTGACGTGGTCCCCCACGTCACTGGGCTCCTACAGAGAGCAGGGTTTGTCACAGTTGGGTGTCTTTGATGGTACCATGAAAAGCATGAGCACTTCTGCTCATGATGCTGCAGTGCCGGCTTCCTCCCCAGTCAGAAGGTGCTGAGCACAGCTCAGGAATGCTGGATGCCATGGCGGGTGGGCACCATTTGGGATGGGCATCAGAGCATGGGGCATTCCTGGGCAACTTGCACCCTTGACATCTGCAGTCCCACTCCTCCTCTGTAGATGGGGAGAGGGTGAGGGGGGCATGAGTTAACTTGTGGTCTCTGGGCTCAGGGATTTACCTTTTCTAATGAAACTGGTCCAAAGGACTTTAAAATGTAGAGGTAGAGAGGGTTCATTTGACAAAATGTGATACTTACTGTAGTCACATCTTCCCATAGTCAATGTTAGCCATGTTGTTCATGAATGGAAAACAAACAAAAAAAAAAAGAAAAAGTAAAGACAGTTGCCAGTTTTGATACCAATTTTGAGTCTGGGTGGAGGTGGGAGGGGGAGAGAATGGCATGTGTTCATCTGCTTTTCAGGAACAATGAACCTAAAACCTGAAATCATTTCCTATTTGAAAATAATGCTTCAATAGATTTTTATTGACAGAGCCAATTTAGCTCACTGAATAGTCCCCAGCATCTGAGCTCCTCTAAATCTCCTGCAAACTTCTCCTCTTCTCCACCACTTGCATAGCAGTGAAAACTGCATTTCAGATTGAACTGAAGCTGATCACCAGGTAGCTGGAAAAACATTGGAGAGAAATTGAGGGGAAGAGAGAGACTCGGGGACTCACTGCAGGGGGGTTGGACTAGATGACCCTTGAGGGTCCCTTCCAACCCAATACATTCTATGATTCTATGACTAAAAAGAGAAGGGTTTTAAAACCTGATATCATAAAAATCTTTCATTTTATCTACCTAGCATTTACCTAGATCAACATGTTCATATACACATGCTCACATGTGTATTCACAAATCACCAGAGACAACCTGAACCAGACACTTATTCTTCCCACCATGGATGATATTAGGTGAGAATTACTTCAGGTGTAATTTTATATTCTATGTTTTTTATAAACTATTCCTGTCACTGAAGGATTGTAACAGCACTAGGGTTTGTACCAGGTCTGTGTCCTCCCTCTGTAAGAGGAAATGTTTGCCTGTAGGTCTGACTACACATTGCTTTTATCCTCTGTGGGTAAATACATTCTCTTAGCAATGTGATCACTATGGCCTACTCACAGTGTGCACTACCTCTTTTACTATCCATCCTCATGAGTGGAATGGCCTCAATTTCAACGCCCAGTTGTCTGGTCTGGGCTCACCACTAATGAAGGATATAAGTTAGAAAAGGAAATTCTTCTTCAGAAGTCAGTAAAGTGGCTCTCAGCTCCATGACATTGTTTCCCCTTCGGGATCTGTCCATACGACCAACCACACACAAGCCTGCAGAAAATATTTGCCTTGAAAAATAAACATGATAAACCTTGATTTAATGTTCACAACTGCTAGGTCTGTTTGAGGAGTCCAGAGTGAATAATGTGTGATACTTAGAGAGAGAACTACCTGATCTTGTTGGGTTAGTGATGACAAGATGGGGAGCTCTTCCTGAAGTCCTGAGTGCTCATTGCAGGCTGTGCCATAGGGACTTCCCATGGTTGCCTTCTGACCCCCTCCCCCAAAAGCTTCTTATCGAGGAAGCTAGGTAGACGTTCCTATTTTTTCAGCTGTACAATCCCTGGCATTTTGATGATGATCTCAGCACAGTGGATATTGGGGATATGGTGGATGCAGTGACTAGTATATACTGGAACTTCATTAAGGCCTTTGACACTGTCTCCCATAAGATCCTCATAGACAAGCTGGATGAGCAGACAGTGAGGTGGATTGAAAACTGGCTGAACAGCCAAGCCCAGAGTCTGGTAATCAGTGGCGTGAAGTCTAGTTGGAGGCCAGTAAGTAGCAGTGTACCCCAGGGGACAGTACCAGGTCCAGTCCTGTTTAACATCTTGATTAATGATCTGGATGATGGGTCAGAGTGTTCCCTCAGCAAATTTGCAGATGACACAAAACAGAGGAGTGGCTGATATGACAGAGGGTCATGCTGCCATTAAGAGTAACTCAACAGGCTGGAGAAATGGGCCGACAGGAAGATCATGAAGTTCAACAAGGAGAAGGGCCAAGTCCTGCACGTGGAGAGGAACAACTCCCTGCACCAGAAAAGGCTGGAGGCCACACAGCTGGAAAGCAGCTTGCAGAAAAGGACCTGGGGTGTCCTGGTGGACACCAAGTTGAACATGAGCCAGCAATGTGCCCATGCGCCAAAGAAGGGAAATGGTATCCTGGGCTGCATTAGGAGGAGCAGTGCTCTATCCAGCACTGATAAGGGCACATCTGGAGTTCTGTGTCCAGTTCTGGGCTCCGCAGTAGAAGAGAGACATGGACATATTGGTGAAAGTCCTGTGAAGGGCCATAAAGATGGTTAAGGGACTGGAGTATCTCTTCTATGAGGAGAGGCTGAGAGACCTGGGACTGTTCAGTCTGAAGGAGAAAAGGCTCAGGGGAAGGTGAAAAAAAGACAGAGGCATGTTCTTTTCAGTAGTGTCCCAGTGACAGGACACGAGGTAACAGGCACAAATGGAAACCCAGGAGGGTCCCTCTGAACATCAGTCCCACCCTCACATCACTCTGTGAGAGTGAACAAGCACATTGCCCAGAGATGTTGTGGAGTCTCTCTTGGACATATTCAAAAGCCGTCTGGACATGGTCCTGGGCAGCCTGTTCTAGGTGGCCCTGCTTGAGCAGGGGGAGTGGGTGAGATGACCTCCAGAGGTCCCTTCCCACCTCAAACCTTCTGTGATCTCAAAGATGTTACAAAAGGTGAATAAATGAAGCCTCTGAGACCCTGTTTTATTAAGAAGTGTGCTGTTACAACAGGGAACTGAGGCATATAGTCATGTATCTAGGTATACAGTGGATTGGTTGCTGTGCTGAGAAGCACTATCAGGACAACTTAATGTGCAGCCTTGTTCCCTTAAACAAGCAGCCAGAGCTTGTCATCTGGCCTTTTGCACTCATGGGCAAAATAAGGGCAGAGACAGCCCTATCTCATCTATAAGAGTGACTGAAGTGGCCTTGATTCCCTACTGAGGTGTCTTAGTCCAAGAGAAAATATTTCTTATCCATCTCATAACACTTCCCTTGGTTTTAATATGGCAGGTACCTTATGTATTAGTTGATTGTCCTGCAACTCACATTACAAAGGACTGTAGCTCTTCAGTGGGAGGAAACCATACCAAGCTAACAGGAGCTATTCAGATATGTCTCCAGAAACCATCGGGTTTTCCACACTCACACAGTAGCAGGAATTTTGGCAACAGTACCTTCCATTTACTGTGGTGGATAAAAACATCATCAATTCTTAATTCAGTGGAAACTACTGAATTAAAAATCCTTAAATTATCTAGATCCAGGGAAATTCAGCGCTTTACTCTGCATCTGTCAACTGAATGGGCATCTTCCTCTTGTACTCTGTGGGACCAATACTGGTCCCTGGTTAAAGGACCTTTGGGCTAAATACAAGCAGTATTTAGTGATAGGGGAAAAAAATCCAACATAAGTCTTTTCCCTTTCTTATAAAGGTGAATTGTTGTCGTTCTGGAAACCCTCACTTTGCTATAGGTCTCTATATACAGCCTTCCCTGGGGGAGACGGGTGTGTTTTCTCTACATATTTGCCTCAAACCTCTGCATCCTTGCTGATTGCATAGATTAAAGTGACATGATCACTGTCCTTTGTTATAATGATTCTGTACAGCATGAAGGGACTCCCACAGCCACCACGAAGTAATATAAAGTGAATATCAGGCATTTTCTATCCCTGCTCCAGAAGAAGGTGCCCAACGATCTGGCACAGGAAGTTCTCACAAGGCTGTGATGGGCCTGCCTTCTTCTGAATGTCAAGTTGTCCACTTTGTAGGATTTTCTCTTCTATGTCCGTGCTTTCATGGTCTCTGCAGAGACTTCCATGGCAACTCTTAAATGAGAGCTTGTCCTTCCTTTTTATGATGTGGAGCTCTGGCCAAGGAAAATTGGGCAAAGATCTCCAAACTCACACAGACCACCACTGCAAGCAACATCCGATCGGAGCTGCTACCATACAAATCTGAGCACGTTTCAACTGGTGACCCAGCTGACTGATCACTGCTCATATACGCCAGCCAGCCCTCTTATTACTAACAGCTTTAGCTGGAAGTGTTGCTTAATTAAAAACGTCTTGACCAGTCCCATCACTGTGGGAAGCCAAGACCAAGAAGACTTTATAAGAAAAGTCACTGTGACTCCAAATGAAAAACCTACCCTGTCTTTTCCCTTTGCTCTTTAATTCCCACTGCAGATTCACATCCTGGTGAGTCACGACATATGCGCAGCACATATGCGTGAAGTAAGTTGTCTCTTCTGCCCTTCCCCTGCTACAGCTGCTTCCTCACCCCCACACCTCATTCTTATTTCTAGATCTTATTCACCAAAACCTTCTAAGAAAGAAAGAAAGAAGGAAAGAATTTTCCCATAGCCACCAGTACTGTTATGACAGTAGAAGTGTTTAGTGTGGATTTAACCTACAGCTTCAGCCCAGGACTGTGAGCCTGAGCTCTGACTGATGATGTGAGCAATCTCTCTGCCACATGAAGCTAATCACAAGGCAGCTTGAAGTGTCAGTGCAAGATGGACAAATGCTAAATGGCAAAACAAATGGGAAATAATAAGTCTTTATTTTACACTGTGAGCCTACCAAGGATTGTTTGCTAGTGATGAAATCTCTGCAAACACATCCCTGCAGATAGCTTGAATACAGCCTCATTTCAGAGCTGCTCAGTGAAATACTGAACAGTGGTTTCTTCTTTGCAAATACATTTTTAATAAAAGAAATATTTGAGGTTAAACTGTTCAAGAGTACCAAGGGCTTCAGGTTGAACCCCTGGCCCCAGATGTTGGAATTCTGTCCCACGGAAATTGACTTTGACAAAACGCTCCCACGCACGCTCCTCCTGCACCACAGGGAGGGCAGCCATGGGCACACAAATGAATAATGGTTACATCTGAAGTAGCAAGCTCAGTGAGCTGACGTAAGAGATGCCACCGAAGCTTTGCTTGTTGTATAAAGCATGAGGACCTACTTCTGGCCGAGGAAGTAAACAGAATTTGTCTGCAAGCTTATCCTCCTACAATGCTAAAATATTTCCTTCCTGCACTTTTTCATGTCTTTATTTTTGATTAAATGCCATGCCTCTGCTGTCTGCTGCTCCCTTCTCCCTTCTCCAATGGTTCTCTTCCAGCTTCTCTTTTCACTATTGCCTTCTCTCATTTGTTTTCCTCTTGGACATTTTGTGCAGCATCCCATCACGTACCATCATGTTTTATCCTCTCTCTACTCTATAGATTCTGCTTGTAAGCTTCCCTGGCAGTTATCCCACAGCAGTGTTTCCATATTAGCACTTCCTCCATCCTTTGCCCCTAGCCAATTATGGGCATTTGTTTGCATTTGCACAAAGCACAGGCACATTCTTTTTTAAAGATCTTATCCCACAGCTATGTCAAGTTCCTAACACCATTTGCATCATCTAAAATGCTGCACTCTTCATAGATGAAATGAGAGCCTGCTGGCTGCTTACAGTGACTGATAAAATGGCAACCACAAGAAGACTAAAATAAAAAATTAATCTGTGTGGACTGGTTCATGACCCTGACAAAGCATTTGTCCATGCAATAATCCTACCACTGATCTAAGCATAAAGAAATTGGCAGATTTTTGTTACCTAACAGCACCCTTTTCTGATAGATATATAAGGAAATATAAATAGCAGGCCTCCCTGGGAAGCATACAGTATTGCAGCAGAAAATGGTGACTCCAGTAATGGGACTCTGTCATGGTAACCTCACTTAACATGGGGAATACTGTATCTTCTAGTTGGTCTGTGCTTTCAACCTCTTTTAAAGAGACGATAATTTACTCAGGAATGGTTTCAGTGGAGAAATCCTAATGACCACATGAAAATCCTACTCACTGCAAAGCAAGATCACTTTCCAGGGCAGGACTGGACTTCAAGATGTCTACTGAGGCTCTGCTGAGGCTCTGCTCTTACAGGAGCAGATGTGGATGGTTCTCTAGTTCATCTCAGGCTCAGAGAAAACCTGTATTCACTTTTTTTAGTTCCTATTGCTTAAACACAAATTCAGACACTTCTCTGGTTTTGCTCCCACAGCAGCATTTTCTTCTGCAGCCTCTGGCATCTCTATTATTGGTGCTCCCTTTCTTCCGAGGCAGAGAACTGTCAACAGGAGGCTCAAGAGAGGCAGAGAGGAGAAGAAAGAGGAATTCCTGACAGACATTGCAAGGATGTCAAATTGCCCCTTTGGGTCTGCTCACTGCACCCATGTCAATCTGTGGAGCAGGGTTCACAAATAAACCCCTTCTCAGGTGCCTTCAGCAAATTCTTGAATTTCAGAAAAAGCCACTGTCCTGGTTTCCCCAGGCGCAGGTCATGAGTAGCCCCGAGTCAGCTGGGAGATCCACTCAAGGCAGCTGACTCACAGGTGTATCCCACACCACTGACATCAAGCTCACTATAAAAGGAGGGAGCTCACTGAGGGTGGAGTTCCTTTTCCTGGGGCTTCTGGCTTTCTGTTCCTGCTGCTGACCTCAAGGACCAGGGTGAGTAGAACCTTGTATACTTCATGTTGGTTGTTGTATTAGTTTTGTTATTTCATTAAATCTTTTTCTAATTGAACTTACAGGGCTTCTCCCTTTTTTTCCTGATTTCCCCTTCTCAGCTGGGAAGGGGGCACTGTGGGTGGTAGAACTGCTACAGTTTAGCCCTGGGTTCAGGCTAAATGTAGACAGCCACGCTTGGATAACCAATGTAAGATGAGGCAGCTAACCCATAAAACGTGCACCAAGCCACACACATGGGAGTGCCAGGCAGACCTGTTTGGTTTGGGATGTTAGTGGTGATGGCAGAGAGATGTATGGAAACACTTCTAGCATTGTCTTCCAGCCTCTACTATGACAATAGTGATGATGACTGTGGGGAGACGAGGTGTTGCTATTAGGCCTGCTCAAAGACTATGTGGATGACATGACCCATCTTTAGTCTCTCTTCCCTCCTTGATGGATGTCTCATCAGTCTAGTTGTCTTCCCACACACCAGTGACAATCAGCTCTAGGCTGTCATATTGCTCTGTGGTGGACAAAGTCTGCAAGACAGGCTCACCTGATGGATAACTGCTTTAGAGGACACACAGGTTGCAGTTTCTACTATGAAGATGTTTCCATTCTAACACCCTGCTTTTATGTACAACTTTCATTAAGATGTTCTAACATTGTCCTACTTGAAACTTGGTATCAGCTTCGATGATGTTACTGTGCATATGCTTGTTTGCCATTTTAGTGGACGTTTTTCTCAAATGTGGCAAATTGCATATAAAATGAAAATCACCATATGTTCATGTCTGGAGAAGACTTTTTGAAGCTTAGCAACTGTAGTATCTGAAGAGTCATGTTTTCAGACCCTTCCAGTGAGGACACTTCATCCTCTCACACCTAGAGACCAAATTATACAGTCTTGCCATCAAGCGACTTGGCACGTTCCAGCCAGCAGTACAACCTAGTCCTTCCCTGGAGTTGCTGAAAGATAGTGTGTTACTCTCACTGGAGCAAAAAGCCAGGGAATTTTCTCTTTCAGTTCCCAGTTCTCCATCTGCTCATGCCCAGAAAAAGGAGTGAATGGAATGAGGTAGAGTTTTGGGAAAAGGTCGAGCAAGGGAAATAACCTCAACCTTAATTCCAGTATTTTCTCAATTTTTTTAACCTGTTTGATTCTGGTATCTTCATATTCTTTCCTTATGATGCAATTATATGTTATCCATTTAAAGTATCCTTTTTATTTACAGGCGAGCTTAAGAGTAAAATAAATGCATTATTTTCTTTGCTCTATAGCTGCATAAAATATTTATGAAATTGTCTGTGACAGTTCCTTGACAGGCAAAAACAGATTACTATAGTAACATTCAAAGGTGGTTGCAACAAAAATTAAATAACTAAAACTAAGGCAATATTTGCTCACATAACATGAGTCATTTGGATTGTGAATTCCTGACAATGGTGAAGGGGAAAGTTGTCAAGAAGAGTGATTTGTCCCCAGTTCAGACTGCAGAATCCAAAGGTTCTCACTGCAACCAAGGAAAGACAATAACACAGAAGTGGAACATATATGTCTCTATCAGACTTAAGATATGCACTAACAGTGGGCCAAGTTCTGCTTTCACATATGCTTTGGATTGCCTCTTGGCTTCTGTACAAGCACCTGTTTAGAGCAGTGATGTGTCTGTGCAGAGAGGGACTAGGTGCTCTTTGGATCAGGTTGTGAATATGAAAGACACCACAGAGATCTTCAAGACAAATCAGAGATATGCAGAAAAGATCTCAGAGTAGATATTGCCCTGCACAAGAGATGGGCTCAAATGTGATCATTCCTGCTCTGCCCCCCACAAAGCATATGTAATAAAAATGTAAAGCCTCTGTGCTCCGGTGTAAAACCTCTGAACTCTTAAACAAAAAAATTACCTAAACCCAGTGTGCCACATTCTGTTCTTCCTGTGCATCTCCATTGATGAGCCAGGGATACAAAGACAATCTGACACCAGGAGATTAGCACAGTTCAGGTGGGATCCAGGGCACCACAGAAAGACGAGGTTATTTTTCCATATAGAAGCGCTGGTACATTTACTCAAAAGTGGGGAAAAATACACTTCAGGTTCCATAAATGCACCAAAATAAACTGTACCTTGGAATAGTGGCTTTGCCTTGTAAAACAAAGAATGACACTGATAGGAAGTTGATTTGCCTGACTGCCATTCTTAGCCTACCAGGGAGCCTGATTCTAGGTGAGGCAATTTTGCAGGCAGCTATTTATTTTGGTGGAGGGGAATGGCATGCGTTTGTTGGGATGGGGGAGAGGAGAAGGACAAGACAGGGGCAAAGGAAGCACTGTAGATTTACTCTCTAAAATCCAGTCCTCTCCTTTAAGAACATTTTTCCAAAACCACCTTGACAGCCAGCGTAGCCAGCTCTGAAGTAGGAAAGTTCAAAGATATTGTGCTTCTATTCCCTAAATTTTAATTAGGCTGTGGGTAAACGGGGAACTTTGAAGTTGTCTACACAACAATTTTCATGTGCCCCATTGACTTGAAGAGAGCAAAGACTCCAGCAACATTCAAAGCTGCCCTCTTCACTTGTGTAAATGATTCCACAAAGTGCAAATGTGGTGATTTAGGTCTTAGCCTGAAAGATCTTTTTAAGGATGTGCATGCTAATTCCAAAAAAAAAGACCATTCAAGCAGACCTGTAGGTCTCCAAAGAATAGCTGCAAAGTCAGGTTTCCAAAAGTGCTGAGACCCATAGACTCGGTACAGACCACTGTGTCTTAGTTTAGCCGAAGATGCTCTGAGCAATAAAATACTGTAAGCAATAAAATCACCCAGTTTGTAGAAAAATCAGGTTGTGCTCATTTCCATGAAAATCCTTGCTTTGGTTGAGATACTTCTGACTTATAGTGAGAGATGAATTTGACCTGCTCTCTCTTTCTCATCTGTTGGGCTGCAGCTGTGCCCTCTAGCACTGTATATGTATTCCAAGCTCATCTAGATGTCAAAACAAAAGCACAAATTAGATGACAGTCTTCCATTCTTTCTGCATGCTGCCAATACCTGTTTGTCACTATAATGGTATTAATCATCTTTTATTTATAGCAGAAGGTTGGAAGCTTCCATTTTTCCCTTTTGATTTATTTGTAGGACAACAGGTGCAAAACTTAAGCAGGTGTATGGATGTGTGCATATGTTGTGAGTTTGCTGATAGCCACAAAACATCTTTAGTAAATTATTACTTGTATCAAAGCTGCCATTATTTTTATTTCATGCCTAAACTTAATTCTGCAGCTGTTAGCTCCCACAGTCCATTATCTGCTTTGTATTGCAACTGCAGTAATGCAACTCATAGGTGCAAGACCTCTCGGCCTCCAAAAGCCTCCCCCCAAAAAAAACTTCCCTAAACCATACATTGCTTCCAGTTTCTGAAACTTGGGAAAGGTACTGAAAATGTATCAACAGTTTCCATTGGCAACTGCTGCAGAATAGCACGATACCGGTTCAACAGCTGACATGAAATGCCTTTCCATATGTAAAGCTGTGCCTTAAACACACAAGGGACACTAAGAATAAACTTTGTACTTTCCTTTTCTTTTGTCTAACAGTAAATGGGTTGTGATGAAGTGCTGGATGCTTTAAAAAAAAATGCAGTAATAATTTTGGATCCAAGCTGTGAGAACACTCATTGGAGACAACTGTTCTCTCATGGGCTAGCCTTGAATAAACAATCACAGCTCTGTGTGATATTACTTCTTAACCAGATTCTAGCATTGAGCTGTTGCCTTGCCATGGTTACTTGCCTTTTAAACCAATGTTTCTTTTCCTTCCTTTTTGCCAAGATTCTTGCTTGCTTGGCAGTGGCTCGTTCTCATTTGAACTTTTGCCCTATTTTAATCTCCACCAAATTTTTACTCTAAAAGAACCTTTTCACTGATATCTTTTTGTTGTCCTGAATTTCTTTTCTGTGTGTGAGAACTTACTTGGGGACATGCCTTACGGGAAAGAGCCCAAATGACCGTCGTCTTCTGAGTATCCAGCAGCTGGCAGGCATCCGTGAGGAGATTAGAAAACAAAGCCACAACAGCACAAGATGGTAGCCACTCCTGAAATAAAATTAAATAGGAAAGAAGGACACACACATATACGCACACAAACTACCAGGTCATTCACTTGGAGATTTATTTGTGCTTGTCAACTCCTGAACTTTCCTCACTTGAATTCATCTGAGGATAACACAGTTAAAACCCATGTAAGAGCATCACTCTGCCACGTGGGGGTCCAAGGCAGAATCCCTCACTTGTGTTGCACCCCTGGAGTTGGCAGAGCACTGAGGTCCTGTGGATCATATTAGAGTCCTAGGGAAGGGGAACATCACTCTGGTTGCTTTGGGGTCCAGGCAACCTAGAAGAAACAAACCAACAGCTTCTATAAAGAAGGTAAAATTCTTCTTACATGAGGAGAACAGGCCACCTTGAAATACCCTATTTTTTTTGTTATATGTTTTATGGAGATTCTGAGAGAAGAAAATAAATGGGAATTTGTTGAGGGTTCTTTCCAAAATATTTCTAGTCATATAGCTGACTAATACTATTCCCACTGCTGAAAAAGAAAAAACCAACAGCATTCTCTTACATGCTCATTCAGTTTCTTATTCATCAGAAGACATCACTGTGTGGTTGCCTAAAAGAAAGGCAAGTACATGTGTATAATATACATGTGCATATATACATATGTACAAAAACACAGCGACAATATTTCTCACTAATGTTTGTTCCATTTTCTTTCCAGAAGCATAACTGACAAATTTCTGGAGTTAGTGAAAGCACAGTTATTACTACTTAGAAATCTCTCAGTCTTAGTCTGTATCATTTTTAGATGAGGTTTTAATGTAAAGAAAAATCTAATTCAGGCCTCTAGGACAACAGATCCCTTCAGTGTGCTGTATGTAAAGTGAATCAGAATAACATCCTTCTGGTATGTGCATCAGATATTTTGATAGACAAACCAGAGGCCAATGATTTATTCACAGATTAATAAGGAGCTGGTGTTCATAGACTAACAAATACCTAAGACCAACTTCTCACCATTTAAAATCTTCTGACATCTAAATGCAGGAAAACCAGCAACTTACCTCTTTCTTTTCAAACATAATCTTACAATATTTTACATGTTTGAAGATTTAAAATTAACTCGGACAATTAAAAGTCTATCCTTGCTCACTCTTATTTATTAACTTTTAGAGAGCAATTTTCTTCACAGTAGCAAAATCAATACTCGAGAAAAAATTTCTAACAAGAATTTCCTTTTTCATAAAATTTTATTGGCAATTTAATTTTTCATCTGTAGTGGAACGGTAAAATGCAAAGAACAATGCTCTTTGCTAGTAAATGGTGTTTATTTACTTTGGAACACAAGCAGGAGGTACATTTTCAGCTGAGTTCAATAATTTTCTACATCCTTGATATCTCTTCATTTGCACAGAATCCTGACTGACGGAAAAATCACTAGCTAATCGACTACAGCATGCTTTATATGCAAGCATTTGTTACAACCTGCTGCTCAACCCCCTTGTGTCTGAGTTGGAAGTGGGCAAAAGTGCCTGTCCAAACACAGCACTGTACTGCACAGAATCAAGCTGTTACCTTGGGGCAATTTACCCCTTAATGCTTAATATCCAAACTTTGAGTTAAATCTAGCTGAATTACTGTGGTTTGCTGTAGCATATATACAGCAGCAAATCATTGTACTACCTTGGGGTGGGGGGAAGAGGGGAAGTAAAAGGGCCCAGTCCAGGATGGGAACACGGACATTTCTAAGATAACGACAAGGTCCTTTTCCATAACAAAGCAGGAGATAGAGAAGGAAGGCTATTCAAAGCCTTACATAGGGTTTGGCCACACAGTAGTAGTGCTTTGCTCCATTCTAGGCTCTCCCATCTGAGGATTTCAAAATTATTTGTATAGTCTGAATCATCAGAAGATGGTGAGGTGGACACAAATGTTATGCCCACGCTATGACAGGAAAGCAGGGACACAGCCAAGTTAGGTAACTTCAGTCCAAGACTTACCCTGAGACCCACACCTAATATAGCTCCTGCTACGTGCTTGTTTCCTATGCTAGAACTAGTCTTTCTGGCAAATGGAAGCCTCCTTTGATAGCTGGCTCCTGCATGGTGAGTGAAACCAGCACGAAGTGGTACCTTGTGGAAGTGTGGGTGAGAACAGACACAGCCATGCTCTGTCACCAGCTGTGCAGCTCCCACCAGATAGCAAAATTTGCCCCATATAAGCACAATAATCCTAAACTGCTGGCAAACTCTCTCATTCAGCACCATAGCTATTCTGGTAGTAAGTCAGGCTTGCACGGCCAGCATAGCTCAGCCTTTGGGAAGGAGGTTTCTCCTCGTACAATGCTGACTTAAGTCCCAGTGAAGAGTGTCACTTTCCCACACTGAGTAGTCCCTTGATCTGTGAGTAGTGCCTATGACTTCTACGGGGACTACTTGCAAAGGACAATGCGGCTCAGCAGGCTCTTTGTAAATGTGTGGCCTCAACTCATTCATCAGTAACAATGACCCCTGTAATCATTCTACAATGCCTTTGGGTCTCCATGTGTAAAAAAAAACAACCCAGTGCTGCTATGCCAAGCCAATGGGAGAAAAACTTGTGCAGTGATGGTGGCTTTAAAACTGGAATTGTGAAGCATTATTCGTACCCAGAGATGAAATAACAAGTGGGAAGGGTGAGAAAACATGAAAGGAAATAGGCTTAGGGAAAAAGAAGCTGGAAGTAATCAATAAATCATAGAATAAAGTAAAGAGAAAGAACCTTTAGAGTGCCCAAGCTTAAATGTCAAGAGTATTAGAACAAATGATCTCCAAGCAGGAGAATGTGTGACAGAGGAATATGCTGAAACTCTGACAGAAAGCACACTCGCTCCTGAGCATGGAAAAGAGTACAGACAACAAAGGGCAGCAGAGAAGAACGTAATAAGAAATTAGGAGACCACATAGTTTCCTCTTCCTTAAATAGTTTGAACGCGCAGGATCAATATTGTTTCTAGAAGATTCTGAGGAGTACTACTAGAAAATGCCATTATCATGGTGGTGGAAAAGATCAGTTTAAAACTACATAATATGCTGGGAATGTGCTATCACATATGCATGAAGGTATGCCATCAATATTGCAAAGTAATAGGATCCTGATTACATTGCGCTACACCAAAAAGACAGAGACCCAGCCAAGACAGAGCTGTTGTTATATTTATCCTTAGACAAATTCATAATACAGCTAAAATTTAGGGTTTTTTTTCTAATGACACTCTTCCAGTGATGCACTTCATCACACAGCTCTAGTCTCGCGTAGCTCTAGGCACATGTGTTTGCCCCACTGGAATCTATGTACATAAACATATGCTTAAGGTTAAGCTGGTCCTCAAAATGTTTTCCCAAGCTGAAGCCTATGTGCTGATGGATTACCTAGTTAGCTATAAATTGCATGGTTACATCTGTTTTTGGCTGCTGGCTCAGAAACAGATACCTATTCTGTTTGAAACAAGCTTATAATGATGGTTATTCATGTAATACAATAGATCCTTCTGGCACCACACACGTGTAGATTATGAAAACAAAATTTTCTGTTCAAATGGGGTTTGCAGTCAACTGAGCAAAGGGTACTTATGCTCTCCTCAGCATAAACCTATCTGGAAAGAAACTACCATGCTTTGATGTACCTTGAAGAGCAAAATTTGGGAAGCCCTCACAGAGGCTACTGGGACACGTCCGTCCCAGCGAAAGGCAGACAAATCTCTGGCCCTGGGCTTCAGGTGATGGACTTTGTCAAGCAGGTGTAAGGGCTCCTACACTAGGGCTCCACAACTATTCTTAAGAGCCCTGATGGCATTGCCCACCTCACAGGCCTGTTGTCTGGGCCAAGGGTCAAACAGATATCCTTTGCAAAAAGCATGAGGTCAGGATATGGCTCCAGTCATTAAAACCCACACACACAGGGTGGTGGTGTTTTGGGACTAAAGCATCACCTAAAATCCACATGAACCACTCAGCCAGTGGCAGGGGAGAAAAAGTACATTCAATGGGTTGTAAAATATTGTAAGTTTGAATCAGGTGGTGATACTGATAGGGAAACAGAGAAGCTTACTCCATTTTAATGACTCTAAACTATCTTGCTGTGTGCACACAAATGACAGTACTGATGTGCAAGAGTAATGTCAGCAGGTAAATTGAGTGTTAATGCTTGTGTTAATGTTGCTGAGCATGCCCACTATAAAAACAAGATGTTTCCAAAAACCTGATGGGTCTGATGTGAGCAGAGTGCTGAGTCAGATTTTTTAAAAGTTACTGCAAGTGCTCATTTGACAGCAGAGGATTTTGTGGTATGCCTCAAAGAGATATTTAAAATTTCACTCATAATTTTATGAAATGTCTCTCATTCAAGTTGTCAAAGCCTGACAGGCTTGTTAACAACGTCGAGGGGTGAATGGTCCTTCATCTTCTTGCTCTTGTTCAACTGAATGATCGATAAACAAACTAAAACTGACAGCTGTTGCGAAGATATCAAGAATCAAAGGAGATACAGAAGACGTTTCTCGTCCTCTCTGTATAATTCAACCTAAAGAAGCTGATATTCTGTTCAAGAAAAGGTTGGAAAGGCAGGAAGAGCGGTAACCTGGATCCTGGCTTTACATCCAGCTGTTCTGCCAACTCCAAGCAAGGTCACTAGAGTGGCACAAGGCAGGGCAGCTCCCAAGACTGGGATCCATTAGTTATCTTCTGTTTCCAGGGGTCTACTTCCACCAGGAACCAAGGAGCTGGGAACCCACTGAAGGAATAAACATGAAAAGTTGTCGGAATGTCCCCAGGATTTGCACAGTATCTTTACAAATTAGACTCTAAGAACAGCAAAACAAAATCTCAAGCTACAGTCCTTTTGCCAAATATTCAACCTCCATTACAATTTCAGGATTTTTTTGGTGATGTTAGCTCTCACTTCAAGTGAATGTCTTCAGTCCATATCTTACTTTTCCCGAATTTCCCAGTAAAAAAAAAAGTGATGTACATGGGTCTGTGTGAATGATAAGGAGCCTCAGGATGCGAAACACACTGGGGCAGGGGGACAAAGGGACACTCCGCATAGTCTGCTCAGGGGCATTTTGTGATAAGGAAGTCAGATATGATTAAATAAATGATTCCTTAGAAGTTATTCAGTTGTCTCCTATCAAGCCAGCAAAAGGCTACACTGAAGTTGTTGCAGGCTCAGCCAACCTGGTAGACTTCCACAATGAGGTGACAGGCTTGGTGTATTAGGGGAGAGCATTGGATGTGGCAGGACTCAACTTTGGCAGGACTTTCAGCACTGTCTCCCATAACATCACTTGCATATCATCCAATAAATTGATGAATTACAGAGTAAATAAATGGACAGTAATGTGGACTGTAAACTAGTGGAACTGCTGGGCTCAAAGATTTGCGATCACTGGCATGTCCAGACGGAAGCCAGTCAGTAGTGGTGTATCCCAGAAGAAGACATGGCGACCAGTACTATTTATCATCTTCGTTAACAACCTGAACAGTAGGATAGAGTGTATCCTCCTACTATAAAACTGGGAAGAGTGGTTGCTAGACCAGATGATTGTGTCTCCATTCAAAGGGACCTTGACACACTGGACAACGAGACTGACAGGAATCTCATGAAGTTAAAAAAAAAAAAGGAAATGCCAAGTCCTGCCTCCAGGGAGGAACAGCCCCACATACCAGGACAGGCTGGGACCAACTAGCTGGAAAGTAGCGTTGTAGAAAAGTTCCCAGGGGTCCTGGTGAACAAGTTGACCAGGAGCCAGTGATGCACCCTCACAGCAAAGAACACCAACAGCCTTCTGGGCCGCATGAGGCAGAACGTCACCAGCAGGTTGAGGGAGGTGATCCTCCCCATCTGCCCAGCACTGGTAAGACGCACGTGGAGTGCTGTGTCCAGTTCTGGGCTCTCCAGTACAAGCGAGACATGGACTTACTGAAGCAGGTCCAGTGAAGGGCCACAAAGATGATTAAGGGTTTGGAGCATCTGATATATGAGGTGAGACTGAGAGCTGCAACTGGAGCTCTCAGCCTGGAGAAAAGAAGGCTCGCAGGGATCTTATCAATGTGTATAAACACCTGATAGGAAATAGCATGGAAGCTGGAGCCAGACTTTTCTCAGTGATGCCTAGTGACAGGACAAGAGGTAATGGGGACAAATGGAACTACGGGAAATTCCTTTTAAATATAAGAAAACCCTTTTTTACTGTGATGATGAGTGAACACTGGAAAAGTTACCCAGAGAGGATGTGGAGTCCCCCTCCTTGGAGACAGTCAAAAGCTCAGTGGGCACAGCCCTGAGGACAGAGCTCGAGTTTCCCCTGCTTTGAGGAGGAGGGTTGGAGTAGATAATCTCCAGAGGGTCCTTCCCACCTCAGTCATTGTGTGATTCTGTGACAGCCACATCTTCATCTACAGCTTGCAGATATTGGTGTGCTGAATATCTGTTACTTTTATTCTAGGAATAGCACATATAACCAGTGATTTCTCCAGAAAGTGTATCAGTTTATTGTCATTTCCTTGACATATGAGCGGAATTTACAACTCTATTGCCATCCTTATTTTTCCTGTTTCTTACTTCAACTTTGCAGAGTGGTCTCTAATGAATAAAGTCTATAGTGTATCTCACACAATGAGAAAAGGCAAGAACCGATTACCCTTTATTGAGAAAGAGCTATTTTTAAAGCTGCATTTGTTACCTACTTCTGCTGAGTCAGCACAAATCCTTTCTTACTTTATTGCAGAGTACTTCGTGTGCAGTGCAGCTACCACAGTGTCCTTTGTAAGGGCTGGTATAACTATCCTGGGGTAGCGACTCTGCATGGTGCCACTGTCCAAAGAGAAACTCAGAGATGCAAAGACGCTCTCAGGAGCTGCAGTTTCCTCCTATTGCATCAAGTCAGCTGTCCATCTCTGGCTGTACCCACCAATGGTGGGTATTTCTTCTGTGCCTCTGCCTCTTTCTCCACATCCCTTGGGGGGGGATCACAGTTGTATCAAACTGCAACATCGCCACAACTGTGAAACACATCAATTCTGAAAAACTTGCATGACTGCTACACTGAGATCTCGGTTGCCTCCCAAAAAAACATCTCACTGAACTTCAGACAGAATTTGGAGTAAAACTGACCCTTGTGCTTGGGGATAAGAGGAAGGCGCAGACAGCAGGGGAGAGAGAAATGCTCATGAAAGACTTCAAAATGGAGGGAATTCATTCTTGCTGATGAGAAGGCCTTTAGGAACTCAACCTACAAATTATTGCATTGTTGCGAGATGGAGAGAAAACTCACTCATTACTACAAAAGCATCATAGAGCCATTCAAGCACACCAAAAGCTTTTCTGAAGACACGTCTTCTGTGGAGCTATGGCACCACAGGAATTTTTTTTCCAACTTTCTTCCTTTGCAATTCAATTTTCCCTGCTGTGTTACCTGTTATTCAATATGATTATACATATAGAAATGTAAAAGTAAATATAAAAGTGTGTGTGTGTCTGCAGGAATACAACCATATGAGCATATGTTTGTTTATTTCTGCTCTGTGTGTGTACAACTACTATAGCAAAATCCTTTACATGCAGAAATGTTTTACAATCCATTAATTTTTGCCTTCTTCCTACATTTGTAATGCCAGCACCAATTAATTTACAGGGATTATTTCTAGTGCTAGTCACAGTGGCAGCGGTCCCCAAGCGAGGTAGAGTGAGCTCAAAAATAATTTTAGGCCAATATTTGGCCATAGCTGTTGGCTAAAATAAACACAGGGCATGTGTATTTGTGTACGAGGCTCATCCTGCCCTTCACTGCTGCCAAGTAAACAGTCCCCATCCCTTTTCCCAGCATGAAGCAGGATGTTTGGGAGCCAGGAGGCAGGGTGCTCTTCAGCACCCCATGCAACAAACCTAGCAACAAGCAACACGTGCTCTCTGCCAGTGCTTGATGCTGATTATGGGACCTGTGTTGGGAACTGGAGACCTGGGCACACAGGCAAGGCTAGGACTAAGCCCCTCTGGGAAGCGATGCCCCATCTGTCCCCAAAAGCCACCCTGCTCCAGCCAAGGCTTCGGGGCAGCATATGGGCTGGGAGCATCAGTGGTGGGCAGGGAACGAAACAGGTCACCCAGTGCTCTTCAGCCCCACTCTGTGTGTGTGCTGAAGTTAGTCACTACCAGCAGCTGCTATATTTATAGAGGTGTGTCAAGTTTGACGTAAGATATGTTTTTTTTCTGTACAGCAGGGCAAAGGTGCCTTTCTCCTCCCTTTCTTCAGTTTTTGGATAAACTCTTACTTGTTTTCACAGGAACATTAGCTCAAATCTGCTGCTACTGTGCACAGCCGATAAAACTGTTGCTTGGAAAGACCATATGTCACATGGAACTGCTCAAGAGGCATGAAGCCCTGCTTTTTTTTGCCGATCCTTTTAAGATACAATTTTATGCTCAGTTAAAATGGAAAAGAGCATTATGTTTAAGGATAAACCCATTTAGTGTGCAACCGCTTTGCTAAATTCTGTCACCAAATTACTTGTTAGTAAGACATTTGGACTGCCTGTTTGTTTTTTTTTTAAAAAAAAAAAAGTTGTTACACATCTTTTTCTCCTTGTTTATCAGTTGCTATGACAATGCTAAAGACAATATCATCACAGACAAGGACTAAAATCTTTTACTAGAGGCAAGAAAAGAAAGAATCAGTACCGAGAAGAAAGTTCCCTTTATTAATATACTTCTTGTTACCCTCTTTGATCCGGGTGCTTAGCCAATATTCGGGGTCCCTACAGGTTGTTTCCGTTTGGAGAACAAACAGATGAGGGAGTGAATTGGGCTTTTTAATGCGCTTCTGTTTGTTTAGAAAGAATGTATGCAATGTCTTGTTACTCTGGGCACAGCAGGAGTCAAAACAATAGGCAGTGCTTTCTCTTTTCACACTTTCAAGCTTCTTTTGAGCCACAACTCAAGCTCTCTCTCTCTCTCAGCTTTCTCTCAGGGTCAGGCTACAAGGGTTTTCCTCGCTGGCTCTGGTGTGTCCTTGCTTCTTCCTCTGTCTGCTTCTCTGATGTTTCTGCTGTCACTTTCTGAATCGCTCTGTTTCATCATATGCCACCTTGTCCCTAGTGTTTGCAGTTAGATCCTGGGGAAATGCCTCAGCCCCCACAGTTCAGCACTGCCAGGCGTGTGTGGTGTGGTACGTATGGTGTGGCTCCTGGGGTCTCAATGAGCACGTCCCACAAAGAAGGTAGTTCTTAGGCTTTTCCTTAGGGAAGGGAAGCTTTCTCACCCACCATCTTCAGTAAGGTTTCATTGCTGACTTTCAGCATAACACTGAATTTATTTCCAATAGTGTATTTTTGCTCCCTGTCAGATCAGTTTCTGTACAGTAGTGCTATGAGGTGGGGGAGCAGAAAATATGTCACTATTTCCTAACAAAGCAGCCTCTGATGCAACTATAATAAAGTTGTGAAAAAGTCCTAGAGGATTTAAACAGATTTGACAGCATTTAATTTCCATAAATTTAGGGCCTGATCCTGCTTTTGTTTTGCTAATGAGTACTAGAGGGAGATAATGCATGAGCTTCAGACAAACTAAAGACAGAAAGCAATGAAAGGCAGGTGTGTGATGGAGCTGTTGGGGCTCTTTCATGCCCAACAGAGGTAACTCTAGTGTTCCTGCTCGGGGTTCAACCCATCTCTGCTGTGACCAACAGGTCTCCTGTCCAGGTCTGACTGAGCTGCTTTTGGCAGCAGCTCTGCTGCTGGCCCTTGGGGCTTTACTCTTTGATTGGAACAAAGGTTGCATACAGCATAATCTCTGCTCAGGCAGGGCAAAGATCTTTGATTTTCAACAGCAAAAACTCAAAACAGTTACATTTTCTTTTGCTTTTACGGAAACAAACTCAAGGAGTTTTAATTTACCTTGGGCTTATGCCACAGCTATTAACATGGCCCACCTGACACATAAGGAAGTTTTTTCTATTGTTTTCAGGCAAGATACATCTCTGGTTAACATATACTTCCATTACTCCTTCCATAAACCCATCTCCTACCACGGCCCACCACCATCTGTATGCAGGTGATGGGCCATGATGGAGTTCAGTGTAGACTCTGAACGGAAAAGATCCTCTGGTATGAACTCACATACCTACAACTTTGAAAACAACTCCTTCACTACCACAGACGAACCAGTTAAAACTTTCTGAAAGCCCCAGCAGAACAAATAGGTGTCTGGCCACATTCACAGCAGTAGCACTTTGGCACTGATGAAATAGTTGAAAGCTGTCTTTCCAGAATGCCTTGCCACCCATTAAACGGGGAGGGTGGCACGCATCTTCAGCACTGGTGAACTTCATGCTATGAAAAACCTCTGAATTCAAAAGAACCTAATTTAAATGGAAGCTCACATGCCAGAACAGAGGAAGCTTGCACCTTTAATTAAAAATCTCAGTCCATCCGTTTACCCAGCCAGTCATTAATCCCCAGGAAATGCCCTTTGCTGAGACCACTATTTCTCAATTAATATACAGTGAACAGTGTATATTTGGTTTAGCCTTTGAGAAAGGGGGCAAGTTTTCTCCAACCACTGGAGAGGGTAAGCAGCTCTTTGCATGGAGCATCCAGTTATGGGCATACAGTATGTAAACTAAAGTGCTTGATTCCACGGAGTCCTCAGCAGAAGATGGAGTCTGGAATTGCCAATTTTCTTCTCTTTCTGCTGAGAACCATAAGCATTCTGAACAAGAGGAAAATGGATTGGGGGTAGGCATGGGAAAATGCATTTTCCTTTTAAGTCTTTGAAGGAAGCAGTTCAACAAGCTCTAGTAAGATTGCTACATAAGAGACAACAGGTATTCTCAGGTTTAAGTGTTGTTAATTTCTTCCATTTTCAATAAATTGACCATCACTTGATCAGAGTTTGAACTAAAGATCTCCCCTCTTGAGCAAGTATCTTCAATAATCCACTCTACAATAATTGTTCTCTGTCTCTATCACTCTTAGAGCAAGGATGTGAGAACAAGTCTCCCATCCCTGAATCTATGGATCAATCCTAGATTTGTAGAACTTGATACATACAGCAGCAGTACCAATCTGATCCAGGCCAGAGAAGAGCACTCAAGTTTATTTCTTTTGAACCTGCTGGCCTTTATCCTTACACTGACCTTTCTCTGGTTGCAAGACAACAGCCAGTCTCAGTCAGCATAAAGCTGGATGTTGAAGACAACGCATCAACATTTTTTGAACCAGTGTGAACCTTATAAAATAAATCTATAAATAAAATATATAATAAATATCTATATTTAAAATAAATAAAAATCTAGCTGGGATGTATTTGATTGCGTAGGAAGAGCACTGGAACTGGACTTCTGACATCAGTGAACCACAGCCTCAGAAGTGTACCCTAAAGGCAAGAAGATTATGAGGCCATTTTGCATACTGTCCACGTCAGAGAGCATGAGAAGAACTCTTTAGTGAAAGGGCTTAGGGCACCTTCCAGAGAGGAGAAATACATGGGTTCCAGCACGGACTAAAGTGCTTCAGCAAAGTGGAACAGTGTCAGCAGGGGTGACAAGCCACCTCCAGCCCCATAGTACTCACTGGCCTGTATCCTGGCAGGCAGTTTCTGCCAATCATAACCTAACCGGTAGCACTTGATTGACAGAGTTCATGCATCAGGTCAGGATCTCCTTCGCACCATCAGGAAACAAGCTGTCAGGATTAGTTTAAAGCTCCACTATGTTTAAAGAGGCCAGATAGGTGGTTTATTCCTTCCTTCACCCTTGCACCCTGCTCCCTTTCTGTCAGGCACACCTTTTGCTGCTGAACTAATGTTTGCAGTGGTTAAGCATCCTTTTTCCTCAACAAACTGACCTGGGACTTGCCGCAGTACTACCATTATCCCATGCAAGCAATCCTAGCCTCAGCTTTGTTACGAGTGATCTGGTCCCAGGTTTTTCTTTCAGTTTTGCTTTAGTTGATCTGGTAATTCAGACTTCAGCAGCAGCTCTTTGCTGAGAAGCAGTCCTATCGACACCCAGCTAAAGCTACATCTTGTTTAACCCACAGGCCCAAAGCTTTCTGAATCAACAGCTGTGACCCCTCAACCCTAGGGTAGATTGCACAGGCTACAGTTGTCACTAGCTATAGTTATGCCAATCTTTGGAATTAAAATATTAACACATCCCTACAGGAAAGGAAAATTCCGATTTGACGACAGCATTTTACACTTTCTAAACAAAAGGCAAGGTAGAGCAGAATCAGCTCCTCATTCTTTTGCTTAGCTATTATTCCTGACTAAAAAAGTTTCCTCAGAAAGTCACTGCAAAAGTCTTTCTGGTCCCATACGCCTAAAATCAATTACTATTTTGGAAATCAATTTTGGAAAACTGACATCAGCTGCTTACGATCTGCTTTGTTGTCTACATCCTTCTGAAGATGGTTAGGAAAAGTCCTAGAAACCTCAGTCCCATGCTGCATGTTTTCTCTCTCTCTTCAGAATAGTTCCATTATGCCACTTTAGAATGTTTCGATATTTTGTTCCTAATCCTGATTTAGAAGCATCTGCTAATAAATTGACAGGTTGTGACACATCCCAGTAATTTAGAGCTTTTTCACCTTAGATTCAGAGTGCTGCTTTCATGGCTTCAGAAGGCTTTTTATTCATACAGCTTCCATCTTGAGTAGCTCTTTGTATGGGGTTGTCAAGACAGCTATGTTTGGTGCACATTTTTCCTGGAACTGAGTTCAGTGTTACCTATAAAATTGCAATTCCTCTACCCGCAGCAGGTTTCATCCTGCCATGGTTAACTTTTGATTTACGGGATTTCTCATTTTGCTAGCATCGAATATATTCAAAATACTTACATAAGGAGCATATTTTTATTGGTCGCACTTGAAATTCATCCACTTCAGTGTCTTACCCTCTTTCATTACCCACCTAACAAATCCGGGCTCATCATTTGCTCTGTGTGGTGCCTGGTGTGTCCTCTGGGAATAGAAGATTTGAATATCTGCATCTAGCAAATGGGGAACCAGTTGTAGTTAGTGCCTTATTGTTACTGCTTAACATTTGCATTGTGATATTACTTGGAGGCCCTAGTGACTGAAACTCTATTTAGTTTGGACCTGTGCATATCTATACTGAAAATGCAGTATATACTCTAAATAATTCATGGGAAAAAAAACCTCTTTGCTGAGTGCAGCTTGCCAGCAGTGTAGTTTTGCTTGGTCTAAGCACTTTAAAGACTGGACACAGTCTTTATTGAAGGCATAATTTTAAACTTTAAAATATTTTTGATTCCCTGTGAAATAATCAATGACTGAGAGCACCTAACAACAATGGTCCAGAGCACAAAGAGGTTTAAAAGCAGTCTCTGTGGTTCTCTAGTCTTAGAAGTCAAGCAAAAATGGTGGGCACAGGTAGGGTCTGATTTTTGGTTCTATGTAACAGGACTTGAATCTGGACAAACAAAGGAATGAAACCCATTGATTCTTTCCTAGGGCTCACTGAGGCTTCCCTGATGCTCAGAAGAAACTGAAAATCTGTGCTAGGCAAATGTTGATTCCTCAGCCTCCTTCCATAAGTGCACCTGCAAGTATGGAAATGGAAGCCTGCCTGCTGGGACAACCAGACCACTCCGCATGGTCCGCAAACCAGTAATCAGAGACAGCAGCTTTTCAGCCACAGCTCACCTGGGGGCTGCTCGTAGAGAGAGCCTGGAAAGTCAGGCAGATCACCCATTCCTTTTAAAACCCACACAAGAACTAGTGGGATCTCTTTTTATCAAAGTTTGCTGGTGATACAGTTCGGGGGGAGGGGGGAATAATCCATTTTCCTGCAAAATTTCCTAGTTCTAAACGCAAATATTACACACCTTTTTAAAAGCTGAATGTTATTTTAAAGGCTAATTTAAAATGGTTTTTTAATGGCTAGGTTTTATACAGACCTTTTCATGCTAATTCTTCACATGTTCATGTATAGTCTGTGACATATGCACTATTCTTACCTATGTGATAATAAGGCAGTTGAAAAATGGTTTAATTTTACTGTCATATCACTAAGGACTCCTGCTATCTAGTACCAAAACAACCATAATACTCATATATCTCCTATTTGTGTCGCAATGAAATAATAGTGTCAGTCTGAGCATCACAACATAAATGGCAGACATTCTGTACTAGAAAACAGTTATCCCAAATGGATATCATTATCTTTATCTATTACTACTAGTAATCCTTAAATAGCAATTACCCTCAAATTTTTTTTTAAAAGAACACACACAAAAATTCCTTCTCATCTCTGAATTATACTTTCAAAATTATTTTATTTTTTATTTTCCTAAATTAAAAAAAAACCACAACTTATTTTCCTTAACAATTTCGAGTGAAATATAAACTCTGAACTTTCCCCAGCTACAAAGACAACAAAGATTTTCAGTAGCTGATCTTGCTACTAACCATATTTTCTGTTCGGGTTTTTTTTCGTGCTACCTGCAATAGCAGCTGATATTCTTAACACTTCCTCTTGGAATAACATACCAGGCCAAATGCCAATGTATTTATTATGTATTCATGCTAACTCACAGGAATTTTTGGGATACTATACATCAAAAATTGGGACAGTCTTTGCAGTCTCCTTTCTCTGTTTCATCCTACCATCCCTTTTTTCATGACTTATGTTAAAAGAATCACCTTAATAACACCTCAATATGGTGAACTCTCACTTGTTTTTTCACTTTTTTTCACACCTAAACTACTGGGCAAAGACTTCAATAATAAAATGTGTTGTTATAGACCTCTAGTGAACTCCCTTGTAAAGCATCAAAATGGATCAATTCCATCACACTCTACGCCAGAGAATTTGGGTAAGTTTTAGAAGAACCTGAGAATAAGTTGTTTCTTGTTTTGGTTTCCATTACACTTTTATGTGGTGTCTAGGTTATTTATGTTATTTATTCTGACGCTTTATTAAATTATTGCACTTTCCCATGTCTTTTTTTCCCTAAAGCTCCACAGGAGGTTGGTTTGACCTTGTATAATACTCACCACTCAAGAGTGGTGTGTGAGATGGGACAGCTATACATTATTCTGCGTATAGAGGGGGGGATTCTCTCTCAGTGACTGTTGTGACTGTTGACAAACACTGACAAGGGCAGGCCTAACTCCTTAACCTTTTGCAAAGTTATGCCAAACCAACTGCAGAAGCCCCACCTGAAACGTTCATCTTCAGCCTCCCAGGTGCCAAATGCATTGGAGTCTTTTCCCCCAGGTATTTTTCCTAAACAAGCACACCATTCAGGTACAAAAACCCCCTCACTTGTATATCTTGATGTTCTGCACTCCTTTTCTGCTAATATTTCCTCCTCTCACCCACTATAACTGTCTCTCCAATGCCAACACATTTTAGGGATATGTAGTTGACAGCTGAAAAAAACCCAACCTCCACTTGCTATTTATAATATGATTAGGCAGGTCAAGTTTAATTTCAGCACTGTGCATGAATCTTTTATCCAATCATTCTAATGACACACTACTCAAACCAGCAGTGGGGCCAAGGATGGAAAGAAAACCTTGATTGTAACTTGTCTGCTGATGATTGGAGTTTGTTATGAAAGAACACTAACGTGATCGTCATTGGCACCCTTCTCCAAAGGTAGGGAACATTCATATCTTTCCATTGTCATCATACCTGTAGCTGTGTGACAGAAAAGATGTGCCAGAAAGGATGCAGTGTTGCAGGAGGCATCGCTTTTTCCCAGGGTTAAGGCAAGGATATATTTAATCAAATTAGCACCTTTAAGAAAATACCATATTTCAGGTAGAAGATACAGCTGAATATTGCCCTCCAGGTTACTTAATCCAGCCTGCTGAATCAAGAAACCGCCAGTGGTGGTCTCAGTAGCTTGTTTTATTTTGTCATTTCATCAGTAGTTGCCCGTACTTGAAAAGCTTTGGTAGTGGAAGGAGCCTACTTGCAGGGGCACAGCTTCCTGAATAGCACAAATGCCCTGCTGCATGCCCTGCCCGGCCCTGAGCACCTCCCCGCAAACAGCCCTCCAGTCAGCCAGATGTAGTTTTTGATAAGGGAGGCAGCACTGTCAGATCAAGACAGTCAACAGTGAGATGAGCTGAATCAGCACATCCAGATCAAAACATCAGCACAGCCATTGCATGAATTTGTCACATCTGCATGCTAAAGTTTCTTGCAAGGAAGTGGGACAGCTGGAGGAGGGATTTCTTTGCCTCTGCATTTTCATAATGCCAGTCCAGAGCTGCTCTGTATGTGAGCCTTGCCCCTTTGGGGCTCTTTGGGATGCCTGTCTATGAGCCATGGAAAAAAAAAAAAATCTCTTTCCCAACACTCACTGTGAGCAGTCACTAGAGTCAAGCAGGAGGACTGAAACACTTGTGCCACAGCAAAACAGAGCCTCTCTGTGTAGCTGTCCTGTGTTTGCACCTCCCTGCCCCCGTTTCCAGAGTACGGCCATGCCCTTGAATGTGCCAAACACAAGATTTGGCTCTAAGACCTGACAGTCCCTACATAACTTCTGGGAAAACATAAACTGACAGACTACATTTTTTTTAATCAACCCTACCTATTCTGTTCTCCCCAGAGCCAAGCACTGCTGTGCAGTCACCTAAGAATAAAAAAAACTCTGCCTTTTAAATCACTTGTCATTTCTGTCCTGGGATTGTGTTGGCTATGTAACCTCAGAGCTACTGGCAGTGCACTCCTTCGCCCACCCAGGCCCTGCTCACCACAAACCTCACCAGCAATACACTTAGGAGCAAAGCTCAGCCCCCGAGCCCTGAGGAGATAGGATCAGGCACCGGCTGGCTCCACGAGAGGCTCTGCCGTGGCTCCCCTGGGGCAAACCACCCCCGCCCCAGCTTCCCCAGTGGTACAACAGGCCCCCATGCTCTAACTCTGCTGCCTGAGTAAACTTAACCGCCCCCTCACACTCATTCTTTACTTGTGCTTTCACTGCATATTTCTGCTACTAATACTTAACAATTCACTTATAGGCTGAGAGAGTTGGGGTTGTTCAGCCTGGAGAAGAGAAGGCTCCAGGGAGACCTTACAGCACCTTCCAGTACCTGAAGGGGCTACAAGAAAGCTGGAGAGGGACTTTTTACAAGGGCGTGGAGTGATAGGACGAGGGGTAATGGCTTTACACTGGAAGAGGGGAGATTTAGACTAGATATTAGGAAGAACTTTTTTCCTGTGAGGGTGGTGAGACACTGGCCCAGGTTGCCCAGGGAAGCTGTGGCTGCCCCCTCCCTGTCAGTGTTCCAGGCCAGGTTGGATGGGGCTTGGAGCAACCTGGTCTGGTGGGAGGTGTCCCTGCCATGGCAGGGGGGTTGGAATGAGATGAGCTGTGAGGTCTCTTCCAACCCAAACCATTCTGTGATTCTGCTCTCCCTGCAATATTTACCCACCGACCCCACAGCAGTGCAGCGAGAACCGATTAAAGACGTGAAGCGATTGAGCCTGCAACCTCTTTATATGGAGGGAAAACCACTCTGCACCCCCCCAGAAAACTGAAGCGTTCTGCAGATTCCCTAGTGTCACATACACACCCCCACCCAGACCCCCGCAAACAATAAACGTCTCCTCAACACAGAAAATCACCACAAACCCCCCACGTGAACACTGTTACGTGGTCTGCTTGCAGTCGCTGGCACGGAGGGGCGATTGGTACAGGGAGGCAGAAGCGCCGCTTTCTCCTGAGCCCTCCCCTTAAAGGAGGGAGGATGGCGGCAGAGCCACCCCGCTCGCCTCCTCAGCGATCTGCCTCGCCGCTCCCCGGCTCCGCGCTAATGACGCTCGGCGGCCCACGCCGCCCCCCGGGCCCTCAGGCGGCGGTGGAGCGGCCAGCGGCCGCCGGGCTCCCCCTAGGGGCGGCGGGGCGCGGGTGGCGGCGTTGCTCGGAGACCGTGGCGGCGGGCGGGGAGCGAAGCGCCTGAGGGCCGGCAGGCCGGCCGCTCTGCATTGACCCCCGCGGTAAATTAATGGTCTTTCCAGGTGCTGGGCTTTACAGGGAGGGAGGGCTCCGTGCCTCCCGGCGCCGGGCAGCGGCATAGTGCCGACCGGGAAAGCAGGGGGGCGGCCGGGGCAAGGGCAAAGCTGCCAGGGATACAGGAGCCTCACAGCTGCGCTCGCAAGCCAGGATGGTCTCTCCCTGATTCACCATCCGTAATAATAATAATAATGATAATTTACCAGTAATCATTGCATGGACATCCCTCTTTAGAAGGCGGAAGGCTCTGGAAGGGCTCTCTGCCCTTCTGGTGTGTGCAGCGAGGTGAGCTGCACCTCAGCCCACGCACAGCCTTTGTGGAGAAAAATCTCTGTGATCCATCATTGCAGAGTGGCACGAAGCTGCTGGCCGTAGGAAACAGTCACACTTAGACCCACTGGTGGGTGGTGAAAAGCTTAAATTCAAGTGCAGACTTCATCTTGGAATCTATCTACATTGTAAATGAATAAAGAAGAAACATAGAACAGCCTTGGTTGGAAGAGACCTCTAAGATCATCCAGTCCAACCATTAACCCAGCACTGCCCAGTCACCACTACCCCATGTCCCTCAGCACCTCATCTACACAGCTCTGAAATCCCTCCAGGGATGGGGACTCCACCATCGTCCTGGGCAGCCTGGGCCAGTGCTTGACAACCCTTTCAGTGAAGAAATGTTTCCTAATATCCAATCTAAACCTCCCCTGGCACAAATTGAGGCCATTACCCCTTGTCCTATCATTCATTACCTGGGAGAAGAGACCGACCCCCCCCTCACTACCCCCTCCTTTCAGGGAGCTGTAGAGAGCAATGAGGTCTCCCCTCAGCCTCCTCTTCTCCAGACTGAACACCCCCAGTTCCCTCAGCTGCTCCCCATCACACTTGTGCTCCAGACCCTTCCCCAGCTCCGTTCCCTTCTCTGGACACGCTCCAGCAGCTCAGTGTCCTTCTTAGAGTGAGGGGCCCAAAACTGAACACAGTACTTGAGGTGCAGCCTCACCAGTGCTGTGTACAGGGGTTCATCTGACACGGGCTGCTTGTAAGGGTTTAGGCTATCATAAGCCTCTGCAGTTCACTCCAGTGCAGCAAAGTGGGACCTGAAAGCATGTCTCAGATTTCTGATAGGTGAATTTCTGGTTATCTTCACCCTGTCTACTTAAGCCTTGAAGACCAAGCACCATATCTGGAATTAGCATGTGTGAGGGCCTAAGAGCCAGTGAAACTTATACCCTGTTTTTCCTCATGCTTTGGAGATGTACTACTACGTTCTGCTCAAAGCAACGTCTGTGTTGCCTCAGATTTCAAATCCCATTATAGGTGATTACAATAATCACAAGATAACAAATTCACAAATCATCCTACCCAAGTCCTTGTATGAAAGAAAGGGCATCATTTCCAACAGACTGGATGCAGAAAAAATAATTTCCTGGCATCCAAATATAAAAAGAGCCATGCTGGTTGAGACAAGTCCATCCAGCCCAATAGCCTGTCTCCAACATAAACAACAGCTGATGCCTGGGGAACAGCATAGGAGAGGGGGAAAGCACACAGTGATAGTTCCCTGGCATGCTGTCTCAAACTCCAGCAAGCTGTGGCTCAGGGACTTCCCTGAGACAGAGTTGGTATCTTTAAATTTAATAGCCCTTAATGGATTTTTACTTCCATGAATTCATGCAATTGCTTTTTGAACCCATAGCAATTTTTGACATTGCAGCATCTTGTGACAATTAGTGGCACGCGCCAATAAAGTGGGGTGTAAAGATGTAGCAGTTATTCTACCACCCAATGCCCCTTCCCCAGCTGAGAAGGTGAATCAGGGAAAAAAGGAAGAAGCCCCATGAGCTGAAGTAAAACCAGATTTAATGAAATAACAAAACTAATACAACTACCGACATAAAGTATACAAGGTTCTACTCAGCCAGGTCCTTGGGGTCAGCAGCAGGAGCAGAAGAACAAGAGGAAGAAGCTCCAGGAGGAGGAACTCTACCCTCAGTGAGCTCCCTCCTTTTATAATGAGCATGATGAGGTGGTGTGGGATACACCTGTGAGTCAGCTGCCTTGAGTGGATCTCCCAGCTGACTCAGGGCTACTCATGGCTGCCTGCATGGCTGGCCCATGGGGCTGTGCCTGGGGAACCAGGACAAAAGAAAAGCCCTTATTTTGTTTTGAACAGGCCACCTAATAATTAAATCTGATGCTGCTAGTTCTTGTGGTATGAGAGTCAATTGCAGTCATTCCCCATTTGCCTTCTTGGTGTCATTCATAATTTTATAGACTGATCTCATATCCCCCTCACATTTTCATTTTCCAGACAGATACTCCTAATCTATTTTGAAATCCTAATACAGAAGCCATCCCACAGCCTGGACCTTCCTCTGGCTCCAGCATTACCATTTTTGAGCTAGAAGGCTTGAGTGACACCATGTTCCGGGTGCAGGCACATCAAACATATTTATACCAGGATGTAGCAATGTTTTCAGTTTTGCTCTTTCCATGCTAAATCCTAAAATGTGATTTGCTTTTTTGAACACTGCTGAGGATGAATCTGGCATTTTCATAAATATATCTACATTTCACAGCACCTCCAGGATTTTTTCTCTGAGTGCTAACAATTAGTCCAGCACCCTCAGCTATGTACATAAAGTTGTCTGGTTTACCCATTGGCACTACAATATGCATATCTACACTGCATTTCCTCCTTTGTTTATCGCTTGATTACTCAATATCATGGGATCATGTTTTTGTTGTGTGTCATGTTTTTACTACCATAAATAATGTCCTGTCACCCACGTTTGCCACCTTACTGTTCATTCCATTTCTAGTGTACAAGTCCTGCAGATGAATTTGATACCTACTTAAGATCCTGGAAAAAATGGAGGGGCACTGGGGGAGAGGAAATAGTGAGTACCTTGACTTTTTCTCCTCTTTTCGTCAGCACAGCTTACATCTCACCTAGATTTGGATTGAGCCAGCTGCTCCTCAGGGAGGTGCTGGCAGGCTCTTTTTTGACCCTGCAGCGTATTTGGAGGGATGCTGGCGAAGGCCAGCCGGCGTGCGTAAGGCCAGCTGTTCAGCTGACATAACTGATTTACGCTAGCTGAGGATTTGGCCAAAGACGTGGAGTCACAAAGTGCTAGTCAGCCTGTCACAGGGATGGGGACATCTGACACAAAGGCACATTGGCCTCAGCTGGATGCTGCAGTGGAGGCGGGTGGGGTGGCCTGAGCGGAGTCTGCAGTGCAGTCCTGGGAGGCAGCACCCATTCTTTACCCACCTGGTGCTGGTATCATCATACCTCCCTACACACAAAGCTCGACAGGTATGTTCATTACCAATAACGAGCAAGGCTTTGGGAGGCAGGCCCCGTGCTCTCCTGCTACTTGTCGGCACTGAGTGAGGCCAGGCAGAGCACGCTGTGAGCGGTACTTGCACAGCCAGAGCTGTCCCTGGTGCATCGCTATTCCAGCGTGTCAGCCAAGCTTTTAAGACACCTGTTTCTTTTTGCTCCTGTGCTGGCCATGGACTAATAGGGACAAACGGGAAGAGGACCTAGCAGAATGCAGAAAATAATCGTCCTGTGCCAAAAGGGAATGTATGATCAAAACTACAATGGGCAGGCAAGCAGCGAGGCAGTGACCCGAGGCAGTGCAATGTGTCAGGAAGAGAGAGCAGCAGCCCAGGGACAGCAACAGCCCAAAGCCTCAATTTGTAATGACTGTGTGGACCACATGCCAAAAAGTCTCTCCCCACCTCCTTGCTCCAGGGAGCTCTCCTAATGTTCTTAGCTATTTGGACATCATGAGAAAAAGAGCCTGCATGTTTCCAATGCACGACCTAAGGCATCTGCTCAAGCAAAGCAGCATTGCCGAACCTGCCGCTAACTCGGAGTGCTCCAAACACCTGTGAATCAGACGACGGGAAATTCTCCCTTTCTTCACAAGCACAGATGAGTTTAAACCTTCTGGGCATTTTAGCGGTTTACCATCTGCACATATAACCTTTTTCTGAGCACATGGAAGTCTTGTAGGAGGATGTTAAAGCCAGGAACCAAAATAAAGAAGCATGTTTACACCTGCTACATCTGTTCAAGAATTTCCAGCCTCTATTACACTTTTGACTTTCACGTTCCCTCTCCCTTTCCGTTTGGTCAAATGCTGCTGTATTAAAAACAATCCTGTATTTTTCCCCCAAGTCTCACAGACTTTCTATCGAATCTTGTGAAAACTTACAGCAAATGAAACAAGCTGTGAAATGGTCTAGCGACAGAAGCAAGTGCTGGCTGCAGTATCTCTTTCTTATCCAGGAGTGTCTGGATACAGGGATTCATTGTGAAGAAAAATGACATTAACTACATGAAATATGGTAATTTTTGTTTTTTAAACTACAATTAAAAATGAACAGTTGAACCATTTCTGATACAGATTGAATCTCCCTGCAAGCCAGGTGCAATAAAACAATTTAACAAAAAATAGACTATGAAAAGGATCATAGCACACAAAAAAATCAGCACAAAGAACATCTCTGTTAGCTGGTGCCCCAGTCAACTACAACTGGTTTGTTACAGAAAACAGACTAGTATCCACTGTCAGAGGTCATCTGTTTTGCTGAAATAATTACCTGTATGATTACACCTATCACAAAGCCAGACCCATAGATATGAAACATTTATGAAAGGGAATAAATATCCTTGACTTGCTGGGGGGGGAAATAGTAAAATAATTTCTACTGAGCAGAAATCAAAGGAGATTTCAGAGTTTTTACCTATTTTTTTGTTACAATTGTAATTGAAATATTACACACTATTTTTCAAGTAAGCAAATTCTTTCATTAAAATGATTTCAAGAGTGATCATTAACTTTTTTATAACCCTTCAAATTAATGCATGGATAAAGATGTTGTAAAATAGAGCAGGAGATTCAAAAACTATTGGATAAATTCAGATATTTTTCTCTGACTATTCTATTTTTGATAATGCCTTTTCTCTTGGAAGATTTATGCTGGCTTTGTGAATACATGATTATTAATAATATAGGCAAGGTGGCAATACTGGGAAAAATCCTCTGTTCCCTGTCATTTCCTAATAAAGCCCAGTTAATGGAAGAAAAATGCTTTCACGGGTCAACAGGTAACTAAGGGAAGTGCCATTTAGTGACTGTGACATTTGGTGTGATGATAGGGCCTCTGTTTCTTTGAATTGCTGCATGATGCTTGTGTGAAGTATGCTTTCTAAAACAGCAAGAGCAATTAACGATATTAAGGTCAATATAGGACAAATTTGGGAAGGGTTGAAGCAAGTCCTGTGGTCCTAACTCAGGCAAATTCTCACTGACAGGTCTTGGCCAGTACAATCTGCAGGTGTCCACTTTCTTTCAGGATTTAGCCCAGTATTCAACCAGAAGAAAACAGTTCAGTAATTCATTAGGATATGATCATGCCGGGCTGGTTACTAATTGTTGAAAATACCATTGGAGGCACTCCAGGATGCTGCACAGCACTCCACAGCTGGCAGCCATGGTACACAGGCGGGTATGCCACCCAAATAGAGCTGAATAGCACGGGAGCCGCAGAAGGAAAGCAAAAATCCCTTGCTTCCAAGCCCATGGGAACCTTCCTGTGTTGTGAGGAGGGAGCTGCAGGTGCAGGGAGCTGCAGGCAGGATGAGTGCAATGCGCAGCCCCACTGTCTCATGCTGAAGAGAAATGTTAACGGCAAAATAATTTTACTCCTGGCTGTCAAATGGGAACTGCAGGGTTCCTTTCCTAACAATGAAAGGCAGACTACTGTGCATTAACAGCCCTGCCGGTGCACAAAGTGGCCTAGCCTGTTATTAAACTGTACAGCTAAAGCTGTTGTTCTCCACTTAACTGAGAGTGAGTTACCATATTGCAGGTCCCCCAAGACATTCCCTACCCTTCACTTATCCTCTCCCTCACATGAGTGGCAGTGACTGGGATCAGATCTCTCAGGCTCCTGCCTGGACTGCTTTACCTTGCTTTAGAGTGACTTCTTTGAATAACAGCCAGCTGGTCTGTTGTGCTCCCCTTCCCTCCCCTTCGTCCCCTACTCACCCCAGCCTTTAGTCCTGAAATGCTTTAGTGGCCATAAGGATCTTTCTCCATAACAAACAGCCAACTCAGTTGTCCTCTAAGCAGGTTGCAGGTGAGGTTCCCATGCACAGCACAGAGTGGATTTTAAATGTATGCAAATAAGCATTTGTGTGCTTGACCCTGTGACACAGAAGCATCAGGATTTACTCACTGTCAGTTTTCTCATGCACTTTTAAATTCACATTTGCAAATTTGGCTCTGGAACTAACAGAACTGCAGTAATAACAAGATTCCGACATCCTGGGAAATTTCACAGCCACACTGGGTAAGGACTTGAGCCTAAAAAGCTGTACAAAGAAGATGTAGATGTATTTTGTTATATATACAATATACTTTTTTTAAAAGGAAAAGATCTGCTTTGTATTAGTCTCACTTCCTCAGGACAGGCTGGATGGCCTTCACACAGTGTCATAACAGATAAAATCAGTCCTTTCCCTAGCAGCCTTTATGTGTCACTGCTTGGCTTTGCTTATATTGTGTGTATCTAGTCTTGATCTGTCGCTTTCTCCAAGGCCAGCAGAGTAAACTCATCCTCCTGACTCACAGCTCCAGATGGATTCAAGCTCCAGCACACTGTCCCCCTGGAATTTGGCATATGTAGGTTTATATGGCCTAATCAATCAGGCTGATTTCAGTTAATCCTAATCGTCCTATTAGGGTTCCCAGATAGCAACAACAGCAGCTAAAAATCCCCAAGCAGCCTAATTGACTTCATCTAATTACATTCCTTCTTGAGATTTCCATTAAACTACCCCCTGAATTCATTACAGTAGTTGGCGGTAGGTTTCTATGACTTCTTTAAAAACATATGCAGCTATTGGGATAGCTTGGTTCTAGAGAACCAAAGCAGCTACTATATATAAGATCTTTTGCCACCTCCACGTAGCTATCTGTCAGTCATCCTGCTTTAGCATATATCAAATGTGCTATCTAATCACTGGCAGGGGGGATACCAGTTTTGACTCCTGGCACTTAGACCCATTTCTGGCGATGTGCTGCCTGTGGTTCTTTCCTTGTAGCAAACTGAACAAACTGCACGAGTCAGAGACTGCCAGCTCCTATTAACCTCTCGCATAAAGGATTTATAGATATGTCTCATTATAAGGTAAGGAGCTGACATTCATCTCAAAAGCAGTTAGCTTGGAAAAGAATGTTCTTTTGTCAGTATTCACCTTCATCTGTGCTCTTTCTGTGGTAGTAAATTGTAAACTGCTCAGTTGAGATGGCATCTGTCATAGTTAGGTTTCCTTAGCTAATTTGATCAATTCTTCCATTAAAGTAATGCTCTGGCTTTCCAAATGTTGCTAAGCTCTCAGTTTCTGCCTTTTGCAGAATACAGAAATGCAGCCCTGAAAAAAGGAATGGCTATCTTCAACCCTCAGGACTTAAAAAGAGGAAACTTCTGGGGTAAGGATAAAATTGTGGAGATCGGTTTCTTCTCCCAGGTAACGAGTGATAGACTGAGGATTAATGGCCTCAAGTTGTGCCAGGGGAGGTTTAGAGCGGATATTAGGAAACATTTCTTCACTGGAAGGGTTGTCAGGCACTGGCCCAGGCTGCCCAGGGCAATGGTGGAGTCCCCATCCCTGGAGGGATTTCAGAGCCGTGTAGATGTGGTGCTGAGGGACATGGGGTAGTGGTGACTTGGCAGTGCTGGGTTAATGGTTGGACTGGAGATCTTAGAGGTCTCTTCCAACCAAGGCTATTCTATTGTTAAGCTCAGTCTGGTTTCTTTTATACATGCAACTGAGACAAACTTCCATGAAACCCAGGGAAGCTGGAAGCAAAGGCTCCTTCTCATAGGTGATTTTGTATACAGCATGCATGCATACCAATGCTTTGACTGAATCTCGCTTAAAAATGAAAACAAAATGCACGCTAGACACTGGAAGACAGGCATGTTGACAACTGTCAGGTTGGAAAGTGCTTTATATGTAAGACAAGCCTTTGCATTCAGTCTGTTTGGAAACTGATGCCGCTGCTCACTTTTATGGACAGTTCCTCTAGGTGGGAATGACACTGACATCATTCACACAGAAACTGCCAGATTGATGTCAGTAAGACAGCAGAGTGTTCAGGTTCATTGGAAGGAATACAATACCTTTGCTAAAAGAAAACCCTTGACCGTGCACAGAGGGAGCAGGTCGGAAAGGAAAGTAGCCCTGCCAAATGTTTGCAGGTCTGCCTCATTAAGGGTGTGTTCCCTTTCCAGACAGAGCCAAGGACAGTTGAGAAGTTTTGTGTGCATAACACCCGACTGTTGCAGGAAAAGAGCTATCTAATTAAGCCATAAACAATATATGTGGTCATTTTAACTAAGTTTAAGGCTTTGTAAATCACAGAGTCATCAAGTGATGCTGGGAGGAGTTTGTATTTTACAAAAATATTGACGTTTACACTAGATTAGTGGCTGCTTGCCTGTAGAGACAAACAGCAACAGAATATCTATCCAAGGTCAGGCTGTCTGAGCTGCAGACACAATAAGTCACTAGAAAGTTTTGTGCAAAAGGATTTGGCCTAAATAAATATTTCTAAGAGCCTGCTAAGGTTGCTAATTATTTCTCTGAATGACTTTGAACTACCCGTTTCTGAATGATTTTCATTCCATAGGGATTAGTAAATCTTTTTAGTAAGAGGAACACACACCAAAACTTGTAAAATGCACTTACAAAAACTTGCTATGATAATTGAATGCCAGTTTGGGGCTACTTTTCTCCCTTTCCTTGTTCTATTTTGGCACTAACATGCAAAAAGAAGCTGAGGGGGAGGTGGGGGGAAGGCAGGAGGAAAAGCAAAAAAGCAAAGAGAATACAAAGTAGAACTGCAGAAAGTGCCTTCTCAGAATTGGAGACACGAGAGACTTCATAAAAGATGCAGACACTCAGTGTTTTGTAGGCACTGGGAGAGGCAAAGGTCTAATTCCTCCACTTAGCAGAGGCACTGGCTGAGGCTCTATCGTTCCAGCAAACGCCCTCAGTATTTCTAATAGCGCAGTACGCAGTTCCATGTAACTCAACCTTACATAAACACCTTGACTCCTTACATAAAATATTATGCTTTCCAGATTATTTGCGTGACACAAGTAGGGGAGGACCTTAGTAATTTTAGGGGGTCAGTTTTAGACTCTGGAAAAGTGCGTCTTTGCTGTGCGGCTCATTTTTAAGTTTTAAACATTCTGACTTCAGTCCAGAAAAGTCTGAGCTGAGGTGTTTCTTCCACTGATACACAGTGTTGCACGTTTCTGACGACTTCTTTTGCATCAAATGATGTGGTTTAACCCATCCTTTTGTCCCTCCTGCTAAAATACACAACCATACAGGGGCATGGAAAGCATGCAAGTAAAACAAGCTCTTGAAATCAGGAGGAGCAGAAATGGACTATGTTCAGTTAACACTTCCTTTGAGGCAGTTAGACACTAATTTGTTCATCCAGTCACAATTTCTGCCTCTCTTTGTGGGCCTGGACAGGCGTGGGCCCAGGCAGACGGTGCTTCTGCTGTGAGACTGGCTTAAATAGTGGTGCTGGAGAAACAGGAGAAACTACAAAGAGAGGAAACTTTCTGCTTGTCTTTGCTTGGGAAGAGATACCTGAAAATGTTACACGATGAATCTGCTCAGTAAGGCAGAAAGTTTGTCAGTTATTCTTTTTTTTTCTTTTTTTTTAAAGAACTTGTTATTTGTAGGCTCCCTGTGGTCAGCTGGGTTGTAGCTTTGGGCGTCTGAAGCCACGTTAGGCAGAAGTGCCTACAGGTTTCGGGAAGCCTCCAGATTACATGTCATCCAAACTACCTCCTGCTGGCACTAGGACAAGTTCTCTACCCGTTTCTGGTTCACCTCTCACAGCTGTGCCGATGCTTGCAAACGCAGCTTAGCTGCCGACTTCCATGCGGGGAACAGCTGGCTCCCCAGGAAGCCCACGGAAGTCAAGGAGAGGACAACATTAGTGAATGACAGACTATGGGGAGGTCCCCAAAGTGCACTTTTGTTCATCTAGTCAGCCATCAATTTCACCAGCTCAGCGTGTTGGCTGGCAGCTCCTTGAGGTTTATGACAAACAGGAGGGCACACTGATGCTTTTTGTTGCACCAACTGGAACAAGAACTGGAAACGGTGACATTCCTGGTTTCATGGACACACTACTGCCTTCCCTTATACACACAGGGGCTGCATTGCTTGCTCACAGTAATGCTGAGCATGTCATGATCTGAGGGGGGCTAGAGATACAGAATGGCTTAGTTTGGGGAGAAGCCAGTGCTTTTTGGAAGTGGGGTGGGAATCTCGGATGCCTCATACATCTAACAGTGTGATGTTGAGATCAGGGGTGATTCTGCTGAGGGGGCCAGCTCTGGGGGTGGACACCTCGTCAGTGCTGTCAGACCATGATGCTTTGACCAGCTGACCAAAAACCCTCAGGGTGAAAATTAATCCTCAAATTTTTTCCCTTCCGTAGGACTGCCTGTGCAACAAATGCCCCATGTGTGGGATAAAGGTGGACCCTGCAATATCACTTCCTTTGCCTGTCATATATTTTCTTTAGTGAGACAAGCAGGATGAGAGAAAAATCTCCTGTTCCTGCAACGTGAGCTCAGGCAGAGCTGATCTCACTGTGAGAAAGCATTAGCTTCTTAATTTGTGCTATTGAAACTGTTCTGTGGACTTCCATTTGGTTGGGAAAGGAACTCCGAAGTAAAACAACTGCCATGCAGGGGAGGCTGCAGATGGCTCAGTAGTAACACACATACTGTACACCTGCACATGTTTGGCACAGAAGGGTTTGAGTGCAGATTTGTGAGCTAGCCAAGGGAAGACAGATTTATTTTTTTGAGGAGGCGGGAAGATCAGATCACCTCCAGGTGCTACCCTGATAAACACTGAGAATAACTCACCAGTCCTCTACGGTTTTTCTCTGATCAGCTTCATCCTTGAGATAGGAATTAGAGGGACAGATATGTTATCTGGGAAGTTGTCCAGATTCATTTCCAAGCAAGTTAGATAGTCAGCACCCGCCTGCTATAAGTAAGGTTGTTGGGGTTTTGTTTTTTTTTTTTTCCCTAGGTTCGTTTAGGGGAGAGGGGGAGTGGTGTTTGTGTAAGCATCACAGGCAGTTGGGACATTAGTCATAACTCAAGCTCCCCCAGTTCTTCCATGACTGCAAATTTTGGGGCCCTGGATGTAATTTATTAACAGGCAAACCTCTCCTCATTTTGCTTTTTAGGTCTGCTCTGCAAATTGAAATTAAAAGAGATTTTGTAAAATAATCAAACACTCAACCGCTACTACACCATTCTAAAGAGGAAGAGACCCTCCAGAAATCTGTCTGCATTAGGGAGGAAGCTCTGAGGGGTTTTCCACTTGCTCCAGGAGGCTCTGAGGTCAGCCTGTGCTACAGGGAAAGGCAGTAGGTGTCCTGCGGTTCCTACCCAGAGCCCAGCAGTCAGCAGCAGAAAATGGGAGGTCAGCAAGAAAAGGGTTAAATGCTCATCCACATTTTCTCATGCTATGTACCTCACAACTGCCATGCAGCCCACAGTCCTACCTAGCTGTACCTTTTAAGTCACATATAGCCCAGCTTACTTAGGTTGGACATGTCACTGCAGGAAGCATCACACTTCATACAGGCCCTGAGCTACCTTGCTTAGAGCAAGTACTGCTATATGGTGATGAGTTGTACCACTTGGGTGTGCCCTTCCTTAGAACCTCCTCCAGTCTCTACTCTTTAAAACAGAAAAATCTTGAAAGAGATGCTGGCAGAAGGAGAAAGATAAGAAATGCTCATCATTAGTCCTGTTGTTTCAGCTAAAGCCCACAGGCAACATGATTAGGGATAAAGCAAAGCCCTTTCTTTACAAGGTGGTCACAGCAGTTCAATGTAAGTTATTTTTTAAACCAGTGATTAAACTAGTGTAAACCACTGTGTGGTTGCTCTCAGTTCAATTTAACATTGGCTGGCATGGATGACAGCTTGCATTGATTCTTGTCTGTCTAATCTAAATTGATATAAGCCTGATTTCAAATGAACTAAGCCTGTCTGAAGAGCGTTATGCGCTTGTTTAACTTCATGAATTTAAAAGAAAACCTTTGAACAAAAGGCTGCAGTTTTCTCACAAAGACAAAACTCACAGCTCAATACTGATTTTGACAGTTCTCCCATTAACCTTCACTACAGACAGCTGAGGAAAGTTATTTGGGGAGCAGAATGGTCAATACTTTGCCTAAGTAAATATATAACACAGACAGCCTAGAAAGAGATACTTATTTTGTGTGACAGCAGTAAGAATGAGAAATAATGGGCCAAAGAATTCACCTAGATTTCTTTCTTCATTCTAAGTAAGCTTCTCTGTAGACAAAATGAACACCAAAGTAAACCTAATGCTACATGAAATGGTAAAGACATTACTTCTATCTACATTTTTGCACTGTTCTTAAAGCCTTCAAAGCATGCAGTTCTGGCTCCTTTCAGAAACAAACTGCTGAGCCCGCCAGATCGTTGATCTCACATGTCTGGGGCTGGGGGAACCATACAAACAGAACTAGAGGAGAGAAGGAGAAAGAAAGCAAAGAGGAAACAGAAACACAGAGGATCAAGAGAGTAAGACTGCAAAGTCTTCAAGGATTTGATTGGTTGCTGATGTGCTTGCCTTGGGAGAAAAGAAGTTGGGAAATAACAAGGACCAAAAGCTGCAGTGCACAAAGGTTCACGTTCTGTGCAGTGCTTGTCTGCCAGGCCCTTCCTGCCTGACACAGACCTCTTTGGGCACAGGCTGTCATACATCTGCTCCTTCCACATTTTGGGACAGCTTGAAGCAAGTGCCTCTGGCCCAGAAGCAATGTAGCCAAGTCAGTTTGGTTTCAGCACCATGCTATTTATCCAGTTAGTAAAGGAGACAGATTACTCCAAGACAGATTCTCCATTGTACCTTGCTGTGGTGACATCCTACATAGGGGATGCAACATTTGCAATTGCAGACACTGGCTTTCAGCAAAAAACATTTCACCTGTTTCATTTCCTTCTGAAAAGCAGGACTGCTACGTGCATGCGTCTGTGCAGTCAATTCAAAGTCACATGTGTTTGTTTTTTAAAAAATAATAACAAAGTTCAATTCTCTTTACAATTGTTTTTAATATTTTTGTTTTCCAAGTGCTCATCGCACATATTGGCTCAAGATCACATAATGCAAATATTGCAAGTTGTTCTCAGTGCTCAGCTTTCCATGCACATTTATCGAGCAGAGCCTGGTAAAATCCAGCAACAAACAGGAAAGAAATCTCAGAAAAAAAATAATGTTTTCATATCTTAAAATTCCACTGGGGAAAGGGGAAAAACCCTAAAAAGTGCAAACAGCAAACCTTCCTCTTCACCACGGCTGTGTTCTAGGAGGCTGGTAGCTCCCAGAGCTTCAAGAAGGGTATGTTAACCTGACAGAGAAAATGGCTACCATTTTCAAGTACCAAATTACAACCATCCTTGTGGTTTGAAAGCCAGAAGCACAGTGCTTAGTTAAAGGAGGCAACTCTGCTCCAGCCTGTCAGAAGTGATAAAATACATAGTGGAACTTCAAAGAGTGAAGTTACTCTCCTACTACCTTTTTTTTCTATATTTTTCCTCTGGTGGGTTGAGGTACCCAGTTGGAGCTCCCAAAATAGAGGGAATCCAGGCAGAAGAGCCTATCCAAGTCTATCAGCCGCCTGCTGTGTTTCACTCCATCAGCAAAGCTTTGCCTCTGGGCTGAAATGCAAAAGTTCTTGGAGTTTTGCACTCTTTTCCCCCCAGTCTTGGCCTGGTTCGTACTTTTGGAATAAATATGGAATAAAGAGCCTGTCCCTTTAATACAGAGGCAGTGAGAAGGGCAAAACTGTTCCCAAGAAGTCAGTAAAAGTGGTAATGCCTATTAATGATTGCAGCAGAGTGCTTTTCAGTTGCCCTATTAAAGGAGCTCTTTGTCCTAATAAATACCAACAAAAAAGCTTGCTCTCAGAGCACCTTTCCTGTACTTTATTTATAATGAGTCTTCTAATGAGTACACAGTGTTTATGCTTCCTTGAGAGACTCATCACTCCCTCTCTCAGTCTGTTATTTAACATACAGTACTCCATGAAGGTGTCCCACTTCATCTCCAATGTCTCCCTGCCCCCTCCCACATACTGCTTGTTTCAAGGGCATATGCAACTCTGAAGGAAAAGGGAGCACTGGAAGAGAAGACATCCCAAATGTTACACGTGACATGTCAGGAAGAGGAGTAGGCAACCCAAATTGCATGCTCTAAAGCAGTTCTTATGTGTATGTCTTCAATCAGGAGCGGGCTTGCATCAGTATTTACACAGGTCATACAGCAATCAACAGACCTGGTAAAATACCTGGTAAACCATAGTAATTTGACTGTGTCAGCTAGATCCTTGCCCATAGTAACTACTACTGACTAACAATACACAAAAGCACTCAGCCCCTGAGATTCTTAGATATCCTTCTGGCAGCAATATGGAAAACCAAACCTGTTCCTCTTTGATGAATAGTTTTAGGGGAGAATGTCGGGACAAGGAGCTCAGTTGTCAAGTAAGATTTTTTCCAAAGCTTCTCATGGCTGTAATTTCCCGTGGCACATTCTATATCTCACTGTGTCTGGGTGTGACACGAGTTGAATTAATAACTCTGTGAGGCTTCGCATGGTTTTCTGTTGCCATTCAGAGTCATGCCTTGAGACTGTGGGATCCTATATGACACATCCCTAATGTGATCTTGTGACAGAACAGAAGTAATTTATGTTACGGGGATGCCTGAGGAAAAAAAAAAAAAGAAAAAAAAAAAAGAAAAAAAAAAGGAGCCCATTATAGGGTTGTTCCATTGCCTTAGGCCAGAAGATAGACTCTGAAGGCTCTCTTTTATCCTCTCTGTTTTTCTTTTAAGCTCTGAAGCTAGGAGTAAAAGGGTTTCCCATCCTTAAGCATATCAATTCCCTATCCTCTTTCTGAGCTTCTGCAATGCCTGTTTCCACAGGAAACCAAAATTAGGCTGAAGATGGCATAAGAAGATTTGGTATCAATGTTCAACATTAAGATGAATCTTAAGTATAAAACTGTCATCAACAGAGCCCCATCAGCATAAAATCACATCAGCAATCATCTCTGTGGTGTCTAGCACTTTGGCATTTAGAAAGTCAAAATTGTGTAATTCATAGGGAAAAAAGGGCTCTTTGATCTGGTAGCATGTATGAAAGGTGCTCCTCAAAGACGGTTTTTCAGTGTTTAGTGCAAGCAGGTAGACTCATGATTCACTTTATCTACTTTGGAGGGTGCTCCCCTATGTAGCCAGACCCCAGTGGCAAGGAATGAGGGACTCTTAGTCCTCTTACACCTCATCTTGGGCTTTGAAATCTGCACTGACTAGGAGAATGATAGATCCTAGACCAAACTGGGGTGTTCCATGTAGCAAAGGCTTGAACTTTTTGTTCTTCTGGAAATGAAGAAGGACTGGAAGCTCTCGGAGAATTAGTTAGGGAGAGATTTGAGGACAGGCTTGAACCCTCCAGAAAGTGCCCAGCTAATTTCTATACCAGTCAGAACTTCACATTCAGCTTCAGGCAAGAAATAACTCAATAATCCAGCCTGGAGCTCATGAAAACCATCTGACACTTGTTTAGACCATGTTTCTAAGCAAGCAGAAGAGAAAATAAAGTACTTTGAGGAACAGACAATGCCTTACTGAGAAAAGAAGAAATTATGTCTGTGAAGCATCTGCACTTCCCAATGTCTGTTCACCCACTCTCTCTCTTCACTTTTCTCTGACTGAGAAAGATGAGACTAAAAGAGCAAGAAGGGCATCATCATGGCTAATGTTTTGTTTAGCCATTATAAACAGCATTTGATGCAGGTGTGTGCATATGAACATGTATGTTTCTGCGTGCAATCATAGAATAGCCTTATTGGGAAAAGACCTCTAAGATCATCCAGTCCAGCCATTAACCCAGCACTGCCAAGTGACCACTGCACCATGTCCCTCAGCACCACATCTACACATCAACTGAACCCACATGGGGAAATCTTCTACCTCCCAGCTTTTCCCCACAGCATGCTATCACACAGTTCCTTGGCACTTGTCAAGTCCTGCAATAGTTGTCTACTAGTTATTATTTCATTACAAATAAAATGGGAACTAATGATTAGTTCGTGTAATGAGTGAAGACTGTAGCCAGTACCTAGCTCCCAGAACAAGAGAAACTGCTCTGGTAAACTGCTTCCATCTGACATTTACAGCCTCTGCCTAAGATCTGAACTATTAGTAAGGCTAAATGCCTGAAAGAAGAGAGCTTGGATTGTCTGCATTGAGCAGATCATGTGTTCACAACAGCAGAAGGATGCTGCTTTCTTACAGCAGCTTTACCAAATGTTCAGTGAATCTTCTACACAGTAAATAAAGTTCTTACTTGTAAGGGTGGTGCTGGGAGGAGTTTATTCTCTCTGCTGCAACTTATCAAGAGAAAAAAGCTGTCTTAATTGCTGTACTAGCTTACCCGGGAGGAAAGTATCCATTTTAGCATCCATTTTTGCACAAAATCATCTACGGTGCTTCTTCAGGGCCAAGGTAGACCTTTGTCTATCTAACCACTACCAGGGGTTGTTTTTTTCCCATTGATTTACATCTGTTTCACTACCTATGTAAGTACTCAATAGTCTATTAATTTTTTTTTAAGGTATGGGGTTTGACTGTGCCTTTCATTTTGTCTGGTTTTTATATGAAACAATACTTTTTGCAGTTCCTCTGGAAGGAGGAGAAGGTAGTGTCGAACAGATGGGAAGGACACACCACCACCAATTTGATTTTTCTGCAGCAACATGAAGCACTAGAAGTAACTATTCCAACTGTCTCTGTTCATTTCTTGCTGCTTAGGTGGTTGAGTGATAAGGAAGAGTTCTTGTTTTTTCCTCCTACTCCTATCTGGCTGAAAGGGTTATGTTTAAATAATGGATCCCTTAGTCTTGTCTGCTGTGCAAGCTGATGCTCAAGTGGCTGCTTCTTTACTGTAAAGTTGATAACACAATTTTTAAATGCAGAGCCTTTACAGCAGGCAGCTGAATGGCTGTCCAGATGGCTGGGTTGTTATTTGGGAGTCCCTGAGCTAGCAACTCTTTAGTCATCAAGGTTCTCCAATTATTGTCATCTCCCACTTACATGTGTCTCCATCAATTCATATCAGTATCACAAAGGGACATTTGTTGACTTAACCCTAAGAAACGACAGGCAAAAATGTATGGGAATAGCACTTCACAATGGCCAGAAGACTCCTGACCATTGCAACCAGGGTTTGCTGTTGCTTTTGTTGTTGTGGGTTCAGCAGTTCACATTAAATGGCATTCAGCATCACTGGGGACCAAAAAAACAAAGGTATCTCATCAGCAAGGTATTAGTACAGACTTCTAAAAGCAAGACTGTCAGGGAACAACTTCTTAACCTCATTTGAATTCAAATGCAGCTTTACTGTGTGTTGGATGCATATGGTTTTTCACATTAAGATGTAAAGTTTATACAAGTCTGAGGTGTGAATGGTTCCCTTGAGTGCTGATGACAAATATTCCAGTATTAACACTTAGCTGCTAAGCTTACCTTAAAACTTGCTGGGGTGATAAGCTGCTGGTAATTTCTCTACCAGCATTAGACAGGAAACAGCAGAGCTTTTGTGCACTTCTCACAGAGACTAACTGGAGCAGAGGGCATGTATGAACTATCCTTCTCCTGCTGTTCCAGCTGGCTGGTAATTCATGATTAAAGATCTGCAACATGAGAAGTCAGAGCCCAGAACCATTGACAGAAAGTTGAAAACAACAGGCTTTGAACTCCTATGAGTAGACAGCAATGGTCTTAATGCAAAAGAACCATACAAGTCAATCCTTCATGACTGTGAGTATAGACACTGATGTGTTTTTTAATTACCCTACATATTCTGTTAGTAAGAGGAGTTCCTGATGAGATTTGTCTAAAAGACGTGAGAAGAAGAAAAAAAATACTAACTTATCTCTACTTTTAAATGTCTCCTAGATATCTTGGTATTTCACTGATGGGCGTAGCAGAGATAAGAGAATGCTCAGTTTCCACAGATAACTTTATCTGGCATAATCACCACAGTGATCTCAGAGCAGAGAAGGAGAATAAACAATTGAACTAATATCTCTCTTTCCTCTGCAACTTCTTTAACTCCTGATGATCCACAACACTTCAGTGGGAATGACTGAGGCTTTTTATTAATGGAAATCTAAGAGAGTTTTGTGAATAAAAACCTAAGGGATTTTAGCCAGAAATGCAAGAACCCAAATTAATTCTCTGTATCAGATTTCATTACAGGAAAGCTTAGGGAATTTTCCACAGTGGAACCTGAAGGAACGAGTCTGAGCAACTGTTAAATATCAAAATGTCAGGTTTTAAAATACATAATCAAAATTAATATTAAATCCCCACATTCATGTGGAGTTAGCCAAAAGTTCTGAAGAAACTCAGATATTGAAAAGTCATCTCCATCTCAGAGGTACAGAAAGTGGCAGAAGCGATGCCACTATTTAAGACAAGGTACTCAAGGGGAGGTGGTCCAGAAAACTAGAGACAGCTTGTCTGATTTCCACACCAGATAAATGACTTGCAACTACAAAAAAGAAAGTAATCAATTTACACATGGATAAATACAATATAATTACATGGTCAACAAAGCTTTTGAAGGAGGAAGTCACACCACCAAAATTTATGAAGGACATCAGAGAGAGAACAGATGGAAAAGGGTGATGTCACTGATATAGTTTACTTACATATCCAAAAAGTTTTTGATGAAGTCTTACAGCAAAATATAAGGTTGTCATGTAAATTGGTAAAAGATGGGAGGCAAAGGAATATATGACCAGCTTCAACAATAGAGGGAAATCTAGTGGAATCACACAGTGATGTGTACTGGGACTATATTCATAAAATAAGATGAAAAACTGGGTAAATAATGAAGTATGCTGATGATACTAAATAACTAAAGGCAGCAGAAACGCAATTTGTCTGCAAAGAGTTCAGAAATATCTCATGATTTTAAGTGACTGGAAAATAACTGGCCAAAGTAAACTTGATTCTGACAGTTGTGAAATAACATACATTAAGAAAAAAAACACCTGAGTGTGTGCTGGTTGAGTTCTTGCCACTCAGGAGAAAGATGGTGTGTCATGTGGACAAGGACTGGGATAAAGCTTCCACACAAGAATAAGGTCACATCTACATCAGAAAGTAACTGGGTGCTGAAGGGTGGACTGACAGATCAAAACAATTGGTGCCAAGAGCTCTACACCTGAAGGGAAATCATTTCAGGCTTGATTTAGTTCAGTCACCTGGACACGGGGTCCAAAGGTGGCTGTGGGACCAGTGATTGGTTTGGACCCTTCTGTTTCTGATAGGATGTGGAACATGTTTACAGCAACTCTGGAGCAGAGCTTCTAATTTAGATCTGAAAGGAATCTGCATGGTACAGCCAGAAGCAACCAGTAAATGAAGGTAAGTGGATGATTTGCTTCAGACCTCACATTGAACAAAAATGCTAAAGTAGACATGGAGCAGTTGAGTTCTTGTTTGGTCGATGGTGTTGGGTTGTGGGGTTTTTTTTATAATTACACAGGATTTTCTTGTTCAAAGCAGAAGAAAGGTAGTTGGAAAGGGCTATAATAGAGGTCTATAAAATTAAAGATTACTTGGGAAAGGTAAACAATGATTCCCTCTTTCTTCTAACATAAGTAGATACCAAATGAAATTATCAGGCAACAGGCTTAAAGCAAAAGGAAGTACTTTTTCACACACTGCATAATGAAATTGTGGAACACATTACGCAGGATGCTTGCAAGGCCAAAACCATAAATGAGTTCAAAAAGAAATTATACAAATTAACAGAAGAAAGGTCCGTGATGGGTTAAATCTGATGATGTAGGTGCAATTTACAGGTCAGGAAGAGTCTCAGATTTTCTGAAGCTAGAACCACAGTGTACATTCCTTATTCTTTCTCCACTACCAGCCACAGTCAGAAACATGATATTGTACTGGATCTTTGCTCTGGCCTTATATTCTTCTCAGGGAACTATAACCCAAAGTTGCTGTGAGCCTGTAAAACCCAGTCTGTAAAGTTCAGGCACAAAAACACCATCAGATTTAACCTCTCACACATTTATAATCTTTTAACAGCAAGTGAGCTCTCCTTTTTGGTGCCTTCTGATTTTAAGCTCTCTCTGATTATCACTGACGTGTATGTAACTACTGTGTGCATTTTCATAGTCACTGGAGCACCCTTCAGATACCTCAGTACAGTTCAACTTTCTGACCCTAAGCAGCAGTCTCAGAGAGGAGCAAAACCAGAGAAAAAGTTGTAGTAAGCACCTTAGCAAGCCATGGCTGTTCAGTAGCAAGTATTATGGTCAGAAGAGCATTGTAGAGGGGAATATATGGTGCTAAGGGTCCCATATCTGCACCATATGTGTTTGGCTGGGGGTTAATTTAAACTAGCTTTAGTTTAGTTCTAAGGATATGAATACTACTGGCAGCTGGAGCACATACTGCAATTGAGTTTCATCCAAAAGGAATCCCGTTTCCATGCTCCAAGACCACTCCACAGTATGTACCAAAGCATAGCAGGAGTGTGGGGGCAGTGAGGAGATTTATTGCAGAAGTGCATGCCTGATCCAAACTCAAATGCTGATGTGGCACACCCACTGACTGCTACAAAAAGGCTTTGTAAGGGGCTTTTGTCAATGTGCTGTCGGGTAAGAATTTAACCTACTGTGAACAATTAAAGTTTTCCAGATTGTTTCCCTTCTCCTTTTCCCTCCCTACAATTTACATTCTGATTGTGTCAACCCATTTATTTAGCAGTTAATTCATTGCTTGTGACTCCAGAAATATGGCTCATTGAGCTTATAGACAGTGTCATTTATTTTCCCGTTCTTTAAGCAAGGACTTGAACTGGTTTTTTGTCTTGTTTTAAAATAAAGCTTCCTAGACATCATCAAGAAGTCACACATGGCGAGGGCACACCCATGAGATTACATGATGGTGCCGTGACCACAACATGCAGCTCTCAACAACCTGTGTGCCAGACCTATAAGGCAGAGAGAACCTTCTGGGGTCAGAAAGCTTGTGTATCTTTGCATTCAAAATAGTAGCATGTCATGCAAACTACTATATCTGTGTATTACCCAGGAACATGTCTGCTTTCAGGATTTATGGATCTGGGGTAAGACAGGGACTGAGCAGCCAGAGCTAAGATTGGCACATTCACTTTAGGGGTCAGCATGTTTGCACTGGACATAAGTGAAACTGTGGGTGACCCTCTCACTGGCAATGCTCGTTAGCAACACCAAGCCTTAGCAGAAGCTGATAAACCATTGGGAATCTGCCTTAATTTCAGGAGAGGTAGGTTAACGACATCAAGCTTTAGACCTTACACCAGCAGAGTTTTTTCTCTTTTTGCATGCACAAGCCACAGTCTCACTGCCCCAACCTGTTCTGAGAAGACAAAAACCCCATCAACCAGCAAGTAGCAAAGCAAAATAAATGCTACGCTAGCACAATGTCTCCATTTGATTCTAAATACAAAATAGAACAATTACCCATGTATTTCCTTTTCATTGAAGAAGGCATAAGAAAAGCAGATATGCATTTAAAGAAAATATAGTCAATTTTGACTTCAGTATTGCCCAAATTGCAATATTTAATATCTCCTAGAAAGGGTAAGATGTGACCAACATACTCACATGACAAATAGTGCTGGGAATAATTCAGTACAAAATGAGCCTAGTTCAGAGGCAATCAATAGGCCAATGGGCTGCAGTTTACAGGGGAGAAGTCAGTGCAGCCAATGGTATTTGATAAAATAACTTTTAAAAGTGCTTAAACTTGCTATGCCACCTTTTCATCTGAATGAAAACAAATTCATCTACCAAATTAAACCAAAGTGTATATCTTTATTGGTGACGTACACCACAACTCATATTAGTCCCTCAGCAGTGTGCTAGGATATGCAAGTTGAAGGCCAGGAAAGAGAAGTTACTGATGATTGTGTGCTAGAAGCATACGAAGAATCTGTCTTTCCTCCAATTGAATGCTGAATTTTCTTTTAAGCTTCCAGCATTACAAGAACATAAGTCATTCTTGTGAAGACAAAAAACTTGTCTCTTTTAGCTTAAAAGTCATCACAGTTCTACCAAAATTTTCATAACAAATATAAAATCATTTTCTATGTTAGTAATAATACAAAGCTCTGACTAAATCTAATGGAAACTTTTCCTTGCTGTTGTACTTCCAAGTTTTTTAAGTTCTCAGTAGTTCATACAATCACATCAATCTACAATTCAGGTAAAACTGAAGTGGTGGGGCTCACGTGCAACTAGTCTTCACTATTTAAAAAAAAATTCAACTGTCAATGATACCCATGGAATAAGTTGTTATGGTTTAATAAAAGGGGTGTTTCTCAAACTGTTTCTCATATGGTACATTGGTTTGCAGCTTGACAACTTCTAAGTAACAATATGTCTACATTTAGCCTGTACCTGGGGCTAAACTGCAGCAATCGTTCTATCACCAATGTCCCCTCCCCAGTTGAGAAGGGGAATCAGGTTAAAAAGGGAGAAGCCCCGTGGGTCAAAGTACAAACAGACTTAATGAAATAACAAAACTAATACAAACACCAACAAAAAGCATACAATAAACTTATACTCAGCCTAGTCCTTAGGATCAGCAGGAGGAGCCACTCGGTAAACTCCCTCCTTTTATAATGACCCTAATTTAAGTGGTGTGGGATACACCTGTGAGTCAGCTGCCTTGAGTGGATCTCCCAGCTGACTTGGGGCTACTCATGGCTGCCTGCATGGCTGGCCCATGGGGCTGTGCCTGGGGAACCAGGACACAGTAACACTGCTTCGTCCAACAGGATTTCAGAGCAAGCAACAGTATACCCGTATCACTCAGGCATAGAGAGTAAGAGCTTTCTCCCAAGATGATATGTCCTGCTGTGATTTCACTTGTGAGTGAAGGCTGGGTGCTTCTTGATGTGGAGGGCAGCAGTAGCTCAACAATGCACAGTGTTGACAATACTATGCTAATACTCCCAGTCACATTTGCAAGAGTTGTGAAGTTCAAAATCTGAATATTGTTTTGATAATATGCTAAGATCCTTAGAATGTTTTGATATTAAAATCATGTTGAGGAGGAAAGCTGCTCTGAGCCCAGGTTAGGGCTTAGCTGCTTCCACAATTTGCTTTCTCCTTTTTCAGCCCCTCCCTACTGCAAACCTGCACCTTAATTGAAGGTCAAGTATTGAATCTGCAAAGATTAGGCTACTCTGTTTTCAGTCCCCTTTTAGAAGTAAATTCTCTTCTGCACGATGTCTAAGTAGATGGTACCACACTAAATGGCTTCGGATTCATTAATATTATCTCCCTTCTCTTGTTATAGCCTGATCATAAATGTTCACAAAAGCACACTACAGAAGACTGAGCTTTAATGACACTCCAAGGGTATGATGTGTGATCACTGATTCCACACGACACATCTTGCTACAAATATCCCCAGTGTTAAACATAAACCTTTATATTAAAGCACTAAGTTCAGCAATTCCTCACTGGAAGAAAAAGCCAAAAAAAAAATATCTTACAGAAGCAACACTCGGTAATATCCAGGATCTGAACTGGAGGCAACATCCATTTGTGAGATTCCATGTTGCAAGTAATAGGAAGGGATGGCACATCTTCTTTCTCCTCTTTCTAAATGCAACTGCCCTCATGGAGACAGGTAAGTTAAATGGAGTCTTACTCAATACCTGCAACTTCAATGACATTTATTGATGCTACAGTATACTTGTTTTCTTAGGCAGACAGGTATTTATATGTTGTCAAAATGTAACTTTTTTTTTTTTTTTTTTTGGTGTGGATCCTATGGATATTTTAAAATTTATAAAAAGCATAAAGATTATTTAAGTTTATTCTCTTTGTACATCTGACCAACGAGGTTCACATTATAGCCCAAACTTTTAAATCTCTGAAGCAAAGTAACATCTTAAAAAAGATAACAAACAATAAAACAACCAAAGTAGGACCTTGTCAGGATTCACATGCAAGAGTAGAAAGCTGATAGAGGCTGAAATTCTGAAACCAGTGTTGTATTCACAAAGCTGGCTGGAAGGAAATCGTTCTCTCAGTTGTTGAGATCAGCTCATGACAAATCCAAAGAGGAATGAACCAAGTGAGCTCGCTTCCTTTCTTATTTCTTATTTTTCATAATTGACTTCTATTAGATTGGATTATAAAGTAGACTCAAATTACTGACTCACCAATCCCAAGAAGGCAAGTCTTTAAAGTAATGAGATTAACAACTGTTGATCAAAGAAAATCACCACAGATGCAAGGCTCTGCATTTGTTGATGAAATACATTGTTGGAGAGTGACCGCATCAACTGGATCAACGTGTAGTTCAGGCTGGCCACCACAGACAACTGCACATGGGAAAACCTACCCAGTTTTCCTCTGTAAATCACAAGCACTGAGAATCTTCCACAAAGGTAATCTGTTTTCCTGTCATGCTTGGAGTTATATTCACAGCATAAATCTTCCATTCACCAAGCTACTCTTTGCTAATAAAAAGAGTTTAAAAGACCTCAGGCTGAGCCATTTTATATGTTTTATTACAGCATGATCATGTAGGAAAGACTTGAAGCAGGTGTGATTTCAGTTGACCTTAAAAGTAACCATGAATTTTAGCACAGTGATTTTCACAGGCAAGTACGCACATCTATCCATGTTCATGTCAAGAGAAAGATAGGAACTAGAATCTCCAAAGCACTGATAGAATCACCCCCTCCTGCCCCCCATCAAAAGAGGTGAACTCCAACAGGCAAAGCAGACTGAGGAAGTATAAAAGGAAGTATAAAAGTATAAAAGGAAGTATAATGACAGCACCAATGACAGAATGGCTTGGATTGGGAGGGACCTTAAAGATCATCCAGTTCCAACTCCCCTGCCATGGGCGGGGAGACCTCCCACCTGACCAGGTTGCTCCAAGCCCCATATCTTACCATTACTTCTTCCACATCAAACCAAAATGAAGTGGTTATGCAGCTTCAGTTTCCAGGGTGCCAGGATATCCTGAATAAGCCTCATCTGCCACATTAAGAACTCACATCTGATGGGACTTCTGGGCTGAAAGCTCGAAGAAAATTTTGTGTAATACTTATATCGGATTTGCACCTGTTCACACTTAGGCCTGGGCTTGACTTCAGCACATACAAGACCTCAGCAGAAAGATGAAGTAGTATGCTTGGCTATTGGAGTAGTAAAGCTTTGTTTGCCAGAAAGAAGCTACAGATTGCATTTCCACCTTTTGTGTGATTCCTGTTCTCTTTAAACGCAATAGAATGTCTTGGCCATAACAAAACAAAACAAAAACACACACACACACACAAAAATCCAAAGGATAAAAATAGACTTTTAAGTGCAGCTGAAAAAAGGAAGCAAAGGAATAAAATTTTTCCAAAGAGCTGAAAATGAGGCCTGTGTACTGTTGAGGAAAAGAAACAAGCCCAGGAATTCTAGGGGTGGGAGAGGCATGTGCAGCAACCTGCAGAAAGTTAGATGATTTGGAAACATAAGTCACATTATTGCAGTATCAGACGGCCATAGCATCAGCCCTGTTGATGGGACTACCCATCAGAGCAAGGTTAGGTCCAGTTAGGCTTAGAATCATATCATAGAACCACAGAATGGTTTGGGTGGGAAGGGACCTTAAAGATCATCTCGTTCCAACACAGGTAATTATGTTAAAAGCAGCTTAACAAGTAACCCTTTCTCAATCTTGCTGCTGTAATTCCCCATATGCATCTAACCTTCCTGCAATGGAGAGGCAAAAGGTACCATTTAAGCCTTTGTTTTAACTTAGGGTGTCAAGTCCTAATTTTGTGAAGAGAGCTGGCACTTTTAGGGAAAATTCACTTGTAAAACTATTGAGACAGCATATTTTCTGCCAGCATAATTTCTATCATTAAGCAAGAGAAAACACGCTGGAATAACAAATAGGGGGCACATGTTGCTTTATGCAGTGAACAGAGGATACAAGTGAGAAACTGGGACTGCTGGGGAAGCAAGGGGGGAAGAGGGAAGGACAGAGGGAAAGGGCTGTAAGGATGCAGGGCACAGATCCATAAAAACAGAGGCTTCACTGATTCTTACACTCATAGAGCTGCTTGTTTTTCAAGGGGGAAGCCATTTCACTATTAGGTCCCATTGTGCTATTTTGAACAAGAAACCTACTTTTCATTACCAGGAACCAACATTAGCCCTCTTCATGTCTGTCAGACTCAATCTCAGATGTCTAGCAATTACTTGAAATTGAACTCAAAACAATACTGAGGTTTTATTGATAGCTTCTCATCAGTTGCTTGCTGTTTCTTGCCTTTCAACCAATAGCCTGGAGAGTGTCCAATTCTCCTGTGCTGTGCCCAACAGGGTCAAATTTCAGCAAGGTTATTGATTGTGACTTGGCATTTAAGGAACATATGACTACTGTGACACAAACAGCGTTTTACTAGCTCATAAATATTGCTAGGCTGAGACATATCCTTTCTCATGCTGAAAACTGAAGCGTTATTTCCTTGTTTCTCTTGTGTTTCTCAGCAGTTTAATACTGTAATTCACAGTTTCCCTAGATTTCCAAACTGTGCAAAGATAAATGCTGCTGTGAGACTTATTTTCAGTAGATAATCCTGGAGCCTCTGCTGGCTGGACTAAAAAAAAAAAAAAAAAAGAAAATCAGTCAAATCTTGCCTAGCAAGAATTTCAAGGAGAACAAGGAATAGATATGTCAGTACTTAACAGATATTTTAATGAAATCTCTCAGCAACAGAAAGACTTTGCTTTGTTATTGTGGTCAGGCTCTGGCCTTTTATTTGCTGGGACAGGTGGAGGGGATCTGTCAAGAAAAGGTCAACAGCTTAAGATGAAGATGTGACTTATTCGTGGTGAAGCTTTGCAAGGGCAAGACAGTGCTGTTGTATTCCCCTGATTCACAATTTTAGGACTGCACTTTGGATCAAAAGCTGAAGATTACGGTCTGTTTAATGATGTGCTAAACTGAATTTCTCAAGCACTGCCTCCTTGAAAATTAAACTCAAAAGGAAAAGAAAAGCACAAGTTTTGCACTTGTTTTCATTCTGAAATTCATCTCTCAAATTTTACACCCTAGAAATCTGAGATGAAGTCCAGGACAACCATCAAGACAATGTGCCAAAAAAGGGCAAGACAGTCTGATCCAGTTAAATTGAAGCTGAGATTTGGAGGTGTTTTGCCAGTCACTAGGCCTAGCACTAAGGATGCAGCCAGCAGTAGAACAAACCAGTAACCAGATTCTATTGCACACAAAAGGGTCAGTGCATGGGTGATCACTGGAGGTACAAACAAGTCAGTCAGGTTACACATGACAGCAACCCCAGCAACCCCAAGAATCATAAAATATGGCCAACAATCAGTGGAACAAACAAAGCAACAGTCTCCCATAGCAGAGATGGGAGACAGCCAAGTCAACAGGCTGACAATACAGGAGAGAGGTAGCCACATAATGTTCTCACAGAACCTATGTTCACAAGCACCAAACCTGACTGGGGCCCAGTTGCAGGGAGAGTCAGGAGGTCCTTCCCCAACAGGGAAACTCTGCAAAGTGCATCCACCTCACAGACAGACACTGCACCCTTCCTGCAAGTGGTCCCAGCTTTTACCCCCACAGCAGGACACCTGGCACTCATTCACCCAATGCAGGGCACCTGGGGCTTGTTTACCCAAGGGCTTTCCCTGCAAGGCCGGCCACACCTTGGAGGAAAGCCAAAAGGCAAACTCATCCCCTCCTTTTGAAGGACCATGGGAACCACCCATATGTCAACCTTAATTCAGGGCTTGGGGTTCAGACCCCAGCACTTCAGGAGGGACCTGCAGAGTTATCACTTGAATCAGATGGTTTATGTACCAGCCAGGTGAGAACCAGCAAGACCTAGATACAGGCAGTCAATTCTGAGACATTTGGTTTCACATAAAGATATAAATACTGTTTTCAGATATTTTTTTTTCACTCTTTGCAGGGTAGCAGAAGGTCCTTGTGGGAAACTGAGTGGACAAGAACTACTTGAAAGCCAGTAAACCAGTTTCACTTCCAGCTCTTCCTTTCACTCCGAAGCCAGAAAATAAAGGCCATCCTTGGCCATGCCACCAAGGGCCAGTGGATGGAGTGGCAGCCGAAGTGGAAAGAAAGGAAAGCTGGCCAATCCTGAAATTACCCTGACCCTCGAATCCAGTGAGCTGCTTCACAGGCAATTTCACAACTAAGCCATAAATGATCCAAAAAGCCTTTAAAGATTGTTCTCTGACTTGTTTTGCTTGTTCATGAGAATATGTTGCTCCTGGGAAGTGATGTGGCCAGCATGTTGTGAGTCATGAATTGCACTGATTGCGAGCACAGCTGGGAATCCTCTTCAGCCATTCCCAATTGCTTCCTTTCTCTAGTCTATTTTATCATTTTATTTTTTATTGGCAGGGGGGAAAAAAAAAAAGTTACATTAAAAATAGGGCTTTGTTGCTTTTTCTGGCCCCAGCACTCCTTGGCAGCTGATTTCACTTTCTTTCTTTCTTTCCCTTTCTTTTCCTTTTTTTAAAGCTTCATTTATTTGGAGAGCATCAGACCACCCTTGTCTGTCCAGAAAGTCTCTGCTCCTTGCTGGTCTGGCCAGTTTCTGTGGCAATTCTTGTTTGTGGCAGGTTGCCCTTGTATTGCATCCCCTTTTCCTTTCCCACTCTGCCTCCTGCCCTGCTCTTGCACGTCCACCCATTTCGTATACAGGCTTGGCGCTGGAAATATCTTTAGTTAAGCCTTCTTACTGGCTTTCCTACAGAACTGGTAACTGAAACTCTGGCACTGTAACTCAGTAAAACCTTTTTGGGTTCTTCTTTGCTCCTTTTATACAAAAGCCCAGAAATTTTTCCTGCAGGCTTGTAATTTTGCTGCCATTATAGGATAGCTCTTTTAAGCCAGTCATCTGAAATGTCCATCTTCCTGTGCTCTGCATTAGTGTGTGTCAGAAAGAGCAAACCTCCCTCTCTCCTTGCTGTGCAGACAACCTGATACAGAAATTAGGCTGTGCAAATCTATCTCCTCACACTCCAAACTAAGAAACAAGTCTCCCACGGGCTTCAGATGGCTTTGAGTCAGATCCTAAGGGTGAAGCTGAGGTCTATGCACCATTCAAGCCCCACTTTAAACAAATTAATTGATGGGAATAGCTATTATTCATTATCAGGAGAAGAGTAGTAGCAACCTTGGAAAACTTCTCTGCATTCTGGGAACTGCATTGCAACACGAGATTGAACACTGAGCCCAGCTCCCTTCCCCTCTCCCCTACACGTACTGCCAGCTGTCTCTGGCAAAAGCAGCCCTCCACTAAGCACTGTGTTTCAGCTCAAACAATTATTTTGCCTGCAGCCCAAGCAATATTTGACACATATTGTATCCTGTTTCTGCTGCGTCAGCAGTGTTGTGTAAACACGTTAGCTCATCCAGGCATGAAACTCACAATTGTTTTCCCACTTGCAAAACAAACCACGTCCAATAAACCCAGGGGAGGAGAGAGTTATTCAGATTTCTACTAGAGCTGCTCAATGCTCAACACAAGAGAAGTGGTTAATAAAGTTACTGCTCTACTTTGCGATCTGTCAGCTGCCTCTGATACCATGGAGTGTTGCTGACATGGCAGGAGTAGATGACATTGCCTTTCAGCAGCCCCATCCTCTTCCCTCTGAGGGGACTAAGCAAGTTAAGACTGATGAGTTGTCTCTTCTAATGGCAACAGGGTTCTGGTTCCCTTTCTGTTCAGTGCACAGCAGAGGAAATAAAGAACCACAGCACAACCTACAAATGCTACTGAGCTGGGAGTGAATGCTGCTAATGCTTGCTGGATCCCAGGCATGGGTGCTGGAGGGGTGATTTCATCTGGAGCAGTCAGAGGTGAGGTTAGGCAGAGAGGTGGAAGTAACCCAGGGAAGAAAGAGCAAAAGATCTCTCAGCTCAGGGAATGTCCACAAAACAAACCTGTTGGTTCCCTGCAGATCTGTTAGCTGGCAGAGCCTGCTTCAGCCAGACTTCCATCCCTTTCTGAATGTGGAAGAATGGGAAGCAGCAGGAGCAGCCAGGAGATGTATCTACCATTCTGCTGTCTCAGATACACAACACATGCAGCATTTCAAAATGCCTTTTAGCCCTACAGGCAATGCGAGCATGGTGGCCTGAATTCATCCCACCTACCTGTAGGCACTGAACTCTTTCACTGACTTGGGAGGAACAGAGGCAGACAGACGGACATCACTAGAAAGCTGTGCAAACATTGGGTGGGAGAAATGCCCTCTGCCAGTACCTTCTTCTCCACATACTGAAGTTAGGCAGGGCATGTCTGAGAGAATATACACTAACTTCTTTGCTCCCAAATTCTGATCTATGTTCTCGTTGTCATTTATCATGTGAGGTCTCACACAGACTTTATCCAGCGCAGTGTTTGAGACCAGCTGAGGTTCTGACAGCAGCAGCCCCCTCGCTGCCCCTGACTTTCTCATGGTTTGTGGTGGGAGGCTCCTGCTGGTGCCACTCACTTGCCCTCCTACCTGTTGTTCCTCCCAGTGCCCTTTGCACACCTTAAAAATATTTTGTAAAACAAAGCAAATTAAAGCAAAACAAAACCCTTCTCAAAGGGTCTTTAGAGTTAAAGAGATATGGTCTTTGTGCAGATTCACCCAGACTACATCACCTGCTTTCCCAGTACTGTCACTTGCTATTAGTCTGGTGCTTCTGAAAGCCTATAGAAAATATTCATCCTATGCCCAGCAGAGTTTAGAATCATAGAATCACAGAATGGTTTGGGTTGGAAGGGACCTCAAAGCTCATCTGGTTCCAACCCTCCTGCCATGGGCAGGGACACCTCCCACCAGACCAGGTTGCTCCAAGCCCCATCCAACCTGGCCTGGAACACTGCCAGGGAGGGGGCAGCCACAACTTCCCTGGGCAACCTGGGCCAGTGTCTCACCACATCTTATGGTATGCATCTTAGGGTGCGTTAATTTGGGCCTTTGTTTTGGGGGAGGAGGAATGGAGAAATTTTTGTTGTTGCTTTTGTTAAATCTCTTTTATAATGCCATCATATATTCTCGTATATATCTGTCACTTTTTTTATATCAATAAATATCTTCATATGTGAGCCAAGAATATTGAATGAAAACCTTCCACCAGATCAATATGAAAAAATACCTTAATACAATCCATTGGGTCTTTTTCCATTATAATCATTTAAGCTCTGATACTGTGAGCCAATGAGTTGTAAGCAGCCTGTTTGCTAGCTGGTATGTAGCTCCATCATTTAGCCCTGGCCTTGACCCCTGCTACCTCACCTGTCTCACATGCTAGTGCCTAATAATTCCTCAGGGATGGAGACAGAGGCTGCACCTGGTCCTTCTTTACTATCAGAAAGCAGAGCCCTGGGGTCCAGCTGAAAGGGGGAATTACACTCAACTGTGACAATGCTGTGTATAGGCAAGCTGAGTTCTTCAGGATCTCTTACTATGCCTTTTTCCTTCCACAGTGAAATATGTGGTGCAGAATTTGTAGACTTTGTGCTCCAAAGGTTGAAGGAAAGTATAAAATCAGTTACATCCCGGGGAACAGTTGTTTTGAATTTATTCCTGCTTTTATTAGGCATTATTATTTATATGTCTGAATCTGCAAAGTGTGTAATTCCAAAATTTGCTACGTTTTACACATGTCACAACTGATGGCAAATGACTGAAACTTAGAGTAAAATATTAAAATAAATGAAAATCTTCTCAACACTGAACTTTACTAAGTTAATCTGTGAAGCTTTACACATGTGGAACGGCAATAGAATCATAGACTCATAGAATGTATTGGGTTGGAAGGGACACTCAAGGGTCATCTAGTCCAACCCTGTGCAGCGAGCAGGGACATCTTTAACTAGATCAGGTAAAGAACTGGCAATTCAGGATAACAGAATTGTATCTGGACTGAATTTGACACATTTATCATAAAATTATAGTTCAACTGCTGCATAGGGCAGCAAAGTCCACCCGAACATGTCATCTTCTCCAAGCAAGGATCATGAACTAGTGGGAAAAAATGTGAGGACTCTCATGGATTTTAATTAGATTCAGGGTTTAACCCCATGGGGTTTTTTAACTGAAAGATATATGTTGTACTTAAATGCCCTTACAATATTGAGTAACAGTTCTCCCAGTGAATCTGCTAAAAATACACCAATGTGATTTTAAAGAAAATAAATGCTATGTTTCCCTGGCACATACCGTAGGTTCCCTCTTCTCCTGGAAAGTGGTCTGAAGTCTGAATGCCTGAAGGGGACTAAAACAGGCCTAAAATGGCTGTTCTAAAGCTTTTTACACAATCGGTGTAAAGATGTTGCAGTGCCAGTAAGATTCAGGTGCGTTACATTTGACAGTCATATAATGACTGAATATTCTGGGGTGCCTTTACCTTCTAAGCCCTGGTTTGGTGATGAAATCCTCCTGGAAATCCACAGGACAGAATTATGCCGCTGTATGAAGTAACTTTTACTTTGGGATCTCAAGGTATGCCTCAGAAATGTCAAGGGGTTGAGCTTCGGGGGTTCAGCTTTTTACGGCAAGCTGCCGGGAAACAGAAACGCATTGCAGTCAAGTGGTAAATCCCAGCTGAAGGTGCACGATGTCCCATCATTCTGGTCTTATTCTTTTAGCCTCAGGATCAACTTTTGCTTTTAGAAACACTAATGGTTAAAACCTATTGAGTCTTGGATGAACACTTACAAGAAGGGAGCGTTTGTCCTTAAATACCAAAGGCTTCTCTCGGGCGACGGAAAAGAGCATTTGTGGAAGAAATGCTATTCTCTAATGAGTGCCTGCTTTAATCCAGAGCACACCAGAGGCTAAATAAACTGAGTGAGTTTAGCCAAATGTGCATACGGTTCACATAGGCCTTGCTCAGGCTAATGGATCATTGTTATGCCAGGATATAATGGATAAATTGGCAAGTGTCTGTCCCTTGCCTGTTTGATGCAGTCTCTGGATGAACCTGTAAGGCCACATTTGCTTCCTTTCTATAGTGTTCTTTCTTATAGTCAAAACTTAATTTGTATTCTCAAAATGGCATAAAAAGTTCCAGAAATAATTCAAAGTAATTAAAAATAAAAGGGCAGGAATCCAGTGCCAGAGAGGGGAGCGTTTTCTCTTTTAGCCTCTTTTTGTGGATCCCGTTGTGCCAAGACAGAAAACAGTGAGACGTTCAAATATTAATAAAGTGGTAGCACAGCCAAATTAAAATGCCCCAATTCTCATAAGTAATGTTTCCAGAAGAGCACAAAAGAATAATCAAGCCCCCAAACTAGCGAAGGAGAATTTATGACCCACCATCTGAGCTGCCAAGAACTCCCTATGTGCTGGCACTGAGGATGGCATGGAGACGCTCTGCCTTTAAACTTCAACCAAATCTGTGCTACTGAAACAATGCAGCACCACTCCTCGCAGTGGGAAGTCTTCTGTTGGTTTCTTGAGGTGAATAGTACCTTCTTAGGACTTACCTCCATACCTGGATGTGTAGCACAGTTTTCTTTAAAGCAGAGGCTCTCAGAATATGAGCAGTGGCACAAGCTGTGTTCAGTGTGCAATCTCACATGATGACGCAGGGGAAAACAGCAGGTCCTGTGGCAATCAAAAGTGAAGTTGGACATTGAAACTATACATCAGTAGGGGAAAATGGGATTTGGTTTTGCTTTTTTCTGTTTATTTTTTTTTAAACAGCAGATTCAAGAAACAGTTTCTTGAAAGTGCTATTTAAGCAAACCAGACTAGATGTAAGAACTTAGATAATGACCTACATGTGCTGTATGCATTCATCTTGTGTGTTGCAGATACCTAGGGCACGGTACTAGGTCTGGACTGGCCTTTTCCTATGGTTCAGCCTAGACTTTAAGTCTCAGCTGCGTGCTGTGATATCATAAAACATTTTGTGAGTTTTAGCATGAAGTGAGGAAACAAACCCCCAAACACTGTCTTTTTAATACAGTTCTTCTCTGTGCTACTCCTCTCCCCCTTCCACACCTTAGGACATTAAGACAAATTGAACTAACAGGCAGACATCATGGTCACCTTTTTCTGCAACTCTAATGAATTTGAAACATGACAGTTTTCTTTACGTGCTCTTCCTCTGTCATGTATTCTGGTTCACCTCAACTTCTCACAATGGCATAACAAAGTTTTATTTACGTATGTGCCTTTTCTTATTGCATTCACTAACCAGATGAATCTTTCTCTTTCTAGCCTGGTTTTCCAATCCAAAACCTGTCCCACATACATTTCATGTGTGATTTTTGTCCAGTCTGTGAGTGGACATATAAATGTTTTCTAATATCAAGTATCCTAAATAAAAAATTTGAAAGGCAGCACCTATCATTTTATCCCTAATCTACCCATTGATAGACTTGTCTACCAAAGATCTGATCTTTGTTCTCTCTCTCTAACTAACATAGAGTCTGCCTTTTCCCAGAATTTTTCCCAGTGCTCAAGACACATATTATCCCTCAATTTTCGTCTTGCATTATTTACACCTTTATAACCTATAGTTTTCTATGCTTCTCTATCTCTTTGTATAGAAAAGGACATTTCAAAGAATCAGAGGAAATGGACCTAAATCATATTTAGAAATGTAGATTTAGTTTCTTCTATTCACCCTTACCAGTCACCAGTAGTGACCATGGAATTAGATGCCTCCCCAACTGAAAAACGGTTAATGCAGAAGTCAGATAGATAATTTACTGGGTCATCCTGATGCTCACAATATTCCCAGCCACTGATGTATCCAGAATTCAGATAGTCACAGTTAAGAGACTCTTGAGTGATCTCACACAAATCTCACTCTCTCCCTCAAGGACTTTCTAGACCTGTAGGAGTGGTTCAGTTCCTCCTCCTCTTGCACATTTGATCCCAGCCCTCTCCCACTGTGAGACCACATTTCCATAGGTGGAGCTTGAAGATAGATGTCTTTGAGAGCACCTCTCTTTTAGTATTTTAATGTATATATTTCTTAAAAAGATGTGTCCTGCCATGAAAATTAGTAGGAGACTACTACATGTAGTCCCACGCAAACTGTCTGCTATCTAAACTGTACATACCTGTGCTCTCCACATCAGGTACTTATCTTCAGCTCACCTCTCCCCAGTATAATATGCTGGACTCTGCTACAAGCTTCACTGTCTCCTACTCATAATGCCATGTGCCAGTCATATATATATATATGCCACTTGACAAAAGTCATGTACATTTTATAATCTTCCTGTGTATGTGGTCTTAAAGCATCTTGTTACAATAAGTTCCATGAGTAAATGTGCACCACATAGAAGAGGAAACAGTTTCAAGCCCTACTTTGTCCCTAGTGCATTCAAGGGCAATACTCTATAGAAATTATACAAGAGGCTTGCTTGCTTTTCTTTCAGTTTACTAGCAAATTTAGCTGATTAAAACTAGAAAAAGAGAGACTTTAAGAATTAGTTCTGGTTTGCATGTTCCAATTCAGGCAGACAGCTGTGATACCTTCATGACAGCAAAATCAATGCTGACACAGCCATACATGGACAATGTTTACAGAAACGTAAAAAGAAAGGTTCCAGGCCTAAGATTCCAGCCTAACTGAGCCAAACACAATAAACATGATAATTATTCCTTCTCACAGTGAAGTGAACAATTCAATTTGGAAGGAAAGATGTGCCATTGCTATTCCCTAGTCCTGCAGTTATTTTATTTTATATGTACTGTTACTGCTCATCACAGAGATTTTCTGCATTTAGTTAGGGAGTACCTTTGCCAGAGAGTTCAAATTACAGTCTAAACTTGGGTTAATGTGGCTTCTGAGGGCTTGCCTACACGGGGAAGTTAAAGAGCTATAATGGAAGCTGTTAATTTTGTCACTAAGCCTTTCTGGACACTCTGGGCCAGGCGCAGACCAGCACATGTTCACTTGCTAAAGCTTGAGCTGGCTGGGCTTGAGAGAGCTCTGGTTTGACAGCTGTATAGCTGCACAAGTGCCACACTCCTCCTGGGCGAGAAATCTGCGAGAAATCTGGCTGTGTCATCCCCGGCTTGGCACTCCCAGGCAAGAGACTGTCATCTTCTGGGAGACCTGGCGGGCCAGCCCAGCCGCCTGGATGGCAGTCCCTGCCACCCCTTCAGTGGCTTTTGAGGCTGCTGACTCCAGCCTGAAAAACACACCCACCTCACTGCATCTCTGCTTCCTAGGCAGACAAGCCCCCCACATATCAGCATCACGGCAGAGCTTGCTGGGAAGGCCACCCAAAAGTCTGCCATCTGACACCCTCTCCAGATGCTGCTTTTGAATAATTATAACTGTTGTAAAAGCAAAAGGACTAAGTCTAGTGTGCGTGTTTTATGTGGGGGCTGGTAGCTGTGTACCACAAAAGTACCAAACTGGGAGCTGTGTTGCTGCACTGTGTTTCTTGACATTATAATGCAGAAGTGTAGATGTGGTGTTGAGGGACATGGGGTAGTGGTGACTTGGCAGTGCTGGGTTAACGGTTAGACTTGATGATCTTAAAGGTCTTTTCCAACCAAAAAACCTCTATGATAAGTGCTCCAGCCTAATAAAACCATGTAGTAGTTTAGCTACCTCCTCATCTCCACTTAGCACCAAACAGTACCACTTCTGAATTTCTTGCAACATTACACATCAGTCACCAGGTTAGAAGGGAAAGGTGGCAAAAGACTTTTCTCCCACAAGAAATGTGATCTTATTTGTTAAAATTTGTGCAGTGCTTGCTTTCTCCAGCGTCCTGGCCTTTGTTTCTTGCTTCAAAGCAATACCTCTTTTTATGTTGGTCTGAAAAAAGGACATCTTAGGTGGTTGCTGTCAAGGAGGATGTTACTGCTTACCTGCTGTCCTCTGACCTTCCACGCATGGGCCAGCCTTGCAAAGCTGCAAGGGGGCCACACTCAATAGGCAAAAGACATTAAGGGATGCTGTGAGAAGAGAAACAATAAACAACAATGAAAGAGGGGAGATGAAAACACTTATCCTATCACCTAAGCACAGCGCGGGCCTGTTGCAAATGCAAGGTGCTTTATCAAGCATAAAGGTGAACTCAGCTCTGGTGCCTCTCCAGACAGGAGAGGACATGTATAAGGCTTTAGCATAGACCAAATATTTTGATGCAGCATGGACAAGTCAGACACAGTTGAGCACACCATGGCACAGTCCATGAGTAGCTACACAAGCTCAGGTGGATTGAGTGCCATCATTGCAGGTGTAAAGGTGGTTGAGTGCACTGCTCGTTTCACAATCCAGAAATACTTGCAGACACTATCTTTGTTGCCCCATTGGGTTTCTTAACTACAATAGTTATGTGGAAGTTTTTACATCAAAGAAAAGCTATTTCAGAAGTGAGAATGCTACTCACATTTGTATTATACCAAAGCTGAATGGAAGAACATGAGAGTGTTAGTAGTGATTAATACTTGACCATCTCCCAGTTTTTCAGGAAGACTCATATCTGTTGTGGAAGGAAATGACTAAATGAACTGCAGGCCTAGCAAGGTAGTTAAATAAATTGAGCCCAGAAAATTGCAGTGTCTCTAAAGGAAGGTTAATAGTTGGCCTGGAAAACAGGAGAATAAGTGTATGCATATGTGTGTCAAAGACAAGACCATCTGACAAACCTTCTTTTATATCTCTGCACCAAAATGCCTGTGCTCCCTCTCTGATTCAACTCACACAGAAAATTCTACAGGAAGCACAGTAAGTGTCTCCCCAAAAGAGTGATAATCAGACATACATCCATGAAACCTTTGCCTTTTATTTTACAAAGGCCAGGTACATGAGGCAGCTGCACTTTAAATGGTTTAACTCTTTGAGCAGAAGTGGAGAACCCATTTTAAAAACTGCATATAGGTTATGCATATGAAGACTGGTTAAAATAAGAGTAAATGCTCCTGAAAAGAAGATGGTATAACCCCTGGTGTGATCTCACTGGGAGACTAGAGTGCATATAAACACTACATCCATCGGCAATGCATTCAGGGTCAGGGTGAAGCCTTTTATGCCTCTTCCCAGAGTCCCTCTTGGCTCTGGCCGAGCACAGGGCTGCTCTCAGCACACCTGCCCCTGCCCCAAAACCCTACAGCAAAACTTAAACCACCCACTGTCATGGACCCTGGGTAAAAGACGGAAGGAAGGAAATAGGGTCTGGTAATATTCCTCTCCAAACCAGACCTAGCAGAGTCAGTAACTGCTGTGCACATGAACCAGCCTTAGTGGCAGAGCTACATCAGACTGTCCTCTATTCCTGGATCCCCTTCCCTGGAACCACTTGGGAATCAGGATATACCTCCCTCCTCCAAGGTGGAAACAGCCTCAGTGGTGCTCAACTGGTTTGTCTTACTCATTCCCTTTTATTTCATTCCAACCTTGGCAGAGGAGATTTAGGTGCATGTATTTATAGCATATATTTTATGTATTTTTTTGTACCCTTGCTGTTAGATAAGTTGAGAAGAAATGCAGCATTCAGCATCACAAATGCTTTCTGCTTTACCTTTTCTTTCTCATTGCTCAGGTGTCAGAGGGCTTTGAGGGACATGCATTTCATCTGTCACCAGGAAATACGGGACGTGACCTCAGCCTCATCACCTCCATTGATTTTTGAGCCAATACTGTGCTTGAAGAAAAAAAGTCTCTCTGCTGGGGATGAGTTTTCACCGCATCTTTTGGAGGCTTTTTTGTCATCCTTCTCATCCTAGACAAATCATAATGCAAACTATCACAAGTCACTGAATGCTTAGCATACATGCTAGGTAGATTTGTAGTTTTGCCATGCTGAGAAGTGCTGATTAAAATGTATTTTCATTCTGTTTACTATTACAGCAATTGCCCTTATTAAGTTATACCTTTTTCACAGTTAGTATGGAAGAAGGCAAAGACAAAATCCTTCCTTCAGTCACTGACACCTCAGCTGTTTTGACTGCAGAAATTGAATCCAACGGATTTTTCATTCAAAAATGCAAGGGAAAGTTGCGTTTGGCAGAAACGGGCACAGCCATTTTGAGACATGAGAGATCCATTCCCTTTTAGTCACAAATTCACAAGCTGTGGATGCTCCAATTTTCAAACATGCTTATTACAGTCAGCTCAGATCTCAAGTGCTCTGGCATATATAATTCCTGAGAAAGCAGTTCTTCTGGCAGATTAAGGGAACAGTTTGCTTTTGCCTCAGGCCATTAACATTTTAATAAAATGGTCATTGACTGTGATAACAATTTATCTTTAGGGGACTTTATCTATTATTAAACTTATTAACAAGTTTATTTTTGCTGACATGTAGATTTTCCATTTCTCGTCAAGACTGATTCCATTTTTTTTCTTTTAATTTCATGTTCCATTATGTTGTGTTCCTTTGCTAAAAGTGTGTTTTGTGAGTTTGTTTGGGTTGCTTTTGCTCTGATTTTTCAATGCTTTCCATCTTCTCAGAGCTGGGAGGAATATATGATCTTATCAGAAGTGGTTAGAAAAAGTCTTACTCCTGTCTATCAGTCATTTTTGTATAGGTAAAACTCCAGCTCTTTGCATCCTGATTTTTTAGACACCAAGTTATCTGAAAATTATTTCTGTTCCCTAAAATCAAAATTCAGAGAACTAAAATCTGTTTAGCAGAAGCTATAATTATCCAAGGTTTCAGATATCTGCCAAGATAGCAGGGTTACCATTATTCAGTGTAATTAATGCTTTCACCAATTTAGAAGACTGTACAAACATCATGGCCTCATGCTACTAGACAATAAGTGCTTTTTATGAGATGATAAATGCCTTTGCCTCCTATAGATTTATCAGCATTTTGCAGGTTCAGGATCCATGCTGGTCACATATAGGAAAGGCTGAACCAGTTAAGAAAAAAAAAACAACAACCAGCTTTCAGACCCAGCTCTCCAGTGTGACAGCTGACTAGAAACCACAGTCTATTATTGTAAGTAAACATAATTACTTTTTTTTTTTTTTTAAAGTTTTCAAGGAGTTTAAATAAGAGTTAACTTCATCTCTTCCTTCTATACACCCTCACATATCTGTGTAATTACTGAGCTTGTATCAAAATTCTCTGAGAATTTTGCAAGGAAGTCCAAATGTATGTTGTAAGCTCAAAATGACTTGCTAAACTTCAGGGTGTTTATCTGTATATACGTCCTGTTATTTCTAGCTTCATTGACAACTACTGCTTCTAATTACAGCAAATGGGAAAAAATGGATCTTCTCTGTGTCTCCACTGTAATCTCAAACATGACTGTGGTGTAGGGTGGAGATATTAGATCTACTTTTAAGTTAGCTTGTTCAGGAGGCAGGCTGACTGCAACTGTGCTGGACCTGGTGTCAGCAAGTTTCCCTTCTTTCTTTCTTGGTTTACAGCCAGTTGAATGCACTGCACTGGAGTAATCTCTGCTGTGTGGCAGACTCGGTTCTCCTGGGTAAAAGTCTACACTGTCTGTAGTAGGTCTCTGTGCTCTGTAGTGGAGCCGGTGGTGTAAACCAAGCAGGCTCTCTGTCACAGCAGAAAAAAAAAGTTTAAAAAATCATGAGTTTGTGAACAAAATCCTCACTCCTACCCCATTTTAAATTTTTAAAACCTATCTAATAATAATCCATGAATCAACAACAGTGGAATGAACAAAAACAGTGAACAGGTTCTTCCCCAGGTTATAAATAGAGATCAATCTCAAAAGATTTATGGAGGATTCTGGGCTTAATAATTCACAATAACAATGATTTGTTATTAAAAAGCCATAAACCGTGACAAACACACAGGAAGCTTATTCAAACACATTCCTTTCAAATCACTCTGCATGAATCATTGACTTTGCAGAAGATGGCCTCTTGAGTCAACAATAAAAGTCTGAAGATTGGGATGGCATTCCTAACTCCACCACAAAATCTGTTTCTGGCATTAGTTAAAAATTGCTCTGTGGGCTTCCTCATCCATCAGTGTAGGGTGAATAAAGTCCCGGCCAACACTTTTATACGAATACTAGTTCATTCATGTCACTAAGACTTGATCTAAAAGTAATCTCTGAATGAAAAACATTCATGATAGTCCTAAAAACCCAAATTAAAACCTGAATTATTTTCCTCTGGAAAGATTCCTGAAATTGTTCAGATGTGAACATATGCCTGCTGCCTCTCAATCTAGAGAGGCAAGCTACAGGTCAGATCCATGTCTGCCAAGGACTGTGAAGAAATGTGAGTCTATAAGTAAACTCTATAGGCTATTGAAACTGTCTATTTCAGTTCTATTATAAAATTACCAAAAATGAAGAGTCTTCAGGGTACTCTATACAAGGGCAATTTAGCAGATAGCCCTTCTCTTGGCAGTGCCGTTCCCTAGGAACGTCCTCAAATGGAAGCTGTTGAGACTTGAGTGCTTGGCCTGCCTCAGGAGAGCGATGAGCAGAAGACCTCCCTGCCAAGATGCTTCCAGCCGCAATTGCTAATTGTATTATTTGCTCTTTAAAATACAATACCAGTGAAGCTGTCCTCACCAGCAAGAGCACACAGAATCACCCACATCTAATTCATCTCCTACTTTATTGTCCATTGAAAAGAAAGGCAGGCTGCCCTAGTGGCGTACAACACGCGGCCGTGAGCCAACAACCATCCATTTCTAGACAACACACAAGTTTGATCTCATTTGGCTAATTATCTCATTACCCTGTACCTAAAGATCCAATTACTGCAGCTGTGGGTGACTGAATAAAGGGCAGCAGTGGTGGGCCTGGAGCATGGGATCTGTGCTAACCTTCTTTAGCGTGCTTGCATCTGCCTGAACCAAACTATCGCTTACGAGATGCAGCAAAACTTAGATTTTTATTATTATCATGACAAATAGCATTTTCTCTCTCTCTTTTTAAAAAAAAAAAAAAAACTGAAAATTGGATTAGAGTTGAAGCATTCAAGTATCACAGGCCTGAGTTCAAAACCAGTCACAACTGATCCACAAGCATGACCTGAATGACTTTGTCACAGGATCTGTTTGTCAATGCAACTGGAAAGACTCCTGGAAGAACAGAGCCTGAGCTATATAAAACCTGCCACCTTTTGCACTAGAGAGATGTGAATTGATCTTGTGCAATAACACGAGTGTTTAGCCTGTTCCCTTCAACCACACAAACACTGACTTCATTCCTACTTGAAAAAGCCAGCACGAACATAGAGCTTTCAGAATAGCACTGATGCCACTTATATAGTTGTCTACATTTAGCCTGTACCTGGGGCTAAACTGTAGCAGTTGTTCTACTACTAGATGCTCTCTCCCCAGCTGAGAAGGGGAACTGGAGAAAAAGGGAGAAGCCTCGTGGGTTGAAGTAGAAACAGATTTAATGAAATAACAGAACTAATACAGTCACCAACATAAAATATACAAGGTTCTACTCAGCCTGGTCCTTGGGGTCAGCAGCAGGAGCAGAAGAACAAGAGAAAGAAGCCCCAAAGGGAGGAACTCCCCACCCTCAGTGAGCTCCCTCCTTTTGTAATGACCATGATGAGGTGGTGTGGGATACACCTGTGAGTCAGCTGCCTTGAGTGGATCTCCCAGCTGACTCGGGGCTACTCATGGCTGCCTGCATGGCTGGCCCATGGGGCTGTGCCTGGGGAACCAGGAAAATAGTAGATGTTGCTCCAGTCACTCACATAGAGGAACCAGAGATAAAATACAGTAAAATCTCCATATCATTATTCTCATGACAAGTTCTAGAAGGAAGGTGGAAGTGAGCACAGCTGCAAAATGCACGCACTGCAAATCCCAGTGATATAAAAGATTCATAAACCATACTGAAACCTAACAGTAACCAGTACACAAAGTTAAAACGAGGAGACAAAGAAACTGTCTGTGAAATTAATGATAAGGAGCAATTATTTTGAAAATCAGAAATTATATAGAAGTAAAATAAGAAAAAAAGAACTTACACTAACTAGAATCTTTGAGTTCCTTAGGGAGTGAAACTTTGAGGAGGTTTGAATGAGGTGAGTGTCTGTTTCTTTTCCCTAGTAATGAGTGATAGGACAAGAAGAAACAGCCTCAAGTTTTGCCAAGGGAGGCTTAGGTTGGATATTAGGAAACATTTCTTCACTGAAAGGGTTGTCAGGCACTGGCACAGGCTGCCCAGGGCAGTGGGGGAGTCCCCATCCCTGGAGGGATTTCAGAGCCGTGTAGATGTGGTGCTGAGGGACATGGGGTAGTGGTGACTTGGCAGTGCTGGGTTAATGGTTGGACTTGATGATCTTAGAGGTCTTTTCCAACCTAAAAGATTCTATGATTCTATGAACATCCAATATTACCTGTAAGCACCTCTCAACCAGAGAAGAACAGGGCTGGTGGAAATGTACACTTGGGGCATGCTTGAAGAAAAGGTTTATGATCTTTCAGGAAATATGTTCAACATCTGACTAAAGAGTATTTTAAGACAAGGAATTCTGTTTCACCTGATAGTGTTCTGCATTGCAAAGGATATTTATGCAATCCATTCAGTCACAGACAGAGAGTATCACTACCAAAAACTTCACGAGTGATTCTGGGAAGTACAGCATGGATATTCAGAATTTGGTGGAGTTTTTCTTATTTGGCAGTCAGCCTACAAAGATCAAATCATTTACCCTGCCCTGTTCTTAAAAGCAGAGAATGAAATCCAGACACAAAGCAGCCCTCTCCTTGAGGAATAGTCTCCCTCCTTACACAAGGAAATATTTTATGGGGAAGAGCAAGGGCCCAGAAAGCTACATGCCAGCAAGCAGCTCTTTTAATTAGACTTCTCTTCTGAAAATCCTTTTGCATTACTTTCCAGAAAACTTAGCAGACAGTGTTTTTCATTACTGGTACTCTCCCCATCTGTCCTCGTGTACAGGATATCTGTGTATGAAAAGAATTTGCAAGGCTGAAGCCAGACTGGAGCCTGCTCAGAGATCATTATATTGGCAATTGTGGACAAAAGAGCGGTATAATTCCCTTGTATAGGAGAGTTATCTGCTGGTTGCCCAGCAACAGTTTGACTGACTGATTTTATTTTTCTTTTAGTAATTTTTGGTGTAACTTGTGGGTACTGTTTCTAATCTCACATGGTCACAGGTTGGTGATTTTCGTTCTTGAATTTCATTTCTTGTGCCTAGAGGTCACGATGCTGGACACGCACAGAGAAACAGGATTCACAAATGAAACCTCACCTGTTATACCTTTTATCTGGGTGCTGCTGTTAGGTGTGGTTGGGATACACATGGTGTTCTTGTATCAGCAGCAGTGATGTTGCAACCACATATGACCACCATTCCTGCCTGCAGGTATCATATTTTCCACTCTCACATTCACTTCTTGTCCTTTGCTGATCACTGCTCAATATGTCAGTGACAACCCTGAGTTCCTCAGAGCCTGCTGTAGGAACGACACTACCTTTGCCTATACATCTGCCACTTTCCCCCTCCAGCCTTCACAGATAAGTGCAGCTCAGCAGCTCTCACTGTCCATCCCCAGAGCTATCAGGCTCAGAGGCAGTGCTTCCTTAGGCAAGGACTTTTGTCTGGAAATCCTCCCTTTGATACGCCTATTGATGCACATCTTCCCTGAGATTCAGAGAGTGATTTGAGAGGAGTTTATTTGGTTTCAATTTTTGGTGATTCCGCAGAGACTTCGGTTGTTTGGTTTTTTAATTTATCTGAATGTAAAGTGAACAAAAGGGTGACAATTTTAACTGTATCCATTGTGGGTGGTGAGTTTTTGTGCTTTATTATTTTTATGTGAAGTGTTAGTATGTGACTAACTGCTATGTCAACAGGCACTCCAAATCTTTAACAATGCAGCAAAATATGCAGGTTTCAAGAGTACTTGTCTCTTTCTGTTTAGCAGCTGAAGAGGTTGTTATATTGCACAGTGTACCAGGGAATATCACATTCTACGGGATGACATCATTCACCCTAGTGTCATAGAAGCTGAGTGGCATCATGCATGAGCCAGCACAAAAAAATTATATGGGAAATCCTGAGCAGTGCAGAGGGCTCTGGTCCTGTAAGTACTTAAGTGTGTGTATAATAGTCACTTTTACCAAGTTACTTGGCTATAGTTAGCTGTGGAATCCCCCCTTTATCACTGGCAAAATAAATCATGGTATAGTTTGCAACACACAGGCTATTCCTAGGCAGGACAAAAGCAAAGTCTTGTTGGTAGAAATCTTGTGCAGTTATATCCGACACTGCCACACTGCTGGTGTGGGTAAACCAGAAGTGAGAACGATCTTTGGTTTTGATTCCATCAAAATGTAAACCCTAATCAACACAGTTTTGCTGAACTGCAGTTTAGGCTTAGCCATTATCTATTTTCTTCCTGTTTGTTTTAATAGCTTTTTCTAAATTAATAACACTTGCTGTGCTAGGCATACAATAGCCCTTCTGTGAAACAGCTCGTGCGACAGTGTCTGCATTTAGCCGGTACCCGGGGCTAAACCATAGCAGTTGTTCTACCACCCAATGCTCCCTCCCCAGCTGAGAAGGGAAATCGGGGTAAAAAAAAGGAGAAGGCCCGTGAGTTGAAGTAGAAACAGATTTAACGAAAAAACAAAACTGATACAATCAGCAACATAAAGCATGCAAAGATCTACTCAGCCTGGGCCTTGATGTCAACAGAAGGAGCAGAAGGTCACAAGGGAGGAGCCCCAGGAAGAGGAACACCACCCTCAGTGAGCTCCCTCCTTTTACAATGAGCATGATGAGGTGGTGTGGGATACACCTGTGAGTCAGCTGCCTTGAGTGGATCTCCCAGCTGACTCGGGGCAACTCATGGCTGCCTGCATGGCTGGCCCATGGGTCTGTGCCTGGGAAACCAGGACACGCAGTTAAGAAAATTATTTAAAAGCCCAGAAATATCAAATACACTGAGATGAGTCTTGCCTACGCTGAAGGTACTGGAAACACTGATCTCGGCTAAGTTGCTATTGTGAAGCAACAAATTCCTGCAGGAAATCAGCATGCCCAGGTGCTCACAGTCCTCACCGTGCGTGCTTCAATATCTAGGTCCCCTCTGTTCTTTACTAGGCTTGTGGAATGGGCTGTGGAAACAAGCTGGGGGGAACATGGGAAGCCCCACACCTTCCTTTCCCCATGCACTCCCTAAACACCTTCTTAGCTCACACACTTTTTCAGCCTTTAATGCTATGGTGCAATCACACAGACAAAGAAAATCATCCTTTACCTGGGGACTTTTTCTAGGCTCTCCAGGCCAAAGCCAAATTTTTGTCAATTTCTAAATAATCAAAAATAAAATCCACCTTGAGAGAATATGTTTTTACCTTCAAATTGTAAGACATCTTGGGTAAACGTTTGTGCTTCCATCTCTACCATGTAAAACACCCTTCCACAGTTCACTAATGAAATAACAATATATATACAGTGTTCTAGGAACTGACAACAGACAAGCTATTATGCCAGGAGCTGGTACTGAATCATGTAAGCAGACACCAGTATGTGCAGTGTCGAACAATTTTCTACTTATCGGTATAAGCAACTGATCTGTTGGACATCTTCAAGTTTTCATCTATTTGGACCTGGGCCTTTGGGTTCAGGTAGCCTTGTTAAAAAGGGATTTGCAGGTCTTTGCAGTGTTACAGCCCTGCCAAGCTGGAAGCTATAGACAAGGTCAGTGTCTAGGACTCTCTTGTATTAAATGAGCAAGTAAGCTTATATGCATTGCAGATTCCCTGCCCATGAGATCTCTTGTCTAAAGCAATCTGCTGAAAGGTGATAGGGTTGAAGTGTAGGCTAGACAACATGCATATGGCAGAGGGTTTGTAATATTCTAAATAGCATCCACTGTGTTTTCTTGGGTCAACATACAAAGGGTGTTGGTAAATCAATAGTGTGACACGACAATTTATCAAACTTCCTCTAAAACTGCTTCTCTATGAAACAAAGCAGATTTGCAGCATTGCTGGCAGAAGTCGTTTTGCACCGCATGGTGTAAACACAGTTATAGCCAGTGAGAGGTGCCTACAACCTGGCCTTTCTGCGCCGAGGGAAGACGAGATGGGCAATCTCAGTATTTGTGCTTGGGAAACACTAATGAGCACACAGTGACGTCTTGCATTACAATATTAGAACACAGAAGGGATGGAAATAATGACTGTGTTCAACCTTAATTACAAGAGGGAATTTGTTTTGCTTTTGGTCAAGAACAGGAACTGTTGCTCCCTGAGCATTATAGAGACACTAGCCTAAAAGACTTCTGCTCTTTCAAAGGCATGGTTAGGATGCTGGTACAAGAAAAGAGGGAGATATCACTATATTACAGTGACACAACAGAGAATAAAAGAACGGGGCACTTGCATTTTGCTATTTGATAACTTGGTGTGAACCAAGGGCAGTATTCACAAAGCCTGAGTTCCTCCAGTTCGGTCCTGAGCAGCATATTCAGCCACTGAGTTGCCTTGGCTTCTGAAATCAAAGGGAACAATAGGTACATGCACAAATTAGTGAATGTGTGCAATCACAAGCACAAGGCCTGCAGGTTTGAATGATTCAGGCTGCGACTTTGCAGGTGTAGATCCCCACGCATCAAACAGAGGTGCCCTTCTAAATTCCCAGATTCAAAAATATGCTTAGAGCCCCATCAGGATACATATATTAAGTGTAAAAATTCTTTGACCTAAGGTCTGAATAGAGCAAATGTAATTAAAGCCAAAGGAAAAGAATATTAGGGGGAAAAAAGATCTCTCTTACAAAAATATGTACAGTCAGTTAGAAGCCAAAGATTTTATTCTGAAACAAGCCGATGTAGTATTATCTAATGAGAATTCTTGAAAACAGTTGTTTGTATATCAAAAGGCGGTTAGACTTTGCGCATGTTTAGAATATTCTTGTTAGAAAATAGCTGCTATAACATAGAATATTGAGCAAAATTTTTTTGTAAGGCTATTAGAGCCTTACAGCTACTTTAAAGCCACATATAATTGCTCACAGGGTAAGAGCCTCTCTATTCATATTGCTCAAATGCCTTGCCTTAGCTGGAGACAGTTGAAATGAGTAGTCTGCAACAAGACAGAGTGAATGAGCTCTAACCTTTCTTCACAAAAGCAGGTAGCAAAAGATACCAGTCATGTTTCACTCTGTGGATAAGAGAACACAGTTCAGTCTCTCATGCACTTACCTGCCTCATAGTCCAGGACATGCATCGTTGTGCAAAGGCTGATTTTTAAATTTTTCTTAGTTCTTTTTTCACTTTTTCCCTCAGAAGGACTTACAGATGAGAAGGAGGGAACTCCATCTAGGAGAATGCCTTGTTCTTGGCTCCTCATGGTTCAGTTAATTAACTGTCACAAAGATGTGCCTATTTCAGCACCCTTTACTGGGATCAGCTGGCATCAATACACTTATACTGAACATACCCCACCTAAGTATCTGTGTCCACACTGTGGGACAGGTATGACCCACCATGTTCCCCACAGACCTGGCCTCTGACTTCTTGTTCCCAGACCTTGGAGGTAACAGAAGAAGTCTGGAGGAAGGAAGACTTACCTTGGTTGAGGAGGCTCAAGTTAGAGATAATTGAGTAAACTGAGGGAGCTGGCAGAAGTCATTGCTGGGCCACACTCCATCATCTTTGAAAGGTCATGGAGAACTGGCAAGGTGCCTGAGGACTGGAGGAAAGCCAATGTCACTCCAGTCTTCAAAAAGGGCAAGAAGGAAGACCCAGGAAACTACAGGCCAATCAGCCTTATCTCCGTCCCTGGAAAGATGATGGTACAGCTTGTTCTGGGTGTCATCTCAAAGCATATGGAGGAAAAGAAGGCTATCCAAAGTAGTCAACATGGATTCACCAAGGGGAAATCATGTCTTATGAATCTGATAGCCTTCTGTGATGGCATGACTGGCTGAGTAGATGAAGGGAGGGCAGTGGATGTTGTGTTTCAACACTGTCTACCACAGCATCCTCACCAGCAAGCTTAGGAAGTGCAAGTTAGATGAATGGACAGTGGGGTGTATCAAAAACTGGCTCAGAGGGTTGTGACTAGTGGCACAGAGTCCATCTGGAAGTCTGTAACAAGTGGGGTTCCCCACAGGTCAGTACTGAGTCCAGTCCTGTTCAATATATTCATCAATGACCTGGATGAAGGGACAGAGCGTACCTTCAGCAAGTTTGCTGATGACACAAAACTGGGAGGGGTGGCTGACACGCCAGAGGGCTGTGCTGCCATCCAGCATGACCTGGACAGGCTGGAGAGCTGGGCAGAGAGTAACCTTACGAAGTTCAACAAGAGCAAGTGTAGGGTCCTGCACTATGTCCTAGGGAGGAATAATCCCATATATCAGTACTGGATAGGGGCTGACCTGCTGGAGAGCAGCTCTGTGGAAAAAGACCTGGGAATCCTGGTGGAGAGCAGGCTGACCATGAGCCAGCAATGTGCCCTTGTGGCTAAGAAGGCCAATGGCATACTGGGCTGCATCAAGAAGAGTGTGGCCAGCAGGTCTTGCCTTAATTTTTTCATTGAAACAGAAACACCCAGTATAGCCAATTGTGATCACTGTGACTCCATACAGGCCATGGAAATGGAACTGGAATATTAGCCTTGGCCAAAAGTTTATTAAAAGCTTTAAAAATAGCTGTTTCATTATGCATGTAAAGCTTTTCCTCTTCATTTTAGCTCACAAGCTTGCATGGAAATAGCCTCCTATTTATTTCACAATTGAATTCTAGTTGGAAAAGAACTTTCTTTTCCCCATTTTTTCCTAAACTGCACAGTTCAGATTGGAGCAGAGATCACCTCATGATCATTTTCATGTTTTTACATATTTCCTCTGCAAAACCAATTCAATTCCTTTTTACTGAAATCAACTGGCCAATATATTCAGTACTTAATTTTGTACGTTACTTGTCTACCACATTAAAGAAACATCATTCCTCAACAACCTTTTCCCAGATATATTTCCATTAAGAAAGCAACTTTGTAGGTAGTTATTGATTGTCCTTTAATGAACCTAAATATTTAAGTTTGGCAATACTGCATTTAGTGTTCATTGTCCTTGGGGATGTGCAGAAAGAACCCAAATGAAAAGCATCGAGGGATGGACACATTTAAATTTTGTCATTCCTAGTGCATTCAAGTATCATGGAGCAAGTGTTCAAATCAGAAGCTATCAGATTCTCATCTCAGTTATGAAAATGGAAACAACAAAAAAAAATAAGCAGGAGAAAAACAGAAAAAAGAAACCATAAAAAATGGAAAAGTGGCGTGAGCAGATAAAAGGAGGTAAATAGGGAGAGAGGGAAATTAGGTGACTCCAAGGGAGCATCCTGTGAAATGACAGGTGGAATTTTACATGCCAGCCTCAGAAACGAGCAGCTCCCGAGGACATTCCTGGGTGCAATCTTTCACCACCTCCCCGCTACCACGGTCACCTGATAATGCAGTTAGCAGAGGAGTCGATACCTGTCATTTTTATTTAGTAGTTTTACAACTCAGTTTGTAAGCAGCTGCACCAAAGAACAAAATTGACCATGGATGATTTTCCTGAGTCTGTGTGAAGGTCATCACCACAGAAGGGCAAACAGGACTTTTTGAGGACTTAATTAATTTTATTTACTTTAACTCTCCATGTTTCGTAATGTCTTCCACCTGCTGGAAAATGTTTCCAAAGAAGCTGGGAAGTTTTACACACAGCTGCTAATGCTACTACATAGCTAACAGAAACAGCAACAGTCACCTAAACAGGCCTTATTCTTGACTAGGAGGTGGGTGGAGAGGGAATGGCACCAAGGAAAACCATTCTGTTGTGTCACTCCTGAGAGAAGTGGTAAAAGCAAGAGCAACGCTCCATCAGTAGTAACTCAGAGCAAAATGCTTTCAAGAGCTGAGAGCAGAAGGGGAGACAGAACAAGTACTTTCCTCTGTTCCTCTAGTAGTTATGGAGCAGTAGGTCCTTTTTTAAGGAATGAAATAATTCCTGAAAGTATTTTTCCTACATAAGGTTGCAGTAACCATGAGTAGATATTCACCAATTTTTCATGGAGTTTGTGAAGCAGGGCAGATTTTTCTTTCCCTGAGACCTAAATTGGATGCATAGATTCAGTTCCCATGCCTTCAAGCTCTAGAAGCAGTTATGCTGATTGTGGGATGTGTAAGAAGCCAAGGTCATTAGCAGTGAAAGCCTGCGTCTTTGCACTCCCTTATGTGTGTTCCTCTGGCTCCTGCAGTTTCCTTTCCTGGCAGCAGCTGCTCCTGCTCCTCATCCTGCTTTTAAAAGCAATAAGGACTGGGAAAGGGAGGGTAATACTGAGTGAACAGCAATGGCATAATCTTGCAAATGAGGCACCATAACATGTCCAGCTATCACATTTTGCATAGCTCCATGTTTGATGTGTCACATCTAACAAACTGGCAAATACCTAGAAATATATAGAAACGTCTATTCCTATATCAAATTTGCTTGAATGAGCAAAAGTTATCAGAGACAGGGATGCACAGACTGACGGACAGATGGAACATGGTCCTATACATTCTGTTTATACAGAAACGTGCATGGAAGCAGTTTTATTGTCGAGCTGTTGAAAGGCACTGGCTTGGGTAAAGAAATTCAGGTGGGCAGCCCCAAGCCCAGCTTGCCATACACATCAGTGTGACAGCTTGATCAATGTTAACATTTCTGCTTTAGAGGCATCCCATGCAGTTCTCGTCTCTGTAGCTTGCTCTGAAAGCCAGCACAAGACACGGCAGGTTTTTCTCTGGTAGGCTACAGCTGAGACAACCTTCTCTGCCCTCCAAATTAACCTCATGCCAGACTCTTCAAATGAGCTGGGGACAATCTGAAGTGATGCTTCCTGGAGGGCTGCTCTGACCTGAAATCCACAGTGTATACCTGTATGACCTGCCAGTAATGATCTGCCCCAGGCTGCTAGTTACAGCTCATGCTTCACCTCTGAAGAGGAGGTGTTAGAGATAAGGTTGTTTTTCAGCCTGAACAGTGCAGTCCGTGTGATGCCCAGGTTCTCCACACATACTCCTCAAGTCCTTCAAACAAGTGCTCTTCTAAAGATACAGCTTTCCTTAGCCTGTGCAATATATAATACACACAAGGGAGTAAGCGGGGAAAAAAAGACTACCTCCATGACTGCTAAAGCTGCATTGCCAATTTCCTGGAAGTTATGGCTTAACATCCTGAAGACTATCAAGACAGTGGCTTGGTAACAGGATAGGATAGGACAGGATGGGATAGAATTAGAACAGAACAGAATAGCATATTTCAGTTGGAAGGGATCTACAATGACCATCTAGTCCACTTCCTCAGAGTGAATTTCACATGAAAAATGCAGTTTCCACAATGCTGAAATTTTTTCAGATTATTTTGTTCTTATTTTTGACAAAATTTTTTCTCTCTGTTTTCTTGGGCTTTTTTTTTACATTTTTTCCCCCCACTGTCACAGATATCACCATTGAAGACTTTCTCTTGCTCAGTTTTGTTCCAAATCAGAATTCCTCAGACTGCTGGACTCACCTAAGCCATTCATTCTGCAGCAGTTCCAGCTTCAACCCTTCAAATCTGCCTTTTAGTGGCAGATTGCCTCCCAAAAGACCATGCCTCCTGTGATGCCCCACAGTCTGCTCCTTTAGGGAGAGGATTTGCCTCTAGTCCTGTGTCCCTACAGATGCATTATGGGGAGCATAGGTGGGAGCATAATGTTCCTGATCTTCAACTTCAGTATACTATGATCAAAAATTATGCTTTTCTTGTGACCCAGTGTGTTTTGGATCAGCTTAATTGATGTTTCAGCTCGTTTCATGATGATATAAAAAATGCCCCAAAAGCACACTTCCAAGATAATTCTTTTGGACTTCTGATTCCCAAAAAACTCAATTTGCCATTTATTTTGTTCTCAATTTTGAACCATCACAAATATTAATATCAGATTTTTTTTACAGGTTATAAATTCCCTTTTTTTCCTCCTCCTCTACCTACCTGTAACACTTTCTTGCTAACTTCCCATATATTTGCCTTTCTGTAATTACATAGGATATAACATTTTTCCCACAAGAATTATCACTGGGACTTAATCCCAGATCCCCAAATCCCATAGTAAAGATCTGTTCTTTCTGAGCTGACACAACAGTAGGCAATTCATTGAGCACAGACAGACAGACACATCTTTTCCATGAAAGCATTTAGCATTACTGCTAAAACTGTCTCACTAGCAATTTCAGCTAATAAGAAAATGAAGTTAGCGCAGAGCTTCTGAAAATAAATTCTGTGGAAGACGTCTCTCTGCTTTAATAGAGATTGAACGCAGTCCATTTCTCTTTCCCCATGTCCTGAACAACACATCAAAACAACATTTAGCAAGTGAGCTACATTTCATAACACACTCGCATCATAGATGGACATAAAATAAGTTGCTTGGCAGCATAAATGCCCTGGAGAGAAGTAAGTTGGTTGGTTGAGGGTTATTTTTTCTATCCAGCCTGGTTTCTCCCAGTACTTTAGGATTGTCCAAGATTATTCCATTATTTCATTTACGTTTCCAGTGGCTGTTAACCCTCTGTGCTGCCTGAGAAATGCCACCACAATAAGCCTTTTGCCTTGCCCCTTGAATTCAGGTGACACAAGTGTTGGGCAGCACTACTGTTAATTCCCAGCATATCCCACGTAAATTAGACTCAAACACCATGAAATCACAGGCAGGAGAGAGATGCTTTGAAAAACAAGTACTGCAAGTTCTGTTTAACCAAGCAACGGGAAAAGAGCAGGTCATCGATTCAGTGATTTTCCCCAATTTTTCAGTTTGCTTAATGGTCTCAAAGGTATTATTTTCTCAAGTGAACTGGTGGCTAAATGGTATGTGGAAAATATTATTTAACGCTAGATTTTCTCTTCAGGTGGTGTGGACTCTACATAAAGTGAGTCTGGCAAAGTTCTCCCTGGCAGGTCCCGGGATCTTCAGTGTGGCCCATGAGGATTCATCTCAGAAAATTTGGCCCATAAAACTCCTCCTCATATTTCTCAATGTCTCTGCCCAAGATTATTAGAAACACAGCACCTGAAATCTGTTTCCCGAAATATTTGGTCTAGTCAAGCGCTTTTGCACCATGTATGTGGCAAGCAGATGCAACAGGGTGGCAAACACCGCTGAGACGAGTGCTTAACGATTCGGCGGAGGACATGTAGATTTTTTTGTTGTTGCCTGCTGCTAGACAACTTTGTACACTACTGCTAATTATCGTATCTGGGGATTTTTTGTTTGTTTGCTTACGCCTTACCCAGTAGCTTTGTTCGCGGCAATGAACATATTCTGAACAGCTTGGAAAGCTTCCTTTGCTCTGACTTGAAAAGGCTGAATTCAGTTCCCAGGGAACTCAGTGGTGGCTCAATTGAAGTCTGTGGCAAAATCCTTTACTTCTTATCATGCTGCCACGGGGGCAGGTGCTGAATTTCCTTTTACTGACTGGTTAATTTATCCTTTTGTGGTAGCAATGTATCAAAATCCCCTACATTTCTTCCCTTATGTAAGGTTTTGCTGAGCTTCTGCAACAGAAGAGACCCAGACATCCTGCTCCTTCTCCAGTCTCCAGTCAGTTCAGAGCCCCAAAGCTTTGGATTTCCCAGGATCTGTCGTTCACCAAAGAGTTCTCTGTGCCAGTCAAGGAGATTTGCAATATTTCCCATACTCCATCTCTGGAGTATGCCTATATGTTTATTCTTCCAGAGTATCTTGCCAAATTACAGTCCTGTGTAGAAACAGAAATGAGGACAAGCATCTTCTCTTACAGCCCAAGACTGAAGAGGAGGGACAAGGACTTCACAGGTAAAGTTTCTGTTTGAAATCTAAAGAAGAAATGGTGCACCTACCTTCACTAGTATGCATTTACAGTTTGATACATAGGTACAGTTATCCCCAGGACACAGGTTAGCAGACATGGGTTAAAAAGAAATAGAAATAGAGCACTTGTTTCTTCATAAGGAGCTCTGCCAGTCTTTGTTTTCCTGACTTTCTTTGGTACCTTTCCATTAGTGCTCCACTGTTAGTTTGGTATCTTTGAAGATCTTTAAAAAAACAGCCTTCCATTTTGAAAAAACTTGTCCAATTGAGGAACAGGTAAAGCAACGGGGCTCTCCAGAAAGAGAACACTGTTTCTACAGAAATAACTGTGATGAATTCTACATAAATGACCAAACAAAAATCCTGTAAAATAATTAGAGTGACAGCTCCTCTACTGAATTTTCAGATCAACCAATACAATTTATTAATTACATCCACATTGTAGGTCCCTAACATTCTTTCGAAAGATAATCGTCATATGCCATGCAGTAGACTTCTGTAAGACATCCTTATCAAATGTGCTTGGGTTTGTTACTCTTCTCAGGATGTGGTTGTTGATTTAATTCTTGTTTGATATGAGCTGAAGTACCCACATTCAGGCACACCAACGATTCCTACTCTCTAATAATAAGATGTGAGACAAAGCATCATCATATTATTTACAAACTGTAAAGGGTATAGGTGTCTAATCACACTCAGCAATTGTTATTGAACTGATTTTGATACAGTTACTCTTGATTTATGGCTGTATGTGTCAAATAAGTAAACTATAATTTTCAGACAAACTTACCATCAAAAATGGCAATATTGCTTTGAGCAGAGCAGTTAGAATCTGTGTTTTAGGCTTTCTTTGCTTTACAGTACCTTTAATGAAGAGCATTTAACCACAGGCAGCTGTAGGTCTAGTCCTATAAATGATGCAAAAATAATTAAAAGAAAAAAGAAAAGTACAAGTACAAAAGAAAAGTACAAGTACAAAAACTTCCCAAGTTTTGCCATTTTTCCACCACTGAAGAAAGGATTTTTAAAACAAGCCTTCTATAACCTTTTGAATATTGAAATACCACAGGACTGAAACATAAGTTGTAAGCAGCTTCCCTCACTTGCCTCACTGGAAACTGAAAATGTTCTGTTCAACCTGAAAGAAATAAATACAAAATAAAATAAAATAAATAAAATAAATTTTTAAAAAATAAATTAAAATAAAATAAAATATAAAAACAAAATAGCAAAGGCACTTTCCTTCTGTGTTACTGTAAATTAGTTTTAGAGATGGGCACAAGCCATAAAACTCAGATTCAGACATGAACCTGGGAGCACACAGCTCAAAATAATGCTGGATCATTGTATCCAGACCACCACAGTTGCTGGCAAACAGGTAATAACTGATTGGTTAGCAAAGCCCACAGAACATCTATTTCATATGCCCCCTATCTCAGAGTATATTTCCCAGCATCACCTTACATCCTGTACTGATGCACCACAAACATTTCTAACACCTTAGGTCCCTGTGATAGGTATAAAAAAGAAATTAAAACAAGAGATATTCTCAAAGTACATAGCTTGGATAAAAATTTTCACCCAAAATTTTGAGCCTTGAGCACAAATCTGTCTCATTTACTGAAAGACAAATTTCAGTTAAAAATCCAGGAAGGAAGGATATTCAAATAGAGAAACTCACCTAAAATAGGACTCAAATCTGAATCCTTATGTTCACCAATTCCTGGCAATTCCAGTTTACTCTGGGACTAGAAACAGAAGAAGACAAATACATAAATACATGGGAAGGGATTTATACTGGACAAAACTGAAGAAATACAGAAGATACGGTCATGGTTTTCATTTTAGGAAGATGCAGTTTATTAAAGATAATCATTCAGCTAATCTAATGTGTTGCCAATATTTGTTATTTAATACCAAGGAAATAAAATAACTCAATAGAGCAACCCTGATGATGGTAAGTAATAGGGAGCTAGGTCCTCGACATCCATATTGCCTCCTAAATCATAACAGCTCCTACATTGTTTAAAATATAAATCACACAAAGTGGTTAAAATCCAGCTTTAATTTGCAGTCTAATGATTACATTGGTCGATTTCCAAGACCACAGCTAAAGGCCATGAGAACTTTTAAAATATTTTCCCACCCATCTGCATATTGTCCCAAGCACTAAAAAGAAAAAAAAAAAAGGGCAAAAGAAGGCAAGCAACCAAGAAAAAGAACAACAGTCATACAGAAAGTACAGCAGTGAAATAAAGCATTCAATATAGAGTTACTGATCTGCAAGTGAGCTTTGAAATTACCAGGAGATGTGATGATTTTGATTTAACGTGCTGCTGAATTCTCAGAACTCTTTTGGAAGGGGCCACATAGAGTGTCTTGGGCCTCTTTACTATGGATTTGAGGAGTTTCAGGTTTCTTTCTCTTTTTTTTTTTTTTTTGCTTTCCTGTGTGAAACAGATTGTTCATAGAAAATTATTTCAAGAGCTTTCCCTTCACTTTCCTGTGCAGAGCTACAACAGAGTGCTATCAGCATCTGGTTCCACATATGCCTAGAAGCCCATTCACTTCAAGTTACTTTCAGAATCTGGGCCTTGACATGTAATAATTCACTACAAATTCCAATACGTATGGTTTTTTTCTTAAAATGTAGTTGTAATTTCAAAATACTCCCAAATCTCTGCAAGTCTCCTCTTGGGAGAATAACTTTCTGGGGAATTGTGACATTCTTCAAAGCATTCTGATAAAGAAGCAGCATGAGAAATACTTAGTCTGATGAAAAACTGAATAATACCTAAATAAAAATATGACTACAAATTTACAAGCCATATCAGTCATAATTAACCAGTCAGGAGAAATGTCAGTGTATACAGATCTCCTATGTGAAAAGTCCTGGATATTTTAGCAATTCTTTAGGAAGGTACTGAACTTTTCCTGCAATTCATTATTCATCCTTAAAACTTTCCTTTCCTTATTTCCTCCTCAAATTATTGCAGAACTTTCTTCCCTTCAGTGAGATTAGGAGTGTAATCACATGCATGTATACAGTACACAGAAAAAAACACGTACCCGTAAAAAAACTGCAACAGATACCACCCCCAACCTTCCCCAGTTGTACATTTGATGCTTGCTGGTGCCATTAAGCAAACACAAAACAACAGCAAGCGCATTCTGTTGAAATGTTTAACTAAATGGAACCAAAACAGTCACAGTTCACAATTTCATAAATACATTAATTAGAAGTGTCTCCAAATAGCATGTGATTTTGAATTATTAACATAAAACACTGCATTATAAATGACGGCAAATTGCATTCCTTAGTGCTCTCCATGCTTAATTTATTATGCCGTAGGAAAATTTGCAAATTACTTCGCTGTTTTATATTTAATGGATAGTTTTATATGTATATTGTTTCATTAAGATAAAATTAAAACACAGTGTACATATTATATGCCTTTCCAATGCCATAAATGTCACTAGAGACCCTCAGACTTTGTCAGGAGGGGAGCATGCTTCTGTCATTTCCTAGATTTAATAAAGAAGTGAAGAGCAGATTCAAGTTTCTGCCCTTCCCATACCCATCCATAATCACTCCTTCCAGCCAGCCCATTTCCTTCGAGGTTTGCAAAGGGCATTGCAGAAAAGTTTCCTGCCGTTTGAAAACATGGTGAGGGGCAGCAGAGCAGTCCTCCCTTCTCCATCTCTGTGGGCTGAAGGCAAAGGATGCTTTTCAGCAGTGGGCTGTGCTGCTGGGACAATGTGGTCATCATGTCACCCGTGCTCTGTGGGTGACAAAGAAGGAAGCAAGCCAGGTGAGCCTTCTGCCCCAAACCCTATGAGCAAAGATACCTCTGGAAAAACTTTTTGATCTCCCAGGAAGAGGAAAAAAAGTCTGGCAGGGGCTGGCGTGCTACAGAATCACAGAATCATCTAGGTTAGTAAAGAACTTGAAGATCATCAAGTCCAACGATCAACCTAACACTGACAGTCCTCAGCTACACCATATCCCTGAGCACTGTGTCAACATGACTCTGAAACACCTCCAGGGATGGGGACTCCACCACTGCCCTGTGCAGCCCATTCCAATGCCTGACAACCCATTCTGTGAAGAAATTCGTCCTAATATCCAGTCTAAACCTTCCCAGGCAAAACTTGAGGCCATTACCTCTTGTCCTATTGCTTGTTACTTGATTCAAGAGACTCATCCCCACCTCTCTACAACCTTCAAGGAGTCGTAGAGGGCGATGAGGTCTCCCCTCAGCCTCCTCTTCTCCAGACTACACTGCCAGGGTTTATATTGTCACGTATTCCTGCAGTGGGTAAAGGATGGAAATAAAACCTATGAGGAAATCTTGGTGAGACAGGGGAAGATGTCCAGAGAAATACTGATGGGGTGGTGGAGGACAATGTATATGTAAGGAAAATCCATTAAAAATGTAACTATAAAGACATTCATCTTTGACAACTTCTTTGCATGTTGTCTGTTCTTAGCCATTTGTCTTCTCTATTTGTAAATTCCTTGGAAGAGGAATTGCCTCTAACTATGTGCTTATAGAGTGCATGTTACAATGCGGACTCAACTTCCCTGAAAACCTGAAATGCAAACAGAGTGTATATAATAGATATTATTTATGATACATAAATAAATAACATTGGGCCATGAACAGGCATTCTAGATGTGTTGAAATAGGCTTTCCAGTTCCCTGTTTTCTAGGAACTAATAATATCCCTTTGGTGGATGTGATAGATGTTCCTTTGAACTTACTTTGGGACTTTTTTCTAAAATAGAAAAGGTACTGGCTACCTGTCTGCACAGGTTCCATGGAGTTTTCAGATGTGGTTTTGTTTAATAAAAATATAGCACGAGAAAAATACTGCAGGAAGGGTAGGAGGTGGAGAGATGGCATATTTAGGAAAAGCTGTAAATTCTGCTTTAAGTTAAAATTGAATTAGTGAAATGGAAGCTACAAGAAGATGCATGCAAGAGAGAGAGAGATGGCCCTCTGAGCTATTCTTTTCAAGTAATGAAGATGAGACTCTGACAGAGATTGAGGTGTCAAAACTGGAAGTGCTGGAACAAATTCACAAATTAAAGAGCAACAAGTCACCATGACCAGATGGCATACATCTGAGAGCTCTGAAGGAACTTAAGAATTAAGTGGTTGAGCTGCTAACAGAAAAATATGCAGCCTTTCATTAAACTGCTACCATGCCAGAGGACAGGAGGTAACAAATAACTCATCTCACAAAATCTGGAAGGTGTGTTCCTGTGAGCTTGATTAAAGCTGTAGATTGCTTTTCTCTTTTAATCATCCTGGCTTCAGAAAGTTCAGCAAAAAAAAGCTAACCTCAGCCAATCAGGAGCCCCTGATGAAGGCGAGTGCAAAGGTTTTGCTGACTCAGCATACACTGATGACCATTAACCTGGATATGGCTGCGGGCCTTGCAAGGACTGACTTCAGTGATAATTAAAAAACATCTGCCCTAATTACCCCCTGCCTCCTTAAACATGGTTCGGTTCCACAAGTACCTATCCCTGGCAGTATTTTCAGGATAGGTTAACTCTTTCCTTGGCATATTTATGAATGGGATGAGAGGACAAACCCAGGAATTTCCTTCTGGTTTTATGTCCTTCTTGCATTTCCTTTCCATCCAGATAAGAAGCATTCTGTGTTAGCACACAGAGGAGAAAGCATGGAGAGATAAAAATCAGTTCAACACCTACCTGGGCAGCATGAACCATGTACTTGTATCATTGCATAGATTTTAAGGTGAGTGTTTGATCATCAAGTCCTGTGGTGCACAGCTGCTGTGCTGTTACTCAGTGTGCATGCAAGCACACAGTCCAGCTGATGCACATGAAGCAGTGCAGCCATGTCCCCACAGCCTTGGATACACCCTGTATTCGCAGACCAGCAGTGCAGGGCATCAGCAGCACATCCCTGTGCATATGTACGGGGAGCTCTGCCTCCCCAAAGGTAAGGCTGAGGGATGCAGATATCTCTGAGCCCATCTTCTGGATATTACAGAGCAGAGAGGTTTTGCATTATTATGCTTATATCAGATTGACTAAAGTATATCTGCCTGCTAGCTACTTAGCCTGGGACAGGCAATATCAAGATTTAAGAGTCATCTCTACCTCTGAAGGTCTCTGCCAGTGACTGACACCATTTAAAATATATGCCTCGCTTTTGACTTGAATACACCTGGTCTGTATGCACAGCCACTTATGTTCTTATGGTTAACGAAAGCTCTCAGGAAACAGGTTATCTCTTTGAAATTACAAATAGGTTTCAAACTATCAAAACAAGAGCTGTGGGAGAACAGTTTATCCATCACAAGAAACCTTTTGGTATCCTTAAAAAAAAAAAAAATCCAAGAAAAAAAAAAAAAGATGGGGTCCTTCCTCCATGGCAGAATCAACCCACACATTTTGGGTTGAAAAAATTTCATTTGTGATGAGTAGAGACTCTCCTGCCACTTCAAAATATTCAGAGATGTGCTGAAGAACTGTTATCTAGGATGCACCAAGGAGGGGAAGTATCTGCTTGGGAATAACCAGCCCCTTGGAGCTTCAGACAAGCATTTCCAACACAGAAGAGTGAGATTCGAGTCGCTGCACTGAGTGAACATTGCAAGCTATTATTAGGGTAACCTCTAATAGTTAAGGGGTTAATAATAAGAGGCTCTCTTTTTAGTTTGGATGACAAGTTCTACCCATGTTTAAAATAAAACACACACACCTGCAGAAGGATTTGGATTTTAAAAATCACTTTTTTCCCCACAAATTAAATGCTTTGTAAGAGAAAACTCCTGGCCATGAACACTTGCTTTCTTCGGAGCCTCGTTGCATCCCAAAGCAACTTCTCTTGCAGCAGAGGACAGCAGATGTTAAGAAGTCCTGACTTAGATGTATGGACTGGGGCCTGCTCTAACTTTGCCAGTATTGTTCAGCCTAGCAGGCAGATGGAGGTACAAATGGACTCCTTGCTGAACGCAAGAGCATGAAGTGTGGGGGTTTTTTCTCTGAAGTGGGTGGTCTAGAGAGACCTTTTCTTTCACAGATGCAATAGAGAAGAGATGGTTACATCATACACAATAACAACTTTGGGACTATGATGCTTTTCAACCCTTTTTTCATCTTCCCAGCTAGATGGACTAGATAGACTGACATGAAGAACTGACACTGCTGCTGTCTTCTGCAGTTATCTGTTGATAAACCCACTTTCTCCTTCCCATGCATGCACACTCACATTTTGAAGGAAAACATGGGCATTTCTTCAGAAAAAAAAAAACAAACACAAAAAAAAAACCCAAAACAAAAAACAACAACCAAAAAAACCCCCATCCAACAGAATGTGTTTTAAAATTTAGCTTCATTTCTTGGTATTCTTAATGCACATATCTGTGAGTTAGCAGCAGGGGCATGAGGAGAAGTCTGAATCCAAGCAGGATTTTTTTCCCTTTGAAGAATCTGTTGGAAAAGATGGCATATTTATGATGATTTCTCAAAAGTCCTCACTTTTCTTTCATCATTAGCAAAGGGTCATTTCTCCCTTATCCTTGCCTCAGTTTTCACCTTCAGAAATGTAAGTTCTGGTAGATAGAACTTCATCCAAGTGTTTTGGATGGTCACAGACACTCAGTCTTCTCCTGGCATGGGCAATCCCAGGTGTTAGGTCATGATGGAAAGTCCCATCATGAGTGACTTCCGTATTTTCAAAATTCACTGGAGGAACCGCAACAGATGTTCTTGCAGAAATGTCAAAAACAGGATATGTGTGGGAGTCCTCGCTGGGAAGAATGGTGGCAGTCTTGCAGATTAAGTAATGGCCATAGGACTCACATTCAGCAGAAATCAATGACTTAAAAATAGCTAACCCTCCCAACATATTCCCTGCACATTCTTTTCATGGCAGTCACTTCCTTATCCTAAATCAGGCAATAAATGTGGACAAATTCACAACTTGCTCTAGTGACTTTTAACCTAGAAATACAAGCTGCTTTCATGTTTTATCACAAATGAATTCCATGCATGATAATGAAAACTCAAGTTTTCCCATGCTCAACTCAAATCAAGGCCCATGCTGTTTAGAGGGCAAACATTTTTGCAGTCCCTAGGCTGAAGTAGTGCAGCCTGTTCCTCATGAAGCTACCACTGGAAAACTCCATGTGGTTCAGAAAATAGATGTCTGTCTTTTAAACACTGCAGTGGTTGCTGGCTGCTTTCAAATGAAGCTTTTGGTGCTGCCTAAGACCAACAGCTTTCTCCATAGTCGGGGACCCACTTCACAAAGATACGGCTGTTTGCTTTATGTCCTGTTGCAGCCCCCATGTTCTGTGGGCTTCTTGCAGACCTTGAGGCTCTCTCAGCTAGTTTCACATCTCTCTGGCTGCATCTGCTGGATGTTTCATAGTCAATTGAGTCCCTGTACTCTTTTGGAACCACCAGAGGCTCAATGTGATAAGCTTCAAGTTGGCCTGAAACATCTATCTGTTTTTCAAATCTCTAATTGGCTTTTGGCAAAACTTGCCTCAGGCTCTATTTTTTATAGCATCTTTACTGTTAGCATTATTTTCTTCTGGTTGAAACCAACAGAAGGTGGGCAAGTGTCACAAATGCATGAAACTGTCAGAAAGCAGACAGTCGATGAAGCTGAAATTATTTCTTTTGTGTAGTTAAAACAAATAATCAAATCAAGTTGACCCTGAGTGAAAACCAAGCTTGGTTTCTTGGCTCTCGAGCTGAAGTGGCTTCAGGACCTTCCCGCTACAAGCCTACTGAAAAGTCCATCCTTTGTAACACCCAGTGGAGCCAGGATTTCCCTTGAAATTTCCTCTTTCCCTAACAGCATTTGGACACAGAGACCTGGGCATGGGCCATGGGCCCAGGCAGGCAGTAAGAAAGCGGGTTTGGAAAAGCCAGTGTAATTTGTTTGTGCTCACCACTGGAATGGCTCTCGCTTGCTGACATTAATGGAGGCAGCATCTCTGGTCTGGTGCAGATCTTCTCCATAACTCACCTTCCTTCTCAATCCAGCTGCAAGTGTTCAACTGGAAATTTGGGGAAACACTGGGATCAGCCTAAAGCACTCCTCCAGCCAACACAAGAGACTTCCACAGTGGATGGGCCATGTGACCTCTGATGTTGCACAGCACTTAGGCTAAGGTCATTAACTTTTTCAGGCTGTAATTCCTTTCATTTTGTGGAAGTCTCAAGTCCCTGAGGTTTGCTCAAGACCCAGAATCTAATGTCTTTGTCTGTTTTCTCCTTGACAAGTCTCAGAGATATTAAAAATCAAAAGAAGACTCTAAGGAGCAAATAAAGTACTGTTTCACTTTTGTGTTAACTCACAGAAGCTTTTTGCTCTCTGTCTCCCCCAAGTCAGATCTTGCATAAAAGGGAAAAAATGCACTTAAAAATGCTGTTCTCTTTCCACATTCCCCTGCGCTTCAAATCATTAGTCTTTCTGCATTTCTCTTTTATTCCCAGACTGGCTTGTGCCGAATCAGATTATAATACATTAAACCTCCAAGAAACACAAAGCTCTCCAAAGTGCTCTTTGGGGTCTTCGTACATGTGTTCTCTCACTCTTTCCTGCAATAATTACTGCCGTCCCATGGTCAGCTCCTGCGTGCAGGTCCCCCTCAGACATGCTCAGCCTCACTTTCCATCACTGCAAAATGAATTCAGGATGGGGTTTGCCTGTGCGTTGCCTCTGCTTTTGTGTGCAGAAGCAAGAGAATTGCCTTGTCTGCAAGGATGCCCTGCCCTACTTTCCCAGGGTCAGTCCCCTTTGGCAGAAAGGAGCTTCTGCAGCTTCTTAGGAGAAGTAGAGATGGTGACCTTCCGGCCAGCATCTCTGGACACATCTTAATTCCCTCTACTAAAGGCAGGGCTGTTGAATCATAGTCCTAGCCTGATTGACATCTATGTCAGGGCTCCCCAGATTTCAGCAAGATCAGGGCCCTCGCCACTGTGCAGTCTTGAGTGATGACAGCCAGTGCTGGGAGCAGTTCAGCCCCATCCTAAGGCAGCACAGTGTAAAGAATTGAATATAAGGCTATTGCCAACCGCATCAACATCAGTCAGAAAGAACACAGAGGTGATTCACAACAAGGCACTATCTTGAGTGTGGTTTGACTCACTACTCACAGATTATTGGAGAGTAGTAGCTCTGGTCTTCCCAAATAGTACTTCCAGCTCTTCATACAAGGGACATGAGGAGCTCCAAGAGAAAATCAAGAGTGCAACCATCCTTGATCTGCGGTGGCCAGGGCTGCTTTATCATGTGGCTGCTAAAGCTCCTGAGAGATCTGCTGCCACCAAGGGGGTCAAGTGAAGGAGGCACGATCCACAGCCCTGGGTGAGTTCTGCAGCTGAAAGCACCTGGGGATCACTTCTGCCCACTCAACACCATATGGCTCAGTATACAAGAGTGATTATGAACTTACAACAAAGAAGTCAGTAGAAGTTCTGCAGAGAGTTTATTACTGAAAAAGAAAAAAGAGAGAACAGCCTGAACACTTGACATCCAAAGAATGCCATGCTAGCAGGGTTTTTTTGGCTTCTGCAGGGGCACAACACATCAAAATTCTTGGTTTTATCAAAATTGGCAATATGGTTTTTGGTCAGGCCCTACTCCCAGAATAAGTTTGTAAGGAGAGGAAAATATTTGCCTTTAAGCTACCACCACAGTCCCTTTCTTTCTTCTGGAGAGGGTGAGTCTACATTTCTTCTGAGGGTGTAGAGATAGAAATGGCAAACTAAGAGGTGCATGCTTTTACTAAGGTATTGTTAGCAAACCTGAATTCCCTCCTGAAGGGCTACTCTCCTACCAGTCCCGATTTCTTCTTCTGTAATAAAGCCTGCTCTCACATTTTTGCAATAGATTAATAATGTGGAAAAATGGGTCTATGATAGAAAGAGGGAAGGTTAAAATCCATTTCTACTTTTGCCCTAAGCAGGAAATGAGCAGATACCTCCCAAACTGCAAGCCTGGTTATCTAGCCCGCTGCAATGCCATGCCAATAAAGAAGCCTTTTTTCTATTTAAAGAAGTAATGTAATAAAATGTTGGTTCATTTCATTATAATAGCAAGGAAAGATTTGCTAGTTTCACAGCATAAATTTAGATTATTTTTTTAGATTTGACAATGTTATAAAAATTATATTGATTCTGAAATTATAATTTTAGATTGGTTCTGTCATTTTAGCCTATTAGCAGTCTTTAAATGAAGTGATCCAACGTTACAATCAATCTTATCTTCCATTATGCACTTCCTGGTGCTAAAAAGTGAGATCGATTCTAATTAACTACACTGGTTCAGTCATTTGGGTGGCTTGTTCAGGGGAAAAAAAAAAGTTACTGCCCTGATATCACTAAACAATGTATTATACATTTATGTACTGAATTTATATCCAAAATGAATGTCACTCCTATGGTAAAAAAATACAGTTGCAGCTCTCTAAAATATTAGGATGGCAACATTAGTGCTATTGCTTCAGCCAGTGCAGCACATGAAATATATTCAGAGTCCACTTGAGCTTGAAGAACCAAAGCAGGGTCAGCAAAAAATACTTCCTCTGCAGCATAGGCTGTAAATCTATACATACATTGAAAGTGACTGGGAAAATGGCATTTCCAAGGTGCAGCTGTGGGCTAGGAGAACAGGTTTAAATGCTGCTTAAGGAGCTTCGATGGTGAAAATAATGTTACGAAGCAAGCTGATGTGATTTAAATATGAATCAGCTCCAACTTACTTATTTCTTCCTGCACTTCCTAGCTTCAGCTTGCACTGATGCACCGATACTCCAGTGGGACTGCTCGAGAGCTTGACACCCACCTTGTCCTGTGTCAGTGTCAAACTCTGTAGACTACTGGCTTTCAAATGAACTATAGATGGTGGCATAGGTGCAAGGTAGTGGGGTGTCAATATGCTGTGATCCTACCTGAAGTGAATCTGGAAATCTGATGAACACCTGAGAGAAAAGTGGAAGCTGGAAAGGTCTGCACCCTGATTTAAAAGAAGGACAGCAAAGGCTGACCTCAGATAAATTTGGAGGGAAAATGAACATTGCTTGCAATGTTATTCCTTAGTATGCTTAAATCATTCCCTTAAGTCACACAAACACTATTACCTCAAGTACCAATCTGTTACTTTTCTCATCTATAATGCTTGTGCCTGGAATATTTTCTAACTTATTCCTTGCCTTTCTGTGCTACAGCTTTAAAGAAATGGAGCATATACACCCTCACCACCAAATCAGGTCATCTATCTGTCACACTCAGTGCAACTTAGAAATTATCTGCAGGTTAAGGTACGCTACACTTGCTTTTCCAATCATTGACACTGCATCCTTTTGCGTGCAGTAATGTGTTGGGGAATGAGTCAAGAATAAGGAATGTGAGCCTAGCATCCCGCTGCAGCATATTTCTTGACCTCTCCTTCATATGCCCTCATCCATGCTTAGTTCCTATCCTCCTAATGGCATCATCTTACTAAGAAGCCAAATTGCTGAACAGAATTGTGAAAGGGAGCAGTAGCCTTAAAATGCTTCACTTACTTCTTTGTTGCTTTTCTTTAAGCTCTCATGCTCGGGCATTCAATGGAAAAAGATCAGAAAATTACTGAGAGTCCCCATATCTATTGCCTTTGAGCTACTCATACTGCCCCATGGAGATGGTCTCTGCCTTTAGCTGACCACCCAGAGCCTCCTGAGGTAAAAGCATCTTGCTGAGGGAAAGAGAAGTCCTGTAGAGACAGGAAAAACTGGATAGCAGGTGGACCAGCACTGTACTTCCCTGTAGGCCCTCAAGTCAAGTATTGCTGTCAGTCATCATGAAGTTTGACAATAATTCTTAGGTAGGAGAAATCTCAGAACTCCATTTCCTGCTGGGCTCCTTTTATTCCTTCCTGGCTCAAAAAACTGACTTTGGGTTCTGTGCAGTCACTGCAGAAAACTACTCCAGGTGCTGCTAGAAACTTTTCTATGGGAATCTCCTTTTTAAAATGGTGGTTTGTTAGTTCAGTGACAGGAAAACTGCTTTGCAAGTAAAAGTCTTGATTTGTTACTGCTATTGCACTTGCAATGCACACCATCATTAATTATTTGCCACCTTGTAAGAAACCCTTGGGAGCCCGATTTCCCACTGCCTCACACCTCATGTAATCATTTACATCAGTGCAAAGTGAGTGCAAAACACCATCACATGGCTGGAAGCAGAGAGGTCGAAGCCAGACTTCGTTCCATCACTCTCTTCCACCAGAGAGAGCAGCAGAGGATGAGACTGAAAAGCTTCAGGGAGGGTCTGAGGGTACATACGCACACCACTCCTGTTTGCACAAGACAAACAGCATTGGTTCACCTTTTGCCTTTGACTTAAGGCTGCCTTCTTGCAGGCCAGTCAGGAGGGAAATCTTGTTGTGCCTGCAAAGCAGCGACAACGTTCGGTGCTGTACAAGGCGGGAGAGGACACTGCTGTGGCTGAACACTGGCTGGGGGAGACTCAGGTGTGACTCCTTTACTATTCAGGTCACCTATGATGACAAGCCAGAGCCATACTTGCAGCAGCAGAGCCTACACTCTTACATACCTGCTGAGATGGTGGTGGGATGCAGAGCCTGGCCCTACCTGGCTGTCCACTGGTGCCACTGGCAAAGCAAGAGGACAAACAGACCCCTGCCTGTCTCATGGCAGTTCTCTGAAGTTTCCTGAACCTCACCACCAGCTGCACAAAGTGCTACAGATGCTTTGTTTGTAACGTGAGGCTGCCATAGACAATAGCACATGGGAGATGTACCCTCCCCACGACCGTCTGTGGGGTGGTGGGGCTTCCCCGCTGCTGCAGCCCTGGGGAGCTGCTGGGGTGTGCCAGGTCCCCTTCTGTGCCCAGGTTTGCTCCCAGCAGAGCAAGGCACCCCCACCAGCTGGATTTCTAGGCACAAGGATGGCAAATTAAGGTAGGCATTGCTAGTAAGGCTGTGGATGGGGAAAGGCCAGGTCCTGGGGCACAGGAGGGTCATGTGGAAGAAGACTGATGTCACCTGGAAAACCAAGGGTGTGGGAGAAGGATGAGGTGAGAGATACTGCAAAAGAGAGGAGATGACATTTGTGCAGAAAGCTGCTTTTGTTTCCTTCCCATTTCACAGGCAGTGTGTCTATTAAATGTGGCTTTTGCTACCAAAGGACTTGTCATATTACATTAGGTTTAGCAACTTCTGCTGTGGCAAAGTGTGCAGCGTCTCCCTTCACATAAAGAAAATATTTTCACAAGTCTGTTCAACCTGCTAACTGTGATTACAGACAGTTGGCCCCTGGCATGACATTTATTGCTCCAGCTTCCAAGCAAGAGCCTCACAGCACTGCCCAGCCAGCTACCTGAAGAGCACATATGTGTGTGGAGACCTTAAACAAGTTTCTGCTAATAGCTTCATTTTATACCCTTTTAGTAGGTCTTTAGCAGCTTGCTAGAAAAGATGTTACAGTAAAGTAGTAAAAGCAGGAACTTAAAGAGTGTGTGCAAGCTTAATGTCGCCAAACCTCCTCTGTTTATGCTCACCTTGAAATGTATATTATATTATATCCATTGTCTGCCACAAGTGCTCTGTGCATGCATATTTCTACAGTGCTCATCAATATTAATCATAACAATGACTTACTGGTGGGGGAAAGAGCTAAAAATGCCATCGTCTACCTCCACTTGGGAGACAATCTCACTCGGAGTGTGAAGACAAGAGGGTGACAAATGACACCAAAACTAGGGACCTGCAACAGAGCAAAGTGCGCTGACAACAGCCACAAAGAAGTGGCTGACCTGGTTGGGTCACCACATCCACGAGTCCAAGAGAAGATCGCCGAAAGTTTGTCAAGAAATGAAAACAAAACCCAAGCAAACAGAAAAAAAGCCCTCCAAAAAACACAAATCAGAGTAAATGAGAAAAGTACATACTTTGCTGTTCCCCACAGGATATGCTGGTCATGGTCACAGCATCTGCTGGAAACAACTGCCTTGTAACGAGGCGGGGGCCAGTCTCTTCTCCCAGGTAACAGTGATAGGACAAGGGGTAATGGCCTCAAGTTGTGCCAGTTAAGGGAAGTTTAGATGGCATATTAGGAACAATTTTTTCACTGGAAGGGTTGTCAGGCACTGGCACAGGCTGCCCAGGGCAGTGGTGGAGTCCCCATCCCTGGAGGGATTTAGGAGATGTGTAGATGTGGTGCTGAGGGACATAGGGTAGTGGTGATTTGGCAGTGCTGGGTTAATTTTTGGACTTGATGATCTTAGAGGTCTCTTCCAACCAACGATATTCTATGATTCTATGAGACCGACTTCTCCATCACTGTATCCAGCAACTGTTCAGGCTACTGCAAGACCTACCTATTTTCCCGGCATTTAGGAGGAGTGGAAGGACAATGAAGGCTTTGTCAGGACAAGAGAATATCATCTGGCAATCATTTGATTATTAATGATTGTTATGTGAGGGGGAGTGTGTGAGTTGTTTTACATTGGATTTGTTATTTTAAATATTTTGTACAAGTTGTAATCATTTAAAAATTTGTTAAATGGCCTGGCTGTTAGCCTGCACTTTCCTTTCCTGCACAAGACATATGCAGGGCCTGAATTCTTACATGACTTGGCCTATGCCATCTTCCTTTTTGGCAGGTCACTTTGCTCTATTCTTTTCCAAACAGAAATTAAGCTTTGGCCAAGGGAGAAGCAGAGCAGAATGCAGCCTGGTGCAACAGCTTGTGGTGAGTTGGAAAGAACTCTGTGTTATAGATGAGATCTGAGCAAATACCCTCTTTTTTTTTGGTTAATTTCACTGTCTTATTTTTAAACTTGCATGTGCATCTGCCAGCAGCACTGCATCTTGTAATATTCCTATTAAGCAGGTGGATGTATCGTGAGCAGAGAGAATTTAGTTCCATTTCAGTTAAGTGATTAAGTTTCTCCTATTTCTTTTGTTGGACTGGGAATTAAACTGATTCTGAGACATCAGTCTGAACAGTCCCCCTCACAGTTCTGTCTTCTACCTTGTTAGAGAATTATTTACAAAAAGGCCATATAAGATTCAATGGGGGGCTCTCATCATTTCGTTAACTGGAGCAGTACCCCCTTTGATAATTAAGTAACTTGTGCCCAGAAAGGATATGTGAGAGCTGTGCAGCTCTGTTCTGCCTCCCTCATTTGCTCTCTTCTTTTAAAAAAATCATCACTTTCATTCTCTGTTTGTATTGACATCAGCTGAGGCAGGACTGGATAAGCAATGAGAGGTGTCAATACCCAGGGATGGAGAGCTTGCACTCTGAAACAAAACCATTTTCCCTCCTTAGTCTCTTCCTTTAGTTAAACACAAAGTAGCCTCCCCTAATGCAAAGATCCTTTCCTGGAGATTTCTAATATACTGCAATAAGAATCGCTTCCCAAGACCCTCCAGAAGTCCCCAGGGATTTTTCACGGACTGGTCTTGGTTAAAATAAAAAACCTATTCAGGGGGAATGACTAATCCCCCGCCCAAATGTGCCATGCCATTTGGAAAGTTTGTGATCTGCTACACTAACTCTCTGATTTGTTTGGCCATGTGAAAAACCTTTTAAGCCGGCTCTGGAAATTCACCCTGAAGCTTCTTCTGGGGCTTGTATTTTTTTATTTTTCTCCCATTTCCTCAAATCTTTCCCTTGTTTCTAAAAAGTGCCATCGTCCGTTCCTGAGCCCTCAAATCCAATTACCAAACAATGTACAAATATATGGCTGAGCATGGTCTATGGGAACAGCTGCAAAATTGCTAATATTAGGTCTAATTTAGCTACAATAAATTAGCAAGTGTGTGGAAGCAAAATGATGACAGCATAATTATAACAAAAGTCGATGTGTTGAAGTATATGGATGACAATACATACTAATTTTAGCGAAAAAACGCACCAAATGAAATGCATGCAATGAACAGACGGGACTAATAGCTCAGACACATATACTTAATGTGACCAGTCAGTGTAAAAACAAAAAGATAGATGAAGCTGTTCAGAACCTAGTGCTAACAATCAGTGTAGTCTGAAACCATTAACTGTCAGGGGTAATAACACTCAAAGTACTGAAGTGCGGTAAAACAGCAGCACTTTTCTTGGGATGATGTGCTGATGTACAAGCACACACCTGTGAAGAGGGTTCTAAATCTATCTTTGCATTTATTACTATGGAGGGAGGAAAAACAACACTAATAATGTAAAGTATAAACAAAAATAGCAGACAGCAGAGAGTGACATTTGCATGGTCCCAGTCAGCTTGTTAGCTGAAGTGGGTTTTAATTAGCTATTTTCCAGCAAGCAAACGAGCAAATTAGTGGCAGCCATAAACAAGCAGAGACAATCAGGCCCAAAGAAAAAAAAAAACGATCGGACCTTTTTCTGTGTGTTTTCCTTTTGGAAATACAATGCCTTCATGCTTCAGCTAAATATTTCTATTAACCAAAAGAATGCAGCAAAGTGAAGACCTTGGCAACAGTGCAAGTTCCCAAAGTGGCTCAAAATGCAATGTTAATAGTGCAGCAGGAACAACAGAGAAAAAAAGCCCTGCTCTGAACAAACCTATGCTCTGCATCCAGGGCTAAATCTTGGGCCTCCCACGCAGAGCCTCGGTGCATCGCCTTCCTGCCAAAGGATTCCCACCCAGCCACTGCTCTTGGGACCCCAAGGCTCTGGCATTGCCCCTCTCTCCCTGTCTGGCTACAGGACATCAGGTGCTTCAAAAAATGCAGTGCAGGGTGTAGGCACACTGCTCTCCACCTTCCCCTTTGCACCGCAACAGGCATGAGACAAGTGATGGCCAAAGGGGTGCCCGAGGCTACCAGCTACTCTTGCTGCTGAGGAACACGGCTGTGGCTCTGCAAAGGCTGCAGGAGACCCCTGGGTGTTAAACTATCTTGCTAAGAGAAGATGCTTACCTGTTGTCTTGCCATAATGTGCTGAGTCCCATTGGCTCTGTAGGAGAAAATCCCTCTCCAGCCCTAGAAGAGCAGGATGCAGTCCTTGGCAGACAACATGGATGCAGGCAGTAACAAACAAACCCACTTTTGGTGCTTCTTTTATTACCATAGTATTCCTGGCTGCATAATGAAACCTGCCCCACTGTTACAGTAACATGAACATGGGATGAAGATCCTTCAGAGCCTGGTCAAGCAAGGCACAAGGTTAAGCAACCTGCAGTAGTACTGTTGCTACTGATCTGATTATATTAATAATCAGCCATAATGAAAAGCTTATCCCTTGAGTCAGTCATATTTACCCTCCTATTCCCTCTGATTTTAAGAACCGCTGATGTTACGAGGATAAGAAATCCAATACGGAGAACAGATTGCGTTAGCTGTTAGGTTTTGGAGGATGTAGATACATACAGCGTAAGAAATGAGGGGGCAAAGTCAGGGAGCAGTAGACAGTCACTAGAGGTAGTTGCTGGGCAGGAAGGTTCAGTGGTTTGAGCACTCATCTAGACCTTGGGAAACTTGAGTTCATGTTTCACTCTATCTCAAACTTCTCCTATGACCACAGGCAACACAGATGGTCTGTCTGGGGACAATAGTATTTCTGCCTCAGGAGTTTGCTGGAAAATGTTCATTTAATACTGTGTAGGGCTCAGATATTGTGGAGAAGGGGCTAATTAGTTGGAAGGAAAGGAAAAAAAGCCTAATAAAAATTAATCTTATTTATGCATCACTACTGGTACATGTGACACTAGAGAAAGACGTTGCAGCAGGCTTTTGGTTGGTATAAATTATCAGAGAGCTGCAGGAGAGACTCTCTTGAATCCCTGTCCTTGTCTTGTGCCAAGGGTATTACAGTCTAATTAATACAGATAACATGAGTGCAGACACCTACCTGTTGGGCGCAGTTGGAATATTAACACAACGGGAAGGCTCTTGAAGAAGGCTTACTTTTTATTTAGTTCATTTATTTAGTAATGTTTTGATGGTCAGAAAACCCTGGCAACGAGTGGAGCCCAAGAGGCAATTAGTAATGGGGCAGAAAATGTAATGAGCCAAAAAATGAATTAACTTGAGCAGACTAGGCGCAGACACAAGGGGCCAATGCTTTATTGCTAGTTTAGAACCCCTGCCCCCCCAGTGAATTCAGAGATGGGGGAGGAGGTGTGATTTAACACAGGAACGGCCCGCAGGATGTTTCCCACCGCAGCCAGGGCAGCTCCCCACCACAAGAAGCACCGGTGGATGAGTCCCTACCCGTAAAGTTTCCTGCCATTACCACCACTGCTGCAGAGGGCAGAGCACTGGGATAACCAGCACCCAGCAGATCCCCACCGTGCCTAGGAAGAGGGGGGGGCAGCCAGGGGTACCCCATCAGGCATGAGCAGGGGCAGCGACAGCAGGAGTGGGGTTGGGGCAATAAAATAGCTGCACGCAGGTGAGCCGTCTTTGGCTGGATTTCTGCTCTCTTTGCCTCTTCCAAGTTTCTTTTGGTCCTCTGCTTATTTTATAATTTTTTTTCCTTTGATGGCTTTCAGTTTTTGCTATTAGCAAACATACACACTTTGAATTCAGTCTTTTGTTCCGAGTCATGGACTGATATTGTTTTCAGCTGATACAAAACCATAAGCACTTTCACCACATTCAAACTGTTTACACTTTTTTTTACAGTGAACTTGTTTCCCTGTCTCTGACAGCTGTACATGAACACCAGAGGGGAAAAAAAAATAAAATAGGCAATTGCTTTTGCAGGCACACACGTATGGTGACTATCTAGTGTTCACACGAGGCTGCAAGAGGTAACTATCCCCCAAATTGTCACATTAGCCATCATGTTAGCCATTAGAATCAAAGATAATGATTCCTAGTTTAGAGAGCTGCTTGACTGAATCTCAGAAAAACACAACTGCCCCCAAGTGTGTGCTAGGATGATTTTCAACGCATGCTGCAGTTCTGCAATGCTCAGTCCTATATGGCCCATAGGCTTTTTCCTGAGGGAGACAATTCCAGCATAAAAACCCAAACCCTAAAGTTGTTACTTTGAGTTCAGGAAGGGAAACTTCAAGAAGCAAAAAAAATAAAGTTTATGTCATTTTAATTCTCTTCTTGCATGGACAGTTCAATGCCAAATGAAAGCACAGGAAAGCCACAAAGCACACATACACTTCAACACTGCTCCTTTCTTCCTGGGTAATGCCCAATGCTATTTCATCCTGGCCAGGGGAATGTGGGGGAAGTAGGAGCAGAAGGGAAAGAATACAGATGATCTTTAAAAGAACAGAACTGTTGAAAATTCAATTCAGAGCAAAGGAGTGAATTCATAGATTTATCAGCATATAGCAAGCAGAAAAACAAGATATTTCTCTTCAAAGAGGAAAGTTCCCAAATGGATAAAGGTTAAGATAAAGGGAGAGAATTGCTGCCTGGCTCCATCCAGCTCACTGCTGCTGTGACATTGGCTGGAGCTTCAGTCCTTTTTAGGTGAAGTATCACTGAGAATAAGAAAGTCACAACCAGCTCCCTGAGCTTCCTAACAGAAAAAAACAAGGGGTCTAATCCAAACCCTTGACACTTTATATCAATGACTGTAAATCTTTTCCTCGACTCCTGCCAGCTTGACAAGTTAAATGGACAGCACTGTTCATGTCTCATGCCTATACTGCTCCGTTGCTTTTAGTGAAGATGGAGATTGTAATTGAGAGTCTGGTAAGGATCCCTTTTTACTGAGTGATGTTACTATCTTCCTTGCTGGAACTCTTTTAGTCTTCTAATAGCTCTTTTTAAAGGACAGTCTGATCTACTTTCCAAAATCTTCTGCAGAAAATAAGTTGCATTCGTAACACTGGGATGAAGTTGAAATCCAAGGCCCTCTCCAGCAATATCTCACTCACCTCACATGTCCTGACGATCTTGCTGTGTGCCAACACTTCAGCAGCAGAAGGAGGAACAGCTTTTAGCAAGGATCCTGATGGATCAGGGACAAGAAGCCTTCAGCAGCCCAGGGAGGTCAGGCAAGCAGGAGCCAAACAGTTCAGTGTTCAGTCTCACGCAGGTCCGACCTGCCTGGAAGGGCTGCGTTACCCCCTGCCTTGGCACTGGAGTAAACTGTACCAGCAGAACCTGTCCTCTTTGGCTTCTCTGCCTAAACCATCCCATACAGAAAGATTAAATGGGAAGGGTGCTCCGTGCGCCATTTATCATCACTGAAGAGGTGCTGCTGATCGCTGGGGTCTTGTCTAAACACAGTGGTGAGACCCTCAGGTTTTCATTACCGCAACACAAAGACTGCACCACACATGCATCAATGCCCACAGCAAAGGCAGAGGAAGATAACATAGGGGTCAGGTCGGCAGAACTGAATGCTAAATAGCAGCTTCTTTATGACTAGATTTTGGAGACACAAATCTAGCTTCAGTTCTTACTGATTTCAGAAAGCTTCAAGAAATGAACTCTTATGACATGACTTTTTATTCCCCCGCATTGCTGCAAGAGAATGCCTGGTGGACCAAAGCAAATTAAAGACTAACCAGGTGGATGCTAAACTCCACACAGGTAAGGTTACGCTACAGCAAGCTAGGGTATACCTAGCTTTGTGAGGCCAGGTCTAAAAGGTCAAGCCATGGTCTCTCTGGTGCTGGTTTAGGTAAAGGAAGTGGCCAGTTGGTGTCTGCCACAATGACAAAGAAATTGTCGTTTTGGAATAGCGGTCTTTTAATAAGGGCTGTTTTGAGCTATTTCTGTCATATCTGTAACACAGTCAGTGTTTCACGACTAATTTCCCTTATGACAAGGCAGAAGATGTATTTCTGTTGGAACTGAACTGTGGCCAGGCTGACTGGCTAGAACACACCTGGGTTTCTGCTTTCCTTAGAGCTGGGAAGAGTTAATCCAGTCACACATTTCCAGAGGACATAGACTAGACTTTCCTTTTGCTTCCTGGTAGCTCCCCTTCTGAGAAAAAGAGGAAAGAGCCAAACTTCTAAATATAAATGCTTCCCACCGGGTAACAATGAGAAACCAAACATCTCCCATATTTTCTCCTTCTCTCTGCCTGTTTTCCCTCTTGAACTGTAAAAGGGGAATCATTTCAGGCATCTTACAGGAAAGAGAGAAGGATGCCTCAGGCTGCTACTTTGCAAATGAACAACAAAGGCCAGATATGAACTTCGGATTAGACTGTAGTTGTAATAAAACTATTCCCTGCATATGTGATTATTGGTAGCAGTGGGAATATGAGAAATTCATAGGCTGAGACACAATGAGCTCTCTCAAAGTCTTAACATTCTTCTGTAATTTAAATAGATTAAGGGTGCAAATCCCCCAGGATGTAATCTCACAAGTACATTTTCCTGGCACTTCAGACTTAGCCAAGAAGTGCTTCCCAGAGGTGTCTTTTTTCCCCTCCCAGTATTTCCATCCCTCTGCATCTAGTTCCAGCAACAAGCATGGAACACGGGAAGAACTGGGGAAAAAAAGAAACTCCACTGACTATGATATAAACATAGCCTTTTACAGATTAAAATTAATGGAAATACCACTGTTTGCTTCATTTGACTTTGGATCACCCAAATGGATCACTATACATACATGTCCAAAGCAAAGGAGATTTTGACATAAACACAAAGGCTAGCCACAAGAACCAGAAGTCTGGAATCTGGAAAACAAATAACTCAGATAAAAGTATTCAATGGCTTTGCATGCTGCGAATATTTGCAGTGATGACTTTTCTTATAAGTTTTTCAGATGTTCTATGTATTCCCTAGGTCTCATCTGCTTTTCTGTCATGACCTTAATTTTATTCAAATGCTGCATACAGAAAAGAAACATTATCTTTTTCCTTAGCTTGATTATGTCAATATGTAACAGACCAAAAAACTCATGCAAATGTGAAATGCAGAAGAAAATCCAGACCACAAAAAGGCATATGTGCAGGAATGATAAAAATAAAAAAAAATTAAAAAAAATCGATTGCTAAAATTGCTTTCTTGGTATTAGCTTTTAAGCAGCAATGGGCAAATAGAAAACAAAGTCTCATTCCAACTCTTATCTGATGATAAGAATGCCTAAATGCTTTGGATTTGCAAAGCTGTGTTGGCATCTTGTGGATTCAGGTTTGCACGGAGTCAGGCAAGTCCATTCTTTGAACTTCTAACATTAATAAGTCCCCTCCCTCTGTTTAAGTGTAAGGGATGACCAAAACAAACCCCACAACTCCACTTGGAGAAAACCTCAATGGTGTTTCTTCACATGAGGTTTTTGGAAAAGGTGTTTCCTCAGTGCCTCCACTGCTGCAGCCTGGTATCCATCATGGCTTTGCCTGGGGTTCCAGTAAATGCTGAGTGCTCACTCGCCTGCTGCACTACTGCAGATCACCAGCAGTGACACTCCTGGAGCTAAGCACAGCCCCAAACAGCGTAAGCAGCACTGGAGCACATTGCAGGTTGTTTTATCTATCTCCTTTTATTTATTTTTTTCCCCTTACATGTTCCTTGGCTTTCCTATGACATAGCACTGTGATAGAAAATGTGCATATCAGATGAAAATCTCAGAGTAAAGCAAGGCATAAAATTTTAGAAAGAAGCTTTCCATTAAACTCGTAGTCTCTTGCTGTGGTAAACACTTCTGCTGTGCTGTGTTGATGATGATTAATAGAGGACTCGACACCAAAACAGACAAGATATAAGAACAGTACTCATTGTCCTTCTCTCAGTATCTTTTTCTCTAAGCTTTTTCCAGATGAGAAAATAAATTGTTTTTCACAACTTAGGGACTTCCAGTTGTGGAATCAAAAAATGGCATGAATCGAATTATTGAGAAATATTGACAATAACCTCTGAAGATACAGGAATTTTCAAGCTATGACTAAAGGGCAAGTGAGAGTTTCTTGCCTAACAGGAGAGTGTGAAGACACAGATGCTTCTTTTGAAGAATAGTGTGAAAATTCAAACAAGCCTCCATGCTGCTCCAAATCAGTGCAAAACAAAGTGAATTCTCAAGATTTTCTAAGGGAGGGTGTTGGATAGAACTAGAAAAAGAATAATCCTTCTGGAGCAGGGATAACTAGCTTTCTGAAGTGGTCAAAAGACAGAGATTGATTCACATTCCAAGGTGGCACACCTGGACAAATGTGATTTCCTGGCCATTACCAGTTAATAACACCATGACTAGCATGGTAGCAGCAGATGACATCTGGCCATACTGGAGTAGCTGTTACATACAAGTGACAGGCTTTCAGAGTACAAGGTTTCACTGATATTGTATAAACTAGAGATAAGAGAGGCTGTTAAAAAGGCCTTACCCGCTGGGAGACAAAGCTGATGAAAGTGGGAGCATCGTTTCAACTGCACCCTCAAGACACCTGGGCTTCTCCGGGAGCCCTTAGACCTACGAAGAGTTTTGACAGCAATTTATTTCCTTTTATATTGTTTTGATCTCTCCTCATTTTTTCACTGAACCCCGTTTTGAGACACTGTTCCTGCCTTAGCCTCCATTCTGAATAATTCTCTGTAATTTGCACTCAGAAATAGGGAAACTAATTCCTTGCCTCTGATAACAGACACATGCTCTGCAAAAGCTGTGTGACCCAGAGCACTCAGCCAAAGGCAACACCCACAGGAGTAATGCCAAGAGGGAAATTCTCAGGATCATTAAGGGAGATGGGAACATGGGGACAAAGATTACTTTAACCCTTTTAAACAGCTGAAGGGATGATGCTAAACACACTGAAGCCAGAAGGGACCTGAACACTTGTGTGGTCAGACTTTCCGTATAACACAGGCTGAAGAGAAGCATCCACCAGTTCCTGCATCTACCCCAGGAACCTGTTCTGGGGCAAGAGAAGCTTTTAGCCAGAGTTCTCCAGTCCTCCCTACCCAGATACAGAAAAGGCATTTTCCCAGAGAGCTCCAAGCCAGACAGAAGGAGAAAATATTCCCCCCCTCTTTGCTGCTTTCTCAGGTTCCTTGGGAGCTTATGTAGGAGTCAAAAGGCTTCTCCCAGCTCAGGTCTCTGTGGCATTAATGAAACACACTAGTTGGATGACAGGGAAAAAACCACACTCCATTTCCTTTTCCAGATTACGAGTTTTGTGCGCTCAGCAAGACACCCTCTCCTCTGCCCCCTCCTGCCATCCTCTCCCACTCCCTACAGCCCAGACTCTGAAGCAAACTTGTTTCTCTCACCAGAAAAGTCCTTGTCAATCAACCCCAGATCCTTTCCAGGTTCTCTTCCCACATCAGAGTCCCACAAAGAAGCATCCAGGGCTGTGCAAGCATCTCCCACTGCTCCTGGCTAGTCCTCTCCATCCTGCCTCACACGCACCTGCTGGTCCCTCTTCAGAGCAGCTGAAGTCAGCTAGGGAGGCCCCAGTGCAGCTTTGAGCTCAGTTTCATCTATGCCTTAAAACTGGTTTCTGCTTAAAATGTATACCTGATTTGTGTCTCCCAGAAGCTCTGGTTCCTTTTGCACAAGTTGCTTTACTGTTCATGGGTCTTGTTCCTTCCTCCTCAGAGATGACAAACTGACTGGGGTCTGTGAGGACATCTCACCCAACACCCTTTAGGGAAGCTGTTGCAGCAGAGGCCACTTTGCTTTTCAGTTCTGACTTCCCTGTCTGCACATAGGCACACAGGGAAAGGACAGGGACAAAACACTTAAGATTTCAAATCACTGACAGAATTATTCTTAACACAAATGCTCCTGTGAGCCACAAATGTTTCCAGATGCCTTTGCTTTAAAGCAAATACTTTCGTCCTTAGAAACTTCTAGTGATGCCTTAATTCTGGAATACTGCAAATTGCCATTCCCAGAGTATTCAGGGTTTGGGACCAAGCAATCTTTTCCAACAAAGACAACAAGGAAGCACCTAGAATACTTGTGTGATACTTTTACCCTTACTACTTCTCTCTCTCTCTTTTTTTTTTTCCCCTGTAATAAAAGAGATAACTCAGGAGTTACCAGGAACTGAGTTGATTCAACAGGCAAACACAACCATATATTTGTCATAGCTGTCATGTTATACTTCCCACGTGCATATTATTGCTCCACTCACCACCCTTTCCATTGGTAGGAGGGAGAAACTATTGTCCCACCTATTGTTACTGGTTTCAGCAGCACAAGATGAGCTTTTCATTTCAAGAAGAAATGATCCATGAATCCATCTCATTGTCTTTGTATTAGATGGGAGCATCTCTCCCCAACATAAGAAAAATGGTCACTATACTCATTTTTTGCCACTTCTATTATTGATTGTGCCCTTGCTGGGAAAAGAAAGGGATAGATCCTCTTCTGCAAAACAAGAGATGACCCAGTGTTAGAAGGAGTTAACCCAGGTATAAAACCTTAATTGCTAGATTTTCCGTTATCGTTACTCCTTTCCTTTATCATTGCTTCTTCAGACAGGGACCTCCTGAGAGTCCACTCATAGCTGGCACCTGAACCTGAGACCTCTGGGTACAAATATTTGAGCCCTACTTGTTGCGTTCATGTAGGATTCCTATCACTGAAGGTATCCCGCCATGCTCCTCCAGGCCCCCTAGTTCTAGGTTAGACTGTTGCTGCCCTGAACAGCAGGAGCTCATGCTTGCATGTATTATTGATCTCAGGATGCACTCAGGCAACACTTTTTTTTTCTTTTAGCGTTTATTTTACAGTTGCTTTCACAACCTAGCACAAAGGCGGAGGCTTGCTCTTGTGTCCCCGAAGGAAAGTGCATCCTGACACAATAGATTCGATGCAGTGCTGAGGGCAGGGGGCAAAAAGCTCCTCCGCATGCCAGGGGACAGTGGGAAGTCTGGGGGGTCCTGCAGCACCAGTGCAGGTACTGGGAGGATAGAATCGTAGAATAGCCATGGTTGGAAGAGACCTCTAAGATCATCAAGTCCAACCATTAACCCAGAACTGCCAAGTCACCACTAAGACCAGGAACATCCCACATACTTGACAGTCATCTCAGAGGCAGCTGAGAAAACTTGTCAGATTGGGACAGCTCCATAACAAAAACATTTTTTTATTTAAAGAATGATCCGATCAGTCACCTCAGGCTTGCCCTGATAAAAACCTCCTGGTCTTGTACCTTTATAGCTAAACTGCAGCTGTACAGACATCATACATATGTTTTGCCCCAGCATTTTTTTTTTTTCAGGCATCTTTAAAAAGAGAGTTGCTATAAATCGTTTTCAAGTTACAGAGTATTTTGTTTCCCAGACAATACTTCAGTTTCCTATAATCACAGACAAATGAAGAAATATTCTGGTAATTATACTAGCAAAGAGCAGTTGCTCTCAGAAATGGATATTATAAAAAAATCCTGGGAAATTGTGGGTGAAGCCAAGAGAAGTCATGCTGGGTTTGCTCTCTCCTCCTCAGCTCTGGCAAGGGTTGCAACCACATCTTCCTCAAGAAAGAGGCTGAGGAGCAGCATCTCCCACTGCTCTCAGTGGAGCCAAAGCAGGGCTGGGCAGAAGAGCTGCCAGGGAAGCCAGCCCAAGCCCCCCACACTGAGACAAGGGAGCAGGAGCCTCTTCGAAGGAGTCTCTTTGCAGGTGCTGTTTTGCATATCTGGGCACCCACTGGTTTTCTCCCTCCTTATTTTAGCCAGGAAAAATGCAGTCTAGTAGTGCCACCAAGTCAGTCGCCCCCAAGACTTCCCCTCAACACTTCAGCAATGAGCACTTTTCTGTCTGTGCTACTGGGGAACATGGACCCCTCCCAGCTCTAGACCCTAATTTACCCCATTTTGTACCCACAAGGTAGCAGCCAAATGCCACTGTGGCAGCACGCAAAAATTTGCCTATTTGCTTCTTCAGGCACTATCTTCTCCAAGGGGAAATACGCAATATATTTTGTTTCCTTCCACCAGGACTTTCAGTACCTGCTATTTTTTTTAAACACACAAGAGCCCAGCTCCTCACCAGTCTGTTTCATCCGTCATCTCTTCGGGATCAGACCACTAATTCACATACAGGATAAGACAACTGCCAAATTATTATACTACAAAGAGAAGATCTTCAGACACCTGTCATCTTGATGAAAGCAGCACCATCAACTGACCTTTGCCAGTTCAAGGTCGATAATGAGACAAGTCAGGCAGGAAGAGCAGCGTGTGCTGACTCCATTAACGCTGGCTGTGTGCACACTCAGTAGCACTGCGTCTCCTGTCAATTAGTGTGGGTAAACTAGGGACTGCTGATTGCCAGAGACATGGCATAGCGAGCTGCTGCTACCTTTACTTCTACACCCTGCTGCATTTTAATTAGCTCCAGTTCCCTGACTATTTCTTCAGAGCTTCATTACTGCCGTCTTCAAGAAACTCAAGGCGAGCCTTTTACATTGCACATCGCTAATGAGAAGAAATGTGAACATCCTCACCATGGAGTCTGATAATGTCGGACTGCCTGCGTGTGTGCTTGAGGGTGCATGTGATGATTTAAGGGGCTTCTCAGCCTAACACAGCGTAAACAGCACTCGGAGATGGCAAAAGAACAGAATGAGGTAGAGCCCACAAGGGAAGGTATTCCCAAAATGACCAAAAACACAAGACGGAAAAATGATGCATAGTCCCTGATGAGCACAGGTGAATGTGTGCATGCCTGCATAAGGTGTTGTTTCAGTAATGATTATTAAAGACCACTCACATACACTACAACTCGATAGTATGAGGTCATAAGCTTAGAAACAGTGAGTTCCCCCAAGGGGCACCAGCTCTGCCTGGCACAACCCATGCAAAAGCCACCCATACAGCAGCCATGAGAGCTGGCAGGTGAAAGATCTGGACTATCTCTCAGTCATTTCCAAGATTTCACATGGAGCACCACAGCTTCTCAACAGAAAGCCAGGTGTTGTGTTTGTTTGGGGTTTTTACTGTATTTTTCCCCTTTTTGCAGTCATTATGATAGTATCAGCCTAGCTGCACTAATTTTCCTTGAGTTTCAATTATATTTGAAGCAAATTGTGATAGACAATTGCTGTCTTTACAACTGAGTGCTGGCCAGACCAGCTTCCAAATAGCTTCAGGTTAAAATATTATGGTTTGTACAGCTCTCCCTTTACAATGCACAGATGTGCTTGGTGCAGGTCAGCTTGGTGAGGGATCTGTGTTGACGTTTTGAGTCAAAGTCTTGATCCTGTTCTGTTCTCCCAGCTTCACCAGCTGACAACTCCCTCAGCATATGGGCAGTTCTGCTGCTAATACTTGGCTTAGACATCTATATATCCCAGTTATAGCTCAATATGAATATTACCTGAGTCCTGCTCCCACTCTGTATGACCACTAGAATTCATTCCCTTCTCGCAGCAATAGCTCTTTTAATTAACTGCTCTCGTACATCGCTCATGCCCTTACAGACTCACAGCTAATGAGCCAGCAAACTTATGTTAGGATTGTTTTCCTCAGTGAACACTTGGCACAAATCTTGTGCATGCAACAAAGAGTTGTGATGAGAGCATATTTGCTGGAGATGCAATGGAGAAGTTGTGGGACGGTCTGAAGAAATTCTGTTTTCTATATGGCTCCAGCAGTGTTTTGACCAGAGGACTGGTGGGAAAGGAATTAGGAGGGGGGAGGTTGCTGACAGTCCTCTTATTCTCAGCAACTGTCCAGAAATAAAGGATGGGTTTCCTTCAGCTCAGTGGCTGTCTTTACTGCTTTAGAAGGAAAGGTTCCTCAAAGCGATTTATCCTTGCAAAATCTCCTTTACAATCAGTGACATAGCTTCACTTGGAGTTTATCACTTCCTCTGCGCTGAGCAAACTTAAACCAAGAGAAGGCTATAGATTGAAACTGCCTTCAAAATCCTTTCAGTAAAGCTGCTTATGATTGTGTATCAGCAACATCTACTGTCCTTTAAGTGACTGCCCATATAGCAAACTGGTCCTCCTGGAAGGGATGCTCCCATGACTGTGAAACGGAGGAAGGAAACAAAACCCAGAGAAGCTGGCTGGCCGCAGGGGAAAGCTCTCATCATCCCATAAGGAAGCAGTGCAGGACTGTGCCTCTCTGGGTTTGCTAAGGCCACAGGCTCACAGCTGCCCAACCTCTGAGTCTGGGCAACTCTTCACAGAATTGTTCTACAATGGCACACTCTGGCCTCAACATATATTTCCATTATTCAAAAAAAAACCCCAAACCAAAACACTCCCTTCCCCCCCACGCCTTATGCCCTTTTAGTATTTCCTTTGAATGACTAAGAAAATAATTTGCACCCAGGCATTAAATATGTTTTTAAAAAAAATATATTAAAAAAAGTCACATCATCAAACCTGTGTTTGTTTTTGTAAAGTGCCTCTACCCAATGGGATTTTTGTTTTCTCTGAAACAAGAGCCTGCTGTCAGCCTCCACACAGCCCTGTGCACTTCCCCAGAGCTCACCAGAAAAAAATAGTCCTTTCTTTCTTAAGGCAAATAGCCATTATCCAGAAAAGCTTGGACACTCAGCACTGCTTCTCCTTCTATTCCTCACCCATGAGCCGTCAGATTGCTTCAAGATTCGTGCTGTGCTATCTACCAAATGCTTGTTAGCCACCTGTGTGGATATCTTTAAAACAGTAACTTTAAAAAACACCCACCAGCATCCAAACATATGGATATGTGCCTGAGGGCTGAATACATTCTGCATGGACAGTTATTCTGATGTCTGATGCAATCCAATACTCGTCTCTGCTGTTTCAGGGACACCTCCCTGCATCCTCCTACAGGCTCTTACACAATGGTAAAGGACCAGCCAGTGGATACCAGTGGTAACCACAATCTAAATTCACTTTATCATCTCAGTGTTAGGGCTTTCTCATGCAGCCCTGATCAATAAAGACATAGGGGACACAAAGGAATCTTATTTCAAAGGAAACGTATGGAAGCCGTACCGATGACAGCAGGAATGGGCACGTACAGATGACAGCAGGAATGGGCACGTGTCAGTTGCCATACGAACCTCTCAGCAGAGGAGGTGAAGCCACTTGTACCAACTCTGGCTAGCCTATTAGGAATCTCTTTTCCTTTATTTTTCATAATGCTCTGGCTGTGCACGCCTGCACAGCATGAGGCTGACTTGAAGAGTTTGAAAACATAAGCTTTTGGGCTTAAAACCAGAAGGAAACCATCCTAGATCCCAAATATCTTCTCTACAGGTGAGAGGATTTCTGCCTAGAAAAGTACTTTTTTTTTCTACACTTCATTATTTTTTTTCCATTAAGATTAACTGGTTCCTTGACAGAAAATAGTATCACCAATAAAGCTAAGCCTATTTCTTCCCCCATGAAATAGGTGTATTTTCAAGGGGAAAAAAGAAAATAATTCAAAAAACAAAATATTTTTGCCACATGCTTCAGAAAGCCAAAAACACAAAATATTTCTGATACATATTTCATTGAAAATGAAAATCTTTTGACTGGAAATACTGCCAAAGTTCCTCAAGAGTTGTGCTGATTCCTTGACTTTCTTTTCCCCAAGGAGCAGGAAAGGCTTGCTATGGCATGGCAAGGCAAAGGACCTCCATTTGGCAGCATCTCAGCTCTTCAACGGAGGAAACCTGAAGGAAGATCTGGTAGAACAAGACAATGCTGGCTGTAGGAAGCACACAGGTACCTCAGGTGCCTGTACGAAAGTGCAACAGCAGCCTTTCAGAGTCAAAATAATTTATCTTCTGGCTCAATCACTTCATCTGAGCCTGGGTATTATTCAAAATTCTGATTTTTCTCAGTTTTAAATACAAATATTAGGGGGAAAAAAAACTCTTACATTTGCACAGACACTGTATTTTTCTCTTTTGCCATACTTCCTCAGACCACATTTACTGTAAAGCCAGATCGCTGGCAAAGAACACCCCTTCTCATGCCCCAAGCAAACTGGAGCGATGCACACTATGCATCACGAGGTATCACAATGGCCTTGACAGTTACACACAAAAGACCAAAAAGGCAAAGGAAATTTTCTCGTAACTCACTCCTAACTGGGCTGTACCATTTCCATCATGCACAACAGTATCTCCTTCCCTGCAGCACCAGCAGGCAGGACCCACAGAGCCTGAACCACAGCTCTCTGGGTGGAGGCTGTTTTTCCCAAAAAAAAGGCATGTTGCAGCATTATAAGCTGCACATATAGGTAAAAAAACTGTGGATGTCTGTCACACCTCATGACTCACTTTAGGGCTCTGGCACATCCTAAAGTCTGCTCAGAAATGCCTGTCACTCCGCATCTCCTTGGTTCAGCTGAGGGCTTAGTAAGGGGCTGGACTCTAATCAATGGGAGATAGCACAGCAGCAGCAGCATCCAACCATAGGTATCTATTGTGCCTTTAAAGACAGACATGCTTAGAAGGTTTTCTTCTTGATCATAATTAAATACTATTTTCATTCAAAAAATATGTGACAACTGAGGTAAAGTTTTTCTGTGGTATGCAGGTGTCTAAAAAAGCAATATAACAGGATTTCTGAAAGTATGTAGGTACTTATTGCCCTTTAGAAATAAGCTGACAAGAAAAGCAGAGGAAAGACAAAGCCATGCTGATCAAAATAAAGGAAAAGAAGGATTTAAGGATTAATGTTTACCCACTAGTCAGCTACATAAATTGTCTGTGAATAAGGGTTTAAATTGTTTTAAAATGTGTTTGAGGCATATCTAGGCTTGCTTATTTGCCAGGGAATAATATTTGTGCCTTTTTATCTGTCCTGTTCTAAATCAACCAAAATAGACTGTAATGTTGTTAGAAAAGCAATGTGAGTCCAAAAAGAGCAGGAGCAGAAGAAAGCATCCCCAGTAGGGAAAGAAAATGACAGCATGGATGGGTCTTGAAGCTGAGAGTAGTTCCTGCAAACCAGCAAATCACTAAATGCGTGCCAAAGAGGTAGGAAAGAGAAAGTACATGGTGTAGTAACTGTTATGTGTCCATAAGAGATCTCAAGAATCTCTCAAGCACCAGGGTTGTCTGTCTGCTAGGAGCATAGGGATATTTAAGCAGCGTGAACCATTAGCAAGGTCTCTCCAAACAAAGACCCAAAGATGAGTGAGACGAAATGGAAACCTCTATGATTTTCTGTTTCTCCCAAATGGAAACCTCTATGATTTTCTGTTTCTCCCAAATGGAAACCTCTATGATTTTCTGTTTCTCCCAAGGTTTACCAAATTCCCCCAGGGACAGAGCCCTGATCACGTTGGAAAAAGCTTCTCATTAAAGATAAATGCAGTCCTCTGTTAGGTCATTGTCTACAGCTCATGGGCTGGACCATGTGAGAAAAGCCAAATGTCAGCATGTGTTAAAAATAGAAGGGATAATTCAGGATACCCACTTCCCTACCCCAGCCACTAAAATGAAAGTAATTTCTGCTGGGCTTGCATTACAAACACCAATTCCTTGATGTAAGACTAAAAGCTGCTTCAAATGTTTTGTTCTAGACATATTTCAGCAAGGTGAAGTTTATGAAGTGAAAGGCCAAGTATTCTTGACCACATTCTGTTTTCCCCTGAATTCACATGTCTCCACTAGCTTCAGACTCTGTCTGTGCTTTTGTGCTACAGAGATGGATTTGGCTCTACAGTTTGAAAGTTGCTGTGGGAACCAACATGCTAAAGCAATCCTAACAAATGTGGGTAAAAGACATCTCCTTGGCTCCTCTCTTCCCTAGCTACAAGGTAGTAAAATCCACAGACAGCAGCCTCCCCCCTGAAAAAATTATAAATAAGAAAATGCTAAAATCTATCAAAGAATAGATAAATCAGCAGTAAACAGGAGGGGGGCAGGGGGGAAGAGAGACCTCAAGACTCTAGCAGTGTTCACTAGGCAAAGTGAGAATGGAATAAGTCTCTGTTCTTTTACACCCCATTAAAATGTGCTTGTTCCTCCCTACTGACCATTCTTATTTGATTTATTTCTTTTTGCTGGATCAGTTTCTGTGGTAATCACTGGGAAATCAAGAATAAAAGTCCACTTGGTCTCCTGAGCCTTGGCAGAATTACTTTAAATTCAACAGAGCAGGGAAGAAAGGAGGGAAGGTTTTCATTTTCTCTTTGAGTCTTAGATCTTCCTCTAGTATACAGCAACCCTGCATGGTTTCAAACATGCTCATTAGGTACTGAGCTAAAGGTAGCTATAATTAAATGCAATTTTCCATCTACCGCCAAGGTGCATAGGTTTCCAGGGAGCCAGCTCCTTGTCACCTTTTCTGTGTACTTGTGGCTAAATATGAATATTAATGAACTCTCAGTTCTCCTTGCCCTCCCTTTTCCCAATTTATTCACAACTATTCTGTCTTTCTGCAATGAAAGAAGGGGGGGGGGGGGGAAAGGCAAAATATAATTAGCTTCTCTATGAGCCCTCAGTCTGTTCTGGCATCAGTGACTGAGCCTCCCACTTTGCCAGTGGACAATATACTGATGAAGAAAAGGATCTTTAATAAGGCAGGGGTTTGATGATCTTCAGCAGCCCTGACAAGCTTCAAAAAGCCCTGGAATGAAAATAAGACTTCTTGCTCATGTTCCTGGCCATGTAATTCAGAGAGGATGTTTCCCCCAGAAATAAACATTTTACCCAACCGAGGTCACAACATTTCTTGTCTGAAAATCAGCAAACCCTCAAGGAGAGTGAGGACAAAGGATTTGGTCTAAAATCTACTGGTGCTAATAAGAATAATGACATCTCCCTTCTGCCAAGCCATCACTTCTCTAGAGCTTTCAAATTAGCTTTAAAAACGGAGTGCAAATCCATAATAATCAAGGCACGTCCTTGGTAAAACCTGCCATCACTGCACACACCAGCTCCCTGGGCAAACTCTCTTCTCACCAGTCCCAGACCAGGAGAAGCCCCCATACTAGGGCACAGCAAGCTGGTCTGCTCCACGACAGGCTGACCCCAGCTCCAGAGACAGAGTTGGGGATCAGACATCACGCAGCCTGTCATCTCCTCCCAAAGTTAAACCATCTCTGAGAACCAACAGCAGTGCAGCACTTCCCCTCCCACCAAGGAGAACAAGAGAACCTGCAATGAAAAACCATTCACAGGACAAGGTGCCTCACCACAAAATGGGAGAAGGCTTCAGGATGGGGGGAAAAGGACACCAAGAAGGCAGCCCAAAACATGAGCAGCTGCTCTTGCTAGCTTGGTCAGGGGCTGCCATCTCATCAAGGAGATGGCAAGGAGACCAAGCCTCCCTTTCCTCAGCCTGCCCATCTTTCCTGGGCCACATCACCACAGGAACAGGTTGACTCCCACCAGCTCTTTGGTGCACGACCCCACTGAGCACCACCTCCACCAGAGCTCAGTGCAGCAAGAGCTCCCATTTCCCACCTCCCTCTCACCCCCCCAAAAAAGGACTAGCCACAAGGACTGCTGTGAGGACCCTCACAGTGCAACGATTCATCATTCATGCCTGGCTGAGTTAAATGGGCTGGTTCATACCACACACGGTACACTGCCAGCTCCCTCCAAACTGGGGCACACATCGCTCTTCTTGGCGCCCACCCCACCCAAAAGGTGCAGACTTGCACTGAGCCTGGCCAGTTTTGGACTGAAGAGCATTCCCCAAAATAAAAGACAAAACGCTGATTCCAGCCTTCTCCAAATTATTTTATATTAAAAATTAATTCCCTTCCACTGCCTTCACAGCTCTGTGTTTACTGACTGCAAACCTGCCGGCAAATGTGTTTACTGAAGAAACATTCCTAGCACCGCAAATTTTAGGCAAATATTTGCAGTGAGCAATTTTCAAAACTGTAAACCCAAATATTTATCCCAGAAAAAGGATTCTAGAAGTCCACTCAAAGGACAGAAACATACCCCGTAACCTCTGCCTGCAGCCAGCCGGACAGGGGCACCCCACAGCTCTGCAGACAAAGAATCCTTCAGGGGGGTGCTAGGGGCGCCTGATAAAATCCCAGCTTGCTTACAGATAGGTGAAAACCCAAAGGAGAGGAAGGACAATATGTATGAAGCAAGCGACTCATGGCAATAATTTGCTCAGCATGCCCATTGCGTTTGCTGAAGGGGGAAGCACAGTCAGGGCCTGACAGTTCCACCGACGTTCAGGTGAAATGGGGTCTATTCCCTTCTGTTTGCTTGGCAAATGAACAGCAGTGGTGCTCACTCCAGACTGCGTTTTGAAGGCCATGCCCATAGAAGCAGGAGCAGCAGGATGGTGGCCACTAGAACTCAATTAGATATGAAAATATCATGTAGATAGAAAGTCATGCATAGCTGCAGAAACACCCTTACGTCTGCATAAACCAGAGGAGAAAAGGTAGCTTAGGAGGCAAATTTTATACTAGATCCAAGCCAAAAATCTATAATATATGTTTTGTTTGGTATTTACACAAAATCTATCTGAAAATGAAGGTGCCTTTAGTTGCCTAGGGTAGCAGATGTGTTTTCTGCAAGCTACTGCCAAAAGTAAGTTAAGAAAGGGTTAGAAGTGGAGAGGGAAGTTCAGCCCCTTCACCATAGAGAGCCTGGTGTCCAAATACTCCAAGTCATCCCACTCGCAATAAAATTTAAAATATGTATCGCAAATGTCTGAGACTGCAGCTGATTATTTTTAATCTCACGAACAGCACAATGATTAAACATTGTCTACAAAGTTCAGCCCTCCTGGCATGAACATTTGCCCGACATCTATAAGCAATAAGTGGGAACACACAGAAGACCCATCCTGGACCAAGCCTGAGAAACTACAGGAGCAGGATTCACAGAATCACAGAATAGCCTTGGTTAGAAAAGACCTCTAAGATCATCAAGTCCAACCATTAAGCCAGCACTGCCAAGTCACCACTACCCCATGGCCCTCAGCACCTCATCTACACGGCTCTGAAATCCCTCCAGGGATGGGGACTCCACCACTGCCCTGGGCAGCCTGGGCCAGTGCTGGGGAACCCTTTCAGTGAAGAAGTTATTCCTAATATCTAATCTAAACCTTGTTCGAGGACTTTGCTGCTTCCTCCTCCAAATAAACTGGGTAGTTCAGGCTACTGAACAACTTGATCCCAACGCTCAGCCCTGACTGACCAACCCTCCTCAGTGCCCTTTCTCATACACTCACCACAGAGCAGAGGGCTTGACCAACCTCCAAGCAGTGCACAGCTCCTTCAAATTCGGTACCTCGATTGGAGCAGAGGGAGGAAACATGTATTGCCACCAGCCCTTGATGCAAGAGCTGTGCTGTTCCCTGAAAAAAAAACAACAAAACAACAAAGGGTTTTATGTTTTGGAGTTCTCAGGCTTTCCATCTTTCATGACCTAAAATTTCACTCTCTAAGCACTTCCTTGAAGGCATTTTAAGCAGAACTACACATAAAAAGCCCAAATGGCCAACAAAAGATCAATAGCATTTTTCCCAGCGAGACCTGTGGAAAACTGTATTTTTAACATGCACTTTTAACCTCTCTCAGATTCCCTGTTTCAGTGACTACCACACAGCATATGGTTTAGCTGTCAGAAGAATTAAGCAAGTATCTAAGAAGACAATGAAGCATTAAAGCCCACAACAGAGTTTAAACTCTCTGGAAACCTGTGAGTAACTGGAAAAGGTTTAGAATGGTGCTTTGTTGCAAATAGGAAAACAAACAGATGAAAGTTTTGTTTTAAAGGAGCTGTGAATATGAAGAGACTGTGAAATTGTAGACCTGGGGTTGTTTAGTCTGGAGACAAGACGACTGAGAGGAGACCTCATTGGTCTCTACAGCTCCCTGAAAGGAGAGGGTAGCAAGGCAGGGGTTGGTCTCTTCTCCCAGGTAACAGTGATAGGATGAGGGGTAATGGCCTCAAGTTGTGCCAGGGGAGGCTTGGACTAGATATTCAGAAACATTTCTTCACTGAAAGGGCTGTCAAGCACTGGCCCAGGCTGCCCAGGGCAGTGGTGGAGTCCCCATCCCTGGAGGGATTTCAGAGCCGTGTAGATGAGGTGCTGAGGGCCATGGGGTAGTGGTGACTTGGCAGTGCTGGGTTAATGGTTGGACTTGATCTTAGAGGTATTTTCCAACAAAGGCTATTCTGCGATTCTGTGATTCTAAGAATTTGTCATATATGTAAAGCAGAGGTATTGATCGTCAAAAATCGAGAGGCTTAATTCATCCTTGACAAGGGAGCAGAGGGCAATCAGTACCAGTAGCAGAACACTCGGTCAGAACCTGCTGGGGGAATGAACTCTGGGGGCCGCAATGAGAGTTTGCCAAGCAAGAGGATTGCCTGGTCTGGACTGGTGCTCACAGTCCTCCAGCAATGTAGGCACCACAAAAAGGCCAATGCACTTAGTGGGAAGCACCTGAGGCAGAAATACCATGCTCAGAGCCAAAACAGCAAGCACAGAGGGCCTGGCAGCTCTCACTATTTCATGAATATGACACTGTAAGTAGCAAGATGAGGAGAAAGGTTTCAGGCCACAGTGTTGCTTCCAGAGGCAGGCACAAGCCACAGGACATGGGATCTCTGCAAAGGGCACGATTGTCCAAAACTCCCACGGGGAGGAGGCAGGGCCCACACCCTGCCCACCCACCTGGCACAGCCTTGGACAGAAGAGAGCAGTCTGAACTCCAATATCACTGCCAAGACTTACAAGGAAAATCCTCAGCACGTGAGCAACCTAAAAGCAATATGAACTTCCCAACTGGAATGTCATAAAAACTGTATCTGAGCCCCTGACAAAGGCTCCCAACATTGTAAAGCCTTCTATATACTAATAAGGTTAATTATTTGTGAGTCTCTTGAGCCTAATCATTAATGCAAACGCCAGTTGCTAGGGCTGCATCTACATTACCTGCTGACCTATACACCACAGAGTCTGGGGAACCCGCAGAGTGCTGGTGTACCCCACAGCTCTCACTGGGCCTGGGTTTCCCCTGCACAGCTTAGTGTACACTTGGGTTTCATCCTAAGAAACCACGGCCCTAGGCTCAGGAACTGAGAAGCGCTGCTGCCATTCAGTAATGTGCTGTATGTAAGGATGGAAAATCTCACCAGCTGCCATAAAAGCCCATGCCGAAAGGTGGACTCTCAAAAGCACCTTCCAGGAGGCCAGTTAAGAGAATAAATACATGTTTTCTTTACTGCTCCAAAAGGGATGAAGACTTCTAAAAGGAGTAGCCAATAACAGTAGTAGCAGTAGACAGCGCTTTCAGGGATGTCTACAGTTAGCCAGTACTCAGGGCTAAATCGTAGCAGTTGTTATCTCACCCAAGACTCCCTCCCCAGCTGGGAAGGAGAACAGGGGAAAAAAAGGAAAAGGACTGTGAGCTGAAGTATAGACAGATTTAATAGAATAACAAAACAGAAACAACAATCAACACAAAGCATAAAGGGTTCTACTTAGCCTGGTTCAATGCTGACAGCAGGAACAGAGCACCATCAACATAGAGCCTCAGGGAGAGGAGGAAGAACCCCACCCTCACTGAGCTCCCTCCTTTTACAATGACCATGATGAGGTGGTGTGGGATACACCTGTGAGTCAGCTGCCTTGAGTGGATCTCCCAGCTGACTTGGGGCTGCTCATGGCTGCCTGCATGGCTGGCCCCTGGGGACGAACCAGGACATGGGATTAAACTGCAAAGCAATATTTGCAGAAAACCATACGCTGGTTCTGACTCTATGAGCTGCAGAAACTTTTCCTTGGTGTGAGTCCAAGCTTCCACCTTGGCCCTGCCAAAGCTGATCAAAAGGGACAGCACAGACTGTTCAAGATGCTCTTGTTTTCAGAGAAAGAAAAATGACAGGAGAAACATTTATATCAGCACAATCATTTCTTTGGCTCTTTCGCCCTCCTTCTCCCAGCCCTGGCTATTGAATAGATTGCTCTAGCTAGGAAGTTCTTCATATAAATTCCTTACCTATACACTGCTGCTGACTGTTTGATGATGCTGTCAGCTTCCCAATGCCACAACGTTCCTTCAGGAAAAATGCGGGTATTTTTTCCGATGACATACTATTTAACAAAAGACAATAAATGACAAACCTCCAACTTCAAATACCGCAGCAAACTATCATCCTGTGACCAAGAACCACAGAATGCCTGAAGTAGGAAAATACTATTTATTCTTGTAATGGATTTTATGAACAAATCAATTGAGGTGAGATGTTTCTGAAAATTTGATCATTCATCACCAAAGCCTTTTCCCATCTTGTACTCATCAGTTCTACTACCTGCCGCTGCTGGAAATATCTCCTCTATATAGAAACAGATATAACACACACACACACACTTACTCAAGTGCACACACTCCAAGCAAGTGCCTGGCCTTCTTTAGAGAACAGCAGATGTATAAAAATGCAAGGAACATTTCATCAGTCATTTCTATTTGCTTTTCTTTTAATAAAAAACTACTCTGGCTACATAATGTGAACTACTACCTACTTCTTAAATGTTAGACTGAACTATTCTCCCCTCAAAAATAGTCTTAATACAGCTACACAGGCTACGCATTGTATTTTTAAGGTTTGATTTTGTTGGTCAGAACGACAGTGATTTTAGAGTTATAGAGAGATAAAAAAATCCCACAGGTTTTAATAAACTGATAACTTAGATACCTTCAAGCATTTTCTGAGGCTTTGGGAAAGAAGATGATGTGGTTGCAAAAATGCGATTTTAATCCCGGCAAAGTTTTGCATGTGTATATACATATTTGTATGTGTGTTTTAACGTTATGAAATACCAGAAAGAAGTTTTGGGGGTTGTGGGAATACATTTTCAGCATTTTTGCTCATTTAAGGGAGGGCGGCCAAAAAAAGTCTGTTCACAGAAGCTTGGCAGCAGTCCCTCACGGAGACAAATAAGTACATTACAAGATAGCGTTGTTCCCTTTCCACTGTGCAGCAATGTAGGATTTCATACTCTGTTCACATTGCAGAAGATTGAATGAAATTTTTCAGTGCTAGAATGGATCATTTTAAAAAAAGAGCAAAACCCAATCCTTGCCCTGCAAGCACTCAAGGTTAAGAAATGCTGGTGTGGGGAGATACTGTGATGGGTTTGAAGGATGGAGGGTATGTCTGCCAGGGCCATACCATTACAAGTTGGTTTGTCTCTTCCTTGTCAGCAGTGTGGTCAGTCCTGGAGTCACTCCACGGCTTCCCCTTGGGAACTTTCCCTCAATTTTTAAGATTGAAAGTAGATGGTTTTCTGCTATTTGCAGTTCCTGAAGGGGAAAAAAAAAAAAAAAAAAAAGAAAAAAGGGAAAAAAAGCGTAGAATTTCTCCCATTTACTCTTCACCTACCCTGGTGGCTGGTGATCAAACAAGGCAGTTGATAGAAATGGTCTTTGGTTATCTACCATCCATCATTTTCAGGTTGAATGACACCTCGCTCTGAGGAAGCAATGTTGCAACAATAAATGATTTCAAAACAACTTACTTACTTAAAATATCATGAGATTCCAGCTCCAAAACCATTGCCCCAAAAATAAAAACACAGAGGTTATTTTTGTCTTCTCTTCCCCCAACATCCTCTTTTTCCTCCTGCTCTGGAAGATGCTTTTCCTGCATCTTTCATTCTTCCCTCTCTCTCACCAGCTGTTTTATCTAACTGGTGCACATGATCTCCTTTCTCAGTATCATCTTACAAATTTTCTCCTCTCTCTGCCTCACAACAACCTTAAAAGATACTCTCTCAGATATCAGTCTCCCTGGCCAGACTCTCCTCAGCTCTCCTGGCCCTCCAGAGGCCCTCTGGGCTCTGTGGCACTTATGCAATGTGTTTCAATGCATCCTGTCTTTCTGACCCCCAGGGAAGTCCTGCAGCTTCTGAGATAATAAGAAAGCTGAGCTGCAAAATCAGCGGGAGGGAAAGCACCCTAGAGGGATACCCACATGGATATATTCAACGTCATTCTTTATAGGTAATAAAATTGGCTTTGCTAGAAGTCTCACTAAGTCTTCACTATCTTTCTGACCTTAATTTTTACATAATTGAGACACACAAAGATCTAAACTGATAAGTTATTCAGGTTTGACTCCAAAATTGGTCAAATATTTGGAGTAGTATGGAACTGCAAAATAATACAAGTGTGAAAATTGTTTCAATGAATGAAGCAGATTTTTAAAATAATAATAAAAAAAAAAGAACAAACACCTGGAGTGATCATTATGATATCTTTTAAAATCTCAAATATGTTAATGACAACAGCTAGCTTGTTTCTAATGCACTGGGAAATAAGTGAATAAAAAAAACATGTAAGACTTATTGCATTATGGTAGCTTTAAGAAAATGGACCGTAACACCTTTTTGGCAAGTGATATGCCTGTGAAAATACTTCTCTTGCTGCCCTCATACTGTAACATTATCAAGCAGGCTGGTCTGTTCAGAGATAATTGAAGTAGGCTTTTTTTTTTTCTCCCCTTTTATTCAAATGTAATTCTGAAGTGGTTTCACAAACACACTCAAATATTACCACACTGAATGAGAGGCAATTTCTAAAATGCATGTGTTATTTCCTCGCAGTGTTGGTACAAGAAGGAGAGCAGGGTTTGAAAAGGCACTTTGCATCCCCCCTGTGCCATGCTGAGACAAAGAGCTGACCTCATACTTCCACATTGCATTCAGAACTTAGACCAAAGGGGCTTTATCTTTTATGTTAGGTTTTGGATTCATCTGGGTCAGATAGTCTGGAAATGGCTATACAGGTTAGAAATTTGATGAGAATCCGTTGAAGCTGATGGAGCTTGGGTAATACACTTGTATCACCCTGTATTGTTCAGGAGATGAGCGACTGTTCTGGAAACTAGAGGGAATCCTTTTAGGACTGCCACTTTTTAGCTGAAGTCATGCTGAATGTTGGGTTGAGCTTGAAGAGGCACTGCCCTCATGGCAAATCTCCCTACAATAGCAGCTATTGCTTTAGAGAAATTTGCTGGCAAGAGAAGTTGCATCTACACCAGTAAAATCAGGATGTCCTGGACCATCCTGGGGCAGCAAGGCCAGCTGGCAGAGAACAGCCTGTGTCCATGGGATTGAATTCTCCTCCTTTTTCAAAATGCATCCAAGTTGCCTGTTTCCACAGTAGCTTCATTCACAATGTTCGTTTGCAGGTGCATACCTCATCACTTTAAGCACTTGTTTCTGTTGGCACCACAGCACCTACTAAAGGATGGGCCAGCAACAGGTAGGCTGGCTGATGGGCACCCAGGTGCTCTCAAAAACAGGTCTCTCATGTTGGCTTTCCTGAAGCGACCTAATGCATGTGCAGGCAGGAAAGGCACGGGAGCAACGTTTCACTGTAGTACAACCAGGACTAAAAGGAATGTGTGTCTGCACCAAAGATTATGAGCCCATCACTCAAATAAAACCAACAGTATCAGATACAGCATAAATAACCATACAGTTTACCTGCTCAGGGGGATCTGGGGAAAAGCAGCACTAGGAAGAATATTCCTGAGGACAGTGCGAGAGCACTGCACGTGCAAGAAAGCTCTAGAAAATCCCATCAGACTCAAGGGCATCCCAATGATTGCAACATTTTTTTTTTTTTTTTCAAATCAGCACAAAACAAAACACTAGCAAAGTGCACTTCTGCACTTTTCAGGTAAATGTTGGAGTGCTGTGCCCACTGGTTGTCAAAGGCAAAACTCTCACCAGCATTAATGCAGATGTAGTGTCGCACAACCAGTTTATTACCTAACTGTCCCATGCTTTCTGTAGGCATGACATCATTCCTGCAGGCTTCATCAACAGAGATATTGTAGGATCAGAGGAGGCAGAGCTGGAAAACACCTTGAAATATCCCAGGGTAGGACAAAGTGTATTTGAATCCTGTTCCTAGAGGATGCTTGTCTCCTCTGCTCTGAAAGACAGCTCACCGAGGAGGATGTCTCCCCAGCTCCACAGATGTTCTTGTCCAGTTCCTCACTGTCCTCATGTTTTTCCTTGCTTTCTCATCCAGGTCCTTCTCTCTGCATCTTATGACCACTACTTCTTGCTTGCCATAGATAGAGAGAACATATCATTCCTTCCTCTTTCCACTTGAGAAGTTTTGTTTTCCTGTCCTATTTCCTCCACCAGCCTACTCTCTCTGAGAGTAAATAACCCAAATCTTTGCCTGTTTTCTTAGACTGTGTTTAGGTCACATTTTCTAGATATCTTAATCTTGCTTTACTTCATCCTCTCCAAGTGATCTACAGCTTTCTTGAAGCGCAGTGCCTGATACTGGACATGAAATAGCTTTACCAGCAGAAGGATTATTTCATGTCTTTGTTGCTTACACATCTCAGGATGGACTTTCTCCTTTTCACAACAGGCTGACTTTGTTCACACCTGCTAGGCTTGTGCCACCTCCCGGCCCCGCTCCTGGCTATAAACAGAGCCCAGTGGCCCTGGAGTGGGAGGAGCCAAGGGCACTGGGGATGGCCAGGATGAGCGAGATGGAGCAGGGTGGGGCGAGGAGGTGCAGGAGGGACCCAGGCACTGAGGCTGTGCAGGAGGCTGGAGGGGGCTGAGGCAGGGACAGAGGGACATGGGGCTATAGGAGCTGCTGAGGAGGAGGCAAGCAAGGAAGGAGGACTAAAGGAGATGGAGCAGACAAAGGATACTGGGGAGGACAGAGTTGACAGGGAACCTGGAGAGGAGGAAGTGAGAGGGGAGGTGGGAGAAAAGGGGGCGAGACCTGCAGGACAGGGTACACAGGGACGGAGTGGGAGGGGAGATCGGGAAGGGGGAGAGACAAACTGGTGTTGGGCAAATGCAGGGAATAGTGGTCAAAGGGACTTCCCCTCCTCAGCACCTGCAGTGCTGCTGGCTCCCAGGTGCTTCTTTCAAAGCTGATTTTGCTCCTAAAATCTTCTATGCTGAGGGACATCGTGTAGTGGTGATGGCATTGCTGGGTTAATGGTTGGACTTGATGATCACAGAGGTCTTTTCCAACCAAGGCTATTCTGTGATTCTGTGATCCAACATAGTTCTAAGATCCTTCCTGGAAGAAACCAACAGTTTCTCAACCTATATTTCCTTACTGATTTTTACCACTACCTTGGATGAGGCACTGTGAAATTTCATCCTGTTTTTAAGGAATGTCTCCAATTTGTCAGAATCATTTTTAATTCTAATTCTTTCCCCCATTGTGCTTGCAGATTTCTTAGACTTGTTCTATCTTCAGACTAACTAAGCCTCCCATGACCCAGGTCATTAAAAAGAGCACTGGATGAAACTACATGGAGAACATGCATTTGTGCACTAGTGACAACAGGGGATTTCTAAAGAGCTGGCACCTTATCACAATTCCATAACATATATTTTGAAATCCCTACCCCCATTTGGCATCAATCACCACGCTTCTGGACTGTGAGTTTCAGATTTGCTCCTACACAAAGGAGATAAGACAAAGGATATAAGAAGATCCCCGAAAGCATTTTCCAACTGATAACTCTGAACTTCAGCAAGGCATATGACAGTGAGATCTTTAAATTATCCCAATTCATATCTGTGTGGATTCACATTTACTACTAGACATTTTACATCCTTTCCAACTAACAAAAAGGTTTGAAAATCCCATGGCCTTCTTTCTGATGCTCTGTATCTTCTTGCTTAAGGTAAGTTTTGAACACATTGTGAATTAACAGTATATTATTTATCTTTTTTGACTGGCATAAGCATGCTTCTTTTTTCCTGTGCTGAATTTCTTGTAGTCTGAGTCCCTTTACTTAATGCAGCAGATCTGTATGTCAGGGGTCTGCAGCATGGTCCTGGGCTGAGCAGGCAGCTGAGAGCCAGAAACTCTTTTGTTTCAATCCCAATTTTGCCGTATAGACAGCCACATAGATCTAGGCAAGTATTTTAGCTCCCTACCTTGTTTTTCTACCAGCCAGTGCTAAACCAACACAACAGACAATGTTGTCACCCTTGTTTTCAGTAACAGTTCAAAATTAATACCCGCAATGAATTGCGACCAGCTAAATGCACTTAGCTACAATTATTCTTTTGCATTTTCAGTGCATATTTACAAATAACATCTTGGAAATAGGCTTCCAGATCTTCAGCTGGTGTAACTGTGAGGCTCTCAGATGGCCAGGAGAACAGTTCGTGAAAGCATTATGTTATTGATCCATATTGTGTTATCAGGTTCTATAAATCCTATTTGACAAGATCTGCTATAAAACCAGTTTCGGCACCCTTGAGCTTTACTGCAAAACACCTGCATTTAGACTTCTTTCTGCTGAGGGCAAAAATATTTTAGAAGCTGAATCTCTTAATGGAATTGATGTATCAGGAAAAAGCAGGTGGATTTCTTAAAAAAACATATATAACAGCAAACAAGGGGAAGGGAAGCAAAGGAAGGAAAGCACAGTTTCACTAGAAAGAATCTTTCTGTGTAACAGAATACTAAAGAAATACTGTGAGAAATCAACCACAGGAAGATTAGGAGCTACAAAAACTGGAAATAAAGCAGAATTAGAAGCAAAAGAAGCAGAGCAGAAATACAATCTAGAAGGTCAATTGATAAAATATGTAGCAAGCGCTGAACCAACACCAATCAATACTGCTCAGTATGAACTGAATCACAACCTAATAACCACATCACATCCACTTCGTGGTACTATCTGTCACAGCAACAGCAGGAGGCAGTGGCAATTCAACTTCCTGCACATTCAGATGGTCTGGCCTCACCCAGGGATCGTGATGCCATTTCATTCTGCCACGAAGGCAGCAGGGTCTCTCCATGGCAGGCTGTAACATCATCCCTCAGTTGAGCCCGCCAAATGGATGGGACAGCAAATCTGGAGTGGGATATAGGCAGGAAAGCAAGAAGCTGAATGTGTAGCCAGTGAGATTTGGGCCCAAATCAGAAGCATTTCATCACAGATTGCAAGGAATCCAACACACGGACCAATGTGCAGGGGCCTGGAGGAATAATGAAGAAAAGAAAGATATGTGAAGTGTAGAGGAATGTTCTCTATTGAATGGCTCAATACACTAATGTGCGAAGGGTTGAAAATGGTCTGGAGGAGCAGTGGGGATGTATTTTGCTCTTGGTGCTGTCTCTGACAACTGAGAAGTGACTAAGAAATGCAGCAGCACAGATCTACGCTCCCCAAAGCAAGATCAGGATAGCAAGAGCGCTGCTGAGCACGACGCCCACCAGACCTCCCAGGTGTGAAGCAGCCTGCTCCCTGCACAGAAGAGCACGCCCTGGTGCAGTTTCCTCCTGTGCACAGGTGCGCACCCTGCTCATCACCCCAGTAACAGCAAAGAGGCTTCACCTCACACCTTACTGCCCCCTGGGTCCATCCTGAGGTGCCCCTCCAGGCCCTAACCCCTGTCCAATATGCAGTTGAGCAGGCAAATCCTGATGCCCAGCACAGTTTGGTCACAGTGTATCCATCCCCACGTCACCTCTGGAGTAAAAACTCTGCCTTCTCCATACAGGAGGATGAAATCACACAGAAAGAAAGTAGAGAGTGGATGGAGAAGAGTCCATGCTCAGTGTCAGATGGTGGAGTCCCCATCCCTGGAGGGATTTCAGATCCTTGTAGATGAGGTGCTGAGGGACATGGGGTAGTGGTGACTTGGCAGTGCTGGGTTAATGGGTGGACTTGATGATTTTGGAGGTCTTTTCCAACCAAGGCTGTTCTAAGATTTTGTGGTGAGATCAAGGTCAAGTCTGGCCCATTTTCATAACATATTATGGGAAATTCTTGTCCTCTTTCAAATCAGTAAACAACTCCAAAGAGTTTCAAAAGGGCTGATACTTTATCCCACGTTTTGATCTAATATTTACGTTGTTTGACTTGCGCCATAGGCAACTGCAACTTTCCCAAAATGCTGGTGGATCACCTTCAAGATTTTCATAAGGAAAGATAATCAGTGGTACATACGCTCCAGGAAAATCCTGCACTGGGGCTCAAATACGAGAGCACATTTGGTACAGGTTACCATTACTACTGTGAGCCCAAAAGGGATTGCTGAAAGAGAAAAAAAACCCAACCTGCTCTTTCTCCAGTTATCCTTACTCTGGAAAAAGACTGGATGTTTAATATTTTCTTATCTATAAGAAGCCACATAAAATCATCTCTTCATCCTAAACTCTGCCCTGATCTGGAGACTCTCGAGGCTGCCACTGTCACAGCATGCCGGTGCCTCTTGCTGGCAGCAGACGCAGGAGCAACAGGGCTGGCACTGTGTGCTGCTGCCACCACCACTCACTCCACTGTGTGAGCGATGCCCTGGCATGGGTCTGGAGCAACTCTCACACTCACACACCTGTGGATCCACCAGAGATGACTGCAGCCCCTCGGGCATCACGCCTGCCAACACAACACATGCAGATGCTATAGAAGCAGTAGCTCCAGGAAAGACTGGGAACTGATTTCCTTGGTTTTCTCCACATCTTTTTCCTGTCTATCAGTTGATCTCATGTCTGGGGGGAAAAAAACAAAACAAAACAAAACAAAAAAACCCACACCTTTTTTAAAGCATGGGTTATTTTTTTGCTTGTTTTGATTTTACATTTTGGAGAGGATAATTGTCACTGTCTGACAGAAATACCAACTTCACAACTCTGAAAATTCTTCAGGTTAACTTCTTAAAAAGAAAATTAAATGCATTTGACAAAGCCACAATGAGATGAACAAACCTCACATTTCAAAACATTACATCTCACCAAAAAACATCTTTCACAATCTTAGCCTGCTTGAAACATAACCAACCAGCAAAACAGGCTTACAGTGCTCATGAACTAGTACAGTCCTTCTTCATATCATAACTAAACTTGCAAGAAAGATGCTCTACTATATTTTTTTCCACCCTCAGTAGCAATGGTGCTATATAACTTCTGGGAGACATTTTGAGAATACCATGTGTTGCTTATACTGGTCTCTCACAAGTGTAAGGAAATAAACCTTAACACATACATTTACAGAGCTGTTTGCAAGATTTTGGAGTCTAATTAACCAGTTCTTCTGAAATGAGAAAATGAAGAAATCACAGGGAGATTGAGAAGTGGCACAAGAGTGGAATTGTCTCAGGAAATTAATCAAAATGTGCATAACCAATTATTTGAGAGATGTTATTTCTTCCAATTATAACCAGATACTACAGCTGATGGAGAAGGTAAGGTGACTTTTTACATAACAGCAAAGCACGGGACATCTGTCACTGAAGTCTGAACCCCGAGCCCTGAATTAAGGTTGACATATGGGTGGTTCCCATGGTCCTTCAAAAGGAGGGGATGAGTTTGCCTTTTGGCTTTCCTCCAAGGTGTGGCCGGCCTTGTAAGGAAAGCCCTTGGGTAAACAAGTCCCACGTGCCTCACATTGGGTAAATGAGTGCCAGGTGTCCTGTTTTGGGGATAAAAGCTGGGACCACTTGCAGGAAGGGTGGAGTGTCTATCTGTGAGGTGGATGTACTTTGCAGAGTTTCCTGTTGGGGAAGGACCTCCTGACTCTCCCTGCAACTGGACCCCAGTCAGGTTTAGCATTTACAAACATGGGCTTTGTGGGGAAACAATATGGGGCTACTTCTATCCTATATGATCAGCCTATTGACTTGGTTGTCTCCCATCTCTTCTATGGGAGACTTTGTTTCTTTGTTTATTCCACCTATTATTGGTCGTGCTGTGTCATTCCTGGGGTCGCTGGGTTTGATGTCTATTATGTGTGATCTGTTTGACTTGTTTGTACCCCCAGTGATCACCCATATACTGACTTTTCTACATACAATGAAATCTGGTTACTGGATTGTTTTGCTACTGGCTGCGTCCTTTGTGTTAGGCCAAGCGATTGGCAAAACAGTCACCCAGATCTATTCTGCAGTTAGTTCTCTTAATATCTCAATTGAGACAGTCTCTGATAAAAATCACAGATAAATAACTGTACATTTCCTATTCTGTGGCTGTGTAAGCAAAGTCCACAAGCTGCTAAGTCTGGAAAATACTGCCCTGTGTGCTCCATGTCCTGTCCAGATGCCCAGAGAAATCCAGCTGAGATTGTTATCTTAACCCATGCTCAGCTTATGCTTGCAATACACTTTTGTGCTCACATTATCCCATGCTGTTTGAAAACACAAAACAACTTTGAGTTTCTGACGTCCATTATTTCACCACACCGTGTGCTGTTAATCTTCAGTGCTGAGGGTGGCTTTGTTTTGTTTCACAGTCATCGAACTAAACTCAGTCCATTGGGGTTAATTCATCACCAGCAACCCTGGCAATACTTTTATGCTTCTCCAATACTTTTGTGCTGCTCCAACTGTCCAATGTACAGTTCAAACACACTCATATCTATGTTCACGCATGACCACACACACTTATAGGCATGTGTATATAAATATACAGCTACACACACACATAGGAACAACTCAAATACAGTTCCACCATGTTTTCCTTTAAAAATAATTTTAGCCAGTGGCATTGCAAAATCAGCCTGGCCTATAACCAGGAGCCTGCACCTGCACAGATCCCAGTTGCAGAACCCCTCCTGTAATTGTTAAGCAATTTGCCTGTTAAGCACCACTGGCAAGAGTCTGGCAGATCATACGCTCAAAAAACCATGTTTGTTTGGTTCATATGTTACTAAGACACTGCATTATTCTTCAGACTGTCCAGAAAGCTGCCTGTTGCCTTACTGGCAAAAGGTTCTGCTTTCCCCCTCAAATCAATTAAATGCCCTTTACTTCCAAGGATCATAGCCCAGAAGTACCAAATCCTTCCTAAAAAAGTGTTCCTATCCTACACATTCTTCCTATATTTGGAGGCATAGGAAGGAGCAGGGATTATCTTTCCCTGTGCCCACTCCTACTCTTCTATAGAGGAGCTGGCTCTGAAAAGGGAGATGAGGAACAGTTCAGGCTTTTTCCCTTGGAAAGAGCAATTACTTTCCATTTCCCCTCACTTTGCCCTCTTGCCAGACTTTTTAGTTAGTCTTTCACCGACAATATTATATCCTTCCTGGTCAATGCAACTGGCATGGGCAACAGCAGTGAAAATGCACTGCATCCCAGGTTATAATAAACGACAGCAACCAGACTAAAGATGACCCACAGGCTGAAGGTCCGTGCTCTCATTCCTACGGCTCTCTAGAAACCACATTGTTCTTTCTGTCTTCACTGCTATTGCCCTGCTACTGCATGCTATGTATTACTGGGGTATAGAAAAACATACCAAAAAAAACATTGGCAAAGACATGGTCTGCATAAGCACTGTAACATGACTGCAAATAAGGGCTTCCAAGGAGCTCAGGGAAGTGCTGGCAGAACACATATAGAGGTGGGAGCTGAGAAATATTTACCATTCATCTGATTCCCCCAGCTTCCAAGAACGCAGAACTGCTTATTTACAAAAACGTACACTAAAGTTGCACCAAAGATGCCCGACTCAACCATTGGTTACTCCATATAACACTGAAGGCACTAAATTTTGGCTGCCTGCTCAGCTCAGAAAGGAGCAACAAAAATTAGTCACGTTCTCCATTTTCTTGCACTTCCCTTTCTCAATTCCCCTTCTTTGGGCTTGGGCAGAACAGAGAAAGAGATCAAAAATAAGTAAGTGTGCAGATTTCTGGTGGTAAATGCAGAATCATGTCTCATAAAACACCTACCTAACTCTATCTGTCCAAGAGCACATCTGCTAACCTGAACCAGTTGCCCTCTGTAGTCAGTGAGTGGCAATAAGTTGACAGATTCACCCTCTGGAGATGCCAGTCTCACACATACCTTGGACAAGATAAAACAAACTTTGGAGATGTTGGCCTCTCTCAAAGTTGGCAGCAGAAGGATCCTGAAAAACTTCATTTTACATGCATTTACAAAGGTAATAACATATGGATGAGTGGCAGTGAAAGAGCTGAAGCTAGGTGAGAGGGATCCTGCCTTTCATATCTTGTGGCCAACATAAAGTACACACAGAAATGCATGTCAAGCCTGGAGTGGCGACTGCTGTAGAAAACATAGTACCATTCCTACATCTTTTACCTTGATTGTTATTTCCCCGGTAAGTTTGAGACAAGTAAAAAAACAGACTACCATTCCTTCACCTAGTGAATTTCTAAAATAGAATAAATGTTGAGGCCATTCTTTGCCTTCCTTTATGATTTCCACACACACACAGAGGATGAAAAGCTTTCTAGCCATGCTATTAATCTGCAGGTACTTCAGTGAGAAGCTGATGTGCAGGTTTAACAAACTACTGAAGATCAGTACGTGAAAAATGAGGACTATTGTTATTCTATGCCTTACAGATTATGAACTGATAGCTGTAGTCTCCATCCTTTGCTTGTGCTTCCTAACTTGGAAAGCTCTGCACATTTAGAGGAACATTCTGTTAAAAAGGAAATGGATTTCTCTGTCTAATTAGTCTAAGTGCTCTCTCCTAGCCTTTGTCCTTGTCTTTCTGGGATCTCATTTATGGCGCTATTTAAAAGGAGCCACATCTGTTACAATGAGCTGTCTGTCAACTAAACATCCCATACCAGACACAATTTTCTCTCACCTTTTACTCATACTTTTCAATAACAAGATGATAGATGCAGATTATAGTCAGCAGGTTTTTTAAAACTGCTGAAAGGAAAGTTTGCCCTCCTCTCTATCCTCTTCCAGCTCGCAATATAGTCTTGATTTAGAAGCATCATGAACACCCAACAGAAAGCCTGGATGAGTTCGGCCTCCAAGTTTGCTTTTCTTTAGACCACTAAGAAAAAAAAAAAAGTCATATTGGTCTTTGCATGTTTTAATTGAAAAGACTGTTAATTGCTCAGTAGCAATAGACATATGCCTCCCTGTAAATTTTACATTCACCCCTAGCAGTTGCAGCTGGTGTTGATTTAGTGTTACCCTGATAACCCTGCTGGGTGTTTTTCCTTTGATTTACATTCCCTGTGAAGGGTGGAGGTAACATTTCCAAGAGTGTGAAAACAAAGTGACCTTACAGCTAAACTCTCCTTTCTACAAGCAGCAAAGCAGCGTTTTTTACTGTCTAACCTTTAAAAGCAAAATTCCACAGGTCATCCTGAGAAACATCCGTGCAATGAGTTTTGTTTGAATCTACCCACCACAAACATTCAGGGTCAACTTTGAATGTTTGTCACTTTGATTTTCCCCATGGGTGTTTTTTGCACGTGTACACGGGGGGGGGGGGGGAAAGTAACCCCAGGGGAAGGAGGTAGGCGTTGCGCAGCCGGTTGGCTGCAGGTGTTTCAGGCCCATCTCTGGATGTGCCGTGGGTCCACAAACCCATGGCCCTATGCTAAAGGCTGCTGTGCCACCTCCAAGCCTCTCAACCATTTTTCCCAGCCCAAAGTTAACGCAGGTCCTGCAGCCTCACCACAGCTCAGCTCAAGGGAGCACCCACACCACTCAGGCAGGGGCTGCCACCAGGACTCTGCTGTAGTTTTCAGGCTGGATGTTCGCCACAGCAGCTCACAGTGTTGCTTTTGTAAGACAGCTCTTGTGACTCTTTTGTGCATCTAAGCTATAAATTCTTCGTATTTGTTGTGCATGGTTCGCCAGTGACCTGGTTTTACTGTGCCTTCAGAGGCTCAGTCACAACACAAATAGTGATGAATAGTAACAATAAAAACCTTTGTCTGAAATGCTTCTGTCTTGCTTGTAATGGAGAGCTGCTCAACACTTTACTCTTTGCAAATCTAGCATCATACAGGGGAAAGAATAATATTTCTTTTTTAATCTATTTTCTATGAGTGTATCATCAGCTACTTGCTGCTCTCTTGTGTACAAATTCTGGTAGATCTGAAGTCTAAGTTTAAGTCTAAGTTTTAGTCTAACATTTTAGTCTCCATTGAAACGCAGAAATCGCCCTTCCTGCATAAGTTGTATCTTGAAAGCCAGACTTACCATTCCTTATGAATATCCTGGGAAGGGCTCAGTCTTCACAAAGACCAAGATGTGCCTCTGGCCGAGTGAAACAGCTATGATAAAAGGTAGGATCAACACGCAGGGTTACTAACTGCTTCTTTACGTCATTTTCCACTGTTTCCATGTTAGACAACCAAACTCCATTGGCACCAATTGATATTTAACAACTAATTATTTGAAAGGTTTGGTCTTTTTGATTGCAGGAAGATTTAAATTAAATTGTGACCCATGATCTTAGCATACCCCTTAATTCCTTTCTCTCTAGTTTACCCTGCAGGGTGGGTTTGCTAGCTGCAGTCCTTATCTGATTCGAGCCAGCCATAGAGCAAGCAGTCTTTGCCACATTTTATCTTATAATACAGATACCTCCTCTTGGATTGTTTTTTGGCTTTGCCAACTTTAGTGCAAAGCACAGAGTACAGCCAGAGGGAACAAAATCTATGTTTCTAAACTGTGTTCCTTAATGAGCCTGCCCCAAATTAAAACAGCCTCCGTTATAACATCAAAAACCTTCCCACTTCTCAAAGATACATTGCATATATTTCAGAAGCAAAGTTCATGCCAAAGGGATTCTTTTTTCTTTAAGCTTAGCTGCAAAACTCTGCATTAACTCACTAGCTGAAATGCTGATTCATCAGACCCTACTCATCAGAAATGCCTGTGTGCTCTCAAATAGAGATTGCTTTCTGTTCTGAGAGTTTAGATGCGTCTTCTGTGACAAGTTTCAAGCTTTATGGCCTCAAGAGATACTGAATCCTTATTTGGTTATGGATTGCCACCATAGATTTAGACCTATCAGTTACCCTTTCAAAACTTCTCATGGTGTTGGGGCATGATTTTGTGGGGGTTTTTTTAATTGAATTAAATTCTTTGCTCTACTATTTTACCAAAGATCCTCATTTGTAAGCTGGATCACAGGTGTTATCTGTCCATCTTTTGGGGGGGTATTTGCTTTCAGGGGACTCTAGCTAAGCAGGTACACCTTCTTCAATTGAAATCAAAGTGATTCACAGTGCTATCAGCTCCCTTCATTTTCTGATTTCACTGAAATCACAGGATTCCAAGCAGGACATTGGAAGTTAAGAGAAGACAAAATTAACAAAAGAGCAGAAATAACGAGAGAAGGGTGCTGGGTTAATGGTTGGACTTGATGATCTTGAGGGTCTTTTCCAACCAAGGCTATTCTATGATTCTATTCTATGATTCTAAGGGCACAGTGATGTAGAAACTGGGGGAAACAGTACTGGTTTGGTAGTTCAGGGCAAAATTAATTGCTGGGCAGAGGTGGATGGTGTGGCCTAGAGTGTGCCTAGGGGAGGGCGTGCCTAGTGGAGGGCAAAATCACCTTGCTCAGTAAATGCAAGAGAGCTGACAGTACTAATTTTCTCACACACATTTGATAAATGTAGTTTAAAAGAAAATTACTATTATTCATTTTTAACCTCAAAAATATTACATAATTTACAACCTGACTTACAAATCTTAAAAGTCTGAGTCTGACTGAATCTTTTCAGTTTAGCACTACTGTCAATGGTTCCATAACAAAGAGTTTAGATTAAACTCACCACTAGGCAGAGAGCATATAAGGCAAAGAATATGACAATTTCATAACATGAAAAAAAAGAAAGAAAATCCCATCTAATTCACTCAAATCTGGTGATGAAGAGACTCTAGCAAAATTTCATTTGTGGATTCAAAGATACTTGGGTTTGGCCTGATTCTGTTCAAATCCAGCTCCTGTTGCTATTTGCAATGTTATCAAGTGATAGTGGGTTTTAAAACATTGTAATTCCCCTTGCACTGGTATTTTATGTGCTGCAGTCCCATGATCCCTCATGCAGCTGTCAAAACCTCCAACTTTCCCAGGACAACTGTTACAGTTTATTTAAGTGCTGTCAGTGCCAAAATCTGGGGTATTCTGAAAATCTGAGGGTAGCACAAAATAAACTGAAGCTGAGTGTCAGAAAAAATGAATCAGAGAATATATTGCTCACTGACTGAGTTAATACGAAAATGAATTAGACAATAAAAACCTTCTTTGAAAAGAAGGAGCTGCCACCAGAATTCCTGTTTTTACTGCAAAACTCAGTACTGAAAGGCTCCAAAAAGTAGACATTTCACCCCAGAACTGAGGGTTGGCTTTGCACCACTGTGCAAATACAGCTTTTGCCATAGGACAGGCATGTTCTTTTACAGCTTCATAAACATGGCAGTCATCCAGTCTCGTCCCAGGGAATGCCAAACCATTACTTCCCCCACTCAGCCCTTGCTGTCAAATACTTCCAGTGACTTCTCCAGGACCATTTGCAAGGATGGGAAAGCTACAATGATCCAATCCTAAAGGACCCAGGCAAGACAAGTGAAAAACGGGTGAATCTAAGAAAGATAAGAAAAGCGGAACAAATATCAGAACACAAGATGACAGATGGCTCTTGCCTTTCCTCCTTGTACATTCTCAACTGGCTTTTTTGAGAAGAACCTGGTCTGTGCCAGCATTAGCAGGGGCACTACGGAGGTCAGGGCTGGAAGGCAGCGATGGGATCAGCCAGGAGCCAGTGGATCATTAGGCTTTTCTCATAGAATTATAGAATCGCCTTGGTTGGAAGAGACCTCTAAGAATATCCAGTCCAACCATTAACCCAGCACTGCCCAGTCACCACTGCCCCATGTCCCTCAGCACCAAATCTACATATCTCTCTTTTGTAGGAGATTTGTTGGCCTGCTGGGCTGTGGAATCCTTCTGATACAAAATGTAACGGCCGGAGAAAACACACTGATCAGTCTTAAGGTAAATGCAGGGTTACAGATTTAGTTTTCAAAGTTTCCTTTCAATTTATTTTAAAAAAAAAATTAAATTGGTACTACCAAATTTAATGACAAGGCTACCCCGCTGAGTTTGGAGCCCAGAAAGCTATTGTCTCCCTGGTCTATGTATCCTAGACTGTGCTAATGTTTCCTATAATGCGGCTAATAAGCAACCATCAGCAATAAATGCCTTGTCATCTCATTGTTGCACACAGCAATAGCTGGAGCAGTGATACTGACAAATGAACCTGCGTAATCACTTTGGATTTCTTTGTTACATTTCACAGTGTGAAGACTGCTTCTGCTCAGCACGGCACAAAAAAACAAACAAGAGCTATAGCTGTCTCTTCCATCAATCTCAGCTTATTTTTGTCAGCCCTCTGCCTGTACAGCCACATCCCTGCCACCACTTGGCAGCGGATGGGGGAGCCGATGGTTTGGTGAAGAGGGGATGGATGGTGGTCAGAGCAAGATGGATGGACCTCTGCACTCCCCCTTCTGCCCTTGTAAACAATCTTTGCCCTGTCAGAGCAAGTGGGCAGGGGGAAAGTGAACTTTTTTTTGTACTTTCCAAGGATGCTTCACATGGAAAAAGAGAGAAGTGGGGAGGGGGGAGCTCTCGTTAAAATCCAGTCTAGTCTGCCATTTTCCCTTTTACCTTTTCAATCTTTTTATAGTTTCAAATCATTAACTATCAGCGTGAAGCTCAAAGGTAGCGCTAGCCGTCTATGAAACAGTGACACATTTGACAATAATGCTTTTGAAGAGCTTGTCACATCCTCTTCCCAAATCAGTCTCATTAATGCTCAGACTGTCTCTCTTTTCTCCCTGCTTCTTTTCTCCTGATTTCTCTCTAATTAGCTTGGTTTTTTTATGCTCCCTCGTTCCACAGTCTGATCTTAAAAAAAAAAAAAAAAAAAAAGAAAGGAAAAAAAAAAAAGAAAGGAGGTGGATGTCATTTCCATGAACCCCAAGGCCAAGTTAATCAGCAGAATTAATGACTCTATTACCCATTAGACTTGGGGCTATGGTGCTTATATGGCAGCACCCAGTGTTCTCCGATCCCATGCTTCTTTCACTTTGTTCTGACAAATGCAAACTTTTGCTCTGTCCTGCAAGTACGCTCCTGGGTCCAGCCAGCCCACCATGCTGCTCTCCTTCAGCCACAGTGGCTGCTGTGACTCAGGAAGGCAGCCCGAGCACAGCACTGCTGCCCTCCATTAGCTCTGCAACAGGGAAGGCAGCAAAACTTACCAGCTGAAACAAAGGTGATGGGCAAACATAAGATGGTATTGCTTTTTCTTGTCTCTTTCATGGAATCACAGAATCACAGAACAGCCTTGGTTGGAAAAGACCTCCAAAATCATCAAGTCCAACCATTAACCCAGCACTGCCAAGTCACCACTACCCCATGTCCCTCAGCACCACATCTACACGGCTCTGAAATCCCTTCAGGGATGGGGACTCCACCACTGTCCTGGGCAGCCTATGCCAGTGCTTGACAACCCTTTCAGTGAAAAAATTTTTCCTAATATCCTCTTTCTCACATCTGCTCCTAGCACTGTACCTGAGCTGTGTCAGTCCCACTACTGCAGTTCTCCTGGGGGCTCTGACATGGAAAAGCCACTGGCAGCTCCCAGTGCTTCAAATCCAGCATGAGACACCAGGCTCTGCAAAACAAGATGCTCACATGATTTATCTCCTCCAAAATGCTTTACCTTTACCATCTTCACAACCTGCCCATGCAATGGGTAAAATGTCACTAGCCCTTTTGCAGAACAGAAATGAAAGCAGAAAGACAGGCTATAATGCCAGGAGCAACAAAATGGGAAGAGCTATTGAGTCCAGACGTGAGCTCCTGATGCCCCTGTTGTCGGAGGACATATCCACCAGGATAGCAGGGAAGGGCTTGCACAGACTGGGAGTCCCTTTGGACAGGCAGTGGACTCACTCCTCAAAAACTGTTTGCAGGGTTTATTTCTCTCTGGAAGCCCTCTCACAGCATGGTATGCCTGAGCCTTGCTGGCCTGGGCTGCCTCTCTCCTCCCATACTGAAGAGAGTCAGTCCCGGCTCCTCCGTTGCTGCGGATGGCACCCCTCAGCACAGGCGGCAATGTTGCATTTCAACCCACTCCTCCCTTGCACCGGCCAGCGTGGCATCACTGTGTAAACGAGGTCAGGTCTCAAACTGGGTTATCTCTCAGTCTGCCTCTCCCTGCTTTGGGGAGCACTTTCACCAGGGGATGAGGTAATGCTATTGTTTGCATCGCTGGAGAGAGAACATCCTCAGGCCCCGAGCTGATGGAGAGCTGCTCTTTTTGTGTCACTGAGTTTTGCACAGAAACTTCTCGGTTTTTTCTAGTCTTGTTCCAATTGCTTGATTCACATTTTTAACAAAATTGCATTGCTACCCAGGCAAAATGCAGATAGGCCCTCACCCCCACCCCTCCCACCCCCACTACCTCTGCTCAGGAAACGGCACGCTTTTAAGATAGAAAAAGGGGTATGATAAAAAAGGACTTTGCTCAGATTGAAGAATGAGGGGGACTTAAACTGGCTTTGCACACCTGCTCTAGGCTGCAGCCACGCAGCCTTAAAACTTGTGGCACCACTGCCTTGCTTTCACTAGGAGCAAAGCAACTACTAGCAGGTGTCTCATGTTGAAGCAGCACAGCAGGACATCATCCATGGGACTCAAACCTCCCAGAAGGCACAGTAGTCAGCCCAAAAATCTCTGCGTGCTTCTCAAAACACCTCAATCCTTTTAGCCCAGGTGATCCCTATGTGTTAAAGGAAACAGAAAATTGAGTTTTCCCCCTGCCCTTTGCACACTGAAAGGGTTTTACCAATAAAAATGCAGCCTCTGCGCTGAGGGCAGGAGCCTCTCTCCACTAAAGGGGACAAAAATAAGAAGCAGCATCAAAATGGCTGTGTGAGGCTCTCTGCTCCTTCAGGGTACAGAAAGGCTGGGAGCACGACCTCTCCCAACTCTGCTGCCTGCCATGGACTAGTTCCATCTCTTACCACAGTTTTTATGCTATAATTTCATTATGGTAACCCTGTTTCCAGCTCTGACCATTTCTCTCTCTGGGTACTCAGCAGTGCTGATTTTGGTACCATGGACTCACCCCACCACCGCATTCTCTTCCCCTCAGGTATGAAGGTTTATGATGCACCATGCAGCACACTAAAGAAGCTGCTTGCACAAGCACCGAGCAAACACCACACCGAGCCCCAGTGTGCCAGTTCCTTTGTAGCAGCCAAATGGAGCAGTCAGCTGGATTAAACCTTTGAATTGCAGCTGTGGCACTGAAAATGAGTCGATTCAGGTGCAATTCTACTTTGCACATGCAAGCAAAATCATCACAAACAGCACTGTGAGCTTGGGTGCCCACTTGGTACAAGTCCTTTCCTCCCTCTCTCACGTGCAGCCATGCCAGGTTCTGCAACAAGCTGAAAACACAGTTGTAAAAGTACACAAGATGCTTCTGGATATTATGAAGCCTCAAATCAACCACTCAGCCCCTCTCCTGCAGCTCACCACCATGGAATAACAAGTGACCAAGCATGTTCTCCACATCCTGCTGCCTGCAGCTTTTCCCTGCTTTGGGAAGGCATTTTGCACACTTTCCACATGGCCCTCTTTCTTCTTCCAAATGTGACCCTGCTCAGCAGCCAGCACTTCTTTTATGTAGCTACAACCATGCCATGGGAGGCTCTGGATATGATCTAAGGGAGGAGGACAACACAGTGGGACCAGGATGCTGCAGGCAAATGGCTGCTCAAGGGGTAAGGCTATGGAGAACGTCAGCTCCACCACACAAGTTTTAATTGGCTGTTTTGGACATAGGAGTTATCAAACCATGTAAAAATAGCTTGAATACAGATAAAATAAATGAGAGAAAACTCAGTTCTTCCCTTCCTTTCCTTTTACCTTTCCTGAATATTTGTTCCATCTCCTTAAAGTCATGCAGGTTCTCCCTGAAGGGTCCAATACTTTGAAGCAAATGGGAGAGGAATCTAAAATAGATGAAGAAATCACAGATCTGGCCTGGTTGACACTTGTCACCCTAGCAGCTGTGCCCCAGCAGCACCTCTGCCCTCATTACCTAAGTATCACCCAAGCCATCTGTGGCAGTGACAGTGGCAAAACGTACCCGCTGCTGTACATGTGCTCAGGGTCCCTCTTGGGCTGCAAACCCACTGGAGGTACTGCAATCCTGGTATCATCTTCCAAGGCTCAGTCCTATCTCCTTCATAGTCCACAGGAAAATCACATGCTTTGCAGGCATGTGGGCAGTGTGAAGAATTTTCTTAAATCAACTTCATAATGCAGCAAAAACAGTCTCAAATTTCCCTGCATATCAGGGAGGAAAGTTACCTTAGCAGTCACTGGGGAAAAAGAGTAATCAGTGAAAAAGCGAGGCTAAATCCATGAGTAAAAACCAAGAAACAGCCCAGCCAGTGATTAGCATTAGTACTTATCCCACACAGAGACATTATTTTGCCACCGTATTCTTCATGCACTGTTGTTCCAGATTCACTGGACCTATGTGACTGAGCAATCACTCCCCTCACCCAAAACTAAACTGACCTGAGAGACCATCTTTGATTTTATTGCCTTGCTTTGAATGCCTGTTCAGAATTCAGTGCTTCTTTAGATATAGCTTTAATATGCACTTTTCTAAAGTGCTTTCAACAGTAGACATAGCAGATGAGGGATAAATTTGGCCCAGTGCATTTAACCACAAGAAATGGAGCTAAGGCAAAGGGGACATCTTTGAATTCCAACTCATCTGCACCCCCAAATCCATAATAATAATATTTTTATTTTAGCACTCATACCTGAAGGCCTCTAGGTACTTTAAAAAAATGTATAGAGTAGTAAAAGCAATTTAGTCCCCAATACTTGCATGTTTTAATTCATGGTAGATTATTATTCCTCTGCACACATATTGCTTTAGTCATCTACATTTTTATACTCTTTCTTTTTACTGCACAACTGAGTTCTTAACTATATTTATGGACTGCTGTATTTTCCCTGTACACCTATGCACCTTATTATTTATTCATCATCTCCCATTTCCCTCTAAGTTATTGTTCACAATATATTTTTAAAATAAATAATAAAGGTTAAACTCCAGATTTTGACTTTTTGAACTAAAGAAGAGTTTGCACGGGGCTAAGCAATGTTTGGTTTACATATAGGAGTGAAGGCAGGATTTGGCCCAAGAATACACCAGTCCAGGTAGGAGGGGAACCATTAAGATTCACACTGCATCCTGCCTCCCTTGCATGCCAACAAGGAGCAGACACAGGTATCAGCTGACTCCACACAAGTTGTGAGGAGGATACATTTTGCTAGCACAGACATCTCATTAACCATCAAAACTCCTCATAGCAGCAGGTTAGCCAAGGCTTTAATGGTGTGCTGCACCGTTTCCCAATGGTGGAAGCGAGGATGCCCTTGGGAAGTCCTTCCCAGGACCACTGCTCCCTCTGACAGCACCCACACACGTAAGTCTGCATGCAGGCTTTCGACTCAGGAGTGCTGGGGTGGTAATTATCTGCTTTGTAATTGGCAGTGCTGGATGTTTAAAAACACTGCACTTCTGAGCCTGGTGTTTTTCCGTGTCTTGTTCCCTTGACGGGCTTTCCCAGAAAGGAACACTGAGTGTGGTTAATCTGAATTAACTACTAAAATGGATTAGTTAAAAATGCATTAAATCTCTACGTGCTTATTCTCCTTCAGAATTAACTTGGCCTTTACGAGACTTATATTACCTTGATTCTGAACATGAACTTCTACACAGGGATTTACTGCAATTTAATCAATCCACTTTAAATTCAGATGGTTTAGCTAGTTCAGATTCCTTTCCTTCCACATGCCTGTGTAGACTAACCCATGACTCAACATATCTGAGGGATGGCCAATGGAGGGTAGGAACCTGTGCGGCATTGTACCTGTTTTCCTGAGAGATGGTGTCCACTTCCTATTTTCCAATATGCACATGCACTCAGAGAACCTGGCAAAGCATCCACATGCCCTTGCAATTGTGAAAGAAACTTGCTGCTGAGAACAGCCAGGATCCTTTCCATCATAACCGCAAAGTATTTTTTGTTGCTGAGTTTGAGATGGAGGAAGAGAAGCCAGTGAGAATCGTGAAGATGTTGCATTAGGTCATCTGTGTCACCACCCTCTCACAACCCAGCCACAGGCTCTTGGACTGCATGAGGAGATGAAAGATGGCATTTCTTACATCACATATGTTCAGTCATTGCCATCTTAAAAAAAAAGGCTTATTACCTGTGATTCTGTGATCACAAGCAACTGGGCAAGTCTCACCAGAACTCTGTGTTGAAGGTGAGTAAGATTCATAAGCAGATGGGTTTGTTCTGGGTTTGATGCCATTCCTAAGCCACTGGATTGATGTTTTTCCTTCCTCTCTCTCTCTCAATAGTCAGACACCAATTCCTCAATGTATTTACAGCACAGCTCTATCCCTCTCTGTCTGCACCCATCCTTGCCCCTTTGGCTCTGCCATCTTGTTACCATCAAGCTCTGTACTCCAGAGAACATCTTGCATGGATTATCCTTTATGTGCCTAACATACAGATCTGTTAAAAAAAAACACCACTGTTATTTTTTCAAGTTTACCTTCTTTCTGCTCAAATAACTGAAGCATTTTGCCAGACCTTTGTTATTCCCATTCTTGAGGCCTACAGACTCACCTCTGCAAAGGATATCCATGTTTTTTGGTGGCATCATATCCTCTTCCTCCTAAGCACGTTGTAATGCCGGTCTCCAGCTTCTGCACTCTAGCCTCTTGCTTCATCTCCCACTAAACATCTCCTCCATGTTGTCACAGACACCATCTTTTCTGCCTGTTCTTCAGCTTCTTGGGATGATATTTTAACATGCTTACTAGTAAGGACCCTTACACAAACACCCTCTCTACACCTGTCCACAAGGTCCCAAGTCCCAGTTGCTCCTACTGTAAATGCAGACAGTAAATGATAGTTTCTTGGGACACTGGAAATACCCTGGCTGTTAAGGGAGGTGTTGCCTTGTCTCTCACACAACACACACAAACATTAGGTGGTCATATAGAGCTCAAGTGAGAGGCACTATGGAAGATACAGTTAGTGAATTGCCCTTTTGCTTGTATCTTGTTGCAGTAAGAATATCTGTCATTCTCGTAGTGGTTTGCTGCTTGGAGGGTGATTTTAATTAAAATGTAAAATGTCAAACATTAGTAAGAAGGAGGATAACCCTGTGGGGAGTGAGGATGAATCAAATTTATTAGTCACTGAGCAGCAGGCTGGTAGCCCTTCACTTGGAGAAATTTTAAAAGGCAGTTAATGCAAAATACAGAATCAGTCTAATCTCCCCCTATTCTAACTAACCTTCTGAAAAACAGTATCACAAGTTTCCACCGAGTCCAGAAATTAAAGACAAATCTGCTACAGAGATTAAAACAGCCTCATTTTGTGTGCGAGGGACACACAAAAACTAAGTTGTCATTTATGAACTGTAAAGGAAAATGTCTCTCTTGGGCTATTTCTCCCTGTTACTGAGAAATGACTGTGCTTTGCACTGTACTCAGTGTGCCACAGGGCTGTAACAGCCACTGGCATTTTGTTGCAAACGTGAAACCCAGCCTTTGGGACTACTTCCTAAGGAACCATTCCCAAGAGCAGAATTTGCCAGCCCACACTTTTCAGGAGCAAGGATGACTCTAGACCCCTCAAGACTGGAGCAGGGAAGGAAGGTCGTTATCACAGCACATACAACCTCCACCTCTCCTCTCACTGGCACAGTATTCTCTGCAGTTCTGCTTTATGTTGTTGCTGAACCCACTGGATCAGTCTTGCTTATCCACAGACAAATAGTACCTTTGTTATTTTTAATGCTCCCTTTAAAAAAAACCATACCTGGGGTACTTTTTACTTTGTTAGCATCAAGCTAAGAAACGTTCACTTTTTGTTTCCTTTTGTTTTCAAGTTTCAAACTGAATAGATTCAAGGGAAGAGTAGAACAACATCCCAGCTATCCCACAGATATATTGCCTTGCGACTTATTCCCCATACGGATTACTGAGAAGCTTATGAGGATGTTGAGAGCCTTTTACCTTATGCATGCAGCTAAATGCATGTAGAGACATACAGATAATCATGACTTGCAAAACAGGGGCTGTGGGTAGGGGCCTCCAGCTGGATTTTCAGATCCCCTACAAATGGATGGTTGTATTTGCTCTGAGCACCTCTACACTCAACAGAAGGCACAAATTTTGGTTGATAATCGTGCCCTGAGCTTATTTCCAGCCCTTGCACACTGTTAGCCATAGGGCAGGATACAAGCACTCCACCCTGAAGGAGGTCAGTGGACCTCCCATGGCCCACACACTTGGGCTGTGCCCTCACGTTGGGCTGGTCCTTAGTTGCACTGCCTTCATGCCAGGGGTAGGCTGCCTTGTGCAAAGCAGTATGTCCTGTCCTTGAGAAGGTGTCAACTGCTACAGGAGAAATCAAGGCAGTCACCTCAACAGAGAAATGAAATAGGGGATAGTTTTCACACCATCACTTCATAACGCAGTGATTTTTTATTTTTTTAAACTTACGATGGGGTGTAAATTCTGGTAAATGTTTTAGCTAAGAGCCCTTAAAATTAAACTCTTTCATTCAACTTGAAATCTAATTCTATACGGCAGAAAAAACAAGCAGGATTTGAGGGGCAGGGCGGGGGGAAGAATAGAGCAACAATATAGAGCTTACAAATTACAACCAAGTGGAGCTGTCAATAAGATCTTGCTCACCATATTGTCACAGAATTTTCCTTATGTGTCACGTTGGTCATTACTGTAACACTACATGAGAAATCACTCCATCTGTTAAAAAAGAAAAGAAAAGCAGCTGATATCCTCCTGCAAAGATGAAATTAACAAACACTCAGTAACTATATTCCTTTCAACTTTTGCAATCACAATTTTAGTTCCGCTTTATTTGTGCCACGCAGGCCACCAAACAGTTCTACTGCCACAGTAGTAAGGCCCTCAAAAAGCTGATTAACCAACACAAAAGATGCTACTTATGGAAACAGCAACGGCCACAACAGTTTTCATTCCTGCAGTGATGGTTTGGAGGGGGCTTCTCCGGTGGCAAGGGAGGAGATCACAGAATCACACAGAATCAGAGAGTGGTAAGGGTTGGAAGGGACCTCTGAAGATCATCTAGTCCAACCCCTCTGCTAGATGTTAACATTTTGGAGAGGGGAGAACTAATCCAGTCATTGCAGCAGAATAGGAGAAATCTTCATAGAGAGTCAAGATTATTTTGTTGACTTAGCTTGGCAGTTGAACCAGGTGAGTCCTATTACTCCCAGACACGGAAAATAAAAGCATTTGAATGCGTGAAGCAGAGGAGCCTGGAGCAAGAGCAGCAGGTTGCCAGCAGAGGCACTTGGGCTCAGGTGGAAGCCTGGGCTAAGATTTTATGACTTACCATTAACACTGAACAACAGAGGGAGCCCCTAGGAACAGGTTTGCATCGAGATCACAGCTATGCTGTATGTACCAAGAAAAGAGCTGGGTGGGATTGCACCAATGTGCCGTACTCTTCCAGCCTAATTTAGGCTGGAGGGAAACCTGTAGCTCCTGCAATGCAGGGGACATCGAGACAAGCACAGGGAGAGCCCAAATCAAACACCTAATGGACATCAAATCCTAAACCAGTCATGTTTCTCCTATGAAGGGTGAGATCACTAAACACCACTTACCAAAAAGAACCAGCAGCAAAACCAGGAATGATAACCAGTGTATTTAAATAGCTATCAAAGAACAACAGCTGTTTTGAGTGTGATTAGGCAGGACTGTACTGGAGACAGCACATTGCAGTTAGATGGAGCTGGTTGCTCAAAAATTCCCCTGGCAAGCTCCAGCCTGCCTGGGGGACACCTCTTATTCTCTGTGTTTGCATGTGCCTCCTTGTCTTTTCCTCCATCCTCTCAGGCTTGGCTCTGGAGGTACACATCCCACTGCAGGTCACTGCACCAGCTCAAAATGTGACCGGGGCCTGTCATCCAGACTTACCCTGTGGCTGTGGTCAGGAGCCATGGACCCATCGAAGGCTGTTTGGAGATGTACCATCACACTCATGTCTTATGTTACCCTTTTAATGCTCTCCACTAAGCATCTGCTGTTGGCCAGGAATGGGGATAAGAGTCTCATTAGAGGCAGGATGTTACAGTGATTAGAGCTGCTATTACGCAAGGGCGTGGTTTGGGTTCTTTCCGCCAGTTCAGACTGTTTTCCTGGAAGGTTGCTTCAAGAAGCTTGTAGCTACATCTAGGCTGGGAGAGAAAATATAAGAGGCAAATGCAGCTCCACAAACAGAAACTCCCTGAACACAAAGAAGGTTCACTCTGGAGGCATTCCTGATCTGTTTGGTATCCTGTAAGACTCTTCAGTTCACTGGAGGGTGATTTGCAGCTATCTGTGGCAGAAGGAAAATGCCAGTCGGCAGCATCATTCCAACAATCTGCAAGATGGTACTATCGTTTTCTGGAAAGAATTAATTTCGTTAGAAGTGTGTGAGTCGTATCAGTTCATCTGGTCTGTTAATTCATCCAAAGGCTTCACCATCCTAATAAGCTCAATGGCTCCTGTAGCTGGTAGAATACCTCAAAATAATCATTAAAGGTACTCCATTAATTGAATGTTAGTTACATTACAACAATACAAAGACCCAAGTGAGAGCAGAGTTCCATTTTCTAGCACAAGGAAGGAATAAAAATTTAGTTCCAAAGAATTTTTATGGAGAAGGTAAGTAATGGATAGAAAGGAAATTGAGACACAGAGATTTTAAGTGCTGCTGCAGAAGGGTAGCAAAACAAGGAATACAATTACATGTTTTAAGTCCCACTAATACATTTATAAACAGGATTTTCATGTTCATATCAGTGTAAGATACTCAAATAAATTATCCCCACTGAAGTAACTGCTAAAGCTGTTCAGAAATTTTTCACAGAGCTTGAATTAAATGTCACCACAGAAAGAAGTGAGATTTTTTTCATAAGAACCCACCAGTTTCTAGGAGAAACAAAAAAGCAAAGCAAGCAAACAAACAAACAAGAAAAACCCTTCCTGGGAAAATTTCCTTCAAACTAGAGTGAATCTTCTGGCCAAGTCTAGAGAAAGCCCTAAAGGGCTAAAGCCCACTCTGAGCTGATTCAGAGTAGAGACCGGCCCAAGGTTCCCCCCATTTTGGAGCACCTCATCATGGTAGGCCACGTCTTTTTTATTTTCCCTGCGCCCTTTTGCAAGTGAATGCAGCTGGGCTGATGCAGGAGATGAGATCTTCTGTCCCTGTTCTGAACAGGACAAGTAGAAACTTTAAACAAGAGCTTCCCCATCAAAAAAGTACACCCATAGGGCTCATTTGAAGGGCTCTGGAGTCTCAAAAATCTGCAGAGGAGATTTGACTTCTACTGCCTACCTCTGCTACCTATATGCATGGGACAGAGCCACTGGCTTAGCACACATCATGGGTTTTAAACACAATAAAATATGCTGTAAGAGCTGGCGGATTTTCCAGCTGTATTGTTTTGACCAGGGACAGGCCATAGGGTTTGGATCTGTGCAAGCATTTTAAATACCACAAAGTTTGTTGTTACCATTTCTGTGGCTTTGGTTCAAGCCATCCCCTGTTTTGACAAGAAAGGAAACGCTGTCATTCCAAGGCAACACAACATGAAGGCATTCAATGCATCCACCAGTCTGCCATCGTGCAGTTTTTCAGTGTAAAAGGTCAGCAAAACCACTGCACCACATATGAACTTTTACATAGCTGTATTTATTGTGCAAATGAAAAACTGTTTTACACAGCATGACTGATCAAGAGCTTGGCATCTCTGCAAGAACTAGTCTATGTAGCAAACTGGAGTCTATGACAGGCTGAAAGACTCAAAGTCCTTAAATACAAAGAGCTCCATTTAGAAAGAAATTGCAGTGTGTAAATATAATCCACAATCAAGTCTCTCAGAGTCACAAAATAGCATGACTACATCTCTGATTATTAATTTAATCAGGCACCACAAGCTCTTAAGTGAAGAACCCCAACCAGACAAAGGGAGCTCCTTACAACTGTTTTTAGTAGGCAGTATTTTGCAAGAGACATGTGAGTATAGATCCTAGTTTGTAAGTGATCCCATGTCTGAGAGGCAACATTTACTAAAACAAAGTGAGATTATACTGATGTGAATCACAAGAATCTGCACAGACCCAATCCTGCACTGGTAAACCATGTACTCGCCATGTTATGAGCAAACACAAGTCTTTGCACCATTCACAGTAACCTCCATGTAGTCAGGATGCATCAGAATGTTTTTAGCCCACTTCCCTTTCTCCCCTACTCACCTTGTTCTGTCCACTTTCACCGAAACTCTTTGGAGCGATTCAGCTACCACCAAGGCACCTTGTTCATGGTGTTGTGCCACAGACCCCAAATCCCATACGGACATCTCGGACATAGCAAGGCAGCCAAAAATGATGCAACCTTTACATACCTATTCAGAATCACAGAATAGCCTTGGTTGGAAAAGGCCTCTAAAATCATCAAGTCCAACCATTAACCCAGCACTGCCAAGTCACCACCACACTGTGGCCCTCAGCACCTCATCTACATGGCTCTGAAATCCCTCCAGGGATGGGGACTCCCACACTGCCCTGGGCAGCCTGTGCCAGTGCTGGAGAACCCTTTCAGTGAAGAAATGTTTCCTAATATCCAGTCTAAACCTCCCCTGGCACAACTTGAGGCCATTACCCCTCATCCTATCACTGTTACCTGGGAGAAGAGACCGACCCCCCCTCACTACCCCCTCCTTTCAGGGAGCTGTAGAGAGCAATGAGGTCTCCCCTCAGCCTCCTCTTCTCCAGACCAAAAAAACCCAGTTCCCTCAGGTGCCCCTCAAGTCCTGTGAGCAGTCCACTGCTGGTTACAGACATGAATTATATCCATTAGCTTAATTTTCTGACAATATCTCAAAGTGATGTAAAATATCTATATGACAGATACCTACCTTCCCTCTCCCACCCTCCTCCCCGCTCAGCCCTAAGCAAGCAATGGGTGAAAAAAACACCAAAACAATCACAATGTGACATAACATGAAATCTCTGTTTAGCGGATGCATTAATAGCTCAACACATATTCTGATGTAATTGCATTAATTGTTCCTGTCCCAACTGGCTTTCCAGGAGAAAAAGGAAGGTTCATTTAAATACTAAACACAGAAAGCGTTGGGGCTTTTGTTACGGCTTTGCACGCAGATGTGAAGCAGAGTGCTAAATATCAGCACTCCGCCTAGTTGAAGGCTGTTGTGTTAGCAGGAATCCTCACCTATTCGTACAAACTAGCGTGTACCAGATGGCTCCATGGGAGTCAGGAGGCTTGAAATGGAGCAATCATTCAGTCTGCAGATGGAATATACAGTACGCTCCCAGTTAAGTAAGGGGCTCATTTATTCGGATAGATTCTGCACATACAGTGCATGTCTCAGAGGACAAGCCAGTTTCTGTCTCCAGATTTCTAGCAAATTTCTAAGCAAGGTCCATCCTCCATAATGCTTCAGCTATCGGAGTCCAGCAAAAAGCCCCCCTCACTAATAAGGCGGAATTTTGCTCAAGCTGTGCTGAAGCCATACACTGATCACAACATTTGCAGGTTTTTTTACGTCTTCCCAATCTGAAAAATAAAAGGTACTCCAATATATTTTTTCTTGTCACTTATCACGCAAACATTTGGACAGAACCTTCTAATTCAGTGCTCCAATCAGAGCAGAACTACACATTTATATTCTAGTTATGATTATTTATCACCAGAAAAATAAATCAATGACTTAATGCTAATTAAGACCTGCAGCAGCAACCCCCACTGCTGCCATGCAGAGTTCCAGAAGAGAGTCAGCCATGCCTGCCTTTGACGTCTGCAGTAAATGAAGCACAGAAGCAAGATATGTGCCTTAGTGGAAAGAGGCAAGAATGATCCTGCCTCTTGAAGGATCCAGAGAAGTCCAAGCTAGAAGTCTCTGACATGGGATTGTCATTACTTGTAGAAGAATGTAAAGTAGAAGCTGCCCTGAAGAGAATTAGGGACTCAAGCTGTTCAAAGACATCGCAAAGCAACCTTGCTTTCAAGGATGAAGATCAAATGAGCATTCTAGCCTCAGATTTGACTAAAACTTTCCTAGGCAAATAATTGAAGACACCAATGAAAAAGAAATTTCAAATGTATGGGCAAAATATATTCATTTTTTCATATTGTAAGGCTTTGTAGAGTTGATTGTACAGGGGAAGGACTATGAAGAGATATCTGGGTTTTGGTGTGTTTGAACCAAAGCCCACAAAAACACAACAAAAGCTCACATTCCACATAGAAGAAAAAAAAACCTCCCTCCTATGTTTTGGCTTCACAAGCAAAGTGATTAAAAACACAGAGCCTTTCTCCCTATGCCAAGTCTAAAAGTACATCCTGAAAGTTTGGTCAAGCCATGCCCTACATCCGCCCCCAGCAAATTCACTTCCCACCTTCACCCTCCTGGAACACCAAGCTGCTTCAACACACACAGTCCTTTCTGCTGCTTCCCAGAAGCACCGGCACCCTCCCTGCATGAACTAGCAGTTACTGGCCACCTCCACAGAGGGGAAGGGATGGCTTCCAGGCTGGCCATCCAAGCACTGGATGCTGCTTCCGCCCTCTCCACAGCCCATGCTGCTGCTGCATACTGGGGGATTGTTCACTTGACCCTTTATTATCTACTAGTAGGCATAATCTTGTCTCGCTGGACCCAGGACAGGTGACGTAGCATGTGAGAATGGTATAGTTTACAAATGTGAATATCACAGAGAAAGTATTGATTTATAATAACAAGCTTGAGAAGCAGGAAGAGGGAATTGTTAAGGGACTGTCTTCTATCACTTTCCAAGGATGGGAGGAACTCAATTATACCCAGCAGCCTCACCTAATGTAATTGTATTCACTGGCTGTTTGCCTTTGAAGTACCTCTCCTGCAGTATGTCTTGGCAGTGTATTCTGCCACATCAAAAAGGGAAAGTATTACTACCTGTGCTTTTGGAGGGCTCATTAAAAACACACCAAGTAGAGAGATGGAGCAGAAAATTGTTATCAAATCCTCCGGGGCTTTTTGCTTTGTGTTATTTTCCTTCTCAGATCACACAGAAGCCCATGCACTTTGTGGACTCCGTTACAGAAACGTTGATCACACGGACTGCTGTTAATTCATCACAGCTTTGCTAAGTTACTTGTCTTCATTTGCCATGAACACAAACAAATTCTACAGACACACCATATCAAATCTGTTCTCCTGAAAAGACACATTCACTGGTGAAACAAAGAGAAGCATAATGGCAATTAATAAACTAACATTTACTGCACTAATTAGCATCTCCTAGAGGGCTTGATTATGTGTTTACAGCAGTTAGATACAGCTCAGTATGAGAAAATACCCACATTTCATACATCAAAAGACATTTCTTTCATATTTCCTCTTCCATTCTTAGAGTAGCAACGTGTGAAGACAGGAGCAGGAAGGAAGGTAGAATGATTCATTACCATGTTTCCTACTGATTTGCACATTCAACTTTTTCTTTTTTTTGAATAAACACAAAGTCATAAATTAGCTTGTAGCAAAACAGAATTAATTGAATGTCTTAGTAGGATCATCAAACCAAGGTTTAAAGTCAATTTATCTGCCTGGGATTTTGCTAATGTAGCTTCAGCTCCTTAGGGCAAGAGTTGATACTGTGCATGGGACGCAGAGGCCCTGGAAAACACAGACCAACGTATGTTTTCCCTATTTACGGACAAAAAAATATCTCCTACACATCATGCACAAACACAGGTAGGTGCATACACATGTACATGTATTTACATTCAGAGAGGAAAAAGCGTGAGCCATAAAATAAGCGCCCTCAAGAAAGGGATTTTATATCAAGATGATAGTACAAGGATTTCAAATGCCTCCTGAAGACATCTAGTCATATAAAGATTGTCCCGAGTTTCCTAGCATCCTTATAGTACCATGTTATTTCCTTACCTCATGAACAATGCAGAAGCCACAACAGACACCAGGAAACAGTTTGGTTACAACAGGCCCTCAACCTAAGAGGTTCTATTCTGCGGCTGGAAACAATTATGACACAGAAGACAGTCCTGTGGCTCTGGGAGACGTTTTGGTAACAAATACCATATTAACCTCTGTGGATACTTCATAACAGCCAGAATATTTCCTGTCAAGAGGGCTTTGGACAACAACCGCTCCAGCTAAGTGAGGCAGATGGAGTAGGGCAGGAGCGGCCTGATGTAGAGCACGCCATCAGCCTTCAGCCCACTCCTGCAGGCAGCAGGTTGGTAGGGTTTCCTGAGCTGGTTGCACAGAGGAAAAATGCAGAGCAGAGCTTGAAGCCTATCCTGAGTGCTCTGCACTCAGAGATGCTTCCTCCAAGCAATGGCAACAGATTTTTATGGGACTGGTGAAAAAAACCCACCAGGGCTCAAAAGCAGCTCCCAACTGTACCTGGCTAAAGGAAAACTTCAAGCTGAGAAAAGACAAAGTACAACCAGCATGTCATTAGGTAGGAGAAGGATCACACACACAGCAATTCAAACAACTTAAAACACGGGGAAGAGAAAGATGACCCAGTGCAGCACTTAGCACAGCTTCAGATGAAGTCAGTGAGAGCTGTATAGGCTGATGCCAAAGGCCAAATGCAGCACCTGGCACATGAACCAAGTCAGTGCACTGAGACAAACAGACACGAAATAAATGGCATTTCAAATCTACAGACCTGTGACACACCACTTGCCAGCTGTGAGCTTCTCACTTGTTTCATTGCACACACATACCTCATGCTTTTATTTCTGTTTACTACTTGCATTTCAGGAAGACTTCAGTCTCAACCAGCTGTGCCAAGAACCATGTAAGTGTATGGTGGTAGGAGGCAGGATCTCACAATCTAGCAAAAGGAAAAAGAAGCTGCAACAAAGATGAGAAATTAAATGATGAGACCTGTCAGGAAGAGCAATAGGCTGCTCAAGTCACATCTTTAACACACTCTGAACATAGCAACACATCAGACTGCTTATACACCTAAAGATACAGACAGCAGAATGACACAAACAGGAATCTCCAAAAGCACCCACGTTCAGATCCTCCTGAATTGGGTACTCAGAAGTTTTTGATGATACCGGTAGGTGCCTTTGAATCACTTGCTGAGCAAACTCATTTTAAGAATTTCAGGATGAGAGAGACACTCATTAGCTCTAATCACAGCTTTAGTCACAGCTGGTAGACAGAGCACTTCCCCATTTACCAGCAACCCCTGAGGGGTGTTACCAGTGCCCTTACCTTTCTCCAGGAGGAAAGCAGTTGCCTCAGAAGTATTCCAGCTTGTCATCACTTTCTCTCACCATGCTGGCCCTAACCATGGATGCACACCATAAGTCTGGTGGGTCTGCCACATCATCAATATGAGGGCGACCACCTCACCTGCTCTCCCAAACCACAAGATCTAGCTCCTTGTGTGGATAGGAGCAAGTTGTCCCAGGCTTGATCTCAGGTAAAAGCAATGCCTGTGGGTCATTTAAAACCCATAAGGCAGGCAGCTGGTGCTCAGGTTTGCTAATTCTCAACAGAACACAATCAGCTACTGCTTTTAGATCCCAGGGGGGACAATCATGGCAAGAATGGCCTTTTTGCACCTTGGGCTGGCCCCAAACTGTGCCCTCTGCTGCAATAGGTGCCATTTTTGCAATTTTGAACTCTTTGAAACTTCAGCCCTAAGTTTCAGAGATTTTCAAGTATAGCAAGCCAGCCCTGAAAGTATCCCCATGCTTCAGCCTGTGCCATGCTGAAGTGCGGTGAGCACTTGGACACATAACACGGATATATAAAGATGTTTGCTCTCTCTTCTGCCTGGCCACCTATTCATTACCCCACAGCTAGCTGTACTCCCCAATTTACTAATCTGTTTGCTAGAGACAGTACAGCAGCATCTTAAATGGGATATATCCAGCTGGGAACAGGGAAGGCAAATAGCTGGCAGTACCACTGCCTTCCTCTAATGGTCCCAGCTTTCAGCTGACTTCTCCCTCACCAGCTGTCTGTCCTTCTTCTGTGAGCATGGCTGGCTGCAGACCGTCTGATACGAAGATGATGTCTGGCACCCCATGCTCTAAATAGACTCATTGATGTAGCCCCTCATCCTTGCCAAACACCCCAGAACTAGGATAGATAAGGGAGAGCCAGGGCTGAATTGTATGCACAACTGTATTACCCAGGAATAATACAAATATTTGGCCATATATTCAACCAGCGTTCAACCTAGCACCACTAGCTGTAATGGACCAATGCCATTTCACATCAGTTGTCCTAAATAGGAGCAAGCTGTTCACAGCACATTTAGCTGTAGATACAGGAGAACTTCTGAAATTCTTTATGAAAGACCTATTTTCCTACTACTTCTTCAGGAAAAATTCCACTTTCATCTTATGGAGGGAACTTAGGACTAAGAACTCCTTAAGAGAGTCAGCCATAAAGTAGAATCAGGACTGCTCTGAAATTCAGGCCCTAAAGTGTATTCAGACTCCAAGCTGTCCCACATATAGACTTCTCAGGTATATCTGTGTGCCTTCAAAATAATATTTATGTTTGTAGTTTCCCATACTGTGCACATAAGTTACTGCCTTCCTCTCCCAGAGAGAAGACATTTGCCTTTCTGCTATGACCTCCTCTTCTACAGAGGAGAAGGTCCCTCTGGCCCATGGGCTGGGCAGTGCATTGGCTCTGTGTACTTCGTCAGCAGCTACTTTTTGCAGCTACTTAGAGAAACGAGAATAATTACAAAATCCTGCAAATCTATCTGCTTGAAGAAAATTAACCTGTTTGCTTGCTTGCAGTAGAAATTACCCTGCTCTAGTTAATAAAAAGATTGTTTATTTTTGGTGAATTTACATTTGTTGGCAGCTTGAATGTCACTCCAGCTCCACTGCTTCCCTGTCCCTCCCTTTCATGTGATCTGAAAGCAACTTTGGTTTGTTTCTCTCACTCACAGCAAAGCAAAGCTGCAATAACGGCAAATGGTCCTTGAAAATCACAGTCACATTAGGCTTCTGTTCAAATAGCTTTTAGGGCTGCGATAATGGGAGGCATTCCTAATAACTGGTGACTCAGTGAGACCCTGCACAGAAGGCCTCCAAATGACAGTACACAATTTAGAATTTAATCTAGAAACAGTGGCGGTGATGAGATTCCAGCTGGGGACCTTCTGGTCTGGAGGCCAGTGCTGTACCAAATAGTCTACAGCAACTACTTTACCCAACCAGAAAGGAGATGAATCTCTTCTCTTCCCCTGAACTTCAGGGCAACTTTTGGGGTGGCATTTGATCCGTGAAGCAGAAAGAGCCTTCATTGCTGCCTTTACTCTGGAGTCTCACCATCCTGAACCACAGCACGTTAAACCACTGATATGTGGAGAGCATCCAGTCATGCAGCATTAATACGAAAGTTAGTTCTTGAACACAGAATTTCAGCACACTTCAGTTCACAGGCCACCCAGATTGTGCTTTTGGACTGTCCTTGGTCTGCTATAAATCTAGAGTGGATGCATTCACCCAGAGAGAGCAAAGAGAGTTCACCCCTCGCTCTCCCAGCACACTGCTTATGTTGAAATCACATGATTTTAGCATGACCTGTGCTCAGTAACACTGCTTACAGAAACCATGACCCCAGTGGCAAAAGTAGCATATTTTGTTTCTTAAAACAAAGCCTCGAGACCCTCAGTCTTTGCCTCCATTACATGCAAAGGGATGGCAATTCAGAATAGACCTTTCTTTCCAAGAAGGGCCATGGTGCTTGGGTGGCCACTGGAAAACAGCGGATGGCCAGAGACAAGCACAGCGCTTGGAAAAGGAAAGGATGGATGAGGGTCTCCTCGGTATGGGCACACCCTCCTATACACCCCTGTTTAACGTCCCTCTGATGTGCCCTGGTAGCATCCAGTAAGAAGAGTAGGAAACCTCTCACAGACGCAACAGAGAAAGGCCAACTCCATCTGAGGAAACGGGTCAGGAGGAGAAGTGATTGTGCTCAGATGGTTGGGTCCCATTTGGTACAAAAATCACTATGAACAATAAACTTCAAAAAGCCAGGACAGCACTTACTGACTGGTAGGCAGTCAGAACAAACACCAGTGTTCTGGAATTTATTTATGTTTTACTATCAGTGGTCTTCGAATGGGGTGCAATACTTGTTAACAGAGTAATTTGAGTTATCCATACATAGTTCAAAAATACAAAGAGTTCATTGCCCAGATATCTCTATTTAAAATAGATTTGCCTTTGTTCAACAGTGTAATGTACATGGCTGAGAAATGGCAAGGTGCCAAAATGAAACTGCTCCTAATTTTCAGAGGAGGCCACCGGCTAATTACACAGACTGCAGGTGTGAAGAGAGAAGCTCAAAGTAATCAATAGTAGTAATTAATCTGCTAGACTGGAGCTAAAGAGCTAACAGCTGGACATCAGGAATGGACACATGCAACAAGATCAGCAATAATTACCTCTTTAAATATTGAATTTCCATAGCAACAATTAAGCATATAAATAAAGGCTTGAAATCAAGGCTCCGAGGCATGATGCTGAATTGCAAACACAACATTCTCCAAATCAACCCGTTTAATAAAACAGTAACAATATGCTTGGGCTGGGTCGACTGGTCTCTGGTGCTAGCAAAAGCTCAGCTTCTGCTGCCTCCAGATTTTTTGGCTCTTCCTCCTTGGCTGCTTCCAAACCCAGAGGTTCTGCTGTAACTTCTCTTCAGTCAACTAGCATATAAAGAGACATGGTGCAACACATACCCACAACTCAGTCTCTCCTAAGGCTCTCCACCTTACAGGTTTGGCTTTTGCATCCTCTGGAGATATTTAATTTCAAAATACTCTGCTAATGCACAATTTGGATCAGTCTAATGGTGCCATCTTGACTGGAGAGTGTCAGAGCAGTAGCTGGTAGGCACCCTCACTGCAACCTCTGCCAGGCTGTCAGATGGATCGAGTGCCAGAGCGACAGCTCTGTGGGGAGAAGTTTCTCTGAGCATTGGAAGTGCTGTGGTCTGAACCCCAAGCCCTGAATTAAAGTTGACATATGGGTGGTTCCCACAGTTCTTCAAAAGGAGGGGATGAGTTTGCCTTTTGGCTTTCCTCCAAGATGCAGCAGACCTTGTAAGGAAAGCCCTTGGGTAAACAAGCCCCAGGTGCCCTGCATTGGGTAAATGAGTGCCAGGTGTCCTGCTTTGGGCATAAAAGCTGGGACCACTTGCAGGAAGGGTGCAGTGTCTGTCTGTGAGGTGGATGCACTTTGCAGAGTTTCCCTGTTGGGGAAGGACCTCCTGACTCTCCCTGCAACTGGGCCCCAGTCAGGTTTGGTATTTGCAAATGCAGGCTCTGTGGGGAAACAATATGTGGCTACCTCTATCCTATATGATCAGCCTATTGACTTGGTTGTCTCCCATCTCTTCTATGGGAAACTTTGTGTCTGTGTTTATTCCACCTATTATTGGTCGTGCTGTGTCATTCCTGGGATCACTGGGGTTGATGTCTATTATGTGTGATCTGTTTGACTTATTTGTACCCCCAGCAATCACCCATATACTGACTTTTCTATGTACAATAGAATCTGGTTACTGGATTGTTTTGCTGCTGGCTGTGTCCTTTGTGTTAGGCGTAGTGACTGGCAAAACAGCATCCTGCCACCATGGAAAGTGCTACTATTGCCTCTCCTGGAAGCACCCAGAGACCTCTCCTCATGTCTCACAGCATGGGCCCACAGGGTACACAGCAGTGTTGTGTTCCCCCAGCACTTTTGTGGGGTCAGTAGCACCTGCAGAAATGGATATCCACCTTCCCTCTTGGCTTAACCGTACAGCTTCATCAAAAGAGCACTCTCATCCACGGAGGCTAGAGGTGCCATGAAACCTTCATTCAGCTCAGGCTAATCTCAATAAATGTTACTTGCTGATGTATCGTGGCTAAAACCTGCCTTTGCTTATCTCAGCAGAGATGTCAAGGCCATCCTCTCCCTGCTACAGAAAATTCAGACCAAAGGAAGAGGCACAAATCTGCTCTTGATGTTCTGTGGACCAGAGATGGCTTCACGGATCCTGACCTCTGCAGGCTGCACTAGCCAGGCAGCAACCACAGACCACTTTACTGCACAGTTTGGAAAAGTTTTAGCAATTGAAGCAGCCAAGGCCAGTCTGCCTTCAGGTCCAGGCTGCTCATAGGTTTACTGCAGGGATGAGGTGCCTTCTCCTTCCCAAGAGTTAAATAGGATCTTTCCAATGTATTTGACAGGCCACACATTAACTCACATCTCAGTAATAAGAAAGAAATCCAACCCATCCACTCAGCAACTACGAGCAGAGACTATACAAACCACCATCAGAAGCATTATCCTCCCTACATCAGCTTTAGCATTAGGAAAACTAAATCACACCTACAAAAATCCAAAGAAAAAAAAAGAAATACCAAGTTACATACTTCGTTTTGATCCCTATGTTTCCAGAAACAAACCTAGAGCTAGATGAAAAGGGGGGGAACTGGTTTTTGAATTTTTATCTTAAGTTTTCTGCACTTTAAACATTTCTTTCTCCAATCATTTATCATCTCAGATTTTTCCTGCTTTCCAGGAATTTTTTTCTTTTTTTTTTTTTCCCCTTAAAATAGCTAGAAGGGACCCATTTCTATAACCTAATACTGGCTCCAGTTAGATAATTCACTCAATAAACAGAAATTTCTTGAACTTTCCATTGGTTTCAGTGAAACTTTATAAAGGTCCACATTAACTGCTATAAAGGTAGTATGGGGATCTATATTTTTTGCCTCAGAAGGCATCAGCATTTCGTAATTGCCTCATGTATTGATTCCTCCAACCATTTCTGAATCTCCATGGTCTGTAAATATTTCTACACACTGTATTTCAAACTCTTCTGTAGTATTGATTTGCAATGTACCTGTGATATTTTACCAGTACAGTGCTTTTGCAGCTTTGGCACTGACTGTGTTTTCTGCCTTTCTAACAAGCGTGCAGCAGTTCAACTCTCTGAAGAGCCGCTGCCAGACATGAACAATACATGTAAGCTGAGTTTCTTTTTAAAATAAAGCAATGTGCTTGAGTAAGTGACACGTTTGACTTTGTATCAGGCATATACAACAGCAGCTCAACTCAATCACTAGCCCAAAACTGGTATGATGAGGTTTGCCTGCTTCTCTCCCACACTTTCCTCTGTGGAAGAAGCAGCTCAGCCCTCCATAGGTGACACAAGTGCCACTGCACCATTGAGAAGTGTTTGGGAGAAGCAGAAACTGGTAGAGAGCTTCTTCCCAAGCTCCTCTCTGAGCAGCACCTACGAACCCATCTGCCCTGATGTCTCAGTGGTCGGGTGCTGAGGACCAACACCCCGGAATTGCAGAGGTTCTGGCCCTGGAGGAGAGGAGCTAGGCCAAGAGAAGAGCAGACAGACAGCAAATGTGGCTGCCCAACAACAACCATCTAGAACAAAGCAGCAGATCCAGCCCTCCAGTGCCTCATACCTACCCTCTTGCAAAAAGTTATGGATGTATGTGGTGTAAAATGCTGCCATTCTTGTTCGGGGACTGAAGAGAAGGAGCCCATGGGGAGTTCAGCGCCGTGGGGCTGAAGAGCAGGGTTTGTTCTCAGCTCCACTACAGCTCTCCTTTCAGCTAAATCACTTGCACCCACCCTACTATACCCATTCATCACTGTGTTGGAAAGACATGTGAAGAAATAACGTCATCTTTTTTACCTGCATCTCCTAGCTGGTTTTCAAGAAAGGATATCTGTTTCTTAGGGAAGCTTGTCTAGATTAGGTGGAGAAGTCACAATTAGCCTTCCCTACCCTCCTCATCCCCCAAAATGGGCAAACTGCACATGGTGGGGGCCAGGATCTGTGTTAAGGCCTCTATCACCGTACAGCCACAACAACAGTGTTCACTAGGTCAGGTACTCATGTCGACCAGCTGTTAGAAGATTCAGAAGATACAGTACTTGACCCCAGCCCATCCTCAGAGTCTTTTTCCCAGTGGCTCTTCTTGTGCAACATCAGTAGTCCCCTTCCTATACGGAAATGAAATTGGAAAAAGCCAGTGAAACACCTTCTCTCCCTCCACTATTCAGAATACATCAGGAATCCCCATGTGCACCTCAAGGAAACGGGGAGGCAGAGAAAGAGGGATCCTGTAGTCTCAAGGCACGAACATAAGAACAGCAACTGTTCGCTCTGCCCAACTCTGGGCAGTAAATTTAGATGCCAATGCTGAAGGAGATAAGTCATCCTAAGCTGCCCATATATTGAGAGAGGAAGGTACTCCTCTGAATTTGTGCTCAGAGGACTATATTAAATTTCTGTTTGTCCTCTCCTACCTGGTGCACTAAGCCTCCAGAAATGTCTATTACGTATGGTTCAGAGGTAGGTAGGGTTTAAGTTAACATTAGCATAAGCTTAAAGGTGGTGTTCAACTGTAAGTATTTTGATGGAACTGCAATTATTAAAATACAGTGTGGAAAAATAATAGCTAATATTAGTACAGCTGGAAATCAAGCTAGGGATGGGAAAGGGATCCTTCAGTTTCTTTCCTATACAACCATCTTTTGGGGAAGAAACCACAATAAACTACCAGGTCAGTGTCAGTTCATCAGAAAAAATGCCAAGGCTGCCTTTCTCAGGATATTTTGAGCACATTCACACTGGAAATACGCAAGAAAAAGAAGTCTCATGACATTTCTGCCAATTCATGTCTGGATTGCATTATCATTTGAGAAAGAGACGGAGCCCCTCCCAGAACAGGGAGTCATTTCCATGAAGAGCTGTGAAACAGAGCCAAAGCTCAGAGTGGATCAACGGGGAAGCAAATGCAGCACAGCCCCAAGACCCCAGATCGCCCCGCAGCAAGTGGAGCAGTCCCTCTGGGGCCTGCTGCTGGCAGGAGAACTAGGAGCTGCTCTTGCTAAGAGCCAGGCAGCTGGTTTAAACACTCAAGTAAGAGTTTACAAGCTTAACTTTAAAGACACTTCTCTTCCAAAAAAAAAGAACCCGAACCACTTAGCTTCTCCTGGCTCACATCTCCCTGTGAAGGGTATTCACTCGGGCTCACAGCAACTTTGGCTCTCGTTGTCAAGAGAAAAGCTCTCCCATAAGGAAATTACCAGAAAAAATGTCTACCTCTGCTGCTCTAGATTGCACCTGGGAGAAGGGCCTCTCTTCCCCTTGACCAAGGCAAGAGCCTAGAGAGATTAACCTTGCTGGGCAAAAGATAACCTCTGCAAATACTCCTTAAGCAACATGAAAGAGTTTACAAATCCCCCAGCCAGTACAAGCTTGCACACCACTCTGCAGAACCAAATTGACTTGGGCCAGGTACGTGTACACCACATGCAGGTGTATATGTGCACACGCATGTCTATATGTGACCCATATGTACACAATAAACAACTTTGTAATTATTGTTTCATTATAAAATAGCCTTTCAGAGAAGCATATCTTTAAAAAAAAAAATAAAAAAAAATGTCAGGCTTAAATAGCCCTCCTGTTCCTGTTTTCTCCTAGTTAGATTACAGTTTCCTACTGCATAGTTGGCTCATTAATTCATTCTGTACTTTCCACACATCTTTGGACTTTGTCCTCCCACAGCATGCAAGATCCAAACACACATAGAAGTGAGATTTGCATGTATGGTTGGTCCTTGGTTGGTGGTGGATCCTGACAAGTGCATCTTCTGTTGCAGGGCTCATGTGCTCCCTGGGCTGGCAGCCAGCCAGTAAATCCCAAATCAGGTTGACCAGCTGCATGTAGTGTACTGAGACACAAAGTGGACAAGGAACCGTGGCATTGTGTGCTAACAAGCAAGGTCTGTGTCTGATGGCAGGAAAGATGGCTGCATAAACATCTCACATCTGTTTGCCTAGCAAACGCCACCCTTATGGAATACTATTAACTAGACAGAAAGAATTGCTGTGTGCTTTTGAAGGTATCTCCAACCCAAAGAAGCCACCAAAATCATCCTTCAAATTGCTAAGTAGTCTTTAGGTTCATTGTGTTGACAGATTTCCCCTTCTCATGCTCCAACCTCATGGCAGACCCCAAGTACCTCTTCCCTCACGTTTGTGCTAGCCCTCTGCAGACTCCATTGCTTATGACCAAACACAAGCAACTCATCCTTTCCTGCATGCCATCACAAGCCACTCGCATAATGACTTTGTGGGAAGATATTAATTCTCTCAGGGAGCAGCTAGGCAAAAAGAGGTAACATTACACAGGCATCCATCTCCTTGTATGTCTGTGCAGTAGAAAAGCACTGCTGCGTCAGAGACCTGCTGCTGAGTGAGTGTTAGGGTAAAAACATATATCAGTGCAACACATCACAGCCCCTAGATATTGAAGGGGACATTTCAATATGGTCACACATCTAGTGCCAGCAGACAGGCAACTCCTTGCAACTCTTGTAAATGACCCAGTGCTTAATACACACAGCTGTTTCAGGGAGACTGGCATGATGGGTTATGCCTTGTAGTGAAGCACAGTTCTACAGCTAAATGCACTACTGTTTTGCCAATTAGTAGGCCCAGTAAAAAGGACACAGCCAGCAGCAGACCAACAATCCAGTAGGTAGGTTCTATTTCACGTAAAGGGGTCAGTATACAGAGGATTGCTGGGGGTACAAACAAGTCAGATAGATCACAAATAACAGACATCAACCCCAGCGACCCCAGGAATGACACAATATTGCTCATAACAGATGGAACAAACAGAGACACGAGATAACCCACAGAGCAGATGGGAGACAACCAGGAGAACAAGGCAGTTACATATGACAGAAGTAGCCCCATGTTGCCTCCCCACAAAGCCCGCGTTTGTATGTGCCAGACCTGACTGGGATCCGGTTGCATGAGTGGTCAGGAGGTCCTTCCCCAACAGGAAACCTCTGTGAAGTGCGTCCACTCCACAGACAGACTCTCCAACCCTTCCTGCAAGTGGTCCCAGCTTTTATCCCCAAACAGGACACCTGGCACTTGTTACCAAAATGCAGGGCACCTGGGGCTTGTTTACCTGAGGGCTCTCCTTGCAAGGCCGGCCGCACCCTGGAGGAAAGCCAAAAGGCAAACTCATCCCCTCCTCTTAAAGGGCTGTGGGAACCACCCATATGTCAACCTTAATTCAGGGCTGGGGGTTCAGACCCCAGCACTTCAACTACCCAACTCACGAGGACTGAGAAGATAATTCAGTTCTGTTTCCACGTATCTTCAGCTGAAGTCATTGCATAGAAGTGGAGGTATTTTCACTGAAAAACGGGTAGCCCAGTCTTTTTCAGACACGGTAATTTGTAAAGCACTTGGACTACCATACTTGGTGATTAAAAATACACAAGAGAAGCATAGGAGTCATTTGCTGTGACTGTGCAAATATCTGCCCTATATAAACCCAAGACTCATTGCTGATTTCATTGTCTCCCTTCCAAGTGTCATTACATCTCCTCAGATCTGAACTGTAAAATACTCCAAGAGTGGAACATTTCCTACTTTGGTCTTACAGAGCATCTACTGCCACGAGGTCTGAGCCCCCGTGCTACCAACACACATGCCTTGAACGCTGCTGTTGGGTGCATGAGATTTATTGCTGCTGTTCTCCTTCAGGCTGACACAGAGGACATGCAGTCCAAAACAAGATGACAGCTCTAAAGACTTGGAGCTCTTGATTCTCCAGCTCTGTGAACTGACACTCCCCTCCCCTCCCGCACTGACTTGCATCCCCCAGAGACTGAACCTCTCCATCCCACCACGCACCACTCGCATACCTATTGACGACCACTTTCTCTTCCCACAGGGTAACATCTTCAGTTTTAGCAAAACTACACATGTACAATGCTTGCCATGCTGTTCACACAGGAAATCAAAACTGTTTATTTTTGCAACAGGAAAATCATGGGCTAATTTATACAGATGTATTTATTCAGTGACTCATTAACAGTAAGGATCAGGAACCTAATTTACTGCAACATCAGCCCACAGACTGAGGCAAATTATGTTGCACAGAGAAGCAGGACCCAGGTCTGTCAGAACTGGCTCTTAAAGTTGAGGTTTATTTTTATCATCCATTTCACAGCCAGCTTTCTCCAGCAGGATGGATCCTGTCGGCATTCTCAGCCAATGCTTATCCACCTATCTTCAGGTCTTTTTTGTTATTACTAGTATCATTATTTTATTTAGTGACATTATTTTTTTTAGTGACAATTTTACATATATATGTATACACATATATGTATATGACAAAACTTAAGTGTTCTGAGGATCAAAGGAAAGCATGTAGGGTCCAAGTACTTTAAAAAGCACCTCAATAAATTGATGTCAATAATTGTTCCTCTATCAAACCACCAAAAAAAAAAAAAAAAAAAAAAAAATTGCTGTGGTGGTATAAGGAAAGGAAATATTTTGCTTGATTTAAAATAGCTTTTAAAATTTAGTTTTACTTTGCCTAGTAAACAAATGCAAGCCAATCTTTTCTTCAGCTCCCATTTGAAAAAGTTTGTATTTAAGGCACTTGAAGAATGTAAGAACATAAGAGGTAAGGAGCAACACAGACACCCTGTAGAAGGGGAGCGTTCTCCTTGCCTGCAATGGTCTAGTGGCCAGACTATTCACCCTAGAGGCAAAAGAGCTTTTTTATTCCCTCCACCTGATTCAAAGAAATTAAGTCACCATCTCTAACCATCAGGATAACGTTATAACTATCAGGTAGGCTACAGGGTATTCTGAGAGAGAGTTTTTTCCCTGAGTCTCTCCTATTTGAGAAGTAGAACACCTCCATGAATAGGTACAGATTCATTAAGAGACAAAGAAAGAGAAGCTAATTAGCACAGTTAGCTAGGAAGGCTAGGTACCCAATCCCAGTCCCTTCTCTAGTGAATATCTCATTTTCTGCACAGAGAGGAACCAGGGGCAAAAGACAAGTTATAAACATTCCCCTTCCCAAGCCTGAGCATCCTATAGCTCGGCAGGCAGAGGTCTCATGTGCGTGGCGACTTCGTGGCCGAGTGCCTTGACAATCAGACTCATCACTAAAAGGTGATCCATAATGATCAATCTAACCTGGAAAATCCTCCACCACTGCGTCCCCCACTCTCCATCTTTAAATATTTAGGGAAGAAAAAAGAGAAGGGGAAAGGCAAAAAAAGTCCCATTCTGATTTCAAGACACACATTCTGAAATTCAATTCCCTAAAACCAGCAGTGTCTCCCAAAGACCTGAGACCACAAGTCTTACCCTTCCTTACTACTCCAGACCAACACCTGTGAGCTTCATCAGATGCTCCCAAGAGTTTTCAAATAGAACCAATGGATATGTTTTGAGTGCTGGGTTTTTCCTCTCACCATGCCTTTCCCAGATTGGCACGTGCAAGCTTTAGTACAAGTATTCACTTCTTGTTTGCATTTAAATTTATACACAGCCTATAGAAGATTAATACGTATCCATGAAGATTACTTTTATATCAGTCAGATCAAAATTAATGAAACCAGTCAAATAAGTAGGTGGCTGTTCTACGTGTTTTTATTCTAACATTATCCTCTCGCACATTATACTACCCTGGAAGTGTTTTAATGTATTTTGTATGTGTTGTGAAATGATTTTGTGGTCTCTTACCACTGTACCCTGGTGAAAAACACCCCCTGGTTAGGAGCATTTGAATAAATTACTAAATCCAGCACAAAGGAAGAAAGCCAGTACAGAAATTTGAGAGGAGGAGAAAATCAGTTGCGAGGAGAGAATATATTCTTAGACACAAACTCCCTTGCATAATACTTTGTTCAATAGACTGCATTTTTCTTTTGCACTGAGGGAAGAGGATTGTGCAGATTAGAATATTTTGAGCATTTGATGGAAGGCAGAGAAAGGTTATAAATAAACAGAACCACAAAGGAACAATAGGCACTATCATCTGTAGTCGCTTGTGAATTATGTTTCTGAGTGTCAGTTTGAGAATAGAAATGATTTCTTTGCAGACCATCCAGATCACCCAGCCCAGGTCAATGAAAGTAAGAGTCCCTGCGCTACCTTTATTTGTCTTCAAGACTAACCTCATACAAGACAATAACTTTTTTTTTTTTTTTTGAGAACAGACATATTTCTGAAGAGCTTTTAAATCACACCAAAAAAAAAAAAAAAAAAAAAAAAATCATTTCCTCTAACCCTTCTTTTTCTTTCCATTGAAAGCATAAAACCAGTATTCCACCTGCTAACACTCGCAGACCAATAACTTGAATTTTTGGCACTTATTTATGGACTCAATAGATCCATCCACACCTGCTTTCTCCTTAATTAGTTGGCTATCCGAAAGCAGCAGACTGGCTGCTGCCAGCTTCCTCTACTAATAGGAAGATCATGTAGGGCTGATGTAAAAGCACAAAATAAATAAATAAAATGCTCTCATGCAGAAACTCTAGGAAAACATTAACACAAAAGGGGAAAAATTAACAAAAACTGAGAGGGGCATGTATTGTTGGCAAGGGTTGGGCGATTGCTTTTGCTGGATTATTTTAAGTTAAATCGGAGAAACATTTAAGCCTGTAAACGTCTGTAGGGTAATAAATAAGCAGCATAGGGCCCTGATTCCATACTGTTACACTACTTTGGAGGAGTTTTGGATCACCATGGAGGAGATGAAATCTTTATAAGATGTATAGTGGGAGGAGGCTAAAGAGAGCTATTGTGGTGGTAGGAGTCAAACTATTATTAGATTAGCTATTAGCCAGAGGGAGGAAAATGCTTGAGAGAGATTTACTTTCCACAGTGCTATCAGCTGAGTCACTAGAATAGTAGGCGTTTGAAGACTAAAATGACAGGAACATTGTAAGCACCTAAATGGGCAGGGAATGGTTTGGGTTTTTTTTTTTAAGTGGCATTTGGGTCTTATTTTTCCAGACTAGTAACACTGGGGCAGCATACATGCAAAAAAGTTAGTCTCCCATCCCCAGATGGGGACTGTGTGGAGGCAACACCTCATTGCAACTTGCATCCAGCCCGTTTCAAAGGATGGGGTTTTGCTTTGAACAAGGGCTGCAAGTTGCACAGAAGACTCTGGTTTTCTTTAGCACTCTGCTGCTTTTAAGTTCCTGCCTTAACACATAGGGTACCAGCACCCAGCACAAGGACATCCTCATCCATTTTACAACCTCCAGACAGAGCTGTAATTACAAAGTCTAGTCCTACCACTGCTCAGCCCTTTCTAAGTTTTATTTTTAGGAGAGTATCTCCAATAAAGCACTCAAGTTTTACTGTTTCCAAGGTTCAAAGAAAAAAAATTGCCTTGTGGTGTATGTTAAGACAGGAAGAAAGCAAAACTATGTAATTAAATATCTAAGGATGAAATAGAACAAGTAGGATAGTAAGAATTAATTACTCATCTGAGGGTTTGCTTTGACCCACTATTCTGCAGTCACACCTATTTTACTATTATTTTTCAATAACCCATTTTGTTCTGCTCCAAGGCTCAGACCTGTGATATTACATTAGATGAATTTCCCACATTGTTCTTTTCTGTTAGGGAAGTGGTATAATTATAGCGACTGATGTGGAGAGCAATAGTTTGAAAATGTTGCCTGAGGCATACCAAAGTCCCATGACTTGTTAATAAGTCACTTCTCTCCCAGGGGCTTTTTTTTAACTAATTCTTGAAATAACATCAGTGCTTCATTGTGACATTTTCCTAATATTGTGGGTATGCCGAGAAGCAAGGGAAAAAGGAGATACCTGGGTGTATCTGTTGTAGTGGAAGACCAGCTTAACCCTCAAGAGACCTGAGAAGCCTTTCCTGTTAAATGGCTGAGTCTTCAAAGAGATCTGAAATCTCTGCCAACTCAGACTTTCTGCAGATTTTCTGTGCCTCGAAAGAGCGTGTTTGTCATCTAAAGTTGGGGACTTTTGAGGAAAGGTGACTCAAGGTGCTTCTGTGAGACACACAGCCTGGGGTTTAAACATCCCAGCTCTGACCTCACCTGTGCTGGCATCGCTATCAGGAACTCGCTGCCTAAAGGCTGCCCAGGACAGCCTCCAAGCGAGGGCATCGTGGACTCTAGAGCACCCAGGACAGTCCAGATCCTGCTTGTCTGCCAAAAAGGTGTTTAACGTGTCTTGCATCCACCTGCAAGTGGCTCTAGCTCACTCCAAGCTAGAACACCAGGACAGGGGGTGCGTGCTCAGACCTGGAGCCCCAGCTCCTCATCACATGCTGAGGCAACCCAGGGGCCAGGACTCAGCTACAGGGACCCAGCTTAGAGGAGACAATAACAGCTTAAATATTAAGCTTATACATTACCAGCTTCTGAAGTATTAACATTTCAAGGGCATGGGAAAGGGACCAGGCCAAAGATACAGGCAAGACGCAAATCTTGCCTGAAATGCAGAGTGGAGGGGATGGAGATGCATCAGCCTGTTATTGCAACCTTCAAGCTGTTACAGCCACCACAGGAGAAAGCAGTGAAGACTTGGAGAGACAGATCACAGGTCTGAATTCTCTTCCTCTTCTGCTAGCCCACGGATATTTCAAAACATGACTATAACTTCCATTCCACTGTAACAAAATTTATTTTGTTACACAAAAAAGAACAAAACTACTTAATCATAAAGACATACTATTTCCTCTTTAGTGATAGATATATATATATATAGATATAGATATAGATATATATCTCGAGTAAAAACCTATATGTTAACTTCAACTGCTTAGGTCATCACTATTTTCAACAGCAGCCAAAAAAAACCCCCATTTCTATTACTATTGAGTAAACCTACAAAATTCACCAACAAATATCTTTTTTATCAGAAAGTCTGGGCTGCCCAGTAATATGTACTGCTCTGGATAAGCAGTGCCTTGGAAATAAGAAAATTCAGCTTTACAACTGTCCCCTGACCTCAGGTCCCCTACAACACACTTTGTAGATGCAAGGAAAGGAGGATGACCACTGATGACCATCATGGGACAGTATCTGACACCTTCCTTTAGCTAATACTAACTGCACCACAGATGTGCTGTGCCAAATGGAAGCTGCACACACCTACCTCACACCCAAGTACGGAGCCTACAGCAGCACCTCAACCCAGCACTAAAACTCTAAGTCAATATTATCTGATGCCTTGCTGCCATTAAATCCCCATTTCTAGATGTCTGTTTCCTTGCTATATCTCAATGCTAAAGTGAAATTCCCAGGTTCCTCCTAGCCCATAGGTAATGATTTCCTTTATAGATGCATATATACACACAGGTATGTGCATTCATCTTCTCATCCACCCTGATATTTTTTTCCTATTATCCTCCTAGCTCTGCCAAACTCCAGCTAATCCTCCCATCGTTGAATACTGCTCCAGCTAATACAGCAACTACAGCTGGAGTGGCTGCAGATAAATCCCAGTGAGCACTGCCAGCTCCAGGGGGGCAGAGTTAATGTTTTATTGGCATGTACCTTGATTCTCTATTTCCTGGATTTGAATTTTCCACTTGGAAAGGTCCCTGCTACAACTGGGTCATCTTAACTCTGCATTAATAGGGATTTTATTTTTTTTTCCTTGTAACCCTCAGAGCTTTTTTGTGTTAAGGTAGCTGTAATTATCTTCAAAGCCTTGCTTTCAGAGTTTTAGCATCTTGCGTTGCATATCGTCTGTAGAATCAAACTGAGATTTGTAAAGCAAATTACAAATTCCAAATACCAACAACAGTCTAAGTTAATGCAGGAAGCTCTACGAGTAATTTGACCAATGGAGACATCTACTTACAAACAAGCACATCTCTGCAGCATCACAGAGTGAGAAGTCCCTGTACAAGGAGAGGGAGAAGAGGCTCTGCAGGTGCTGGGACAACAGTACAGAGCCAGGAGCTCGCTGTCATTTCCAGGCAAACATTCAATTTCTAGGAGGCACACTCCAGTCACTTAGAGCGATGACAGTGCAACACACTTGAAAGCCCTGGTGGGCTTTCAACCACCACCACCTCTAGGTACGTGGAATGAGCATCACTCTCATTTTCTGCCCTTGTAGGCAGTCCCACTGATGCAGCCCAGTGGGAGGAATTGGTGACCTCTCCCACATCAGCTAAGCAGCACCTTCCCCCAGTGCAGCTGGGCAGGGTGGACATCCCTAGTGCCACACACCTCCCTGGGCCCCAAACACATGGCCAGTCAGCAGGATCTGCTGTGAGGGAAGTGAAGCAGAGCCTCAAGGAGCTGCCTGGCATTGTACAAGCCCTACCAGGCTAGCAGTGCTGGCACCTCGCGCTCTCAGTCTAGGGACAAGCCAGGCAAGCACATGTTGCCATCTAGAATAAACAACTACAGGGCTTGGTTGACCACCCCCTTCAATCCTACATCCACCTAGTGTGCCCACAGGGAGGCTTCTTCAACCTTCTGCCAAACCAGAGAATTATGACTTTATTCTGGTGGTTTGGCACAATTTCAGGATTCTCCCAGATCCTCCTAAGCCTTGTATAAATGTAAACTTCCCACTGAGACTGAAAAGAGGGTAAACCAGGTCCTGCAGCTTTTCCTTTTCATCATTGCTCAGCTGTAAGTCATTATACAGCAGGCAAGGCAGAAAGCATATGGCCCCATGGTTGCTACAGAGATGAGTGGGCAGTGCCAGATCCCCCAGCCCACCCTGTATAACAGGTACCTGCCCTCGTAAAGGATATGACCCTGCTAGAGGGCTTGTGACATGCCATCAGCATCAGTGGGTACCAGCAACGCAAGAGGAAGCTCCTCCTCTGGCCTCCATGACCCCTCTTTTCCTCACTTCTCTGCAATTCTCCAGCCACGTAGGAAAAATTTCCTCCAACATACCCTGTGTGAGTGTCCTCCCACTCAATACCTAGAAGTAGGTCTAACCTGACATGGCAGCAACTTGAACCATGCCGGAGCATTTCATCTCAACACCTGACAACCTCAGCAGTGCTATTATACATGAAGAACACTCACCCACGTGTGAACGGTCACTCGCAGAAGACCGCTTCTGGGATGGCTTAAAAGCAATCCTAGGTTAAAGCCAGCTAGAGTCCATATTAAAGCTTGGAGCTGGAGTTCTCCTTTATCATCACTTAAAAACATGACAGCCTACACTAGACTGGAGACTAAATGTTGTGGACAGAGTAGCTTATAGTGACCTTGATCAGAGGTTGCTCATTCAGCAGTACAGAAAATGTCAAAATTTCAGCCAAGCAGACATTTCTCCAGGATGACCCAGTTGTTTCAACAATGACAACCATTGGGTAATATACTACTTTTCTCTCTCTGTCTCTTCTCCCCTTCCCCCAACCCCTTTTTTCACTGGAGAAAAAAATAAAAGTATTCCTTTATCTATTAAATAAAACAACTGATAAATTTGACTCACCCTTTTGAATAAACAGGCTTGAGCAAAGGCTATTTCTTCAGAAAATTCTCCCAAATCCTCTCTGTCCTGCCCTATCTTGCTGCAGTATAACTTGGATTTTAATTCCTCAACTAAAGCATTTGGCTTCTGCATTCCATACAAAAGTTTCTAAGTAGAGAGCGCGTTTTATCTATTCCTACAGCTGCTTCTTACAATTACATTAGCTATCTATTTATTTTCCTGCTTGGATAAAAACAGTCAAACAAACAACTCACCATTATGTCTCTTAAAGTATATATGCACTTTTCTGTACAGCTCCGCAAATTCTACAGAGCTTCATCCCCTTCTCTTAATAAGGCTCATTTTAAAGGGCACCGATATTCCCAAGGAAATGGTGCTGCATTCTCTTACTGCACCAGAAAACACATTTCAATCATAAACAAGCTAGCAGCAACCATATCTTTGTTTGGCAAATGGAGTAGTCTCATCACTTAGTCCTGTTCATAGCAACACACAAAGGAGTACTCTGTAGCCAGGGGTAATAGCTGATCCCATAATCTGGCACTAACACTTAGAAAGATTAATTACCCTATTAAGATCTTAGACACTACTAAGAAAATCTTTGTATAAACCTTTTAACTCACAACAAATGCAGCATATTTGGTGCCATCAGTTTGTTGCACAATAAAGGTTCTCACCCTCCCACACTTGTTCAGTTTTGTCTCTGTCTCCCATACTATATAAACACATGCACACATGATCACACACGCAGCTATTTTTCTTTTTTTTGCTTTTTCTTTTTTTTTTTTTCTTTTCTGTTTTCCCCCAATACAAAGGAATAAAGTACAAGTGTGTTTGGAGCAGATAAAGTAAGAACTCCTTCTGTCCCCAAATTGGCTACCTCAGAGATTAAGCAGCAAGAGCAAACGCTCACTGATTCAAAGGCTGCTGCCGTGTCAGAAACCAGAGGCGCCTAAGCAGGTTCAGGTTGTAATCCCTTCACAAATTTTATATCCAAAAAATATGAGGACGGTTAAATTATTAAAGCGTGTTATCAAAGACACCTTCTAAAGTACATCATTACTGATTAGCACTACCAGATGCCAGTGCAAAATAGCTCATGGCCTTGGCACGGCCTCCCACTTCCGCGCTATCTCACTCCCTCGCTCCGTCCTTCTCCGCCACGTCGTCACCAGCAAGAAAAGCCGCAACAGTGTGAACAGACTTAGATAAAGTGAATGTGAGTCATCCAGCAATGGTTAAGATCACCGTTATTGCCCCAGCTATCCAGAAAGCGATTGCATGTGATTAAAGTCTGGCACAATAGAGGACCACATGCTTCAGGCGCAGCCTGTGGGGAAGGGGCCAGGGACTCTCCCTTGGTGGGAAGTGGGAGGATAGAGGGAATAATGCTTTACCTGCGCCCTGCTTCCCTTATTCACATCTGGGGACCAAGCACCAGGCTTTCCACGTGGGAAATACCAGTGCTGCAAGTCAAAGATGCGGTGTAACATTTCACAGTCCTTTTCTGAGAAGGCACTTCCAAAAAGACCACTGTAAAATCTTTGATGCTTCTGTCTTGCAAAGGAAGATCATCTCCTACCCTAGATCCTAAATGCAACAGCATCAGCAGCAACATCACATTGCTAATAAACTGCCCATACTACAAAGATCACACCAGTCTCTTCTCCTAGGTAACTAGTGATAAGACAAGGGGTAATGGCCTCAAGTTGTGCCAGGGGAGGTTTGGATTGGATATTAGGGAACATTTCTTCACTGAAAGGGTTGTCAAGCACTGGCACAGGCTGCCCAGGGAAGTGGTGGAGTCTCCATCCCTGGAGGGATTTCAGAGGTGCTGAGGGACATGGAGTAGTGGTGACTTGGAAATGCTGGGTTAATGGTTGGACTTGATGATCTTAGGTCTCTTCCAACCAAGGATATTCTGTGGTTCTATGATTATATTTGATGCATCCCTTCTGAATGCTTGCTGCCTGATCTTACTATTTTGATTTCAAAATATCTCTGAAGACGCTGACCTTGGGAACATACCAGGAATCCAAAAAAATAACATTCACATCCTAAAACATAGTTTTCTCACTGCTCATCACAGCTTCTCTTGATAATTGCTGGGCCCAAGTTTTCTCGTGGATGATTTCATCTGTCAGCAGCTGGTGCGGGTGGGTGAATGGCCATCATTCCTGGTACACAGGGAACATCTGACACCAGGAGCTGTCTGAACAGCTTTTGTTATTTACATCAGACATCAGCCACACAAGTAGCTACTGCTTTGCAAATCAGACCCTGATGCTGGAGCAGACTCACCGCCTTTCCAGTGCTTTCCCCGTGACCACCCTCAGTAGGGTACAACCCAACCTTGCTATGCAATCACGTCATTCATATAAGCAGTCAGTGACATTATTTCCACAAGCCTACGCTGGATGACCCGTTTCTTCCTCCCTGACATCTGGTAGGTTTTTTGCGACTCAGTGGCCAGGACAGAGCACAGTAAACTCTAATAATCTTCCATTGCCGCATCCAGGTCCCTTTCAGTGCCTTATGGCCCCCGCCGCTCCTGCCGCAGCGATTATGTAGACAGCAGTTGTGCTGTAATTGGGATCCTCCTGGGCCAGCCAATCTGAATTAGCAGCAGAGGCCAGCTGCTCCGCTGCCAGACACATCTTTTTGGCATACCCTCCTATCGGGCACTCATCCCCTCCTGGAACCCATCCTCTCTTCCCGACCGCCGGCAACACTCGGGTGGGCTTTCGATGAAGAAAATTACCTCCTTTCCACTGCTGCCAGCCCCCTCCAATGCTGCAGCCAGCCAAGGCTTTCTCTGAGGAACACTGAGCCCAATGCACATCCCAACATCCCTGTGTCCCGTTCCACAGGGACCTGCTGCTGCTTCAGCTCTTCTGTGCTGTTTTCACTGCTAGAAGCCATGTTTTGCATATAATGGATGTGCACATTTCTTTTAGTATCAAAAGATAAAGGGGGGGAATATGTTTAATATTGCTCTACATCATCCTTTTCCCCTCCGATAATGACCCAGACAGTTACAAGTGTGACCACCTCCAAGTCACACATTCAGAAGCTCTCATTATGGTTTCATCTTTTGTTTTTTTTCCAGAGTTGGTCCTTCACCATTCGTGCCTTCTCTCATTAAGGAGAAAAAAAAAAAAAAGTGTAATTTTTTTTGTTTGTTTCCTACTGCTACCAACAATATACAATAATCTGTACTTTAAAAAAAAAAGACCAGATACAAACCCACCCATGCATGTGCCTTTTCACTTCTGATTTGCTACTATCTCTGGTTTTTCTCTATTGAGGCTGAAGCAACAGACACGCCATGGTCACGTTCATTCTTAGAATACCTCGAGTGGAAAGGGACCCATGCGAATCATCAAGTCCAACTCCCTGCTCCTTGCAGGACTACCTAAGTCAGTTTCACTTCCTTTTTCTAATTATTATTTCCATATTTCAACGAATTGTCTTACCTTTTTTCTTTTATTTTAAACATTATTTTTTTAAAAAAAATATATGTATCAGGTCTACTGCCATCCCTCAAGAGCATCCCCTCAGGAGGAACAGTTCCCCAAGAAATGACAATGCCTTTGCCTGCAGTGCTATACAGCATGGTGCTACAACCATGGCCATCATAAGAAAACCTACAACAGATATGCACCCTTCTTGTTGTTTCGTTGGGGTTGGTTTTTTTTTAACGGAGCCAGCAGCCCATTCTGACATGCCTACTTTCACCCTTCCACATCTTGTAGGGGAGATGGATGGTCCCTTCAGCAGATGAAGCTAAAAATACCATAGCTAGTTGGTGCCATTCTGGTCAGGAAAGCAGACCTTCACCAGCTTCATAATCCAAAATCTAGGGGGCGATTGGTAAAGAGCTAACAAGTTTCATGAAATAGGTTCTGTAAGCAGGAATGTTGTTGTCTAGTACTTCCCATGGGCACAGGTTGACTTTACAGCTGTGTTCCTATTCCTAGGTTGAAATTGTCATCATCTTTCTCTTAATTTTAAAATTACTGTGCTTTCAAACAGGAGAAGGTATCTATGGTGCACCGCTTCAAGAATACCCAAAAGTTTCTAGCACCATTTGTTTCTGTTAAAGTTTTTTTTCTGTTAAATTAGCTTTTCAAATATATATGTTAGAGAGTGAGGACAGTCTATCCTTAAGCTGCATTTTTTGGAATGATATGATTTGTTTAGCCACACTGAACTGCCCACATCCCAGATTATGAAGCCAAAACATACACAAGAGCCAAGAGGTATACTGAAGGGACTATATTCAGGGATATGTATATCCCCCCTCAATGCAGAAGGGTGCAAGCACATCACTGTACAACGTTCAGCATGTGCCTTCACCCCATAGAGCATGTTAAGTTCTCTCAGCCCTTTGCCCATCAATTTGTTCACCGCAGGGGTGGGATGTGACTACTTCGCCACTGCATTGCAATTTCCTTCCCACAAAAATTACCCCAGAGAGCATGACCAGAACTTGCTGGCAGCCCTGGAGATGCCTGCAGCCTGCCTTGCTGTTGTGGTCCCTCTCTTCAGCAGGTCCCAGCAACTTACAAGGATGCACACAAACCCTGGTTTGGTACTGTTGAAGGAAAACAGCCCACCTACCATAATTTTACCTATTCCTCATGAAAAACAACTTGCTAGAAGAGCACTTGGTGCCCTGCCTGGAGCGGATGGACCGACAGATGGAGGGGGAGACTAGAAAAGAGCGCGGGGGCTGGGGGGCGGATAATTCCGTGTAGTTTCCCTCCCTCTAGCGATGGAAACCGAGATTGCGAGTCACTCCTCGTGCTGGAAGAGGACAAGAGGCTCTGAGGAAATTCCAGATTTTATCCCAAAACGTTAGGCACCTCGCATTGCACTGGAGGAGAGGGATGAGCCCTCAGAGCAGCTACTGGACCTCAGCACTGAAGGAGACCACCACGTCCCAGGCCAGGGGCTTGGGAACCCAGATGCCCTTTGACAAGCGTTAGGGGCAGGATTTTCTGCTTTGACCCAAGAGGCATACAAACATATTTCCAACAACAAAATAATATGATACATGTGAACTGCTCTGGCTCTTTCGTTGCATTTTGCCTGAGTTTGATGGTTGCAGGGCTCATAAAAGAGCTTGTGTCTTCACAACACTGCTTGGCAAGGCTTTTCAAATATTTACAAAATATATTTGGTATCCCCTGCTAATAATAGCCCAATAGGTCCCCAGATAGAGCACGAGAGACTGAGGCACTCTTGTTCTGGCTGTTATTTCACAGCCTTTCTTCACAATGCTGAAAGACTTCTCAGTTCTTGTAAAAGGGTAAGAGACAGGGAAACAGATTGCAGAGGTTCCTGAGGCTGTTATTTTAGGAAACACTGCTTCAGCGGTGGAATTGCATGCTTTCTCCAACCAGAGTTGTGTGAGGTCTCTGGTCCTTACTCACTTTTCATCCAACTTGTTGAAACTGAGAATAAAAACCTGTAGAAGCAAACAAGCTCTCTGGAAAGCTTTCTTGGGCTTGCCCCTCCGTAGAGAAAATTACTCGTTTTGTCCACACATTTCTGATACCAGACAGGGAAACCAGAAAACACAGTTTCAAAACTCCCTGTCCTTAGAGAAGAGCTATATGACTGAAGCCCACCTACAAAATGCACAAAGCCAGAGCCTCACCCCTGCCATAGAGTAAATCTTAAACCTCCTGGAGCTGCTCACACTGGAGGAGAGCAGAGTCACAAACTCATGCCCTCACAGGGGTGACCAACCCCATTGTCATTCCTTGTATACATCCACTAACATTAGATCAGGTGTGCCTCGGCTGTGAGTCTTGCTTGGTGCAACAGAGCAGTTACAGCCTGCAAACGAGATCCAGGTCTCTCTTTAAGCATCACTCAAGTCCCACTCAATCTCAGTTTGATGCCTCAAAATGTCCCTTCTCCCCCTCTTTCATCTCCTTTCATGGTGGAGGGGAAAGGAAGAGGCAGGAGTCACTGGCTGTATTTTGGTGCCAGGAACATTAACAGCAGTGCTCAGTGAAGGTGAGGGTGCTCTGTGGGGCACATCTCGGGCTCCAGGAAATCTGGAGTGGGGGCAGCCCTGAAGGAGTCACATCTCTCTTGTTTCCAAGAGCACCATGACAGGCACACCAAGGACACAAACATATTTTGCATGAAAGTCTTGCACAGGACAGCAACACAACCCAAGCAAGAAGATTCAATGCATATGGACACACATAGATGCCCTTCTCTTGTGGCTCTCTGCAAAGTTTTTGTACGAGGCTGTAAACTGGTGTCCCAAAACCAAAATGATGCTTCATTAGAGTGGCCCACATATCACAGTATTTAGGAACTGCATGGAAACCTTTTGTGATGCATTTCTTGTCCGCTGCACTGCAGCACTGAGCCCAGGTTCTTGGTGGGACAGAAACATGTCAGCTGAAAAGCCTCTGAAGCAAAGTACTCAATAGCCATGGGTTTGCACTCTTCCTTATTGCACAGTGAGTGGTGCATGGGGAAGAGGGAGGAGATTCTTTCAAACAAGTCTAAAAAATCCCCTTAACAGCCAAAAGGCATGTCCATATTGCCACCAAAAAGAAGCAAGGAGGAGTCTGCCAGTTAAGGGAAGAGATATGTAACTGCAATGGGATTTCTAGGAATAGCTTTGTTTCTCATTTCCCTCAAGAATTCACATGAAGAGCTGGCAACAGGGAGGATAAATCAAGGCACATAGAGATGTCCCAAGGATTCACTGAGGGACATGGCAGGGCAGTTTTTGCAGGCACAGATCACTGCAGATGAGTGTTGAGCACATTGACATTAGTCCAAGGATGTCTCTGCACGCTACCTGAATTCAAGGGGACGGAGCAGGGTTGTGCGAGCAGAGGTCCCAAGGCTCATCCCATCTCCAGTCATCCCTGACCTTCCCACACATCCAGGCCAGCACTGGCAGCCCCACACACAATACGTGGGGGGGTGAGCTCTGACCATCAGTACTGCAGCACTTATGTTGACTTAGCTGGACTTGATTTGATTCACAAACAACGATCTGCCATAAGCCCTGTTCCACCACATCCTATAGCAACACCTACTTATTTTGGGCTGATGGCCACTCATCCTGATAGGCTGGTCCCTTTGTTTAACCCTTTTCATGCAGATGGCCACCCTTAGCCTCATTCTAGATCTTAGACTCCCAAAAGCTTCTACTGGCAGCCTCCACCACCTGGGAACACTCAGCCACTGGCATCTCATAGGACCCCCAAGACCTGTGGTAGTAGCAGAAACAAAACAGAATGCTTGTGCAAAAGGTGCACATCTGAATCCACATTGCATCCATCCCTAAATCAGCCAAACTGAGTCTCCACAGACACTACCACAAAGCAAACTTGCCTGTAGCATCACAGGCTGACAGTCCTCCAGGCCATGGCTATTTAGGTGCTGGACACACTACTACCCTTCAGTCCCTCTTACTTGAGCTGCTGGTAGCCTGTAGCAGCGTGGGGCCACGTGCTTTCGCATGACTCAACCTTCTCCATTCCCAAAACTAAGAAAAATAACATCAGAAGAGTGCAGGAACAGCCTCATGCTCCATTTCAGCTCAGCTCTTCTGGAGACAAAAAGTATACATGCAAGCATGAAAGTGAATGCACGGAGAAGACAGGAGCAGCAAAACATACATGAATGCACATGTTGTTTCTATATATTTACTTCATAACAGTTGAAGTACCACCCAACAATGTTATCACAGCAGTGTTTCACAGACCAAGAGATGTTCCTGGTTACTAGATACAGTGGTTTTCTACACAGATACTGCAATTTGTCCTTCAGAAAACTTCACAGCCTTGTCATGAATCTCTATGATTTACAGTACCTGCTGCTAGCTGGAGCTCACAGATGGAGCGCCAGTACTCCAGACTGACAATACACAGCCAGTAACACTGAGTGGGGATGTGTCACCTCTATAAAGGTTGAAAATAGGACAAAAATATCAGAGAACAGAATAAACTTCTGTGAGATGCTATTTTAGTCTTCTAACCTGAATATTCAAGCTTAATTTGGTATTTTACACTGAGCTAATTAGACACCCACAAAATGACACAAGACTGGTTTGCTGATGATGAGTGTTCTGGTTTGTAATTCTTCTGTCAGTACACTTAGTCACTTGCTATTTCATGGTCAACTTACTGGGATGTTTTCAGGGGAGTAGTAAGGGAAGGAACAAATTATCAGAGATATTAATCAAAGCGTCATCAAGAAACCTTCCTCAGTGATGTACCCAAAGTTGCTTAACAAGGGTACTTGCCATTTTCAAATACCAAAATTTCAAGATGTCTACCAAAATTAAAGTTACCTTTGCACACTAAGGAAATGGTGGCAGAAGGGAGGAGAAGGAGGAAGACACGTACACATGTACACACACACTTTCCTGGGTTTTAGAAATAAGAAAATATTTTGTTATATCAACATCAGACCATCTAGAAAAACGTTGAAAAAAATTAACAAGCTAATTGTGGGATTAACCAGCTATGTTTAGCTGTTCAGCAAGGGCAGAGGGTGCTCAGAAAGGAACATACAACTGGGTATCAGTGGAAGTCTCTGCCATGGCAGTACTGTGAGCCAACACTTCTCTGCTTGTGGCACAGTCTGGAAGGGACTACATTCCTGTCTGTCATGAGGAGATCACTTAAAAAGTGATAAGAAACATTTCTGAAGGAATGATGAAAAATGTCAAAACATTTTAAGTGTTGAAAGCAACAAAAGATTTAATTCTGAGTAATTCCTCTGCCCAGCCAAAACTATTGTCGTCAAGGATGCCTGAATCTTCTCATAAGAAATTTTTGTCTTTTTTTTCCCCCCTCTTCTAAATTTAAAATAATCCTGTAAATTTTAAAATAATCCTACAAGTCCTAGACCTATGACACATTTAATCAAGCAAACTGAGCCCTCCTGGCAGCAAAAGCAACTTCTTTGGTTGGGGGAGGTGATTCTCCCCTTCTACTCCGCTGTTGGGAGACCTCCCCTGCCCGCAGTGCTGTGTTCAGCTCTGGGACCCCCAACACTAGAAGGACATTGAGCTGTTGGAGCAGGTCCAGAGGAGGCCACGAAGATGATCCGAGGGCTGGAGCACTTCTCCTATGGGGACAGGCTGAGGGAGTTGGGGTTGTTCAGCCTGGAGAAGAGAAGGCTCCTGGGAGACCTTAGGGTACTTTTCAGTACCTGAAGGGGCCGACAAGAAAGCTGGAGAGGGACTTTTTACAAGGGCATGGAGTGATAGGATGAGGGGTAATAGCTTTAAACTCTGGTCCCACAGGAGTTTGGCTCAGCAGCAAACATCAATCACCTTCAGGAGAAGAGGGTTCAGTGCTTGGAAGGGGTCTCAGCTAGAAAGGGGTCTTAGGAGAGATCTGCATCCTCCAGAGAGCTGAGAGGAGTATGATTTTCCTAGGAAGATGACAGCTTTCTGTGACCTATTTCTAAAGAATAAGAACAAGAAGTTAGTTAAGTGTATCATCATTTTCTCCTATCCTTATGCTTTTTGCATCTAATTTCCCCTCGCACACTCATAACTCCCATCTAACTAAATTTAAAAAGAAAAACAAAAAGGAAGAAAGGAAAAAAAAAAAAAAAAAGGCAGCCTTGGAGCTAGTATCTCATGCTTCCAAGACAGGCAGAAGCTTGTTGGGGGGTTTTTAGCAAGCAATGGTCATGTGAGCAATCCAACCTTCGAGCCTGACCCGGATGATGAAGCAGGATGGGAAGCTGGGAAAGGTGTGACGGTGTGAATGCATGCTTTAAGGTCACAAATCAATTTATGCCACGCTAGTGCTGTTAGCCAATTAGCAGTTAGAAGAGTCTCGTGAAGAGTCTTGTGACTTAGTGCTCTGTATATATAAACCGGGTTGTAACACCATTAAAGTGCCTTTCACGAGATTTATTAAGTCTCTGTGTGATTGCTTGCCATGACTTCCTGCAGAAGCTCTTTTCAGGAGACGAGCAGATCAGTCAAGCACGGGACCAGTCGTTTTTGTGACTCCCATCAGGAGCCTTCTTGCCCTGAAAAGCCTTCATTGTACTCTCTGAGGGCAGCAGCGATGCAGACCTCCAGCATCCAACGAACCAGAAAGGATTGGTGGCTGGAGGGGAGAGGGGACGAGAAGGGTGACCCTCCTAAATAACTTTCACAAAGTGACTCATCCTTTCACTGACAGCATTAACATCTCTGCTCCTGCCAGCTGGGCAGCTGCTCCTGCCCTCCGAGCACTGAGGGAATGTTTTGTTCCAGAGATGGGGAAAGGAGGGTGCGGGGGGGAGGGGGGAACAACCCTTCTGCACCCGCGTGAGCATGCATGTGTAATTGCCGTATGATTTCAGCTATTTTGACCTAATAAGAGTTGCTGCATTAGTCACCAGCCTTCGTACGAACAGATGGATTTACAAGAATTTAAAACAGAAGGGGAAGGAGGGAAGAGAATGCTGCAGACTCCAGGGCAAAAAGGCATCCTGGCCGTGGGGGTGGGTCAGCATGGCCCCACTGGGCCTGGCAGACTTGCAGCACCCTGGGCTCACTCTGAGTGGTGGCTTTCCACATCTGTACACTAAGGTGCCAGGAGACCCCATCCTTCTTTCAAACAACCAGATTCTACCGCTCCACTCACACTGAAAAAGTTTCTCATGCGAAAGGAAAAGCACAGCTGACATTGTATAATGGTTTCCTTAAAAACCTCAGTATTTTGTCACATCACAGGATCACAGCTTTCAGTTCTTCATTGTGAAGCTACAGTTCAGGTCAGCAAGGTTTGCTTGGACCACAAACTGCCTGGGTTTGCTCAGGGAGCATACTTGATCAGAAAAGACATGGCAGGGCATCAAAGCAGCTTTGCTTTCCTAGCCTCTGAAGCCTCTAGATTAACCAAACACGAGCCTCAGGTCCATAGGTTTGAGCCCACCAACGTTAGGAAAGGAGATTCAGCGTATCAGGGGCACTGTTCCTACAACCAATATTTACTTTTCCAAACTGGAGCAGGCAGGCTGTGCCATCATGCATGGAAATATGGGCAATTTTCTAATAAAAATATTTCTTAGCCTTCTCCATTTCCTCCTCCCTACAGCACAGCCCCTCCAAAAGCTGCCTTTTTGCATAGGGCTCTGCTGACTCCACTGCCAAAGGAGGGAATCATAGAATAGCCTTGGTTGGAAAAGACCTCTAAGATCATCAAGTCCAACCATTAACCCAGCACTGCCCAGTCACCACTACCCCATGTCCCTCAGCACCACATCTACACGGCTCTGAAATCCCTCCAGGGATGGGGACTCCACCACTGCCCTGGGCAGCCTGTGCCAGTGCCTGACAACCCTTTCAGTGAAGGCATTGCTCCTATGCACATGCCTGACTCCAGCAACCTCCGGAAGAAAAGTCTTCTCTCCCCAAAAGCTCCAGGCAAGTCCACAGGAAAACTCCCACTGGCTTCCATTTTGGAGTATTGATTCCCACATTCCTGAAGCCACTTACTTTCCTCACGCTGTCCTTCTATGTCCATAGTCACTCATTCCCTCAGCATCTTTCATACAACCAGTGCAAGCAATGCAACACCCCACATACCTGCACCACAGCCTTTACCAAATTATAGATACAGCCCTTCCTGCAGAGGGTTGAAGATGGAGCACAACAACACAGCAGAGGACTCAATTAAAGTACAAGAGGTACGTGGACCACAACATCCTCCATTTGTGGGACACCTCTTCTATAAACATGGGAGCTGGGAACACTGACATCAGCCCTGAACAGCAGCCCTGAACCTCAGCGCACAGGGAAAGGGAAGGAGGGAGGGAGAAGCTTCTTGCTCTAAATTACAGGTCTGAACTTCAATGACAGTATCCCTACTCAACAAGAACTTGTAAGGACCTGCCCAAGCACGTACATTTTCATTTTGAAATAAAAAGAACAAAATTGGGAACATAAAGGTTTTAAATTGTTGATTGGAAGATTTGCATGTAGACAGAATATTGTTTTCTTCTCCTGGCTCCCTGGGTAGCAAAACAGAAAAATTATGTGTAATTAAAATGGAAACAGTATCAATTAGCTGTGATTCTGTGAGCCATGGAAAGAGTAGACCAATGAGGAAAGACTGTTCTTGTCCTCTGGCAGCCTCTTCACATCAAGATTATTCTGAAGATATCTTAAATTCACTTAAGCATAAACTATGCAAACAAAATTTAAAAGCAATTGGTGCAGGTGGAGAGTTATTTACTAACTAGTGTAATACTTGATCAAACATATCCTAAGGAATTAACTTAATTGCCAGTACTTGAGCTCATTTTGTTAACTTTATATCCTTGTCCTTGAGTTATGCCTCTGAAGTTTAAAGTCTAATCTAGATAGGGCCAGGCTTACCTTTTACCTCTATAGAAAGTGTCCTTTGTGTCAACACTTTTAGATACTCCTAGAAAAGGGACAAGCACAAGAACAGCAAAAGCTAACAAGTTGCTGTCTCCAGTTGCAAACAAAATCAGGAGCTTAAAAACGAGGTACACTCCACAAAGACCTTGCCTGTATGTCCCATTAAGCAAAAAACATACTATTGCACAATAACTATCACAATTTCGACATAAAGGAGTGTTTTATTTCTTCTAAATATATATATATATATATTATAAAGCAAACCCACAAAACACACTTTTGGTTTTGATCTAGACTCATTTTCTCCTCTGAGGTATTGCCAAGTCAGAAATTCCATCAGTTAAATCCATTAAGTCACTGTAAAAACAGCTTGCTTGTCATTATTTACAGTAGTATACCAAGTGCACAGATCAGCAAGTATTAACATCCCTGTTTTATGTGAGCATTTCATATGAGGACAGACTTGGACCTGGACTTGATGCAGACAGACACTTCCAATAGCTCTCTTTTACAAGAAGAATTGCAAACACAAAGTGGAGATAAGGTAACACTTCGTGGTACAAAACCTGCATCTCAGCTCAGCCTTCCAACAACCAGCCATTAACTGAAACACCACCACCACATAGCAGTTCCATCTTCCTCATGCATATTCTTTGGCTCTGCACTGAGGGGACTGAAGCAGAAGTATATACAGAACAGATCTGACCAAATAAATAAATAGAAAGTCACAACTGTTTGGATACTCTGAATCTTGTAAGAATCACTAGCATCCAAAGGATGGAGAGCGACGTGGCCAAGTCAGCAGATTGATAACTTCAGGTATAGCTCTCATACTAAGTTTCAAAATGTAAATTACAGTAACCACAGACTTTTACAGGTTGGAGCAGAAACAAATAGTAACCGTGCATGGCCAAGAAGAGCTTTTGCTCTGCACCAAGGTTAGCCCAATACCACATGTCCTGCCCATCCTCTACCATGGCATTACCCTGCTGGCCTTCCTCCAGGCAGGGAACACGCCACTTCCATACCATGTGCCAGCACCCTTTCAAACTATCCATTGGGTAGTTATTTGTGAATAATTCTTTTAGTGCTGACACATTTTATAAGTTGGCTGCAGATAATTAACAAATAGGGAAAAAAGTACAATTGCATAGTAGAATAATTCGTTGCTAATTATTCTCTCAGGTCTGAGAGAGCTGCTGACCTTCTCAATACATTTCTTTTAGTTAAATGAGTGCAAACAGATGCTGACCTTCATCAGAACAACGCAGATATATTTCCTGAGGAAACACAAATGAAAACTTAAAGATATGATGAAACCTATCCCAGCCAGTTGCACATTAGTCACCAACAGCATTTTCCAAAGTGCTTACTAGGTTGTGATGCTTCATATTTTGGAGGAGGGTAAAGGGTGCATCGTACCTCTGACAATTCAAGTACAATGGTCTCGGAGTTAAGCAACTGGAAAAACCCAAAGACATAAAATGAGTGGGTGTTTGAGAGCATTTCAGCCATTGTTTTGCACATATTATTTGTCAAGACAGCTTCTGGACCATCGTTACTCATCATTTGCATCAAGTTGTAAACTAGGGACACGCAAGAACCACGGGTTTGAAATGTGACACCACACATCACAATTTAATGAGGCCTCCAGGGCTGCCTGCAACACAGCCTCATTCCCCCTGCACGTACAAACACACTCGCATGGTGAATCAGAACCGAGAGCATCTTGCAAAGCACCCCAGGGCTTTATTTAAAGGGAAAAAAACTACAATTTGTCAAAGAATCTACAACTCCCTGGAAGGAGCAAGATAGTCTTTCCTGAGTATTTGTGCTCATGGAGACTTAGAGATCCTTGTCAGGAGTGGAAAATGGAACCATTCTGGTTTTCAACCCTGAGCAGCAAGTCATTTTAATGGTGACGTTTCTACAAGATCATTTTTCTTGACCTGAAAGGGTACACACACCCTCCACCAGATGTGAAAAGCTGTTAAATCAGTATAGATGCTCCATTCAAGGCCCTCCTGAACAGAGATGCCAGTGCTACATAAAGACGAGTATTCATAGCATCCTCTTGGAGCAATTTCAGCCATCCAACTTGGACATTATTCACACCAACTAAACTCAGAAACCCAAGTTTCCTCTGCAGTCCCTGGAGTGAGGAGACCAACCAAGCACACCTCTAGCACCACTAGGCTAGGCTGGGTGAGGACCACTGCTCCCCATCAAGCATTTTTTGAAACACTAGTTAGCAACCCATATGTGACAAGCAAATGACCAAAACTTCATGTCCCCATTTCCTTCCATACTGAGGTGAAGAAAGAATTGCACTTGCAGTGATAAACTTTAACCTTTTTTTAAGCAGGAGCTGAGCAAAATTGCTCAGCACAACTCCAGGCCCCAGTTTCCTTCTGAGGCTTATCAAACCTGTACAGACTGCTCTTTTCTTCTGCTCATTGGTGCACACTCAGAGAAAAGGCTTCAAAATTTAAAAGCTGAAAACATTGAGTAACTTTGTTTTAGCATAAAAATCATTCATTAGAGAGACTAAGTGTCATCTTTCCATTTTCACAGCCCTCTCTCTCTGTGGGGTCTGCAGGTACAGTATGTCTATAACCTGTATTTCCAAGTACAGGCAAACTACCAGCGATACTTGTAGCACCTTGTTACAAAAGATAATGCCCAACTCTACATTTTACACAGAATCTGAAACATGAAAATCAAGGGCTCTAACATAAGATTCATATTTCATATGTGAAACTGGCTTAAGTGCAGATAAGAATAATGCTCTGATAGACTGCTTTGTCCTACCTGTGCCAGGGTGTTTCATGTCACCCACAAAGCACTGGTTTAGAACTTTTGAAAGGTTGATCCAAGAGCCTACACCGCTGCTGAAGCATCCCAAAGAAAGAGTTGGAAGTGCTGGTGGCATTACCAAACCCCACAGCCCTGTGATAGCTGGAAATTCACTAGCTGAGACACAACTGGAAAAGGCAATTCAACATTTGGATGACTAGAAAAGGCATTTCATCTCCTCTACCACAAAGGCAGGCAAACAAAGCCTTAAGGTCTTCACCACTTGACCCCACACATCATCTTGACTCTGGGCAGTATGTAATCAGCCCCATTCCCAGGGTGCAGATACCCCATCCAGACTCCTACCCCTAAGGACAGCTCTGCTGACCAGGATGTTTCACAGAAAAAGAAGAAGAAAAAAAAAAAAGAGCTAAATAAACAGAAGAACAAGTCCTACCAGTTCCCCCAGCAGGGAAAAACCCTTCCTGGCAAGTAGGAGTGAAGTATCTGTTCTTCAGCCCATGTCCTAACAGGAGTCACAGGACAACCATCACATCAAAAGAAACCCTTCTTCCCTGAAGATCCACAAAGATGGTGGGCATGAAGGGATTATTGTACAAAGAAGCGGTCATTGTGTCCATACACAAATTTATTGTTAAAAAAAAAGCCACACACCTCTTTTTCTTCTTCTTTTTAAAGCTGCAAGTGAAGCTCTTCTCAGCTGAGTAGCTTCTGTGTTTGCATCACTCAAATACCCAGATCACCATTTCTCTTATCAAGATTAACTGGCAGGGACCTGCCATCAGTTCTTCCACAGTCACTACCTTATCTGTCAGTCTCTTTCAGATACACCGAATGCACTGATCTCTTCTCACCTCATATGCAGATTTTCTAGCACCCTCACCATTTTGCTGGCCATGCCTTGGACTTCCTTTGCACACCAGCACTGATTCTACTAATAGTTCAGAGGCGGATTATGGTCCTTTCAACATGAGCTTGACAGCCACAGGTAGAAAGAAAAAAAAGAAAGTAAAAAAAAAAAGAATATCACAGAATCACATAATTGCCTTGGTTAGAAAAGACCTCTAAGATCACCAAGTCCAACCATTAACCCAGCACTGCCAAGTCACCACTACCCCATGTCCCTCAGCACCTCATCTACACAGCTCTTAAATCCCTCCAGGGATGGGGACTCCACCACTGCCCTGGGCAGCCTGTGCCAGTGCTTGACAACCCTTCCAGTGAAGAAATTTTTCCTAATATTCAATCTAAACCTCCCCTGGCACAAATTGAGGCCATTACCCCTCATCCTGTTACTGATACCTGGGAGAAGAGACTGACCCCTGCCTCGGTACCCCCTCCTGTCAGGGAGTTGTATCAAGATGATAAGAAGTTAATTTCCATGGGGTATAATATTTATATGATTACTTGCCAGTTTTAACAAAGTTCCTCTCATAGTGTATGTACAAATTATCAGCTACTGTTCTCAGGTTATTAGCCAGCATGTGTCTGCATTAGCACATCCAGTTGGAATGGGATGTAGAAAGAATTGCAAAGATCAAGAGCCTAGGTCACCTGGGCAGCACAAGCAAGCATAGCACAGCATATTTCGAGTGCTAGCTACTGAGACAATATTGAGATGAATCATGGAAGGAAAGGCTTGGTTGAAAACCATTAAGAAAAACATTAAGACAAAAATCAGCATGACTTGTACCTTCACAAGTAAAGCACCCAAACACTCAAGTTGAAGACAGAAAGCAGAGACATACAGAAAACAAAGCCTCCTACTGAAAAAAAAAAAAAAAAAAAAGAAAAAGAAAGAAAAAAATAAAAGAAAAAACAGCTCTTCAGAAAAACTGTACCTTCTTTTACTCACAAATTTTAGGAAAAGAAAGAATGAAAAAAGCAATCTGTGAGTTCCTTTCATAAACCTAACAGCAAATCAAAAATTCTTTTTAAAACAAGCACTTACCTAGGACTTTTCCCAAACCCCTTCTGTTTCCCTTAGTCACCATGCAGAAAGCCACCCCGCTCTACACAGCTAGCAGCCATGAAGCTCCTATCCCAACTACCTGTCTTGCTCCCTACAGGCTTTTGTGATCCTAAAGTTGTTATTTTTACAAATGGAAACAGCTGTGGAACTGAGGGAGTGGCAGAACTAACATTCCTCCACCCCTCTTTTCTCCTTGCTTTCATCTTAGCACCAGGAGATGCAAGCACTTGCAATGTGTTTAATCTTTTGAGACTATTCACTTCTATTTTACTTTAAAACCATAATTTCCTTTGTTACCTTTAATACTCCATTTGCATATTCCATATTGTTTACAGAGTCAGCTCAAGAGCACTTGGGAAAGAAGGCTGAATTTCACTTTTGCCTCCCCATAAATGTTATCTGTTATCCCTAAGGAAACCAAATTTAACTTATCCAGTAACAGCAGGGAGAATGCAGGGGGAAAAGAGTTTGGAGGAAGCTGGGTGAGGTTTGGTACTGCTGATAAGAAGTAAGGTCTGTGTCTGTGGTGGGAGATGCAGGTGGGGAGCTGAGAGTAATCGAAGGTTTTGGGGGCTGGAAGGAGATCCAGGGGCTACAAGGGTCAGGCTGACTGCAGGAAAGATCCTTTCTGGAGGCATCTCTCCCCCCAGCCTGGTTGGACTTGATGATCTCAGAGGTCTCTTCCAACTGAGGCTATTCTGTGATTCTATCATTCTATACTCTGCTTGCTCCCATCCCTTTTCCTCTTATTCTCCTCCTTGAGAAAAGGCAGGAGAAGCTCAAGGGGTGCTTCGAGGTACTGAAAAAAATCACCATTCATACATCTTGCTGCCAACCCCTTCACGCATGCCCACCTCATCATGGTGGTGGCCAAGAGCTGGGCAAGCACAATGCATGAACAGGCTTCCCATCTGGCAGGGGCAAGGCAGACAGCTCTGGAAACCACTTTTTGGGGACCACATAGACCATGCACACAGCCTGGGTGCTGCACGCATGATGGTGAAAGCCCTGCTGAGGGAGAGAGGGAGGAGGGCAGGTACCACCGGGCACATAACTGTTGAGGAGCAGCCTCACCCTGGCAATGCTGGATTCTGCTCTCTCTATTAATAGGGCAGCAGCTTCCTGCTCCTCCAAGAGTCAGAGAGGCTTTGAAGTAAAATCGGCTTTTCCGGAGACCGATCAAAATAGAAATCCAAGCTGCCTAAATCTGCAATGGAAATTTCAATCAACACCAAGTTTTTAAATAAATGTTGGACTCTATTCTGCTTCAAAATGAATTGATTAAAGAAATAAGATATACAAAAAAAAAAAGTCTTTTGGTCAGCTTTTGTTCTCCACTAGCTCAAATAAAACATACTGCAACACGAGCACAAACTCTCAGAGATCCCAGGCCCTCACTTGGGTCAAGGCACTGCTGAAGACACCAGCAGTGTCAGGGTAGCAGTAGCTCAGAGGAATTGAGGAATCACTAGAAAATTTGTACAGGTAGAGACCCCATTCTTCAGCTCCGGCACTGCCATATCAGCAAAATTCAGCCTCCCAAAGAGTTAATGTTCAATGGGCCAATAAAGTGTGATTGATTCATTGATAACACAGCGCTGCTGTTGGGAGAGGGAAGAAGCCATCTCGAGAGACAAGTGAGGCAATTGTTTGCTTTCTCTGGTGCTCGCAGAGTGCCCTGCGGTAACCCTCGTGCTCTGAAATACTCATGTTGGTTATTTCGAAGTTGGGTGCAGAGCTGTGCTTTCCCATGGCTGCCACTAATGACTTGCAGCTGTTGCTAATCTGTGCCTCTGATTTCCTTTGATTACTATGTGTATTGATGCCTGTGGTAAATAGGCATCTGCCAGGTGCCAGCACAATCGGGGGGGGGAAAATATAAAAAGTTCCCTGTTTCAAATTCAATGTGACATTGTGCTTGTCAAGAGGCAGCCATTTAACTATTTAAGGGGAACAGTTTCCTGGGCTCTTCGCTGGCCTCCTGGCTACGGAGGAGATTCTCATGCATTTTGGTGACGGCAATCCCCTCCGCTCCCTCTCCCAAACCCAGCTGTAGGAAATAGACACAGGGAAAAGTTGGTGGCTACAGAGACCATCTCAGCCATACAACAGCCCACAACATGCAAACTTGGCTCTGCTTTGCTGGAGAGCGAGGGCTCTCCGACTCAACTCATCCCCCTCAGAGCCATGTGAGCATCTCTGCTCCCAGGCGAGGACTCATGCTGGCCACAGCCTGCTGCCTCTTTCTCCTCGCCATGCTCTGCTCCTGCTTTGTACCACACTGAAAGGCAGCGGGGCACTGCTGTTCACAGTCCCAGGCTAAAAAGAGTGGAGCAGCAGCTTCCCACAGCCCATTAGGAAAATATCTGTCTTGCTGGCAGCCAAGGCTAATATTAGATTTTCCAGAAGGAAGCATGAGGATCTCACAATAAGAACCCTGCCTGGAAGAGTTTCCCCAGCAGGCTGCTGTAGTGTGACCTGTTACCAGCACTCACGTTTTGCCTCAGCCCCAGAGCCCCTCCAAGCAATTTCTTTGGGCATTTCTCATTCCCCCCCTGTCGCAGCTGCCAGCTGAAGATGCCATGCAGCTGCTCCTCACTTCCATCCATCATCCGTCTTCCTGGTAGCAGGTAATTATTTCCAGCTGTTAATTATCAAGACCATCACACCTGACCCATATTGTTTGCCTTTCATTTGCACCTCATGTATGGAAAATAAATATATAAAGCAAAGCCTCAGAGAGGCACCAGTTATATGCTAGTGCTAGAGAAAGGAGCAATTTGCTCACTCAAAAGCTGCGCTTATGTTTCATTTCCTCAGTGTGTGTGTGGGTCACTGTTCACTTACATGCCAGGTTGCATTTAAGGGGCAGCAATGAGTTGAAGGCAAAAGCCTTCTGGAGTGCATATAGGTGTTCACAGCACTGGCTCATTTTTGTTTCCCTGTTGGCTCAGCCTGCTTCCCTGCATGCTGTGAGCTGCCCCAGGCTCAGATGTGTGAGGAACCCATGGAGCACAGCAAGGGACACAAGCTCCTTCCTCACAACAGTGCTGGAGGAGAGTCCCAGATATCCAAATGTGCTACAGGTAAAGTATTTTGATTTAGGCTTGTTCTACTCCCTATTAGAAAGAAGGGAGCATTCAGCTTGGGAAAGGCTGGTGTTGTTGCACCTGAAAAGCCAGAGGGTATGTGGCTGCAAGAGTCACATTCCCTAGAGCAGAGCTGTGGCCGTATACTGGCATTTTGGACCTCCTTCCCACTAGGAAAAGAAGGCTGAAAATTTAAGTCACGTATGCAAATATGCAGGCACAATTTCTACAGTTAGAGAAGTTCACCTTAGCTACCAAAAAAATTAAGTCATCTGATACATATCATTACCATATCTGATATTATCATTTAAGCTGTGTGGAAAGTGCTAGATCTAATTCCTTATAGGTCATTGGAAGAGGAAAGCTGAGCATACCTGAGGATGATCCAGTTGCAGAAGGAGAAAGGTCCTTCATAGATGTGCCACAGCATGCAGCCCATCAGAGGAGTATGGAGAACAGAGGGGCTGAGGAAGGGAGCAAGCAACAGGAGACTGGGATTTTCAGTAAAGATACAGCCTCATAATTGTTCGATTGCTGCCAAGTTCAGGATAACACAATGTTGTATACGGGAGGTACAACCTGATTTAACTTCAGAGACAACCAAGTTCTCTATCAGACTTTCCTCCAAAGTGGAATAACATTGAAGACCTCAACTTTTGGCTCAGGTCATTATGTCACATTTCACCAAGGTAGAAAAAACAGACTGATTTTGGTAATTGCCACTGAGAAGGCAAAAAGTCCTGTAATGACTATGACACACATCCAAGGAGTTTTCTTTAGTCACTGTGTGACTGTGCTTGGGGCAACACTGACCCTTAAGACCCCAGCCAAGGAAGCAGTCATGCTCCTATGCCTTTAGCCAACTCCAGCCTTCCTCTGGGCTTTAAAGCACATCCCTCCACACACCCAGATCAGGAGGGAAAACGGGACATGGGCAAAGAGCAGCAGCATGCAGATTGTGGTACTTGCCAATTAGCATGTTTCCACTCACTTCAGAAAGTCACGTATCCTTGCTCAGATGTGACTAGGGGCTCAAGGGGACAGGAAGGTTTTACATTTCACCACTCAGACTCCCAGAGGTTTTGCCAAGTACTTAGTAAGTTATTTAGAAGGAGAACAAGAACCCGGCTGGGCTTCTCCTTTGTTTTGGTCCTGCTCTGAGCTCAGGCACATGAGCTGGCAGCTGCCTTTCTCTCTAATGGCACAGGGGAAAAGGGACATTCACGCTGTCACCCCTGCTGGCATATCCTGTTTCCGTGAGCTCACATCTTGTAACTAGCCTCAGCTAGTCAGGGCTATGTTTTTCAAGGAAAAGAAAAACATCTGAACTTTGGCATCAAAACCCCACTGGAAACTGGTCATTGCCTCAAACGTAACCGAGCCCTTCAGCTTGGCTTTCATTGCAGTGAGATTTCCCAAGAGAAAGTGCCCAGAGGACTGACAGCAAGGAGTTCTTTTTGGATTTACAGTCTGGGAGACCTAGTTTCTGCACAGCACTAAAACACACACACCAACTACCCCATTCAAAAGCTATTCACTGCCCAACACCACCTTTGCTGGGAGCACACCTCTGTTCCCAGCCTCCCCCCAGGCAGCGGGGTAGGGGGTGGCCAAGGACCAGCTGCAGAGGCATGGAGCAGGCTCTCCCAGGCATCCCTTTCCACACAGCAGCAGAGAACACAGAGGATGGAAAGGGCCCGGGCTCCAGGCACAGTGCCGATGCAAAGGAGAAGTACCCTGTACTGGGGAAGGTGCGCAGGGCCACTCCCCACAAGGGAAAAGTGACGACCAGACCAAAACACAAAGTCTGCTCCTGCTTTCCTAAATGGATTTGCACAGTTACACTCTGTACCCTGAGGCACTCGGGGCAGCATCAGGTACTGGTGACAGTAACGGCCCCTTTCACAGCTTCAGGCTTCGCAAAAGAATGGAGTGGGGCAAGTGCCTGGCAGTGGACAGATGCGCCGCTCGCCTTGCCACTCTAATCTCTTCCCACCATACCTAGGAACGGTTAGAAAGATAAAAGAGAGGCTGGAAACTGTTATTGTATCAAACCAGATCTGCAGTATCCAGATTTTGTGCAGCTCTATTGTATTCTCCTGTGCTGGCTCTCTATTTTTAAAATCTAAGCTAGAAAAAATAAATTACTCTCGACCTGAGTGTGAAAAAGAGTTTTCTTTCATACTGGCATCTTGACTTTATCTGATAATGAGACCCAAGTAATTTCCTTGAGTTTCAGCTGCCGTAAGTAATGAAACAGTGAAATCTTTCTTTTCTGATTAACAGTATTAGGCTTCTAGGGAACACAGCTACCACCACTGAAGCAATTCTCCAGTCTAGGGAACATTAGAAATATACAGGTAATCCTAACCTTGTCCACGTCCCCTCTTCTGCTCACTCAGTGTGTTAGATCAGCAGCACCACAGCAGAACGTAACTTCCCAAATCATTACACCTATATAAATCTTTTGTGGGTGGAAAAAGAAAAAAAGTGTTGGGTTTGCACTTTTGTTTTCCAGGGTTTCAAATCCTTAAGAGACCAGGAGAGGAAGCCTACTTACTCTCCCTTGGTATTTCTAGCTGTGTCACCTCATCCAAAGTACATGGAAAGTCAATGAGAGGCTTTCTATTAACTGCAATGGGCTCTTGAGCAGTAGGCTCCTGGTCACATGCTTAACATCCATTTCACCCATACAAAAGCATGTCAGCCTACAAGGCTATAGCTGGGTCCAGGCTGTGTTATGAATCCATGTAATTTTTAATTATATAATCTCTACATCTTCTCTTACAAATTCTCAGATGCATCACTAGAAGAGGTTGCCCAGGGAAGCTGTGGCTGCCTCCTCTCTGGCAGTGTTCCAGGCCAGGTTGGATGGGGCTTGGAGCAACCTGGTCCAGTGGGAGGTGTCCCTGCCCATGGCAGGGGGCTTGGAACGAGATGAGCTTTGAGGTCCCTTCCAGCCCAAACCATTCTATGATTAGCACATACTCCAAGCCTCAACACTTGAGTTTCATAGTGAATATCCACCCACACAAAGTGGCTCAGCTACTCTCCAGTTTTCTTTTTGCAGCCAAGAGACCATAAGCAGTCACAGGCAGAAATGGTCACATTTTGAAAAGATGTAAATTGTTGTAACTGAGACCAATTATGACAATAACGCATAGCTGTGTTCTAGAAAGAATAATCTAAAGTCTTTGTAGAGAAGCTTTTTGGAAAACAGCTAGTAATTTTGGTGCCCAATTGGATATAAGCATCTGGTTTCCAAAGGATGCTGAATATCTGTTCTATGGCAATAAGATACCTCTGTAACTTTCACAGGCTAAGCATAAAAAAAAGCAAAAAGGCATCCCAAGATTCACCAACCACTTGGCTGCAGGCCGCCATCAACTCTTTGTCTTGAGACAGTTGTGTAAGATGATGAAGCTGCAGGCAAAACTTCCAGAAGGTTTTGTTTTCTTTCTAAATGCTGTATCATCCTTGCTGATGCTTGTGGACCTGCTGCTCACGGCACCCGCGCAGCCTACGATAACGCAGCATGACGTTAACTCTCAAGTCTGTGGCAACCACATGCCTGCCTACAACTGAAGTCAGTTGCACACACTCATGCGTAAGCCTACTATTTGGGTATTAATTGAATAAGCTTTCAAAAATAGTTTAAGCAAATTAGTTCCTGACACATTGCACATCTTGAGCTTTCCATTTGTGGCCTTTCATTCATAAGCGATCATCCACAGAGTGAAAAGAAGCACACTTCACTCTAATTAGGGAGGAGCTAATTATCCTACATCAATTAGATCCTACAACACTTATCTGTAAACAGTTGCTGGAAAGGTACATAACAGATTAGTGACTGAAGACCTAATTAATACGGAATAATGAGCTCCTTCCTGCACGAGGTAGAGGAAATGTGTTCTCACTCCTTGAAAAAGCCCAGTGATAAGAGCCCTAAAGCTGACCATAAATGCAGGAGGAGTGATTTGGTTTATATAAAGTTCTCTGATTTTTAGATCTGATGTGCAGCACGTGCTTTCCTGACTCCTTTGTGCAGCAACAGCACATCACTCTGCATGCCACTGATGTGGGGCTGCCTGCCTGGCAAACACATCCAGGACTGCAAAGCCTCCCCCTGGGAGAGGGGTTGCCAAGGCTTTATGGTGAGCAGGGACCACAGAAACACAGGGGCCACAGACCCTCCCTTCTTGGTCTTCTCTGCCACCAGTGCAGAGGGTTTTTTCCTGCTCTGTCTCAGGGCACACAGACACTAATCGACCTTTGTTGCATTTGTGAAACTTTTCACACACACAAAATCCATCAGTGCTGTTTTTCCTCCTCTTCATTTCGCTGGACTTAGAGGCCTTCCACCACTTGGACAGTGTTTTCTGAGCCTTACCTTGCCTTCTGAGCCCTGTATTACTGCCATCTTCTGCCTCTTTTGTAAAACATGGTTTCTAGAATTGCACTTTTCTACACTGAGGATTCAGCACTGCAGAGTTGAAAGGAACACTTTTCTCCCACATCCTACCAGAGTGAGAAGTGCTATTTTTTAACGACAGTAACCACACTACCAAGAGACCAAGGCCAGAGCAGAGCAAGCCCCATGCTACCTGAGGTCACATTATTATTTATAGGCACACAATTTGTTCATACACCAGTGAATTAGTGGCACGACTAGATATATGGATAGAGAAGAAACACCTGAAGGAGTCCACTAAGACTCTGGCAGTGTGGCAGAGGTCACTCCTCTCTGATTAGAGATACTTACAGATCCACACTGGTCATTCCTCCCATACCATGCTTTGCTACCTGCTTATAAGACAGTCCCCAGATTCTTACTCAAACCAAGATATGCCACATCCCTCTGACAGCTCTGAAGTTAATTTCTTCTTCACCTTATTCTGCTGATTGGAATACACTCAGCGTCTTTAAGTTTTAATTTATTTTGACCAGAAACTTTCTTCACACAACTGAAGTGAAAAAAATGTTGATTTTTCCAGCCCTTATGCCTCATCTGCTATTTGTACTACTTTTTCATTAAATTAAAAATGTACATTTTCCTCTGTCTATTCATAGAAGGTAGCAATTTAGATTTTTTCATAATTGGGTTTGCATGTGATTTTTTTTTTTTAATTCCAGCCCAGCACATTTATGCGGCTTTGTTGCATTCACTGTCAGTTACGAGTCCCTGTTTCTACCCATCACATAAGTCCCTTTGATTTCTAGGTCTTGGCTCCTGGTGCAGTTGGATGCCAGTCTCCAGCTCAGTTTCCCCTTTCTTTCACATCGGGGTAGTTTACCATTCTGCTTTTGTTAACGGCAGCTCCAGTAACAGACAGTTCATTTATCTTCAGGATTATCTTCCCAGTAGACACACAGTTACCTGTTTCCCAGGCTTGTTGACATCTGCTTTTTGAAGTTCATTACCCTTTTTCTGCTCCTTTCACTCCTTTCTTTCCTCAGAACAGCAATTTTGCTGTTTCATGGTTGCTTTCATTCAAATTGCCGTCTGCCTCTGGTTTATCTCCATCCATTCCTTCCTTGCAGAGTCAAATCTTAAAAACACACACTGCTCTGGGACCTCCAGTACCCCAAGCTTGGATTAACAAGGAAGATGAATAGATGCGCACAGAAGAAATGCTCTGGTGTTTAGGCACCAAGTTGTCTTGCCAAGATGCCTCTCTTACCCTCCATCCAATGGAAGAAACACATCAGTTTACAGTAAAACCAAACCCTGGATTCCTTTAGAAATTCTTAACTCTATCTGTAGCTAGTTAAAAATGTAAGGAAATACATCTTATACAGATCAATAAATTCTATCAGTCAACCAAAAATCCTATGATTGTCCTATGAAATTTGTTCTAGTCCACACCAAACAAAAGCCTAACTTGGAAGCCTTTGAAAAGTTAGGAAAATAAATTATTCCTCAGAAATCATTGACTGAGGTTGCATAGAAGCAAAATGCAACAAAACAGAACACCCAAAAAACAAAAACAAGTTTAAAAAGAACCAAAATGGCTCAGAAGAACTGGAAACCCCAGAAAATGCCCGGTTGGTGGCTGCCCTCTCCTGTTAGTTCAGGAATCTCTGTGAATGATCACAACAGTACAGACAGACAAGTACTTTCCATGAGAGACCTGGACCCAGGCTGTTTCAGGCTGTACACGGAGCAGATTTTCCATGGGATGAGGTGCCAGGAAGCCAATGCACACTCTCGCTGGGAGGGGAGCAGCAGAAGGGCCAGGCTCCTCTAGCCCATTCCTCCAGCATATACAGTCATCGCACACATCAACATTGTTCCTGAAATGTGTGCAACTCTGCACGCCCAGGAACAGGCAGAATGGAGGGATGGACAATGATTTAAAGCACACAAAAAACATACTGAAGCTTCAGGGTGGTTTTTGAGGAAGGAATGTATGACAGAGTATTGATCATTCTCTGGAAAAGTTGAAAAGACCAATTTTGGAAAGCAGCAGAGGAAACGGAAAGAAAATCTGTTGCTTCTGTACATAGTGATCTGTTCCCTCAGCTGAGTATGAGTAAGGTCTCAGCTGGAGTCCTGTCTCCAGTTTTGGGTATCACACTTTGAGGAAGATAAGGACTGATAGGAATGTATTATATCAGAGAGCCACAGGAACAGAAACGTAGAAGGGATTGCTTGTGAGAAAAATCAGGCTAAGAAATGCCAGTTTATTCAGAAGGGTGAAAACTGAGAGAAGCAACGAAAAGAATATAAGAATAAAAAAATTTTTATCTAAGAAAATCTTTTTTTCCCTACTGAAGACAAGGAGCAGATGTCCTGCAACATCATGATAGTGAGAAGGAAAAAAAAAAAAAAAAATCAGGTTAAACAACAGGAATGGGATTAGTCTGATTAAACACAGGTGTCTACACTGTAGGCATCTTCAGCTGAAGAAGTCAACACCAGTGAAGGTTAGGGTGAGATTCATCTTGTCCTAAATAGATTACTACAGTCATCTGAACACAGAGACTAGATATCCATTGACCATCATGGCAGCCAAGACTGCTAGGTCAGAAGGGCAAGTGAGAAGTCGGCAGAAAAGACTCCCAGCTTTCTAATGAGGGCAGCAGACAGCGAAGGCAAAGCAGTGGGAGCTTCATACAGGCACTTAGACAAGCCTGTGGCTACAAAGGTTTCAAAGAAATGAGGGAGCAGGTGACCCTGTGAGGTCCTTTCCAGATCTCCTCTCCTGTATTGCAACCAACATCCAGGAGCAGTCACTTAAGGAGGATTTGTATTCTCATCCCAGTACAACACAGGTACGCCGCTTGCATTTGTTCATTGTTGGCGATTACTGCAGTGGAATTGCTGTCCACAGACCCTTACAAAATATAGACGGCTTTGCCAAGGATATAGTGACCTGTATTTGTCACCTTTAGTGTACCAAGCATCCCTTAACATCACTGCAAGCCAGCAGCAATTTGCAATGCCAGCAGCAGTTGAAAAATCAAGTTGAAATAAAGCTTGTGATGAGCTGGAGTTGCAGTTAGAGAACCAGAGCAGGAAGCCTGCCATTGCTGGTCAGAGCACATAGTGACAGGCAGTGGCACAGCCAAAGGGAGATAGGAGACATCTGTGCTAACTTACAGTCCATTTCAAGCAGTATTTTTGGAACACAGCCTCAGCCAGCAGTGCTCCAAGGCAGGCTGTGCCTCATTTGGTCTGTGCAGAGAAATGCTGATGGAAGAAGAAAAAATAAAAAGGAGTTTTTCTTGTTGGTCACCTAAGGAAACAAAATGTATGTGAAGGTAAAGCCACAGCTACAGCTCTGTACTTCCATTGACTACTGCTGCAGACAACCACGCAAGAGTCATGACACTTCCTCACATCAGCCCTAGCACACACCAAAAAGGTTTCACAGAGCAGGTTCCACTCCAGACAGAGACAGAGTTGTGAGGGTGTCCAATGTGACAGGCAAAGAGCAGCTGGGGCTTCTTGAGGCTCTCATTCAACTGCACATCAGGAAAATGTACACCTGGACTCAAAATACTTTTACACCAAAAAAAAATTCCCCTATGTGTCAAGGTGGAGTAGAAGGCAGCATTTATCAAGCATCTTAGTAATAAATTAAGTACACTTAATTCACTATGAGATTTATATATTTAATAAGAAAACATTTATATTAGAGCTGAATATTGTTAAGTAAAATAGGAGTTCAGTGAGGATATGCTTTAAAGGGCTGTTATTAACTCTGCAAGACAGGGTGTCTTGGAATACAGACATTTTATCAACCAGTCCTGTGCTGCCTGCTGAGGTAGATCCCATAGACATCAAACCAGACTCTAAGAAAGCTACTCTGAGTAGGACACAGGTAACACAAAATAAACTGATACTCCAAGTCTCTGGTGAATTTGAGCCAAATCCTTATTGCAGATCAAATCCATGACACTTAGGGTTAGATGGAACTGGGGGTGTTCAGTCTGGAGAAGAAGAGGCTGAGGGGAGACCTCATTGCTCTCTAAAACTCCCTGACAGGAGAGGGTAGCAAGGGCGGAGGGGGGGGGGCGGGGGGGGGAGGGGGGTGGTGTGTCAGTCTCTTCTCCCAGGTAACAGTGACAGGATGAGGGGTAATGGCCTCAAGTTGTGCCAGGGGAGGGTTAGATTGGATGTTAGGAAACATTTCTTCACTGAAAGGGTTGTCAAGCACTGCCATAGGCTGCCCAGGGCAGTGGTGGAGTCCCCATCCCTGGAGGGATTTCAGAGCTGTGTAGATGAGGTGCTGAGGGACATGGGGTAGTGGTGACTTGGCAGTGCTGGGGTAATGGTTGGACATCTTTTTCAACAAAGGCTGTTTACAGTTCTGTGATCTGCCTTTTCCATGATTTCAAGGGGAAAATTATTCTTATTTCCACAGAAGTGAGTGTGCCTTCAGACCCATAAAGCCTCAGAGAAGGGGTCATAAACCCTTGACAAAATATTGTCTAGATAGAAGCACTCAATTTTAAAAATACCAGCAAGGCACCACAATCCAGTGAAGGAGGAAAAGACAGTCTCCCTCTGACTGCTCCTCTCACCCCAGGAATGCTCCCGCAGGGAATAAATTGATCACAAAGTTAAAAACCAACACGAACACGTCTCTTTTCTGCATGTATCCACCACTAGAGGTCACCACACATCTCCACCTCTGGAGATATTACACACTTTTATATCAAACTCTCTGCTTGAGGAGTTCCAGCCCCAATGACAGATAAGAGACAACTGGCAGAAATTTTAAGCCTGAGATTTTTCCGTTCTTAGCATCCAACACTCAGCCTGGGGGCTTTAGTTTTGATACACGAACATGCTTCTTCCAGCAATCTCACTTAGGTTTCTTGTCTAACTTGTATCCTCTGGCATCCTTTCAAGACGAAGCCAGGCTATCTTTTTTTAATCCATCCGTTTAACTCAAGCAATGCCAGAGGATTACAGTTTACCTGTGTGCTTACACATGTACACCCAAACTCCAAAAGACACACACAGATTTCTGCTGCTGTGCAAGTTGCTGTGCAACTACTCTTTTGGTTAGTTTTATATGGAGCCTTAAAGTCCTGATGCAGCTGGCTGTGAAGTGGGTTTGAATGTTTGCCATGTGCATGGCTCCTAGCATGAGGAAAGACTGTAAGGGGGAGTTTGTACATAAAATAATTCTCTTTTTTCTTCTGTCTCAAATGTGACTTCACTGGAGTCAGCTTCTGATTTCGGGGTTTTTTGAGATCATTGAAGCCAGTTGGTCATTTTGATGTCCTCAGACATATTGAGGCAGGGATGGTGTAGACGGCAAGAACTTGTTGGGTATAACCTCTGCTGGGGTCTGCTCCCCAGCCCTTATTCTAGCAAAAGGTCAAAAGTAACATAGAACAGCTCTAGAAATGTAAAGCGTCTGAACCTTTTGCTAGTTGAAAGGAAGATATTGCAAACATTGAGGTTTGATATCGCAAACTCTGAGACTTGTGAACCATAGTCTGATACGTTCAGGGTATGTACTACTGCTCTTGCTATGCCCTGAGCCCAATTACTCATGGCTTTGTTACACCATGATTTTGGGAAAGACCTCATCACGATTCATTGGTCCCCAAGCAAACTGTTCCAAGAGTTAAACACCCTCCCTGTTACAAATTGTGTCCAGTTTCTAATGGGTATGCAACAGTGTGATTTTTAGATAATGCTCTGTGAGAAATAGCCTTTTCCACTCATAACTTGCATTATTAATCCTGCTGGGTGGTACATGCCCAGGGTTTGGTATTTGTGGGCTAAATTTGTCCAGACTATCTCACTGGGGCAATTTAAAGTGTAAAATCCTCCCTGCATGGCGATTCCTGGTATTCAAGTGTGGCCAGTGAAAACTTCATCATACACTTATCTGGCCTACAGCACATAAAGTCACACACAGCTTCAGAAGTAAAGCCCAGATATGGTGTGCTTAGATGTTTCACAAAGCCACACTCCTGATGGGAGCAGCAAAGGAAGGACGTGCCAGCCATCAGGAGCTGGTCAGGCCCAGCAGCAGCTCTGCTTCCCCCATGCTGCACCCTCTTCAGCTGCCTGCCCACACACAGCTCCAAGCCCAAAAGCTTGCAGGAAGCAACATCTCCCACACTTACTACTGGGGACAAATTGCTTGCTACTGGGGACAAGTCAGGGCAAAACATGGATGGGCTTTATAAGTTATAATGCCTTGGTATGTGCCAGGGAAGGAAAACATCAGCCTGCATGCATGCAGTGAGGTGGAAGTGCCACATGCCTCACTATGCAGCTGGATGGGAAAGCCATTCACCTTGTGGAAGCACACTGCTCTTTGAAGAGAGCTTTGGGTTTTGTGCACCTTTCACCAGCTGAGAGTCATCTGCACACCTCTGGGAGCTTTTTGACTTTGCCTCTGTCCGATTTTGTACCTACTCAGTGTTCAAAGAGTGCAGCAAGCCTACCATGGCAAAGACAGACCCACCTTCAGAGGGATGGGAAGTATTATACCACCATCTCCTCCTGAGGCTGACTGACCCATGAGCAGCCCTGACTCACTGCTCCCATCCCCACCCCAGGGCACCATCAGCTCCCCTAGGTCACACACACATCACCTTTGTGTATCCAAACAAACCTCCAGACTCCAATGACAGAGACAGTCATCTCCAATTCCCTAGTAATAGTCTTTAAAACATTATAGATGGATAAACAAGACCATTTTAAAGACCACTGCACATTTGCTCTCTTTTTAACAAGAGATCATTAACCTTGTTTTTAAAATACACAGGTTGGAGGGCAGTGATTCAAGCATTATATTCCTGTTTGGCTTCACACGCTGCCCTTGGTGCCAGCAGTTTACATCCTATCAAGGATTTAAGCTCTTCTGGGATCACGGCAAGGTTTTCATGATGGCTAAAAGCAAAGGGTCACTCCAAGTAATTACTGTGGCTGCCCCCAAGGACACAAGCAGCAGAAATGATTTATCACCATTGGCACCACAGCTCCCAGAGGTGCCAGGGAATGAGAAAGACCGAAGCAACGGTAATGGGATACCTGAAGTATTTCTAGGCATCCTGCTTTCAGAGTCTGAAGTCCTCATAGCAGGGCTCCCTGGGAAGCTTCAGGCAGGGAGGAAGGCACAGAGAAAGAGGAAATAAAGAAGAGTCATTTGGCAATACTCCATTTCCATCACTGCTCTTGCAAGCTGCTGTTTGGAGGTGAAAAGGAGAAGCCTGATAGGTGGTAACATGATGCAAAGGTATTAGTCCTTGCCAAGGGTATTTAGAGACACAGGATAAATGCTTACACACTTGTAACATATTTGTACAGGGATGAACAGGCCACAGCTGCATCATTACCTTCTTCACACAAAGAAGCTCCAATAAGCTCTTCAAGAAAGTTCTCAAGGTAAAAATACTCTCTTCATTGTGTTATTATTTCAGAACTGGTAAATGGACAATCATGTCCTGGGCTGCATCAAAAGAAGTGTGGCCAGAAGGTCAAGGGAGAGGATTCTCCCCCTCTACTCTGCTCTCAGGAGACCCCACCTGGAGTATTGTGTCCAGTTTTGGGGCCCCCAACATAAGGAGGGCATCAAGCTGCTGGAGCAGGTACAGAGGAGAGTCACAAAGACGATCAGAGGGCTGGAGCACCTCTGCTATGCGGACAGGCTGAGGGAGTTGGGGTTGTTCAGCCTGGAGAAGGCTCTGGGGAGACCTTACAGCACCTTCCAGTACCTGAAGGGGCTACAAGAAAGCTGGAGAGGGACTTTTTACAAGGGCACGGAGTGATAGGACGAGGGGTAGTGGCTTTAAACTGGAAAAGGGGAGATTTAGACTAGATATTAGGAAGAAATGCTTGACTGTGAGGGTGGTGAGGCACTGGCCCAGGTTGCCCAGGGAAGCTGTGGCTGCCCCCTCCCTGGCAGTGTTCCAGGCCAGGTTGGATGGGGCTTGGAACAACCTGGTCTGGTGGGAGGTGTCCCTGCCCATGGCAGGGGGATTGGAAGAAGATGATCTTTAAGGTCCCTTCCAACCCAAACCATTCTATGATCCTACGACTCCTGAGTATTAAGGTGAAATCTTGGCCTAATCAAAATCCATGGGAGCTTCTCTCTCTGGTTTCTGTGGAAAATCCTCATATTTTCAGCTAGAAGCTTGAGAAGAGTCCAGTTTTAAAAGTTAAGATGAACTGCATTCCTATTAATTTCCTAGAGCTGGGAGGGCCAAGAAATCTGAGCCCAATAACCCACCTCAACCAACCAACCAATGCCCTATTTGTCTGCCTTTTTAGGTTTTCCCTACACTTCTCCATAGAAAACAAAAAAACTCATCTTATGGGTCATGGTCTGTCGTTACTAGGTGAGCCTGAAGCACCTGAAAGTTCAAAAATAAAGGACTTTCCCCCTTTTTATGGAGCTCACTCCATTTTCCTCAGCAAAGTTTTTCCTCACCGTGTCGGTGCAGCCATTACAAGGGCACAGTTAAGAGGAAACCAGCAAACATGCTGAGCAAACCTGGTCTGACCCAGAGCAGCAACGTTACAGAAGGAAAAAGGCAGCTCTAGTTTTGTCTCTACTTTGGGAAATAACCGTACTCGATGACAAACACACTTCATGACTAATTACCCACCGAAATGTGTACTAGAGTGCCAGAGCTTCCCACGGTTGTTTTGCAGGAGATACAGCAAACAGACCATGATATTTCAGGATTATTTCCCTGCTGTTTAACTTCGCGAGTTCAGCAGCTCCGTTTGCAGCCCCACACTACAAGCAGGCATTTTTGGACATCTTTAGTTACCTCTGAATGTCACTAGATGGCAGCAAGAATCTATACTTGGCAGCCTGATGGGCTTCCCCCACCCGCCTACCTAGGGGGCCTCGGCTTCCCCTGGCCTGCGGCCAGGGTGAGCCCCTGAGGGCTGAGCCATCTTTGCCCGGGGGTATTAATCCTTTTTGCTCGGGAGACCTGTCCCAAATCAGGACCTCCATCAGGAAATACCTCCTCAGACCATCTTCCCACTGTCAGCCCTTGGTTTCCTTAGTAGATGCTTTCTCAAGCTGTATATAGAAAGCCATTACCCCTCGTCCTATCACTACATACTCTTGTAAAAAGTCCCTCTCCAGCTTTCTTGTTGGCCACTTTAGGTACTGGAAGGTGCTATAAAGTCTCTGAGCTGGAGTCCCAATCCCATGGCAGGTGGTGAGTGTGTGAGAGCTGTCAGTGCTGCCGACAGGCTGAAATATTCAGCAGGCATTTTGCCAGACCTGTACTTTGTACCTTAAAGCTGCACAGACTTGGCCAGCTAACCCAGCGTCCCTCTCCCTTCTTTGCTAATGCTGCCCAGGTCCCTTTTGTCACTGCACTGGCTTTCTAAGGACAGGAGGGGTGAAAATATAGTAAAGTGAAAATAGGGAGTTCTTTCATACTGTCTACATGTATTTCTCCCTCCTCATTAAGGTTACTTTCCCCTTCTCTGGTAAAGCTGCTCCTTCAAAACACTCAGGCCTTTGATGGCTCACCCAGCCACAGCTGGTCTGCTGCTGTACACCTCACTCTGGTATTTTCAGATGATCCTGTTCAGAGAGTATCCCACATCCCTTGGGGGCTGTGATTTCACCCATCTGATCTCTTCCTAGCATTTAATCCAACCTGCTGCAGCACAGCCCCACTGGTACTTGCACCATGTTTGCTGGCAGTAACCAACCTTCCACCACACCAAGCTTTCCTATCTGATCCCACAGCAGCCCCAGGGAGCCCTCACAGGCAGCAGAAGGGACTCACTGGCATTTCCAAACCCTTTGGAGCCCATGCCAAGAAGAAAATTAAGCTTGTAGCAGGAAAAGGGTAACTCCATTTTCTGGTACCCATCCAGAGATAGGTATTAGTTTTCTAAAAGGCAAAGTACTGGCTACCTTCATGAGCTCCATCTAGCAACTGCTGGGAAGGTCAGTCCCCAGCCCTCGCCACGGTGGCTGCTTCTCCAGTTAGAGAGCACTCATGCAGATTTGACTCTAAAATGGTGCTTGGCCAAAACCTCTGGGTTAGGTTTCTGCTCTGTCCTGCCAGGAAGGCAGCTGTCTGGCAGAGGGGCAAGATCATCAGCAATCCCCCTTAACCCTATTCCTTGCCATTTCCTTGGGTCATGCCTGTACAAAGTGGAAAAGAGAAGTCCCCAGAGAGCCCTTAAGTACACAAGGGAAAGCCAGGTTATTTCCAAACTTGTAAAGGATCTGTTCCTGCAAGTAAGAGTGAGAGTTCCCAGCATCTGAAATATTTCAGGGGCATCCTCTAAATTCAGTGAAAAGGAATGCACTCTGCTTTGCTCCCACAGAGCCTCACATCACAGCTGAAGCACACAGCAATCCATGTGAAAACCCTCGTGATCTCAGTTATGAAGTTGCATCACCCCAGCCACTTAAACCATGTCTAGACATGTCAGATGTTATGACATTTGGAGAATATAACCTACTTCCACCAGTTGAATTTGCTCCTTTTCCCAGAGAATCACCCAACTGCAGTACAGCCAGGGAGGGGAGCACAGGTTGCACACAGCCATCACTGCAAAGGGGAGCTTGCTGCAACTGAGTCCACATCAGGCCAAACCTCGCTAACTCATCCTGTTCCTACTCTCACCCTTGCTAAAGGCCAGGGAACAGCAAGCTGGACACCATCCGGCAGCTTGAACAGCCCAATCCCTTACTGCCCCTCTCTTCCCAGATGCAGGGAAAAGGCACTTGGTAAGCCAGAGGGTGCCCCAATAGCCAGGCAGCAAGTCCACACACAGGCGTGCTCGAAGTCCCTCTGCAGCCCACGTAAGACCATCGTGCTCACTGAGGACAGCCTTCAGACATGGCCCAGCTGTGGCTAAGTGCATGACTGTGGTGGGACTGCACCCCCAAGAAAGGGTGTCCTACTTTCTAGAACAGGGATATGGCTCTGTCCAGTGTCTCAGCTTCACCCTTCCTTGAGGCCATGCATGGAGGGAAGTGAGAGAGGAGAACAGGGAAGGACAAGGACATTAACACAGCTTCCCATGATTCTTCAAGGCGTCACAACCAGGATGCGCAAGTCAGGTGCCTGCAAGTCTTATGTGGCAGATGATGTTCAGTGGCCAGGAACTCCCCCCTTGCAGGATCAGCTCAAGGAAGCTGCACCCACCTGAAGCCTCAATACAGGCTCTAAAAATATCACTGAAGAGGTTGGAGAAGGGGAAAAAGATTAGACACTGATATCCAAGATGTCAGCACAGGGCTCTGTCCCGCCCCTGTGCTGGATCCACAAGGTAAAAGGGAAAGGTTCACCCAGCATGACCTCCAGGGATATCCTGTGACAGCAGGGCAGAAAGAAGTGCCCCCACATGCCACACATCCAGGGGTAGCTGTACCTATCTTCTGCCCTGTGAAGCCTGCACCAACCACCCAGCTTAGCAACACATGCAGTTCTCCATGGGGTGGCACCATGCCATGGTGCCGATCATCTGCCAGTCCCTGAGCTACCACTTTGAGAGGCCCACCTTCCAGACTCTCAACACCCACCTCCAGAGTCATCTCCAATACCTCCAGGAGCAGAAAGTCAGTGTGCCCACATCAACTCCTTCCCAGCAGAGACTGGGCAACATTCAAGGAAAAACAGCTCAATCACTCTGTGAGATCAGCTTTCCACAATCCCACATTGGTTTTCTCCTTCAAGTCAGACAATTATTATAACCTGCTTTTTATTTCCTGACACCTCTTTTATCTGTCCACCAGTGTAACCCTCCTTTACAAGTTGCTTCCATTTCACAACATAGGCAGGAGTTTGAGAGCAAGGAGCACAGCCAGGAATCCATCCCTCTCACTCCACAGCATTTCTGGCAGCTCCATTGCTTTCCAGGAGCAGAAATGATGTAGCCCAACCTGCAATAACACTGCAATGGTGGGTATGATGGACTAGGAGACGCTTTAAAAGTACAAGACTCATCTCTTTGATGCTCATCACTGTCCCTCTCTTGCTCCCCTTCTCCCTTCCCACACTCACTTTCTCCTCTGCACAAAGTCACTGGTGAGCAGTGGCTGAGCCTGCACTGCTGCTGCTCTTCTCACACATCAGATACCCCATGCTCCTCAGGGATGCAAGCAGGGTGGTGGGCTCTTTCACCTCAGGGCTATCTGCATTTCACCCTCCGTACTGCCACCTAATATCAGATATGCTTCAAATGGCACCCACAGATTTACTGTGGGTACCACAACAGTCAATGGCAGAATCCTACATCTCACGCAGTATTTGTTTTTTCTCTTGTACGTCTTTCCCCCATTGCTTTCCCAAAGCACATGATGTGAAACACCAAGAATACAGCATGAAACAGGGCAAATGATTTCCAGTTAAACCCCTGTTTAAAAATAAATGGTATCTTTCCTTTTAGTACATTAACATCCATCTTAAAGAACAAATCTTGGGGAGGAAGCTATAATATATACGCTACTTAATGCAGTCCACAGGATATAAAGGAGTCTCTTCTCCCTCTGTCCTGTCAGGCCCTGGGAAGGCTGGGCAAACATGACTTGCCAAGAGCAAGATAACTTCATCTTCCCCCAGCAAAGCAATGTCCTTCGTAGCCTCAGTGCCTTATCATCCCTGTATGTCTCCAGGCCTTGGATGGCTGCCATATATTTTAGTCTCATGGACACTGGAGCATAATCATTTCTGGGAAGAAACCAGTCACCTCAGATGTTCCGAGATCACCCTGTGCATATAAGTAAATAGCTAGATAACGACAATTATATAAAATGATACTCTATCTGATTGTATAATGATATCTTGTGAATAATGGCATTTATAGTAACACCTCTATTGCCAAGGCCATAATCAGTCCTGACTGCTGCTGGTGCTAATCCTTCCCGTGTGACCTAATGACAGTTACGGACACAGACTGACACAAAACCCCATGAGGGACTTGCCTTCCCCAAGGAATGGAAGGGGAACCACATAGGACTTCGCTGCTATCATGTGAATCAGTCAGGGGCAGAGAAGAGGTGAGCCATGGATGTACCTCCCTACCAGGGGACATACCCCAGTGTCTGTGCCAGGAGTGAGTACACACACCTCTCTACAGGGCACCATCACAGCCTGAGCTGGGGAAGCCACTAGAGACACTTACTGCTGTGCCCCCCCGAGTCTGCTGGAGTTACTCAGGAGTGAAGCAAAACAGTCCTTCATTATTCCTTGTTTACGAGGCAAAGCCACTGTTAGCCTTTCCTTGATTTTAGCTGGAAGGCTGAGTCCAGCCACGCATCAGTAGGATCCAAAAATGCACCAGTGGAGGACCAGGAGACACGAGGTACTTGGGAAGTACCTGGCATCGGGGTGATGGATAAGGCTGCTGGAGGGAGGCAGGCACCAAACCCTGGCAGGGTCCATACAGGGTTCTCCTCCTTCAGAGTTGCTGTCCCATAAAAGTCTACACACAAGCACAAACTTGTCACGGACCAGACCAGCTGTAGCAGGACACACAAACACGTAACACTAAGCACCATCACAGACCCAGGCCTGAGGCTGTCCAAACCCAAGCCGCAGCTGGGAAGAGTGACCAAAATGCTCAGAGGGATTATGAGCCACCAGAAGCTTAGAATGAGGTTTTTGCTTTCAATTAACTAAAACATATGCTTGATTCTTGCTGAGTTACCCCTTGTTGTTTACATACATGCTTTCTTCTTTGAATTATTTTTATTGATCCCATATGCTTCAGCTCTGGCAGCTGAACTGAGTCATCTCATCAAAATTAACATGAAAATAATGTAGCTTTACACATTATTCCCATTAATTTTTTCTTACACATGCATTTGCCTTTCCCTACTTTGAATGCCTTTTTCTTTCTTCCCCTCTCTGCAGTCATGTTTGCGTTTTCTCTGTTCATCTCTCTAGGGTTCCCAGGAGGCTTTGGAGGGGCTCAGAGAAAGGACCTTGTCCCACCAGGACCTGCTATGAAGCAGCTCTGAACAGAGAGAACAGGAGAAATGCTGGGGCCCAGGCCTCTCCCTCAGCCTCCAGACCTCCCCAGACATGGACATGCTCCTTGTGAAGAGTGTTTCACATGCTCTGTTCAGGTCCCCAGCTGGAGCCCAGGACAATGGGAAAAGCTACCATGCCCATGCCCCTTGCATTCAAGTATTTTCTCAACCACCTCTGCAACCTCAGACCCTTCCCTCCCCCTCTGCCTTCAAGCAGAGTCACCTCTCCCAGCCATCCCCAGGAGAACAAGATGTGGCCCAGGAGCAGTGTGAGTAGCACCAATAGTGCAGCATCCAAAGAAGGCAGGTGCCAGCAGCAAGGAGCTGGCTGCCCAGGAGTCGCTCCTTGCAGGTACAACAGCACTTTAGAGGCTGAACACAGCAACCCTCAAAAGCATCAGTTCAGGAGCACAGGCATGTGCATCCAATGTGAGTGCCAGGGGCTAGGCCAGCTGCTACACCTCCACCCTGGTGGGTAGGGAGCCAGTCCTCAGGGTCTCTCTAAACTGGTCTTATTTTAAGCACACTGATACTTTTACTGGCTCATCTGGATGCAATTAGGTCTTCAATGAAAGGAGTTGCTCTTACATGGAGGGGGAGAAGTGAAAGGAGCAAATTCATAACAAAACTCTCCTTTCATCTTGCCATGGGAGGCCCCAGTCCACGCTCTGTCCAAGGGATGAGCGGGTCCCAGCCGAGCTCCCATGCAGCAGCACAGCCCTGACAAGGACCTGCGTGTGACACCTCCTGCAGTGCTCAGGTGGAGCAGTCCTCTGGAGCCAGCTGGGCCAGCTGCCAAATTCCAATAATCCTGAAGTGCTGCAAACGTGAATCTCTCCCCCAGCTGGTGTTTTGCCAGCCCTCATCATGCCAGAGCTCGATGCTCCTCTGCCCTTGACCAGCCTCCCCACCACGTCAGAGGACACAGCCACACACACAAACAGCTCAGGGACTGCCTGGGAGGGGGTGTGTTTTGCCAATCACTAGGCCCAGTACAAAGGACACAGCGAGCAGTAGAATGAACCAGCAACCGGATTCTGTTGCACACAAAAGGGTCAGGACATTGGTGATCACTGGGGGTACAAACAAGTCAATCAGGTTACACATAACAGACAGCAACCCCAGCAACCCCAAGAATGGTACAACACGGCCAACAATCAGTGGGACAAACAAAGCGATGAAGTCTCCCATAGAAGAGATGGGAGACAGCCAAGCCAAGAGGCTGATAACATAGGACAGAGGCAAACTCACACTGTTCCCACAGAGCCCACATTCACAAGCACCAAACCTGACCAGGGCCCAGTTACAGAATCAGGAGGTCCTTCCCCAACAGGGAAACTGCAAAGTGCATCCACCTCACAGACAGACACTCCACCCTTCCTGCAAGTGGTCCCAGCTTTTATCCCCAAAGCAGGACACCTGGCACTCATTTACCCAATGCAGGGCACCTGGGGCTTGTTTACCCAAGGGCTTTCCTTACAAGGCCGGCCACACCTTGGAGGAAAGCCAAAAGGCAAACTCATCCCCTCCTTTTGAAGGACCATGGGAACCACCCATATGTCACCCTTAATTCAGGGCTCAGGGTTCAGACCCCAGCACTTCAGGGGGGGGAAGAAGGGCTTGCTTCTCTATCTCCACAGGCTTAACATGCTGAACCTTAACATCAAACTTCATTTTTGTGGTCAGCATAACTGCTCCTGATCCACAAACTGAACAAGACACCTTTAGCTAACTACTGAGCATCTTTTCTTCCAAAAGCTACATGCAATACAGGCTGAAGCCCCAGGTTCAAGGAAACACATATTACCATAGGCAACATTATCCAGTTTCTGGAAAAGAGGAAGAGAACTTTTTATACAGCCACCCCAAGCCCCAACTTTGCCTACCAGAGTCCTGTGGCTGAGCACCCCAGACTACATACTGGGGAGATGTGGGATGATGTGAAGACAACACAGCTCAGAGGCAAGAGAGGTTGGTATAAAACCCAGCCCACTCACCACTGCCAGAAGCACTCTGATGGTTTCTGGGTCACCTCAGCTGTATCGGTCCCAGCCACACTTCCTCATCCAGCTGAGAGAGACTTGGGTCTGGCTGCAGCCCAGAGCATCCCTGTTATCACTTTTAAAACATTGTCCCCAAGGAGCCACAGACTGCTGCCTCCCTGGTTGTTCCAAAACTTGTGGGTGACACAGGCTGGAGGCCTGAGGGCCCCTCACATTTTAGTAGCTTGTATTTGTAGCCTAAGCAAAGCCAGAAGTTTCCATTCTGATTAGGTTTTTTAAATGGCACTATCCCACTGTAGTGCCACTGGCACTCTAATGCCACATACTTCAGCACACTTTGGTAGCAAACACACTGCAAGTCGTGTAAGACCATCAGGAAAAACATCCCTTCCAGGCAACAGCTAAGCATGCAAAATATTAGGTCAGCAAAACTGAAGACAATATACCAGAAAACAGACGAATTCCCCTCTCCCTGCAGTGCCAAAAGCAGAGTGAGGAGTTTGGTCAAGCCTCAGACCAAGGGGAAAACTTCCAAATGGGAATAGATACAGTTAAGAACAAACCAAAGCTTTCAAGAGAGACATTCAGCTGAGCTAGCCTCACAGTCCTGAGCCACCTCCTCTAGCACGTAGTGCTGATCCTGGGCACCTTCACAGGACACTCCCTAGAGCCCTTCCTTCAAGTCCTGACCCACATGACCCTACCTCAGGTCTGACCAAGCAATGGGATGCTCAGACACACACATTGAAACCCAACAGCTCCCAAGACAATATCCCCACTACCTGTGGTGTCCAGGATGAGCTGCTGCAGGAGGTAACAGAAGGCTCTTCCTCTTGCCTCTCACAACAGACAGCAGCATAGACTGCCACAGGCATATGCAGTCACCGGGACTTAAATTCAATTTGTTAGCCAAGACCCAGGAAAACTCAGTTACTCATTAATTGGCCAGTCCTCGAGGCTTTCTCAAAGTATGACATTTTGACACTGGCATGGATCTCCAGAAGGCAAGACTGCCAAATTACCAACTGTGCCTGCTAATGGATTGTGCTGATCAGAGGTCAGCATCAGGAAGGGTTTTCACTTCTTTGCTGCGTGGTACTACTCAGGTGGAAGATCAGTGGGCCTCTTGCTCGGAGGCTTCACTCTAACCCTGCTGGGGAAACTTTCTGCAGCCTCAGTCTGAGAAGTCAGAGTTCCTGCAGTTTCCTCTTTTTGGATAAAACATAGGTGTATCTTTGGGCAGGTGTGGACACAGCTGTCGCTCACAAGCTCTGTCCCCTAGTAGCTATTCCCCTATCCCCTCTGAACTTTAAAGTGCACCTATTCCACTTGCTAGCCCTGCTAAAGCTCTGGTTAAGGAAAGGAATGACAAGAAAGGTTGGGTGGGGTTTTTTTGTGTTGAATATGACAGTACAGATTTGCAGCCTTGAGTTTGCCTGTTGGACACCTGTGAGGCTTGGTGTGGCAGTGGCTCGAGAGGTCACTCACTGCACAAGTGTTAAGCCAGGCTCTGGGCTGAGAAGCTCCACCTGAGAGGTCCTATGTAAGAACTGATACCAAAATGGAAAGTGTTTGCTCTGGAAAGTATGATTTTGTGGGTGGTTTTGAGTTTTTGGTTGGTTGGTTGGGTTTTTTTAATTCTGGGACATCCCTGGAAAGCTCTGTAGAAAGACAAGGCTTTTTGTTACAATTTTCAGTGATTTCTGGTTTCCAAAAACTAAAAAGTTTTCAGATTGGAAGATCTGGAGAGCTTGAAAGAGAAAGGAGCTGCCACGCAGACTGAAAGGCTGCCAGAAAGGATTGCAAGGGCAATCCTTCAGAGTCCAACACCTACAGAGGAGGAAACATCCCCAGGAGGAGTCACAGGCGAGTGTCACACACGAAGAAGTGTGACAGAATGATGATAGGGTGGGCAGCATCTCCCACAGGGTCACTCCCGAGCAAAAATGCTGACGTGCTCACTGGGAGACCAGAGGTGGTGTTTTATGAGGGTGACATGGGAGATGTTTACCAAACTGGAAGGATGGATCAGGCTGAGGGCAGTGTTTAAGGCAACACTCCCACCCACGCAGAAGGGGCTGTGGGCGGATGGCTGTTACACACACACAGGTTAAGAAGGTAAACGACATCTTTTCTAACTCCAAAAAAGAAGAGGAGTTTAAAATCCAGGGATTTAGTTACAAATAACCCTGAAACAAAAGGCTATAGAAGAAAGCTAGTCTTCATGAGAATAACAGGAACTGAGGAAAACATTCCACACTGAAGCTGGGATTAAATCAAATTTGAAGCCATTGACTTTTTTTTTCCCCCAAACTGGTCAGAAGATGTTTGGGGAAAAAGTCAATGGCCTCCTGCAGGAGGAGTGGCAAGTGCCAGTTCTCCACACACATTAAGAGAGTGACCTGAATGTGGTAATTAGTTCCCATTTCTGCTGAAGAACAAGTGTGTGTGGAAGAAGATGTGACCATACAGGACTCAGTGATCTTCAAGGTCTTTTCTAACCTAGATGATTCTGTGACTCACCAGGCCTCTGCACTTTCTGCTCTGCTGAAAATTGCTCAGACTCATCTGATCTGGAATTTTAAAAATTGGAGAGAAACTCAGAAATGTCAAATTTATCTTGGAAAAGATTTGTTGGTTGGTTGTTTTTTTTTCCAAAGCTGCCAGGTGAGGAGCCAGCAGTTCACTTGTCTACCAGGTGGGTAGCTGGGCAGTTTGCCCACCACTGGCAGCTGGTAGGCTGGCAGGACACCAGGCACATTGGCTGCCAGCAGCTTGTGTCCGTCACGAGTTTGACAGGACTGACACATTCCCACCACAAAGATGCTTCCTTGGTAATCAGCAAGTTCCTCTGATGGAAAAGTGCCCTGCTGGAATACGTCCGCCTGTGTCAGAGAATCTCAGAATCATTGCCTAGGTTGGAAAAGACCTTGAAGATCATTAAGTCCAACCATTAACCTAACACTGACAGTCCTCAACTACACCATATCCCCGAGTGCTGTGTCAACACGACTCTTAAACACCTCCAGGGATGGGGACTCCCCCACTGCCCTGGGCAGCCCGTTCCAATGCCTGACAACCCGTTCTGTGAAGAAATTCTGCTTTGTAGCACATCCACCAAACAAGTCCAGAGCCTTGATCATTAAAAAAAAAAAAAAAAAAAAAAAAGGTAAATAAATACAATGACTGTGTTTAAATGGAATAACATCAGCACTGAATTTACTCTGAGCAAACTGATGGGGGAGAAAAAATGTACAGAAATTTTGAGCTGTAGGCAACAAAGATGTTGTTGCAGAAACCACACTGAGATGAAAACACCCTTCTAGCTCTTTTCCTCAACCCTCAAAACAGGTCCTCAGAGGCCAAAGTCTCGAGACCTTTTAGATAGGCTCTTGAGGTGAAAAGCCCCACAGGCGGCACGCTGGGATTTCAAGGATGCATCACCCAGGTGGAAAATTCTACCTTCAGATGCCAAGTGATTGTAGCTAAGCTGGAAATATTTAATAGTAAACATCACCTGAATACGTGATGCTCAAAAACACAGCTGTGCTTGTCTCTTGTAAGCACTGCAGGATGTGGGTGTGTAAGAAAACTCAGGAGCATGTGCCTCTGAAATTACACAGCAGGGTGTAGCATTTCATCACACCCTTTGGAAACGCAGGACATGAGGCTTAATTCTGCTGCAAGGACAGGCAGGGCTGAGGGAGCAAGGGAAGAGAAAAAGACTTTCAAAGCAGCCTCCTGTCCATCCCCTTCCCACAGCATGGGGTAGCTATGGCTCTTCTGAGCTGCTCCTGCTACACCCCAAGTCCTGGTCACGTTAAGAATTACAACAAAATGAGACAATGGGTTTAACGCTGATTTTTTTTTTATGTTGCACATACTGAATTTGATAACGTTAGAAGAAAAAAAAAAAAGCAAACCCAAAATAAACCTTAAAGACAGAAAATAAATACAATTTTTATGAATATATGCAGAGAAAGTGCAAAAACTTGCATCTGTAAAACATTTAAATGCTGAATCATACAACAAAAATTTACAAAAGCACTTATTTCTTTATACATGTCAGCTTTCCTCTTATAAACACAAAAATATTTTAACGAATCTTACAAAGATCAAACCCTTTTGCCCTTCACCAGGAGAAAAGTGGTGAAGAAAGTGTATTACCTGGAGAAAAGAAAAAAACAAAACCAAGCTAAACAAAATGTGAGCCTGAAGAGGTACCAGGGAAACAACATGTAGATACTGAGGAGGAATGTACCCCTGTGCTGAGGAACGCACCCTGCTGTCAGACTCGGACACCTGGAATCACACTTGTATTTAAAACACACACTTTTTTCAGAAATAAGCAATGCTGGGGCATTAAAGAGTTCTCACGAGGTGACCCTTAGCGCCTGTGATGCCCCCCTCAGCGTGGTACAGAACAGTTCTGCATTTCTTCATTCACAAGACTTGCTCAGTAGGCAAAGCAAATGCTTAGGCCAGCTGAGCTCCAAATAACTCATTGGAGCTGAGGTTTCTCTGAAACTAGAACAGGCCAGCAGCAGAGACTGGGAAACAAAAAGAGCAGAGATTTTCTGTGGAACTGGGGGAGGTTTGGGGGAAGGCAGGTAGCTATGGAAAGAGCCAGCTTGAGATGGGGCCCCTGGCAAAACTCTGGGACATGCTCACGCGTGGTGAGACAGGCCGGCATCATGGCACTCATAGAGCCACCTGGATAAGTCCCTTGTGTACCACATCCACTGCAGGGGCACCAGCAAGCCGTAATGCTCAGGCACCTTCCTGAAATTTAAGCAACTCACCACACACGTGCCACAGCCTCGCACACTCAACCTGCCCAGGATCTCCCAGCACCCAGCCACCAGAAGCTGCTGCTTCTGTTTGGGCATCCAGAAGGCACATGCAAATGACTGAAGTCCTTAATTTTCAGCTAAGAAAAGAGAAAGCCTCTTAGGTAGGTGTGGATGAATGAAGTCATGTCCTCTCAAAAGCTGGTGGACCTTGTCAACCATTATCATCTTTGTATGACAAAACCTCTGATGTAACTGAAGAACAGCAGCAAACATTTACTGTGAGCTGCACCAACTCATAGGGATTTACCTTGTCAGGAACAATGACTTTCTGCACAGGAAGGAGAAGAGGAAAGGCTTCCAGTCTAAATACAACTAAAATAAATCTATCATATGATAAAAAGGCACTGATACTTCAAAATTAATATTTTATAATTACTACTTATAAATTACATATAAATTGTATAACTTAGAATTATAAATTATAAAAGCACATTGGTTCTGGGTGACTTGAGCCTAGTGACACAAAACAGACCTTTGGGCTTCCTGTTCAGCAAAACCATTTCTCTCTCACTTCTTCACTTCACTAACTAGAGGACAAATAAAAATGAGACCAAAGTTTTCCAAAACGTTAGCAGTAAGTTCCCCTTCCAGCAGACCATGGAAGAATCAACTCCCACTATTCCAGGAGAGGTGAATTTTCCCATCTTTATTGCCAGTCACATAAATTAGGGTCTGATCCTCCATATTCATGTGTGAGAGATGTCTTACAAGTGTTTTATAACTAGCACACTCTGTTCAACTGTTTTAGTGTATTTTAAAAATTATCTTACTGTGTAAGTATATCCTAGAAAGCCTCCAGGGGGTCTGAATCCCTAAAATATGAAGCCATACAAGAGCAGCTTTTTTGATTTCTATAATAAAAATATGTATATAGGATGTAGATTTTATTCCCCCAGCTCATTTCCTAAAAAACTCTGCTCAACAACAGAAGCATGTCTCCTGTGAAGCTCAAAAGCTATGGGGCTCCTTTACCTATAACAAAACAGTCCTTATTTAGGTCTTCCAAGACAACTTCTTAAGCCTGAATGAGTTTTTCTAAACAAGCCAAGGGTGGAATTTCTATCTTTGGTCATTTATTGCACCATCAAATTTCTTATTAAAACCTGGGAGAAAATTGTTGGAAGGTTTTTATCATGTATGATATCTTTGTATGTGCTGGCCAGGTCAGGGTCTACTTAATGCCCATGCAACAAAAAGCCAGGATAAATGGTGCACTGGGCACAGCCTTTTAAAGAAAATAATCTTTGTAAGACTTCTATTTTAAGCTCTAAAGTATTATTAGAGCTTCTTTCTTGGTCAATTTGTTGCATCTACGTGGCCAAAGGAAGGCGTGCCTGTAGTTCATGCTCTCCTCATGCAGCTTTTATGTAAAGATCCTCAGGTAAAGCCTGGGCCACTAATACCAATCTGCATACAGGCTCCTTAGATGCCTGGACTGGAATTCTGGTTGTCAGGTTGTGCTAATATCTGCATACTGAATTTCAACCCTTTTTGGTTTCCCCACCAGGCACCTAAACCGGCACTGGCCATAAAATGTGCACGTGGAAAAGGCACACCTTCCTTCTGCTCTGTAGGTATGAGCCTCTGAAAGAAGTTATCCTGCACTCAAACTGAGGAGTTAAAAATCAACTGAATAGTGTTGTTTTCCCAGGCTTTACAGCTATGTGCTTGTGCAATGCTTTTATAAAATATTATCCTTCAAGCCATTAAAACAAATGCCCACTCTATGGAGAGATCTGCATTAACTTTAGACAACATTTAAAAAACTGAAAAAGGTCAAATTTGTATTACAACACAAACTGTGACCTTGTGTCCATTTGGTGTATTCTGGGCAAGACAACTTCCTCCAGTTGCATTTCTTTAACAGAGAGAAGAACTTAGCAGTTGCATTAACACAGCAGTATTAATTTTAAAAAAATAAATAAAATGAGAGGCCTTCATTCCATGAGGCATTTTAGCAAAAAACAGGCCAAGGGAAAGAGGGAAATGACAAGGAAAGAAATCAGACTAGCAGAAGGTGCACTGGACATGTGCAAGACCACAAAACATGAAAAGCCCACAAATCTTAACATGTAAAGGACATTGGTACATTGCAATGCTGGTTATGGTTAAAGAGATTGTACAGCTCCTCTGTCTTTGTCCTTGAGGCTTCATTAAAGTTATACTCTTAACTGCAAGTTCATAAATAAAATGGAAATTACAGTAGTGCCATAAAGACATAGGTAGAAAAATAGTGCAAAGCCACGGGCTGGACACTTTAATCTGTCACAAGTACCCCCAAGCACTACCATTACTGCTCCTAAAGAAAATACATACAGAAAACATTCTCTATTTATTATAAATGGCAGTTGCCTGCATTGCACTCTGTATTTAGGATGTACTGACTACCTTTCTCCTTCCCTTCAGAGCTGCAGATGGAGAATAAATGCAGCCTTCCACACTGGCGAACACTGCCTGCCCTCTAGCCATGACTGGTAGCAAAGTCAGACAGTATTTATAACAGAAATCAATTAAAAAGTAAAACAGATAATATCATTTAAGGCCTTTGTCCCTGCTAGTCTGCTCAACAGACTGCACTTTCTTAAAATAAGAACATCTACCACTTCTGTTACAGTAACCAGAGAGCAAAGTTAAACACAAAAAAAAGGTCACATTTATGGCTGCCAAAAGGCAAAGTTCCTGAGGCTCAGCCAAACCAACAGCACTGAGGCTCTTCAGAGCACTCTTTGGGTGCCCCATACTGTGTGCACGGAGAGAGGTGGATGGGCAGAGGGTGAGCCCGACACGACACTCAGGCTGAGCATCTCATTTAAACCTTGCAGCCCTTATTGAAAAAGGTTTGGAATTACAACAGATTATACAGTGCAAACTCGTATCACTTCTCACAGATGTAAAATGCACAGATGAGAGTCCAGAACAAAAGCCACCACTGGCCAGGGTTGTGAGGAGCACCAGTCATTAAGGAAACAAACTCCAGGGAGCAGAGTCTGTCCTCAGCTACTCCTGGAGTAACTCCAGCCCTTCAGTGAGGTTTCAGTGAACTTATACAGGTGTAACTGACAACAGGGTCTGAATCAGTTTGGTGGTGAGGCACCACATTAAAATGAAGGGTTCATTAAATGACCACCTTTCAGATTTAGAGTAACTAAAAATTATTGGTAACGTAGTTTGTTGACCTTGAGCAGGACAGAAGAAATACCCACCAATAGATGGACCTTACGTTTACACAGCATTTCTCAAGTATTCACTTCAGCAGGTCCATAAGGTTTAAAGGAGGGTTTGGCTTAGGCTGGTCTGAGTCAGTTTTTAACAGGGTTCTTGCTGCCACCCTATGTAAACTGCTGAAAAAATATACTGACTGCCTAGAAAATAAACTGTGCATTATGTACTTGGTATATCCACGCACACGTGGCCACTCAATATACATACAACTGAGATCCCAATACTGCACACAAAACAGGAGCTGTATCACAGCCTTTCTTAAAATACTAGCTTCATGGTGAGTTCCCTACACCCACGTAGCTGACAAAAGGCATGCCCAATGGCAGGGAAATATGCAGTCCTAATATTTCAAGGTAGATGTGTTATGTTTGATTTGAAAAAGTAACAGCTTTCTCAAGGTAGCCCATAAAAGAGAGCCCTATCTTACTTAGAAATGGTTTTGTTAGTTTTCACTTCTGCAATTGAGATCAATAGTATCAAATTGATTTCAATGCTGAAAGAAATGCCATGGCAGCCAGTTGACAGGAAGCTGTCAAATATATTTGCTTAACAGTTTGTTACCTTTAACAGGACACAAGCTAGCAGGCAGAAGAACTTCATCAGGCTTTTCCCTCTCCTCCTTTTATAAAATACCCAAACCTTTCTGAGAAATCTGAGTGTCACCAAGAGCCAACAGAAAGCATGACAGTAACAACTGGGTCTGCAAAGGCAGAGTAATACTGCAGGATCAAGTCATGTGCAGCTGACAGAAGATGGTAAAGTTCTAGCAGTCTCAAAAGGTGGCTCATATTTAAGGGTATGAACTACTGAACGGTGTCCCGTTTTCCTTTCATAAAACAAAAAATTATACCATATGCACTGCACAACTAGCTAGGCTTTTCCCACACTGGGACTTGTTAGTGATAGAGTAGCCTGTAAAGAATAGGCACTTATCCCAAGAATTGGCAACAGAGGGAGTATTATTTGGTAGGTATGGCACCAAAATACAACCATTGTGCTTTCTCACACAGACAGAGGCTCAAACAGACACAGAGTTCTAGGTTGTTGGTAGGCTATGTTTTTTCTTTTTGCTTCGGCAAGATTTGCAAATGCAGCAGATGATGCACGGAGACGCCACGAGCAGTAAGGGAGAGGTCACCAGTGCTATGATACCTAGTCCAACGAGGATGCCCACAACCTGAAAGACATGTTGGGGAAAAATATGTATTTAGCTAAGATGGAAAATAAAATATGCATGTGCACGCATAAGCATAGGTCACAAAAAATAGATGAAAACATTAAAATAATCATCTTGGTCTTTCACTGAAGAGTGAAATCTCATTGCCTCACGCATGCATGAGAGATCTGCTCAGCTGACTAGGAACACACCTGTGTTCTGTTCCACATCACCGAAGCCCGAGAGTGGCCCAGCTTGTTTCTGCAAGGGCCTCTGTCGTAATGTCTTAAGAAGATATCGTTCTGAAAAACAAACGGAGAAGCAGGTTACAGTGCTGTGGGGAGAGGTTCAAGACTGGACTGGAAACACAACTGCCCTGACACTGCATTTCAAATTACCAGCTGCTGGCAGACAAGTTCACCTGTCTTCCAAAGAATTACCTAGAGAAACTTCTTGCAGTTTCAAAAAGCGTGGTGTGTCTGGGACCTGAGTTATTGTATAGCTTATTTTCTCCTCCACTTTTAAAAAGCATAAGTATATGCGTTGCACCTATTGCACAAGTACCTAGTCTGCAATTTGGTGATGATAAAGGAGCCTGTGAACAACAGAGATTTCTGAAAGCTAACAATCTGAGGGGTCATCTTCCCGAGGTACTTCTGCCTTCTGTTTTCCTCCTGTCCCTGCAATTCAGAGTCATTTTCTTCCTAGGCTTAACAGGAAAATTTAAAAAGTAGGAAATCCCTGTTTCTTTTCTCTTTTGCCAGTAATACTTACTAAATTATCCATTTGATCTTCAGAAGGTGACTAATGCCCTGCATCACCCTCCCCTAGCCAGCTGCACTGCAACCTGATGCTGCTTCCCCTTCCATTTTTCAGCCTTATTCTTTGGCTCTGCAGCTATTACCTTTCATCTACACCTGGAGCTCCTGTAACCCTGCACATTTAGAAAACCTGCAGTTGACTCACACAACTACAGTTTCTTTTTTCTTTCTCCTTTGAAATGACAAAAACTTGGTAGGGGCATGTATGCAGAGTCTGTGAGAATCTGAGAGTCTTCCAGTTCAGCAAGGTGTTAAGCAATCGCTGGGTACTGTGTGTACTCTGAGGCAAGCCATAGGACTCATGTTGAAAAAGCACACTCACACACACAGAAACAGGACAGAGAGCTAAGTGAAACCTGTTGAGCGTGCTGAACAGCGTGCTGAAGGACAAAGAATGAGGAAGTTTCATTTTTTGCTGGCTATGGAGTACAAAATAGAAGGGAAAAAAAAGCCATGCAGCATCTAACATTTTATTTCCAGTGCTGGTGAAGTTCTCTTCACACTCCCACAGTTGTTACCGATGACTATGCCAAAAAGGGAAGCTGTCGTATACACGAGCACATTCCTTCCTGTACTCTTAATCCTGCTAGGAAACTTCAAGTCCACACAAGTTGAGACTAGTTGGTATCACTTGAGAAATAACTAGCCACCTGCACGTCATAATTCATGTTCATAATCTAAGATTTTTATTCTCAAGCCTACTAACCAACCATTCTCTTCAGCAAACACAGAACTAGAGATGGAGTAGTAAAGAGACCTCGTCCATATGAGCTCTTAATGCATCTGTCCATGACACAACCACCTTCACCCAGGACCTTTTGGACAGGCTGTGACTCTTGCAGATGGAGCAGGTGAAAGACACTTACTTGGCTCTCAACCAAACTGGTTTTAGCTACTGCACTGGAAGAGGGAATCAGAGAATGGTAATGCTGGAGTGGACCAGCACTACCAGCAAGTCTGTCCCGTATCCCTCAAAGAACTACCATGAGACTCACAGACATGGCTATAATTCTTTATGGGGAAAAGGAGGCTGATAGAAATAAAAGCACTAAATGAGCAAGAAGAAAGAAATTAAGTTAGAAGCTGAATTGAGCGAAGACGTTCACTAGAATACCAACAAGCTGATGAAGAGCTTGTACAGGGCCTCAGACTAACCTCAACCCCATTACACTTTATCTAGTGTATTTTTATGCAGCACTTACATCCAAGTTCTGTAGACAGTACCAGCAAAATGTGTGCTTGCAGTTCTTGCACATCATCTGAGCACAGCCCTCATTTCGTTCAATATAGATCCGACAAACAGGGCACTGCTTAATTGGTGCCTCTGTTTCCATTCCAGTAAGTGATCTAGAAGGGTAAGAAAACATTCAAGTGAAATGTGAGGGTAATTACTGTTGATATTCAGCTCCACTGCCTAATGTGTACTGTGCTTATTTTCCAGAGCATCTGATGTTGCTGTCTTAATGCATTTAATGTATGAAGCTTGTTATATTCAGCTATATATATATATATACAATACACTGAAGTATATTCACTACTAGGTGTAAGATTATTAATATCTCATAAAAGTGAGACTCCATGCCCTTGGTCTTTTATGCTACATAAAACCAACGCTCACAATACCCACAAACATATCACCTAGAGCATTAAAGATTAGCACTTTGTAAGACAGCTTGCACTGTTCATTTAACAGGACTAGACTATGCAACTCATAGCACTGTCCCTGTCTGAACAAAATAGCCTTAAACTCCATCAAAGCCGAAGATCAAACACGGAGAAGAAAAATTACGGGGAGAGCTCTTCGGCAACTCCTATTCCATGAAGTCTTAAGCAAGCAGAATGCTTAGATTTTAAATAAGTCTTTCATTTCTTGCAAAAAGTGATAGAAAACTTTGAACACATGTGAATAACAAAGATAAATGGCCACACACTTTATATAATTTAAACACAAAAGTGTTTTCTTTCTGTAGACTAATACTTTAACTAACCTTATCTGTAGGTTGTTTACACCTATGCAAAAAGAGCATAAATCGGGTTTCTCACACCAAAGGGGACATTTTACACCCACTCTAAGAGTTAAGATTCCTTTATGCAGAGATTCTATAAATATTAAGCAGGGGTGATTTCTTGATCATAAGCAAAGTTTGGATCCCAGAATATTAGTGTATTGGATTTTTTTCTATGGGCACAAGTCCCAATTCTAACATGCCAACAAAGCCTTTACACAAATTTATAGCCCTGGAGAGCTTCACCATTCAGAAGTGTCAGTGGCCTCCCAAGTTTGGTAAGTCTCAAATAATACTAATATTCGTGAGGCACGGAGGTAGCATCTCATGCCAAAATGATCCAAAAGACCATGAGGCCTCTGTGGGTCCCCTCTTACCCCTGTTTGGTTTGCACTGGAATAGTTTGGTTTTCCTGGCACAGATGCTGTGGGTGCCATGTGTCCTTGCAAGAGGAGCAGAACGTCAGGTGGCAAGCTGGGCACTCCACCGGCACTGGCGCTCCCGACTCACTCAGTCCTATATGGCACACCATTTGGCAGTTGGCTGCAGGGCACCATGTTCTTTGGGGGTCCAAGTGGACTTCTGAAAGGTAACAGAGAGAGAAAAATGAAATTGTTTATACAGTTCCCTTCTCATTCCAGTTACATGTGTCTAGATGGGCAAGACCCAGTTCTGCATATGGGTGGGGAAGCTGAAGCCCTCTGCACCTATGCCCACTAGGCATGTACAGGGCATTCGAGCCTACTCCTTTTCTTTAGGTAGGTCTGCAACTGTGCCCTGCAAAGGCAGCTGCACTGGAAGCATCACAAGAATGGCAATACACGACAGGAGCCGTATTCTTTGCCTTTATAGGGAGGTAAAAAAGACAAACATAAATGCTGCTTGCTGAGAAACGTGTATTGTGACATTAAGCCATTCCATGTCTTTCACGTGTGCAAGCCATGCAGTATCATATATGTAAATAGGAGAGGGACTGTCATTAAATTAATATCAAGTCACTTTTCATGCCTTATTTTCTTCCCTCTATCTACAAAATCCAATTAATATTCACTGTATTATATGATCACTATCTGTCGGGATTCGGATCACAATAGTCAAGGCAAGTTTCAGGGTGGAGGCAGTGAATGATAAATGTTGATTTTTCCTCTTGCTCCTCAACCTTTGTTCAAGGAATTTGGGCTTGAAACAGAAACCCAGCTAACACGTTGTCCTGGTTCCCCAGGCACAGCCCCATGGGCCAGCCATGCAGGCAGCCATGAGTAGCCCTGAGTCAGCTGGGAGATCCACTCAAGGCAGCTGACTCACAGGTGTATCCCACACCTCCTCATCATGGTCATTAGAAAAGGAGGGAGCTCACTGAGGGTGGTGTTCCTCTCCCTGGGGCTTCTTCCTCTTGGCCTTCTGCTCCTGCTGTTGACAGCAAGGACCAGGCTGAGTAGAACTCTGTATAGCCTATGTTGGTTGTTGTATAAATTTTGTTGTTTCATTAAATCTGTTTCTACTTCAACTCATGGGGCTTCTCCCTTTTTTCCCTGATTTTCCCTCTCAACTGGGGAGGGAACATCAGGTGGTAGAATAACTGCTATGGTTTAGCCCTGTGTAGTGGTTAAACGTAGACAAACATGTTCATTGTTAGGCATGCCCATTGTGTGCTTTATACTGGTTCACGTCCATGAACTGCAGCCAAACACTTCCTGCAGAGCTTCCCTAGAAAAGGGCTGTTGTGCCTGCAGGAGCTACCTCCATCTCCTCCTTCCCTGGGAGCTACCACCACTGAGAATAAATAGATGGAGGGGATGTCTCAGGAACAGGTGGAAAACCCTGACTGTGAGATGTCAAAAGCTGTACAATGTTCTACCTGTACCTCCAGCAGATAAAATATTGTTTTACTTGAAGAAAAGGCTGCACACAGGCCCCTGACATATGTTCTTTTTGCAAATTTTGCTGAAACAGTTGAAGGCTCTTCCTCCTATGCACACACCTCTGCACACTGCTCCTCTGCAGGAGGTTGCTGGTAGTCCACAGTGAAGGGGGCTGGATGGAGATCTAGCAGATGCCTCAGTCAGCATGAAAAACAGTGATTATATCAGTCCAGTGACCAGACACCCAGAAACTAGGAACTGTACAACTAGAAATATGTTCAAAGGAGTAAAACTTTCCCCCAAGCTCTCACGCATTGAGTCACATGCACAAACACCTGGGGAGAAGGACACCCCACAAACTTAATATGCACTAGAAACTCAGTTCTCTTCCAGTATGCCAAACCTCTCTGTTCACCTTGAAAACTTCCACTTTCTTCAAAGCCACCACTCCCATTCGTCCAGGACACTTACAGTGAGGAACCACATATGGATGATCATCCTATCTGCTGGCTGTAGGACACATGAGCACACAATTCTCTGACTACAGGGAATTTTTAAGCCTGTGTCAGAGTGCTCTGACAGATGTGGTGAATTTCTACATCCATGGCAAAGTCTGTTATCTATAATTTAGGCAGTGCCAGCAGAACATCTGTATCTTCTAGCCACTTCATGAATCTAGTTGCTTTCTTGCCTCTTATTCTCTTACACATGCTTCCTTTGCCCCTCAAAACAAACGTTTTGCTTTCTACTGAATGAATGGATGGGCAGTACAAACCATTTTACATTTTTATATACTTTTTAAAAGTAGTGTCCTGACTGAGAAATCATTATTTCTGTAGCTTCCCTTGGTGTCTGTTAAAAGAAACACTGAACTGGGTAAGACCCTGGCCTAATAGTGGCTATTGCATTTAAGCCTTCACACAGTAGGTTCTGCATGCCTTCTGCTGACAAATAGCAGTTAAAATGAGATAAAGTGCAGTTGTTGCAGATAGCTGTTTAACATACTCAACTTTGGAAACCTAAATTGTCCTATCCTGGTTTTGGATGAAAGACAGGATGTCTAGTTTTGACATCACTGGGAGGAGAGGGGTTGGGTTGTAAATCTCACTGATTTTTACAAATTTATTGCAGCAAGATGTAACACATGAGATGAAACTCCCTCCTCTCCCACTTCCTCCATTTTACAAAGAATCTACAGATGGTGTTTTGCAATCCATGCTGTCTCATACAGTTTGGTTTACCATGGAGTACAAGTGAAACCAGAAAAAACTAAACAGCAGCAGCTAAAAAAAAAGGAAAGAGGCTATCATATTGCTCTGACAAGCTGCTCTATCTTCTGGTTAGTGCCATTTCTCTCCCAAGCCTTTCCCCTGCTTCCCCACAGCCAGTTCAGCCACACTCACTCCACTCTCAGGAGGAAAGCCTTCCCAGACAGTGCCAATAGCAGGCTGGGATCTGGCTAGTTTTTACAAAATGTGTGAGCAAGAAGGTGAGATGTAGGAGACAGGGAAAATCCAGCACCCTGAAGAAAGGAGAATTTCTGGCTGAGGAGAGGTACTCACTGAAAGGATGAACCTATGCCTTTCACGGAATATTAGGAACACCTCCTTTTAAAATGGACTACTTGTTTGGTCAGGCATAAAATGGAGGTTCTCATTATCTACCACTTGGCCTATTGGGCAACTGTCGCAGAAGTAGAAATATAATGTCCTAACCACATCCTATTCCCCTATTTTGTCACTTCTGATGACCACATCAACGCTATCCTAAACATATCTAGAGCAATTCCCGTTTCTTCTATTAAAATATGCTGCACAGAAGCTCCATGGCTAGGTCCTGACTGCATGCAGAGAAGTTATAGATATGTAAGAAAGCTTGGGTTTAAGTCTGAAAACATTTGCATTCTAAGAACACAAAAAACACAAGGAGATAGGATTTTTTCAGTGCATTTCTTATTAAACTAAGCAAGTGTCTATAGGTATACAATTGTACACCAATTACTTCTCACTTTTTTTTCACCATTATTTGTCTTTTTTTTTTTTTTTTTAAACAAGGAAATGGAGAGGAAATCTACTTTATTAAAGTAGCTAGCACAGATGGTGGATGGGGAAAATAGCTTTTGGATGTATAAGCCCTTCTTCAGGTCTTCAGCATTTTCCTCAAAATTCATCACACGATAGAAAATATCTGGAAGGGTGAAAAGCATTGGCTTTACCAATCACTTGAAGACTGGTAAGCAAAGACTACAGAGCAAAAGCAAGTCTTTTGACTTACCCAAGGAGCTGGTTATTTCTTTCTAGCATACCTAGTAAAGCAAAAGAGATGCTGAAGCAAAGAGCCCATATCTCAACAGAATAAAGCTGAAGGAAAAAAGGGTCTAAATATAGGAAGCTGAAGGGTTTCAATAAAAGGCTTTGTTGATCAGAGCAAAAGTCACGAAGGACACCTTAGTATCTGCCTATTGTAAGAATCAGAATTTGGCCCATTGCATTTGCAAGCACAGAAAAGAAGATGGTACAGCAAGGTCTGGAAAACACCATTGCTTTCTATTTATTCCCCTTACCACGCTGACTCCTTCTCCCCAGCAACAAAAAAGCCTAGCAAGTCCAAGTTAGCTCTTCCCCAGCACCCGGTCTGAAGAAAAAAACTGAAAACTAAGAAGAAAAGGGAGCTCAAAATATTTCATATGTAAAGGTTTTCTTCATTTTTAAATGAATGTTGAAAGGCCAATAAGAGCAATGCTATTCTTATGCTGTATTTCAGTTCTTCAAAAAGTTCTCTGTCATCACATAAATCAAATGAATCCTGGCCCTCGGAAGGCCAAGCTCAGCTTCTGGATGATATCAACCATGCCCACATGGCTGCATCCTGACTGGAGCTCACATGATTTTAGGGAAAGGCCTATGGCACAACACAAGGACCATCAGGCCAGTGTTGGCATTGGTCAGGGCAAGCAGGCATTGCCCAGCAAGGCTCAGGTCTGAGAAAAGACCTTCAGGCCAGTGGAAGTCAATAAGCCAGGTCTGACTGATAAGGTCCAAAAAGGACAGCCCTGGGGGCAGTGCTAAACCAAGGATAGGGAAAAGGTCTTGGGTGGGGTTGGGATTAGTGCTGGTGTCCAGGTCAGAGCTTGAGTTAGCAGGACAGGTTGTTCCCAGACATTAGTAAACTGGATTTATTGCAGGGGCCAACAGGCAAGGAAAAAAGGCTAGGGTTTAAGCCTGCTGCTTGGATACCAGTTTTACTGATCATAAAGGAAAGAGGACAGATCGGAGGTGGAGGAGAATTTGTCAGACTTAGGCAAGAAAGAAAAGAGAAGGAGGATTTTAAAAAAAACAGACAACTTTCAGGCTTCTGTGTTTGGGAGGTAGCAAAAAAAACCCCATGAGGTACAACAGGGAGTTGGAAAAAGATCATGAGTTCAGCTTTGGCTGGTTATAGAGGAGGAGATACCAGGAAATCATTAGTTCCACAGTTTTCAGATTAATGTCTTGCAAGAATGTCTCTTTCTTAACCCTTTCATACGGTGATTTAACAAGCTGTGATTTCCACTGTTTAGGGCTGTAGACAAGCCACTGCTTGGCTTGTGAACTGGAGGGACTTCCTAAGGAATTAAGGGTAAACAAGAAGAGGGTAAAATAGGAGAGAGAAATAAAAAATGAAATCAGGATTTGGGATTTCTTTTCTTTTTTGGCCTGAGTACCTGCAAATCATAGCTACAAACTGCATCTGCCCATGAACTCTAGGGCATATTTGGGTATACTCATTTTGCAGTTTTTATACTTCATGGTCATTCGCTGTGACTCATACCAGATGAGATTCTGTAAAAACTCTTACATTCTTCTATCTAACCATCTTTTCAAGTGCATTAGTGTGCCTAACTTTTATGAACCTCTGCATTTTCATACACATTCCCAATCCATCTGCATCTAAGTATGCATGCAAAGCAAATACACCAATACACTCAAGGACAGTTTGAAAACAGGCAGAGTCAGAGCACATCAGACCCAGATACACTACCCTGCAAGCTAGCATGGAGTGAGTTCTTTGAAAATGCTGCAACTTCCAGCTGAGAACTTCAAGATGGTGTCAGTCTTTAAAACCAGCGTGGGACCTCATCCTTCTGACTAGCAAGTTTCTTCTTCAGCTTTGGCAAGGAAGCATCTCTTGAAGCAGAAGGCTGTCCTCTGGCAAAGGAAAGCTTGGCCCCAGTAAGACCTTCAGTTTCAAACTTCTTTACTAATAGGCCTTACTTAGTAAGGAGGGGTCCAATTATCCCCCGGGGGAAAAAAAAAAATATACTAGATGAGCACACATGAGGCTTCTATATAAGAAGAGCTCTCTTGCAGGGATGTTTGCAGAAATCCCCATCAGACTGCAGGGACTGTCTCCCCCAGAAGTTTTGAAGATTCCTAGGGTTGTATGAAAGGATCATGTGCATCCTGCACCAGCCTCTAGCACCTTGCCTAATTACTACCACGTGGTGTAACCACGACCTCAAGGACCCTGGATGAGCATGCTGCAGGAAGGACAACAGAGCCTCAGGCACACAGTCTGAGAGTGCTGCCCACAAACTTGAGTAACAGCGTGGTATTTCAGTAAGATGCCACTCTGTTGATCCTGCTCCACTGAAATAATTTCAAATTCATCAGTGGAGCACAGTCAGACCTAGTGATTGCTCTTAAACTATTTTGAAACAAAGACATCTTCTTCATCTCTTCCTTAACTCACCCAACAGGCTTTGTCTCTGCAGTATGTAATACTGCTGCCTCCACTCACACTTTAAAATTGAAGGTAATAGAGACCAAAATGTTCGCACCTCGTTCAAACTTCAGCCTCTTGTATAACTGAAACTGGTCAACAGGCACCAAACAGGCAATCTGAAATGAGAAACAAACATGGAAAAAGCATTACAAACACAGAAACTTGAAAAAACTAAACACCCTGTTCTACACACCTGCTCTCCTGAGCCGACTCTCAAATCCCCCTCCTTTGTCTGCTTGCTTTCCACCACCACATTTCCCCGTACTTTGACTTCCTTCTCCAAAATGTAAAGTAGTTCTTGACCTCTCCTATTTCAGCCACACAGCCCAGTAGTTCAGCCTACATCTTTCTTACCAGGCATAGGAAAGCCTTCTTTGTGGATTCTGTATTTACTTCAGGCTTCTCAGTTTTATTTCATGTTGTTTTAATGTAACGAAGGGTGACAGCTTTCCAGCCTTGGAGACTTGCACAAGAACACAGCTCAAATGAATGGTTTCTCATTCATGTCTCCCAGTCTTAATGACAGGGGTCATCTAGCTCTCAGGAACCTAAAGCTAGTCTGGTTTCCATTTTTTATTCACTTTGTGAGTTTTGGGCTAAGACACTTAATGCCACTGCTGTTGGAATTTGCCTTAGACACGCACCAGCCCACTGGGACCTGGACTGAAGCTAACAAATACAAGTTGGCATAGACAAACAGGCTTTGCTGATACATTTTACACATTACCATAATTAAACTAACAGCTTAAAAGGCTGAAAGCTCTAATCTCCAATTACTAGTCCACATAAGAAAACCAAGTACTCTATTTTAAACTAATGAGCAAACCTGCATTCAGGGTAAGGAGGGTTCAACAGAAACTTCACGGATACTTCAGGAGCCACATGTGTGTTGGACTCAAGATCTGAAATCATTCTCTTTGATCCATTCAGAATATTGTACCAGCACTGAAAATGTCTTTCTCTTTTACTGAAAATAAACTTAGACTAATACAAGACCTGATCATATGAAGCACTGTGAGACAGTGTAGAACTGACAGCTTCAAGATGAAAGGCTCTCAACCCTCATGTCCAGTACCCCACCACAGTCCTTCAGATTACCATAAAGGCAAAATTTTGCGCTCAGCGGACACTGGCCCTTCCTATCCTGTTTTTCATGTGAAAGTACTGAAAGTACGAAGCTAAACGTTACGTTAATACAACTGTAAGACAGAGAGAGCTTCTAGGGAAACTCTTTACCTGTTCATCAGAAGTCAGCTGAAACATTCTTGGAAAACAAATAATAATCAAACAAGGGAAAAAGTGAAGTTCATCAGCTTCAGCAAAGAATGAAGCCAACCAACAAAGTTCCATAAAACCCACAAGACACAACATTTCAGTATTGCCCATTCCTCCCCAGGGCAGCTTCAGATCTAAACAGTTTGGAAAATGAAAAGAGTCATCTGCTTTTCTCTAGTTGGGTGAGAACTGGCAACTACTTTAAACTTTGCTTCACTACAACTAAATTAAAACAGTGAGTCTCAATGCTATTAAGAGCCACTTGAGTGAATTGTTTGAGGTCTTTTTGTGCTTGCACTTGCTTTTAACAAACAGTTTTTCAAGAGCACTTCTATTGAGTCCAGAATTTCCCATGTATTAAAAATTGGCTGTTTTGATTACAGCAGGAGCAGAGTCAGTTTTATTGCAGATTTCAACAGGAAGCAGAATCAGTGCTGAAAGCTTCCCATTCTTCTATTGAAAACTTGATCCTACCATGCCAGCCTTCCCCACCAGTTTCACCCAGCTCCACTCATGTTCCTACATTGCCTCTTCACAGCTCAGCTCCCCTCTTCTTGCATGCAGCTCTGGGCACCGACCATGCAGCCCATCACCTCTGCCACCGACTCTCCCAGGCTTTAGAAGACTAGCTCCTGATAGCATCCACATGGAGGCTGCCCTGAGAGGTGCTGAGCCAAAGCCCCTCACAGGTTTAGTATCTTTAGGCATGAAGAAAGGAATGCACAATCTGCTGCTGGCTGAATTCAGTGCCACATCAAAGCTGTATGTGCAACCTCAATTGAAAAAAATAATGAAACGCATCAGCTTCCCCAAAAAAATTTCAAATCCTTTCCTCAGTGAAGGACAGTCATTAGCACAGTAAGGGGATTACATGTTTATCTCCTCCTGCTTGGCATCAGAGTCTAAATGTTCATCTTCAAACAATTTCTCCAGCCCTACCCAGGAGTCCATCCCAAACGCCTCCAGTCCTGCACAACTGCACACACCCTTGGGCTGGACAGAGGATGGAGATTTGGGGAGGAAGGAAACCAGCAACATGGCAGATGGCAAAGGGCCAAAACAGAAAGAATATAAGCACATCAGAAAGAAGACATTTCTTGTTCTAGGCTATGAATGCAGCCAGGAATGCTACAGGACAAGTTTTTGGGTTGGTTTTTTGAATACTCGGTTAAGGTTACAATAAAAACCTATGAAAAAAATGAGAGGCAAGGACTCTCCTCTCCTGAATGAACAGATGTTGAATTGAGACTTACCAGACTGTTGGGAGTTGAAATAAATTTTCTGTTATTCGATACCCAGTAAGCAATGTCTGCAGTTACAGTACTCTTGTTATAAAGCACAAGAACACATAAGAGCTCTCACTAGGAACAGCAGCTTTCACCTTAAGTAAAAATATCCATAGAAAAAAAGCCAAATTTTGAAGGCTCACTACCACAAAATGCTCCAGCTGGACCCTTGCTAAGCGCCCCAAAAGATTGCCCAACGTGGTACGATAACCGGGGTGCTATTATATCACTACACCAGACAAAAGAGCAAAGGAAGGAAAATGAAAAGGTATGAAATAATTGGGTTCAGTTTACACAGGGGCAGACTGCTCCTTGTAACCCAGGCAGTGTAGTAACCAGGAGCCAAGGAAGAACAACTGCCCTGTTTTTAAACACTGGCTACCACAGTGGAAAGGGAAAATCACTACTCCACCTATCTTCAGACTTTCAAGGGAGATGCGAGGAGGCAATCAAGAAAACTGAATAGATCTTACTTCCTTTCACACCCATATGAATCAAACCTTGATAATGCCAAGGGAGGAAAGTTCACCAGGACAAGTGCTTCTCCGTTTCTCACTTCAGCAGATGAGCAGCAAGGGCAGATCCCATCCTGGCAGCAGCAACAGCCACTTGTGAAGGGTTGCACTGCCCAACTCTGCCAAAGTCCCACTCACAGAGGCACTGTCTGGTTTTGCAAGGAGCGCAAAATAGTTTTAACTTGGGCTGTGGTTTGCTTTTAAAAGGGGTATGGGAGTTAGATCTCTTTATTGTTAGAAAGTATGCCCACTCTTTTCTTCATCAGCTACCACGCTCACTAGTGTCATCATGAAACATTAATTTACTCATTTTCTCCAGTAAGGAGCTCTTCTCTTATTTAGTGACAAATAAAACCAAAATTCAGACTCTCTCATTTGCTCCCTTTGAATTTATTTAAAAATGAGTAAGTAAGAAGAACAAAAATTTTAATGTTGACCCTGAAAAAGATAGGTCAGCCTGCAACACTTTCTCACCTTCCTCCTCTTTTTACCATTTCAATTGCCCCTAGCAAAATGTAAACCAATTTTCAATTTAAAAGTAAACTGGTATTTTAAACTGACTCCCAATGGAATTTTTGTTCAGCTATATATGGAATATAACACAATTAAGAATTCTAAGATCTGGGTCGCTGTCCCATTTCAGCATCGCTTTACAAAGCGCTGACAGCCCTCTGTGAGTTTGGCACCAGTGTAAATCATGGATTTACACAGACAGAAGGACAATAAGCAGAATCTGCCCTGCATGCAAGGGGGCAATTCTCTTTGTCAAACTTCAGAGCAAAAGGAAAGCACAAATCAGTATCTCCTTTATTGCCTGCTGCACAGTTTTAATCCAAATCTCACTACAGGAAGGACACTGAGCTGCCGGAACATGTCCAGGGAAGGGCAATGGAGCTGGGGAAGGGTCTGGAGCACAAGTGTGATGGGGAGCGGCTGAGGGAATGGGGGTGTTCAGTCTGGAGAAGAGGAGGCTGAGGGGAGACCTCATTGCTCTCTACAGCTCCCTGAAAGGAGGGGGTAGCAAAGGGGGGTCAGTCTCTTCTCCCAGGTAACAGTGATAGGACGAGGGGTAATGGCCTCAAGTTGTGCCAGGGGAGGTTTAGATTGGATATTAGGAAACATTTCTTCACTGAGGGCCATGGTGTAGTGGTGACTTGGCAGTGCTGGGTTAATGGTTGGACTTGATGATCTTCGAGGTCTTTTCCAACCAAGGCGATTCTATCATTCTATGATTCTATGAAATCAGATTATGTATAAATGGATCATTTGCATCAGCTTTACAAGCTTCAAAATAATACAGGAATCAGAATCAGCAAAGTGCAATCCCCTGGACATTACCCGAGCGAGTACTGCATTAGAAATCCCTGTGTGCAGTTCAGACTTACCCTGATTCACATCTTACGCTGGTGATTGGATTTACACCAAGTAAAACCATTTCAGATCATGAAAAATTACCCTTTATTTAGATTAGGTATATTAACTGGTCCAATTAAATCAATGGAGCAAATTCCCAAGAGGGCCAGGAATATTCTAGACAGAAGAAATCTGCACGGTTAAGGAGAACTGCATTAACTTAAGATGTTCTTTCTACCTTCTGCTTTCAGGAAGGAATCCAAATCATCTTTGTTTATTGTACTATTAGAGCTTGAAAGGACAAACATCTTGTTTAACAAGACTGCTTTTAATCTTTCCCTTTTTTTTATATAACCAGAGTTTGTAGCCAAAACCATTGCCTTCCCTCTACAAACACACATTTATTTCTACTGAAAACCAGCTACACTACAAGCAGCTGCTATCTTGATGTAACAGGTCAAGACATAACCTAGGACTGCACTTGATTTCAAGTACTCCAGTGGAACAACTCCTTCTGTTTGAATTCACTGCTTGTCAAAACAAAAATCTGCTGGGGAACATACCAGTTTCAACTAGATTTTGTTAAAAGTAGAAATAAAAAACAACCAAACACAGGGGTTTCAGAAAACATATCTTCAAAGTACTGAAAAGTACAATTTTTTGGTTTAAATGATTTTTAATTCTAAGTTTTTTAAGACTAAAAACCTGGAACATTTCCTTCTGAGGTCCAGTGAGACACAAGGTTCTAGATCACCAAAAGTAAAGCCTTAACTCCCAATGTCCCTGTACTCCATGAATAAGCTGTTTACTCCCCAAACACTGACCATAGAAACACAGAACAGCCTTGGTTGGAAAACACCTTTAAGATCATAAAGTCCAACCATTAACCCAGCATTGCCAAGTCACCACTACCCCATGTCCCTCAGCACCTCATCTACACGGCTCTGAAATCCCTCCAGGGATGGGGACTCCACCACTGCCCTGGGCAGCCTGGGCCAATGCAACGAAATATGCAACTGTTTGAGAGAGACACATTCCTACTGTTCACACTTCCTCATTTCTTTAGGAGACACACAGGAAGAAATTCTATTCCCTTTTTTAAATGTTAACCAGAGTTTTTGCCCCCTTCCACTCCCTGAAAGCCACACAAGAAGCACATGTCTCAGAATCAAGGCAAGAGCTGTGAAAAGGGTCCCATACTCTAGTACCAAACATGGTAAACTCTGAGTAATTTTACCAAGAAGATAAAACAGACTTAATTCACAATGAAGACAAATAGGTCACTTGAAAGCACTGAAAAAATGTTACACACCTTGAATAAGGACCTCGAGAGAGGAAAGAAGAGGAACTACTCTAATGTGTTATAAATTGCTTACAAGCTTTGTTATTAATTATTCAACCCCCTTATTGAAGAGAGCTCAGTCCAAAATGCACTGAAGTCAATGGAAAGGCTTTCCTTCACTCCAAATTATGCCTAAATTCATCTTATCTCCCTTGTGCAAGCTAGGGCAAAAGGCATTTAAAAAGCAAACAAAACAACCAGTTTAGATAACATAATTAGACACAATTTAGCCAAAAGTATAGGAACCAATTTAACAACATGTCCATGACCAAGACAGTTTGAACTGCTATTTTTTCTCCAAACTGTAACGGTACCTGGAAAACATCAGTCACAGAACAGTCTGAAATGGACATGACATGTAAAGTACACTTTTTCAAAACCCTGATGCTAACAGGGGTTTTTTTTTTCCCCCCACTACAGGCAACATGTCATTCCTCATCGTGCTGGCCTGGTGAGGAACCTTTTCCTGCCAGAAGCCAGAGGCCAAATATCCAGACCCTCCAGAGGTGAGAAGGGCTCATACTTTCACACCAGGAGTTTCAGAGTATGTAATGAATAAACTGGAATTCTAAATAGTACTTCTATCCCAAATAATACCCATATTTAAATACATTCTCTAGCACCTGAATAAGGCTCTGGTTTTTAAATAATAGCTTTTAAAGGCCACATTTTCACATGGAACAGTCTTTATAGAGAAGAAAAAAGGATACAGAGTGCTAATACATAATCTGTAGTTTACATACTAATCGCTTACATTATTAATGGAGAAAATCTATTATTTCTATTGTTCCTGGGGTTTTTGGGGGGGTTCTTCAATAAAGAAATAGGTATTTGGTAAAATACATATGCAGCTCATGGTAACCAGGTTGGAGGCCTGTTTGCTTTTCAAGCAGAAATTCTATGTTACAAGGGCACTGCCAAGAGGGAGTGTCAGAACATTCATTCATCCACAGGACACTAATGCACATTTGGGCTGTTTAGTCATTCTGCCTTCAGCCCAAAAAGCACCTAAGGATTAAGCTAATGGTCCATTAATACATGCCCTGGAGTGTCCTCCTGCTTTACTAAGGGGAGATACATCTCCATAATTCCTCTAGCATCATAACCCCATCTTAACAGAGTAGAATTCTTCCTAATATTTGTTAATGCCCTTTAAAAAATGCATTTTCAATAAAGGCTAGTTGCCTGCAATCTGGGGTGATGGGTGGGAGGGACGTTGCTACACCCTCTCTGTATCAATGCAGAAGAGTGAAGGGAAACAGCTGGCTACTTTCCACAATAGCTCGATTCAGCCAAAGAAAAGCTCCACCATATGCCCACATGCCATAACAAACGTAGCTGCAACTCCCAGACCCTGATTCAGCTAAGCACGACATTTCAAATACACACTGGAGAGGAGATCCTGAACCTTGCTGGAGAAAAAGGCAATTTTGGTACCGGGAAATGCATTGCGATTGATTAGATTTAAATAGCATTATATACTTCTGCCACAGTTATGTCAGCTGTATACCTAGGGCTCAAGGGAACCCAGATGATAAACTGCTTTTCTTCAGTTCGGGGACAGAGATCTGATTCTCCTTGATTTTGTCCCTGCAAACAAATGCAGTGAGAATGCACAAAACCAGCCAAAATCCCTTAGCTACCTTTTTTTTCCTGGTTTGTGTTTTTCCCTGCTTGTGTTCCCAGGCCCAGTAGGGCCCTACCTGGCTCACAAAGCAAGCAAGCAAGAATAGCCACAGGGCAACAGCAGATTTGCCAGCAGTTTTCCATGGCCACAGAACAGCTGGCACCTCTGAGGGTTCCAGCCATGCTGCCAACAGCTCCTCCCCATGTCATGGGTTTGGTGCTAAGCCCAATTTAGAAACTTTACACCAGCCCTAAGTCAGGCATTGAGCATTGCTGGAAGACCATCAGGCAGACTGGCAGGGGCCATCTACAGCCCCCTTGAACCCCATTGTCCCAAGTGGTGCAAGAAGGTCTGAGAAGTACATTTTCCCTCCAGTTCTTCCACTTCCAACTTTCAAAACAAACCTTCCAGTTACTCTGGGAGATTGTGCACGTGCCAGACGTGCAAACAGCTCTGCCTAAAACTCATTTAGCTTCTGAGCTCTCAACATCTCCCATCTCTGCCTTGGCAATGAAGACACTTCTCATATCTCTTAAGACCTACTTCCACCAGTGCTGTGCAGATACCTTTCTTTCCATATAACTATACAGAGTCTTGCATGTTTATATTGCGCTGTAGATTGGCTGTTGCAGGTCAATATAAACATGCACAAATAAATTCTGGCCTTGTGTACAATCAGTTTCAGTTTTTGCTCTTGAGCTAAGAGAGGCGCAAGAATTTCAGGGTTTGTAGTCAAACAAAATCTGATTTAACTGATGGTACTAATGGAGACTCAGCAATTCTGGGATACAGGGTATTCTGGTTAAGTCACCTGCATGGGTAATTCAGCAATTGTCTGGGTGCCAAGTAAGCTTTTCCTCAAGGCACAGAGGGAAGGAAAAAGGAGCAAAATTTTTGAAAAACATCTGTTTGTTTCTAGTTCCTCTTGTCAGGCTTCTTGCCAAAAGCTCATTAAAGGTAATCAAAGGGAAGAAAAAGAAAGTGTATGATCATACTTTTTATGCAGATAAAGAAGTTTGGGAGGGTTATGTTTTTAAAAAAAAAAAAAAAAAAAAAAAAAGAAAGAAAACGGTGTAGATACCTCTGCTTCTTGTAGGGTCCCATGGTTCAAGCATACCATGTCTGGACACATGATGGGAGAACCGCAACCTTCTTGAATTGCCAGCTGCATGTACCGTTTTAGGCACTAGAAACAAGAAAAGAAAAGAGAAAAAAGAGAAAGAAGTTACAGCCCACACATTGGTAACATACAGATGCTACAGATGCTGCACAGCTACCACCTCCGCTGCCTTAATTGGCTGTCCTGGAGTTCCCGCACACAGAAAACATTAATTATTATGAGTGTGAATGCTACAAGTCATTACATTGGAAAGAATGCAACAAAGATCAATTAATTATGCATGACTTCATCTGCCGAGCATTGCGTTTACCCAAGTCAGCAAGTCAGGCCTTTCAGGGCTAACAGCCTCTACGTTGATCCTCCTACGTTGGAGGATTTAGTGGGGGGAGTATCTTTCATCCTAATTAAACAGATTTCACTCTTTTGTCTTTCCTTCTATGTTCTTAATTCAGACTCTCAGTCAGCAGTCTCCACTATAGGAAACCTCATTTACAAGGAAGTGTTCTGTTCTCAGCTGCATAAAAAGGGAAGGGCGTGCATAGCCTGGTTAGGAGGTTATAATCTGCCCTACAAGATGTGCAGAGATCAGTTATTTCCTGCCTCCCCCAATCCCCCACAGAGGTCAGGTAATTTCCATGGTTTACCATGAGACACTGGCCCAGGTTGCCCAGGGAAGCTGTGGCTGCCCCCTCCCTGGCAGTGTTCCAGGCCAGGTTGGATGGGGCTTGGAGCAACCTGGTCTGGTGGGAGGTGTCCCTGCCCATGGCAGGGGGCTTGGAAGGAGATGAGCTTTGAGGTCCCTTCCAACCCAAACCATTCTGTGATTCTATGATCCTATGATTTACCATCTGCCTCTAGTCTACTGAGCGGAGTTCAAAGTCCATTTCCAGTATGGAGTCCTTCTTATGAATGTTTCCAAATTGTTTAATTACACAAAAATGGCAGGCCTCCCACCTCCAAGAACAAAAACCCCTCTGCTCTCCCCACATTTTATTTGGCATGCCAGTTTCAAATATATTCAGCTTGTCTTTTTAACACACATTATAGTCTTTAATAAAATCTTGGCATAAAACTGGTGCAATGGACAGCACTTGAATTTTATCTCCAAACTGCACAGATAAGGAAGTGAGCTCACTTATAAATCAAACAAAACAACCAAGTCTCAAAGTAATGACAAAGCATACAGTGAATTGCAAATCACTGTTAAAAAAATAACATAGATTTCTGGCAGATGTGGTACCAGCTTGCATAGTTTATTGTAAATGAAAACCAACGTATTTCACAAGCAGCAGGACTAAGGCAGCTTTGTTCTTCCCTACAGAGTTGTATTTTATGCCCACGTGACAAACCTCTCCTCCTTCTCAGAACTGCTGGCTTCTTCCCTTATGGCCCCATCAGTTTTCAAGAAATATGTCAAAGCATAAGGCCTTGGGAGACCTCTGCCTCTCTGCCAACTTTCAGAACATGCACATAGTTCAAAAGTTACTAGTTAGGTTATGGGGAAATCACAGCTTTTCAGAGCATCAGCTCTGGTAAAGTCCCAGACTCTTCACAAACCATTTTTCTAGTATTTATTGGCATTTAACATTCAAGCCTGCATTAGTTTGGACTGTTCCAAGAAGACCTTGCACATTGTGCTCTCATTAAAGAAATTTCCTCATTTGTATTTTTATTGGAAAGCTGGTACCCTCTTAAATGTCAGGATAATTAGGACTTTTACAAATGGAAATGAGGTTTCTTCATAATTCCAACTGTCTCTCTACTGAAACATCCATGTCTACATGCTTTGGTTAATTCTGATGAACTATACAGAGATATTAGTTCAAGCAAGTAGAATCAGCTTGATTTAGTAGCATTTTAAATGAGCTTACTTTTGATTTGTAAATATTTGAAGTGCATTCATTTACAAGAACGTAGGGGTATAACCTAAATGGTAAGATTTAAATATCTAGCTCATTAAGCACTAATGGCTTCAGATCCAGCACACACCCTTATAAGTAAGCAGCAGAGCAGGCTGAAGGAATTGATGGAGTAAATAGTATGTGGGAAGGGAGGGAGATACTCAAGAGGTGAAAAGCAAATAAGAAATCGTGTCAGTAACTGAAGGCAGTATTAGCTCCCTGGAGAATATCAGCCCAGATTTAACCAGGAGCTGTTTTTTTATTATTCAAGCAGTCTCAGTGCCCTCTCCCATCTCCTCGCCTACCTCTCCCAAAGGCATCTAGGGACAGTGCCTATAAAAACTCAGTTTAATCACTGGATCAAATCACCCCATTAGTACACACACCTCCTCCACAGAGCAGTAAGCAGAAGCAGGTACATAACCAGGGTGGTGCCTGGGAGCAGGTACCCTAGAGACACCGGAGCTGCCCAGGCCCTGCCCACATCTGTTGCCACCATGCTCTGGGCATTGGCAGTGGGTGGCACAGAGAAAGCCAAAAAAGTGTCCCCAGAGACCAGGGTGACTCCTGGTGCCATTACTGATGTGGATGGAGACTGTGAGTGACCTGCTCCTGAAGTACCACATTCATTAAGCACCTGGCATTGCCCACATGCTTCAGACCGTATCACAGCAGAAAAGGGCTATCAAACACTCACTCTCTGCAGAGATTTCCTCCCTGGTTTGTGCCTGTATCCAGCCTTCACCGTAAGTGATGCAAAGAGATAATTCTGCCCTCCAAGTCCCTTCCCCAAAGACTGCACACACTGCAGTGTGTGGGGTGCACTTCTTAAATGTGTGGGTGATGTTCCAGCAGAGCCTCCTTACATCCACTCCCTCTCCTCATAGGAGACATGATTACTTTCTGGATCAAGTCTCAGGGCAGCAGTTGGGGAAGGGGGAATGTTTGCCTCCTGCCAAAGCATTTAGTTCGCCTTAATTCGTCAGCAAGCATGGGAGAGCAACCTTTTATTTTCACTAAGATCCTGGCTTCTGTCTCTTCTGTGGTGCTGCCTGATATTTAGTAATTTGTTTTGACAGCATGGTGCAGTGGATTTATATTCTGGGGGCAGTTCAGGTCAGCTGGTTATAGAGGCAGAACAAAGCCTGAAAAGTTACTGCAGGCCTAGCAGCAGCCCGGAGGCTTGTTCTTAATTTAGACTTCCAGGACAGAAGCTTAGACAATTACCCTTCTGTGCAAGGATGGGCATGAAGCTCTTAAGGAGCTTTGATCCACAATATGGATTCTGCAATCAGTTTCAATATGCAGTATGTAAATCATTAGGAGTACCAAGCCAGGAGAACGGATATTTCTCAGGATTGCTAATGCATCTGGATTCTTCTTCTCTTCTAGCTCACTGCTTGGTTGCAGGTGAGGATAGGTGAGCAACTGAAGCCTTCTGAAATACTTTTAGAGGGTGCTGTGCTTTCAGAGGGCGACTTGGAGAGATTTTATAATAGGTCTGTACAGTGCCATGGATCTTCAAACATGTCACAGAAAACCTCCCTTGTTTTATAGTTTTTATAGATACTAATCTTTTGCCTTGATTTTCTGCACTTGGAGAAGGTGCTGTGGGTGCAATTCAAGAGGCTGATGGAAGGACTTAAAGGTGCTGGGAAACTCGAAGGAAGCATTTAACATTTACCACTGAAGGATTAAGCTTTTTACCCAAGTCTGTACATGAATGAAGATGTGAACTTCTTGATCCCTCTTTCACAAGTAAGCAGCAGAGACAGTTTAAAACTGCTAAAATCTTAAAATACGCCTTCACTTTAACAGTAAGCCTGGTTTTAGAGGGGTTTTACTATTATTTACAGCTCAGCTACTAATCTAGCTACTTACTTGAAAAGTGGCAAGTAAAAGTATCTGAAAAGATGTACAAGCTGCAAATGTGATGAAAAGAGGATTCAATGTCTACATAATGAATCATGACTGACCTTCTCAGCAGTATGTCTTCCCACACTATGGAGAATACATTATACAAACATAAAATGGTAAGACTTTTCATGCATTTTGTCTATAAAAGCAGCAGTATCTCAGTTAGGAAAACTGCATACACTATATATGCTACTTAATTGCTCTACGAAGTGAAGGTAAGATCAAGATACTCAGCCTTTTGTGGTACTAGAGTTCCTTGAAAGGATCTTAATCTTGACATCCAAGAAATCACCAGGTCTCAGCACCATTGGGCTACATTCCCCCACCAATTTCCCACAGTAAGGTGACTTATAAGCACAGAGAGCAGGCAGTGGCTGGAGAGGCTGCACCACAGGACCTGTGGCTTACAATAACAGTCATACCATCATCTTACTCTCCATGGCCAGAGCAAGTCATCAGCAGTGTCCTTCCTACCAGCACAGCAAGGTTTCCACAAATGCATCACATAGTTACAGAATCACAGAATGTTAGGGATTGGAAGGGACCTCAAAAGATCAGCTAGTCCAATCCCCCTGCCAGAGCAGGAACACCTAGATCAGGTCACACAGGAACACATCCAGGTGGGTTTTGAATGTCTTCAGAAAAGGAGACTCCACAACCTCTCTGGGCAGCCTGTGCCAGTGCTCTGTCACCCTCACTGTGAAGAAATTTTTTCCTCATATTTACGTGGAACCTCCTATGTTCCAGCTTGCACCCATTGCCCCTTGTCCTATCAGAATGGTTGAGGCAACAGACTAAAAATCTACTGAGGTCTTGCTGAACAGGTCTGAATCCTGCTGACTACAGATGAAATCAGAGGTTTGGCTCCATTACGTTCACCCCTCAAATAAATGGTAGGCACCAATCCAAGGAATTTTAACTTGCATACCTGTAAGCGTACCCTCATTGGTTATGTTCAGTTTTCTCAAGATTTTTTTTCCCCACTGAGCAACTATACCACGCACATATCTGTGTTCTGGGATACATAATAATATCCTGATGCAATCATAGAATGGATCAAGCAAGAGGGACCAATTCAGATGTGATACTGTAATTCCACCAGTAAAACTTAGTACACCTACAGAAGGTTTTGGTGCTGATCTCACTTTGCCAAGCCCATTTTGCTCCTGCTGGACTACTGTCAACTTCAGTGGGAAGAGTACTACAAGTAATTTTTTCTCTGCCTGAGATTCATAATGTAAAATGAGACCTTTTTCAATTAATTTGCTGTCTAAGCATTTCGGGGCAAGAATTAGTTTTCCTCTTAGGCCGTTTTTGTCACCTTCCTCTATTTAACAAAAGAAGGCCAATATCCATGCACGTACTTCATAAAATGCTACTCATGAGTATCTGCTAAGTTAAGGCCTGTAAAGTGCCTGCATCGAGTTATGTACATGCAACATATATCCATTTCTTTTTATCTTGCAGGACTTGTAAGAAAGATTAGGATTTAGGCAAATATTTACATATGCCCCAAGTACGCATTCCTCTCCTGGAGCTGAGGTGTTGCTGAAAGTGTATATTGTAACATGAGGGAAGAATCTTTAAAAAAAGCTCTGAAAAGCCCAATCCAGCAATGCACAAACTAGTAACATAAAAAACTCCTTCTTCAGTAATAACAAGTTCCTGCAAGCCCTGGGAATAGAAAATTCTGTTCAAGCTATTCATAGATTCTTCATTTCAACACTTCTGCATGTTGCTCTAACTTCAACCTTTATTTTTTTCCCAAACCATATTGTATGGATAGGATTTTTAATGTCCTGACCGAAAAAAAACAACAAAAAAAGGCCATTTGGCAATGTATTAAATCTGCAAAGGGACCATAACAGTTCTGTATTTTAATGTAAAAACAGGCACAAAGTAGAATTTCAGTATTATGTTGCTAGGTATTGATGTGACAAAGGCACTGTATCCCTCTCACTGTGAAATGTTTCTATTCAAACCCATTTTCAGATAAACTCTGTACCAGAGACAAAAGATGAATCTCAATCATTCCTACATCTTCCTTTTTCAAATACCTTGACATGTTCCATTACCTTGCTTGTCTCCCATCTGCATGCAGCTCTTCAGTTCCCTAAATGCAGCCTGACTGGTTTGAATGCGAAAGCATAAAAGGAAACCATGTATGTGATGGGACAGAAATGTACAGGTAGTTTTATTAAGAAAGATGGAGGGATGCCTAGGAAGAAGAAATGGAAAGGGCTGGCCTGTTTTTCTGTCAAAGGCTACAGATGTTGCTGCTAACCAACATGCAGCAGTTGATACACAAGTAGTAAGGGTATTTGTCTTTAACTGAATTGTGGAAAGAGAAAAAAACAGATCGTAGAATCATAGAATGGTTTGCGTTGGAAGGGACCTCAAAGCTCATCTCGTTCCAACCCCCCTGCCATGGGCAGGGACACCTCCCACCAGACCAGGTTGCTCCAAGCCCCATCCAACCTGGCCTGAAACACTGCCAGGGAGGGGGCAGCCACAGCTTCCCTGGGCAACCTGGGCCAGTGTCTCACCACCCTCACAGCAAAGAATTTCTTCCTAATATCTACTCTAAATCTCCCCTCTTCCAGTTGAAAGCCATTACCCCTCATCCTATCACTCCATGCCCTTGTAAAAAGTCCCTCTCCAGCTTTCTTGTAGCCCCTTCAGGTACTGGAAGGTGCTGTAAGGTCTCCCAGGAGCCTTCTCTCCTCCAGGCTGAACAACCCCAACTCCCTTAGCCTGTCCCCATAGCAGAGGTGCTCCAGCTCTTAGATCATCTTCATGGCCTCCTCTGGACCCGCTCCGACAGCTCGATGTCCTTCTTATGTTGGGGGCCCCAGAACTGGACGCAGTACTCCAGGTGAGGCCTCACAAGAGCAGAGTAGAGGGGGAGCATTATCTCCTTCAACCTGTTGGTCGTACTTCTTTTGATGCAGCCCAGGACACGGTTGGCCTTCTGGGCTGCAAGCGCACATTGCCAGCTCACGTTGAGTTTTTCATCAACTGACACCCCCAAGTCCTTCTCCTCAGAGTTGCTCTCAAGCCATTCTCTGCCCAGTCTGTGCTTGTGCTTGAGGTTGCCCCGACCCAGGTGCATCTACAGTATTTCATAACCACTACTAGGGCATGATCTCCATTAAATATGAAAATGCAAGAAACTACTGAAGGCATCCTGTCAAAACACAAAGGTCTTTCCTACTAATGTATAACTTGAAGACAATTTTAATTTCATTTTTAAATATACCCCCCCAAAATCAAAATACAAAACAGTACTCACAGTGTTTATGACAGATCTACACAATGTGTAGTAATATGTTCATCATTGTCATGACACCTGCACTTCCGCATGTTCAGTCTGTAAAGTGGGCCAGTCGCTTTCAATGTGTGGTCATTGAACTCCTGGAATCTCTCAAGTATTTCTCAACAGGTCTTAAAACCAGGTGAATCAAGTCTATTGGCAATTAGCTTGGAGGCATCTGCACTTCACTTGGACAAAAATGCAAGGCTTTTCAATTAAAGGAAGTTTTTTAAAAGTACACTATAGAAATAGCTATTAATGAATTCGTTAAGAGATAAACTTAAGATAGTCATGGTTTAAACTGAAAAACAAAAGTCCAATGAAACATGCATTTGTACTGCCCAATCTATATTTTAACTGCTAAGGATCAGATGCAGTGATAAATGAAGTTGCCTTCATATGGATAGATCAGGCCACATAAGAGCCTTATTGAGAAAGAAGCTTGAAAGAAAGTAAAAAAATGCCTCTTTAGCCTTAAATGAGATACAGTCATCTTGTGGCTCAGTAGAAGTGGAGGAATAACATCACTTACAAGCATTTTATTTTGTCATGTTCAAGTGAAAACACCAAGCCCATGACAATGGACCAGAATATAATGGCCTCCCGCTGCTCCACAAGCCAGTTTTAGAGGATCTTTCAAGTATATCTGAGAAATATAGTGTCATGAGCTATGTCTCAAAAGATCTACCACCAGTGGTGCTAGATTCTGCTCAGATACACATTCTAAAACCAATTTACACATGGCCCACGACATCCTGGTAGCCTTTCATAAAAGTCAGCATAGGTTCCTGGTAATGGTTGACATGAAGTGGTACCACTAAACAGAAAAGGACCAGAGAAACTCACCCTTCCCAAAACCGAACCAGCTGCAAATACCATTTCTCTTGCAAACAAATCTGTGTCAGGCCAAACCTGGCCTCACCAACAGCTAAAAAACATGCATGACCATGAGACCTATGTCACTGCCTGGCTCAGTTACTGTGGCACTCTGAGGCATCGACATCTGTTTCTTCATTTGCTAAATGCAGGTAACACCAACTTAACTGAATCAGTGCTGTCATAAAACATGTTAGTTGCCTCTTCCTCACTTGGCCACCACCCAGATGCTGCCACCTCTGTTGAGTTCAGAAACAAATAGCCCCTCTTCCTGAATAGCAGCATTCATCAAAAGGCAATGGGTACACTTGTGGTCTTTTGGTACCCCTACTAACTTTGCCTTCAGTGTGACACTGCACAAAATTGCATGCAAGAAGTTCTTAAACCCTCTAAATTACTGTAAAAGTGCTATATGTTCAGTGCTAACATTAACAGGTGTGGGAATTGTCTTTAATTCTGAAACATTTCAAATGTTGAGCTGGGAAAAAAGAATCCAAAATGCCAAAACTTGACAGCTTGCTACCTGTGGGAGGAAGCGGAAAACCACCTGAGGTGAGCTTTATATAAAGTAAGTGGGGCATTGCAGCACAAGGTCTACCTAGGAAGAGAAGGTACTGTTCTGGTGCAGCCATGAGCACATGCAGGTGCTGCCTAGGATGGGGCAAAGCGGAGGAGGGACCAAACCCCTTCTTGAAAATTAGCACAAAGAAACAGGAGAGGTACTAAAACCGAGTGCTGGCTAGATGAAGGCAAATCCAAATTTTCCCTTACTCATAAGTCTTACTAAGCAGTCTTTCACTGGAGTATTTGTGTACATTTGCTCCATTTAGCAGGCATCCCACGCTCTTTGTCATCTGCCTCCTCCTTGTCTTTGATCTACTCAGTCTCCTCTGCTCTCAGGCTTTTCCGCCCATGTTTTTTGCTGATGATGCTGCTCCTTGACATCAGTTTGTCTCCAATTCTCCATTGCTCACCTGCACAAGCAATCTGAGCCTTCACAGCACTAAGGACAAAATATCAATATTTAGCCACCTGAAGGAGGCAGGGCAACACACAGATGCTCTTTAAAAAGATTAAGGAAAGCAGAGGAGCCTTAGAGTGTCCTGCTGGTAAAGTGCAACAGAGAATTTCCTATTTGTGGAAGAGTGTCCCCTTCCCCTCTAGCAAAAGTAGCTGGCAGCAGCATGCAAGCCCCACTCCCTTGGAGGCTGCAGCCTCCCAAGACCCTGACTCACCAGCAGCCCAGGGTGCGAGGCTGCCAACAGCAGCAAAAGAGCCTTTCTTTGCCTGTGTCTAATCCTGGCTTTGCTGTCACACATAGCTACAGCAGAAAATCTTGTTTTCCCAAACACTTCCAAATCACCTGCTACTTGTAGAACAGCCAAGACACCATAGAAGCTACCTCTGCTTCTATTCAACACTGCACACTGACGTCTCATTTTAACGTTGCATGAAGTTTAATCTCCTTCAGACCGCATTGTGTGCACTAAAATAACACGCAGGTGGAGCACCATGATATTTGTTTTGCACGTTTTGCAATTGAGTTACCTCACACACTTCTCAGAAGTACAAGACCCAACAAAGAATTTGGAAAACAAAGAAGGGTGAATCATGCTAGTTCTGCGTAAACATGTGCTGACAACAAAGAAGCAAACACAGGAAAGTATCTCCTGTTTTCAGTTTGTTACATGTTGTCTTAGGCATCTTGAACTCTGTTCCAGTAAATAACACACAAGATGGACATAAGCTGCTGCTTGATGTAAATAGCACCAATGCCATTTATTGCTCCCCAGGTTCTTGTCAGGACTCTGAAATGCTTACGAGGAGGGGAGGAAAGAAGAAAGACAAAACCAAACAGAACTGACCTCTGGGGAAGAAGCTGATACTGTTTTTTTTACTGATCCCCAAACCTGTGTTTTCTGTAACAGCACTCCACTGGTTCCCTTCTGCCCTCACTGCCACCAGTGAGGAATCCTACCACACCTGGTAAAACGTCACCTCCGTGACTGCTTACAGGCTACAGACTTGCACCAAGTCTTCCATAGGGCCTTTAGTAGTTCCAGTATCACTGCTAGTCCTGTACTCCTCACTACTGCTTCCAAAGAGTAATTTATGCTGTGCCTGCTACCAGGGCATTTCTAGCAAGAGGATCATGCTAGAAATGTGCATGTGATCACACTGCTCATTGCCTCTCCCAGATGTTTTCCCAGTTTCAGCCAGGTTTGGAAAAGGCCCAAGTCTCCAAGGTGTATACTTTCCTATATAATGAGCACCAAAGCCTGGGCAACACCCAGTGTCCCTTCCAAAGGCAAAGCAAGGAGGTCGTCCCGTCCATTTCTGGCACCACTCTGCCAGAGAACCCCTGAGTCTTGCCCAAGTGAGGCACTGCTGGAGCTATCTGGGGAGGGAGGAGAAGAGTAAAGGATACAGACATGTAGGAAAATTGACTAGAAATAAGTGTAATATTAAAAATATAATTTTGTAAGTAATCAGGATGTAATTAGTATTTGTTTGCTTTGGACCCAGACAGAAGTGCACCGTAACACAGTGATGATGTAGCTGAAAAAATAGCTGTACACAATTCTAACTCATTTAAATTCCTTGGTTTTACAGGCTATATGTGAAAAGGAGACACAAGCTCACCCCTGCAGATGCCAAAATAGTAACAATTTCCAATTATTTCCACAGCCAAAAAAGCTGTAGCGAAAAACAATCATAGATGCAGAATCATCATTACAGTTAGCAAAAAAAACTCGACCTCATACGTGTAACAGAACAAAAAATTAACAAAACTAACGTTTTCACCCTAGTACAGCAGAACCTATTATGTCCATGTGAAGCCCTTTTCTATTTCAAATTTAATACTACTCTTGGATCTACATAATTAACCTTAGTGATAGAAAAAAAGAAAAAGCTATACAAGTTGAAAGCAGTGCTAGCTGAAAAAATTATATGGGCTTGATGCCATAGGTCACAGTTGACATTCTTACCCCAGTATCTGTATTGAGGGTAGTGTGAAGGGGTGTAGAAGTCCTGGCATTGGTGGGAGGAAAGTTAGGGCACTGCATATCAGTGCAGCTACTGCATGCTGTGCCCCAAGCAATCCCTCATGCAAGCCCCAGTACCCAGTCACTCTGTGGCAAGGTGCTTCTGACATTGCTCTTCAGAGGCTGCCCAAAGGTGGTTGAACTTGATGATCTTAGAGGTCCTTTCCAACCAAGGCTATTCTATGATTCTAACTCATATGGCCTCCCAGAAACTGCTCTGGATTCAAGACAGAAAGCCATATAAGCAGGCTAAAAGTTTCCAGAGACCCTTTTATTATAGGATGCAAGATCTACGTGCCTCTGTTGCATCAGCCCAGACACGTCCATTGGGATGATGTTCAGACACAGGCAACAACAGCCAGACAAAGGGTAGACATGGAGCACAAGCACAACTGAGACATATTACGCCCACAGAAATAAATAGAGCGTGTCTAAAGGCTTCTCCCAGCTGCATTCAGCACTCACTCATGGCCAGCTCTTGGTTTAGACAAAGTCAGCAAAGTTTGCACAGATGCCAAACAACTGTGACTATACTTTCCACTTTGCTGGCACTGGAGGGCCAAGCTCAGAGCAGATGCTCTTCCTGCTACAGGCCAGGTAAGGGGTATATGTATGCAGCACCAACAAGGGACAGGTGGGGACAGCAACACCCCAAGCCATCACCAACTTCATTCCTCCGGGGCACTGCCTAAAGTGAGGAGAGCTCACCCCTGCCTGGCACAGTCCTCAGCAGTCCTCCCTTCCCCAGGAGCAAAAGGGTTACTCTGCCCAGCTAACACTGAGGTTAATGTGCCATTAATTGTAATAAATCAGACTCACTGAATTATTGGAGAAGAGTGGGACCACTGTAAAGGTATCAACTTCTCCATTTTTTTTTTAAATTTAAAGCAATATCTTCACACCTACCTGTTAGGTATATTCTATTAAAACTTTTTTAATGAACTAAAATACAGAAATGTTTTGTGGAAGTTGGTATGGAAAACAAACTTCATGAAGTTCAGGTTGAAAAAGTATATTAATCTTATCCCAGTTTCTTAAAACACACAGCCAGATTCTTATCCCATTTAAGCTACCCTGAATTCTGAGTAAGTGAAGATACTCTCACTCAGCCTGGCTTCACAAGTATCAGATTTCTTCTATGAATTCAAATAATCAAGGGCAAAACTTCATCGTACTTGCATGATGCTTATCCACAATTTGTTGTTAAAAAAATAAAACCAAGTACATTTACTCTGGAGTTAAAAAACCACCATCCCTCCAGTGGCTTCTGACCTGTTTCCAAAATCCATTAGTCAGGTACATCAAAGTCACTATTGCCAGAGAAACTGAGTCCATTTTCCCATGCTGACAGAGACCAGGGAGTACCAATATCTGTAGGGCTTTTATCAGCTCACTCACAGTTTTATCACTTCCACCAGCTTTATTTGATCTGAATTTGCAGGACAGAAAGTCTTCACTGACAACTACAGGCAATGCGTGACCCGGGCAACATCTCTGCAGCACAGACTGCAGATGTAAAGGTTCAATAGGCCAAGGTTCATTTTTGTTTAGGTTTTCTGATTGCCCTTAAAAATTACATACAAGGCTTAAAAGGTATCTGAATACTCAAAAAATTATAATGGGGAAACAAAATCTCACAGTTATCCTATGATGTTTCAAGATTTTGCTTCAGAAAAAATAAACAGTGAGATTGCATATAGACTGTGTCTGTTCCCTGACAGTGTCTTGTCTGTAAGAGTTAAGAATTATCAAAAGCAAAATGACAGAGAAGTATTTTAAATAAGGCAAGACACACTAACACCAAATGCCCTTTAGGAAAGCATCCTCTGTCAGCATAAGTAACATTCTGCTTGTACAGGACAAGGAACTCCATCTCACAGTTCTATCTTCCATTACCCTGCTCCTGTAAGGTAAAGGTACCCCCAGGTCTTACCGATGTACAAAAGATGCAGCTGCATTCCTGAAGAGTGGTCATCTTATCCAGGGAATATTCACAGAGACATAGCTTGCAAGTGAGCAGGGGCTCCAGAGCTAACTCTCCAGCTTCTGACTCGTCAGCTGTCATGGTGTGAGGACAAACCTTCCCAGCAGAGCCCATTCACTCATTAATGGTCCACTCAGCCTGAAAAGAGAAATCAACAGCTGAATCATCCCATAAGCCACACAGTCACTTCTCATTGACAGGAGAATTCACAGCTCAGATTCATAAAAGCATCTGCACACCCAAATGTACTACTGTGGCATCTCAGTGCCAGTCTCACACTTCACGCCATTCAAAATTTACCAAGAAGGTGCCTGAGAGCCTACCTCCTCAAAAGGCCTGACCTGGGTTGGGTTCTCAGAGAAAATTCACCTTGCTGGCACAAAGCACCTCAGTCAGGCCACTTATCATCATATTCAAAAAACCACAAGCCACAGCTCACACAGATGAGACATCATCTATGTTACATGCAACAGTCTAGTGGTCAGAGCCCTCACCCAAGTCCTAGGAGCAGGGATCTAACTTGGGACAATTAATTCTTAATTAAAAAAGTAAAATGTGTTCATATGTACATACATATATACCACTGTGCCCTCCTGAATGAGTTTCAGAGTCATACTCCTCCCATCCCTAGGAATCCTTCAGTCTTCATTGCACCCACACCGTTTCAATGAGTGTCTCCGCTCCCATTTTTCATCCTGGTGGTGGCTCGGGAGCTCTCCTGGGCAGTGCAAGGCGACAGCAAGCACAGATTCCCATGTTCCAGGCATGTACTTCAAACATTTAGCCTGCAACTAAGTGGTAGGTACCACGAACTCTACCTTCTTCTTGAGTTGTCACTGAGATAGCGAGCTAGCAGCCCACCTCAAGAGAGGTGGCAAAGGCATCTAAACCCAGGAAAGGGTTTCAGATTGTATGTCCCACTTCATACAGAGCTGGAGCTTAAATCCAAGCAAGGAAGACTACTTCATGTGCTGACCTCTTTTCTGTCTTCTCTTGACTATGACAGATAGCTGCCTGCTCAGGTCTGTAGCTTTTGTGCATCCCACTCCCTGGCATCCAGCTCTTCCATCTATTTTATAGGGCTCTTAGGCATCTAGCTGAGGTTTGTGAACCATGAACTAAGTGCAGTATCACTTTGACAGGGAGATGCTCAGAATAGCCATATTTCCATCGCACATTATGTCACAACAGTGCTTGGGGAAGAAATTTCTATCCTTTGAGACACAACAAATGAAAACATCTTGCTCACATGCAATGTTTTCTGACCTAAGCATTTGAGAACAGTGCACTGTAACTATAAAAAATGTCAAGACACAGTAACACTGAAAGAAAAATTAAAGAGAATATCCTCATGCTTAAGCTGAAACAATGGAAAGCAAATTTGCAGATTTTACTCACCTCAAAAGAGACAGTGGGGTTCAGTGCATCATTTAAGGCATGGGAAAATCTGTTCCCATCCCCAAGAAACTTGGCTCAACTTCCACAGATCTGCTTCTGAATACACTTAGCTGATGGCAAAGAAGACCTTCACCCACATTTCTTATAAGCAGAGACCTGGTGGCTAGCTGCACACAGCTGCTTGTGCCAACATCAAGTGAGTGTGCAGCTTTACTACATCTAAAAAGCTGCATCACAAATGGAGGCTGCTCGAACACGAAAACAATGGAGGATCAAGACCTGTTTGTTTGCCTGTCAGATCTGACATCTCACGAAGCAAACAGGAGACTCAGGCCCTTTGGTCCACTGCTGCTTGCCTCCCCCGCAGTCCTGAGTGTCCTCATGGCAGGGCTGTCAGGTCACATTTGGCAGCACATCACTACTGCCATTCTGTGGCTCCCAGAGTGGCCAGGCCAGCTGCAGCCAGTCAGGGCGTATGTGCCAGCTCGTAATGCCTGGTGAATTCCTCCCCAGGGGAAAAAACGATGGTGCTTGTGGAACTCGAGGGGTCAGCGCATGTGAAACCTCACCCCACAGCTCCCACCTCACAACCTGGTGCGCAGCCAAGCCCCATCCCCAGACGTGCCCCATGAGTCTCCTGCCCTTGTTCCCACCGGTCTGCAGGGAGTTACTTTCTCTTCAGAAGCCATGAAAACCATGACAAATCCACACGGGAGCACACTTACTCCTTTTAATTTTTACACTTTGCATTTTTTTAGCCTAGCCCGATAGGGAAGCCATCAGATGTGTCCCTTGAGATGGCCTTCCTATAAAGCACCCAGGTTTGGAGACGCAAGAGTCATAGCCAAGATTCTGGCAATCAAATTCCTGACAGCAAATGCAAAGGAAACTCTCTCTTTAATGGCTTGCTATCACTAGTTCAAAACATATGCCATGCCCGCACTATTCTTGGCGCAGTCCCCACCTGCTACCATGATGCCCCCTCCCAATTTGCTCTGTACTGCTGCAGAGCTGGAACTCCAGCATGGCCAGAAGCCTTGGAAGGAAACCTCCCTCTGAGTCAGGGACTGCAATACTCTTCTGTAATTACTGCAAGGGGGCGGCAGGCAGGGAACAGTGAGTCACTGGAAACACTATGGCAGGTCAAGAACTACCTGTCATTTAAAACTACGTGCTAGACATTATCTCAGTATTTAGGAGAATTGTAACACATTTACTCAGGTATGCTTTTCAACAGCAGCTGCATCTGTACAGGTAAGCTACTCAGCCACATGCTGCACGGATCTGGCATTTCTTCATTTACACAGAAAAAGGTAAAAATGTTAAGAGGAGGGATATAGGAAAGAACAGGTAGTAATATTTCAGGATGTGGGAATGGACTGTTTCCAAAGTCAGTGTTCTTTTTGTAACCAAAAGGGTTATAACCCTGCATGCTTTTATTAAGGTAGCAGCAGAAAGATTCAGGTGTGGTGACTGAGGTTTAGGGCTAGGGGCTAATTTTAGATGGCCTAAATCTGGCACTGAGTGTGACAGGAAAAGAGTTTGCCACAGTGAAGGGTAGGCTCCTGATACATCGCTCTGCCCTACTAGCAATCAGATGCCACAGTGTGGTGGCTGTGGGGACTCACTGTGGTACCCCTGGCACCTTTGTCCCTGAAGACTGTTTGTAGAATAAATTCACGTTTGCTCCTTATCCCCTGCACTCCTCCTTCCCTCTCACCAGGATGCCAGAGTGAGGCTGAGGTTCTCCCTAAAACGAGCAGAGCACCCTGTGGAAGTCTCCAGCAGACAACACCAAGCAAACCTGATGGACCAGAGGATCCAGGCCCCACACAGCCCAGACTAGCTCACCTCACCGCACTCTCATTAACCCCAGTGGGGTTCAGCAAACGAAGCAAACATGATCGGAGCCACAGAGACAGCTGTGCAGCCTGCCCACACAGCCCTGGAGGAGGCACCATGGCTACCACCAGCAGCACTCCCTCCATGATCCCTAGGGGGCCAGCTTTAACCATAAGTGGGCCTCTGGGTCAGGCTGTGTTTCACCAGTCACTAGGCCTAGCACAAAGGACGCAGCCAGCAGCAAAACAAGCCAGTAACCAGATTCTATTGTACATGAAAAAGTCAGTATATGGGTGATCGCTGGGGGTACAAACAAGTCAAACAGATCACAAATAATAGACATCAACCCCAGTGACCCCAGGAATGACACAGCATGACCCGTAACAGATGGAACAAACAAAGAAATAAAGTTTCCCATAGAAGAGATGGGAGACAACCAAGTCAATAGGCTGATCATATAGGATAGAAGTAGCCACATATTGTTCCCCCACAAAGGCCACGTTTGCAAATGCCAAACCTGACTGGGGCCCAGTTGCAGGGAGAGTCAGGAGGTCCTTCCCCAACAGGAAACTCTGCAAAGTGCATCCACCCCACAGACAGACACTGCACCCTTCCTGCAAGTGGTCCCAGCTTTTATCCCCACAGCAGGACACCTGGCACTCATTGACCCAATGGGGGCACCTGGGGCTTGTTTACCCAAGGGCTTTCCTTACAAGGCCGGCCACACCTTGGAGGAAAGCCAAAAGGCAAACTCATCCCCTCCTTTTAAAGGACCATGGGAACCACCCATATGTCAACCTTAATTCAGGGCTCGGGGTTCAGACCCCAGCACTTCAGGCTGGCACAGGCAAAGCCATCCTGTTAGTACCTGAAAACCTGCCCGTCAAAGAGAGCGGATGCATGGCCTACATGGCCTGCTCCTTTTCCCAGAACAACCCAGCCAGCTGGGCTCTGTACACCAGAATTGTGACTTCTGCTACTGCTGCCAAGGGGAGCATGCAGGGGGAAGAGTTAATGGTTACAGAGAAAGGGTAGCCCCATCCAGTGGCAACTGGGCTCTGAAGAGAAATTAGGTCTGTGGAGAAGGTTAATCCCCATGATTAGATCAGATGGTGGAAACGATGGGGAGAGAAAGACACTTGTCTTCCTCCTGCTCTCACCCTCTGCTCCTCCTGTTCTTTCCCAACATTTCAAGATACTTTATCCCAGGCTCTTAAACCATCTCCCTAACTTTCCTACCCTGGCAGAACTGCCTTTTCCATACACTGCAGAGAACCTGTGAAGTTCCACCTCAGTTGCTCTGCGTTTTTATGGTTTTCACAGTCCCACAGACTGTCATTAGTTAATTATATACCCATTAGCTCTCTTTACAGTGGCTTAAAATTCCTACTGTAATTAGGAGTTGCCAATTGTTTAGGTTGAAAACAAAACGCCTAGGATGCATGTGTCATGTAGGGGAAGAGGGATACAGTGAAGAATGAGTTGGGGACAAAGAGGAAAAGACTATTTCATATTTGGCTATATTAATAAAAGTGACTTGAAATAAAAATAAATGGAAAGTCCCTGAAAACCAATGGACCCTCATATAAATAAAATGCATTTCTAAGCACTAGGATCTTCCCTTTCATGCTCACAAACACAAATGAGCCATTTAGGTTAGGATCCCAAATAAAGCACAAAATGCATCACCGAAACTGGAATATAGCACATAACTCCTCACAAAAACCTCCACTGAACAGCAACAAAGGCTCCACGAGATGTTGTGGAATAAGGATAAACACATCTCAGGGACACTCTAACCCGAAGGAACATACTAAACTAAATTCTGCACAAGTGTAAATCACAGAATCAAATCAGTGGCTAGGAAGGGTCAAACTGGTTCCAGTGTGCATAAACACTCGTGAACTGTAAAGATCCAAGTGTTTTTATATATTTCTGTCAGCCGTGTACATGCACACACACACAGATCATACCCCTTTTTACAGTGCACAGAATTTCCAGGAAATGGGAGGTATTTCCTCAGATTGTACACTGCCTGGCCTATAAGGAAGAACTGTTGGGAAGAGTCATCAGTCCCTGGCTCTGACACTAACAGTGTTGATGTCATAAGGCATGACCAGAAAGTCTGAATGGACGCCAGCAAGCTATATGGGGTCCGTCCCAGCGGACCGTAAACTGCACAGTCACCAGGACCACATCCTGCTGAGCACTCAGACCTGTCCACGTTTCTGTTTCGTTCACCTGCCTGAGGACAATTTTGCTTTGTGCTTTCACTGAAATACACTGAAATGTCTCAACATTAGCCATAAGCAATAAAGAGAAAGGGCTCAGGGGAGTGGGAAGGAAAAGCACAAGCAGAAACACTAACATGAAAGCAGTGGAGATTTTGAGCAAAATATGAAAAACACAACAAAAGAATTGAAGGAAGGAGTACAGAACTTGTCTGCCTTCACGGCCTCCTCACACCAGAGTGTCCAGTGTCTGGCTTTGAAAAAGACTTCCTAACAGCAAATACCTGCTGTGCCTGCTTCTAGACAGGTACTCATTGCAAATCTTGACATTAGTGTCCTGAAGTGGAAACCATTAACTGCCTGAAGTGGGAGTGAGAGAGCGGCTGGGTGGGTGTCTGGCAGCCAGCCAAGGTCAAGCCACCACAGCTGCATCGAGGTGTTAAAAACTGATGCGACCTAGGGCTGAAACTTCCCCTGTGAGCATGCATCCTAAGGTAACATCCTTGCTACAATTATACAAATGCTCACTTGAGTCTATGAAGGTGCCTCAAATCAAGATTACCAGGCTCAAAGGACAAAAGTGACTCTGTGTATGTGATACAGCAAACAAGCCAGGCAGTCTCCTGAGCTGCCACATCAGAAGGACATTGTCTGTGTGCCTGCAATCAAGTCACTGTGCTTAACTAAAAAACTGTGTCTGAATGTGACTTTCACCACTTGAAAACACCACATAAAATCATGAAAGCCTTCTGCATTGAAGCTGGAGGAGAATGAATGGATTATATTCAGCACCATAAGTCATCCTTTCATTTTTCACATGCTGCATCCAATAGCAGCAACAACAGAGTTCTTGGAGAAGCTACTCCAAGCCTTGTGTTTATGAACAATTCTGCTGAAGTTAGTGGAGCTGCATGCTTTTTGCTCAATTCTGAATTTCAAAGAAGTCAAGAAATGTACAAATATGAGATACCTTGCTCCAGGAAACAGTCATGAAATAAAAAGGGTCCTTTATGTGTTTTTTCCTGTGGGCTGGTGTGTGCCTGAGCCCATCCTATGGGGCAGGGTGAGCCCTGACAACCCCCTCTAGCCCAGCATCCCCCCAGGCTTGCCGTAAACCAGCACCCGGGCATGGACTTGCAGACACACGGTGGGATCATAAAGAGGCTGGCATCAGGTTTAAGGTCATGTGTGGGTCTAACACATAACATAGCACTTCCCTATTTCATAAAAACCGTTTTAGTGTCAAAACGAAAGCACTCACAGCACCTGTGCTAATGTGCTAAGCTCCTATTTAATGTACCAGGTATTCATTGCACTTTCTTGAAGAAACAGTTGCAAGCACTGTAATTGTTTCTCATGCCCTAGAGATTTTTTTAAGTACTCCACCCATTACGAAGTGGTCTAGACAGGTGGACTCTTTGCTGGGTTAAAAACTGGCTGGATGGCCGAGCCCAGAGAGTTGTGGGGAATGGAGTTAAACCCAGATGGAGACCAGTCACAAGCGGTGTCCCTCAGGGCTCGGTCTTGGGGCCAGTCTTGTTTAATGTCTTTATCGATGACCTGGATGAGGGGATCGAATGCACCCTCAGTAAATTTGCAGATGACACAAAATTGAGTGGGAGTGTTGATCTGCCTGAGGGTAGGGAGGCTCTGCAGCAGGATTTGGACAGGTTGGAGCGATGGGCTGAGGCCAATTGTATGAGGTTTAACAAGGCCAAGTGCTGGGTCATGCACTTCGGCCACAACAACCCCCAGCAGCGCTACAGGCTTGGGGAGGAGTGGCTGGAAAGCTGCCTGGTGGAAAAGGACCTGGGGGTGCTGGTCGACAGCCGGCTGAACACGAGCCAGCAGTGTGCCCAGGTGGGCAAGAAGGCCAATGGCATCCTGGCCTGTATCAGAAATGGTGTGACCAGCAGGAGCAGGGAGGTGATCGTGCCCCTGTACTCAGCACTCGTGAGACCGCACCTTGAGTACTCTGTCCAGTTCTGGGCACCACAGGATAAGAAGGACATTGAGGTGCTGGAGCGAGTCCAGAGAAGGGCAACGAGGCTGGTGAGAGATCTGGAAAACAGGCCTTATGAAGACCAGCTGAGGGAACTGGGGTTGTTCAGTCTGGAGGAGACTGAGAGGAGACCTCATTGCCCTCTACAACTACCTAAAAAGAGGTTGTAGTGAGGCTGGTGTTGGTCTCTTCTCCCAAATTACTAATGATAGGATGAGAGGAAATGGCCTCAAGTTACATCAGGGGAAGTTTAGGTTGGATATTAGGAAGAAGTTCTTTACTGAGAGGGTGGTTAGGCACTGGAACAGGCTGCCCAGGGAGGTGGTGGAGTCGCAGTCCCTGGGGGTGTTCAAAAAACAGGCTGATGAGGCACTTGAGGCCATGGTCTAGTGGTTTAATGGTTAGGAATATGATGGGATAAAGGTTGGACTTGATGACCCTGGAGGTCCCTTCCAACCATAATTATTCTATGATTCTATGAAACTACTTCAAAGACATAAAAACCCCTGTTTTAGCATTGTTCAGCTCAGGATTCTGGTGTTTCCTGTAACTATGGTTCCCCCCTTAAAAAATAAAATAGAAAAAGAAAACTACCTGAAAAACACAAGTGTTCAAAACCAATGCTAAAAATCAGGCTCTTGGAGAAAAAGAATAATTACAGAAATATTTTAAAAATACAAGAGAGTGGTATTCTGATAACCGGGTCAGATCATAGAAGATATAAACTGAGCTATGAAATTAGGACATGTGATGTTAGCTATCAGAAACCCACATTTCTCTCAACTTCAGCAAAACCCCATCATTATCAGTTTTGGTTACAAGTCCTTAGCTGTCTCAGCTCTCTCAAGACAATGGTATTCAAAATTCACTTCTAAGGCAGCTTTGTAATACTCGATAGCTCTGCACACAGAATTAGTCTGAATCAAGTGTACTAGTACTTCTGTGGTCTAATAGACTGACCACTAAACCACACTGCATTAATTCCTCCTCCTTTTGATATGCTCTGCCAGCACAGAGCTACCTAAGTCCAGCCAGCACTACATACCAAGCACTGATTCAGCAAGGCTGTAAAACACATGATTAAAGCTCCAATTCAGGAAAGCCTTCATCTTCAAGAAGGACATTTAATTAAACGTTTAAGTGCTCCTGTGTATCAAAGCCTGAATATTTTGCTTTATTGCAACGACATTATTAACAAGTTAAACAAGTACTTTAGATTTCCTGAAATTGTGGTGTCAAAAAAAAAAAAAAAAGGCAACCAGATCAGCAAATAGAAGGTCTGATTTTAAATACATTTTTAGTATATTCAGAATTACTGTATTATATCTGTGCCTTAATACAGCAAGCACTTGATAACATGCACGTACAAGGAAAACCCAGTTCTGGATTACCATAATATGCTACCAAGCTGAAGTATTAGAGAAAAAATTATTTCACTATCTGTTCTCTTTGAACAGGGCTTAAGAAAAGAAGTCAGATGTATAATAGTTGACACGCTTTCTGCACTGTAAAATTTTATTTTAAGAAAACTTGTTTAAAGAACAAGCAGCCCAAGTAAACGTGCTGTCTGGTACATAAGAACACACCGAAGGCAATTTCCTTCACTTGTTTTCATTGGAATGCCTGGGAAAAAAAAAAATAGCCCTTGAACTGCTGTTGAACAAGCACTGGCTGTATGGAGTATTTTCATATCATGCTAGCAACCAAAAAATAAATATATCAAATACTTTGAAAGGAATGTAGTGAGTGGGAAGCCTCTTGCACAAAAGAAAAAAAAAGTAATTAATATCATCCAGCTTCCTGCCAGGAGTTTTTATATCAGCACTTTAGGAGGCCTAAACCACACACTGAACAGCTTCCCAAATCTTATATGCGCCAAGTAATTTCAAATCATTCTAATAAATCAAAACGTCATTAAGGCACATATAAATCGCTCTCCACAAGTCTTTGAGAGTACACTTGTCAGGTAACACCTCTTCTGTACTGTAATACTGTGAGGTATTAATAACTTTGATATTTTAGAACAGCAGCTCTTCACAGTAACTTCTAGCAACTCTATATCAATAGTTTTGCAAGAAGACCTTGGATAGACCACCTGGTCTGGTGGGAGGTGTCCCTGCCCATGGCAGGGGGGCTGAACAAGACGAGCTTTGAGGTCCCTTCCAAACCAAACCATTCCACTATTCTATGATATTAATGGAATAGAACAAACCTTTCCCCCCCTCCCCAAAACAGATGTGACTCTGCAAATGTGGGAATCCTTTATGCTTCTTTGCAATATGGCTTTAGAATAAGCAAGGGGGGAAAAAAGTGGGCTTTTCCACCTTTCACTCCTAAAAAGCTGAGGAATCCAAGAAAAGGGAATTTAATAGTTAATGGTGAAATAAATGCTGCTCGTCCCAGCTGACAGGCAGCTAAGAAAGGCACTTTCTGGTCACTTAAAGATTAAAACCATAAGAAATTGAAAAAGAAATAATTCAGCCTGTTACTAAACTGAAATGCATAATCAAAACATGGTTTTGTCTCTTCTCAATAGTGACAGGAGCCACACAAAGACAACATTAATTGAATCCATGAGGACAGAAGTAAGCCCTTGTGTGTGGGATGAGGTCAGATCATCATATCACAGAAGCCACCACCTTCATCCAGTTCTGCTGGACCTGTGCTTGAACTAGGACATATCAAAGTTCAGGATACAGCTCTGTAAACATTGGCAGGCTGGAAAGCCGTAACTCCTTGCACCAGACCTACTGGATGTGAGTCCTGGACAGGCCTCTGGGCATCAAGTTTGGGACGACCCAGATGTATCCAACTTAGTATGCCCGAGCAGCGTGCCAGTGCTGGCCACGAGCAGCAGGCTACGGGGATACGCCTGGTCCTGCAGGCGGTCAGTAGCAGGATTCCCCTGAAGTTTCATGTTCACCCTGGCACTCACACAGTTAAAGCAAGATGATCAGCACAAAATGCAGTGAAACAGGCAAACTGCAGCCAGACAACAGAACTTGCGTATTTTGGCATCACACATTTCCAAATCTTTCCAAAACACATTGAAACAACAGGTAGAACTCCATGTATTGGTTACCAGGTCTAAGATTAGACTCTAAAGCTTACCTAAACAACACCTCCTATTCTTAATGATACTATGCAACATCTGTTAACGCTAAGCTACACGGAATTTCCACCCAAACTAGTTGGGTACACGTTACTTTTAACTTCCTGTTGACAAAAGGTAATATACCACTATTAAATAAAAACACGCTCTTTGTGACATTAATGACAAAAGCAAATGATAGGACTTCCTTTCTGACCACATGAAGCCTTTTGGTAACTGTAGCATTTACTAAGTAAAAAGGAATTGAGCTTTTGGGAGGTCAAATAGTTGATAACTTGGCTGGATGCCTCAGCTGAAACAGGAACAGGAAGTCAGATGTAACAATTTGACTTTGACACAGAAAAAAAAAAAATGTTTATTTTTGTTAATGGGATAACAAAACCTTGGGATATGTTCACTCCTTGAGCTGGAATGTGTACAGTTTAGCTAGGGCATTTTCAGAAGATATTTGTGACATTGGCCTGTTCTAACATCAAGGATTTTTAGAAGATATTTGTAAACACATATTGTTAAAGTGAAAGCAATGGAATTTTATTTGACAGAGGGACCAACTTTATCTATTTGTTCACAGCACGTACTCTTCTTTCTAAGAAGAAACTAACTGGGCTGTTGGGCTCCTCTGGTTGGAGAGGAGCAAGCGGAGACATGACCCAAAGCCAGGCCTTGAAAGTGACAGCGAGAAACTTCTTAGTGCCAATGGAAGCATGCAGAGTTTGCCAGCAGCCAAAGAACAACTCAGCTGACCGAAACAAATTGATCCCCCATCGAATTCTGCAAAAATACCACATACTAAAAAAATTTACTGAACACCACATATTGAAAAAATGGTATTTATTAGGTATTTATTTTTAGAAGGAATCAGCTGAGGAACGTTTTTTTCAGTGCTTGCAATAAGATAATACCTTTAACATCTCTGCAATTTCATTCTGTCAGTCCAAGAAAACTATCAATTTACAAGATTATATGGTCCTACAGTGTTGTTTATGAGAAGTGTCAAAAAGCACTTTCACACAACCTTAGATTTACATCAACAAGAATCTAACAATAAGTTAATTTTTGTTTTGTAAAAATGTTTGTGTGACTGCTCAGTGAAGAAAACTAACAAGCATAGTGTTTTAATTTCCCCCTATCTAATCTTACAGTCAAATATGCTGCCCATTACAGAAGAAACAAGTCATTCAAGGTAACCAAGATAAAATGGGTAAAACATTGAAAAGTGCCCTTGATCCAAATACAACTCAATGACTTAGAAAGCTGGGGGGACACACTACCCAGTGGTAACTTTCAAGTCTGAGCTACAATGACATTCAGTGAATCAAAGAGTGAGAGTCAAATCTAAGATTAGACCTTGGGGAAATCACTATCACTAAAATAAGCATTTTCCATTAAGAAAACAACATGAATAGCTACTGACTGTACTGGAGTGTGACAAGAAACAGTACAGGCATTAGGAAGCAGTAGCAGAGGTTTGGACGCACACAAGAGCATCTTGTTTTGAAACTAAATACATGCATTTACAGAAGTAACTACTACTGCTTCTCACAACTGGTTGTTAAACTAATTGGAGTGTATCCCTAAACCACTCCTCTGCCAGTTCCTCAGTGAGCCTTACCAATGTTAGCTGTAACCAGAAATGAGGAAAGGACGGAGCACTGAACTAGTCCCAGCTCCGGCCAGATCTGCAGAAGCAAAAAAGAGAAGTAAACTCCAGTAACAGTCCCCTGACTAAGCTTCCCTCTGCTTGTCCTCTCAATATCCACATTTGCTCTTCCTCTTTTCCATTCCAGGCATGGGAAGAGCAATGTGGCCAGTGTGCTGGGAGACAGCTCCTGGGAGAAGTTATGCTGCAGCTGATTCCTTCCACGCTGCCTGTGGCCCAGCGTGGAAGAGCTCCATGGTGTGTGCCCCATCAAACAAGACGTGAATATGGGGCATCTCTGACCTCTGATAGCCTTCACGTACACACTACTGAACAGAAGCTGCAAACTATGCTGGAATAACAATAATAGCTTCAACTACAATTAGTCTTACACTCTTGACTAACAGTAACATATTTTTAAATCTACTATATATTCCCACTTGCCGCCCTGCCCTCTCCCATCTGACTTTCTGCATCCACCTTCTATCTCTGTGTTTCAGGCTCTAAGCACTCACAAGAAAGTTTTTGCCTGTACAGTGTCAGGCACATGGCATGCAATTAGTTTCTCAGGGCCTCTATGCAACTTAGAAATCCAGATGGTACTACAAGCCACATAATAAAGCAGAAGTGTACATCAAATGCAGTTAGTTAGAGGTTTGCATTCATCATTCCCTCACTCCAATTCCAAATTTCAACTTTCATAATGGAAATAATTTCAAAGGAGAACAGTAACCTGTAAACATATAAGATTTCAGCCTCAAGTGCCTTAGTATCTGTTAACAACTGCCTAGTTTCTCCATGATCTCAGCCCTGAAGTCAAAGGCCTGCCAATGGGAGTGTTTCCAATGGCTCTAATGAATCTGCTTATGCATGAAAGATAAACAACTAGGAGCAGTTTAAAGAAAGTGCCCCTCCTCCCAAACATGCAGAAAAATTTGTGTCTATAACGCAGCAGTGAAGGAACTCATAGACTTACTATACTATAGGGTGACAATCTTACAAAAACCTTTCTAAAGATAATTTTCTGCTAGCTGGTCTTTTGATTATGACCATGACAACTAATGCCCCCCAAATACACATTTTGTCCTCATTGTTAAGGAATTATGAAAAGGAGCTATGGCAAGAATTCTTGACTCCTTCTCTACTCCTCTCCCCACAACTGCATGTTTCCTTCATTTATTGGTCCCTCCTCCCAAAATGTGGGAAGCTAAGTCAACAAGGGGGTTGACACTGGTCAAGCCATGTAAACTGCTTGGGTATTTGCAATAAAAACATTGACCAATTCAAAAAAACATGTCCTTAAAGTAATATCATCTAAATTATATATATATGTGGCTTTTACTCCACTCCAGGCAAAAGGCATGACTTCCTTTACCACATACCCTCCTCAGAGACTGTGATGGACATTCCCCACCGCTGAACCCATCAGTGCAACTGTGAAGAGGTCAGGAGGTGGAGGACTGCATCCTCTCCATTGTACAGAACAAGTTATTGCTGGCCCCATGGATGTTATCTTAGCCCTATAATAGGGAAACCTCCTTGGGAAGGGTTCCAAGATCAGTGGTTAGCCAAGGGTCCACTACTGTGAAAAAGCTTCAAGTGAGTGCAATGGTAAATAGCCCACAGGATCAGCTTGTTTTCCCCACTGACTACATCTTTGTAACCTTTTTTGAAGGGAGGAAGACCAGCTTGTTTTCCTTCATCATCTCCACAGCTCCACTCATCAGAATGTTTCCAAAATTAAGCACAGGCAGAACACGTGATCTTTCCCATCTACTGCTCAGACACAACCAGTGTCAGCCTGCGTGTCACAGCTTCTACTCAATTCTGGAATTTTCTTTGCTTACAAATGATTAGCCTATATACTAGCTATCATGACATATGTTTTTCCTTCTATGTACACAGGGCTTCACAGCACACAATTTTGAATGATTTGTGGCTCTATATACATGAGCAAGGAATTCACCCCTAAGCCACAGCAACATACAGTACAGAAACACGTAAGCAGAGGTAGCCTTGAAGGACCTGTTTCAGTCCCTGAACACAGATACAGCTCTTCTGTTGCAATGGTTTTTCCTTTTTGCAAACATATAGAGCACAAAGGTTTTCAGTTCTGCACATTTAATTCTTGGCAGTCTGAAGATACAATAGTTTGTATTACCAAACATGAATATCGAAGCTTCTGTCAGACATGCAGACAGCGTCCACTCTTTGAGCAATGACTCACATCTTACACTTTCCCTCCTGTCCTGGTTTGACTAAAACAGAACCAATTTTCCTTTCAGTGATTTTACTTTCCAGTTAAGTCACTTCTAAGACTGCACTTTCTGAAGTCAACAACATGTTCTTCAGACACTGTCTGCTCCTAGCAGTGATAACACCCGATGTTTGTAGTTAGTACAGAGCTCTCAGTACAATGGTGTGCAGAAAGGCTCTTGCTTACACTTAATCTTACGGAGACCGAGGTCACTGCTGAATTCTCTCACTGCCACCTTGGGGACCCCTTAGTGTCAGGGTGCAAAAGGGTTGCAACTGCAGGGAGGAGCAGACAGGACAGGTTACCCAAACTGACCAACCAAGTATTCCATCCTATACACATCAAGCTCAGTATAAAGCTGAGGGATCATGGGGGACAAGGCCATCTTCTCTGGCCTGCCCTTCTTCCTGCCTTTGCTCATCTTCTATGGCCAGCATCTTGGGAAGACTCTGTCCGTGATCTGCACGGTCCTGAATCCAGCTCCCGTCTGCTGCTGTGTCCATGAGCCCAGCCTGGGATCTTCCAAGAGCTGCTCTGCAGCACCAGTGGTGCTGCGAGCATCATCAGGGCGTGTGATTCGGGGGGGGAAAGCTCGGTACTGGTTTTGTATATATTTGTAAATATTTCATTATTTTTCTTCTCATTATAATTCACCTTTTTTTGTTATAGTTTCATTAAAGCTGCTTTTGTTTTATTTCCAACTCATAAGTCTCCCTTTTCTTCTTTCCCTTCCCCTGTCTGGGAAGGGAGAGGGGTTAACAGAGAGCATCTGCCGTCCGTTTAGTGGCTGGCCCAGCCTCAAACCATAACACCTCTTCTCCTTGTTATTACAGCAAAGTGAAAGGTAGAAAAGCTTGCAACAGACAGAAATATTGACATTCTCAATTAAAGGGGAGAAACATGAGCATGACAGTAAAACGGTATTTTTCTCCTTCTAGTAAAAACTAATTCAGTGCTCCGTCTCCTAATCAACATCTCTCATCTCCCCTTCAGAAAAAAAAACATATGGAACAATTCGTTTGGCGGTTGTGTCTATAACAAGCTCTAGCACACAGGAGGAAGGTCCAGGCAGGGGATGTGTTCTAGCACGCACAAACTCACACGCACAAGCTGGACTATTCCACAGTAACTTGCTGGCTAGAGTTTTCATGAACAACATATCTTGATTTCACTGTCTTCACAGATCACAGCTCCAGACAAACACCAAAAGATACACCTTATCAAGTCCCAATTCTGGAGCCACACAATAGCCCCACTCTGACTCACCCAATTGCCCTTATTTGTGGTCTTTGAAGTCTGTCAGACAGGCACAGAATTTCTCATTAGGTTTTAAATAAACATAATTTAAACAGTCCCTTGACTACAGCCTGTCTGGGACTGCCTTACTTCAGAGAGGTTAACCATTCTGTAGCAGGAGCCAGATTCACATGTCCCAAATCGCTGTGCCTGATGCTGGCTGGCTTTGGGACTCCAGAGGTATTGACCCACTCAGAAACATGAGGCACAAAGATGCTTGTAGGTCCCACAGACCAGTACCCCAAACTCCACCAAAGTCAAAACTGTACTTGCAGGCACCAAGGACATTCAAGGAATCAGGCAAAATGATGGCATTTCTAATTACAGCTTATGGATTTTCCCCTGGAGACTGAGCAGATTCCCCTAGAAATACAGTAAAAAAATCACCCAGGTCTTGGGCAATCCACAATATTTTTTTTCTTTATTACAACAGAGTAAGACGAACCACAAATGGGGAACACTTAGGTCACTGTCTGCAAGTATCGATGCATACAAAGAGATCTAGGAAACTGTATCAACAAAATGTGTTTTATACAGCTACATTTTTTATTTGAAAGTGTGTTTGCAATGCAGTTAACTCAGTTGTGCTTTCAAGCCCAGAAATTTCCACTCAGCACCTCTGCTCCTCCCTGGAAGATGAGGAGTTGGAAAAGTCCCACTTCAGTATGAAGTGAAGGACGAGGTCCTTTGTAATCTGAGACACTATTTTTTTTTTTTTAATGAGTGTTTTAGTATGTGCTAGCAATGATCTACTTTATGAATGTAATGCCCACTCAGCTCCCACTGAGTCCAAACCACTTACAAGAGACACCGAGAAAGATTACTGAATAGTATTTTCTTACTGATCAGCACAAAGTTATTTGGCACCAGCATCTCCGTAAATATTTGTCCAAGACTGGGTAAATTTGCAGTGTACGATGGCCCTCAGACCTGTACTTCTCTCTATCAAGTGAGAAGGCAGATAGTCTAGCACTGGAGCTCAGCTGTGCTTCAGGAGAAATACAATAATGCTAGAGGCTGAGCTTAGTTTCATTGCTGTCTTTCCCTCTGGATCTGTTCTTCTTTGCTTTATTCAATGTTCCCCTCCACAAACAAAAAGAAGATTAATTTAGAGATGGAATGAATGTAAGGTTATTCCTGACTGTTGGGTAATGAAGACAATTTGCAAAGTGCATTACCCAGGACTGGGCTTTGGCATGGGGAAGCTGGAGGGAGAAAAGGGAATTGTACCCATCTCCCAGTGAACACTCAGAGGAAGAGGACAGATTCAGAACCATTTTCAGCCTCATGAAGCCAAAGGCAATGTCTGCTTTGGTATGTGCAAGGAGGTCCAACGGACTCAGTTCACAGCGACACTGGCAGCCTGACACAGTATTTTGTCCACGTGTGCCTGTGACATCCATGGGCCCACAGCTGTAATTATAGTCTCAGATGTCACAGTACCACTAGTCCAGGAGATATTTATGGATCTGATACGTACAATATACAGGCACTGTGTAGATTCAGACACATTCAAGAAAACTCCCCACTCAAGAAGAGGAACAGCAATCCTATAGAAGTTTTTTTGAGTTCCACTGGGTCTCACCACTGAAGTCACTGAAAGGTCTGGACAGGGTGGACCGCAGGCACAGGGCTCAGACTCATACCACAGATATTATCAGACGCACACTAATGAACTGGGAACAGGGTTAAGTATTAGCACTGCTTGTTTTCCTGTAAAGTGACTTGCTGCTTTTCACACTTGCATTTTAAACCTCAGATGATAATAAGGGCAAGTACGCACTTTCCAGAAGGGAAAGGCCAGACAACCACTTCCATGCTGTTAATTTATTTCTACAAAGCTTATGAAACATTTAGAGAATATTGTGTAATCCAAGAACCTTGCTAGGGAGAAGTAACTCCATATTGTTTGCTATTTATATTATTAACTTTTGCTCCAAAGTGTACCACCACACAAACAAACTCACCCAAATGCCACCATCTGTGGGAAAGAAGTCCGTGACTATCAGCAAGGAACATGCAGGGTACAGTTCAGCATGGGGAACAGAAACTATACCAGGTTGCCAAATGCTGTTCCTATATGAAGTATAGGGAGTTTTCTGTGTCCTTATATGAGCAGACAGCACTTTGTGTTAAACACCCTCATCAGACAGTAAGATGCATGGGAGAAAAGGAGTCTGATTCTCATCATACTGGCTTGGCTCCACAATAGCTCTACTTTAATTTGAAGGTATACTTCCCACTTTACCACAGCTTGAGACTCTGAGAAAATACACACTTCTCAATCCACAACCTAAAGCATTACTTTCAGCAGCGTAACTGCACCCATCCCCATATCAATGTGCTGTATTTTTTCCAATGTAGCTTATGTTCACTGAGGGAAGGGTTTCGGCCACTTTCATGCTATGACAACAACCCATACACCCACTCAACATTCAGGCATAGACAAGTCCTGAACAGGACAAGAATCAGGTCAATATATTTGTTTTTGAAAATACTTAAGGACAGGATTTTGAAACTTCTGTTTCCAGAAATATTGGTATTCCAAACCCGGTGCTTGCCCTTAACCGAGACCACTTGCCCTTCAGGCTGAGGGTAGCCAAACATATCATGTTGCTGGGCCTGCTCACAGTTGGAAAGCTGCATGGGAGTATTTCAGTCACAGCCTGATCTCTGCTAAAATTTACTTCTTAAAAGCATTCAGTGTCTATTTACCAAGAGGATGGGAAGTCACCCTGCAATGCTTCCTTAACTATAGCCATCCTAAATATTTTACTACTTACAGTGCTCTCTGAAGGAAGATATTTGGTATTGCTGTACACAGTTAGGAAGCTGAGTGCCTTTGTATTACAGAAAATACAGAGCTTTATAATAAGCCAGACTTCATTGCCAAAGGAGCTTTGTACAGAGAAAGCATTTACACTGAGAAAGCAGCATAAACATAGCAGTAAACACAGTTTCTGTTCTTAGTGTAAAAAAAATGCTAACTAGAAACCAAATGTATTGCATACTTAGTATGTGCTTACATAAAACACATAACCCTAAACACTAACCATATTAGAAGTGTACATTAATACTTATAGTACAGATCAGCATATTTTTCCTTCCCCACACCAGCTGTAAGAGACTGTGGCAGGAGAAATGCCCTCAAACCAAGAGGAAATCTCTGCATTTTAAACTCAGACTCCCTCCAGCTTCATCAGGATATGTTTTCAGTATGAATGGAGTTCTTGTATTAAACTAAAACAGATACATGACTGACAGTGTGCCATTTTAGCAACTGCTTTCCACACAGATATGTCCTCATACTGCAGCATTTTCAAACACTTCACAAGGATATTTCTTTAAAAGTTACACTGAAAAAGTAATTTCACCCTTTTGGGAAGTACTTGATGTCTATTTAATTTTCTGTGCCTTTAGTAGTCAGGACTCCAAGATTTCCTTTTGCCTCAGCTCTAAGCACCACACAGTTTGATTTTAGCCAAACCACAAATAACATTTATTTTAGCCCTTTAATCATTCTAGTTCTTACCTTCTTTTTTTTTTTTTTTAACTAAGCCTTTCCTACTTTCTACCATCAGAAGCAAACACTGGCTTTCTGTTGGTTTTAGGGTATCCTTTGCTTTTAAGGAAAAAAATAAACAGAAAGCTGTATTCCAACATACCTTGAAAAGAGAGCAGCATTCACTGCCAGCTGTGTGACTTTTCAGGAGCTGCACTCCGACTCCAGCGTTCCTAAGAACCACGATGTCACACACCCCTGAAGCTCGCAACCAGGACTGGAGGCAGACTGCTCTCACTCACCTTTCCTCTTTGCCGGGTGTCTGACAGCTGTACACTTTTTAGGACTGCAGCAGGACTTGTCTCCCAGCCTCTTTGGCACTCTGATAAATCATCCCCTCCCTGCTATTAAGAGCATGCTGCCATTATATCTTAGAAGCACGTCACTGCTTGTATGCAGTAGCTGTGGGAAAGCTGCATTTATTTATACAGGAAGCTTGAGTACAGCACTTCCTACTTCCCATCCGAGTCTCAGTTCAACTGCAGGTGATTACTTAAACCCTGTCAGCTTCCAGCCGATGCATACCCTCTATTCTTACTTGGATAGCTGTGCTGCTTCTAATCATATCTCCCATCTGAGCCCTGACAAGATAAAACTGAAAGAGAAAAGGTATTATATGCGGCACTCCTAAAAACCCTCCCAACTGTCATTTAAGCTTTTTTAGTCTACCAGTTTGTGTAGCAGCTGCCCTACTGGCTGATGATGTCTGAAACACTGCTGGCTTCTGCTTATCTCCACATGTGAAAAATGTCATCTAAAAGAAAAGTGATTTCTTCACATTGGAAGGGAAGGGAGCAGAAAACCTAAACTCACAAGTGAAGTATCAGTGTAATTTCAGATCTGAGTGCTTAATGATGATGGTGCTCAGTTTATTCTGCCAATACTAAATTTTGACTCTTTAAGCTGGGCTTGTGTGCAAGAGGGGTTGGAAATTGTGCAGTTCTGCACTCCAGACCTGGTGATTCACACCAGCCAAGCAGCAGGAGAAGGTATTACTGTGCCACTTGACACCAAACCCTCAAGAACTTTTCCTGCTGTAGGAAATGTACCACACCCACAGAAGTACAATAAGAAGTACAAATACACCAGAGTGCAGGGGGTGCAGAAAAACAGAGGGAGAAATAAGTAGAGAGGCTAATCTGTAATTTTCTTTGTATGATGAAATAAGTTTCACTTTGTACTTCAGGCAACTATCGCTGGCGTTTTGCCTTCAGAGATTTGCTGTGAAGACTGATGTATAGGCATTTCTTCCGGGGTGTACAGAAACTCACACCTGACTCTTCAGCTATATTCAGACAATTATGCTGCATCAGATTAATGCAAGGAAAAGGCAGAAAGCTTGTGCAACTTTAAGTCAGCCCCCTTGCATCTATGTATTACAGCTTTGCTTGAATGATCATGACATATTCTTTTCCCCTCAGAATAAGTAAGAACTTTATGAATCTATTGGACAGTGTGTGTTACACTGGGGAGGGAGGGAAGAGTCACCAGAGAAAATATAGCTGTTCCAACATGTGGAATCACATTGATCCCCACAGTATTCATCAACAGGATTACAGTAGGATTAGGCAACCTAGATCCATGTCACAGATACTGCCACTTGAGCTAGAAGAGCATTTCCTAGCAGTAGCAAGCAGACTTTTATCCTCAACAGTGACCAATCCTAGACAGTACTCAGGGAACAGCTGGGGCTCACAGCCATTTTTCAGGCTGAAAAGCAGTAGTGAAAATGCAGAATTCTATGTCAAACTTCATGGTTAGAAAAGGAGTCTCCTTCAGTGGTTAGATTTTTATCCATCTTCTGTTCCAGTATGAAATAGCTTAAGCCTCTATCATTTGTCTTTTCACTACCTCCCCTCTCATCTCTCTCCCTCTGTTCCAGCTCCTGTGTCTGCTACTTTTGCTACTCTGCCTCCATCACACTGGTACTTGTTAGGCCATGGATGAAGTGCAGCAACAAAAATCTTCCTGCTCTCAGCTCCTGTGCTCAGCACCACAGCACCTGAACAGCAAAAGGACAATTATCTCAAGGAGGAGAGTGGTGAGAGAGGGAGGATGATAGAAACCAAGTTATTCATGCAGGTGTAGGGAAAATGGCAGGGTAGTAGGTCCAGAAGTAGAGCATGGCAGCTGCCAGTAGCAAAGTAGTAAAAGGAGCATCTGGTTTGGTGCTTACTCCTTGCTGGCACAAGAAAACAAAAACAAGCTTCACTGCAGTAGTCTCCACCAGTCAAGAGAAACAACTGCAAATAAAGGCTAATCATCTTTCCTTCAGATAAATGATGAGGCCAGCTTGTATCTATGGGGGCTGTTCTTTTGAACTAAGAAAACTAGATTAGTACATTAAAATGCAGATAAATTCTGGAAACTTCAGCTGCAAACATCACATGATATGTTGATCCAGTTTCTACTATGTATTTCTATGCATGAAAGTTACTATGTGACTGCACAAACGTGCAAAACTGCTTACAGCAAAATTAATTTCCCTAAAACATCACAAAATTGGTGAGAAACATCAGGACAGTTTCTCAAGACGTAATTTTCTGGAAAATGTTAAGATGTGCTTGTACCAAGTACTCCAACAAGATCAAATCCTAACCTCCTGTCTCCAGATTTACATGCAGGACAATCACTTACTGATGCTCTGTGGACAGCTGGCTATTCCCCTGCTTCCATCTTCAGCTCTGCATTTGCCCCGACTTCTGTGCTTCTCCGGGATCTGTGCAGCAAAGAGGAACTGAAGGTGATGTGGCACTGTGGAAGAGTTCAGGCTATAAGGAACTGAGATGATCAATACCGATGATTCTTTCCATTGCCATCACCAAAAGGCATGAGCTGGACTGTTATGAGCTCTTCTGTCAAAACGATTTCTCTTCCAGCTATACCTCAAGCCCAAGTACTTCAGAGTTTCAGAAAAGCACTCCTTGGCAAGCTAATTTTGTGAAGTGTTATGAGTCATGCTAAAACTGCTACCCAGCTCAAATCCCTGAATCTCTTAACCCAGACTGATTGATTTCCTTTTTTGAGCCAGCAAATAAAAAAAAAATACAAGTTCCGAATATCACACAATTCCAGTCAAGGCACAAGCTAAGCCCTCCCCATTTGCTTTCTTCTTCAATAACAGTGATATAAAGCACAAAACTGAGAGGGTCCAATTAATTTTTCGGACACTCTTAACTGATGCTTTTATAACTCCAGGGCAGGGGGAATGGCTGAGCCTCTGAGGTGATACATGCCAAAATGCAACATCATCGTGAATTTTTAGTTGAGTTACTATTTTAAGAATAAAGGTTGGCATAGTTAATTACTAACGTTGCTGTGTCATCCTTGCAGCTACCTGAAATACTTACAAAATGACTAAGCCACTCTGGCATTAACTAAAATTACTAATTGATTTATGATGTTGGTGGGTAAAGTAGTAATAGCATGACCACTGAAAAGAACTCTCACATTGTACAAACAGCAAGTGAAAACACTGAGTTAGTGTATAACTATCAAACAGTTTCACTATAATTCTATGCAGAGAACTAGGATTAGCTTATGAGGAAAAAAAATAAATTTTCACTCCCCTGATTCACAGTTTTCAACTAATGAGAAACAAATATCCTGAAAAATAATTGCTATCCATAGGTATAAAATAAAAACAGGTTTTGAAACAAACTTTCTAAAACAAGAGCCTAAGAAAAATGTGTCTTTATCCACTTTACTGACTGATCATGCAAATTATCCATATTCCTATGCAAAAAAAAAAAAAAAAAAAAAAATTTATATGAAAGAGAGACAGCTTCACAAGAAAAATAGATACTAAATGTGTAACATAACCAATGCTGAGAACAAAACAGGAAGGGATTGTGCACAGTGAGTAGACATATATTATCTGAAGTTGAGAGTATGGTGCCTCTGATGTCATGAGCTAAGAATAGTTTTCTTCTAAGGGAACTATTTTAAAGGGGTATTACAATATCAAAAGTCATTTGAGGTACCTTCATAAACCTAGTGTTTTAAAAAAGGAGTCTCTATTCAATATATGTATTTATATAATCACACAACGCTAGAAATCAGATGTCAGTGCAAAAAAAAAAAAAAAAATACACAAAACAGTACTAGAGGAAAAAAACATACAGCCTCACGAGAAAACAGTGAGAAGACAGCCTGCTACCCTAGTGGGGTAGCTGAGTTTGGGGTGCTTACAGGTCAAGGCCAATGGATTTAACAGTACATTACTGGAGTTGCAGTGCAACTTGTCTTCTTGAGACCTGGAAGCATTAAGAGAAAGTATATTTGCCCCCATAGGAAACACTGCTGGTGGTAGAACTGTCCTGGTAATGCCACCAGGAGTGGGCGTTTTGCCACCAGCAACTGAACAGCTCTACATAAATTTTTAACTTGCACTAACTCCTGCCTCTTCACTAAGCGTGAGAAGAATCGGCCTGCAAAAAGAAAACAAATGGAGTTGATATGAGTCTGACATCAATAAAATGCTGATGAACTGCCACCGAACAGCAGACATCCAGCTCAGGGGCAGCCAGCACAACACCCTCAGCCTAGGGCCCATCCTTGGCCACCTCTTTGCACTCAGACACAATGAAGGGGTGCGTTACTGTCACCCTTCTCCTTGACCTTCTCCTGTGACATGAGGTGTGCCAGTCACTGGCTCCCAAAGCAGTCACGTCCCTCCTCACACACACAGTAGGTGCAGACATAAACCCTCTGGATGGCAAGAAGAGCTGGCACATCAATGACGTGACGGCACCACTTCCAGTGACCCAGCAGCAGAGGATGCAGGACACCTCTCAGGCTCAGAGGCCACCCTGGGCAAGCGGGTGAAAACAGCTTGCAAAGCTTGCCTTGCTCTTGTGTTCATGCTTAACAAATACATAGTAAGCTGCTCAGTTCTTCTGAGGATTCAGTAACAGGTGAAAATTTCTATCTACAAAAAGAGTAACTTACGAAGTAGCATAGAGGGGACCATGTTACATACATACAAAAGAGGAAATACTGAACCTGCTCTCTCTTAAAGCAAGCAGACATTTTAACAGGAGTATATAAAGACTGCATGGGAAAAACTTAGAACTTGGTTAAATTAATATATTTTCTATTAACTATGCTCACAGCTAGCTTCAGAGCATGGCACAGGCTTCCAATTATGCAGAGTTTGGGTTTTTTCCTTTTGACTGTGTGCCCATAGTGACACAATCTGTTGACTTTTAACCAAGTGTTTTGCTAATGTACCTAGAATTGCAGTGATTCCAGACATCGGAATCACCATCAGTTTAATAACTGAGAGGGCAAAACCATCCTGGCAGCCAACACAGGAAGCTTCCTCTGTAACAGAGGAGATCACCAACCTGTCCTTGTCATGAGAAAAAAATGTGCATGCTGTTTTCACTTCTTCATTCCTACTGCTTCTTCTGTCCTCCCTCAAGCTCTTAACTGCCCTTTTTTGGAAATATTAAGAGATGGCTTTATTCCTTCCAACCCAAGCCAGTCTCCTAGGTGATGACTTTGCTTTACGCTGGTGAAGCTCCATCTACAGGCTAAAAAGACTTGTAGAAAGGGGGAGCTTACCAATACATTTCAGCCCAGACCTTGTTGTTTTATCTATACCTTCTGGAGTTGGAGATAAGCAGGTCAGAGATGAGACAGAGCCGAGGCACCTACTTCTACAACTACTAAAGCCAATGACAGACAGGGCTCCTATAGACATCCAGGATCAAAGTGTGGAGCTAAAGCATACCTTTGAATCAAACATTTTCTCTAATATTTAGGTATGTCACAAACATACCTTTTGATAATTTAGGGTGAGAAACAGTTTCCAAGTTGAGAGGTTACTCCAATAGTCTGGTTATGCAGGGAAATGCTGGAAATGAAATACACGCATACAGGAAAACCAAGAACTTCTTCCTCTCGCCAAGCATTCCTTCCCTTACTCGACTTCCAGGAAGGGTTCCCCACACCATTCACCTTGTCTATATAGTCTCCTTTCTCTACACTAGTTTACTTCTCACCCAGTTATGGTGAGAGCAGATGTGAAAAGGTTTGTCCAGATCCACTTTTCTCCCTATGGAATTTAATCACATGGTTAGATAATCTCAACCAACAGAGTTTTTAAGGATTTCAGCCTCTCAGTGTGCCACAGTAGGACTGTTTAAGTGAGCCTATCTTCTCCCTGCTGTTTTGGTCTGGCCACCTTTGCAATGGCAGCATCCAACAAGGACACAGTACCACTTCCCAGATGAGAAGCAGCAACTTCTTAAAAACACACACAGTTCTTTGCTGGCAGTCATCATACCACAGCTGTGGTAACAAAATCCAGGACTGCTCCACATTCCGGTCCCTTGTTAAGACAGTGATAAAACTTTTTTCCCCTCTCCTGCTCAGAACAGAGAACACAGCAATTATTATAACCTCCCTGAAAGGACACCTTTAACACATAGCATCTAGCAAGCGGTTGTTAAATTCAACAATCCCCAAATTAGCATAGTGGGAACCCAAAAACTTGTTGCAATGACATAAGGATATATTCAGTTGCATTGAAGTAATTCGGTGGTTTTTATCTTCATGATTTTTTTGTGTTACATTCAAGCGCCAGGTAAGTTTATTAAAAATATGTGCTTTCTACCTAGTAATTTATTAAAAGTCTCTTATAAAACAACATCCATCCATTTGGGCAGAGAAAATCTCTAGGAAAAGAAACGTGAGTTTTACAAGACTGAGCAGGGGCAGAAGGGCAAGAGGCATACCAAAACCTTGTTTTTGCAAACACTGCTAAAATCCAAGCAAACAGTGATTTCTGCTTCACTACTATCTGTGGTCATTGAAGAAATGACAAGTGAACTCATCTGTTTTTTAAGCACAACTTGATCTGTGAAAACCCATTTGCTCTATTTAACTCCCCTGTACTCCTCAGGAAGAAATGTAAATAGATTTAGGTATATCATCCAACTTTTTATTTTATACGTACGTATGTATTTCCTAGGATATGACAAACCAAACTAGTCAAGGGCAAAACTTATTGATAAGTTTGTTCCCACAGAGAATCACTTTGCATTGTAGGATATAAAAAAAGCTTTGAAGTGTGAACTGTGAATCTGTATAGATTCTACGAGTTCTATCTTTCTGTGACCAGAGTACAGGAATTCAAGGTGAAGAAAACACGCTCAGTGAACTCTGACTACTAATAAATAACTAAATTTCTCCATACATTATCCCTAGGACAACTGACTACACAGTTGCAATTTGCAAATCTGGGGAAAAGGCGATTTCCCAAGTCACAGAGAGTGGAGATGCTGCATTGTGAAAAAAGAAAAAGAGGCTTTAGACAAGAGTAGAAACAATTGTCCTGCTTGCATGGAAAAAGTCCTGACACTTCTCTCACTTCTCATATGACAAAGTTAGTTAGGTCAGCTCCCATCTGCGGGATGCAGACAGTAAGGAACTTCCAGGATCTTGAAGTTTGCCAAGGAGGTACGAGAGAACATGAAGGATAAATAGGGGCCAAAGGCAGGGAAACCATTTGACTCTTCTGAATTCGAAATGAACAGCATGAAGAGACTGTGCATAGCACTCTCCTGTCTCTCTCCCTGTTTTTGGTTCATGTATAGAGTACATTTGCTATACTGAAAAAAAAAGCAAGTGAAAGAAACAAAAAAATCGTACACACTTAGCAAAAGCTATTTCGATTTAACATATTTTGTTAATTGGGGTTTTTTTCCTTTCTAAGACCAGCTCTTAAAATAACCTTTTAGCCTTCTAGAACATCATGGCTTTTTGAGCAACAGAACAGAGAAGCTGAGAAACAGCATTTCCCAGTAGCCTCACAGAAAGCAAACTCAGTGGCAGACAACAGACGTGTAGCATGGCCAGCATCCCTGCTGGTGATCACAAACGCCTCGCTGGTCTCTGGATGTCCCAAGGAGCGAGCTCCTGCAGGCTTCAGCTGTGAAAGCAGCAGGAAGCACCTCTCCAGGCTGATGGAACTGGAACAAATATGCTGCTTCCTACTGAGTAAACCCCAGAGAAATTATCCAGCGCAACTTGGTAAGAACTAAGAAGTTCCACTTGAGATCCTTTTGAAATATGGTGATCATCAGAATATGCCACAGAAACATGGCTTCTTGTCTTTGGATTAATAAAAGTACCAGATCATGATGTGATGCGTAGCACCTAAACTTTGTACATGAAGATGGAATTTGGAGAGCAGGATAAGATAACTTTCCACTCTGGTTTAGTCCTGATCAGATTGGTTTAAGAATTTGAAGAGTTTCTGGCAGTTCTATTAAACTGTTTTTTCAGGAATAGTGTTTTCTTTCCCCCCAAGCAAAATGACAGGAAGCATGAATCAAGACTACTTAAAAACTAAAACAACAGCTTCCTTTGTCCTTATTGATAACATTTTTGGTTTATGACCTGAGTAGATATTTGTGTATGTTGACTGTGGGAAATCTTTTTCTGGTGACTCACTATTTTGATGCAGTGTTTTACATAAAGCCAACAGTTGATCTTTTGTGTCATTTCTTCTGTTGTCAATGAGATCAGGAGGGAGAGGAGGGAACTGAAAGCACATAGGAAGAATAAATAAAATTAATGTTTTACAGGATATTAGATGGATGTTCTGCTGCAGTTAATTTCCACTAAAACAGCCATGTTTAAGGTGAAGGATGGTGAAGGAAAAATTCCAAGAATCAGCTTTAGCTCTTTGATCGTCTGTCCAGGAAACACAGGAATTACTTTAGCTTCCTTCAACTGGCAACAAGTGCACAATAAACTTTCTGTCATTTAGTAATAACCAGAATGTGCAACACTCCACGTACTATGATGTTTTAAGTTTGGATCCTATCTGGGCCAAGAGGCCTGTCCATCACTCTGTCCAGACCACCCAGAGCATTTTACTGGCATTGTATCAAGGTTTAAGATTCCCTCATGTTAGAGTATCCCCAAACTGATGACGAAGATCTCTGCTGTCTCTGTACCATCAATGGCCAAACAATTTTATTTTTTTTCAACTGAAAGTTCTATAGGAAGATTACAAAATGCTGATGAATTTAAAATAATGAAGGGTTTGATTGTTGTATAAGTGTTTTCAGGCATGTTGCTGAAAAAATATCAATGAGAAAATTACAATACCTTCTGAATGAGGAAAGTAAACTGTGGTTTTCCTCAGGAATGACAATTTATTAATTAGGTAGATTTTACGCTTCAAACTTATACGTGAAGAAAGAGGTGAGCAGCAAAGCTAATGAAGCCTGGTTTCACAGGATTTGTGTGTCTTAACACTACTAAAACAATAATCCCCAGCTCCCTGCTATTGCTTACAATGTGCCCCTGGATCAGGGGCAATGCAAGTTATGACTTGCATTGACCCTTATGCATGCTGATTACTAAGCTCATTTCTGACTGGATGCTACCAGAAAATGGACAACAGTGAAGCACTGCCTGCCTTTTTACATCAATGGCTCAAAAAGTTGTGAAGTGTACCAGCAGATAAATAGTGTAGTCCACAGGAGCTCTATTTCTCTAAGAAATTAGATTAACCAGAAGACTTAGCTCAAACCTTTAAGGATCAGACTGGTGATTTCACAAAAACATAGGAAAAAGTCAGCACACTCTACAGGGTACTCTTCAGACTTGTGACTAAGTACAATGCTTGTGTTTGGTGATTACCTTTCCAGTTACACAGTAAGAAGCAAAGGGGAAAAGCTTTCATTTGACGATCTGGTTTTCACCAAGTGAAGCCAACTTCAAGACTTCTGCAATAGGCTTTCCACCTCCTTAACAAAGAATACTTGCAGCACAGATAGAAGATTTAGATTTTTCTCTAAGCTTTGCCACAAACAGACCCTGACCTTGGAAAAGTTCACTAATTTTATCATCTGTAACACCACAAAATTAACCTTCCTTACTTGTGCCCCAAGTGTCTCGTGTACTTTGTTACAGACTGTAAAGTGCCCTGCATTTCCAGGCTAGATGAATTCAAGAGCAAAGTTGAGACACATAAATGTTCAACATGGAAATCTGAAATGAACGAACAGAATGAAAAGTCAGTCACAACAAAAAAAAGGTTTCTAGTGAACATCACTGATTGATGAACTGGGTTATATTTGTTTGGAAAACAATACAAATGAGCATGCCAACAATACAAAGTGTCTACGTGTGGCATATTTCAATCAATCTCTCCTTAGCTAAGGAAGATGGGTAGAATAAACAGATGTCATACACACTAACTGCTTGAACACAAGATGCTAATACAAAGTGAATACTAAATGCTTGCAGAGGAGTCACAAGATCACAAGGGGCCACTGATACCTCTTATTTCTGAATGTCTCCTGGAGTTCTTCCTTCCACCTTCCCACCTTCTTTCCTTTGACTCTTCAATGCATGTCATGTATGTCTTGTTATCTCAGCCACACAAATACTTTGGCAAGCGGGTCCTAAACCCTCCTGACTGGTTGTCCCTGTGCTACCTATCTGAAACCTGGCTAGATCCACCCTAAAAGTCTAAATCTTTTCACCTTCCATTCAGAATAGTTATTTCACTCAGTCAGCAAAAATCTAAACATCCCACTGTAAATATGGCAGTGGTTTATGATTTTTTGTGTCTGTAGAAATATATAACATGCTCGAGTGTGTTTGATCTTGGTTTTGCCTTAAAGGTTTTCTTTGTGACATGTGTTGAACCAACAGTTTTTCTGTTAGTATATACATCCGAGTTCCTGTTTTACTGAAAATGTAATGTGCCTGACCATCATATTTTTATGCTTGTCATCAACGTGTGCATAGGATTATCAGAAGATAACTCCTTTAAGTAACACCTATTTGACAATTCCTAACTGCTAACATTTCCACTATTAAAAAGCAAGTAATGGTAAGAGGCCATACTTTATGAGACTATGAGCCAAATTAAGTAGTCTGGTATCGCTACATTTTTATCTCATGGATTTTCTGTACCCTACTCCAAACTGTGGTCCTCCTGGAAGGCATCACCTAAACAGGCAGGAAGCTGCACTGTCAGATAGAGCTCACAGCCTGAGTTGCAATCAGAGGCAACACAGAAGAGCTGTGAAACAACGAGAGAAAAGTAAGGCAGGAAGAGAATGAGTGGAAGAAGATACAAGTTACCTTTGTACACGATTAAATGATTCAGAACACTTGACATTTCTTCTTCAGCTTCCTTTCCCCCTATTCAAGAGAATAAATAACTGCATTTCTTGACCAATATTAACTTGTCATCACTGTTGGCTAGCCACAGGTAGAAGTCATAGAGGAAGTGAAGAAGCTGAAGGAAGAGATTGTGTTTTCCTTATGAATAATAAGGTAATATGCCTTTTTTTTTAAATACAAAAGGGGCCACAGAAACAATCATAACAACATGAGCAAGACCGACATTGTTGGCAGAAGACAAAGTAGCAGCCATGAGTTGTGGAGGACCTGAAAAGCAGAGAGGAGAAGCAGCAATCCTCCCAGATGGAGGACTCTGGAAGAGAGGGCACTCGACATGGGCTGCAGGCCAGTGCAGGAACTGAACAGCCACAGCTGAACAGCCACAGCCATGACCACAACATGGTCGATGGTAACACCTAATGCCTGAGAAACACTAACAACCAAACCCACACATTTCCTTTCACTGTTTCCAGAATTGCTGCTTGCATCAGACAGGTCTGTGAAGAACCTGTTTTAGTAATCAGTAGGGTGCTCTGATTGCTTAACCATGACACAGATATTGCCGACACCTCACTGCGGAGGTGTTTCTGTATTTTGCCCTGTAACCTTCCTCCACAACATGAGCCACCTTACTAAAAGAAGCCATTTTACTGACACAACTGAGAGGAACTTTCCCTGGAATATGTAATTGGAGCTTCAGTAACCGTCCTGAAAAATTATATGAAGAAACTATTCTAGGAGGGATTAGCTCTTGGTTATCAGCTAGAAACAAAGCAGTGTTTAAATGCCATGAAATCAAGCTGTGCACCACAGGCCATTCTGGAAGAACAGCTCTATGTGGATCAGCTTCCTCCAACACAGGCGCAGAAGGAAGCAGAGAGAATCACAGAATGTGAGGGATTGGAAGGGACCTCAAAAGATCATCTAGTCCAGTCCCCCTGCCAGAGCAGGAACACCTAGGTCAGGTCACACAGGAACATGTCCAGGCGGGTTTTGAATGTCTCCAGAGAAGGAGACTCCACAACCTCTCTGGGCAGCCTGTGCCAGTGCTCTGTCACCCTCACTGTGAAGAAATTCTTCCTCACATTTATGTGGAACCTCCTATGTTCCAGCTTGCACCCATTGCCCCTTGTCCTGTCAGAATGGTTGAGACAGACTAAAAATCTGCTGAGGTCTTGCTGAACAGGTCTGAATCCTGCTGACTACAGATGAAATTGGAGGTTTAACTAAGTCATAGTAATATTTTTCCGTTTAATTTAGTTTGTTGTATAGCAAACATATGTGATCTATAAATCTCAAGAAACAAAAAAGATCTATTTAGCTGTAGGCACTTTTATATCACCAGTGAGTTTAGGTATGCTTTCAACATTTTTTCTATTCAATGGTAATGTCAATGGATTAGGCAGATTAGATATGCCCACCAGTGAAGCTCCTTGATAAATTACAGGCTTTCTAGCCACAGCAGGCCCTCAATAATTCCATTTGCTGTGGAAATGAAAATGTATCTTCAGAACAAAACAAAATACTCAATCATGGAAGTCTTGTTAGTATCTTAAGAATACCACCATACATAGAAGCATGCCTACCATTCTATAAGTCACCCTGGGAGTAGCAGGACTAATGAAAACTGGTTCCCTATGGAACAACATCCTACATTTAGCACCCATGGCATGACACAGTCCTCGAGTCCTTCAGTGCAACATAGCTACTGTTCCGCTGTATCCCCCAAGCTCCCTCACGGCAGTCATTACTCACACAATACCTGAACTTCTCCATCACACAGTCAGCTCTCTCCTTCCAGTTGTTCTTCCACAGCATTCCTCCACCACCTCCTCTCCACATCTCCCTTCCTAGAGCCACCACCTACATCCCTCCTTTTCCACACAGCTCCTGCCAGCCCAGTGCACTGATGGGTGATCAGCAGCAGCTGAACAAAATGAATTAGACCTGAGCTCTGTCTCCTCCAGTCTGGCAGAAAGCACTGTAAGTTGGGCAGTGAGACTCAACATCTTTAGAGGGAAGACAGATGGACAAAGGAATAACTAGGGTGGTTGCACATGTTGTGTTTTCTTCAGAAACTAAAAATCTAGTCTCTTCCAAAGGCTATTGGGATGCTGCTTGGCGTTCCTTTCCAGGAAACACAGGAGCATGACAAAGTTACCAGAAAATTCATCTTTCTCAAATTTCCTGGTATAATTCTTTTCCATTGCACAGCTTCCGCTTTTGGAAGCGTATTTATATAGTTCACTCAAAACAGAGAAAATAGCCAGTGTGTTGCAGAGTTTATGCATTTTATCAAAGACTTTGAGAAGCCATCTAAAAATATTAGTGCTGCTGCCTCAGACTGAGGTCCTCAGCCCTATCTCCCAACTACAGAAAGGCCTTGGCATGACAGAAGAGGATGCACTATGCAATTCCTCAAAAAAAGGTGGGCTCGTGGCAAGTTTTTCAGTTTCCTCTAGCTGTGAGAGATAAGGGTGATACCAGTGAGAGATTTAACATGGGTTTGGCTGCTGTCTTATAGAAGAGAGACCTTAATAGCAATCAACAACTTTTTGTATTTGTATTTTTAAACTGTATTGTGTAGCCTGAAGTAAAATGCGCTGTGTGGAGGAAACATGCAATCCAAAAAAGTATGGACTCCCAGCAAAACCAACACACATAGTTGAGGGCAAATCTACAGGATCCAGCCTGTCTTTGGGAACCTCTGAACAGGCTATCACTTGAAAATTAAATAAAAGGCTGGAGCAGAAAAATGGAGACACAGTCGTGGATACGCTGGGTTTAGAGAGCGTGCCTGTATGCTTTGCACTGGACTAAAGGTTATTTTTTACTACCATCCACATAAAATTTCCCACTTCTAGATGAACTACTCAGCTGCAAGCTGGGAGCCATCAACTTTAGATAACGGATAGAGAGAAACGTATCTATATATCTATCATAGAAAAGTACTTAGCTGTGATTATAGTGGTCAACACCCACTTTCTTAGATTATCAATAAACTGCATTTCTATGAAAAGGAATTAGCACTAATTATTGCTATTTATATGGCTTAGTAGGTATCTGTGGATTTCATAAACTTAATCAAAACCACAGAACCACAGACCTCTTCAGCATTTCCACTCCTATTGGTATACAAAGTAAGGGGACTTGGTTTTGGACCATTACCACCAGTTTCTACTGGCAGAAGTCAGGGGCTGGCCTGAACATGCTGCCTGCACAAGCGCTTGCTTCCCTTACTTTTATTTCTTCCCCTCTCTACAGTCCAGGAACACAATACCTTTTCCTCTAGGGAAAGCCATAGCTTTGAAGGACAATATTAATATAACTTGTTCTAAATGAAAAGAGGCATTAAGGCAAATAATACTGTGCATGAAAGAGGATTCCCCATGTTTGTTAGGATCTCCAATTGAATTTCTTTCACCAGAAAGACAGAGCTCTCTGAATGTGCTTTTAATTTTTGTTGATGATGATTAAGCTTGGCTTGCTTTTTTTTTTTTAATTTACAAAATGTCAAAATGATAAGTTTATTTATTTTTCAAAAATGTTTTTAACAGAAATGTTGTTGAATGTTCCCTGTCTACAACCATTTTTGTTTCAGAATTTATGTAATGAAGAACAAAAATACTCTCCTTCAAAGAGTCCTGCATCAATCTTAATGATAACTAACAGTAATAGTTTATAATTTATCCTCAGACAAGTTAGCATTTTAGAATTACGTGAATCTTCTAAAAATAAGCCTTTATCTTCTAATAATGTGAAATACATTAATCTTTCCTGACTTTATTTGGCACAATTTAGCTTCCTCCTGAAATGCTGCAATTCTCAGCACTTATTTGAATCTTGCTTTGAGACCTAGAATTGCAAAAGCTACAAATATGAAAATAATGCTATTTCAAGTAGGAAGTATATATATATTAATTCACACTAGCAAGAACTGAGTAAACAAATGAGTTCAAGCTCTCCAAAAATCACAATATTTTTTATCCTGTTTTGTATTCAAACAAAATCTAGTCAAATAGAGCTAACCATGACACAGAAGACCAAAATAATTTTTAAATATATTATGTTCTTTTCACTGAGCATTCAGTCTGTTCAGCCTAGTGCTAACACATGCTCTCCTTAAACCCTAGACTGCATTCATGGGATAAACTGGTGATTATATCAAAGGAACCTTCTCCTTGCCAAACTATTTGATACCTGGCTGACATTTCCACCAGCCAAGTGTGTTTTGCAAGCTTTATGAACTGTGCTGCAGCCTATGCTATTTTGGTTCTATGATAGCTAGAAGCACCAGCTGAGACAGATCCAAGCCTGTCATTTTCTAATCTAAGTCACCACATGCATCGTGCTTCACCAGTGATGACAAGCAGAAATATAGCAGCCAGACATGTCTTAGGCTGATTGGTGTCTTTGGCCATAGAGTGTCCAGAAGGCATTTTAATGAAGTCTAGTATCTGTAGCTCTAATTCATTTTGTGTGCACCAAACTGAACTACACATACACACTCAACACAGACTGTGCATTCATCCTCAAAGAAAACTAGTATTACTTTGATTCTGATAATTGTCAGGCATAACATCAGCAGTATTTAAGGAAAGAGAGACATGCTATCCTCCATGGAATCACTTCAAGGCTCCTCACCAAGACAGGCAAAACCAAATGTTACTGCCCTGAGCATGAGAAGAAATTAAGTAATTTTGTCCTTATCCCTGGGCCAGCTATGCAACTTGGGAGCAGCAGGCAGGGTGGAGGTGCTAGGAGGGGCGTTATGGTAGGTGGTGAAGTTATTGGGCTGCAGGGGATTAAGGGTGAGGACCTGAAAGAGGTTTGGAGGGATTCCCAAATATCCCTAGGGAGTGGGTACCAGTAAGGAGTTACAGTGTTCTGAGTCAGGCAGAAGGTTAAGGAGCCATCAGGGACGATTTGGACCTGGTAGCAGGTTTTCTTCTCCACCTTCCCCCCTAACTTCCCACCCTCCTCCTCCCAGTCTGACCTCCATACAAGCAGACCCCTCCACCTGTTGCATTTCAACACTGTATCCTCTTTCCCTATCTCTCTCCCTGGCAGGCAAAGCACCCTAATTCCCCTCCCATCTCCCTTAGACACCTTTCTCCCTACATTCCTTTTCTCCCACTTCCCTTGGGAGCTTCTGGCATGTAAAAACAATAATATGAGCCTGATGGGACTTGGAAGAGAGAGCAATATAAAATGGACCAACAATGTACTTTCCCTGCTCTCTTTGCAGGCTGTTCTGGTCAGTTAACACCACTCACCATCAGCCAGAATTTTCCCTGACCAGTTTAATTCTTCCTTGTAAATTCATAGCCTCCTTTTGGATAATGGATATTTTGAGTCACCAAGTCTCAGGAATCTGAAAGAAAAGCTAAATGGAAATACCTCTCTCCAATCTTGAAACAGTTCAAATAAATCTCCTACTTTTGTGCCCACTACATCATTACATTTTTTTACTTCCAAAAATTCCACTTGGAGGCTGAATGTTCTGTACAGAACAACCACACCAAGGGCTAAAAATAAGTTGCATATACCTGTGACTGGAAACAGTACAGCAGGGCCAGGAAAATCCCAGAAAAATGGGGAGTGTTTGACTGCCAAAAAAAGTCTCTCAAGTAAAATTACTCAGCTGCTGCCAATATTATTTAACACAGAAAAGTCTCTACTGGTTTCTAGGACATTGGTCCTATGAACCAACTCTCTCTCAACCCGTCTTTCAAGTCTCATTTGCTTCTTCAATGATTGATTTGCCATAGGAAAAAAAGATGCCCTTCGTTTTTCTAAACAAGCAACCTACCCATTGTTCTCCACAAACTCTTGAAATGAGTCCTTCACAAACTTGAAATGAGCATGCACATTTGTGCGTATGTTAAAGCTTTAAATTCCAAAGCACAGTTGTATTAATTTTGGTGCATAATTTCAGGCTTCCCTCTGACAATATAAAATTATGTTGCCTAGAGTGATGCAAATTGGGTACCATAATAACTAATTCAATTTGTAATATCTCTGCCTTTCTCCAACATCAATTATCTTCTACAACACCACAGTGTCATTGAAAACCACAAGAACAGATGATGCACAAGAACCACTTTACAGGGAAAAAAAATCAAGAGGCTGTACGAAAAAAAAATCTGATTACAAAGATTGTGTAAACCAAAACAATGAGAAAACTGTTCCCCTACAGCTTATAGAGTGGTCCTATTTTACATTTTTTCCCATCAACATAGAGCAGGTTTTGCAGCTTTTATTTTTCCTTCCCCAAATGCTATCAGTTAACACTGGAATAAACACACTCAGTCCAAATTTCAGTCAGTGTAAGATGACAAAGCCTTTCCAGCCTGCACAAAAAATTCACACCGGTTAAGAATCATTCTTGACACCCACAAAATGTACAATGTTTGACTCCTTTTTGAAAAGCAAGTATAAAGCAATTGAGAAACACTTCCAAACAAACAGAGCTACATTTCGCATTCACCTCTGCATACAGTGATCATGTATAGTACAATGCAATGCCAACTTGGGCTGCATAATACAAGGGCTACTATAAATTAACTACCACGTAAAGAAAGAAATTTTGCATTAGTCTAAAGAGCCCTCTAGTGTTCACCTACTGCAGGCATAAGAAATTATTTCAAATGACTAAGGAACTTCCTTGAAAAATCTCTACTTATTAGCTCTACCAAACACCTCTAGCTAGCAGAAAGAACACAAATTTTAAGCACTGCCTGATACGTCTGCATCAAAAAAATAATTTGAATTCCATAGTTAAAACTGTTTATCAGGAGAATATTTCTATATTAAATTAATTTTAAAGGACAACATTTCAGCCAACCATTAATAATATTCACCGATATATATTTATTTATACACATAAAAAGAGCCTTCAGTCTTCAAAATGAACTAGCTCTCTTGTTCAGTCACCACTACTGAAAGTCAGTGACTAATGGTTCATGCTGTAATTATCTCCAAAGAGGTATTTTTCTATAGAAGTTCTGTTCAGCTCAGTTCTTGAAGGACCACCTCATTCCAGTTTAACCAATAAATTGTAAAAAGCTTCAGATTATGTTGCGGGAAAAGGGCAATATTAGCTGAAGATTTCTTACTCATTTATATGCCCCACTCCCTCATCTAGGTCAACAAAATTGCCTGTGGAGATAAACTATGGAGTACACCACGACATGCCTCAGCGCTACCACAGGCTGTAGAAAAAGAATATGGAGAAACTATGCCTTCAGATTCCCTGTCCATCATCCGAGAAAAAGTTTTAACCCATTCCTCCACTGAAAAGAGCTGCAAGACAGAGACGTGTGCAATCCGTAAAATAGTACAAAATATTCTTACATTTTGTCCAGATGAAGACTACTAATAGACACACGTCATGTGTCTCTGTAGGGTGACATATATTCTGGACACAAAGATAGAACAATCTCAGACATACACCTTGGCAGAGCAGTGCCTTAAGTCGGGTAGTAATAATTGGCATAATCTCTCTGTTGCATCTCCACCCCAAAGACATAATTCCTGAAGAATGGTGTTACCAGTCATTCAGACACCCTATAATATATCAGACCTCCCACATGAGCTATTTGCCCCATTATAAGTCTCTCTCTGGTGGGTATTCTGTCTCAGTTACTGAGCATCTGGATCCTCCTGCTCTCACCTGCTGCCACGGACACTGTCTGTGGGGCCAATGAGATCAGGGAATTTTCCTGCTGAAAGTTAACCACCCACCAGATTAGGCTCATAGTCTATCATGTGGCCACACAAGGGCCAGCGCTAGCACAGAGCGGAAGTCAGAACTCATGGGTAAGGAGAAGGGGCATAAACATCTCATTTGATGGCACACTGTACTACAGGCTCCACCACCAGTGTCCTGACATCTGATCACAGCTCCTGTACTTGCCTTCCATCAGTCACAGGTAATACACAAATCCCTGCTGCCGTTTCTCATGAACTGGCACTTCCAGGTCCTCATTCCTCTCTGGACAGCTAGAAACATCTTAAAATATAACTGAAAGGCTCTCTGAGCTTCATCTCTCTCTACCCTAGTGACATCTACCTGCCCCATTCCTGGAAACATTCAAGGCCAGGTTGGACGGGGCTCTAAACAACCTGATCTAGTTGAAGATGTCCCTGCTTACTGCAGGGGGGGTTGAAGTAGATGACCTTTAAAGGTCCCTTCCAACAGAAACTATTCTATGATTCTATAATTTCAAGCCACAAAATAGCATTTAAACACTGTACAGGTCCACCAACAGAGGGAATGCCTCATTCTCACCTTTCATATCAGCTTTGAAATCAAGCTTGAGATCTAGCTGACAATGTGATACAGCTGACTTGGACAGAATACAGGTCAACGAACTCCTAAATAAAGTGTCTTTGAGCCCTCTCACGGCTTCTTCATTGCTTCCTTTGCTTTAATAACCAAGTTTCTACTCCAACTCAAAACTGGGCCTGTGAAGGTTTTAGCTTTGGAAACAGCTCATGAGAGCTCTAGGATACGACTTTTTCCAAAAACACACGTCTACTGCATACAGTGATCACCTCAGTCATCCCAGGATCTCCTGGACCAAACTAGTATCAACTATTTGGAAGGTTAAGACCAATGAGGAAAAATAAGTGTTCCTGTTGCAAGGAAGGGGACTTCTGGGATGGCATAGATCGGAGTTTGAAGATCATTAATAGTGACTCTCTTAGACATGGCTTGATTGCCTCTTTAAGGAGGGTAGGCCAGAAGATGAGGGAAGTAAAGAAAGTATAGGACCAGACCAACTGCTTGCAAACCCAATAGTCAGATATCACTTTCCCGTTTCTTTAGCTCTCTGTCCTCCTCAGCCATGAAACACTCATCCCAAGGTGTTAAGTGTGGAAGAGTTTATGAAGGCAGACCTTCAGGGTAGCTGGAACCCCATAAAAGCAGCAGGAGCTAGCCAGGCTTGTACTGTATCTTTTTTTTGTGACATTCACACAGAAGCAGCAGCATTTCACCTGAGGGCACTAAGTTGAGGAGGTAAACCAGTTTTTCAGAAGCATTCAGTCCTCACAATTTTTTTGGAGTGAACTGATGGGTACAAGGGCAAGACCTTATTTAAATGGACACCTAATAACAAACTGAGTTATCAGAAAATCTTGACCTAAAGCTTTTAGCTTTCTGAACCACTCCTGCCCATTAAGCTCTACACTTACTTTCCTCTCTGGAACAGCCTTGCATCTTGTGATGGAAGAGTGCATCCAGGCCTTGCCTGAGCTAAAGAAAGGTACAATGCCTTGCTGAACATGAAACAGTCTGCAACCCTACAGAAACATAGTCTCCATGAGACACAGTCTCTTCTGTGTCCTGGGCTCAGTCTGTACACATCCCTCCCTGGCAGAGATCCTCCAGGATTCAGTGGGAGTTTGGCTGGGATTGATGTCTTATGACTTTGTCCAATACAGACAGCATCTCCTTCCTCTACAGAAACTGGTTTTATGGCACAATGTTTTCAAGAAACAAAACAGAGGACTATTTTACTCTGCTTTAGTCATATCCAGTGCTCAAAAGTCTGGCCCAGGTAGCAGAGCGTGGCTGAACCGTGTACATGATGACCACCAGGAGCTGTTCTCCCACCCCTGGGACTCCATGCTCAGGGCACTAACCTGTGACTGTGCTCACTTTGCAGGAGGTGTTTGTGGGCAAGGAGACCGTGCGTACGGTGGACAGGTTTCACTTCAACAGCAGGTACAGCACACTTGTCCAAGCCTTCAAAAAACCAGGAGTCAGCCGGTGCAGCAAGACCCTGGTCCTCCAGATATCCAAGGGTAAGGCATTGCGACAGCTCCAGCCCAATGCACTCGGACACTGCTCACACGCACATGTAAGGCCCCTCCAGTACACCCAAGCTTAGCATTGCAATACAGGGAACCACTCTGCTGGTCCCCCAATACCTCAGCAATCATTGCAGGAAGCCAGCGCTGATGGGAAGAGCAAAGGTTATGTCAGAAGCCTTGAACAGTGCCAGAATTTCTTTCTCACCCTTTAGATATTAGGTAAAAAATTCTTTCCTGTGAGGGTGGTGAGACACTGGCCCAGGGTGCCCACAGAAGCTGTGGCTGCCCCCTCCCTGGCAGTGTTCCAAGGCCAGGTTGGATGGGGCTTGGAGCAACGTGGTCTGGTGAGAGGTGTGGCAGGGGGGTTGGATGATCTCTGATGTCCCTTCTAACCCAAACCATTATATGGTTTTATGATTCCATGATGTAAATGTAAGACAACTCTTCAATGCCTTTGCATGGATGAACAATCATTCATGTAAATGGGATTGTTTTACCAATTACTAGGCCCAGTACAAAGGACACAGCCAGCAGCAGAAAAACAATCCAGTGAGTAGGTTCCATTTCACGTAAAGAAGTCAGTATATAGAGGATCACTGGGGGCACAAACAAGTCAGATCACAAATAATAGATATCAACCCCAGCGACCCCAGGAATGACACAGCATGGCCCGTAATAGATGGAACAAACAGAGATACAAGGTAACCCACGGAGAAAATGGGAGACAACCAAGACAATAGGGTGATCACATACAATAGAGGTAACCCCATGTTGCCTCCCCACAAAGCCTGCATTTGTAGGTGCCAGACCTGACTGGGATCCAGTTGCATGAGGAGCCAGGAGGTCCTTCCCCAACAGGAAAACTCTGTGAAGTGCATCCACCTCACAGACAGACTCTCCAACTCTTCCTGCAAGTGGTCCCAGCTTTTATCCCCAAAGCAGGACACCTGGCACTCATTTACCCAATGCAGGGCACCTGGGGCTTGTTTACCCAAGGGCTTTCCTTACAAGGCTGGCTGCACCTTGGAGGAAAGCCAAGAGGCAAACTCATCCCCTCCTTTTAAAGGGCCATGGGGACCACCCATATGCCAACCTTAATTCAGGGCTTGGGGTTCAGACCCCAGCACTTTAGGGATCCCAAGACTTAGATAACACAGGGTGAGTATAGCTTTCCATAGATAAAGCAGTCTAATTTGATCCACTCCAACACCTCCAGTTCATATTCCTCAAAATATTTATCAGTACAGTACTTGTTATTGAATCTTCCAGCCCACACTAGTAACAAGGACTATGGATTTCCCAGTGAAGGTTGCCAGCTATCACAGAATGATTACTATTCCCTTTTTTAAGGGGAAACTGGATCTTATCCAAGCAGCTGAAATATCAGAATGAAGTTATTAGAAAATTGTAACTAACTTCCTTTTCTCATCCTAAGGTCAGCAAGATACTGTTGGTTACACCTTAGAAACTATTTCATCGACTGTAGTCATGATCCAGACCTGAAAGAAAAACATTCTCTGCATTTAGCATTTAAGAAACTACTTGTGTACTTACAAACACACGCCAGAGAGTTCTTCTTTACATTGTCCAGCTATAGTCGGACATGTGATACAACTGTAGTACCATGTGAAATTCCATACCCAGACTCTTCAAGCACCTTTCAAACAAACAAAAGGGCAAACAAAAACCTACACCTCCCAAAAAAACCTCTGCATGGTTGCAATTAAAAAAGAACAAGAAATGTAACCCTGCAGTGAAATAAAAGCAAACATATTAAATATTTGTATAGATAACATTAGATTTCTATAACTTCTCAATTTTTAGAAAGCCTGTGCAAAAGTTTTGAGAATCAAGTTTCATAGGAAAGACATCCCCTCTGACAAGACTGCTATTCATCCTCGCGATGTGCAAGACTGTCATTCCAGAGTCCCTTAAGATTTGCTGTAGTCTAATGATATATTATGTACAATCAGAAACACTGCTACAATAATGGGATTAGGAAGCACAACATCAGCCTTTGTCTGAGCTCTATTAAGCAGGTTAGACATATGAAAAACTATTAGTAACTACTCACTCTTTCATTAGGAAGAATATAGAATATGTGACACAGTCTTAACTCACATGTTTATTTACAGGATTCTTACTTCAGGGATTTGAAAGGATATTTTTGTGTTGCAGTTACTATAAGGACAAAAAGCACAAATTCTTTTAAATATAGAGTGAAAATGTCCTTTCACTGACCTCAGTTATAGAGTGTTTGTACAAAAGCTTTAGAACTGTTTATAACTTCCTAGCAGTACCACCAGTCAGTTATCTAAATGTAAATGAAATTTATGTTTCCCATCAGTATCAATAAAATTATCAAGGAATAATAAGCAAAAGGAAAATATATAAATTCCTGTAGTGATTTTAAGTCTATAAAATTGCTATTGAGGTCATTAACCACAAAGTCAAAGCACATATGTTTTTATGAAGATCAACAGTACTAAGGAAGAAAACCTTGTTTCCCCAAAGGAAATTCACTGCTACTTTACTAGTGTTATATTTTTCCATGTAAATTAGTTACATTCTCAGTGTCCTCTTACAATTGCCCTCTTCCTGTAACCTCTATTTGAAAATGAAGCAGCAGCATGAAAGAAAGCAGACTGACATCAGAACAAATTAATTATGATGCTCTGCCACAGAGGATTGTTTTATTATATTAACGATAATATAGATTAATTTTAAAGAACCCTACTGATCCTACTTCACAGAGACTCTAGATGCCAGAAGAGTATTCTGTTAAAACATGCAATAATTTCCAAGGTCAAGAATGAACTGAGCATGCCCTTATTTGACAGGAACATTTTCAAATACTTCCCAGGACTCAAAATCATGTTTGACAGCTGCTATCAAGTCAATTGTCACAAATAAAAGGTTTCCTTTTCACCCTGACATAGCCTAAAGCTATTGACTAGTCTGTCCCCTGAGAAAGACACAACATTATATACCAAAATTATTCAATATTCTTTCCTCTCCTCAAAAAAAAATAAAAGGTCAGGAAAAATGCATGCACTACAGAACCCTGTTGAGAGGTGACTTTGCAGAGGGCAACTCAAGTAAGCAAGTATATTTTGTTCACCTAAAAACTGAAAATTGTAACATGCATATGTATCTTCTGCAAATGCTTTAAAAAGAACTGTAATTCTGTAGTTAAGAAGGTTACAAATACTTCTGCTTTTATCTTTTAAAAGTACATTGAACAGAAATCATTTGCAAGATGTAACACCTTACTTTCTATCTCATATATCAATCTTTGATTAATAACCTATTTTTTTTTTCCACTTCTCAAGAGAGATTTCAGAAATCAATGCATTTTCCTTCTGTAATCAAAGAGGTTTATCAATCTCATAAGATTTTACACTGATCTCTTCAAACACCCCTAAGCCTTACATGCTGTTTTGCCAATCACTAGGCCTAGCACAAAGGATGCAGCCAGCAGTAGAACGAACCAGTAACCAGATTCTATTGCACACAAAAGGGTCAGTACATGGGTGATCACTAGGAGTACAAACAAGTCAATGAGGTTACACATAACAGACACCAACCCCAGCGACCCCAGGAATGACACAACATTGCCAACAATCAGTGGAACACACAAAGCAACGAAGTCTCCCATGGCAGAGATGGGAGACAGCCAAGCCAATAGGCTGACAATACAGGATAGAGGTAGCCACATATTGTTCTCACAGAGCCCGTGTTCACAAGCACCAAACCTGACTGGGGCCCAGTTGCAGGGAGAGTCAGGAGGTCCTTCCCCACCAGGGAAACTCTGCAAAGTGCATCCACCTCACAGACAGACACTCCACCCTTCCTGCAAGTGGTCCCAGCTTTTATGCCCAAAGCAGGACACCTGGCACTCATTTACCCAATGCAGGGCACCTGGGGCTTGTTTACCCAAGGGCTTTCCCTGCAAGGTCGGACACACCTTGGAGGAAAGCCAAAAGGCAAACTCATCCCCTCCTTCTGAAGGGCTGTGGGACCACCCATATGTCAATCTTAATTCAGGGCTCGGGGTTCAAACCCTAGCACTTCACATGCCAAAAGCAGAGGAGATTTAAATACTCACCCAAGATCCTTTCAACCCATTTCAGGTGAAGAAAAAATAAAAAAAAGTCAGATATTAAAAATTTTATGACCAGCAGGGACCTGCTACACAGTAGTATATGCTACTGCCATCATTCTGCCTGGCAGTGCCAGTTTGTAGCCCTGGTACACAGCGCTCACTCCTGGTTATGGAGTCTTTAAAGATAGTGGCCACTAGTCTTTCACAGACCTCAGCCAGGAAACGGGAAGTGGCTGCTCTCCTGGTCCAGCAGCGCTGTTCTGAGCACAGGTCCAGGGGCTGCCTGCAGCTTTTCACAGACTTCAGGCACGTGCGGTTTTAATTCCCTGCATTCAGTGTTGTCCCTCATGGCAACAGATGACATGATAAGCAATAATTTGCACAAAAATTTCTAATCTTTAAATAACGTTACGAAGCCTGGTTCTGTTCAGTTATTAATCACAGTCTTGTATCTCTACTTGTCCTTCCTACAAAAATACACTCAAACCTTTATGTTCATGCCTTCAAAGCACACACTTACCAACACTGACATAACAGAAAAAAAATGTGCTACAACTCAAAGCTCCATACGTTAAAATCAACAAGTTTTCTCTTTTAAAATAAACATAAATAGGAGCACAATAGGATTTGGGAACTTTTAAAAGTGTTCTTTATAGCATTCATGATATACATTTAACTATTTGCTCAAAGTTTAATTAAAAGTAGGGAAAAAAAGCAACTGCTCTGGAAAGTTGTCCAGTTCCACAGTGCTTCACTGTGTACTGTAGTGTCTCTGGCTAACATGGCATGGAGTTCTCTTTCCTTCTAGCTGTTCCCTTGTCACTCTATCCTGGCTGAGAGCCCTCAACTTCTGATAGCAACCATACACTGAGACAAACTGGTGCTCATTTCACCTTTTGCAAGCTCACACTCAGTTTTTGATCCACCAATAGCCCCAAGACCTTCTCTGCAGGTCCACTCATCACCCAGCCTGCATAAATGTTTGGGACTGCCTCAACCCACGTGCAGGACCTTGCACTTGGCCTTGTTGAACTTCACGTGGTTCGCACAGGACCACCTCTCCAGCCTGTCAAGGTCTCTCTGGATGGCATCCCTTCTCTCTAGAGTACCAACCACACCACTCAGCTTGGTGTCATCCACGAACTTGCTGAGGGTGCACTCAAGTACAAGTAGTAATCCTAAACCCAAAATAATATTAGTGAACAAGCAGCTCACTGTTTTCTCAGAACTCTTTCCTCAGCTGTTATTGTTATCAGGTTGTCTGAGTCGAGCTTGAACTAACAGCTTCATATCCCAAGCTCCTCTGTGAGAGGTCCAAGTGGAGAGAATGGATAATGACTTTGCAAATGATGGATCACTGCTCAGTGGCATGCACCCAGGAGATGGACACAGAGAAGCAGGAGCTCAGCAAATCCACAGACACCAATATTCTGGATGAGAGGGGCCCTCAGGGGCCATAATTCCCTCCTGCCATTCCAAGGGTATCACCACACGCATGCTCTCAGTCACTCTATATATTCTACCAGCCCAGCCTCTCCCTGCAACCTGCGCCTTAATTCATTCCTGTGCACCCTCATACACTAGCGGGATCTCCTGAGCTGATGGAAGACAAGAGGACCATCAGAGCTCCCTTATTTCCTAGATAGCAACTCAGGACAAAGTAGCACATGCACGTGTCTTCTGAGGACAAGGAACCAGGATACAAACCAAACCAAGGGTAATGAGCATGTAATCAGTGCTGAAGGGCACACTGCACAGTCTACAACTTTTTTAATGCCCACCTTTTATAGCTTTTGCAAATTAACACACTCAGCAGGCTGGTAGGAATATGAGTCATCTGTGACATAAAATAAATGTATTCAAGTGTCAAAACAACTAAGTACAAGTTGCAATTTTTGGGAGAGATATTTTTAACAGCAAAATAAAATAAATTACCATTCTAACATGTCTGCTTTTACTATGTCAAAACATAATGTTTTATTCAATAAATAAAATTTTGAACTATTATTCATACTACTTTGCATTTTGTTTTAAACCCACAAAATCAGCTAATCTCTGTGCATACTGCAAAATCCCATGATTAAGACTGACTTTATAGACACACAAAAAAAGAGAAACATTTCATAACAGAGCTAAAAAACCAGAAACATTCAAAAAATTAAACTATTCAAACACAGTATTTTGCTTTGTTAGTGACAAAGTATTTCTGTTTCTTAACAAATTTTCCCTTCATGTCAAAGAAAACTTGTGGATTCAAAAGCAAGTAATTAGAACCGTGAGGAAAGCAAGCAAGCACCAGTGAACTGAAACTTCACTCGTACTGTAATTTATTATTTTAAATATTTAGATGGAATATAATAGAATGTCTGCAGCATCTTCCAATCTGGTGCAACTGTGGGTTTCCCTTGAAAGAAGAGTTCCTGTTTGCTTCCTTCCCCTCAGTCCCCTTCCTTAGCTTCCTCTCTCCAGATCTAGTAACTGTGAGGCCACAAAGTAAGACAGTGCAGCAAGCTCATCTGACAGAAAACTTAGTCTTCTGCCAGCCTCCAAAAAAGAAAGAACAATTTTCCATCACACCGGTTTACTGGACGTCTCTTGCTGCAGGAACAGAGAAGGTGTATGAATAGGTACAGAAATGCAATAGAAATTCACTTCTTTCTGCAGGAGCTGCCATTGTACCAGACAGCGTCACATCCAGCCACACACTCAGAGCATAGTTCTAAGCTAAAACTGATCTAATTTTATGTCGTCGTCGTCCCCGCCCCCCCCCCAAAAAAAAAGTGGTCCTGATTTCTCACTCATGCCAGAATAGCACTGGTGTAGGCAGATGACCTACAAGGTCTGGGAGCTGATCAGAGCCTTAATGCTACAACGAAAAAACACCCGATCTCTTTCCAACTGGCCCATGTCTATTATCCAGCTAATCACCCCATTAATGAAAGCTAACAGTAGGGTAAAACAACAAGTGGTGGGTGGGCAGGGGGAGGACAAGGACACCCCTTCCAGCTGAAGCAGACTTACACTGACTTCAGTGCGAAGAGGAGGAGCAGGATTCCTCCAAGGGCCCATGGAGGAGGCAAGGAAGGAGCTCCACTCTGTGAGGCCAATAGGCACAGGCCACATTTGCTCTCCGTGAACCTCAACTAGTGCCTACTGTGACGGGTGAACACAAGGCAGATGTGAAACTTTCTTGTGTTTTAGTGTGGTTTATGGTTTCCTCATCCTTCCACTCCGCAGAGACCTTTTATTCCTTTTCTCTGACAGTGTAATTAATAATGCAGCAGAGTGGTACCACTAAGGCAGCACCACTTTTGCAGTAAAGGAACAGGAGTTCTCTTCCTAGCCCATTACTATTTACCAAATAAAACCAAACATTTCATTTCTCTGTATCTATTTTTTCCCAGTCCATTACTATTTAGTAAATAAACCAAATCATTTTACTTCATCTGTTTTTTTTCTTCTCATGCTGATCTTACTGTACACTGGAAGCAGCTGGAAATCTATTGTCATATGAATGTACAATAACTGTACGTGCAAAAATATTCCCCTCACCCCTCTCCTCATCAGCTATAAATAAATATCAGTCAATTCATTTTTTAAATAACCTATACATTCACATTTTAAATATCCTGAAATACTTGAGTTTTCCTGGACTTTTTCAAATGTATGTGAAAATGCCAACTGGCACAAATAAATATATACAACCTTACACATGATACAATATTTGCTAGAATAAAACGCAACATAGTAAGGTGAAACGGGTCAGTTCTCAGCTCAGCAAAGGCAGAGAGAGAATGCAAGTATGGAAAAAAACGCATAAAAACTCAAAGTTTTAAAAGTCCTAATATACTGTAAGAATGAAATATTTCATTTGCATTAACAAAATACAGAATATAAATGATTACAAGTCTATGAGCAATTCTTATACTAGCCTTGACAAAAGAACCTCCGGCATAAGACCGGGTATCCTTAGAAGAAAGTAGAAACCTAGTAGCACTTCCAAAAAAAAAAAAGTTTCCAACTGCTCTGAACTGTTTGAATTCATTTTCAAGACTTTTTCTGAGGTCAGGAGCAGAGTCCATGCCAAAGAATGTGATCTGTTTCATTAGTCAAAAGGGAGCTTTTAGTTTGGGAAGCATCAGGAATGTTTAAGGGGGCATATTTGGGGGTATTTTGCAGGTTACTACCAGCAAAATTCCAGATTATTAGGACTAAATTACAGGAGAATAAAACGAAAAGGAGTTTAAATATGTATTACTACACATTCAGTTTGAAAAGTAGTGTTCCTAGCCAGAAACACATAAATGAGAAAGATTCCATATGTTTGTCCAAATCAATCTGTACAGAATTTAATCATAATTCTGGAGAAGGTAGAGAGCCTTATCCCACCACTATCTGCATTCAAAATTTCCTCTTGCGCACAGTTTCTGCAGGATGGCCTCACTAGATGAGTATCTTTGGCATGAGGGATATCCACAACATGAGAAGCAGACTTTCATAGTGCTGGAAGAGTGTAGAAAGATATCCAAGCACACATGTCCTTGCCTGAATGAAAAAGGACTCTTATGGCTTATTTACACAAAGAAGCTACTGTGTATTAATTGAGGGTATGAATTTACAGTGCAAATTCAAATGCTCAATAACTCCTTCCACATGCAATGAGTTGAACAGGATAATTAACTACTTTACATTTAACAAGAATATTCAATAATACCCAAACCAGGAGCCAGTGTGGAGCAACGGGTGCATCCTGACTTATTCCACAGCAACTTCTCTTGGAAATCACACCTTCAGTAGCAGGAAAAAAAATCTAAACGGTTTAACTTAACACCTTCACTTTTTGCAGATTTCCAGGAGAGGAAGCACGCTCCCACTTCACAGTTTGTAGACAGAAAGCTCATTCACACAGAGACACGCTACTGATGCAAGTCCTGCCAAGTCCTGCAACTGAAGACGTTAGGGAACACTGAAGATGTTACCCTTTTTTGCTGCCTGCCTCACCTTCTGCCAAAGACACTGGACATTGCTGGAGCACAGTGAGCAATCTGGCCATGCCTCACAACGCCCCGGTTCACAGTCCGCTGTATTCACTTTCTCTGAACATAACTTTGCACCACATGCCATCCGTGAACTAGCCCAGCTGTAAAGCAAGCACACATGTTGTTCTGCCACTCTTTGGCCAGCAGTCTAAGGAGAGGAGCAGAACACAGAACGAGGCATCGTAATCTCATCAGTCACCCAACCAAAATTTAGCAGGGTTTATTAGCCAGAACTTTCAGGAAGATTAACTTGAATAAGCTTTTAAAATCTATTTGTTAAACCATAAATAGAGTTTAAAGTGACTGTAAAATGCTTTTGGTTAAGTTACTTTAGAAGTCAGCTAAACAACCACAAGTCACTTCCAAATAAAAGTATCCATAACAGATTTGAATGCGACTTATTTAATACACTTTTGATGTTAGCTCAAATTAATATTCCAGAATATCCATGCAGTTAACTTGGAATATTTTTTCTGAATGTTCCTATGTATTAAAGCCCAGAAACTGCTATTGATTTTTTTCTGAGGCACAAAATGCAGAGAAGACAGAGGGCTGTGTTTAGCACGGGGCAGGAAGGTATCTGTGAAGAAGTGTGAAGTGAAAGCATTTCAAGCAAGTATTTTTGTAAGGCACTCACAAAAATGACAAAAATGGCTCTGTTGGTTAGCTCATTTTTCAACTGAATTACTTAACCAGATGGAAAGCCAAGATATGTGACCTTCTGTGCCAAGTAAGGTCACATATCTTCTTTTTTTTTAAAAAAAAAAAAATTTAAAAGTAGAAACTACCCTGAAAAGACAAGCTAAACTTTTCGTAAAAATCAAGGTGAATGCATTTTCTAAAGGATAACTGCAGAGACAATTAGACACACAAAACAGACTTAATCTAACAGCACTCATATTTCTGAGAAAAAACACAGATTATACCATACCACTCCTGTGTTATTGATCATTCTGATGCAGACTGCAGGCCAAATTCTTCTTACATATCTACACATTTTAAAGGAGAAATAGCCACGACATTGCTAAATTCTTACTCTGATGAGAGTCGTGGCATTTGTTTTTAATAAGTCTTAACTTCTATAGTTAATGCTAGATCCTGCTTTACTTTGCAGTATCTGTATCCCCTCCAGGCAAAGCTCGGAGTGCATTAGAGGCTTAAACTTACAGACTGAAGTGACATTTACATCTCAGAAGGGACACACAGAAACTCTCTGCAATTCAATTACTCAACCTGCATACTCCCCCAGCTGGCCTCAACAGTGGGATACCTCAGCTTGCAATTTACTGTGGGCAAAAAGGCTTTTCTCAGAGTACCTTCCCTCCTTTAAAACAGTGGTAGGACTTTAGCAGGCTTTAGGACATGACAGATCTTATATCCAATTTTAATCAAAATTAAGCAAATTTTTAATGTTTAGGACGTGTTTACTTTTCAAGACCAAACCAGGAAGTTTTCTAGAACAAGCAGATCTAATAATATTACAGATTACAATTCTCTGTAATGCTTTAAAACCTCTTAGAGAGGTATCGGCTATGTTACATTATTAAAGCCTACAATCCTGCACACAACCGTACAAATCCTTAGGTATGTGAATATTCCATCTTTATTTGGGTGGGCAAATCAGGTAACCACTCTCACAGGTATTTATAGCATTGGGATTTCAGAATCTATTTCTGAGAGGCACCTACTTCTTCCAACTTTCACAGAGTGGTCAGGTTACAGAGCTCATGTGTGATCAAGGAACATTGTAATGAATGCTGATGCTGCAATGCACCACCAAGAAGTCCAATTCTCATCAATAATAAAAGCTGCTTTACATAGTGGGTATAATTACCTCCCTTAAGGCCTAACTAAGCACCCAAGGAAGCCTTATCCCCACCAAAGGTAGCAGCAAGTGTAATATGTGTTAATTCACGATAATTTACAGCAGTTTTTTAAAAGCACAGCAGCACAAACCTCACCACACAGCAGCAACCAGGGCAAAAGTCTTTCAAAACACAAATAGCCTAAAGCAACTAAGAATAAACTAGAAACAGAGATCAGATTTTAAATGTTTGTTCCATCTTTTATTTCCAAACTAATCAAACACTCAATGAGGAATAGCCAGGCTAAAACTCTCAAGTTAAGTAGTTGTGTTTATGTAACAGCAGTATCTTTCCCAGCTATATTTCAAATGGGAAAAGGATATAATTTTATTATTTTTTTTAAATCAAAACCAGGCAAAGGATTCTCCCATCAGCTTTCCAGGAAAGTCAACCTCTGGACTAAAACCAAACATAAAATTTTCAGCAGGAAAGGAGAATATTTCACTAAGTTATGAGTATGCAAAGAAAACATCCAGACACAAGACGATGGTGAAAATGCTTCTCTAACTTTCAATTTAGCAGGCCACTACAGACTGCCACCTATTCTAACAAGAACATAACAATTCATTTCAAAAAATCTCAGCTGAATTCAAGGCATAGGCATTACATTGTGCTCTCTCTCTGTCTGTCTGATTTTCATATATTAATCTTCAGTATCAGGAACAAATGCTTTAAAAGCATGAGAATGTGTTCTATTCCACAAAGACCCTTTTGCCCACACAACTATGCACGTTTTCTTCCAAAAAGCAGTAGATAATTTCATAGAATCACAGGATATTTATTTTGAAAATTTCACATGCTGTATCACTTTCTTGTAAACTGAAGTACACCAAATACCTACAACACCAAAGGTGCTGTAACCAGAAAGAGTTTAAAGTGTCTTGTGAAATTATTTTTATAAAAGTTGGAAACAGTAATACCTGAAACACTCCAGAAACTTCTGTAGAATATGAACAAACCCAAGATCTATTTAACCAGTTCTTAAATCCTTGAAAATTATTGGCAGTAATACACCTCTCTGTGTATATCGGATCATCAATAAGATCTAACTGAGACATAGGCCTAAAAAAAGCACCATCTTAACCAACACATTGAAAAAATACCAGTTTTAAATTTAATTTTGCATTTCAAGATACTCCTTAAAATCTGCTTGCAATGTACCTACAAGTGTGGAGTGAGGATACAGGAGATATCAGACCTGTAGATACTGTACGCTCACTAACACCTCTTTGCCCTGACAATAAAACATCTGCCGTAACAGTTGTTTGCTTGGTTTCTCCTGAAATCCTGAAAAGCACAAACAGGGTAAATTCTCAAGTCACTCTCAGAAATTGAAGCAAATAATTTTGTCACAGTTTTCATACAAATTAAAAAAAAAAAGTTTCCACCTAGTTTATGAGCTCTTCTGATACAAAGTATTTACACTGTTATATATATATATATATATATATATAATCGAGGGATGAATATTAACTAGGTAGCCTGTGAATTCTCTGAAAAAGATCAACCAGCTGCCCACAGATGCATGTGGGGAGGTATGTGATGTTATTCCTGGTGGGATTACTCACATCCTCAGGCAACTGAGTACTCAAATTCTGTGACATCCTTGCAGTAATTTTGACTTCTACTGGGACTGCCACAATCAAAGTGTTTTACAGAACAATCTAATTTTTAGAATTAGATCAAGTAAAACAGTGTCTTAATACTGTCTGCAAAATAGAGAGAGTAAGCAAAGTACTGATTTGCATATGGATGGATACTCTCGTGTTTGGGAGGCTTAGCTCAACTTTCTAGGAACTACTTAAAAAAAGATATACACACTATTCCAGTAAACATGTTAAGAATTTACATGGCTTCCAATCACTAGGCATCACAGTGTTGTATTTTTTTGAGCAAGTTCCAGAATATCCCTATAATTTTTTACTCCATATTATACCTACAAAACCCAGGTACACAAACATTCACCAATTTGTCTTTGATGACACAGGAGGTGACTATTAGATGCATACAGACATGACAAGAAACTTGTCTTCTAGTTTCACACTTGAAAAGTGTTTCCACATTTTCAAAGATGAAAATTTAAGCAATAAACCATAATTTGGTAAAACACACTTAAATCTTGAGCAAGTGTTTTCCAAAATCCGTCAACACATGGAAATACACTACTTCACACTAGGAAGATTTCTGAATCTATTTCTGTTATGGCCATGAGAAGAAGACTGAAATATGAAAAAGTCTTTCCATTTAAAGGAGCAATGAGATTTAAAACTACAAGGTTCTATTCTGTACAGAAAACTAAAAAATGTTGAGCAACTTTTCAAGATCAATCAGTTTAAATCAGTGTCTTCTTTCACAAAGAATGGCTGAAGTCCTAGAAGTAAAATTAAGGAGAACTCAAATTCTGCAGAGCAGACTGCAGCCTTCTCAGTAAATATCCAACCACCTTCCCTTTTGCATGGCAGTATCTCTAAATACTCCTATGCCAGCATCTTCGTTCCTTTACACCATATCAAAATATGGAATGCCCTTGAATTTCACTCCTGCTTCTTGTGAGCAAAATCTTCCTCATATTAAAATATCAGGTGGACCTTTCTCTGACTTATTATAATTCCTGCAAGACAGATTGCTTTATCTGGCAATTACCAAGGTGCAGTCTTTGTTTTAACCTCTGATAAGGAAGAAAATTCTGTCACTGTGTCCACAGGACTAGGGAGGTGATTGTCCCTCTGTACTCGGCACTGGTGAGGCTGCATCTCGAGTACTGTGTTCAGTTTTGGGCCTGTCTCTACAAGAAGGACGCTGAGCTGCTGGAGCGTGTCCAGAAAAGGGCAGCGGAGGTGGGGAAGGGTCTGGAGCACAAGTGTGATGGGGAGCGGCTGAGGGAACTGGGGGGTTCAGTCTGGAGAAGAGGAGGCTGAGGGGAGACCTCACTGCTCTCTAAAGCTCCCTGAAAGGAGGGGGTAGAGAGGGGGGGTCGGTCTCTTCTCCCAGGTAACAGTGACAGGACGAGGGGTAATGGCCTCAAGTTGTGCCAGGGGAGGTTTAGATTGGATGTTAGGAAACCTTTCTTCACTGGAAGGGTTCCCCAGCACTGGCCCAGGCTGCCCAGGGCAGTGGTGGAGTCCCCATCCCTGGAGGGATTTCAGAGCCGTGTAGATGTGGTGCTGAGGGACATGGGGTAGTGGTGACTTGGCAGTGCTGGGTTAATGGTTGGAGTTGATGATCTCAGAGGTCTCTTCCAACAAAGTCTGTTCTATGATTCTATGCGTTTCACAGCTTTCAAACCTTTCCACATCATTTGAACACACTATGCAATGAATCACAGAACCACAGAATCACAGAGTGGTAGGGGTTGGCAGGGACCTCCGAAGATCATCTAGTCCAACCCCCCTGCTAGAGCAGGATCCTAGAGTAGACCACACAGGAACACGTCCAGACGGGTTTGAAATGTCTCCAGAGACAGAGACTCCACGACCTCTCTGGGCAGCCTGTGCCAGTGCTCTGTCACCCTCACAGGAAAGAAGTGTTTCCTTATGTTAAGATTGAACCTCCTGTGTTCCAGTTTGTGCCCATTGTCCCTTGTCCTGTCACTGGACACCACCAAGAAGAGACTGGCCCCGTCTTCCTGACACCCGCCCTTGAGATATTGATAAGCATTAATGAGATCCCCCCTCAGCCTCCTCCAAGCTAAACAGACCCAGCTCCCTCAGCCTCTCCTCAGATGGGAGATGATCCAATCCCTTCATCATCTCAGTGGCCCTGCGCTGGACTCCTTCCAGTAGCTCCATGTCCCTCTTGAACTGGGGAGCCCAGAACTGGACACAGTACTCCAGATGAGGCCTCACCAATGGCACATTTCAAAATGATGGGCTTCTTCAGCCAGTTACATCCATTGGAGAAAGTGGTAAGTGATTCAGTTCTCTCAGCCCAAATATACTCTCCCTTTTACACTTGTTCCTAATCGTTACTGCATATGGATACCACTAGGAATTATGTAATGCATGCATGTCAGTGCAAATCTATCAAGCGCCAAACTTTAAATGAGAGGAACCAATTGAAATTTGCTTGGAGAAATGATAAATGAAAAAGAATCATGGTGAAGAAACGTAGTGACAGAATTCACAATTACAGACTTTTTACCTTTGTACAATGTTTAGATTAGGCTGCAGCTCAGCAGACTTCAGAATATTTACCTTACCCCTCCCCTTCATATGACAAACAGTTCTTTCAGTCTCACATTCAAAATTAGGCCTTAAACAACGTTTTCTCCAAAACAAGGATACTGCTATCAAAAGCAATACTTCAAATAAGCATTAGCAAATTTGTTTTGACTTGAAAGTAGTCTGACAATATTTAAGCAAGCTTTTGCCAATCCGTTACTAACTACTCAGCTATCAAAAAATCCTGTACAATAAAAAAATGAGGCATTTTCCCTTTACAGACTTCAATAATTTAAAATATTCTTACACTGTTCTAAGTTCTTACACTGCAAACATACTTTACCTAATTGGCCCCTAAAGACACATTAACATAGAACAGGGTCAAACCAAGAACCTGACTTACGAAACAGTAAATCTTCTGTCCCATGCTAAACCCTTGCAGCTCTCGACAGGCCTCCTGGAACTTGGGGTCCCAGACCTTGGTGGAGCCCACCTCACACTAAGGGGAAGCTAGGTACAGAAATCTCTGATGCCTCTGAGGTCCAGCCACCAGAGAGGAAAATATGAGCTTCCTATATTTAAGTTAACTCTATTTCAGAATGTGATTACTGTGATTCTTTTTTTTAACTTTAGAAGTCCTTCTCGTCTTGACTTTGAAAGGCTATTTATGTGTTTGCACATAAAATAGTTTCCCTAAGGCTTTTAGTTCTGTCATACCAGAATTTCCACTAAAAAGGCCATCAGAACTGAATGCTTGTAGCATTTAGCCACACGAAACAGCATTATGGTTTCTTGCCTCTACTAAAAACATGTTACTTCTACATTTCCAATTCTGCGGGTCCTATTAAAGAAGAGAATCAGTTAAATTGTGCATTATGCAATATACATTCATATTCTGCATTAAAAGCCTGGCTTGAGCTGACAGAAGTCACAAAATATGACAGCAGCTATTGAACAAATTCAGTATCCAGTTACAGTCAGGTAAATCTAGAATAACAGCTCTAAAACAAAGTTATCATGGTGTAAAGTCTGAAGTAATTGGGACCAGAACTTGGCCACCTGACATTTACTCACTTCACTAAACCCAAAGCCCTGGAAGGGTCAAACAATGAATAACTAAGTAATTTGTGAGAAGAAATGTCTATAAACCCAGGAAACAGAGGTGAAGCAAGGATAAACACTTTGCTTCCATGCTGAACTTTCTGGATTTTGTTAGTTTAAGCCAGACCACAGATATTGTTTTAATATGCCATGAATATTTTCAGTGTGAAATTCCATTCCTTTAAAAATAAGACATGATTCATGCAGAATTCACATGGCAGGCCCTGGAATTTTAAAGTACATGCAGACGTATAAACCTTTAAACAACTTCAGCTAGAACTTCTTTTTCTTTATAATAAATGTAATTGTTTCAACTATAGACTGTGAATACTTGGAGACTTTAGTATTTGTTTCTGTATCTAGTTTATGTATTTCAGAATATATATTAAGGACTCAAATCTGAAAAGTGAGGAGGTTGTTCACAGTAGTAGTCTCTTCAAGGCTTAGAAGCTTTTGTAGGGTTCCACCTTATATGTAGCAAAGCATACCTACAGAAAAGCTATGTGGCAAATACCTTAAAACGCCTGCTAAAATAGCAGAGATTACATGCTTAAATGAATGTTATCGAAAAAAATTTAAACCTTAATTAGGCTTCGGAATATTACTTGAAAGTACATAAAATGAAACCCCCACTGTATGACAGTGCCACGCTACTTAGCCCTGGAGCAAACCATCCAGCAAATCTGCATTCACAAATTCCCAGAGTCGAGAGGAATCGCACGAAAATCCCAAAGCCGAGAGAAGCTGACCTCTTTTTTGCAGAAGATAACGCCATTACCACCCATGCCCCGAGCCAGCAATCACCGCCTGCCCACCTGAGAGGCGGCGAGGAGAAGTCCGCCTGCCTGGCTTCGGGCACTGGGGGAAGCGGGCGCAGCTCCCTCCCTTGCTTTCGCAGGTGCCCGGGGACACCCCGGGCCGCCCGGGGAGAGGCGGGGCGGCGGCGCTGGGAGCGCACCCGCGGCGGGACGGGTTCCCTACCTTTGCCCCTCGCCGCCCACAGCGGGGGCCGCGGCTCGTTAAGCCCGGCGGCGGCTGTCTCCGGACTGCGGGGACGGTGACCCGCGGCGAGTCCGCTTTCCCTCGCTGCTTCGCTCCCTCTCACGCACCGGCCGCCCGGGCGAGGAAGCTGCCGGCAGCGGGGCGCTGGAGCCGGCGTCCCCTGCACGCCCGCCCCGCCGCTGCGGACGGAGAGCGGAGGAAGCGGCGGCCCCGGGCAGAGCCGGGGGAGGGGGTGCCCCGGCCGCCCGGTGCGTACTGCAGGCGGCGCTGCCGCCGCCTCTGACAAAGGGCAAATTCATGGTGCGTTTGCGGAGCGCAGCGGTGTGGGGCTCTGTGCCGGCGAGTCCTACAGCTACCGGACAGTGCGGGGGGGATCTCACTCTGGAAAAAAAAGCCTCTTGTCTCCTGAAAAATGTCAAACGATATCATGTCACGTCGACAAATTATTAACAAGATCACCTGAAATTATTAGCAAGGTGCAAAGCAGCAATACCCCTGGAAATGTTCTCCATTTACAATTCGTTTAAAAATGTATAATTGTAAATTACCAACTGTAGTAAAACCTGTAGAGCGGTCATATAGGATACAGACTCAAACCTTAAAGCATAAATGAATTGACAGTGTTTCTTTCTCTAACGCGTGAGTTACGTAGAATTTACCTCGTTACTTGGCACATACACGCACTATTCATCGCAAAACTCTGCGAAGCAGCAGGAGTAGCAGTAACTGAGTGAGCATTCACCACAGGTCAGGTTCTGTCCTTGCAGTACTTCAGGAGGGAAATGGTTCCACTGACAGCTCCTGAGCAGTGAGCAGCAATGTGGCCCTTGGAGAGGAAAGCCCGTTCCCCACCCGTCCTCATTGTCGGCATGCAGGAGGGTTGACAGGGCTATCGCCTGCGAGAGCTACGTGTCAGCTGTTCAGGGTTTCCAGGCTGTACCTGGAGATCTAAATACTAGATCTAGTACTAGATGTAAATACTTCATGGAATACATAACAGCTGTGCATGCTTTGACTGAACATACAGTTGTAAATGTTATTAAACACACCCAAAGTAGTGATTTTCTAACCCTGCAGAGTAAGATTTAACTTCATGGTAATTGGCAGGTTAACAGAAATCCCAACACAGAGCTCAATCTGACAGAGTACAGTGTTCTCATTCACACATAGATGGAAAATGTGACTTTATGTACTGTTTTGATTTATTGTCTCTGATGTTTCTTATTACTTTACATTCAATCCTTGCATATACTTACCCTGAAACATGGCCCACGTAGAGATTTCTAAAATACAGTGCAACTGCTTAGATCGATTCATATCAATTATTCATTCCATGTTTGTGAGAATTTGTATTTAAAAGGACAACTCTTTAAGCTTCTTAAGGGTCAGAAACAGATGACAAGCCTGGATGATGCATCAGCCTGCTAATCCTGAAACACTTAGATGGGGAAAGGGGGGATGTCAGAAGTGAGCAGGACCCCCTTAGGAAACACTTTGCAAATCGGATATTCTTATCAGTCAACAAATGTAAAGGACCTTGGACAAATATGCAGTGAACACTTGGAGATACTCAGCAGATGTAATCACACCATAACTTAACTACATACCACTCAAATAGTCTTCAAGTTTCTCTTGTCTCATAAATTGCATTAATTAGCTCACTTATCAGTTCATAGTTAGATTGCTGCTTTCAGTAGCAATTATATAACCTTTAGATTCAAAAGCCATATAATGCTTCTAACGTTAGTACAGATGTACTTGGCATTTATTTACACAGGACTTTTCTCAGCCTTTCATAGACAGGGCACTTTGACATTTCTAGGAAATACGTCGTCACACGACTGTTACAGAGAAACTGGAGTGTGTCCGTATATTTACACGCCTCACACAAGAACCCAAAGCAACTGTAGCTACACTATTAAAAAGCAGCATCCCATGCTTTGTTCCTGTGGTATTTTAATTTTTGTTTAACTTTAATTTAATTTGCTATGGATAAAATTACTAATGAGAGTTACTGAGTACTTACTTTGATGCAGGGAACTTTCTCTGCAATCCACAGATGACCTTCTCTGTAATTTTCCCCACAGCTGATCTGCTTTATTCCACGTTGATGGGAGGACACTCCAGTGACCAGTCACTTTGGAAACAAAATAAATGCAACCTTGAGGGGCTTTGTATGCTCTGGGAAGCCTATACTTATCCCTTTCCAATTTAGCCTTCTCCAGAATCAAGGTTTTTAAGTTGCTTTTAGTATTTTGCACTGCACTACGTAAACACTTTAGACAATGCTAACATTTTATACCAATAGAATTATCCCAGCCAGGTCTTTCAACTCTCAGCTGAAAACCTTATCAGTAACTTAACTTCATGAGGTTGGGTGGAGACAAGGTAGCAGTACAGAAGTGTCAATACAGTGAAGGATTCTTACTCATAAGAAACATGAGGAAAAAAAAACAGTTTCACTCTCTTTTCTTGCATTTAGCATTTTCCCTTTAACACATACCTGAAATTTTCTTCTTCCAAATTTGCTCCCTCCTCCTCCCAAATTCTAGCTTTGCAGATCTTTTCTGAATGTCTGAATACTGTGTCCAGTTCTGGGCACCACAGGATAAGAAGGACATTGAGGTGCTGGAGCGAGTCCAGAGAAGGGCAACGAGGCTGGTGAGAGGTCTGGAACACAGGCCTTATGAAGACCGGCTGAGGGAACTGGGATTGTTTAGTCTGGAGAAGAGACTGAGAGGAGACCTCATTGCCCTTTACAACTACCTAAAAGGAGGTTGTAATGAGGTTGGTGTTGGTCTCTTCTCCCAAATTACTAATGATAGGACGAGAGGAAATGGCCTCAAGTTGCATCAGGGGAAGTTTAGGTTGGATATTAGGAAGAAGTTCTTTACTGAGAGGGTGGTTAGGCACTGGAACAGGCTGCCCAGGGAGGTGGTGGAGTCGCTGTCCCTGGGGGTGTTCAAAAAACGGGCTGATAAGGCACTTGAGGCCATGGTCTAGTGGTCTAATGGTTAGGAACAGGATGGGATAAGGGTTGGACTTGATGACCCTGGAGGTCCCTTCCAACCATAATTATTCTATAATTCTATGATTCTTTTTAATCCATAGTGTCTCAATCTTGTCTGGGAGATGCAACAACTAATTAGGAAACTGCTAACAGTGTACTGAAATAACTCCATAAACTCATAAAGCAAAAAGATACTCTGAAGGGCAGAGGAGGTTTCAAAAAATAGAATCAGGAAAAGTTAGTTACCATAGCTGTTGAAATTCTGCCAAAAGAAACCTGTGACAAAATGCAATTTAGCTGCACTAAGAGTGGATCAGTTCCTAAAGTATTGAGTTCAGTCTATGTTTAAGGGTCTGTCTGCTACTAAAGTGATGTCTTCACTAAAAGAATCAATGAAGCCATTATCTTCTATTTCTCCTCAAGCTGCAGCTCTAATGTGCTATGTGTAGGACATTAACATAGGCAGTTTAATTAAGTAAATCATCTCCACTGAGTACAAACACATCCTTCTTTACAAAATGACAGTCTAGTTTATCATCACAACCTGAAGCACAGTCTTTGGATGTCTTCTGTCAGCATTCTGAATTAATCCAAACCTATTCATCTTATTGGAAGTAGCCTGCAGGATTCAAACATATCTTGTGCCATTTGTGTAGCCCATGGCTTAACGACAAGATATTTTTGTCTCCTTACTGTGTGTTAGCTTCAGGCTTGTCTAATAACGCATTGATGGCAAATAACGTACATTTCCCCTTTTAAGACCACCACCATCTGTGATTGCCATAGTTTTAAAAACGGGGGGTGGGGGGGGAAAGGGAATGATAGAATCATTTTGATTAGAAAAGACCTTTAAGATCATCAGGTCCAACCATTACCCCAGCACTGCCAAGTGTTGCCTAAATCGGGGGGTGTTTAACATACATTACTTTTGTTCACAGTATATGAACGGTAGTATTTCCTAAGTATTTTCCTATTCCCGATTCTGTTATTTTGTAGCATTTATATCACACACATTTCCTAGTTTTATTACCAAATCTACATGAAGAATATTTCTCATTTCCTCTCTCTTCTTACTCCTTTACCTGAACTCTCCAAAATTAAGAGCCACCTACCCATGCTGTGAGCCAGTACCCGCGGAATGCCGACAAAGCGGCGGGGCGGGGCGGGGCGGGGCGGGGCGGGGCGGGGCGGGGCGGGGCGGGGCGGGGCGGCCCCTCGCACCCCGCGGGCCCCGCACACTGCCCTACTCCCCGCCTCCGTCAGGGAATGGCCCCGCCCGCGGCGCGCGCGGCCTGACGTCACCGCGAGCGGGAGCACGTTACGCACACCCCGCCACAACAAGCCACCCTGCGCGCGCACCCGTCCCGCCTCGGCCGCTGCCTCCTCGCGCAGGGCGGGCTGCGGGCGCTGATTGGCTGCCGCCTTCCCGCTTCCTTCTCCCCGCCTGAGAACCCGCCATTTTGAAAACCTTGTTGATTTCGGGGAGAGAGGGAGAGAGCGGAGCGACCGAGCGACCGCGGGACGTGAAGGACGCGCCTCGGCGGGGTGTGTGTGTGTCGCTGTGCGCCGGGGCGCCCGGCCCGGCCCTTGCAGTCCGCCGGTGACTCTCGCCTTCAGCTGCTGCCGCAGCCGCGCCCGAGGAAGGAGCTAGAAGCCGGGCTCGAGCTGAGGTGAGTCCTGCCGCCATGGTCGTCACGGGGCCCGAGAGCGCGCTCCTGCCTCGCCCCGCTCTCATCTTGCCGCGGCTGGGCCGGCACAGCGAGGCGGGGGGTGCTGAGGGGAAGGGAGACGGCGCCGCCGGGTTCCTGTCCCGCCGAGGGGTGTCGTGTGCCGGGGGCGCTTGTCGCTGACCCGGGTCGCCACTCTCCCAGGCCTCCACGGGGCGGCGGGCTGTGCCTTCCGCCTGAGGTGTTTCCTGGGCGCTACGGCCCGGGACGATCTCGCTGTTTGCTGGTTCGGGGAGGAGGGTGGCGCTCACCCCTGCCTTGGCCGCCGGCTCCTCCGGGCACTGCCCGTCGCCATGGCTTTCCCCGGCCTCTGGCTCGCAAGCCGGGAAGGGGACAGACAGGTGGAGAGCCCGTGTCTGAGGAGTCCTGGAGGAGGGCAGGAGCTGCCGTAGTGCAACCCCCATTGTCCTTCCCGAGGCGGCTTGCGAGGTACCGTCTCCCGGCCGAGAGCACCCCCCGGCTCACACCTTCCCAAAGGTGGATCCCGGTACCCTGTTTCCCTCAGTAAGTCACACGGTTGCTGAAAACCTCAAAAGTCTCTTACTCTCTCATTCCCCTTCTGCCCCTGATGGAAGGGGAAGATAAGGAAACATGTAGTACTGCACTTGGTGTTTCACTTCTGTGGACAAGTAAAATCTAGAGAGTAATATCGTGAAAAAGTCAGGTTACTTTTCTGTGTCAAATGAAATACTGCTAGTAATACCTTGAAAGATGTTTTGGCTTGAGTTTTTTTCCAAGTTATTTAGCAAATAGGAGTGAACTTTCTTTCTCCCCTGACTCTTGGCAATATAACTCATGTTTTCTGTCATTTGGAGCGCTGTGGTCCTCTGGTATCTGCTAACATTGCACATAAGCAGCTGATTTCCTTGTTTATTGAGTCTGACCTCTTGCAGATAATATTGGCTTTAATATCAGAAAAAGAAGATGGTTAATCATGTGTTATTTTTTCCACAAGGGCTTATACAACTAAAGCTGTGTTTTGTTCCAGATCTGTAAACAGCGAAAGATTCTGAAAACTAGAATTTTTCAAAAATGAACAGATATGGTTATCTTCCTTTGTTACACATTCCCTGTCAGTAGGGAAATGATATTCACCAAAGTGAGATATTTTAATTTTCAAGTTAACATTTAAGCCACTTCAAATATGAAGAATATACTCTTCTTAAATATTCTAAGTACGAAGCATTTGTTCTTTTTTGTTGTAGATCTGCAGATTAAAAACAAAAAGCATTTTCAAGCCTTAAGACGTTGCAGCTATTTGAATTATGAAAGCAGTGTTAATTTTTTCTGACTTGCTTGTGACTTTTATTTCTTTATTTTTGTGTTCCCCTTTCCCATCCAAATATGTAGTTGGTTTAACTTATTAGGAAACATGTATGCGTAGTTAACCGTGATCAGGAATAACTACTCAGTTTATAATATGGTGCATTAAAATTGTGATCACAGAATGTTAGGGATTGGAAGGGACCTCAAAAGATCATATAGTCCAGTCCCCCTGCCAGAGCAGGAATACCTAGATCAGGTCACACAGGAACATGTCCAGGTGGGTTTTGAATGTCTCCAGAGAAGGAGACTCCACAACCTCTCTGGGCAGCCTGTGCCAGTGCTCTGTCACTCTCACTGTGAAGAAGTTCTTCCTCGTATTTATGCAGAACCTCCTGTGTTCCAGCTTGCATCCATTGCCCCTTGTCCTATCATTGGATGTCACTGAGAAGAGCCTGGCTCCATCCTTATGACACTCAGCCTTTACATATTCATAAACATTAATGAGGTCACCCCTCAGTCTCCTCTTCTCCAAGCTAAAGAGACCCAGCTCCCTCAGCCTTTCCTCATAAGGGAGATGTTCCACTCCCTTAATCATCTTTGTGATATCTTAAAATGTTTTGGTTCTTAACAGATAACAGCATCAGCTGCTTTGAGTGGGTGTTTCCGAATGCAAGCTCGAAGACTTACCAGTTCTTTCAACACATCACCTTTTAAACTGTTCTTAACCGGGCTAGTTGGAGAATGAGTGGCAACTCCTCCTGAAAAACTATGTATTGTGCTTATGCAGAATACTTTAGCATCTTAAAGAATGAGAACAATCACAATATGAGCACTATGACATTACTTCTGTACAAGAAGAATTTTTTAAAAAACATGATTCCTGTATTTTTCATGTATAATGCTATACTGATGATGATTTCCCTGGCTGCTTTTTACAGAGCCATATACCATGTCTTCTGTTGTTTCTTCAAAAGAAGATACAATGTCGTGTGAAAAAGCAGATGAGAAACAACCTGAAACTGAAAACAAAGCTGAGGAAAGTGATGAAGAAGAAGAAGAAGAAGAGGAGGAGGAGGAGGAGGAGGAGGAAGAAAAGGGTATGCGTTTTGCCACTGAATAAGTTATCCTTTAAAATGCCAGGCTTACTGAATCCAGTCTCCTGTGATCTCCCCTAGTTGTCTGGTTATTGTTTAAGAGATTCCGTGATACATCTGTCTCGTGGGTCATAAACCACTTCCCTGTAGGCTGTAACAGGCAACACTAGAAACGGTGATACTGATGTTCCTCAGGAATGATTGAAGGAATTACCGGCATCCTGGATTCCTACACTAGGGGTTGGTGGTGGGTGTTGTTGTATAAACTACTAGATGATTATAAGAGGTAAAGTCTTTTATCAAATTACTCGTATAAAAGTGCATATCCAAAAAAGAATCCTTTTTTGCCAGTAATGCTCTGAAGTGATCCATGTTGTCAAAAGAAACTTGAAAAATATGTGCAGTAGCTTTGGAAACAATAAAGATGTCTTTGCTTAACTACTGTGAATTAATTTAGTGGCTACCAAAATTTTATTGTATTGGATGGGGGATATTCCATTTGGCTAATTCTGTCAATAAAAATCATGGGTATACAGGAGAACCAAGCAAGGCAGGTTTTGTGTTGTGGCACATAACTGAAGATGGTAGTCAAGGAATTCAAGATATGATGAAGGAACTACTATGCAGAAATGTTAGTTTCCATTGTGAAATCTCTAGGCACCTGTTTTGTAAATGAAAGCATCCATGGAAAGAGAACTGCGTATGACACAGTGAAAACTAAGTCACTGATGGTTTTGGATTCTTAAACAAGCTGAAGTTTGTATTTAGGAAAGGTAGTGGAAAGAAAAGAGATTATGCTGTTTGGGAAACTAGAGTAATTGGAATTAGATTTTTAGAAACAGCTGTTTCTTTTGTACACTTAAGTATGTTTTGCTTTGTTTTCATCAGGTACATACACAGTTTTGATTATGTTCCTACAGATTTTAAAGCTGCTTTCAGGTGTTAAAGCCAGCAGAGCCCATCTGTTTCGTGTTGAAGGGTGCCCACAAGAAAGCTGGAGAGGGACTTTTTACAAGGACGTGAAGTGATAGGACGAGGGGTAATGGCTTTAAACTGGAAGAGGGGAGATTTAGAGTAAATATTAGGAAGAAATTCTTTCCTGTGAGGGTGGTGAGGCACTGGAACAGGTTGCCCGGGGAAGCTGTGGCTGCTCCCTCCCTGGCAGTGTTCAAGGCCAGGTTGGATGGGGCTTGGAGCAACCTGGTCTGGTGGGAGGTGTCCCTGCCCATTGGCCGGGGGGTTGGAACAAGATGATCTTTAAGGTCCCTTCCAGCCCAAACCATTCTATTATTCCATTAAATGTTTAAGTGAAGCTTTGGCTTTTTCTCCTGACATGGTATTATTAAAGTAGTGATGTGTAGTGTACACATAAAACAATCTAAATGTATTCATTACTAAGCAGTACCAGAATTACTGGGAATAGTGGTGTTGTATTTGTGACAGTCATGTTGTGCCCTGCAGAGTGCCACACTGTATAGCCCTGTGAGCTGTTGTACAGTGCCATGGTGCTTGTGCGTCTGCCTGTTCTGCTGATATGTGTGCGTCCTTCAGTCCAGTAGTGAGAAGAGAAAGTGTCTGCATCTGCACTCGCCTTCTCCCAGTCTGATGGTAGTATTCTCCCTGAGAGTGCTGAAGTGGAGCTGTGCACATAGGGGCTGGGGTTTACCAGAGGGAGACTATGCAAACAATGTCAGTTCTGTACCTTAGAAAGGCAGTGAAGGGAGAGAAGGATGGGCTTCTGAAAATGGGTAGTGCTGCAGTCTCCATCGTGGGGTGAAGTTCCCTTTAGGAAGTGCCCAGTCTTGTCTTCAAGGTTAAGTTGGATGCAGCATTGTGGCGAAGAACTAGACTCCTCACACAGCTCCACTGAATCCCATTGACTTATTAGCTAAAGGTTTGAAAGTATCATAGTGCCTGGTTTTATCATTATCCATTTTTGTTTTGCCATTTCCAAGATCTAGTGTTGAATTGCCTGTCACTACAGTTGAATCTACTTGTATAATGAAAAATACTGTGTTTAAGGAAGCTGTCTTTTGCAGAAAAGAGTCTCATTGTTGAAGGAAAAAGGGAGAAAAAGAAGGTAGACCGACTGACCATGCAAGTGTCCTCGTTGCAAAAGGAACCTTTTACAGTTACACCAGGTAAGTTTGTCCTCTCACATAAGAATTCTGAGTGTTGAAAATGATAATGAAACCTCTTACAAGATCAAATTATTAATTTGTTGATGAGGCTTAACTTGAGAGTCATGATCCATTTTAAAATTATTACAATGATATGAAAACCCTCCTTTATTCTGTAGCATCAATTTAAACCATACAAGTTATAAAATGTTTAAAATTACCTGGAATAGGATCTTCAGTATCTAACCACCACTAACAAAGGCAGGAGCAGCTATAATAAAAAGAAATGCCATGTTCTTGTATTCTGATCTAGGTAGTATCAAGTAAGGAAGATAGAGACTGTCAGGATGCCTAATTGATACAAAAAGGCCTGCTTAACATTTGACCTGTAACAGGTCAAACCTGTACATATCAGACCTGTCTGATGCTATTCAGAAATAACTTACTTGCTTTTTTTAAAAAACAGTAGATATTTAAAGTTCTAAACACATAAGTAAATATGAATGTGATGAATAGCATAATTGATTTTAACTGTTTCAGGAAAAGGACAAAAACTCTGTGAAATTGAGAGGATACAATTCTTTCTCAGTAAAAAGAAGACAGATGAACTTAGGAACCTGCACAAACTCCTCTACAACAGGCCAGGCACTGTAAGAACTCTAAAATCAATCTTGCTTATCTATTAGCTATACATAGTGAAAATGTTTGTAGTATAGTTTTTTACTTTTGCATGTGTGGATCTACTTCTTAAGTGTCATTTATTACAAACTGCTTAGAAAATAAATATTGCAGGACCAGTTAAGCAAGACCATAATTTTTTTAACTCTTCTAAACTACTCTCACTATAAAAATCCTATGGAAAGGTGTATTGAACTCTAAGTCTATTTGAATATATATTTTCTTTTTTTAATTTTTTTTTTTTTTTAATGTGGGAAAGGGTGGTTCACCATATGAGGATGAGTTGGAAATAATTTATGGTTCACATGCTAAAAGCTGCTGACATGCAGATTATAGTCAGAATACTCCATGGAGTTATTTTGTTCAGTGTAGCTTTTTCTTAGTACTTCTGTTTCTTTTATGTTTGAAACCTTATAGTGGGCATTAATACATTGCTATTTACCTAGGCATTTTCTCCTTCAGTGTGCACAAAGCTGTAGAAAGTAAACTACATTGTATATAAAATCTAAATAGCAATTTTTATCACATTTATCTAAGACAAATAAAATATTAGTTAAAAACCAATATACTCTTTTATGTTTAAGGATGAAACTTAAAGAAAATATGGCAAACCTTTCTTGGAGAACTTTGTCAGTGATTGTGCATTAAATTTCAGATTAAATATGACCCATTTTTCTTGCTAATAGAGGATGTAGAGAAATTAAGGCAGATTAAATTTTACTGTTTCTATACACTTACCATATTTATAGAAATTTGGTTCTACTCTCTTGGTGTATTTTGGCAAGTTGAACAGCTAGCACAGAACCCAGGAACTGAATAGTACTAACACAGATGCATGCTGTCTGTAATACCTCAGACCACTGCTGCAAATGCAATGTTTGTTTAAATGGCAAAGAAAGATCTGTTGCCTCAAATATTCAGAAGAAGAACAGTATATATTCATTAAAACCTACTTCTGTGAATTGTGCTTTATTTATTCAGTATGGCAATAAACCAGACTAGAGAATTTCTGATTCTGTGTGTACAGAGCTTTGCAAACTTTTGGATTGTCCTGCAGTAGAATTTAATTGTTTGGTAGGAAAGGTACAATGACAGAATCATCATCAATTTAATAATCAACTAATAGTCACACAACTGTTCTCAGTTTTGTTATTTTATGCACATGATATAATTAAAAATTGATACTTAACACTCCTAAATCATACTAATTAGACATGACTGCTGTTGAACTACAGCTCTCACCCTTCTCTCCCACACCACTTATTTTGTTGCAATTCCACACACCCCCCTTTGCTCTGCCCTTCCACATTTAGTCTTTTGGACATGGACTTGTTGGAAAGTCTAGCTGGATTGCTGCAGTGTCCAAGTGGTTTGAGTCCAAAGATATGAGAATATATTTATTTGCTTGGAAATCTATTGGTATGATTTAATCCAAAATTATATTTAACCATAATTTTAGGGAACTCAGAATGCTGTTTAATATAGTGGAGATCAGATGTTATCTTTTATGCATGTTCTGTATATGTTTTGGATCGTAATTACTATTTTTAATAAAACATACCAATACCATCTGCACATTTGCTCTAGGTGCTGGACAAAGATAATTCTCTTTGGAAAAGGAGCTTAGCTTTGGTAAAATTATAAACTAATGGAGAAACACCAGGAACAAAATTTGTAGAACTATTGAAAGTGAGTTCAAATTATTCTTGATAGTGTTAAAAAGATCTCAGAAGAATGGAAGGTTTGGGGATGTTTTTTAACTTCATTTTTGGTAAAAGGAAGTGGAGTGAAATCCAAGAACTTAACATATTTGGCATCTTTTCCCATTAGAAGGTCTGTTGCAATTAAAGTTGAGCCCTGTTCAGACTGCAGATATAATGGTAGAAGTTGTAAATTGGGTGATATGTAAATGTAAAAATTGGTCATGCTAAAGACAAGGTTCAAAAATACAATCACGGCGAGACTTCAGAAAAGCAAGTGAAGCAAATCAGCTTTAGCAGATTATATAGTAAAAATTCACTCTTCTATAACAAATCATATGGTGCAAAGCATGCAGTAGGCTTCATGTGGTAATAGTTGTGCAAACCTGCAAATAATCATGCAGTAGTTATAAACAAGCTTGGAATAGCAGGTGATTTTACTTAGTAAGCTATTAAAAGGAAATAAAATACCAAGATCACAAGAACAGTTTGGCTGTCATGAGATACAGGCATAATCCATGTAGGTTATAACTTTATGTCAACAGAAAGCTAAATGCTAGAATAGGTTTCTCTGGTTTGAAAAGTTAACAAATGTAATTGGGTGAAATCTTTTAAACTATTTGCAATGGAAACTAACTTGTGTGTTCTGTTCTAGGTTGCTTCCCTAAAGAAGAATGTGGGTCAGTTCAGCGGGTTCCCATTTGAAAAAGGAAGTGACCAGTACAAAAAGAAGGAAGAAATGTTAAAAAAGTAATGATCTCTATTGCTGCTTAACATATCTTGACATGTGCTATACGCTCCTTTTGATTTGCAAAATTTTACTTCAGATTAAATTTAAACTTTAAGATGAGTGGCTGTTTCCTAGGGCTCTGTGATCTGTTTCTGAGCTCATTTTAATCACACAAACTGGTCTCTTAAGACAACTTGAAATGTATTTAAAAGAGTTAAATTGTGACCATTTTATTCACAATTCGTGTAGTCCTGGCTTTAACTGTTACATGCTAACTAGCAGATTCTTCTGCCAAGTGAGAGGAAAACGTTATTTCCCTAGGGCAAGCATAGTGTTATGAATACGTTGTGCTCTATTCATGGTGCAAACTTGCATCTTTCTATGCCTTAAAACCTTACTCCTGCAGAATCAAAGCCATTTCTGCTTATCCTATATTAAACCTACAGTCTTATCCCTAGACTGCTGTAGCAACTAGTCTAATAAATCTTTTTCTTTTTTACTGTCTCCCCAGGTAAGCCACTTCTCTCTTAACAGGAGAAGCTGCTGCAGCTTGGTTTTGACTGGACTGAAAGGGTTTAAAAGTGCCCTTGCATATTTGTGCAGCTAGCTGTAACAAATGAAAGAACTGATAGCTTCTACACAATTGGTTCTAAATAGGTTTTGGTTTTTTTTTAGTGACAGCTTATTGATAGGGGGAAGGCTTCCAGAATTTGGAATCTGCAAGTCTTCCTTCCTCAGATAAGCAGTTTTCTAGAAGTAGGGTTTGTCAGATACATGTGAATCTACAAACTCTGTCTTGGGATGGGATTTTTGACCATTTCCCACTGAGTTAATTGGATAATGTTTCCCCTTATCTGCAAAAGGTCACTAAAGAAAGTATTTCTTCATGTTTATTCATATCTTCCATCTGAAAGAACTGCTAGTTAAGTTTTATTACCCTTCAGTCTTCAGCAAATATTCTGAAAACTGGTTGCATTGCCATTCTTGTATCAAGATACTGAGCTCTGTGTGCTTGTGTTACTGTGGTAAGTTATGCTGCTGCTCATAGCTACATAAGAAACACTGTTGGTGAGATCAGTAATTTATTCTATGTGGTTGATTTCTGCCAACACTGTACACTTGCATGTCACCATGTTTTAACAACATTGGACAAGATGAACAAAGGGCAGAATCTTAATATTCAGGATATAAAATAATGAGGGCTGAGATTGCTGTGTGTATTAGGGTGCTTGGATTTTGTAAGTCAAAGCAACTTGCTAAAAGTTACTGACTAAAAACTTGTATGCACTAGTTTATTGCACACTTGAACTCATTTTAATACTTAGTATACTATGTTTACTGTTACCTGCAGATGTGCCTTCAAAGCATTAAAAATACAAAAGGATTTGGGAGGTGATATTTATTCTTTGTACGTAGTTGTATATAGTTCTAGCCTAAGTTAAAATAGAAGGACAAATGCCATGTGTAACACAAGTTATAAGCAATTTTAGTTAAAGCAGCAATAGAACCATAAAATCCTGCATTCAGTGTACAAGCTCTTGAAAGTCTGAAACAGAAACTTCAATGCTTTCCAGTTTTTAAGTCTATTAACAAGTTAAGTGGTTTTAACTCTCTAGGATTATTGTCTTAAAATGCAAGAGACTGACTTCTGATTCTGCAGGAATACCTTACAAGTATTTAGTGTCTCCCCAAAAGCTAAACGGGAAGACTCTCCCCATGCGAAGACTGCACAATTATTTTTTTTTTTTTATATAATCTTGTCTAGAATAATGATTTAAAGATCTTACTTCATGACTGGAAGGATGGTGGATGAACTCTACTTTGAGGCAGGGAGAGGTGCAAAACCATTTCAGATTTCCTATTCCCATGCCCTAAAACATGGGAGAACAAAGTTTTTCTGCCCCCTTAAAAGCCTGTGAGTTTAAAGGGATAGACTGAAATTAAATGCTGCTTTAGGGAAGTTGTGGGCCAACATGAAATAGTTGCACTGACTTTTTAAATAAACAATGAAAAAGAAGTTGACTTTGATTTACCAGAAATAGCTATTAAACTTGTGAAAAATGGTCAGACAATGAAATCCACTTTTCAGGCAGCAAAAAGAGTGAAGAGGAAAGCAGAAGCTTTTGAAGGAAGGTAACAAGTAGAATAAGTAGGGGGTTTTTGTTTTGGTTTTTAAATCTCGTTAAGTTTGTGTTCTGATGTCATGCCCTCACAGGATTTGATTCTTTCTTTCCACTTTTTTCAATACTGGTGGGACAAATGATAAAGTGGGACAATTGCTTCAAGATCCTTTTGGAGTAAAGGGGGTGGATGTCAGTTTCTCTTAACTTCTGTCTTCATCACAGGTACATCTGTAAAGGGGTAAGGAACCAGAGACCCTCCCTGCCTCCTTAGAGTTCAAGTCTTGTACTCACTGGATTTGTTTTCCAAGTCTGATTCTTTCCAATGTGGTAGATAAGAGATTCAGGGGCAAATTGTGGGGGGTTTTTACTAGTATTTTATAACTTTTTTATATATATCCTGCTTTTCACACGTGTGGATTTGGGAATTTTGTTTTATTTTGCTGTATGTAATACAGTGGTGGTTCTTTGCTTAACTGTAGATAAGACTGGAAACAGTTAAGGGTATATATTCATGTCTATCAGGTTGCAGACATAAACCAGGTGGCAGCTTTTAGCAGTCAAATGTTATCTGATTGTTTAAGATGTGCTACTGAATCTTTTTTGTTGTTGTTGTTTTTCTTTCTCCCCTCTCCAGATTCAGAAATGCAATGTTGAAAAGTATCTGTGAAGTTCTCGACTTGGAAAGATCAGGGGTTAATAGTGACCTGGTAACCAGAATCTTAAACTTCTTAATGCACCCAAAATCTTCCGGCAAGGTGAGATACAGGTTGTTGTGCTTGCTTATATAGCGCTGTTCTCCTGAAAAATGCAGCTGTCTCTATTGCTTATTATTTGTTTGTTACCAGTTGCGATACAATTACTGTTCTATCTTGAAGTAGCAGTGGCTTCTTGAAAAAGAGTAGCTCTACTGCAGGCATCTATAATGGGATGGGAACTTAGAAACTATGTGCTTGCGTGTAAGTACATCTGTTTGTATGCTGTTAGTGCACGGAAGTGCTTCAACACATTAAGCTAATTAGAGATACCCAAATACCATAAGTAGCTTCTGCTTTGTGGGTGAATTGAGGGGAACAGACATAATATGTGAGCAGGAAAGGAAACAAAAACAACCACCAAAAAAAAAATATCACAGAATATCCTTAGTTGGAAAAGACGCCTAAGATCATCAAGTCCAACCATTAACCCAGCACTGCCAAGTCACCACTACCCCATGTCCCTCAGCACCTCATCTACACGGCTCTGAAATCCCTCCAGGGATGGGGACTCCACCACTGCCCTGGGCAGCCTGTGCCAGTGCTTGACAACCCTTTCAGTGAAGAAATGTTTCCTATCCAATCTAAACCTCCCCTGGCACAACTTGAGGCCATTACCCCTCGTCCTGTCACTGTTACCTGGGAGAAGAGACCGATGCCCCCCTCGCTACCCCCTCCTTTCAGGGAGCTGTAGAGAGCAATGAGGTCTCCCCTCAGCCTCCTCTTCTCCAGACTGAACACCCGCATTCCCTCAGCTGCTCCCCATCACACTTGTGCTCCAGACCCTTCCCCAGCTCTGTTGCCCTTCTCTGGACACGCTCCAGCAGCTCAGTGTCCTTCTTGGAGTGAGGGGCCCAAAACTGAACACAGGATTCAAGGTGTGGCCTCACCAGAGCTGAGTATAGGGGGACAATCACCTCCCTAGATCTGCTGGTCACACCATTGCTGGTACAAGCCAGGATGCTGTGGGCTTTCTTACCCAGCTGGGCACACTGCTGTCTGATATTCAGCCAGCTGTTAACCAGAAGAGCAATGTGTCAGAGGAAGTAAAAGGAAATAGTATATGAAAGGACAGGAAAATAAGCTGTCGGGTGTTACTTGGGTTCTCTTTCCTAACTCCCACCCTTTGAAGATTTCTTTGGTTAGGGCAGTGGTCTGGGTGCTTAGCTCAGAACTGATATTTAATTTTACTCAGCTCCATCTCTGTAATGAATTTCTGCTCACTGCAAAATGTCAGGCTCAAGGGTAGTTCATAAAATAGTCCTGGTTTTGTTATCAAGAGACCTCTGTATTTGTTTATTGATCTTTTCATGTGATTTGAAGGAATTTTATATTTTTAAAATTCACTTCTGTATTTCTGCTTGGATTACACACATCCCTGTCTCTCAGCCACTGCCGAAGTCCAAAAAAACACCAAGCAAAGGTGGCAAAAAAGAACGCAGTAGCACTGGAACAACAAGAAAAGCAAAACGCACCAAGTGCCCAGAGATCTTGTCAGATGAATCCAGTAGTGAAGAAGATGAAAAGAAGGAAAAGGATGACTCTTCAGAAGAAAAAGAAAGTGAAGATGAGGTAAAGAGGTTTTTTGTTTGTTTTTGAGCATAGAGCTAAAAACATTTGTCTGCAACTTGTCATGATGTGATTGTTGTCGACAGGTAATTCTTGGAACACGCAGAGTTGGGGGTTAAGTGGTGTTTAACTGAATGAATGGTTTAAAAGAAAAGGCCACATGCCTGCAATTTAGAAGAGATTTTCGTAATTTCAGAGTGCATTAAAGTTAGCGAATCAGTAAGATAAAAGGCAAAGGTTCTGACTCTTGGATGTATATATGCACCTTATAAAACCATTTGCTGTATGCCATTTTGGGGCAGACAGGATTTCAAACAATTGCATTTCTTGTATCATCTTATGGTTACTTCATTGTAAATTCATAAAATTCCCTATATCTGGTTGTTTGGTTTTTTTTCCTCTGTGTAGGGTTTGTTTGAATTCTGTAGAGGTCCCTGACCTACCAGGCTGCATTACTTTTGGATCTTGGTTCCATATTTCTCCTGGATTTTATGTCCTGATCTTTCTTTTAGGGTTCTGTGTCTTGAATCGCAAAGATAAAGTGAGCAACATAGCGAGCAGCCTTACAAAGATCCCTGCAATATCCCAAGTGTTCTCACCTCCCTGTATTTGCTGTTCCGGTTTTCTTTGAACCTTCTTTTAGCCTTGCATAGTAGGAGAGAAATCAGATTAACTTTATAGTTAAATGCAAAATACCTTTCACTATGCATTCCCTTTCAGCCATATACTTAATCACAGAATAGACACAAAACTTGGAGGGCCAGTACAAGTGTACACTGATTTGTCCTGTATGCCTGAAGCTTGGAAAAAAGAAATTAAAAGGACCTACAGGTTCCATCTTACCCTGTATTTTGATTTAGATGAGACTGCCTTTTTAGCCTTAATCAGAGCCCTGCAAGAAACAGCAGTTAGTTGACTGTTGGTGTCCAGGGAAATGCTTTGTTATGCTTTGGCTGTCATGTAAGACCATTATTTACTTGGGTTACTTTCTGTCTCTTGTGGTGGAAGTGTGACAGGCTGTGAAGTGCATAGTTGGAGCTGTAGAAAATTCTAACAATTGTCTCTTGTTGAAAGGCCAATTTATGTAACTTTAACAGAGTTTTTCAAGAACTCAGTTATTTTAAAAAAAAAACAAGAAAACACACAAACAAAAAACCAAACCAAAACAAAAAACAAACCAAACTCCCCCCCCAGAAAAACAGCCAACAAAAAACTAGTAAACCCCATTGATGTAACTGGGTCGTCTTTGCCTTCTTTCAGAAGGTAGGAGTTGGATATGTCTGCCAGCCAATAGCTGAGTAGACTGAAGTTGACTTGCATGGAGTAAAAGTGTAATTATTACAAAAACACTTCTATGTCAAATTAGGTTGAATATAGGAAATGATGAAATGGAAAATGTCTGCATTTGTACAGCTTTAAGATTGCAACTTAAAAGTTATATGAACTAATCTTAATGGTTTAGATGTGACAGTTTGCTCAGTTGACTACACTATTTTAAATATAAATTAGAACTATGAATTCAGTAAATGCTGTTAATTTGTTCTGTTTCATTATATTCTTTCTCTGAAGGATGGTCTATTCCTGGTCAATGTTCCATGTTTCTGTGAGGAAAGTTTTCAGCCTTGTCAGAAGTACTAGCTAAAGATTGTGTGTTAAGCACACATTTAATTTGTGCCAAAAATGCAGTGCACTGGTGTGCGTATACTGTATGTATTTATGTTCCCGATTTCTTCTGTTGATGTTAATGCAATAATTTTTTGGGTTTACTAGTCACAATTATTGGCCAAATTATGGATTAGCTAGTGTAGTTCTCCTCAACTAGGGCAGAAAGAATTAGCTGTGTGTAGTCTCAGAGAGCTATAGTATGTAGAAGTAACTGAATAAAACATATCATGTCCTTTTTTAAAGGAATATCTTTAAAGATTGTTTTATAAGCTAATTATAGGTAATTATGAATGAAAAGTTGTAGCACAACTAAACTACTAGTATCATCAAAAAGTTCTAGCTCTTTGAACTTAAGAGTCCATGTAGAAGGACAGTGTAAAATCTAAAAGACTGTAGGAATACTCTTTGGGGATATATTTCCCCTATGGCATAGGGGCAGAAATTGCTAGAAAAAAATAGTAATTAAACTTGCTGATTTAGTTTGTATTGACAGAAAGGATAATTTCCACTGTGGAAAGGAGTTACAGATTGGTTGGGTAGAAGCTGTCATTTTGATCTTCTGTTTTTCCTCTTTATAGCCTCCTAGGAAAGCATCTAGAAAAGAAAAATCTAAGAAGATGACTTCCAAAACCAAGAAAGCTGTGAAGGGTGCGAATGTCAAGAAGGCAGATAGCAGCACTACTAAAAAAAATCAGAACAGTTCTAGAAAAGGTAAAGGCTTTAAATATTTCATCATACCTTGTCTTGTCACTTAACTGCCATGCTTAATAAAAAGCAAGCTTTTGCACCTAATTGCAAATGAACATATAATTTGGTGAATTGTTGGCTTGCTCCTTGATGCTTCTTTCCTGGTTTCGGTACACTTGATGCTATTTCTGTTGTGTGCATATATATACTCTTAATTTGCATACAAACTGAAACTAATCAGCCTAGTTCTCTCTTCTGCTGGAAGAACGTTAGTGAAATTCTGTTTGTGCCTCTGTAGTGACTTCACGTGAATCTTATTGATCCAGCAGTATATATCCTACTGTGTATGTCTCTTGTTCAGCAACTTGATGTGGTTTTTGTCAACATAGATACAGGTTCTGCATGCATCCTGTTGCTAGTGGTTCTTCTCATGTCTGATGATACAGATAAAAGGTATACATACATTTGAGTTCCTTAATACCTGTGTAAAGATTACAGCAGTGCAGGTGGGGAGAGGGGTTTCTTCCCAAGCAGCTCTGCAGGACCTGGGCAGGGGCAGACGGCTCTTGCAGATGACAAGCTGAACCCAATTCAGCAGTGTGCCCTTGAGATAAGGAACACTGGCAGCACTCTGGGCTGTTTGAGCAAGGGTGTAGCCAGCAGGTTGAGGGAAGTGATGATTAGCCCCTATTCAGCACTCGCGAGCCTGCCTCGGGAGTGCTGTGTCCAGCTTTGGGCTCCCTGGTACAAGACAGGCCTGGACATTCAGGAGTGAGTCCAGCAGAGGATCACCAAGATGGCCGGGGGCTGGAGCACACGATGTAGGAGGGGAGGCAGAGGGCTGGGCTGCTTCAGCCTTAAGAAGAGCTGGAACATAGGAGGTTCCACATAAGTGTGAGGAAAATCTTCTTCACAGGGAGGGTGACAGAGCACTGGCACAGGCTGCCCAGAGAGGCTGTGGAGTCTACTTCTCTGGAGACATTCAAACCCGTCTGGATGCATTCCTGTGTGACCTGATCTAGGTATTCCTGCTCTGGCAGGGGGATTGGACTAGATGATCTTTTGAGGTCCCTTCCAATCCCTAACATTCTGTGATTCTGTGAAGAGACAGATAAAGGGGAATCGTACTGCAGTCTGCAACTACCAAAACAGGAGAGTAGGGGGAAGGCAGGGCCAGGCTCTGCTTGGAGGTGCACAGTGAAAGGACAGGAGGTGACAGATGGAAGCTGCCACCAGGGAAGTTGCAATTACATGTTGGGGCAAGAAAAGCTTTACCATGAGGGTGGTCATACAGAAACAGGGCCTCGAGTAGTTGTGGAGTCCCTGTTGTTGATGTTCAGAACTCTCAACCTGGCAGGGCCCTGAGCAACCAGCTCCATGTTGACCCTGTTCCAATTAGTTGCTTAATCCAGATGCTCTCCAGAGGTCCTTTTCCACCTTAAATTCTCTGGCAGTCTGAGATAACAGCCATGTCTCTGTCATGTTTGTAGTTACGAGTTGTTTGCAGTATGGATATATGCTGCATTAATACTTCATTTAATGCCAGGATTGGCATATGTATGCTATAGCGGACATCCGTTCAGATTAATTACCCTGCTTGTCAGTGTATGAAGGAAAGGAATGGCTAAACTTAGGCATAGAATCATGCAAAACTTCCTTCATAGCCTTCTTTCTCAGAGTAAACTCGCCTGTGCTGGACAAAATGTATCTTCAGGTTGGCTGCTGGCAGTACTAATGTGGCTGACTGTGTGCATATGCTTTATTTTGTTATCAGCACACGCATATATATCAAAGTGTTGCATATGTGTTGTGCATATACGTTACGTAATATATTCCATAACTTCTCCTTTATTCCTTCTGCATGTCTGTTTTGAGTGTATGTTCGCAGTGGAAAAATTAAAATGTTAAGTAGGTCTTTCTGTAAGCTCATTATCTAGATTGTTTGGCATCTGCTCTGAACTTTGCCTTGTTGGCAGTAGAGGAACTGAGTGGGTATTGGAGTCGTTCAGTCTTAATTTTTTGGCTGCTGGAAAAGATTGTAGGAGTGTCCTGTGCCTCTTCACTTGACTTCCATTATGATTCTCTTCATTTGTTCTCATGATGTTTCTGATAGCATGTTCAGTAATACAGACTCCTTTTTAAAGCAAATAAGTGCTTCTTTAAGGGCCATAATACCTCGATTTAGAATTGTTGTAACAAACCTTTTTTTAGTTTTATAGATTAATCTGTCCCATACTTTCTGGAGTACATATTGATTTGTAAACTGATAGTTCATTGATAATGATGCAGATTCATAAATGCAGTACTGATAGCATTAGCTTTGTTTTTAAATGGATGGTCTGGCATGGTGTCTGTTTTAAGGGAGAACATCTGCATCAGATGTTTGGGGAAGTTCTGATGGCTTTGGTTTTGGAGGAAGAAAGACAAATTGAAAAATCTTCTTACAAATGAAATTGTTCTTCATGTTTAGAAAGTGAGTCTGAGGATAGTTCAGATGATGAACCTTTAATTAAAAAGCTGAAGAAACCACCCACAGATGAAGAACTTAAGGAAACTGTCAAGAAATTGTTGACCAACGCAAACTTGGAGGAGGTCACAATGAAACAGATTTGCAAGGAGGTAAGCAAATATGATTTTGCAATCTCTTTTCAGGCAGTGGATTGCCTGTGAACTGAGTGCTGTTGTTGCAGAAATGGAGGCTTGCACTCTGCACAGTGGTTCAGAAACAAAGTAGTTCTGCCTTGTTATAGCCGTTAACAAGTAAATAAATCAAGGAGAGCTTTAGTCTTAAAATATGTAACACTGATACCCAACATTAGAAGGGAAATTGCCAAAAAAAAATTAGCTACATGGGAAGTAGCAGTATTACTGCCATGTAGTAAAGGGAAAATATTTGAGATGTTGAGATGGTGCAGCAGCTTTCTACTGTCCAAAGGGGAGGGCTGTGTCCTGTTCTCTGTACGTTTCTCCTGCTCACCTGGCTCTCATTCTTCATTTGTTCTCTTTATGAGTCAATTCAACTCTCATCTATCAGCAAAAAAATGAAGTTCTCAGCTGAGTTAGTGAGTTGACTCAGTTCAGCAAGGAACTTGTTAATTGTCAGGACAGGTGCCAGGAAGGGACCATGTGGCCAGAAAAGGGAAAGGTGACCAGAACACGGACAATACCATTACCTTGATGTTTTCTACAGTCAGTGACCTCACATGTTTGCTTTCCTGGTGCTTCCAAGAAGTTGTCTTGAGAAAATTAAACCAGAAGTTATTCTTATGAGAAAACTGTATGATTATATTCTGTACAAACTTTTTTGCTTTGTGTCATGTTTATAGTCGTTCTAGAAGTCTGAAATTTGCTATACAGAAATAAAATCCTCTGCATTGGTTGTCAGTGGCATCTGGTTTTTTGGTTTGTTTGGTCCTCTCGCACCCAGTTAACCAAAGAATAGTTGTAGAATAGCACTCAAGTATGCTGACTTCTCTATTAGTCACCTGAAAGGCTCACAAGTTTACTTATAACCAAAAAAAGAAATAAACCTTGGGATGTGATATTTGTTTAGCTTCCTACACTAATGCAGGAGTATCTGACTACTTAGAGAGCATGAAAGCCAAAGATTGGAGGATTCTTACTTGCCTGACACAGTGAGCTAGGTGTTCCAGTTTGATGTGAAAAAAATATAGTACCAGTTTAGTCAGTGACCAGACCTTAAAAAAAATACATGTATTTAAATATTTATGTGGTCAAAATAAGGCCAGGAAAATAAACTTGTCACTTTCCAGAATTGCCAGAGGGCTTTTTAGCAGTTGTAATACTAGGAGTACCATACCAATTTTTGCCCTAATTTCATTTAAGCTCCTTCTATTCATACAATACATTGAAAGTAATTTGAGGTTTGGTTTGTTGTGTTACTTTTTTTTTTTTTAGGTGTATGAACACTATCCTAGTTATGATTTATCTGACAGGAAAGACTTCATTAAAAAAACAGTCAAAGAGGTAAAGACTTTATCAATTAGAAAACATTTTGGGTTGGGTTGGTTGGTTTTAATGCAGCGTGTTAGAAAGTGGCATCCTGTTCCACTAGTGTTAATAGTCTCCTGTATAGTATTGGAAGCTTAGTGCTCGGATGAACCTGAACTCTGGCTCTGGTTTTGTGGTGGTTCTTTCAAGAATAACTGCTTCAGACCCAGTTTCCTTAGCATGCCACTACTACTCTTAAGAATTTCTTTGGTAAGCAGAACTAAATTAAACCTATCATCATTTTCGATGACTTTTACTTTCTGAAAGCTATGCATTTGCTTTAAATTACAGCCTTGGCTGCAAGGTGCACTATAATTCATTCACTAACCACGTACATTCATAGGTAACAACGCATGAGGCTGTATAAGCTCTGCAGACCTGCCAGCTCTGGCAATGAGAGAATGCAAAAGAGGATAGACAGGGTTTTTTTCTGTATGCGCTCCTGGTAGCGCAGTTAGAATGTTGTCTTTGAGTTTGCTGCACTGATGATTAGGCCTGCTCTAATGTACTTATCACAAAGGGTTTATTGTCCGGTCTGTGGTTGGCAATTTGTAAAAAAATTTTCAAGTTCAATTACTTTTGCTTGCCCCAAAACTAAAAATGCAACTAGAGAAGTGAGGTTCACTTAGTGGAGTTAATAATTTATTTTTTTTCTCTTGTGGCTTCACATGCAGGTGTTGATACATGGGTATCTAGAAATAGCTGTGTCTGTGTGCTGTGCATACATGTGTGGCTATCGGCAAAGGCCTAAGAGAGCAATTTGTCTGCTGTAGGGGTGTTCTGGATTTTTTGTGATAGCAAAAGTAGAGTGTGTTTTCTCGATAGGCTGATGCAAAAGGAGAGGCTGTATGTAATTGGATTGAGAGAAAGGTGAAAACTAATACGCTTCTCTTTTCAGTTGATTTCATGATCTGATTTGACTGTGGGAAATGAAGATTCCTGGTTTTATGTTCCCATGGATTGGAAGATCTGATAGGCACCAGCAAAAGGAATGTGTCTTACCCTTGTGATATTTAGTCAGAGCTGATTCTGCTGATCTGATGTTAAGAGTGTTGATGTAAATTGCTTTGTGTATCTCTTTTTTTTTTTTCTTAAAAAAACCCCCAACTAAACAAAACTGCATTTGATGCAGTTTTTAGTTGAACATCCTTAAGTTTTGTGCATGGCAATAAATGTACCCTTTTTTTATAGTTTTTGTACATTTTGAATTGCTTTGTATAATTAGATTCATTAGAACCATCATAGCTTTTTAGTGTGGATTACTGGCTTGCAGGACATCTTATAATCAAGTAAGATGAAAGCTGCTTATCTGCACATACACATGCAGAGACTGGAATATTGCAGTATTGGTTATGAAGATATTTTCAATACATATCCACTCTGAAAATAACAAGAGTTAGTCACATATTAATGTCTTTTATATTCTGATGCATTTGACAGATGCAGAACTATTTGAAGTCTGGGTTACTGTCTTGCATGTGTAGGCACTGAGAGAACTGTCAAAGCATGGTAACTAATGGGCATATAGATGTTATTTTTGTACTTTTAAAAGCCTTTATGTTGTGTATATAAAGTTATTTCAGATTTCTTTTGTGCAAACCAATTTTTTAATCTTGTTATTTTAGGATTTATGACATGAAATATCAGTGCTCAGCAGTGAGGCTGTGATGAAACCATGAATGAGTTGAGGTTTGACAGTGTTTGTTCTGTATTACCTTGTACAGAAACTAAACTGTAGTTTTATACTTCAGCTTTTCAGCGTTTAACTTTGTACAAAAGACTGCAGATACATTTGTTTCCATGGCTTGACACAGTAAATAAAATCCCTCCAAAGCCTGTAGTAAAGTTTCTAAAGTTGACTTTGCAAAGTATCTGTTATTTTAGTGTCTGGACTTGATGTCCTCACATCTTGTAAGTGGGGATCCAAGATAATGAGCTGGAAGGCTCGATAGCTTTGGATATCTACAGTGAGGCTTCCAAATTGGGCAGCGCTGATGTGTATGTTGAAGCTCTCTTCTGAGCCTTGGTGCCTCAACATGGACAAGGGTACTTTTAAGCCTGTGGTCCTGAACTTTGGCCCACAGCTTTTCAGATCAAAGTCAACTCTTTGCATTAACTTTTGTTGTTTAGGTTTCCATTCCCCATACACCTTGTTGCTAATATGGGAAGTCCTACACTTAAAATCATGAAACTGCTCCTTGCTAAAGTGTGGGCTGCCATTCATGCCATGAGCACAGAATCCCTCTGACTGTAGTACTGCTGGAAAGACAAAGCGTATTTTTTTGAATTTTATTATTGTACAGTTGAGAAATAAGGGTTCATAAATGATCTAAATTCTGAGAATGTTCAGCCAGTTAGGCTCTTGATCTTCACACACTTTTTTAATTTCTTTGCGTGTAATCATTTATAACGAGGCTGAATGTAACAGGGGCATTTTGTATTCAATAAATGTCTTTCATAAAAATGTTAAATCAATTTTGATGATCTAATATTTGCTTAAATGTATAGTAAAAAAAAGTCTACACAGAAACGAGTTGGTTGTCTTTATCTCATCCAGCAGAAACTATTCAAGCCTGATTCAGCAGGCTTTTCTCTACTTTAAAGATCCTATTGCTGACATGTATGTCTTTGCACCAAGGTAAAATTTTATATCTTCTTTGAGGCTGGTCTGGTTTTTCCTCTGAACTATCTTAGCATAAAGAACACTTCACAATTAAAAACACCAAAAGTTTCCAAGTCCTGCTTAAAAGTGGAAATTTATTTCTGTCAAGTTTTCTTGGGTTTTCAAATGAATTTTCTACTACTTGAACTGCTCTCTGATGTTTATTTAAATGTATTGGTCTGTTTTAATTATGTGGGTCAGGAAGAATTTTTAAGGTGAATGATGCCCAAGTATAAATATTTTTAACAGGTAAATTCTATCAAAAGCTTACAGGATAGTGTACTTCTGTTTGTTGCATATACACATTGCTTGCCCCTTTGGAATTGTGCAGATGGAATGGAAATGAACTTGAGATCCTCCAAATACTTTGTTTGAATCTCTTAACTACAACTCAGTGTAGTCCTCAACAGAGAAGAAATGTCTGATCTGTTTTCCTGCTCATCCACACCAGCCTGGCTGCAGCTAATAGAAGATTCCAGTTCTTTCTACAACTGGGGGAAAGGCTGAAAGACAATACTAAAAGGTAAATAAAATATCCTGTTAATCCTAATGCTATTGGATTAAAACCACAGCTGATCAAGGCTCTAAATCCTGTACAGAGATGCTCATAAAAGATAGAAATTGGCTATTGGATAAAAGGTAACTGAATAAAGTGCTCAGGTGTATACCTTCCAGATGCTTAAGATTGTCCTGATGCTGTTTCAGAGAGAGGGTGGCTCATGACTGCTTCAGTAGATCTAATTATTCCTGTTAATAAATCAGGAAGTTGACTATAATCAGATAGCTTTGACTGACCTATATGAAAGCAGTTCTTTCTGTGGTGCCTTCCTGTGGTGGTTATTTTATTTCCCATTGTTTAGGGAGAACAGTGGGGAAAAATCTGTAAGGCATCAGAATACTGTCTGAAAACTTGCAATAATTTAGTAAAAGCAAAGTTTCACTTGCTGAAAACAAGAAACACCTTGAATGTTGTAGTGTGTTATTTTCCTTCTGCAAAGAAATCTCTCCTGCTTTTGAATTTGGAAGTATTTATTAACGTGAGTAGCTGGAAGTTGCAGGTCTAAAAGTTTATTCAGGAGAGCCTTGACTTGCAGGAGAAATGGGCTGGCAAGGAAACTCATAAAAGTCAACAAAAGCAGATGCAGCATCCTGCTTCTGGGATGGAATAACCCTGCACACCAGTGCAGGTGGGGAGAGGGGTTTCTTCCCAAGCAGCTCTGCAGGACCTGGGCAGGGGCAGATGGCTCTTGCAGATGACAAGCTGAACCCAATTCAGCAGTGTGCCCTTGAGATAAGGAACACTGGCAGCACTCTGGGCTGTTTGAGCAAGGGTGTAGCCAGCAGGTTGAGGGAAGTGATGATTAGCCCCTATTCAGCACTCACGAGCCTGCCTCGAGAGTGCTGTGTCCAGCTTTGGGCTCCCTGGTACAAGACAGGCCTGGACATTCAGGAGTGAGTCCAGCAGAGGATCACCAAGATGGCCGGGGGCTGGAGCACACGATGTAGGAGGGGAGGCAGAGGGCTGGGCTGCCTTCAGCCTTAAGAAGAGACAGATAAAGGGGGATCATACTGCAGTCTGCAACTACTAAAACAGGAGAGTAGGGGGAAGGCAGGGCCAGGCTCTGCTTGGAGGTGCACAGTGAAAAGACAGGAGGTGACAGATGGAAGCTGCCACCAGGGAAGTTGCAATTACATGTTGGGGCAAGAAAAGCTTTACCATGAGGGTTGTCATACAGAAACATTTTAAGTTGCACACAGATTTACACTAAATGACCATCTGACTTCCCATTCAAGAAGCACAATGTAGATAAATGTTACCAGAATTTGTCATTCTTTGTATTTTAAATGTTTCGGGTATGCAGTCAGGCTTGAACATGCTTATAGTGATCTCTGCGAGTGGGAACCTTTCAGGATGACAATCCTACAAGATGTTTATACTACAATTATTCAGTGAAAAGCATTAAGTGGTTCTCTAGTGATTTTTCTGGCTATTTTAAAATTATGGGGAGTGCTTCTAAACAACTATCATCTTAGTTTAAATTTCCTCTGGCTAAGGAAAACAATCTGATATAAGCTTATGAATTGTTTCGTAAACCTTGGAGGTAAAACACACTAACAGCAGAGTTAGTACCTGGAGCTTAGAGAAGGCTGTAGAGCTGCACTGCTGAGGAACCGTTCAGCTGTATAAATATACTCAAAATCTGAAATCAATACCAAATGTAACAAAAAAGTAGGCTTAACTACTAGTTAAATTTAAACCCACCAAAACACCACCACAACATGAGCATCCTGTGGATACTTTCCAGTTTTATTCTGCTGCTGTAACATAGTCACACAGAAGAGCTGAAGTGTAACAGATCATGCTCTGCATTCAAATATTTTTGATAACATTTAAACAAATCTACTCAAAACATTCCCCAGTTCTTTGTTTGCAGGGAATAAATTAAACACAAAGGAAAAAACATACATGCTTGAAATAAATTTTAACATAGGTATTAAAAAAATTTTTGGGGAACATTAATTAAAGAATGAAGTCTCAGAACCAGCCTGATGTTCTTACACATTTCAAATGAACGTAAATTAAAAAGGAATATACTTATTTACTCCTCAAACTTAAGTGCAGCACAACAACAGTTCAAGTGCCTTGATACCAAAATAATATACAAATAATTCATAGACTAGGCCATTGGTAAATTTATCATTTGTTATCCTTTTTTTAATGCTATAAGAAGTGTGCAGCAGCTAAAGCTAAATGGTGACAGTATTTGTTCACGTCCATCTCTGTAATATAGCATTTATCTACCTGCAAAGCTGTAGATAGATTTAAAACCCCAAGTACAAATTAACAAGATGGAAGCATACGCCTAAAGTCAAGCATGTTCACACAAACCTTGGGCTGCAGAAATGAGTGCTCAGCTCAACTTTCCAGACAGTTCCTACCTAAACTGTGATGCATTTATATGATGTTATGAAGCTGACTGAGGTCAGCTGAAGCAGCCACTGAATAGAATGTTTGGGGCTTGCAGTAATGAGGTTTTTTCCCTCACCTTCAGAAGCTCCTCTCCTAATAGTTTTGTCACCTATGATAAACTGGGAAAGAAACTTCGAACTCAAACATATGCAGCTCTCAGCCTTTCCTAGTTACGCTACAAGTTGGCCTGTAATATATGAAATTAACAAAGTGCAAATGATTACCAAAAGCAAAATCTGATGTCTGATTATCTTTTATCATCAGCAGATTTTTGTCTTGCTTCTTACAGACTTTAAATTACAATTTAATACTTGGAAATACTTTAAAACTGTACATACTAGGATTTCTGTAGAGGAAAAATTATGAACAGTTACACTTTTCCTATTAATCCATATAACTCAGCTTTAAGAAGCAGAACAGAATATATATCTGAAAAACATCTAGTTATATAAACATCTTCACCTTGTAAATTAGAGATTAAATAAAGGTATTTAACAATATCATAGCTACTCCAAAACCAAAATATTAAGTATTTAAAAAGAAGAATTGTGTTTATTCAGTAGGATTTTACTTAAGGTTGCTTGTTGTTTTTTTTCCCAAGGATACAGCTCTCTGGAAATAAGCACTGTAACTCCAAAATTTTGCTGCATCATTCTTAAATGAAGAGATTAAAAAAAGGAGTCTATGCATGAGAATGAGAGGGGGGAAAAAAGAGTAAGTGCTTACTTTCCTTCCAGAAATCATGAGGTCTGTGCAGTAAAGTTATAAGGAAGGTGTGGGGGAAGCAATCTTAAAAGTTGGGTTTGATTTTTTTTGTCATTAATATCATTTTAGTGGAACAGTGTTATAACAGATATCCTCATTGTGGCTGTCTTATTTCTACTGCAAAATATTTTATTTTCTTCCCTGTCATGTGGGAAAACTGAGATAGATGCTTAGCCCTTACTGAATTACTCCCTCAAGTTGTTTTTAATAATACTTTAATAGCACAAGGAAAAAAACCAAACAAACCTTCAAGTCAAAGTGCAAGCCACCTCATTTCAGCCCTTCATAAAAGCATTCATGTTTTTCCTCATTCATCTTCACTTATTTTTTAAAAATAAAAGCTGAATGAGCCGTTAGGAACTTAGAGTCCTTCACCCCCCACTGTGCACTCAGCAGTGGATAGTTCTACTCAACCCAGATGAATTTGGAAGTTTGTTTTCAAAATAATCATTGAAATAATAGTCTGTTTCTACATAATCAGAAGCACTGAGCAAATCTAACTTAGCCTATTATTGTAATAAGAATTTCTCTCAATAAGTAGCAGAGAAAATATTTAAAAGTTGGTTTGGTTTTTTTTAAAGTAATGTAAAAGTTAATTTTTCAAGTTTTTATTAGCTGCAATAACCTCTCTATGATTGCACTGTAAACTGTTCCAGCCATCAGATTTAAAGGAACAAACCTGATATTCCTAAGTCCACTTAGTGGAGGCTAAGAATATGAAAAATATTATAGAAAAGGTTATTGATTGCAAGTAAGAAGGATAGTTGCCTTCCTTCCTACAGTAATTCTAGAATTTGTCTTGAGTTATTCAGGCTTTTGGGAGCAAGTTTGAACTCCTATGAGCATAATCAACCTGAGAAGCAGTTAGTGGAAAATTCCTATCCTCATGACTAACTGCCAGCATTTTTAATGCTGTATGTTAACTTAGTCTTGTTTTAACCTGACCTTCTGAAATGAAGGTTTACAATAGTGTGACTTGAGCCATACAGAAGAGGGCTCTCAACAAAGTTCTGCTAGTTAAGCTGTGGCCAGGGGCTCCAATGTCACTCTTGCTAATAATACCTTAGCTGGGGGGGGGGGGGAAAAAAAAAAAAAAAGCAATAAATCTCATCAGGGCTTAAAAAGGGGGTGGGGGAGAAAGAAAAAGGAAGGTGAAGATTTTATCTTCAGGTACCATATAATATTTAAGTACCACTTAGGAAAAAGGCAGCAATAGGAAACTTGAAGATAGTTTTACCCACAGAAAACAATTAAAAATATATCTATAAACACCAGATTTCAGTACTTAAAATGCTGCTATTTTGCTCGCTTCTCGAACTCCACTCAAGTAAGCTCCTGTAACGGTCTGAGGAAAGTGCCTGTTTGTGGCCTGTATTTAAAAAAAACAACAGTTAATTGTTTCTCAAACTATTACAACAGATAGCATGTCAGTTTATAAAATCAGATTTGTTTGCCTTCAGCCTATACCAACATTTTTTAAAGCCACAGAAAACTTCTTAGAAGGAGTTTAGGAGGAAATATTGAAGATTTTTAGAAACTTCCAAACTTGCAAGCAAGTCAACTAGAAAAATCAGCAGTCTGTTTTGCCATCTGCACTTCAGTGGGACAGGTAAGTTCTGCTCCAGTATAGAATGCACCTGTACCATCAGCAGCACGCGTTTGTTGTGTTACTCACAAATAGAGTAACAGACAGTCTGACTAAAAATACAAGTGTACAGGATAGTCATGTCATGCTCTGCACCTCTTGGTTATGCAGTTCACTCCTGACCCAAAATACCTGGCACTGTCTGTGCTCAATAATAATATGAATAACGAGGGTTCTGTGTCAAAATCAAGAAACATTAGGATATTTGTATAACGGAATATTTACACGCTACCTCTAGCTTAACGCTGGTGGTTTGCAGAAGACAGCCTTTCACAAGTGGAGTCCCCATCCCTGGAGGGATTTCAGAGCTGTGTAGATGAGGTGCTGAGGGACATGGGGTAGTGGTGACTTGGCATTGCTGGGTTAATGGTTGGACTTGATAATCTTAGAGGTCTCTTCCAACCAAGGCTGTTCTGTGATAAGGAATAATTCTCCAGTAACCTTAATCAACAAGTAACAAAGATACTTACCTCACCAGCAAAAAAAATCTTTCCTTGTATGTCTTCAGCAATAATGTCATAAGCTTCACCGCTGCCACCCGTTTTTACAAAACTGTATGCCATCTGGAGCCAAGGGTCTTTGCTCCAGCGAGTAACAAAAAACTTCACTGGGTCAGGAACCTCCTGCGTAAGCAAAATAAAGTTACATGCTGCAAAAAAAATGCGCATAATTGCATGCTTTTTTTCCCTCATAAACGGTTTCTTGTAAGCTTTAGAGTATGTGAATTTATTGCAATGCGGATTAGATCACATTCCAGAATTGAATTCCAGTTTTCTTTATTATACTACTAACCACAAAGATAGTTTTCTTTGCTAGACTTGCCTTATGTCTGTTTTGAATGCAGCAAATCTGGATATTGTAACATACCTACAACTACACATGAGAAAAAAAAAATCTCAAAATATGTCTATACTCTTGCAACTAGATAAAATACCAATATCAGCATTATTTCCCATGTTTGTGTGTATAATGTAAGGACTTTCCATCTTCATAAGGCATGATGCTTTGTCGCTTCTAGCTTGTTAAATCTCAAAGTGTAATCTTCAGAATGGAGATGATTTTATTCCACTGGAGAAATAACATTACTTACATGTAAATATATGTACATAGATGTAGAGGGGGAATCACAATCAAATTCATCTACCAAAGCTTTTTATGATGTAGTGGAAGCGGTGATGACCAAAAGAAAAATTTGGAAAAAGTGACAGATTTGTGTTACCTGCCTAAAGGACTGATTTTAATTTAAATTTTCCTTTCCAAAAGCACTTGGAAGGATGATATTTCATTTCTGGTTTTCAGTGCATTACTGTTTTCCTTCAGACAGATCTAAGATACTTGAATTCACATTCTTCATGCAAGAGACCAGGCATTGTGGTTTCAGTGTATCTTAAAGGAGGCATATTCCCTCAAACTGACACACAAAGAAAATCAGTTTCCAACGCCAAAAGTTTTGCTATACATCATGAAGCAATATGATCAAAAGCTTTACCTCTGTTGGCAAGTTAATTCAACTCTTAAGAGGTTCTCTTACCTGCTCCTTAAACAGCTCTCGAAGTACAGTCATGCACTGTTGCAGTACTTGTTTATCATCCAAATTCTTAACAGTTGTCACAGCATCTCCAGTGACCACTGACATTAAAATGCTTTCTTTGCTCTAAAACCAACACATTAATGTATGAGATAACCTAATAATTTGGAAATTATTAAGTGTTTCTTGAAGAGTCCCTCTTAATTGGCATAGACAGATTTTCAGCTGCAAAGCAACTTTTGTTCTGGAGGAAAGTGGGTTTGATTCCTTAGAATAAAGGAAACAGGATTTTTAGCTGAGTTAAATAAGGGAACAGAAGTCCTAAACTAGAAGTGACTGGTAGACTTTTCCCCACATTAGTACCTCTGCAGTCAGGTAGTACAGGCTTGTTTTCAAGATAGTTTGAGAATAAAAGCATTAACTTGCTTGTATATTATTTTGTATCCCAATGTAGGAAAACATTCCCATTTATTACAATGAAGCATCAATCAGCTTTTTCTTGGGAAGTAACCCTACTTTCACTTCTTTTAACCATTTGGGGGGTGAGGGGAAGAAGAAAACTTGCATTGTTCAGTAATTATTGCACCTAGACACCAAGCTGAAGGGCCAACAGAGAATACAGCTAGCATCTGATACCTCTGGATCCATGTCATAGAAAACACTGAAGAGCCCACGCTGACTGGAATTGGGTGGAACGTGACCAAAAAAATCAGCTCCTTGAATTTTACTGTCCCAAAATCTGTAAGGGAACTGCAAGGCAATCTAGAGAGAGAGAGAGAATTTACACCGGTCAAATACACAACTTTTCAGTATTCTTCTGAAATAGTTTATGTATTTATTAGGTCAAAAGGACCTGGAATAAGCATATTATTAGAATTTTGGAAGATCTAAGACAATCAGGAAGGCTTGCTCAAAATTAGGCACAAAATGTTTAAGATGTGAAGTGATTCTGCAAACTGTCTCTTTAAAAAAACCCCATACATGTGATCCCCAAGAGCATTTTGCTTTTCAGGGCTGCTGTAGATAAGTAAAACGAAATACACAATAAATCCTGAGAAACAAGCAGCAAAAGCAACAGGGACAAAGCAGCCAATGTTTCTATGAAAAGAAAATGAAATATAATCTGAAATTACCTACCTTCTCAATGACTCCTGCTCCCAAACTATTAATGGCTTTAATTTTTTTTTCTGACAGCAGAGGATTAAACTGAATGGCATTTTTCTGAAGAAGGGCCAGCGGTACCGTCACTAATACCTGAGAGAAATAATTACAGTCACAACAGCAGCAAGAGCTGAAATCTGCACGTAAGACTGACAGCATCCTCTTAACTATCTTGGATTATTCTCGTAGGATACAGCATAATACTCACCAGGCATCTCTAGATGAGTGTCTGGTTTTACTCCTTATGAGTGGGAAACACATGCCTTACAATTCAGGTGAGAACAGATCCTGCAGTTCACTGGTTTTAAGTTGTAGTCTGTTGAATTGCTTGTATCAGAGTAGCCAACCAAGCTACTAATTTCAATACATGCTGTAAATTATAGTCAATGGCTCTCAGATTAACAAAACCACATTTTTGAAAGGATGCAAGATGGTCATTGGTTTGGTTTTAATTGCTTGACAAATCTCTTCTCTTTCAAATATGCTTAGTAACACTGTTGATATAATTCCAGTGTTGATCAAGTTTATGTATCATTTTAAAAATTACTAAAAGCTAAATTATGCATCACGAGGCAGGTGGGGATCCTGGACATAAGGGAATCTGAGAAATATGGACTGTCAAGTCCTGAATACCAAAGGGAAACGCTTTAACAGGGCAGATTAACATGCTAAATGGAATAAAGCTGAGCAGGGAATGGAACCAGGTAACATAACTGTCATTGCAAAGACCAGATAAAAATCTGTTTGCTTCACATTTTTAGCACTACCTTTACAGTGCTTAGTTCTTCAAATCGACCTGGTACTCAAAACTCAAGCATGCTCAACAAAAAACAGGCTCTAGGACACTCAAATGCAGGTCACTAGAATATATGAGTTTTCATCTTTGAGTGGGAAGAAATTGGACTAAATAGTCTTCTGAGGACAAAAAAAAAAAAAAAAAAAGACAAAAAGAACATGTATTGTGGTCAATATTGTTCTTGTATTCCCCAAAATCCTTAATCTTGAAGCATCCTGGGTACCTTTTGTGTTGTCCACACTGTTCCATCTGCAGTAGTGACCTGTACTTCTTCACCAGAATAGTCAATACTCTGTACCTATTGAAAGACACATTGAAGAAGATTATACTGCAACATATACGTATGCAATGCAAATTCAGACAAGAATAGCTAATATAGCAGTAGTCTGCAAACTAGAAATTGAAGAACACAAATTTCCAGGCAAATATTGAAGCTGAAAAAGAAAAATCATCATGATTCTAGCACATAAGCTCATCATATCGTAATATTTAAGTACTGGTAGTCCTCAAAAAGGATTTCCAGAAATACTGAAATTGTCCTTTCTTTTCTTAAAGACAAGTCAAATTAATCACAGGCACAGATTTGCCTGGTCCAAAAGAATACACAGATATGATTGGGGGCTTCAAAGCAATCCAAGACAGGCACTGCATCAACATTTTCCAGACTCACTGGGAAATTCAGCCGGATGTCCAGCCCTTCTGCCAATTTATCAATCACAGTCGAATATCCCACCGTTAGTAGAGTGTGATCTCCAGCAAACTGGGCAAAAAATTCATTGTGGTCCCACGAGCGTGCAGATACCTGTGGACAGAACAGAACTAGCTGTCTCTACTGGTGAGGTGACATAGGTACTAGCAAAAGTCCCCCAGTTTAGAAGAAGCCACTCTAATTCCCTTCGCAACTGGAAGGAAAAAAAAGTGTATCACCAGCACATAAGGCAGCACTAACAAAAGCAAACACCTTATTTACCCAAGGCCACTACACAACACATGGACTGCTGGATTAACAAATGGCATGGTATGGGTTGGCCACTAGCAGGTAATTTATAGTTCTTGGTAAAGAAAACAAGGAAAGGAATATAAGAATTCCAGTGGATTGCAGTGTATTTATTTCAGTTTTCCATCTCTAGCAAAGGAATCAGATTTTACATTCAAATACTTTTATTTCAAAGAAAAACAGAAACATTTTATTTCCCAACAGGAAGCGGAAAAATAACATGCCAAAAAATCTCAATGGATTTTTTCTGTTGCTTTGAAGCTTCTTCCATTCTATCTTTCATTGACCTTCTCCCCCCACCCCTGCAAACCCAGAGTTGGTACAGTAGTGAACTTTGCACTGAGTAATCACCACTTAGCAGTGAAAAATCTGAAGCAATTCTCAAGCTGCTATTCAAGTGCTAGTCCCTTTCACTGCAGTTGCATTTACCTCATATGTGGACTTTAAAATTGAAGGTAAGATAACATCTCTTTTATATCCCGACTGCTCGTGAAGCGTGAAAGCTTGACATAGCAAAATGTTTTCTATTGACTGCCCTGGGGTAGCATTGTCTTGCAGATTTTTGTTATGTGTTTATGTGCTTCTCAGTTCAGATTTGTGCATCTCAATCACATATCAATCAGCTGTCCCACTACCGTGGTACCACTGACCCTAAACATCTTTAACCTAAGCAACAGGACTGAGTAAATAATGCACTGCAAACAACATTGTACTTTGAAATTTCCTGAACCTGTTTGGTTAAAATTGAAGTCGCAGAGAATGCCAAGTATCACATAGTCAACAGAATACCTAGGAGTGGTGAACTGGGGCCCACCGTCAGGGTGTTGGAACACTTCAGAAGTTAAATGCATTAAGTCTCAAGATCATAGAATCACAGGATGGTTTGGGTTGGAAGGGACCTCAAAGCTCATCTCGTTCCAACCCCCTGCCATGGGCAGGGACACCTCCCACCAGACCAGGTTGCTCCAAGCCCCATCCAGCCTGGCCTTGAACACTGCCAGGGAGGGAGCATAGAGATACCTAACAAGGTAGAGAAATACCTCAGTTTTTAAACACAGAACTGAGAAGCAGAAGTCACACACAACATCCGAGGAAGAGTAACTCTCCTGTGAATTCTACCACCCAGCATCTCAGCAAAACACCCTACTCCACTGCACCATCTACTCACAACTCCTACATTAAAGAGGATCTCGCTGGAAGCATGTCATGAACTCCTATCGGATTACCAAGGGCAGTGCTTGACTCTGTGTCTCAATGCTTTTGAAGACCAGCTTAGGCATGTAGGAATAGTTCAAGGATAGCTGATTCTTCCCTTGGGGCCATGGGATGGATCAGATGACTTCTCAATGTTACTTCCCTATTTTCTATGAAGCTCAACCACTTCACAACACAGCTGTCAAAACTCACCTGAGAGAGATTGCTGCCACAGGCATACTCCAAATTACTGAGATGGAACTGTAGTACTTTTTCTTCCAGCTCACTGAACTGGATACCAGACTCCTGAATAAAGGCTTTATAGATCTCGTGTATTTTTTCTGTGAAAAAACATGTTTAAAGTAAGAATACATCATGATTCATCAGAAGTCCTACTGCATTTCAATATGCTGCTCTCTGCATCACAAGATTTTCAAGCTTAGTGCTAATTTGCACTAAGATGTTTTTCCTCTCATAGAAAAAAAATGCAAGATCTTTCCGGTGATAAAATAGAACTCTGTTTAACCATAGGTTTCCCTAGTAAAATATTTACAGCTTCAGGGGGGGGAAAAAAAAAAAAAAAAAGGTAACATTATTTCAAAGAATTTAAAAAATAAAAGAAACACTGCAACAGCAGAGCTGGGTTAGCCAGTTGAGATGTGAGAAATTAATTGTTCAGCTATCATCAATATACAGTTGAAGATATTTCAAGGAAATTACACTTTAAGATAACGGAGAATGCTTGATTTTTACAAAACCAAAAGAGCTGAGAAATTTGATCCGAGGGTTCAATGAAGAACATAGGAGCTGCTAATTCTGCCTTGCAGAATCCATGCGGAAAAGATTTGGGAGGCAGACATTTCTGAGCAAGTTTACTTTCAGTTGCTGAATATGCCTGCATGCTGTAAGTGTTGTGGGAGGCGTTACCAATGGAGATGGGACTATTGCCAGCAGAAGGCTTTGATCAGGCTCTTTTTTAGACAGATTAGTCAAAAAGTAAAAGAGTTATGGCTAGCTCTGGCCTGCTTCAGCAAGAAGCAAGTCTTTTGAACTGCTAGTGCCAGCAGTTATACTGAAAAAGCCACCTCATGAAAACAAGATGCTACATCAGAAGTATTATAAAAACCTTCAAATTAGGTTTCTTTAAAAGTTTCAAGTGACATTTTGGCCTGTGTGGATACGACAGTCAATCTCCCTTTGTCCTCCACAGAGCTAGGTTATCACTGCTGGATCTAAGGTCAGATGTACAGCCATACACTTCTAAAAACGCCCAATGTAAAAGCCAATTTAATAGAAAACTTTGTGAAAAGAGCCAACATCTTCACTTTGCAATACATCTCCCACTTACCACCAAGAGGAACGTCATGATGTTGGGTTTTATCTTTTCTCCACTCAGAGACGACATCTAGGATGGCATTGAAATGAAAGTCCATACGTTTATCAATAGTGGGATCTGTTATCCTTCCACCTTCCTGGATCAAGTCACATTTCTCCCCTAGTTTGTGCATTTTAATGCCAAGCTTAAGAAAAAGACATTTTATTGCTTTTTAAGTATGGAAAAACTACAGTGCCTAGCCTGCTCAAAGTTATTTAAAGTAAGGTGAATCCCTCAGGTTTAAGTGATGCCACTTAGAAAACATTCATGTCTTTAAATAATTAGATTAACTCAAACTCTTGTTCTCCTAAAACTGGAATACCAACAATCCTTCTATCTATTAATTGTCCACATACTGTTGTTCCTTGCTCTTCCATCCTTTTCTTTATCAGAAATTCCCAGAAACCTCATCTCCAACTTTCCTATCAGGCCAGGAGCTAGTACAGAGATGTTTGGTCTGGTAATTGAAAACAATGAACCAGTCTTCTTCATTTCTACCTCACCTTAGTCTCTAAATCACCATTAAAATCAGTTATTTTGTACAGCTTACTGGTGCCTGATACCCGAGCAGTTCCCTGCATTCAGAAATTGGCAGAATGTTGCTTGCCAGTTACCACTGGTTTTATTAACAACCAACCAAAGAAAGAAATTTGGAATTAAACCTAGTTATCTTGCTCCGCTTGTCCAACTTGTATCAAACACACAACAGAGCTAAATCAGAATAAAGATGTTCTTATGTTCTACAGAGTCAGTCTAGAGAAAACAGCACAAATATAGGGCTAACTTGTTCCCAGGACCTCATTACTTAGAGTGCACTCCAGTGTTTTTCACATATCCTCACATCTCTCTAGGCTGTTGGTCACCACTGCAGATCTTTTCTCAAGATACACTTGTACTTGGAATGAGAGATGACATGAAATGACCATGAAGGGATGGGCACCCAAGGTGTATTTAGAAGGCATTGCTCCTCACCTCATAACTAAAACATGATTAAAAAATTTTTTTTAAATCCTTGATGACACTGCAGAGCACTAAACAGTTAAAACAGCTGGGGCTGGATTTGCATGCCTCTCTGAACAAAACCCATATTCAGGTTCCGCTTGGAGAAACTTGGCTTCCTGCCCAAAAAATAAAACCCAAACCAAACCAACAAATTTGGAAAAAAAAATAATAATAAAATCTAAACTGCATTGTGTTTGCATCAGTAATTGTTGGACACATTCATCTTAACTTGTACGGAACTGAACTAGAAATATAGAGGCTGAGGAAAGGCAAGCCTGACACAGAAGTAACAAAGCAATAGCCTCCCACAGTGAAGTCTTCCTCAGCTCTAAAGAAGTCTGCTGGGGACCTTCTACATCGCTATCTCCAGAAAATGGGAAAAAAAGTGGTTTCTTCTGGTTCTGCAGCTGAAGCCACCTTGTTTTTCTTTACATAACGTGCCCAAAACCATTCTACAGCCCTTCACTGTCCCCAGCTGTTACCAAAGATATAACAGCAACACAGAGTTTACTTAAAACGCAGGACAGTGTTTTAATCATGTCATGGAAAAGGACTCCCACCCTTACCCAGCCACCCAAACCTGGCTTTAGCGACAGTTGTTTACTAGTGATTATGCATGACCGCTGCAGGGAACCCACTTGCTCACACATTAGTGCCATTGGGTTGTTGACACATCCATTGACGATTTGGGCACCTCTTCCGACAGTGACTCCTTTGAATGTCTTATCGTCCCACACTCGTCCACCAATTCTGTCTTTAGCTTCTAAGACAATGACCTATGACACATTGCAACTTAGTAAATGACAAGATTTGATTATGTTAAACATACCTATTCAACTCCAGAGCAAAGGAGAAAATAAAACAAGACCCCAAGCAATCCAGCTATGCCAGCAGTCTGAACTGGATATAGTTCATTTATGGATTTAAATTGTCTTTTAAAGGTTACCCTTTGGGATAGACACATATAAAGTAATCATGCTTTCAAGAAACAACATGTCTCCCCTATCCTCCTAGCCCAAAAGCAGAGGAAGTCTGATTTTTAAGTAATGTACTCTAAAGTTTCTTACCTTTATTCCAAAGTTGTGCAGTTGCCGGGCTGCTGCTAATCCTGCTGCACCAGCCCCAATGATAATGACAGATTTCTAAACAATAATACAAGATTTAAAGAAATAAAAATAGTTAGAACTAAAATAGAAATTATCACTGCTCACATATTTTTCTTCTTGCTAAAGTTAAAATCACCTGTAAGGTCTCAGAAGTGGTAACTTTAAAGATGACAGTGTATTTAATATAGAGAAAAGATCATCCGTAGCTTTGAAAATAATTACAATTTTTAAGGACTTTAAAAGCAGATGTCTCAAATTTTTTTAACAGAAACACCTGAAGTTATCAGTCAAGCAACAAATAACATTAGACAAGAAACACTTACCTTGTAATGATTTCAGCCACACATTGGGTTGACCAGGAAAAAGTATTTTATAAATTGAAAACATATAGAAATACACTTTTCAAACGCAAATCAACTTACAATTTCTAGGAGATATTCCACTACAGGATACATGAAGCTGGTAAATTTCTGTGTGCTGTCAAGCAAATTGCTAGTCATAAATATATACCCTTTACTCATTGTTCTTGCAGACCTATATGGAATAGGAGTTTCCTCCCCTATGATATAAAAAGGTAAAACCATGAGAAGAACCTGAGTGTACTATATATTCTTCATGTGATTAGATGTAATTTTTACATAAATGGTTGGAAGGATAGGTAATGAGTAAAAAATCCAACACTGTGCCACATAGCTTTATAGCATATAGGGATTATTACAGCAACTTACATTGTGGTATTCTTTAGGAAGAAGATACTGGTCAGGACTGACTGATAAAATCCCTGTATTAATTAGTCCTTTCCTTGTCATAAAATAAAGTATCCTCTCCATTTCCTGTACACAGCGAATACGCACAAGCCCCCGAACAATGATGTGATGGATACATTTTTGAGGGGTAAGAGCCTCCTGCAAAGGAGAAACAAAGAATAGGAAGTGTTGATTTTCTAATATTCCAATTTTTTTTCCATGCATTTAAATGAGATTTAAACTGTAAACCAGATGGTAAAAATTAATCAGGAATCGGGCTTCTGAGAGTGTTTTAAAAGCAAGTTTTGTGGAAGTTTCTTGCTAGCCAGCGTTACACAGTAAGATAACAATTTATTAAGCTAGATTAATATGGAATAAAAGCAAATGAGTCTACAAGATACTCTTGCAAACTCCATGGTGGGCTTCATTAGCACAGGAACGGTATTGAAATGCATCCCTGACTACGAAATGAATCTACCTGGTGGTAATGCTCACAGTGACATTCCACTAAAATCCATTCCAAAACGGCATTCCAAATAAAAAAACAGATTAATATCCAAAACCTTCACATAAATACATCAGTATCTGAAAGCTTCAGTAGGTGGAATTCCAGCAATTCCATTGAAGGCAGTGTCATACGAGTTAGCATAAGTAACAAGACAATCACTTCCCTGTCCAACAGTCAAATGAAAAAAAAAAATATCTTAAAGCACCCAAAACCACTGTTTGGCAATGTTCAAGCATCCCTTTACAAGTTAATAGCTGGGCAGACTCGGTAGAGTTTTAATACTTTTAAAACTTCTGTATTTTACTGCAAAAGAAGCTCCTAGGCATTGAAACTAAACCAAAAAAACCCAACCCAACAAACCTCCCCAAACCAGCCAATCTTAGAATGGATTTTCAAAAGCATGGGAGCAATTTTTCTAGTGCATAAGGAGATGTCTAAGAAGAGCATCCACATCCCCCCAAAAAGTAGCTATTATTTGTAATCAGATTAACTATTAGCATCTCTTACCTTGCAGTTTGTGTACCAGAGAGCCAAAATCAGGTTTCTCAAAGCCAGGTACATGGTAGGGTCTCGTGAATATTCTGGGAACTCATAGAGCTCATCCAGTTCCATGACATCTGGCCTCACACAAAGTGCTTTCCCACATTCATTGGGCTGGTAAAAAGGCTGGAAATACTTGTTCATGCCTGCAACTGAATGAAAACACACCAAGAACTAGTCATATTCCATTGTATCTTCATGGCATCCTTCTCCCTCCAAGAGCATCCATTGACCTCACACAGATAAACAACTAACAAAGCTTTCCAGCTTCTAGCCACCTTCAGAATGATTTCATTTATATTGCTCTCCCTTCTCCTATCCTATAGGCTGTGCAGAATTAATTATTGTCCTACTACCTGACGGGTACATCTTGGACTTATCAGAGCTGAAGTTTTGTCAGAGAAACAGTAAGTGCCCTCAGATGCCACGATGGAACAAGTCTAAGGTCTAGCATCACTGTACAGGCTCATGCAGTCGTCTGAACCCCTTTCATCTTCAACTCCCAATACTGCCCAGAGTGGGTAGTAACTAAAACCAATCATCTTCCACGTGCAGTACTGGTAGCTCTGCGTAATGAAGTTTTCTGTTTGTTAAGCAGATAAATATCCATTGAATAGATGAACAGATTTATTTTCAGCACTTAAGGAGAGCAAAGCCTGCAAAGACGACACGGACGCTGAAGCTTCCTCAAAGCACTCTCTGAGATGATTATGGAAATCCTGAATTCCCTTTCTCCACACCTGACCTACCCTGCAGGTCCGCACTCCCAGGCTGGCGGTCCCAGAGCTGTCATTAGCAAAAAAATTAACCTCAACAGAATCTGAGTGCCTTAAGAAACCAAATCTTTTCCCCAAAGATCCAGAGTATCAAAACTAGCGGAATCATGTTTTCTTTAGATAAATCTCTATTTCCTTAAGAACGCAAACAATCTTTAAGTACCTGCATGTTAATTTCCCATTTCTATAAACAAGTGACAGGTGGTAACAAAAACCCTGTGCAATCTGTGCTTACTCCCTAAAGAAATGCCATAGAAGGTGTAATACCTTTATCTTACAGCGGAATAACTTGCATCAAAGAAGTACAGAGGCAGTCACAACACGGGGAGTGTGTATTAGTGCTGAGAACAGAACCAGTATTTCTGGATCAGGAGCATTAAGTGCCTTATAAACTCAGTTATAAGACAAGATTTATCACACCTATTTAAGCAACAGAGCCCTGCAGATGGCCCTTACCAGTCAAATTAGGCACGCTCTTTAAGTGCTCTAACTTCACAAGGTTGGATTCACCAGGTAACCGATTAGTGCTGGTACAGGATGGACTCATGCCCACGCAGTCTGGATAATATGCAGCTAGAAAGGGAGCTGCCACACTGTCTTTCAGCAAAGGAGGGAGTATGAGCATGGAGTACCACCAATGGTCTGAAACTTCAGCCACTCTCTGGCCAAGCGGAGAAGTGAAGGAAAGAGGGGAGAAGAGAACACGTCAGTACTTTTAAAACGTTGGAAAATGAACCAATTCCCCCCCCCCTCCAAAACTGAGACCAAAAAGCACTAGCAGTACCAATCTCAGAACTGCAAGTCATAAAGACATTTTCTCTCCCTCTTTCCCCTTCCTCAGCCTGACACAGAAAACCTGTAGCATTAACCTCTTCCTCAGAAAAGGAGCTGAAACTTCACAAACCACGCCCACGTGGAAAGCAAACAGATGAGACATGCCATGACAATGCATCTATACCTTATCAGGCCCTTTAGAAAACATTTACAGTTGTTTATGCATCCAGAAATCTGAACTTAGAAAAGTCTTGGCTAACTGATCAATTTAATTTAGATTCTGCTATCCTCATCAAAGACCTTCTAAAACCCTAACAAATGCTAATGATTCAGCAGCCTTCATTTACAAATCAAACATGCGTGAAGGAAACAAAAAACCACAAAGCTTCTACAAGAGTCAACAATAAGCTTGAACATGTTTCCTGGGATAGAGGTACCTGGGTACACTTGGCAACATTGGGTTATTGAACATCAGATCATACTAAATCTGAAATGCAGGGTTACATGATCATAAACCCACTGAAACACCAATGTCAAGTCCAGTTTTATCTATGAGGGAGAGGAGAGAGAAAACATGTTTTGATGTTTTCTCACAGTCTTCAAAAAGAGGAGACTAGCTCGACTAAAGACAGAAACCACCTGAAAGACAGGGAGATTTTAGGATGGGAAATTTTATTTGAAAGCTGGCAACTGAATACTGTTTTGCCTGATCAAAAATGAGAATTAGGAGTGAACCTTGAATCACAGGCCACAACTCAAACACACCAGAAACCACCTGAAAGCTAACTGGTATGGTAAGGGAAAAGAGGAAAAAGATGAGCAAGTAGAAGGCCCTAGGCTCTGTTGCAAATAGTGTCTGAGAGCTGCCTGAGCAAAATGCGTAAATAGTACCGTAATTGGCCAAAGGATCAAGAAAAGGAAAGAAACAGGCCGTGCTTTAAGACTGCTTTCGTATTCTAAGACAAATGAGGAGGAACAGCCACTACTCACCAAGTCCTCAGGCATGGAACACTGGTCTGAACCCTCAGTCTGAAAGACAAGTGAATGGTATCAGAGCTATTCTCAAGCTGTACAACAAAAAGTAAACGTAAACGAAAGTAATTTGGCCATGGCATAATCCTTTAAACTTAAAAACCAAACCAAAATATGTATTGGTGTTAGCCTTCTGTAGCAGAGGTGATTACATTAGTAAAAATAATAGAGAAATGCGAAATTAAAATCACAACATGCCATAAAACCGAAACACTCCAGAAAATGCTCCTCATTTATTAAATTGTTTCTACTGAGCAGACATTAAAATACACATTTTTTTTCCCCATGAAATTTAGTGGAACACTGCAATGAACAAGTGGGGGAAAAAAGGGAATTATATAGAAGAATGCTGAAAAGATTCCACATTTTCCAGAGAGACTCTTCCAGTCCAGACTATAAAAGAAGTTTCTCATTTATTTTAAGAGGATCTATATCACAAAGTGCTAAGATGAAATGCTGACCCTTCTGATTTTCACATGGTCAGTATTTTCATGTTATGTCTTCAACTATACAGATTCTATGGCACTATAAGGACACTTTCAAATTCCAGGAGTTATCTTCACACCAAAGCTGAAAGTTTTCATGTAAAGCCCCATGACAAACTCACTAGAAATTAATAAAAGCCCACTGAGCTTTTCAACTGCTTTCTTCAATAACGAAGCATGGCTAAACCAAACCAAACCAAACATTTGGGTGTATGTCTTATTTTGTACATGCTGATAATCTTTCCATAGCTTCAGAGTGAAGGAGTTTACAATTGACTGTGCAGAGAAAAAGTATTCCAGATACTTCTTTCTTGACATTTCCACTCAGGAAACAAAAAGCTTGAACAGCGTGGAGACGTGTCACCATGCAGCTCTCCAGGCTGCCAGACAATTGTTTTGGCATTAGAAACATTAAGCAGCAAAGAAGAAGAAATCGATGCCTGCAAACAACAACAAAATCAACTTCTTGTTAGTTGCAATATGAGCAAAAATCTTCTGTGTTACCTTGGTGGAATTGTTCAGTTTCATACCACATCTGTAGGTTTTTGCTATTTGTGGTGTCAGCTGGATTTCCTTTGTCAGCTGACGCCATTTACCACAGTCTGGCTTTGTGCACTGCACCTACAAGGCAAAAAACAAGCATGTTTTTACTTGTTGGTGTCTGATCACAGATAAGATTAATGAAGCATAACTAACCCATTAGAAAGGAGATGGAGGAAGTTGTCAAATATGATTGTTGAATTCGTTCTCATGTAATCCTCAGGTCACAAGTAAGACATACAGAAACCTCATGCCTATCTCCTGTATGGCTGAATTTCTCCACAGAACCTAACTCCAAAATTAATTCAAGACCCAGTTACTATGGTCTTCAGTGGGGTTTGCAAGCATTACTGCAAAAACACTTTGTCCTCCGCTTCAAAACCACCACCACCACACTTTCTTCCATTCTGGTCTCTCTTCTTCTGCTCTCTACTAGGGAAACACAAAATCTGTTTTGGAAGTCTTTCACACTCATGCTTTCCTATAGCTGATCAGAACTATTATCTTGAGCTTTTCTACAGTCCTCTAAAATACTGGAAAACCCCCACAAAAACTCAGCTGACCTGCTGCTTGAATATGCAACATCAGAAACTCACATCGGAACATCGCATTGAAATATACCCTACTAAATAAATCACCCTCCATCTTACCCAGTAAGGAAGCTGTTGATCAGCCATGAAGGCTTTAGGACTGGGCTCACTTTTACCATTACTTGTCCAAATCCTTTTCCAGGCAGTATATTTCTCATAACCATCTTTATGGCTAAGAAGAAAAAGAAAACAGCAAGCAGTCAGAAAATGGAATATTTAGTTCATTTCAAGCAACGGCAGTTATTCCAAAATTAAACATTTTATATAAGGACAGAGAAATAAGGTCGTAGAGAGTCCTATATTTTTCCTGTTAAAAAAGGAGAAAGTCAGGGTTCTTACAATAGCAATAAATTGCATGCTGACCACTATGTCCTCTTGACCATAAGCATACTTCTCCATATCTAAGGTCTGGACTGAGCTCGGTGAGCCTGACCAGAGTCTTCACAGTCACTGAACCCCAAGAGTTAAAGGTCTGCTCACTGATTTGATGTTACAGAGAGGCAAAGGTCTCCCAAACTCACATTGTAAAGTGAATTTGGTTTATAAAGGAAAATAGATGTAATTAAAACTGCTCTCATAATTAAAATTCTCTGATGTTGTTTTGAAAAAGACAAAGGCTTGAGAATAACTGCACACACAAAGCAGCCTGCTTAAAGTAACTGGTTTTGTTCACGCTGCTCTGTTTAGACTGATACAACACCTTCCATAGTCCATACAACACCTTCAGTTTTAGCACCACTATCTAAGCCTCGCTTTGAGTAAAGCAAGCACAGAGGACAACTCTTTGCATTACTTTTATGTATGTGATGTTCCAACAGTTCCAATGTCTGCCAAATTTTAATAAGCACTAAAAAGGCAAATCTACCTTCGGTAATAGTGGTCAAAACATTCATTGCAGAAGTGTTCCCCACAGGAAAGATGATACCACCTAGACGTATACCCATTTTTAGCACATCTGTAATGCAGGAGACAAAGAAATCGGTTTAAGATACAAAAAAATCTTTCTATTGACAGTAGCACATTCTAGAACGTGAACAAAATATTCAGGACAAGCCAGGGCTTTACGTTACATTCACGAAGGCTGACTTGCACAAGGCACTACAGTCATACAAATAACAATAAGATCATTTCGATTGTCTCAAACATTTCCAGTTTCCAAACTAAGCAACACCAGATGCAGAGGAGGCAAAATGTACACAATGTGCAGCTTTATAGTTGGTCTGGCTCCCAGCAACCTCCCGCTAACAATGGTCAGCTGAGCCTGTTCTTAGTACCCTTTAGGCAGACATTTCCTGAACATGAGAAACGTTTGCTCTTACAATATGTGCTGTGACACGCTAAGTATTTTACAAATGTATAAGAAGGCAAAGTCCCTCTCCATCAGAACTTACAGTTCCTTTACCTTGCTCCATTTTGTTCTGATACTAGTGTGGGGGTGAGAGGGATCATTTAAATTAGTATTTTTCTTGTATGTGCGATCAGTTGATTCCATAAATCATTACAATATCCTGTCCCCAGAACGACTGACAAAGCTATAAAGGCAAATCTGAACATAAAACAGATGTTGCCTATTTTTTTTTCACATGAGTTGGCTGCGATTTAAACCCAATGTGAGAAAACCCTGAGGAAGCAGTTACACACTCTGGGCATTTATTCCTTGTTACTCCCAGAAAGAAATATCCGTTAGCAAAAATTATATTCATCAGTCAAAGCAATCACTTTTCACTCTCACTAAACTCAATGAAATGCTTCAAGATAAATGCAGGAGGTAAAAAGCACAAGGTAGAAAGCAGCGACCTAAGCTGCTAAATAGCTAGCCATGAAATGATCTCATCTCAAATAAATAAAGTTGGAAGTATGTACTTGGGGGTGGGGGGTGGAAATAAAAATATTAAAATAACAATTCAAAATGATAACTAAGCAGTAACTATTGTTTCCTAAACATAAAGCATAATATCATCAGTGCTGATCTCTCAGGTGCTCATTTCCCCTACAAGTCTCTTAGGCAACTGCCAAAACACTTGGCTTTCCTGTGACAACATCCAGAACACGTTGACCTTGTGTCACCAAAGAACAATCCACATAGATAACTAAATGAAGCACTAAGTTATTTTATACCATTGGAAAATAAATAAAACAAGGAAAGTTTGTCTCAATCAACCAGGGAGGGAGGAATGCTATATAATTACAGTCTGCCTACTGCATAATGAGGTCTAATGTGTTGCTTATTATAGATACACCTTGCCAGTATCATGCATTCACTACCTCCAGGGTCAGAATGCAGAAGGACTTGTGCAAGTACACAGAAAGCCAACAACAACTTGAGAACAAAGAGTTTAAATAAGTACAACTGTCTCCCAAGACCCCAAAGTTTCAAGGTTAGAATCTCACCTCGGACTGCAAAACACTCCAATGAAAAAGGGATAAAGATTTTCTGCAGTAAGTGACCGTTTCATTTTCTATCTTGGAAGCAAGTTTAGCTTCCTCAGATTACACTAACACACTCTCAATTTCACAGAAGCAAGTCATGTTATTAATGGTGTCGTCTGGAACATAAGTAAGTGTATTCTAAAGATATTCTATATCTGAATTAGCAGCTTGCACAGTAGAAAACTATCCACAGCAGGAATAACTTGTGACGTTTTCTTGGCATCTTAAGACTCACATTAGTACCTTTAAATTCTCCCTCTACCTTTAGAAACAAAGGGATTTTTCAGAACAGAGTTAGGATCCTAAACTTCAGCTGCAAGTTTAGAAAAGTCCATGGAAAACACAAATAAGAAGAAACAAACCTTTCAGCTGCACTGGCAAAGCAAACGGGACATGTTGCAGTGCATCCAGCTTTTTCACACTTCCTATATTTCTTTTCTGACGCTTCATCATCATCATCTGCTGCTTCAGCCGCTTTCTTCTTCACCTAATAAAGAACAGCTGAAATCTGACCAGAAATGATACAAATGCATCTTCTACAAAATGGCATTCAGACAGTTTTGCAGCTTGTGGGTAGCATCAAATGGTTAAAATAGTACTAATAACATTTTTCGTGTCCATTGTGAAATAGCTGCAGCACGAAACAGCTGTCAAAGTAGGTCAGTTTTTCTACAAAAAAAAAAGAACCACTAAGGCTGGAAATGTCATTTAAAGCTACAAATGTCTTGCATTAGTCTAACTGATGCCATTGAAGAAATTATAAGCAAAGCTTCCAGTTTAAATCATATTTTAAGCTCCATCACATGATAATGAATCAAGCCTCATGCATTCATTCTATTTCTCCTTTAGGAAAAGAAAATATCTTCTTCACATACTCATTGATATCACTATTTGGCAATCTTATCTGCACCTCAAATAAAATACTAGGGTAGGCTTAAGGCTTTCTTTGGGCTCCGGATACAAAGCTGTATACCAAATGTCTCTCCTGGGCCTGAGAAGTACTGTGTGTTGTGTTGGTTTAGGCCTCCATCTGGATGGGCAGGCAGCTTTGTCTAGCTGTACAGAAATCTGTGATGGTATTTTTAACACATCAAGTATTTACAGGTTATATTGAGCATTCATCTTTTCTGTATACTGTTCACCAATGAAACACAGAATTAGCTAATTGTCCCTCTCCCTGGATACTCTAAGTCCTAACTTATCCACAATGAAGCCCACTTTCTTTATAAATGTCAACAGAAAATGAAAAATACCATGGCACAAACCCATGTGTTTTTAAATTATTACAAATACCTGTCTCCCAGAACTCCGCAGAGGAAGGTTGTCTGGAGACTGGTCTGAAGAGCATGGCTTTTTTTTCGTTCGTACCCTTCCAGTTGACATTGTATTATTAGATCTGGGGAAAAAAAAGAAAAAAAGAGGCAGGCAGTAGTTAAGAAAAAAAATTAAATTACTTGACTTTGCAGAGCTATCTAATCACCTGGGCAATACAGCCACTCATAATAATACTTTTGTCAGAGTTACCTGGGTAAGAAGCTGTTTAGCTTAGACTATTAATTCAGGAGGAAAATGGGAATGAGGCATTATGGGAAAGGAACAATGCTACTATTTTAAACTAAATTCGGAGTTAAGATTAGATCCTTGAGTACATCTTGACAGGCTGTTCCAGATCAGCATACCCTGGATTTCAATAATCTGATTTGCGTTACGTGAAGACCTGGACTGGAATTTGGGTTGGCAAAGTGAACAGACATCAGCTCATCATGCAAGCACTGAAATACCGCTCAAAGTAACGCTCCTCCTGCTAACAACTGATTTATTGGTCGCAAGAGATTTCCACTGTAAAGCACTTTTCCAAACAGCAGACCGAAGAGATGTTTAATACCAGGTGAACAACCAGCTCCAAGACTTGCACACCCTCCTATGAAAGGACATTTAAGTCTAAACTGCTGTTGCATTGCAATTATAGCTGGTCACAATACTACAAACTTTGCTGTTAAGCATATTATAGGAGAAAAGAAAAGGTTTACGCGCCAAGAGAGCTCTAGGTTGGTCTTTGACTACATTAGTGGGAACACGGAAAAAAACACAGTTTATCATGTAAGCTGGAAAGCATGGAGCGTGAGAAAGCATGCCATAGAAATATGAAATCATATTTAAAATTGTATTATCAAAGGCATTCTTTTCACAGGGAGTAAAACACAAATCAAGATTGCCTAGAGGAAGAATTAAATCTAAATGTGCTCCAGTACCGCAGTAAGGAAGTGGAAATAAAACCTTTCTAATGCAGCACTGCATCATAAATGTTATCTTGTTGTAGTAGGGATCAGTTTATATATTTTTAAAAAATATATTTGACACTTCTCAATTCTTTCTGTTCCATGCTGCATCTTTCTTGTTCCAGCTGACATGGTAGCAAGTAGCTGTGTTCTGGAATTCTGCTAAAAGCAAAGGTAACAGGAGGAGAGAACTGGCTACAAAGTTTCAAATTAAGCTGATGGAAATCATGTAAATTGGTGCTTCATTCTCCTCTCAAGACAGAAGAAATTGATTTGGGAAGGGAAATCACACAATGATATCTACATAAGTGAAAAATTAGTTCAGACAACCCAACACAAAAAAAATAAAAATAAAAAAATAAATAAATTGAGTAAGATAAATAAATAAATTCTTTTTTGTATGCACACCCTCCGCCCCCCCCCCCCCCCCAAATTATAACTAATTAGAGGAGGGAAAAAAGAATTAGGTCAATCTTTATTCAGTGTATGGGGGTGGATGAGGCTGGAGAGTAGAGAAAGAAAAACCAACCAGTTTCATTTATGTGAGATTTCCCTAAACTGCTGTGTAATGCCCCAGGAAATGGTGGCTTTTTCCACACCCCCACACACACCCCCAGAGCTTCCCTTCTGGATCAGTGGCACAATAGGATCTCTCTGTATCACCTTGGCTTCTGACACTTAGATAATCGTTCCTACGTGCTGTTGCCTTCACAGTCGGAGGCTATGGACTGAGCAGGGCACCAGGCAACTCATGTTGGTGACTGCCAGGTGGCCACGGGCTGCTGCGAGGTCCTTTATCCAAGAAGGGGAAAGGACACACAGCTGTTTCATTGCTTGTGAGGGGTTAGAGAAAGAAAAGGTGTCAGTTATCATTCACTAAGAAGTCTGGTAAAAATATTTCAGATTCAGAGAGGCCTCCTGTTTTGAAAGGCAGAGGTACAGAATCACAAAGGTTTTTTCTGTAAGCACTATGGGAAGGGGAAGAGGGAGGTGGGGAGGAAGAAGAGATCAGTTTATACATCGAACCATAAGCAAGGCTATTGCTTCCAGCTGTACGTCACTGTCCCCGCTTCCCCTCCCAAGGCAAACAGCACGCCCCCCAAAACCCCACAATTCTTTAAAGACCAAGCAGACATCGCTTACTTTACCAAGCTTTACCAGACTCTGCATCCTACAAACGTTACCTGGCGGGCTGAGAAAATCAGCCCTGTCCAAGAAGCGAAACGGTAACCCGCTGTCACACTGCAGTGCGGGACAGCTGTGTGGGGTCTGCCTGCACCGCTGGCAGCAAGTTTGCCTTGGGGGGTGTGTGTGAGAGAGAGAGAGAGAGGAAACGAGAGAACCCAGGGGCGGCGGGGCGCGGAGTGCGCGTCCCCTCAGAGCCCCTCAGCGCCGGGCGGGCTGACAGCGCCTCACGGCAGCCCTGAGAGGCCGCCCCGGTGACAGCGGGGTCCCGAGGGGGAGTCCCCGCCGGAGGGCTGTCCCCGGAGCGGGTGTCACCGGCGGGGAGGCGGGGGAGGTCCCCGGGGGTGCCGGCCGGCGGCGGGGGGAGGCGCGGCGAAGCCGCCTGGCACTCACCTGAGGGCCGGGTCACTCGGGGGCCGGAGACCACATTCAGGCGTGTCCGCGCCGCCTCCTGCTAGAGCTGCAGCGGGGAGGGAGGAGGAGGAGGAGGAAGAGGGAAGCGGGGAGATGAGGACGGGGACAGCGCTCGCACCTGCCCGGGGGAGGAAGGCAGGCGGCGCCCCGGCGGGCGCTGCAGCTGAGGGAAGGGGTGGGGGGTCACTCACCGCCACCGCCGCCATCCCCGCCGCTGTCCTCCGCCTCCCCGGTGCCGTGCACCCTCAGCCCGCCTCCTCCTGCCGCCGCTTCCGCTCTCCGCGGTGCGTAGCGAGGGGGCGGTCGGGAGGCGCCGCCCCGTCCCTGCAGCCCCCCGCGGGACCCGCCGCCGCGCAGGTACCCGGCCGCGGGGGGGTAAAGGTCCCGGGTCCCCTCCGCCCCGAGCAGCTCTTCGCCCACGGGCTTGAGGAGAGAGACAAGTGCCGGTATCTGCCCGCGCCGGGCCTAGGCCTGCGCCTCCCCCCGGGGCAGCGGGGCCGGGCCGCCCCCGGGTGCTTCCCCCTGAGGTGTGCTCGGAGCGGGCTGCACCCCGAGGGAAAGCCTCACCGGAGCCATCGACAGCAAGAGCTCTGTCACATTCAGCACGGCCACGCCGAGGCAGTCACCGAGTTATCATCCCTTAAACTGCACTACGTTGTTAGGAAGGAAGAGCCGGTTCCAAATGGTTCGCTGCCCGCGGGTAATTTTTGTCTCTCTCTCTTTCTTCCCGCAGTCCCTGGGGACGATGGAGCACCCCGCCGATGCACCCGCGCCCCCGGGAGGCTCCGAGCCAGGGCGGCAGAGGGACAGAGTGGTGACGGAGGAGGAATGGCTGCAGAAATGGGCCGCGGGCAACACGGGTTTTCACAAGGAGCACGGCCATCCGTACGTGGCTTCCCTGCTGCCTCGGCTGTGCGCAGGAATGCTGCGAGGGGAATGGCTCGGCTCACTCGAAAAACTCTTAGAAAATGGGGCATTTACGAAAGGAAAATCATTTCACACAGGCACAGCTTGAAACTAAACATATGTGGTTTTGTGACCTACTTTTGTCAAAAAAAAAGGGCAGAGAAAACAAAGGATTGAAATTAATTTTGAACTTTCACTCTTAAAGTAGGTCCTGAACCATAAAGCTTGGCTAGCTTGGCTAAAATCCTTAAATTTTCTGATGTAGAAGCTCCGTGCTGCTGTTCCTAAGTTAGGAAACAGGCCTAAAACAATATCACAGAATCACAGGTTCGCCTAGGTTGGAAAAGACCTTAAGATTATTGAGTCCAGCCATTAACCTAACACTGACAGTTCTCAACTATTCTATATCCCTGAGCGCTGTGTCAGTAAGACACTTAAACACCTCCAGGGATGGGGACTCTAATGCATCGGAGCAATTGTGCACTAGAAGATCTAAGGGAGCAAACCTGATTATATAGTCTCTCAACCAATGAAACTCATATTTTAGAAGTGATTTGATTCATACAGAAGTTTAATAATCACTCTGTTTAATCTGTTTATTGTAGCCCTCTTAGAGGTAGGTTGGCTGGTTTGTTTAGTTGAAAAGACAAACAAAGCAGAGCAAACAGAAATTAAATTTGCTTGCTTTCAGAGTAAATGGAAGGTGAATGTTTTTATTTTATGCTTTTTATTTTTCTAATGGTATGAAGCAGGTTGAACTAAGTACCTATGTTCCGTGATGGAGTTTGGGTGCTACCTGGTGTAGTGTATGATGTTTGGCTTTTAATGTGCTGACACAGCTACTCTCAGTGTTAAGTAAAATATGTCTGTTCTTCTGCAGGCTCCTCCAGAAGTATCTGGATGTTCTTTTAAATGGCAGGAGTGGACTGAGGATATTTTTCCCACTTTGTGGTAAAGCAGTAGAGATGAAATGGTAAAGCACAGATTATAAGGGCAAAAATCTTATTTGATGTGGGGAGGGAGGGAGGGAGAGGGGAAATTCCCAACCTTGTGTTGGCCAATGGAAATGTGCCGCATCTCTGCTGGTAGGAAAGTGGCGTCACTGGAGGCTGAAGGGAGGGGGAAGTTTGGTTTCATTTGCTGGTGTTTTTTATAGTAGCATAAATGGGATGGATAAGGACTGACCTGGCAGTCCTACTGATTGTCCTGAGTTGAGGAATGCTGAATTGGGGATGGACAGAGTGACTGAAGCTATGCCCTCACCACTGCTTCTTTTGGTGGCACTGTCAGCTTAAATTGTCTGCAATGAGGGCGGTTGTGCCAGGACACGTTTTCAAGGGACCACGTGGCACGTCCCTCTGTGAATTTAAATGATTTGGGCTAAATATAACTTCCTCTTTTTGACATTTTTTACTTTCACTTTTTTGCGTGGGTTATGTTAGGGGCTGTATAAGCCAATGTTTTGTTTTTTTCTTGGAGGGAGGGGACACAAACCAAGACGCTCTGCCTGAACTGCATCCACAAGAATCAAGTTAGTCCCAGTTACCAGGTTTTATCATGGTAACGGCTTAACGAGGCTGGCTGCAGGCTGTGACGTGTGTGAGCTGCAGCAGTGGTGAGGTTACCACACCCTGCCTGCCTGGTGCTGCCAAGCCAAAGAGGCAGCTGGGTGGACAGCATGCCTCAGCCACTGCATGTCAGAGCAGAACATATTTCTCTGTAAAGCAAAATGGGCAGTTTCTCTGTGTAGTCGCCTTTGTTTTCATGGAGTTCATATAAATAAATGAATAAGCCATTGAATCTAAACAAAGCCTGTAAGTGCTTGTCAACTGTATGCTGAGTGGTGCTAATTTAAGCTCAGATCAGGGAGGGGAGGTGTTTAATAAAATGTGGACACTCCACAAAGTCAGGATTAAACATCCTAAACCCTAATGAATAAATGCTGCGTGGGAGATACACATGGGAGATGGTAATAGCTCAGCCTGTGGCCCTCACATAACCTTGGGACCTCTCTCTGCTGTGTGCAGGCTGGCGGACATGGGACACAGCGTGGTTGGTGTGGAAGTCAGTGAGCAAGCGCTGAAGGAATTTTTTGCAGAACACAATCTGTCTTACTGCGAGGAGCCAGTCCCAGAGATTTCAGGAGCAAAAAAGTTGCAGGTATGTTTCCTGCGTTGCCGAGTGATCTGGTGTGGTTAATGATGCAATGCAGGCATGACTGAGCAAACAAGTCATCCTGGTTTTATGCCTCTGTCTTACTGGTAATCATTCACCTCTCCTGACGAGCTCTGAAAGGAAGCTCGGAGTTGTAATTTTGGACTGCGAAGTTCTTCTTTTGAGCTTACTACTTTGGCTTTCTTTTCCTATGACGTTGAAGCAGCTGAATGTGAAGTAAATGTAATTTAAAATGGGACAGCTGCATGCCTTGATGGATCAGAACCTGTCTGGAGGGGATCAGGAGATGTACCTCAGTAAATTAAAAGTAAAAATGTTTCTCACAGTTTTTCCCCATTACACCTAAGTGTATATTTAAAAATAGTGTATGTATATATTTTAAGGTAAAAAAAAGTATAAATATACATGTACAAGTGCATATTTAAAGATACTTTGCTGCTAAGTATTGTTTCCTTTGCTTTTTTATTGTAGAGTACCTCTGGGAACATTTCTCTGTACTGCTGCAGTATTTATGATTTGTCCAGGTAGGAATACTCAGTGTGTTTTATAATTCTCTATAATCAAACATGTATTAATACTGTCATAATACTATTGTATTCTTTTATTTGAATCGGCCATAAAGATTTGAAATAGATCCTCTCAAGAAAACTCTCATTAATTTGTATGAGAAACATGAATAGCCCATCTCCAACAAAAAACAACTAACTGTGTTGTTGACCATTAGATAAAGGTGCCAACTAAATATCTTTAAATAGGCTTCTTGTTCTAAGCCATCTTGTGAAAGTTATAGAAAAACGTGTTTGCTTTTACAGTAAAACCAAATTATCTTTAACATTATTGATGGACTTTATTAAGTAAAACTGTAGCACAATCCCTTACTCAGAGTAGCTTAGTAGAAGTAAAGAGAATATACCCAGAGGTCTGGTCTTAGTCAGCTTGGCCTTTAACTAGGAACTAAATATATTTTTTCACCAAGCTGTTGATGAGCATATAACATAGGTAAGCTGTACCCATTGATTATATGTGTTCCATGCTTTACTTAACATCCTTCTCTCAATGGACTTAAAGTACATTACATCAGTCCAGTGTGTGTGACCACATAATATATTGCCACGCACTCGCTCTGCAAATGTCTTGACAAACGTGGCTCAACTTACTAATGTCTTCTGAATGATTCTTAGTGCTAAAATGTCCTTAGTTAAAAGGCACAACAGAGAATGCAAAATACTTCAGTACAGTCTGCAGTATTGACTCCTGAAAAATGTTTCAACCCATTGTACTCTGTGGCCTCAAGCATCGCTTCTCAGATTTTGTGGTGCCTTTGCACCTGACCTTCTGCTCACGTGGCAGCTGGTGGGGAAACTTTGAAAATTACCAAGTTGTTCAGAGGCTACAGGAGGACTTAGAGGACTCTCTCCAGCCCCTAGCTTAGAAGACTCTGCCTTGGACAGTAATGCATCTGGCAGGTTTATTTGTCCTCGGAAGTTTCCTAGTGGTGTTGACAACAGGCTTATTTAAATCTGTCCTAAAATGTCCTCAGACATAGACTGGTGCTGGAGATTGGAGAGTGTGCAAGAAAGTGCTGGTGTTTCTGGTTTTGTAATGTACCTTGTAGGAAGCTAAAGGCGCTCAGAGTCCTGCACTATAGTTCCCTTCTCTTGCAGTTCTTACTCAGACATGATTTTCCTTATAAAGTTTTGGTGAAGTTTTGTGTGTGTGTGTTTGCTTTTGTTACAAACAACTGTCAGGAACAAGGATTTGCTCCATGGCTGTTCAATAAGAGGAAGGAGGTAAAGTCTTAATCTTTACTTGGATGGGCTTTTCAGATCTACTACAAATACAGGTGTAATAGGTTTTTTTAGAACATCAGAACATGGTGTTCACTATATTATCCTTTTTCCATCTGCATAAACTGGAAAAAAAAAGAATATTCATTACTAGAGTGCAAAGTCTTTTGGACAATAGACCATTGCTAAGGCTTCTGCTGGTGCAGCTGACTCCAGTTGGTTTGAACAGTGGATATATAACTAGTCCTGCAAAGTGAGTGCCTTGGAAGAAATGGGCTGTATATGAATGTGACTTTGTAGGTACTGCCTGGTTTCTTCCCTGCCTTGCCCCTGCAGTGTAGCTACTTGCTGTGAAGATCTCTACAAATCCTTTGTGCTGTGAGTTGACAAGTTGCCCCAGGATTCCTTAAGCTTCTTGTCAGCCATTTTTGAGAAATTTGGTTCTAAGTTCTGTAGCAAGTAGCATGGTGAAACCTTTAGTTTCCATCATAACGTGCTGGAATAATTCTATGAAATAAACCAAAAATAGGTAATTAATGACATTTTCAGTGTGTATTACTGGGTCCAGTACATAGTTTGTCATCCACAAAATAAGTTGGCAGATACACATTCTGGATGCGTGGTTGTCTACTGGGTGCAGTAATGGTGAAAGTACAAACTGCATTCCTTGCAGCAGTCAGCAGATACCTGTGACTAGACAAACACACACGCTTTTCTAGTTTCTGTGTACAGACAATTTGATTAATTACCCAGTAATTATGGAAATTAAACTTATTTCTCTCTTGCTGAGGCTGGCCTGCTAACAAATCCTTTTGATCTCCATTAGCCTAGCATTCATTAGAGGAGAACTCAGATGTGCTCCTGACCTTTGTCAGAATGAGACATTTCAAAGACTCTTGCTAGTTAAAGAGTAACAGGAATTACTGATCTTTGTGGGAACTCTGGGACCTATGTAAAACAGTTACATTACACGACCATTGTACCTCCTGAGACAATTATTAGGAGGTATATGGATTGAGAGCAGCACTGAGGAGGACTTGGGGATGTTGACTGATGGAAAGCTCAACGTGAGCTGGCAATGTGTGCTTGCAGCCCAGAAGGTCAACCATATCCTGCGTTGCATCAAAAGGAGCGTGGCCAGCAGGACAAGGGAGGGCATTCTCCTGCTCTACTCTGCCCTCATGAGACCCCACCTGGAGTACTGTGTTCAGCTCTGGAGCCCCCAGCATAAGAAGGACATGGACCTGTTGGAGGTCCAGAGGAGGCCACAAAGATGATCAGAGGGCTGGAGCACCTCTGCTATGGGGACAGGCTGAGAGAGTTGGAGTTGTTCAGCCTGGAGAAGAGAAGGCTCTGGGGAGACCTTACAGCACCTTCCAGTACTTGGCAGGGCTTACAAGAAAGCTGGAGAGGGACTTTGTACATGAGCATGTAGTGATAGGACAAGGGGTAATGGCTTTAAACTGGAAGAGGGGAGATTTAGACTAGATATTAGGAAGAAATTCTTTCCTGTGAGGGTGATGAGACACTGGCCCAGGTTGCCCAGGGAAGCTGTGGCTGCCCCCTCCCTGGCAGTGTTCAAGGCCAGGCTGGATGGGGCTTGGAGCAACCTGGTCTGGTGGGAGGTGTCCCTGCCCATGGCAGGGGGGTTGGAACGAGATGAGCTTTGAGGTCGCTTCCAACCCAAACCATACTATGATATTATGGCTACAAGACTTGAAAAAAAAATTAGAAATTGCATTAACTGAAACTATGAAACATATGCAGAGATAGGAATTCACAACTTTACTGCTTAAATCCAATGAGGTTTCTGCAGATACGTGATTTTCTGCTTTACATGCTAATTTTTATTAATTGCAGTAGTACCTAGACTGTGATCTTTCATGCTACATACCATATAAACTCATAGCAGGAGGTAACATAGGGCTAAAAGATTGGGCAGTGATACAGTGAAAGGTACACCCAAGAGGGGCACTTCCTAACGCCTTAGCATCATCCTGACTCCATGTCAGGATGAAAGATAGCTGTGCACCTTTTTAGACCTTTTCCTCATGGCTTGGTTCTCCTCAGAAGGAAATTGGATGTGCAGACAGGCAGGAAGCAGCCAGTCAGCAGGTCCTGAGATCTGGGTGACTTGTACTGGGGGAAGGCCACAGCATGAGGCTGCCTGCAGCCTGCGACGTCTGTAGGCCCTGATGAAACTGGTGGGGAGTACATATGAAATGCCTGTATGGAGCCCCTGCCACCATTCCAGTTAGACCAGATTAAAGTTGGGAAGAAAAAAACCAAGTGCAGCTTCAGGAGCTTGCCTAAGGTCACGCAGCAGATTCAGCTACGCAGAGAGGAGAACAGCCTCCCAGCCTCAGAAGGTCAAGTTTGTCACCTGTCCCACTAGACTTTGCCTTGTCCCCCTTGTGCCCACTGCATGTTCAATTGTCTCTTTAAAAAAATCTCATTTCAGAGCTGGTTATTTAAATTAGCTGCTTGGTCTTGGCAAACTTTAAAACAAGTCAGGACTTGAAAGTGTTATCATGTCTCACCACAGTAGAGTGGGAAATACAGGATCAGCTTCTAGGTTAGATGCTAGAGACTTAGCAATGCCATTGCAATGAAACAAGGAGCAGGCAGGGAGAAGTTGTTGTCATGGTTTACCCCAGCAGGCAACTAAGCACCACGCAGCCACTTGCCCACTTCCCCCCACTGGTGGGATGGTGGGGACAATCAGAAGGGTAAAACTGAGAAAGAAACTTGTGGGTTGAGATAAAACCAGTTTAATAATTGAAAAGAAACTTAAAAAAAATGTAAAAAAACCCAAACCAAAACCCAATCAACCAAAGAGAGAGGAAAATAAAAAACAAGGAAGACAAGTGGTGCAAATTAGAACAATTGCCTACCACCAACTGACTGATGGCCAGCCAGTCAATGAGCAGTCACCCCCCAGCCAGCCTTCCACCAGAAAAGGTGTTGATGCCATGGAAGCACTGCCCAGCAGTAACTAAAACATCAGTGTGTTACCAACACTATTTTCAGCACAAGTCCAAAACATAGCCTACATACAAGCTACTATGAAGAAATGTAACTCTAGCCCAGCCAAAACCAGTACAGAAGTGAAGAAAGAGGTAATGCAATTGGACTGTGACACCCTCTGGGTAGGCAGAAAGCTACTGCACAATTCCATACCATATTTCTCTAAGTAAATTTATTTCCGATTTTCTTTAAAATGATGCAATTTATGTTATTACTACCTTACTGTCTAAACTCCTGTTTTAATAATTGCCAGAAACAAGGCTATTCCTTCCCCCCCAAATACCCTCATCTCCAGTGTCACCCTGACTGCTTTTACCACCCATCAGTAAAGGCACTTCCCAATAGTCTTGGCCATTTGCATGTTTTGGGTGGTCACTGCAGCCATCTGCCAGCATATCCAGGAGCAAAAGTAATGACTGTGGCAGCGGTAGACTGAGGCAAGGAACAGTGTAACTTAGCTTTTCTAATATTAAATGAATTGCAAGCTGAAACTTAACTGTCCTGGGCACGTAGCTGGGAACTGAGGTGTCTGAAATTGCTGGGTGTGCTGAATTCGATGATACTAAAGCAACATGGCACCTTCCTTAACCCGCATTTGAAATCGTGAGTGGGTTTTAGAAGGTTACCAAGAACTACGGAGGTGCTGAGTGCATGTTAGTGCTGCCTCAAGGCTCACGGCAGAGTACGATTGCCAAAACCCGTGACTTGTAGCCCAAATGTGTTTCAGCTACTTTCCTCCCTCCCTGCCTTGTCTCAGCACCCCCTAATAATGGGGAAATGCTGAGCAATCCCAGCACCTCTTTGCTATTGCATCAGGGCCACATACCAGGGGGTTTCTTGGGACCCAGACTGTATTGATTTGAATCATGAAAATGCTGGGCCATAACAAAAATTTTGTGGGGAATCTGCATAGCTAGCTAGAGAATCCTTGTGATTCACAGAATTATCTGAATAAAGATGAAGGTGCCTTTTGAGTGGTTTTAAGCCTCTTCCTCATCTCCCTGTAGCTCAATAATTGGCAAGTTTGATGGGGTCTGGGACAGAGGAGCTCTAGTAGCTGTGAATCCACGCGACAGACAACGGTTAGTAAATTTGCTTTGTTGTTGTCTTTAATGTGTGCAGTGACACATGTTTTTCCCCCTGCCACTTGTCGAGGAGTCCTCTTTAATTTAAAGGAGCAACCTACACAAGTTGTTCTCTACCGCAAGCCGCCCTGCCTCTTGGTGGGAAAATCTGTGGTTTGCTGCAACCCAGCAGAAGCAGAGCTGCAAGTCTCATCTGAATTTTATTATTTCCTTTTCACCCCATCTGCTTCTCCTCTCTGTTCTTTTTCCCCTCACTTCTCTTTATTCCAGTTTTTTCTTCTTGCTTATAGCCAACCCAAATGTAGTTTGACTCAACCCCTGGGATTTTTTTAATTAGATACATAATCTTGAATTCACAATAATTTTAAAAGATCAGTACTGCATTGTGTACTGTAGTCCAGACTGTGGCAAACAAATGCTATGTTTTGTTTGTTAGTTTTTAGGTGAGTATGCAAAAAACCAGAAATGCTTGTTTATGAGGAGCAAACAGTAACCTTTATTTCAGGTGTTCTATGTGTAGCATGAATTTCACGCTCATGAAATTTGAACTAAGATTTGCTTAGTGTCTGTGCAGTTCAGTTTGAGTTGTCTCTGCAAACAAATACATTACCTCTTTTTTTGAATACTATGCTTGAATGTTTGCACAGATCCAAAATAATAAAGTATAACTTTCTCCTTTTAGCTATGTCAATTTGATGACCACCCTAATGGAGAAAAATTCTTCTTATCTCCTCGTTACGGTTTCATATGATCCAAACAAACACAAAGGTGAGAACTTTGCTCTGTTTGTGTTCTGATTTTGCATGCTTTAACACAAATTGTATATTGCGGGAAGTCATGGCAAGCAATCACATAGAGACTTAATAAATCTCATGAAAGGCAGTTTAATGGCGTTACAACCCGGTTTATATAGACAGAGCACTAAGTCACAAGACTCTTCACGAGACTCTTCTAGCTACTAATTGGTTAACAGCACTATCGTGGCATAAATTGATTTGTGACTTTAAAGCATGCATTCACACCGTCACACCTTTCCCAGCTTCCCATCCTGCTTCAGCATCCGGGTCAGGCTCGAAGGTTGGATTGCTCACATGACCATTGCTTGCTAAAAACCCCCCAACAAATCCCCCTTCTTAATTTTGAGCAATCCAAACCCAATGATGGGAACAACGAGGAAAATGATGATGGTGAGGTTCTTCATAATCTTTCTTAACTGCTATAGTTGCTTATGAATAGAGAAAGAGTGATTAAACAAATTCATACAACTTATTTCATCTAAATCTTATAACCTTAACCTAGGCTAATAACAGAGAAATTTTTAACAGCAATTCTTATTTTACCACACAGCATGCATAACATTATCTAAATATTCAGTTAATTCTAACTATCCCTTTTTAAACAGGTTTTCTATCCCTACGCGCGGCCACGCATTATCTAATTTGATAAAAGTCTCTAGCACGAGGCAAACATGCAAGTCAGTTCAGCTCTCGCTGTTTCTTGAGTTCTTCTCACGCAGCGTCCAATTGGTCATTCTTATCTGCTCGCTCCTGCAAGCTGTCACTGTTCTTTCTCATTTTTTCTTCCTCTGAAGTAACTTCTAGAATGCGGCTACGTGCCTAGGCCAACTTCTCGTATGGCTGGTTCACTATATGGTTATTCTCTTTTAAAATACATTCCTACAATTCCCCCTTTTTCTTCTTGAGCCAGCCATACGGTCTTCATGGTGTATGTAATCATGCTTGTTACCTTTTCGAAAACATAAAGTACAATCATTAATACAATAGCGAACCAATAATAGGTGGAATTCAATGATAGGTGGAATTAACAAAGAAACAAAGTCTCTCACAGAAGGAATGGGAGACAACCAAGTCAATAGGCTGATTATATAGAAGTAGTCGCATATGGTTTTCCCATGAAGCCCCCATTTGCAAATGCCAAACCTGAGCGGGGCCCAGTTGCATGGAGGGTCAGGAGGTCCTTCCCCAACAGGAAATTTCTGCAAGGTGCGTCCACCTCACAGACAGACACTGCACCCTTCCGCAAGTGGCCCCAGCCCCTGTCCCAAAAACAGGACACCTGGCACTCATTTACCCAATGTGGGGCACCTGGGGCTTGTTTACCCAAGGGCTCCTCCGCACAAGGCCGGCCGCACCTTGAAGGAAAGCCAAAAGGCAAACTTGTCCCCTCGTCCTTAAAGGACCATGGGAACCACCCATATGTCAATCTAGGACATCTGCGGATCTGGTTCTGACATCAATGGTGTTAAAATAGCCTCTTATTATTACTTGACTTCTTATCTGGGGTGGGATCATTACCTAATAACTATCATTCAGTAACAAATTCAATATAAACTTATTTTATCTAAACCTCTTAGCCTATTTTAACAGATTCTAAGACTCTAATTAAACATGTTCAAAAAGGAAAGTCGCCAGACGCGGCCATTGATAAACAAAAAGATTATTTCCCAATTCGATTTGCCCACGTCACCTACGTGTTCTGTCTGAGATTAATAGTGTGGGGCTTCTAACAATTTATTTTGATGATACAGCCTTTACAGATGAGTCTTGGCACTGCGGCTCCTTCCATGGTTTTACCCATCTAGAAGGAATCCAACGGAGACCTTCACCTGTGAGCAAACACATATATCCTCTTCCAGTTAGTTTCACTTCAGCTGGTCCTTCCCAAAGTCCTGTGTTGAGATTTTTATACTGCACCAGAATTTTCTGTTGTTCATCTAACCCGGTTTTTAAAACTGCACTATGAATTACCATAGGTGGATCTTTTCTTTCTCCTGTGAGACGCAGGTAATTTAGCACATACACAGCTTTAGCTAATCTTTCTGCTGGGGTACTGGGTTCTCCCCCTTTTTGTTTTTGAAGCAAATCTTTCAGAGTTTGATGGGCTCGTTCGACCATCGCTTGACCTGTGGGGGAGTGAGGAATACCAGTGGTGTGCTGAATACCCCAAGCGAGACAAAATTGTTGAAATCTACGAGAGGTATATGCAGGGCCATTGTCAGTTTTGAGGGATAATGGGACTCCTAAAACTGCAAAACTGGAATATAGATGTTTTTCAACATGCTTAGCAGTCTCTCCAGTTTGAGCTGTTGCCCATACAGCCATAGAAAATGTATCAATTACAACATGGACATATTTCAATCTGCCAAACTCTACAATGTGTGTCACATCCATTTGCCACAATTGCAAGGGCCGTAGTCCTTTAGGGTTGACCCCGAGGCCAACTCCAAACCCTATTTTTTGACAAGCTGGACAGGACTTCACGATCCCTTGTGCATCTGTCAAGGGCAAATGAAATTGTCGTGATAACATTTTTGCTGATTGGTGGAAAAATGCATGGGAATTTTTTGCTTGCTCAAAAATATTTACAGGTGGACCAGTCCAAGCTGGAGCTACCAATTGATCAGCCTTGTTGTTTCCAATGGCCAATCCTTCAGTCATTAAGTGACTGCGAATATGGGTGATGAAATATGAGTGACGTCTGTCATTTAAGGTCAATAACAATTCTCGCAACAGCTCAGCAAGCAGCTTATTCGAGACCTCACGAAGCATAGCCCTTTCGATGCGCCACACTACTCCAACCACATAGAGAGAGTCTGATACAATATTCAGTGGTTGATCATTCCAATGTTGAAATGCCCATATTACAGCTCGGAGTTCTAACGTCTGCAAGGAGTCTATAGTCCCTCCCTGGATGATGTGACTATCCCATTGACCAGGCTCCTTTTCCCAGGTGACTCCTGCCTTTTTAGTTTTCTTTCCTGCATCAGTGAAAACAGTGATACCGTTTACTGGTGTTTCAGACCGATACGGCTGTTCCTCAAAGGTCTGGTTTTGCAGCATAGGGATCATGCGGTGAGCAGGATAAACATTTGTGAGGAGACCCGTGAAATCTGCGCAGGCAATTTGCAAAGGAAGAGAATTTCTAATGAGCCATTCTAAATATTCCTGAACCAATGGCACAATAATTGATTGTGGATCTGCTCCTGCTATTTCCTGAATTCTAGATCGTCCTTTCATAATTAATTGCGCAAGTAGTTCAATTCGGGTCACAACGGTTTTTCTCTGCCTCATTGGAGAAAATATCCACTCTAAAATGCGTAAAGGATTTGGCCCTTCCTGCACCCATTGGATGATGAGGGCAAGTGGCCAATCTCTACCTTGTTGTGAATTGACAATCATAAGGATAATAGGATACTGAGGATTAAACCGAGCTGCATGACATTGGGATATTTTTTCACTGATTGTGCTCAATGCACACTGCTGTTCAGGACCAAGCTCACGTTTCTTGTTAGCTTGAGTAGAGGTGCCTAACAACTGAATTAAAGGTTTTAAATCATCATTTGTTATGCCACAGATACCTCTTACCCATTGAATATCGCCAACCAGCTTCTGGATATCATTGAGCGTTTTGATGTCTGATTTGATTTCTAGTTTTTGTGGTCTGACACTACTTCCTGTGATGATCCAGCCCAAATATTTCCAAGGTGATTGCTGTTGAATTTTTTCAGGGGCAATTTTTAACCCCCTTTTCTCCAATTCTCTGGTCATCGCTATTAAAATGGTTTCTTTTTGCAAATGTTTCCCAGCAATTAATATATCATCCATGTAGTGATAAATGATCAATTGTGGATATTTCTTTCGAATTGGTCCTAAGGCCCAGGCAACAAATGCCTGGCACATGATAGGTGAATTTTTCATGCCTTGAGGCAAGACCAGCCAATGATATCTTTCTGCCGGTTCGGCCTTGTTAACAGAGGGAACCGAAAAGGCAAACTTTTCTACATCATCTTTACACAGTGGAATTGTGAAGAAACAATCTTTCAAGTCAATAATCAGTAAATCCCAATCCTCGGGTAGCATAACAGGTGATGGCAAACCCGGCTGCAAGGATCCCATATTCTCCATAACTGCATTAACTGCCCGTAAATCATGCAACAATCTCCATTTCCCACCTTTTTTGGGAATAGTAAAAATCGGTGTGTTCCAGGGGCTGTTTGAAGGAACAATATGTCCTGCTTTTAATTGCTCCTCTACTAGTTCTCTGACTTTTAGCAGCCTTTCGTGTGTAAGCGGCCACTGATCTATCCATACTGGTTCTTCTGTTTTCCATTTCAATTTCAGGATTGGCTGCTCAGCAGCGGCCGCCACTAAAAAGGCTGAGTTACAATTTGAGCTCCCATTTGACTTAGTAAGTCTCTGCCAATTAGTGTAATAGGCACATTCATGATGTAGGGTCTGGTAGTAACTATTACACCGTCAGGAAACTGAAATGCAATCACCTCTTTGCTAATTTGGGTTGACTGTGTTCCGCCAATTCCATAAATACTGGATGGAGCAAAAACTGTAGGCCATGTATCAGGCCACTGTAATGTTGAGATGATTGTCACATCAGCCCCTGTGTCGATGAGCATTTTTGCCTGTTTTTTCTGGCCATTTTTTGCTATCATGATTATCACACATTCAGGTTTTGCTTTTGCTATGTCTAAAGACAAGTATACTTGCGGCGATCCTGTTGAGCCGAATCCCCCGTCTCCTCGTTCTGCTATACCCGGTCGAGGAACACAAGATTTAAAAGGAACCAGTTGAGCTATGCGGCTACCTTTTGGAATGAAAACAGGTGGTGTTAATGAGTAAACCATTATTTTTACAATCCCTACAAAGTCAGCATCAATTACTCCAGGCAAAACAAAAATACCCCGTCTAGAGGTTGAAGATCTCCCTAACAATAAGGCACTAAGACCATGACCTAATGGACCTTGAATATTGCTATCTATTAGATGCACTCCGGTGTCTTGTAGAGTGACGTCTACAGCTGATTCCACGTCCACTCCGGCACTTCCTGCCGTGGCGGAGGGAATGGTGTCGAGGCATCCCTTTGCTGTTGGGATGCTGCCCAAGCCCCCTGCATTTGTGTCGTCGCGCAAGAGGGCGAGGCGCTCTTGTTCCAGTTTCCCTTACGTTCAGTATTGCATTTTGATGTGTCATGAGTATTCTTTTGACAATGAACACACCATTTTGATTGTTTTGAAGCTTTACATTGACTTTTCCAGTGACCTAGTTTGCCGCAATTAAAACACCTCTTTTCTTTATTTTCTTTGCCCCTTTTTTGTTTTAACAAGGGTGCAATGGCTCCTTTCATGGCAGCAGCAACATAGGTCGCATTGTTCATCTGTGTGGTGCGTTCAGCCAATTCAATCATATCAGCTACCTCTGAATTTTTAGGTAGTGTCCCTAAGACTCGTTTGGTTTTTTCATTGGCATTATCAAAGGCCAGCATTTTGAACATTTGCTCTTTCATGGCCTCATTCAGATCAGGGTGACTCTCAATGGCAGAATATAATTTGTCTACAAACTGTGTATAGCTCTCATTTGGCCCTTGCTTGACATGCGTGAACCCATAGGGCTTCCCTGGCTCATGCACTGAAAAAATGGCCTGCAGTGCTAGTTGTTGAGATAACTGCAGAACTACTGTTGAAAATTGAGATTGCATTTGTACAGAGGCAAAAGGGCCCATACCCAATAGCATTTGGGCCTGAATTCCATATAATGGGTCAGTTTGTTGGCGTGGTTTAGCTTGCTCCGCATCACACAATCTCTGCCAAGTTCTTTGGAACATGAGCTGTTGTGATGGAGTAAGCAAAACATTTGCAACCTGTGTACTATCAGCTGGAATCAACAAATCAGAAGTGAAAATATAGCGAATTATTTGTTGAGTGAGTTGTGACTGCAACCCATACTGCGCAATGGCAGACCGAGCTTTCTCTAGCATTTTCCAATCAAAAGACTCCCACTTTTGACCTGTTGGGGATAAAATAACAGGAAAAGCCTGTGGAAGAAAAGACCCCTCAACAATTGCATCTTTGATGATTCCTCTCCAGCGCTGAGTGGATTCCTGAGGATCTTTGGCTCCGTCGAAAAGATGCTCTGGAGGCGGCAGCGGCGGGGCAAGCGGTTGCAGAGCTGAGGCTTGTGGAGAAGCGCCTCCTGGCGTGAAGGGGTTAAAAGTTTTAGATCTGTCCAGTGAAGCAGCAACCGCTGTTTTTTCAGCTAGGGTGTGATGCTGTAATTCTAGCTCGCTGAGGCGTGCCATCACATCTTTCATGCATTCGTCCACTGATGGGGAGGGCCGGTCGGGGTTGTCCTCGGGGCTGGTGTCGTCACCCGAGGGCGGGGATGGCAGGGCCGGCGAAAAAGGGAGCGGTGGATAAGTACCCGCCCCTGATCTGCATAATGGACCACCCACTGCTGTTTTTCCCTCTGTTGTTACTTCCGCATTCGCCTCAGTCTGTTTCAGGCTCAGAGGCGAGGCGCTGCCTGGCAGAGCTCCGCCAGGTGAAGCAGGGGGCGGTGCAAGCGGCGCAGGCGGCGCCGGCGCAGATGGCGCAGGCGGCAGCGGCGCAGGCCGGGGGGGGGGCGGCGGCGGGGCAGAGGTGGAACGCCCAACTCGGGAGGTGAAGTCCCGAGGACCTGGAATCGCAAAATTCTGCGCGAAGGGATTAAAAGGAGACGAAACCGCCATGGGTGCAGGGTCAGCCCCCCCCTTTTTCTCCTCCCCGGGAGTCAAAGCCGCATGTGCAGCAGCAGCAGCAGCCCGTTCCCCTTTCATTGTACTCAAAGTCTCTCTTACTTGTTTCCACAGCGCTGAACGTTTATAGGCTTCTTTGCCACTCTTTCCTCCGTTACTAACTTCATCCCACAGACTCGTGCCTATGGCTTCCCAGGTAGACAGCTCAAACGCTGTATTCACCCCGGATATTAGACTTTTGTCCCGTGCCCACTGCAGCAGACCCTTCAGGGCTTGTGCGTCATAAGAAATTCCTCTCACAGAGAGCATATCTTGGAGGAGCTTAACTACTGCTTCCTCTTCTTTGGTAAGCGTAGACCCCATCTCCTCCCCGACCGCTCACTAACCTTTTTTAGTGAGAATTCAGAACAGGACAGTTGTCCTTCGGTGCGCACCGTCTCCGTCCGCTGGGCACTGCGGAACGACTGTCGCCGGGGCAGCGACAACTTTCGGTCGGCTTTTCCACCCTCTCCGTCTGCTTTTCTTCACGCTGACAGCATCAGCTTCTAATAGCAGTTCTGAGGGTCCCTGTTCGGGCGCCACTTGCGGGAAGTCATGGCAAGCAATCACATAGAGACTTAATAAATCTCGTGAAAGGCAGTTTAATGGCGTTACAACCCGGTTTATATAGACAGAGCACTAAGTCACAAGACTCTTCACGAGACTCTTCTAGCTACTAATTGGTTAACAGCACTATCGTGGCATAAATTGATTTGTGACTTTAAAGCATGCATTCACACCGTCACACCTTTCCCAGCTTCCCATCCTGCTTCAGCATCCGGGTCAGGCTCGAAGGTTGGATTGCTCACATGACCATTGCTTGCTAAAAACCCCCCAACAGTATATATTATAGGATCATAGAGTCATAGAATGGTTTGGCTTGGAAGGGACCTCAAAGCTCATCTTGTTCCAACCCCCTGCTGTGGGCAGGGACACCTCCCACCAGACCAGGTTGTTCCAAGCCCCATCCAGCCTGGCCTTGAACACTGCCAGGGAGGGGGCAGCCACAACTTCTCTGGGCACCCTGTTCCCATGTCTCACCACCCTCACAGGAAAGAATTTCTTCCTAATATCTAGTCTAAATCTCCCCTCTTCCAGTTTAAAGCCATTACTCCTCATCCTATCACTCCATGCCCTTGTAAAAAGTCCCTCTCCAGCTATCTTGTAGCCCCTTCAGGTACTGGAAGGTGCTCTAAGTTCTCCCTGGAGCCTTCTCCAGGCTGAACAACCCCAACTCCCTCAGCCTGTCTCCATAGGCTGTGGTAGATATATTGTCTTCCCCAGCTTTTTTATCAGTATGGTTTTGTCAGCTGATCACACCAATACAAATGTTTGTTAAAAATTTTAGATGTTGTCCAAACTTGAGTCTAAATTTGTTTTCTCTCTGGCATTCGGACATGCTCAGGGTAAGTGGAGAACAGACATGGTATATTAACATAGAAATGAGACTGGAAGTGTGGCTATGACAATGAAACTGGAAGAGTGAATGCTTAGAGTCTGGCCTGGGGAGCTTGAAGCGCTCCCAGGTGCTGTGAGTGATGGGGCTCTGCGGCAGTGTAAATGTTTGTCTCCTTTCCGTGTCTTCTCTCTGGTCAGCTTCATCTATTTTCTTTCAGGCCCACCATTTTATGTTCCTGAATCTGAAATTAAAAGCTTGTTTGGTAAGTAATATTTCAGCTAATCCTTAGGATTTTTTTTCCGAAAACACATAAATGTGTTTATGTGCTTCTGCCTTGCCCTGTGACAAGTGATAGTCATTTGCTTCTTATCTAAGGGGTGGGGTAATGGAAAAAACAATGGGGAAAATAAATACCATGTGGCCACAGGGATTTTGCTGTCAAGGAAAATTCTCGGTCCTTCAAAAGATACAATGAAAACCCAAGAGACAGATACTGTGTCTTTGCTCTCCTTGGCATCTTTTCGTTCTCCCAGGATTCATACTGCACTCGGTGATCTTGTAGCTGCAGCCTTAGTCCTGTTGGACCATTTTGTCTTTCTCTGCACCTCATTGCCAGCTGCCCTGGTTTTAGTACAGGGCCTCTGCGTACCAGTTCTACAGTTTCTGCCGTACTTTTGTAGCCAAAGAAGAAAAGTAATATGCCACGCAAAGAGAATGCTAAATGTACAACTGAAATCCATCAAAATAATGAAACTTGGAATTATGGCAGGAATTTAATTTTAAAAGTTCCTCCTGATATGCTTTTATATTGCACTTAGTTTAAATTTACAGCTTTCTGAGACCTCTGAGGTATCTGTGCCCAGTGAGCCACTGGCATGGACAGTTGCATCCCAATGCAAAAGAGAGAGATAAACTTTCCCCAGTGCATTTGTGCCACTGCATTAGGGACTGTGAGGAAATCTGTGCCTAAGATTTTATTTTTTTTTCCTGAGAGTTTGCATTTTTCAGTGACTAATCATTCAGTAATCTGTTTACTCTTTCTTCCTTTTCAGGCAAGCACTGTGAAATCAAGTGTCTTCAAAAACGCGACGACTTCTCAGACAGGCACAGGCAATGGGGGCTAGATTATTTTCTGGAGGTGCTATATATACTCAAGTTTGTAGCTTGATTAAAATTAGTTAAGAGCAAGATGGGAGGTAGCTTATTTCTATCTCACATTTTAAAATAAGTAAGTTTTGGGGCACTCTCACAGCAGGCTTCAGCGCACAGAAAAATGTCTGTGGGACATTTTTGCCACCATAAAGTCAGAGCTCCTGCATAACTGCCTTCCCTCTCTTGAGATGCCCAGAGCTTTCTTTAAACTCCCTGCGCAAACAAGCATTTTTAAAGCCTCAGCTTGTCCACGGGGGGCGCCCGCTCCCCTCAGCCCGCCCCGCTCCCCTCAGCCCGCCCCGCTCCCCTCAGCCCGCCCCGCTCCCCTCAGCCCGCCCCGCGCCCCTCAGCCCGCCCCGCGCCCCTCAGCCCGCCCCGCGCCCCTCAGCCCGCCCCGCGCCGCTCCCCTCAGCCACCGCCCCGGCTGCTGGCGGCGGGGATGGCGGCGGAGGACGAGGCGGAGCTGAGCCTGCTGGAGTGCCGTGTGTGTTTCGAGCGGTACGGTCCCGGCGGGCAGCGGCGGCCGCGGAACCTGCCCTGCGGGCACGTCCTCTGTCAGGGCTGCTTGGCGGCCCTGGGAGGCGCTGAGCGCCGGCGGTTGGAGTGTCCCTTCTGCCGGCGGGCCTGCGGCTCGGCCGAGACCAGCGACTGCCTGCCGCTGCTGCAGCTGCTGGAGGTCCTCGGCCCCGCCGGCCTCAGCGTCCCCGAGGCCTTCGGGAGGAGCAGCGGCGGAGGGGCGGCCGGGCCGTCCCCCGCCGGCCTCGGGCTCCGGCTGTCGCTGGGTGGCTGGGGGTCGCTGGTGAACCCCACCGGGGTGGCAGCCTGCCGGAGGTCGGGGCGCCTGGCAGTGGCACACGACGGCAAGAAGAGGATCCACGTGTTTGGGCCGAGCGGATGCTGCCTGCAGCGGTTCGGGGAGCGGGGGGATGCGGGCAATGATATCAAATACCCGCTTGATGTGACGGTCACGTCGGACGGGCACGTGGTGGTCACCGATGGCGGGGACTGCTCCGTGAAGGCCTTCGATTTTGAGGGAAAGGGAGTCCTGGCTGTGCGGGAAGGTTTCTGTTTGCCCTGGGGTGTGGATGCCACCTCCGAGAGCCAGGTGATCCTGACTGACTCGGAGGCAGGTGCTCTCTACTGCTTGACGGCCGACTTCAAGACTGGGAAACTGAAGAAGTGCCAGATGATGCGGTCACAGCTCATCAGCCCCCGAGGGGTTGCAGTCTCCCAGACCTCGGGTGCTATTGTGGTGATAGAGCACCTGAAAGCTCAAGGACTGAACAGCAGGAGCACTCGAGTGAAGGTGTTCAGTGCAGAGATGGATCTCCTCGGCCAGGTGGATAGCTTTGGACTGAACCTCGTTTTCCCCACCAAAATATACACTACAGCTGTGGCCTTTGACAAAGAGGGCCATGTTATAGTGACGGATGTCTGTAGCCAGGCCGTGATTTGCTTAGGGAAACCCGAGGAGTTCCCCATCTTTAACCCTCTAATTAGCCAGGGGCTTTCGTATCCTGTAGGACTGACCTATATGGCAAACAATTCCCTCGTCGTTTTAGACAGTGGCGATCATTCAATAAAAATCTATAGTTCCACCTGAGTGGGTTTAGATGCTAACTGCTATAGGTTCAAGCTGCTTTTGGCCATGAAGCAAGCAAAGTTCTGGTGTCAGTAGGCACGTAGGGACAAGGCATCTTCTGGGCTTTAAGTGAAATTGCCCTCTTTGACCAACGTGCTTCCTGCAAAGCTTACATCGAATCACATGCCTGTCTGCGGGAGAACACCGGGCTGTTGCGGGCTGTAGTCAACAACGAATCAACAAATAATTCGGCATTTTAAAACTATTCCATACCTTGACAACCTAACGTTTTTGGTACTTTTTGACAAGTAATATCAACAACATTTGGAATGGAGTAATCAAAGACCAGCTACTGGTAGAGAAAGTGATGCATTGTTTGTTTACATTTCCCAGCACGTGCCTTTCATTAGTCTTCATTAAGCATAGATACACTCATGAGAGTGGCAGGGTTTCTGTTTCCAGGATTTCTGCATGCGAAAGGAGACTGGCGTGATGAAATGTTAGGAGAAACAGAAGCTTCAGTTCAGATCCAGCTCAGATCATTGTGATGGAGGAGCTACCGCTGATTAGTGAGTTATGTGAAGTGAATTGGCGGTTAAAGCCTGTTGTTTCCATACTGGGGAAATCTGGGATCAACTCTTCTCTGTACTAGTTTATTCCCACCTTTATTAGGGTTGTACTGGAGCACTTGGCCATCCTGTATAATATACAAGTCTTTAGAGATACTTTGGTGTGTGGTTACCAGCATAGGCAACTTTCCCTAAAAGCCCCTTGAAGTATTTGTGTTTAGACCACAAATACTTTTGCATATATAAAATTGAGTTGGCTGCTAACGCAGCTCTGTGTGGCAGGTTTCCAATACTGCCTGCTTCTGTCTTGCGATTAATAGGGTACTTTTGTGCCTCAAACTCCAAGATTCAACTGAAAATGGAAATGTTGGTGAGAAGTAATAGAGAAAGCCTTATTGTTTTTCCTAGCTTCCGAATGATGTTCTGTTGATTGCGAATACACAGCAGGTCTACTCCAGTTTATATTTCCTTGAAAAGAGTTTCATGGTGGTTCCGTTGCCTTATTGGACGTGGGAAATTAAGGTATATCTGAATTATTTTGAGAACACGACCACTAGAACTCACTGCTGCATTTTCAGGCATTTACCTGCTGCTAAAATAATTACTTAGGTGGTTCAGCATGAAAAGGAAGTGAGAGAGAAATGTAAATGCTATCTGACATAGAGACAAATAGGTTAAAATGGCATAAAACTTTCTGGGGTCATTTATTTAGTCACTGAAATAATGAATACGAACCAACATAAGTCAAAATTCACAGGTGATCGTTCTGTTGGTAAATTTTTAATCTGGCTTTTGGTCTGACTTTAGGGCATTTAATAACTGCATGTGTTGCTGTCCCAGTGATTTACCAAATACTTCGACTGGAGTGGTTTCGCCCTCTAATCAAGACAATGTATTAATCTGTCTTATGGTAACATTTATATAAAAAACCCAAATCTATTAAATGCAGCTATTTGTAATGGTTAATAGAACAGTGACCTGCCAATAAAGTGTGATTTCCTTTCTCCTAATTGAATAATCTAGTGAAAACTCGTATCTTTTTATCATGGGTTTGTCTGTTACGATCCAATTTCTCTGTTGTGGTTGCCCTGTAGATGGTTTCTGTTTTTTTTATTTGGAGATACCCTATGAAAGTTGTTGTAGGGTCATTTGTTACTATTGAAAAAATATATGGACCCGCACATTTGGTCTCTTCCAGCCTTCTCTGCTGCCAGGCCACACAGTAAGTGCCTTTGGTAGGACCAGAAATAGTCCTGGGCTGTTCTGCAGTGGGAGGTGTACAGCCCTGAACAGGAGCCCTCTTGAAGTGGTCAGGAAGGAAATTTACTCTGAGAAGGAGCCTCTGGATTTATGTATTCCTTTCTAGGTGCCAAGAAGACGTCTGTCTTTGAGGGCTATAAAAGCAATTAGATAACACTTCCTTTGGGGAACTGCTGTGTTTCAAAATGTGTGCAATACCATAAATGCTGGATTCATACATGATTAATAGATTATTGCAATAGCACTCGTGTGACCTGGACCCTTCTTCTGAACCGTGGGCTGTGAGCTTTCATCTCCTTAAACCTTCGTGTGCAGCAGGAGCTTGTTTTTGCTACTGAGCCCATGGATGGGCAGATTTCCTAGCGCCTGCTGCGATGCAGGCAACTTTCCAGCTGCTGAAACGCTGATTTTTAAGTATTTGACTCATGCTGTTTTAAAATCCACAAAAACTCCCATGGTTGCCCATTCTGCTCCTATCTCCTTTGGTATATGACTAGAAATCACTGGATGTTTGTAAGCAAAGTAAACTTTGTGCCTTTATTCTATCTAGTTTGCTGTCTGCCATGTCTTGCAGTCTGTGCTTTATCTACTGCAAGCAAATCTAGGCTTTTTCTGTGAATGGTGCAGCTGTTTTCCTGTTGCTAAAAAACCTGGTGCTTAGCATCGTACACCACTGCATCAAAGAAACCACTGCATTCTGTCTTAATTCATTTCATGCAGGTGCCTAAATTGAGAAGCCGTAAAGAACTGGATAAAACCACTAGTTAAAAATTCTGACTTCTTCAATGTGTAAGGGAAAATGCAGCGATAAACCTGAAATCTTTCTTTTGTCATACAAGAATTTAAGAGATAATGGGAGACAGAGATCCACCAATATGCAGATAACAAATTAAAAAAGCCTTTGGCATTCTTACTTACTCTTGCCTCTTCCTTTTTAAAACAAAAAAAGAACCTAAACTAAACTTTGCATAACTCTTTGCGCCTCATGCTTTAACAATTTAGATTAAAACTGAACAAATATAATGGGCAATACTCCCCTCATGTCATCTCTTCGGCCCCTGCTATAGATTGGTAGGTTTCTTGTGCACACACACACTGCAATTCCTACTTGGTTTATTTTTAAGCAGTGATCTCAGGTTGCTGTTGGTATTTATAAATATACCAGGGTATGTTTACGGTGTTCAGAAATAGAGGAGGCAGGGGAGTTTCAGAAATGTGTATTGAAATTATGTTCCTGTAACATATTTTCTGGTTTGCTTGTGAACAAAATTTTAGATAAAGAATATAATGAAATTTTCAGAATTAATGAATAAAAAGAAGAAATACAAGAGAAAAAAAAAAAGGTAAAATTTACTTAATTTTGGCCATTGTCTGTTTGACCACCTGTCCATTCCCTCCAGCCACATTGCTGTGCACATCAGTTTGATGTTTATATTTTCACAAAGCATTGACAAGACACCACCGTAGCATTTTTTAACCATGGACTGGTTTCAGGTGAAGAGGGGACCTCCTGTCATGTCCAGTCCCCAGACCACTATAGAGCAGAGTCCATCAAACTGATGGCTTTGAATACAGGACACCTTTCCTTTCTGGAAGGGTTGACAGAGGTAAAAAAGCAGCTTTATCACCTGGGATGGTGGGTTATGGTACTGTTGGACGCTGCACAGGAGGAATTTGCCTTCATTTCTTTCTCTTCAATGTTCTCCTCATTTCTTTCTCCTGATGTTGTTTTAACTTGATGTGAAAGCTGCAGAGCCAGCATGAAGGCACAAAGGAGGCTCTGGAAACAAAGTAGAGATTGCCATCTGAAATAGGTATGTGCAGAATTTGAAATTGCTGCAAGAATTCAAAACTACTCATGTCACATATGCAGTCACTGAGTGTGAAGAGGAGCAGGCCAGGCAGACCTAAGTAAGGTATCAGTCTGCCTCTCCATGCAATCAATGCCCAACCATTGCCGGGCAGAAGGTTGGCTTAGCCCTGCTGGAGGGGAGCTGAGAACATGTCCTGGCTGCTTGATTCCTCTTCAGCAAACCCTTTACACAACTGAATGCAACAGGGAATTATTATCATTACCTGCCTATAAAAATCCCAAATGTACAAGACATGTAAATCTTTAAACTTGAAACTTGAATTAAACCAAAGACTCACTCAGCATTTTTCCCTTGGCCGTGTACTGCTGTGGGTCGTACATCAGGCTAGGGGAAAAGAACACTTAGCAGTTTTGTGTCTCTCCATCAAAGCAGGCATTGACCATGCCTCTCTTCCATGTTATGTTTTCAACTTCATTCTTTCAACTAAATGTGCTAATAATAACATGTTTATATTTGATACTGTTACATAAACATCCAGGCTTTCTCTTGAGGGCTTCCTTAGTGTAACCTAGTCACCTTCAAAGCAACCTCATACTGGAGAGGTTCTTGGTGATGCATTGCACTCACACCTTTTTCTCACCACTGCTTTCCAAGAGATTTACAGATATTTTTGAACTTGGCACTCCATCCTCTCCTTGAGGCAAACACAATGTAGATGTCCTGGTCATGCAGCTGCAGACAGGAGAGTGCAAATCAAGGGAAGCCTTTGGCAGGCATGAGACTAGATCTCAGACTTCCTATTACAAGGTTGGTGCCTTAGTAAAGCAGGGAGAGTCTGTGTTTAATTATCCTCTTGTCTGGGAGTCGCCTTCCTCATTTTGGAGGGAGTTTTGACATTTTACCAATGATCTTGTTACTAATTCCTTTGTTTTTTCCTACAAATCATGGAAATTAATACTTTTCTAACCCACAATGTATTCCTAGATAATTGCTTCCAGCATGCTCCACAAAGGTGTGTGGTTTCAGAGTTTTGAGCTGCTCTGTAAGGAGGCGTACTGCTGTGAAAGCCCTGTTGCAGTGATCAAGTTACTTATTTCATGTTGAGAACAGAAAGGAGAAGAGATTAATGAAAGGTGTCTGTGGCTTAAGCAGAGGGCGAACTCCACCAAGTCAGAGCACACCCATCGTTCCAGTAAAGGGAACACATTCTTAGGAGGTGAAGCAGTTCAGCCTGGAAAATGCACAAGATGATAAGGGCAGTTGCCTCTTGATTAGTAGTGACCTCTGGCAGGGGAATAACCTACATTTGAACAGATTTCCCAGCCATGATTAGGCACTCTTCACATGGCAATCCTTAGGAGAGTTATCTATTACTTTGAGCTCTGTGGTCGTCGCAAAAATCACTGGGAAATGAAGTTCTGGAGCAAACTAAGTGTTTTAGGGAAGTATGCTCCCTATAACTGAATAAATACATATAAAGCATTTTTTCTAAAGATCTCTCTTAATGTAGGTGGAAGTTGGTCACAGGTGAGCTCTATATGGACAGTAAGTTGCGGTGAGAAAAAATTCTGCTTTCATGGAATATATTGGTTTTTAAATCAGGAAAATATTGCTAGTCAGAAGATTCTGTAAGCCATTCTAAATACTCTTAGTTATGTGCTTTGTAATGAATAAAGGGTAGGCAATTTTAAGCAGGAGACAGGATTAGAGAGATAAAATTATAGCTGGGAAAATGAAAGAATTTATTTTGAGAAAACTGTGATTTAAAAAAAAAAAAAAAAGAAAGCTATGATGTCCTTTATCAAAGCTTGCTTTTAAAACTTTTAGTGCAAAGAAGGTGATCTTGAGAGAACTCACACCTACATAATCACAGGAGGTAACTCATTTACTGTTTTTTGTTCCAAATAAAAATAGATGAAAGTATTAATGCTCGCCTAGCATAATTTCCTGAATACTACAAGCTATAGAATTTAACCAATGTTAATCAGTATTTAGTAACTACTGGCTTGTATTGAAAGTAAGAAATAAAGAACGATTGTGTCTTTTACTGTGACAGACTAAGGAGCTAACATGAGAGGAAATATAATGTCATTAAAGATATGCTTGACAAGAAATCCGTCAAAAAGAGTCAGATTAAGTGTTAAAAATTTATAATCGTCTCCATATGACTAGGATGTGCCTGGCTCCCTTATTTGTCTAGGTAGGACACAGGGCTCTTCAGTGAGTTCTGCGTCACCTTCCACTCCACTTACAGCATGATATTATGGAGCCAGAAGTATTTCAAATATGTGTGTTAGTCTTTTTCTGTTCTTATTGTTCCTTAAAGTGACTTGTTTGGGTTCAGGCTTGCTCTGTCATAAATAGTTTATCTGTGCAGTCATGAGTACTGCAAATGGAATTGTCCACATAAATAAAAGCTGCAGGACTGGGCTTGAAGTCAGGGACATTCAGGCTAGAGCAGAGGTTTGCCCTGGAGAAGTCTCTGCAGCAGACTTTATCATGATGTTTTCTGGGAATGCTGCTTTGGGTTTTTTTACATGCTGAAAGCCCTGTGCATGTTTAGAATATATTATAACCCATTATGACTTTCAACATCAGAAATCATCTCTGAAAGAAATGTAATGTTTTAACTTTTCTTATTTATTCCTTCACAACGTCCTGAACCCTTGCCTGGTTCCTAACAGTTCATCAAGCCGAGCAGATGGGTATGCCACCTCCCTTTTGGGATGTGCTGTTGCTCAATAACCAGCAATCTGGGCCAAGAATCTCTGGACCGGCATCAGTGGAGAACTTACACCCGAACTGCTCTTACAGATCTGAAGAGGAGGTTATTGGTCTTAGCAAACAGTTTAGGAAAGTTATGACATTTTCTTTGTGCTAGAGACTCACTGTAGGTTCTAGGTCCCAAGAAGACTGTGAAAGGATTTCTAAGGTTGCAGGCTAGTGAGCCTCTTTTTGTTTCATTTCAGATGGAGGAATGCTGGCTTTTAAAGACCAGGTGAAAAGTGCACCATATTTTCCCTAGTATAGCAAAGTGGAATTGAAGTTGTCCCAGGCCCAGGATTAGAGTTACGGGTCTATTTATAATTTATTTTGTGACGTTCATAAAGCTGAGTATTTGGATGGTGTTATCATTAAAATGCACTTGGTATTATTCTTCCATATTCCCACTGTCAGTGGTACTAAGATAAAAAACAAAACCACCTACTTAGAAAAAGTGTACCTTGAAGGCAGAAGGAAATCGTCTCTTTCATGTATGTCTTTCACTGGAGAAATAAAAGCCATGCAACTGAATTATTTTCAAACACCTGTATCGAGCAATGGACTTTCACCTGCTCGCTTGCTTTGAACTTGAATCTCAAGTCTTTTTTCTTGATAAGACTAAATTTTTGATTTCTGAAATTCAGCCATGTTGTTCCAATTTGTGCCTTTTGCACAGCCCTCACCCGTTGCTCCCAGGTGGTTGTTTAGTCCCTTGAAGTGTCTTCCTGAACTATATTTCTCATTAGCCATTGTTTAGTCACACTGTGTGGTGTGTACGTGTGTTCACTCCGTTTTTGCTTCAGAAGAAGGATTAATTCCCCCAGAGGTTCTGTCCATGTTTCTTTTCTAAAACAGCCTTTCATCTTTACTGTCAGATTAAAGGGAGGAAACCTCAGATCACAATGTGAATGATGGGAAAAATAATTCATGGAATGTGTTTGGGAGACAGCTTTATTACAGGAGAGAGAAAGGTGCAGGACTGTACAATTTAAACTGTGTGTGGACTATCAGGTCTAGGAACCCTTCTACCCTGGCTCCCCCTGTGCAGCTCCGTTTGTAGTAGTGACCGTGGGAAAAACTAAATCAGAAGTCACTAACTTGCAAGACACTGGCTTTCTTTGTGGGTCTCTGCAATAGCAGCAGACTGGTCCCAGTGATCCAGAGGTCCTCCTGCACTGGGTTTTGTGGATGTCTCCTGAAACTGGTCTGAGTTTCCCTGTTAAATGCTGATGCAGACAAACTACGAGAAGTTTGGAAGCCTGCACAGGCCGTCTGTTCCTCTAATTTTTTCACCTGCAAAGAGCAAGCCTTTTTGCCACGAATCAAAGAAGATGAAATTTGAAGTGACGTGACAACAAAGGATGCCCAGTAGTTGCACTATTTTACAGTCTTCAATCTAAAAATGAGAGTATGATCTGTTGCTGATAATTTTGTTGTTGTTGTGGTTGGTTATGAGATGATTATGTTTGGTATGTTTTCTTCAGGCTGGGAAGAACTGGGAGGAGGAGTGATTGGGTGTTTTGTTTTCTAAATAAAAGATCCCGAGTCTTGTTATGCACCTTAATTAGCACCTTCAGGACTTGTTTCCACCTTACGCAGGAGCTGATGAAACCTGATGAACTTAATGTGAATCCTCCTGTTGACTTCAGCAGACAGCAGAAGAGATCACAGCTCTGTGCTGAGCTGACTTCCGTATGTTTTAACAAATGCAATTCCCCCTCTTCTCACAAGGCTTTGCCTCACCCAGCTTCCTTACATACTGACCTCCCGAAGCTTACTGTTCTCCTAATCTATTTCAAGCAATAGAATCATAGAATCACAGAATGGTTTGGGTTGGAAGGGACCTTAAAGATCATCTAGTTCCAGCCCCACTGCCATGGGCAGGGACACCTCCCACTGGATCAGGTTGCTCAAGACCTCTTCACGCTCGAGAAAGACATTTAGCTGGAGCATGTATTTACAGGCATCACTAAAAAGTAATTGCGTAAGGAGAAATTTTGGCTTGGCCAGCATGGTTACTAGCTCAGCTTACTTAGTAAGCAAGCTTGGTGGATGCACTCCTCCCTCCCCACCCTCTTCCTCCTCCCTGGAGCAGAGCTCAGGTTCCAAGTCTCACACAGGGTAGCCAGCAAAGTTCATCTTCTTGCTGAAAGCAGAAAATAAACCAATAAGGGGACTGTGACTGAGTGCAAAAGGATTAATTGGAATGCTGCATGTCTGTTCCAAGAGGCTGCTGCCACTAATCAGACTGTTTATGTTTACAGCTTTCCTATTCATCCCTACTGAGCAAAAAGCACTCTGAAAACGGAGCCTGAGTGTTGCTATATGTCAGACAGACTGCATGTAGTACCTGACTGCTAACTGAGGAGACCTGGAGCCTGCAGGCTTACTTACCTGTGGTAAGACTTGCACTTAGCAAGTGCATAATAATTAGTGATGCTCCAGACAGTGTTTGTGAGCTGGCTCCCTGCTCACAAGTGCCCTTAGTCTCGATTTGGGATTCATAGTCACAAGAGAACTGCAGGGATGTGCTGGAGTGGCGCTGGCATACCAGACATTCCTTATCATAAAGAGGGGTGAGAGCTTTCTGGGTAGGGGGAATAATGGGAAGGTTGTCTTTTCCTTAGTTTGCTGGGGCCTGCCTACTGATTTAAATTGTAAATAACGTTACAAACCAGCTGTGACAATTTGTTGTTTCTTAGGAGAAGCATCTGATTTCTACTAATATATAGTAGAAAAGGAAAAAGAAAGGAAAAATTGTAAATCTCTACTAATTTGACATCAATCCCTTTTCATAACTTAATAGTTATATTAACCAGAGGTAGGTGACATCAGTTCCTTTGGGACCCTGTGATCTTACTTTTTTTAACAGTACAAAACTGTTTACTTTTCCTTCCCTTTCCACTACCATAAACTATTTTCATCACCATGATGTTTAAAGATTATAATAGTGGCATGTGTCTGGTAGGGTCAGCAGGAGAGATTCCATGCCATCACAGCACCTAATACAATCAAGCTCACTCTTAAAATTAGCTAGGTTTAGTTCTCTGGTCTTCTGTGTAAGAGGCCACTCATTCCTCTGGAGGTAGAAGTCAACTCATTTCCAGCCTGAGTTTGTCCCAAGACATCCAGAATCACAGAATGATTGAGGTTGGCAGGGACATGTGGAGATCACCTGGTCCACCCCCCTGCTCAAGCAGGGCCACTTAAAGCCAGTCGTGCAGGACCATGTCTGAGTGGCATCTCCAAGAATGGAGGCTCCACAACTTCCCTGGTAACCTGTGCCAGTGCTTGGTCACCCTCACAGTGAAAAGGTGTTTCCTGATGTTCAGAGGGAACCTCCTGTGTTCCAGTTTGTGCCCATTGCCTCTGGTCCTGTCACTGGGCACCCCTGAAAAGAGCCTGGCTCTGTCTTCTTTACATCCTCCCTTCGGGTATTTATACACATTGATAAGATCCCTACCTTAAGCCTTCTCTTCTCCAGGCTGAACAGCCCCAGCTCTCTCATCCTTTCCTCATAGGAGAGATGTTTCAGTCCCTTCATCATCTTTGTGGCCCCGCACTGGTCTCATTCCAGTAAGTCCTTGTCTTTCTTGTACTGGGGAGACCAGAACTCGACACATTATTCCAGATATGGCCTCACCAGTGCTGAGTGGCAGGGAAGTGCAGGCAGGCACCTCCTTCAACCTGCTGGCAGCTCTCCTCCTAACGCAGCCCAGAATAAAATGGCTGCATGAAAGACAGTTTACACCCATTTGTTCTTGTGCTAGTGCTTTCCTTGAACTTGAGTAGCACCGTGCTTATAACTGGCCTGAAAGGAAGCATAAACAGCCATATCCCCTCTCCAGCTTTGTTTTGCTAGACTAAACAAACTGAACTTTTCTAGTCTACTCTTGTCTGATAATATTCACCGCTCCCCAGTCCTCCCTGTAACCCTTTTGTGGGTCTGTTCCAGTTTGAATTCCTCTTCCCTAAATGCTGTACTGAGTTTTCCAGGCAGAGTCTCAGCAATGCTTTTTACAGTGTCATCCATACATGCATACCTCCTCTTTCACTGTTGGAAATAATGAAGTGATAACAACCCCAACTACATATGCTTTTGTCTTGATATCACTTGGTTGTGAATCCAGGCTGAATACTCACAGCCCTGCTCTCCTCAGTGCATACCAATTTAGGAAGGTATTTGAGTGAGGGGTGGAGTGTTTCCTGAGGTGAAAAAGCAATGACATACAGATAATTAACATCAATAGCAACAAAAATGTAAATAAACCCATCAGTGTATCAGTTCTTTCCCTGACAGCTAAGGATGGTGAGCTACACAGCACATGCCTTGCTGTCGGAGGAGGACAGAACTATTATTTCCCATATCTGAGGTCAGGATTGCAGGGATGTTAAATTCCTTGCCATAAACCAGATCCCTCCTGAGAGGATGGAAAGGTTCACTTTGGATTCAGTAAAAACTTCAGTCACACTTCCAGAGTGCAGGGAAATGTATCTGAGCAATATAAAGAATTATCCTTGCTACTTTTTCCACCTTCTTTGCATCCCATCACTATCCTGGCTATAGCTGCATTAGTCTGCTTCTAAGCTCATTTATTTCTTTTAGTATGATTTTTCATCTATAGGTAGCAATGACCATTAAAGTTCCCACAGTAATTTGAAACTATTTCTTCCTGCTAAGTGATAGGAGATGGGGAATGGAGCTCCCTACCCCCTGTTCTTTACTGAGTGGAGCAAACAAATTACCCTCTGCAGAACGGCCATGTAGTTAAACGTAGTTAAAATTCAGCAGCTCCTCTCACAGTCAGGTGTCCTGGTTACCCAGGCACAGCCCCATGGGCCAGCCATGCAGGCAGGCCATGAGTAGCCCCAAGTCAGCTGGGAGATCCAATCAAGGCAGCTGACTCACAGGTGTATCCCACACCACCTCATCATGCTCATTGTAAAAGGAGGGAGCTCAATGAGGGTGGAGTTCCTCTTCCTGGGGCTTCTCTCTCTTGGCTTTCTGTTCCTGTTGTCAGCATCAAGGACTGGGCTGAGTAGAACTTTGCATACTTTATGTTTTGTTATTCTATTAAATCTGTTTCTACTTCAACTCATGGGCCTTCTGCCTTTTTTCTGGATTCTCCCTCTCAACTGGGGAGGGAACATCAGATAGTAGAATAAGTGCTACGGTTTAGCCCTGAGTACTGCCTAAATGTAGATATTGGGTTAGTCTCATCCACTCAGACATCCCACTGAATACTGAACTGAAGTTTCTAGAAGACTGTTGCAATACTGTATCAGAGGCAGGGAGAAAATGTCAGATCTGATCAGTGAAATTGCACCTGATTTCTACCCTCCTTCCCCCCAGCAAGGAATGTTTCAGCTTGATGGAGACATGACTGCACCTGCCTTGGGGATGTTTGTTGTATTCACCTCTCATCCCAGAGTGCAATCTACTCTCAAGCATCCATGGTGGTGTGGAGGCAGAGGTAGGGACCACATCCAGGTAGAACCAAACAAGTCATTCAAAACATGTGTAAATTAATCTGTAAGAACAGATTTAGTCTGTTCACCACTGAAAGAGCCTGTAAGCTAGCTTTGTTCAGAGCTGAGGTAGGTTTAAACTGCTGTGCCTGTTAAAAGCAATATACTATGCAGAAATCTTAATACATAGCTGTCAGCCTCCTCCCGTACCTTTGAGCAGTGTCTCTCAGGCAGGATGTTTAGGTACGTGTATTCTGCATTTATTCCTAACTTTGTTAGTTAAAATGTCTTCTTTTCCTTCTGAGTGTCAGAAGAGCATCTGTCACCACAGCCCCTTTCAGGGCCCAGTGTTGCTATAAATATATTGGACATAGAGGACGATTTGCATGCCTCCAGCACAGCTTTAGAGACAGTCAGAACAGATCTCTGATAAGACAGAGGTGGCAAACATCCAGCCTGACTAACATCCAGCTTAAATTTGGATCAAAAAGGAAATGGAAAAGCAGCCTGAAAATCTGGCTGAGGGCACTGGGTAAAATCCTGCTCTCATGTATTCTGTTGTAAATTCAACATACCTGTCCAGTGGGGTTACTCACAAAGCTTAGAGAGAGAGAGCCTACACACACGTGAGAAATTTGCTTCCCAGTGTACAGTTATGGGCAGGCACTTGCTTCCCTAGGCGCTCTCTCAATGCATTTTATTCAATGAAAAATGCAAGTTTGTGCATGAAGCAGGACACTCATTTGTGTCCTGTCACAAATATAAAGTCTCATTTTATCCCACCCCTCCAATACGAAATATTTCTCCCTTCTAGAATGTCCAGGCTTCCTTCCCATATGCTAGGTGCTATTTTTAAAAAACAATTTATTATCCAGTCTTCTTTTTCACCAACATCAGTTGAATATTTATCAATTATTTTTAGAGCTACAATTTCTTCCTATGCTCTTTCCTAATGTAAGTGCAAACTATTAGATTATTAAACTTAAAAATATCTGTTGCTTTCATTATATGGTATTTGTTCATTTTACCTCTTTCTCTCAGACTGGATGATGATGTAATGTGTTTGAGTTGAAAATAAAGTTTTGATTTCTCTGTTAATTTTAATTTAAAAAAATGCTCAGTAAAAATTTAGAAACCCAAAGAGACCTTTAATTTTGGTCAATCTTATAAAATACATGCCTTGGGTTAAAATTGGTAGTAAAAACCTTCATTGTTTTTGAAGTCCAACCATCTTTTGGACTTCGTGTGCTGTAAAATCAAAGCTTTTAGTCTTTCTTTTGACACTTTCAACACTGAAAGAAAAACACTGCTTTGCTTCCCATGCTCCCACTGCTGCCAGCTCCTCCTCTTCACTGGCTCCTGTGACACGAGATGAAGTTAGATGTGCTGGTGACAGCATGCACCAGTCGGGCACAGCAAGATATGCGCTGGGGACGCTGCTGACAAGGTGGATATTCTTGGCAGGCATCGTAACATTTCTCTCTGCCCTTTGTTGAAGGAGGACAGTGGAACACTCTGCCCTACTGGTGGAGCTTTGGGCATCAACTCTGAGTGCACAGGGTCACTTCCTCATTTCCATGTCATGAAGTGGAGCGATCAGTTCACCTCCTCAGAATATCTGGGAAGACATGGGCATGCCTTCATGTCAAATCACATTATCTGTGTTATGCCTTGGGAAGATAGGGAGCAGTTGGAACTTCCCACCTTACAAAAGTAAGGAATGATATTTTCCTTATGCTCTTTGCTGGACTGTGGATCGATGGACAAATGTATGGAAATGCTGAAAGGGAAGAAACAAATATGTGACAGATGGAAAGCAAGAGACAGACAAAGATTCAGTTCTGGCCCTAGTGAAGCTGCAGAACTCCTGTTGACTGCAGTGGTGCAGAATGGGAACAAAACAGGGAGTGGAGGAAAGCAAGGACAGGAAAAGGAAATCAGGGAAGGATGGCTTCAGATGATTTTGTCCCCTTGCTCCCATCTCTGTTCCCCACACCCAACTTCACCCTCCACTTTCTCTGGCTCTCATCTTCTCCCATTGCTGAAGCAGTAAGCTGTCATTTCTCATCTGGCATCTCCCATACATCCATCCATCAGTGCATCTGGGATAGCTGGTAGCTAATTTTGATGGGTGAAGGACCCATCAATATCCCTCACCAGTTCCCATGAGGCATGTAAACTGATCAAGCTAACAAATGCTGACAGGTGAGAGACATTCATCCACAGTTGCTACCGGTAGCAAAGACAGAGATGTGAAGGGTTCCATATGGTAACAGTTTTCGATGGGGAAACACAATGCCAGAAGAGAAACATCTCATCGGCCTGAATTGCACTCACTTCCCAAAATCCTTCACAGGTTGCTCTTTGGGCTACCCAATGATCTCATGGGGCCCCTATAAGGGGAGTTCTCTTCCTATTCTGCTGTAATGCCAAAGGTTTAAGGGAGACCAGAAATACATCCTGCTACATGCGTGCTGCCTAACAGGTGCTGTCATGTCATGGTACGGATGTTGCCAAAAGCCCTTCCTCAAGAGGACAGGAAAAACTTGGTGGAACCAGCCCCTCATTCTCGGCAGTTCTTTTTCAGGGCAGGTTGATATGAATGAAAGAGTAAAAATCCTTTTTCCAATTACCTAATGCTAGGAAAAAACAGGGTTTCACAAGAAGAGAACAGCTACAGTCTGTATTAGAACAAGCTAGGTCACATCTCCCTTTTCAAATGTTTTTGCATGGCTGGCTTTCTGTACCTCCAAGTGGCAGAATATAATTCACAAGCCTATTCCAGATATGAGGCAAAATTTCTTCCCAAGACTCCTTCCACAGCCAAAAATCCTAGTGAATCTCATAAAGACTCCCTTTAGTTTCTCTTCAGCTAATATCATTGTTTTTATGTAATCTTGCAATGATGTAGTTTTTCCACTAAGAGGTGGAAAATCAAGACGGAAGGGAATATTTTTCCCTCCATCTGTTGGCTTTCTTCTCTTTTCCAGTCGTGTCCAAGTTTCACTGAACAACCTTTCTGTACAGCCATTTCAGACTTCACGCCTTATCTTGAGCCAGCGCTTACTTTGATCCGGGTTCATAAGTAGGATGTCTCATTTCAACATCATTCCTTTTCTTCACTCGTTGAGCCACATACTTCCGATGCATTTCATAACGAACTTCATTCCTTATGCCTACTTCCACAGGCAAGAAATCCACGTGTGCCAGTTTCTTGCAGCTGACATTCTCCGTATGCCCGGCTGTATTTGGTAACATCTCTCTTTCGCTGCACTAAGTGCATCTTTCATTTCCTTTCAGCATTCCTGCATGCCATGGCCATTTGGGACAGCCAAGCCTCCTCCAGAGACGTTCCTCTCAGTGGCTTTGCAGGGCTCTTCTGTCTGGTGTGCTGGCAGCCGGGGGAGTGTGAGTGGGTCAATCTTCTAAGCTCCATCCCCTGTTTGAAAGGTCTGCTCTTTCTCAGTGCAGCTATCTATTCATCATTTGTTGTTTAGCCCATTCTCCCTACAGTGATTTAGCCCCAGAGTAGACAGAATAATCCCATTTGGGTTTGAGCCTGGTTTTTTCCATAAAGAAAATGTTACAGAAATCACTATTTTGCACTGGGATTCCTGCCAATTAGCTGCATTAATGATAAAGACTGATCCTTTGGAAGATATTTTACTGAAGCTAAGGAAACGCTTCTGGGGTGAAAACAAAGTTTTAACAGAACACTTCAAAAAGAAAGGCTATCCTGAGATCATGAGCCTACTGCCTTTTTAACTAGAAATCATTCTTGGCTTGTCGACTAGAAGCTCAGCCGTCCTTGGAGCTTGTGGTTGCTGCTGGGGTATTGCACTGCTGTTTGTAATGCTTTCCCCCATTGTTGAACTCACTGCCAGCAGATGGACACAACTCTGTCCTGCAGCATTTGGGCAGGCATTTGTCCACAGTGGCCCGTCACTGCCTGGAAAAGCAGTACGTCACCGCCGGCCTCAGCGCTTTGCAGGCAGCCCAGGAGGCAAAGCGCAGGCTGGGGCTGGGTTCATTGCTCGATCACCTCGAGGGACAGCACCGCTTCTAGGCCTCCATAACGCGCAATTGACGCATTTCACTCAGGCAATTTTTTTTTAGTTGCACGTCACACATCTTTTGTCAAAAAAACCCCAGCCCCCAGCGCCTTGACAGCATCCTGGCCTGTATCAGCAATGGTGTGACCAGCAGGACCAGGGAGGTGATTGTCCCCTGTACTCAGCTCTGGTGAGGCCACACTTCGAATACTGTGTTCAGTTTTGGGCCCCTCACTCCAAGAAGGACACTGAGCTGCTGGAGCGTGTCCAGAGAAGGGCAGTGGAGCTGGGGAAGGGTCTGGAGCACAAGTGTGATGGGGAGCGGCTGAGGGAACTGGGGGGGTTCAGTCTGGAGAAGAGGAGGCTGAGGGGAGACCTCATTGCTCTCTACAGCTCCCTGAAAGGAGGGGGTAGTGAGGAGGGGTCGTTCTCCCAGGTAACAGTGACAGGACGAGGGGTAATGGCCTCAAGTTGTGCCAGGGGAGGTTTAGATTGGATGTTAGGAAACATTTCTTCACTGAAAGGGTTGTCAGGCACTGGCCCAGGCTGCCCAGGGCAGTGGGGGAGTCCCCATCCCTGGAGGGATTTCAGAGCTGTGTAGATGAGGTGCTGAGGGACATGGGGTAGTGGTGACTTGGCAGTGCTGGGTTAATGGTTGGACTTGATGATCTTAGAGGTCTCTTCCAACCAAGGTTATTCTGTGATTCTGTGATTCTATGATTCGTTTGGGGCAGTTTATGGGCTTTTCTTTGTGGCCTTTCCTTGCCACAAGGAAACCTGGTGTCCCGTCGGACAAGCCGGTGGCTTTGTGGTGACAGCGCACCTCTGCGTCAACCATGCCGGTGGCTGTGGGGAAGTGTCTGAGGGCAAAGCCCCTCCGCAGCCCCTCTCACGCCTCTCCAGCAGCCACTAGCACTAGCGTCGGGCGCCAACACCGGAACACAGCGGCAGTCCCGGCTTCTCCCGCCCTCTTTGCGCATGCGCGGACGGGCGCCCCAGCGCCACCTTCCCGCCCTTTCTGCCACTGCAAGGAGCGGCTGGCTGCGCATGCTCACTCGGAGGACGTGGCTGTCCGAGAGCGGGGGGTGTTCCCCCCGCCATACCGAAGGCGCTCGGGTATATCCGTACTTTTCCGGCGCCCCGGCTTTTCCCCGCCCGCTGGCCGCTCGCCTGGGCGCCGCAATCCCGGCGGCAGTGCGGGAGGAGGTGGAAGATGGCGGTGGGGATTGGCGGGGAGGCGGCGGCAGGCGCGGCGGCAGCAGCGGCAGCTGCAGCGGTTATGCAAACAAGACCGTCGGTAGTCAGCGCCAGAGCCGGTGCGGACCGCGGCTGAGCAGGGAGGCGACTGGGGCTGCGCTACCGCCGCCCTCCCTAGCGGCGGACCCTCCTCTTCTGTCTCCCTCCCTCCCTCAGCGCCTCTCGCCTTCCCCGCCTGCCCCGGCCCCCCGCCCTCGCCCCGGCCCGGCATGGATGCTGGCGCTCCGCCGTGTCGCTGTGCGCGGCGCTGCGAGGCCGTGAGCCGCCGCTGCCGCTGAGCGGGGCCGCCCGCCGCTGCCGGGAGGGGGGAAAGATGTCGGACACCAAGGTGAAAGTTGCCGTCAGGGTCCGGCCGATGAACAGGAGAGGTAACCGGCGGGCGGTGCGTGTGTGTGGGGAGGGGGCGGCACCGGGGTGCGCCTGAGGCGAGCGCGGCGGCTTCCCTGGGCTGGCGGCGGGGTGAAGCCCCTCACGCACACCCCCGCTGCTGCCGCCCCAGAGCCGGCCCCGGTGAGGGGGAGCCGGCGGGGGTCCAGCTGCCCCGGCGTGCGAAGAGGAGGGGGGTGCTCTGGCCCTGGGTACAGCCCCTCCGCCGTGTCGCCTTGCAGAGCTGGACCTGAATACCAAGTGCATCGTGGAGATGGAAGGGAACCAGACTGTGCTGCACCCTCCGCCTTCCAACACCAAGCAGGGAGAAAGGTAAAAGCCGAGCGGCTGTGCCGCACATGCAGAGCCGGTCCCTCAGCCTCCTCCCGGCAGACCTTCGCTTGTCTTTGTTAGGGGGGTGGCGGGGTCCTGGGGGTTCTGCTCGCTGCTTTTGGGGGGCTGCAGGCGAGGGGGAGCTTGGGCGTGCAGCCATGGGAAGTCAGGACCAGACCTTCCTCTCCCGAGTGGGGTCGGAGGTGCCCGAATTGGGATGTGGAGACGGGAGATCCCTGTTGGCCTCCCAGGTTTAAAAGCTGATTCTTGATTAACTGCTCAAAAACTAAGCTGTTGATTAGGCAGGGACTTAATCTGTGTGTGCTGTTCTCAGACATTTCCCTCGAGTGCAGGCTGCTAATAACTTGATGTAACCTTTGGGGGAGCAAGAACCAGAATCTGAATTTTATTGTAGCGGTGGTAATTTTTTTTTTTTATAAGTTTATTTACTAGGTTTTAAAGTATTTGCATTTGAAAAGGCTGTAATTGCTAGATCCTTTATTAATTCAGTGTTGTTCTGTGAAGTAACCTATAAGAATATCCTAAAATAATTTTGAAATCTGGCATTTAGTTGTGATGCCCCAGTAAAGAATACCCTTGGAAATAATCCAAAATACCAATGCACTAGACTGTAAAAATAGATCAGAACAGGAAAAGATTTTTTTCCTTTGAGGGAGTGTGGGGAAAGACAGGGAGGTGCAAGAGGAATAGTTATGTTGTGTGCTTATCTCTTCAGTTACCTGTTGACTGCTCAATTTAAGTTGACCTGTTAAATGTGTTTAATGACAAGGAGTGTGAAATCATTTGCATAGTTATAGAGATTTTAATCGGAACGTGTTCCTACTACTCATTCAAGGTTTTATTAAGAATACTTTTGATTGAGTTCAAGCTGTAGTTTGAGAATATGGAGGTTTTTTTCAAAGGTGTGCCAGACTCTTATATTTTTCCAGCAGAAAAGGTTGAGACCTTTTCTATTTTGACGTGTCCAAGATGTGAGGTGCTTCCTATGTTAATCCATGTACTGGAATATAGCTGTAATCACACCAGTTTAATTTAAAGCCAGTTGCATTGTCTTCAGAACCAGTGTGTTGTATGTAGCTCATGCTCTGATCCGGGTTTGTTTCCTGCCCCTTTCACAGATCTTAGTGCCATCTTCTACAAGTCATGCTGCCTCTGTCTCAGCATCCCATTTTTACAATGGAAATCTTGTTTTTCTCGAGACTATTCTATTTTAGAAAGTATGAGGGTTTTTTTCCTCCTGTTTATTGAAGTGTGTGTATGGCGTCCATCACAGCACTGCTATAATAAGAATAACGTTAACTCTTTAAAGTGAGTGGATTTGACAAATCTAAAACGTGAAATACAAATAGAGTTTACAAAGCAAGGATAGAATTAAGATTTAAAAATAATTATTTCAATAGACTAAAGAGCCTGTATCATGTGAATTGTGCCTGTTGCACACACTGGCCTGTTGCAGGTATTCAGTGATACTGTGCAGTGATCCTCTGTCTTTTGAGAGCTTGTGTTTATCTGCCTTTAATACCTGTAATATATATAAATTCTCTTACTTGTTTGGAATTGACTTCTGGTTCCATGCCAAGAGCCTTATGGGTGAGCTGTGATGCCTGTGTGCAACCTCACTGTGGACAGCGGTGTTGGCAGGTGACAGCTGTCCTGTTTGCGGCCCGATGCGAGGCTGGAATTTGGCCAGCTGTTAACGTGTGTGATTCACATATTTGAAGCAACTGCCTCATGTGAGTGGATTGGAAATACCAGTGAGAAATACTGGTCAGAAGTAACTTGCACTAGTACAGACATACAGTTTGGGCACCTTCTAAATGGCAGGTGTTGTGTGTAACCTCTTGAGATGCCCAGTAGGCTTTCTAGTGCCTTGTGAAGATCCTTACATTTTCTTCAGTGCTAAACTGTCGATTTCTATTTTTTACTCAAGATAAATAATTTAATTTCTCATGATGAAGAATGAATTCTGTCGTTCTGTGTGTACCCACCATAAAATGTCTGTATAAACTGGCTCTGAGTAGCTGAGTGGTTGCTGCTTGTACTTGGATTGATGCCTTGGCAGGGTTAGAGATGTCAAATGGTTTTTTTTTTGTTTTCTTTGTGTAGCTTGTTTTTATATAGCTCAACTGGATTTTTCTTTCGGAGCAACCATGTCATTGCAAAAATGATTTTACTTGTTAGGGTGATTAATTGGTCTTTCCATACTACTTTGTATTATTTTGATACTCTGTTTCATCTTACCTTTCCCTTTTTGCATTTTATCTTTTTTTATATGGAAATTTCTCTTTTCTAGCTGAATGGAAGTACAAGATTGTACTGCACTTTGGAATAAGCAGACTTCTAAAGCAAATTTGGTTTCTAGGCCTGCTTTTCTTAATTGAGCTGAGGCCAAGAGATGATAGGGTGTAGGGGGTGGGGGTGGAATTCAGAACCATGCTTTTTCTTTGCTTTGTTCTCTCAGTTATAATTTTAAAGCTATTGACAAAATTTTCTAACGTAAAAATAGGTAACTTTAATAATTATGACGTTATAAAACTTGTTCTTGGAAGACTATCCAAAGTTAGGAAAATCAGATTTTTCTAGCTTTGCCTATTCTGTACAGGGTTTTTGAATTAAATCCAAGTTCAGATGCACGCTGTTAATCAATTTCTAGGTTTTATTAAGGATATTTCTGAAGCATTTTAGATGGGCAAGTAATGATAGTTTTACAAGTAGCGTGAAAAATTTCTGGCAGTGCTGTCATTTGTCCATCTGCTTAGGGGTAAAGCAATAAGTTGTAACTATAAATTAGAACAGGGTTCTGACTCCATCTTCTAACTACTAGACCACACAGTATACGCACCTTAACAAACACAGCTACAAAATAGTAATTGTTATGAAATATAAGTGTTCTGTCTTTTCACAAGCAGCAGGCCTGCTGTTCCCTGCAGACACATGACTTTTAGTGTCCTAAATCAACAAAGGAGGAAAACCAGAACATAGTAAAACTGAAGTCTTGAGTCTGAAAGGCACAGGAAAATCTTTATCGACTGAAGTAATAGGAGACAGAGTTCAGAAAGGAACGGTTTTCATTATCTGGTATCAGGTATAATCTCCAGTGCTGGCAAAGTTTTTGTAAGTTGGTTGTTGGACTTCATAGCTTTAACCCTTGTTTTACTGTCATTAGTAGTTGTAGTTTGCTTTGCCTAAGCATGCTTGTGTGGTGTTTTATTTACCTCTCCTGTCTCTCATCCATTTCTTCCCCAAAACCAGTATAGATTTCCCTTTTTCCCCCAGAAGAACATCTTGTCTTTCTGGGAACCTTCTGATTTTTTTTTTTTTTTTTCTCCTGTCTCCACCTGGGACTCTGAATTTCCTTTCTCAAAGTACACTCTTCCTGAAAAAAATTGTTCTCACTTAGTCTTTTAGAAATAGGTATTGTGTTTCAAAGCCAATTGTATACATCCTGCTGTCTTGCTACAAAGGTTTGTATTTGGTTGTGGGCAATAAGGTACAGTTATAAAATGTAACTATGAGCTAATCAGAGTATGGGGTTACAGACAATCTTTCAAAATATTTGAGTGATTTTTTTATTTATTTTTTTTTTTCCCCCAGTGGAAATTTCACTCTAGGTTTATGAAAGATTAGACTTTACCTTAGAGGTGTTATTTTTTTAGTCGGACAAATCAACTTTTGCCAGGTTCCTCCTCTGGTTTTGATTGTTAAAATACGTTTTCCTCCAACCTTTCCTTTCAGCTGCACTTTTTAATGCATAGGATCTGAGAAGAAAAGTTTTATTTTAGTTCCCTGACAACAGTTCTTCATGACATGATTTTTCCTTTAGTAAGCAAAATATTTGTCTTGATAGAAATAAACAAGGAACTATGGAGACAGTAGAACTAAAATACTATTTCAACTGTAGTTTTGACTGCAACAAAAATTCATCTGTTGGGCAATTCATTCCATTAGAGCACGGTAGCCTTGTGCAAACTTTGCCTTATTAAAGATCTCGGGGCAGAAAATAAGAAAGAAGTCATCAGTGTGTGGAGTTGAACTTAAAATTACTATTTTTTCTTCTGTCTTTCTTGCCTGGCTTAACTCTTCTTTAGCAAGAAAGCTCAACATTTTGTGACTTGCTTGTTCTGTCTTCTTCCATCCTCATTTTGGTAATGAACAGGTAACACCAAGGCCCAGTTCTACTTAGGTCAGAGTCTTCTTACAGCACTAAGTTCCTAAAGATTCTAGAATATATGGGAGCTTTGTTGAATAGGTTTAAGGTCTTTAATAAAATAAGTAGCTAGAAACAGATGTGTATGTGTAGTTTTTGTAGGTCATGATACTTTCAATGATGAATAACTGAAGCACAGATTTAATTCCTACGCAGTTTGTTCTAAAACTTTTTTTTTCCTCTGGAAAACAGCTGTTGCTCCCCCTGCCTTGGAGAAAACATGACTTTGGATAGTATTTAGTACATAGTCCTTCAAGTGCTGGCTGTGGCACTTAATCTTTTTTGCTACATTGCTTTGAATAGCATCAGAGATGAGAGAAGAATGCTGTTGCAGGGAAAGGATGTACATTCCTGGTAATGGTCACTTTTGCCAACTGAAACTTGTGGAAGCTGAACTAGGACAGCTAGTTATTTCTGTGTCTGAAGGAATGATCAACGTGATCACGTCTTTGATGCGTATACTTCAAATTATCACCTGTCTGAGGTAGATCATAAAATAATAGCAGGCAGCAACTTTTATCTTTGTCTGCAGGAAACTGTAAAAGTAATCTGACTTTGACCTCTTTTGTTAACTTTCCTGTTAGATGTCAGTGTTCAGGATGTGAACTGTTGGCTTTGAACCTTTGCAGAAGAGGTGTATTTGAATTACAAAATGTGTGTTTGGAAAATGGCATTTTGGAGATATTTTTGCCTCACTTTAATTCATGCCTCAGATAGGACGCTAGATGCAGTTCCTTGAAATTGCTGTTCTTTAATTCCATGGAATTTGAAACAAAATGCGGCACGCAGTATTTTGGACTGCAAGTTTGAGGCACGGGTCTTGGTTCTTCCTAAGGTAGCCTGAACTGTGAGTAAATGCAACATCCATTATCTTGCCATGTTTATAAGATGCAGACAGCTGTTAGAACCTTGTGCTTTGGTCTTTAAATGGCATTGCTAGAGGAAACTACTGTTGGAGGCTGTTGGGATTGTGGGTGAGCAGCTAGTAGTCCTCAGCTGGCAGTATTTCAGAACAAAAATACATAAAATGTACAGCTCTTTTAAAATGGAATTATTTTTTTTTTTGTCCTGTTCTTTGGGGAGATCAGGACTAGTTTTATTTCCTTTGCCCCCTTTAGTATAAGTAGTAGAGGCTGCTTTCTTGTTTTAAAAACAAGATTATCTTTGCTCTGTTGTGTCTGGCAGGTTTACTAAATGAGCATTTGATAACATTTCAGACTTCTAATTAGATTCACTCTAATTTAATAGTTTAACAATTTAAAACTAAATGATGCTTGTAAATATTATAGTGATCCAGATGTGGGCTAGATTCAAAATGCTTCAGGAGGTGCTTAAGAAGTCCCTGTTCTGCAGACCCTGAGCTGAGGGAGAAGCAGCACACACCAGCTGGCCTGGTCTGTGTATTGCACAGAGCTGGGCTGCCAATCGTGGTACAGGGTTTTGGGGATAAAGCAGCTCCTGTCTGATCTGAGACCTGCAGCGCAGCACGCGCAGGTGGGCAGCTGTTGTTCAGGTCACTGTGGTGGTACTTCTAGTAATAAGATTATAGCTAAATCTTTAAATTGACAAATGTGCTTGTTGCTGTTGTGTTTGATACATTATCAGATTGGAAGTCTTTCATTCCTGTGTGGTTGGGTGCAGTGTGAGTAGCAGGAGCTGCCTCTGGCTGCGTTGCCGGTGTCTCTTGCATGGACAGACCGTCCTTAATGATGGAAAAGTAGTACAGTGTCTTAGCTTATTTGGCCCACCCTGGGCATGATTTGAATCTATTAATGGAAACAATTGCTGCCTACTGTAGTGAAATGCCAGCTGCTGCAGCAGTGCTGTGCAGATGTTGTTGCTTAACTGAACAACTTCTCTGACTGCTCGGTTCCTTGTATTTTGCGAGGGTGTCCGTTACCAACGGCAGAGTGTGGAGAAGACGCTTTAAGGAAGTATGAAGGTGAATTTTATGTCTCCAGTAAGTGCAGCCTACAAAGAAAAGGCCCCTGTTGTGCAGTGCTGTGCAGCATGGGACTTGGTATTGAGTTAACTTGAGACCCAAAGCACCAACTTAACTAAAACAGTCATGTTGCTGCCTGGAAGTAATGTTGCTCTGTGTCTGTTTACATAGAAAGGATATAAGCTTGTTCAGTCGGTACGTTGTATGCTGATATGAAATTGGTCATCAGTTTAAGGTCTGATGGAGCTTATGTGTGTCATTAGGATCCTTCTGTGGCATGGGATGGGTGTTCACTGGGAGCTGAGGGAGGAACTTGGTAAGATAACAATGAGCAGATTGAAAAATTGCTGCATGAAGGTCAATTGGAAAAACGCGTTGCTGACAGGAGTTGAAAATCAGTGACGTGAGCTCAAGATTCTGACGTTGGTGAAGAGTAGGAGTTACACAAGCTGTTTGCAATGCCATGGGAGGGTGTCCCTTTATGTCATTTCTCTTACTGGGGGAAAAGGGAACAAATTACTTTCTGATGCTGTTGTGCTTGGTTAGTGTTAATTATCTCTGCAGTTCTGGCCTTTATTTTTGGTAGTTGCCTTTTCATCTAAAAATAATCATTTACAAAACCAAGCCTCATTCATCAAAACATTTAATGAAATTCATAACCGTATCCCGAACTAATAAATTCCTTAGTCATCAGCCACAACCTTTATTTGGCATTTTGTTACATCCTAAATATAGACATCATCAAGCACGTACGTGCTTACCAAATTCACTTACATCTTCCTTGGAAAATGTGAAGTTATTGACTTGTAAAGTGCAACTTTTTCACTAGGAGGTAACATGGATGTTCTGTCACATTTCCAATAGACCACCACAGGGAAATCTGTATGGTAACAGCCACTAATGAAGTCACCAATGATTTATGATCCTATAGTAATTTACTTGCTGTTTAAGTTGTATAACTCAGGATAAAGGTTTATACCACAATTACTCTTTTGACAGATGAAGCCATGAGTATATTTTGGTACTTATTAATAGTACAGTACTTGTTTTGACGTATATCAGCTAGCACAGCGATAGAAAAGTACGTCTGAAACATTGCTGTGTGCTTTGTGTTGGCGCGTGGTGACTAGCATGGTTAGTGATAATGCTGAAGGTATGTCAGAGGCTCACTGTGCACTAGCAGAAGGTTACGTACTTATGGTTGGCTTTCTAGATGTGAGCCCACATCGAGCCCATGCTGCTGCCTCTTCATGTTTAGTAACAGTGTAGATAGTAGGTTAGTACTGGCTTACTTGGAGATTTGTGGTATCACTGCATCTTCTTACAAGGGCATGGAGTGATAGGACAAGGGGTAATGCTTTAAACTGGAAGAGGGGAGATTTAGAGTAGATATTAGGAAGAAATTCTTTCCTGTGAGGGTGGTGAGACACTGGCCCAGGTTGCCCAGGGAAGCTGTGGCTGCCCCCTCCCTGGCAGTGTTCCAGGCCAGGTTGGATGGGGCTTGGAGCAACCTGGTCTGGTGGGAGGTGTCCCTGCCCATGGCAGGGGGGTTGGAACGAGGTGAGCTTTGAGGTCCCTTCCAACCCAAACCGTTCTGTGATTCTTTTTGAAGTATATGTATATTCCAAGAATTTTAAGCATTCCATAAACATGAATCAAAGCAGGTGCTGTGGTACGCCTCTCTGTGTGTGTTCATGAAGATACTGTTCAATACATTTAAAAAACGGTCAGGATGCATTGTTAACTGGAAACATTCTATAAAGTAATTTGATTCTGTGTTTAAAAAACATTTTGCTGAAACTGTCAACACTTAAATATTTTTTCTGTTTTTTCTTTCTGGTATTACAGAATATTTTAGACTTGCAAATAAAATGAAAAAATGTACATGATATCCTATTTATTTAGCTTATATTTTCTTACTTATTCCACAGTCCCTTTTTAAACATAAATGTCAATCCCAAGTAAGTAGTGTTCAAATGCCTCCAGGCGAGATGAAATTTTCTTCATCTAGTGTAAGACTTCAAATCTGTCTCTTGAGCTACTGGAATAATTTTTCTAACATTATATACAAGTATGTAGAGCTGTCTGTTTTGCTTAGTATTTTTTACAGGATGACAAGGAACAGCAGATCTTAGATAAGAAACTACAGTAATTGATACTTTTTCCCACATGGTTTCCAGTTTTCCTCTGGCTTTAAGATTAAAATCATGTGCAGTGTAGCTGAGAAGGCCTTTCTCAAATTTGATTCTTTCAGTGTTGAAGGAAAAAGGATTGAGTAAGGTAGAAGGGGAAATTTATCTGCAAAGTGAATGGATTTTTACAGTGACTGGCTCTGGCTGCAATGTGTTTTTTTGTTGGTTTTTTTTTTTTAAATTGGAGTATTTTGCTGAATTTTTACTTCAAGTTCAGTTTTACTGTGTCATTCAGAAGCCAAGGCTTGTTTTACAGTAGATGAGCTTTTGCTAAAGATAAGTCAACAGAGCATTCCAGTGAAGGCACAAAGTTGGTGGAAGTTTTCTACTGGCAAAGCTGCTCTGTGGCCCTGAATGAGCCGCATCCTCGTCTCCCTTGGAAAGTTTCTTTGTCAGCAGCTGCCGATGTGAGGGTTTTTTACGTATGCAATGTGATGCAAGCCTGCAGTGCTGCCCACTTGTTTTGGCTCAGTAGTGCCACCTCCCTGAATGATGCAAGTCCAAAGCAGTTTGATATTTTTTGGTATTTCTTCCTGTCATGCCATGTTGTCATTCCCTATTTTGAGATGTTTCTACATTTCCTTTAGACCTGAAATGTGTGTTCAGATAATTTTATTGAACAAAATCAGGCTGAAACAGAAATTGGTAAAATAAAGAAATGTTTCTATACTCACTCTCTGCAGCTGAAGACATTACTTATATATCCTCTGAATGCTCAGCAAGAGCAAGTTGAGTTTGAATATGTTTGGTTTTTTTTTTAAAGAGGACTTTGCAGTTATCTGAACTTTACAGGGAGTAAGAGCAGAAACCATTTGCAGTCTTCCTGTGCTTTGCTGTTGTACTCTATTGGAATAAAAAAGACGGTTCTGAAGGTGGTGTTAGAAGTGTATCATGGAACATCATCCTAGCACTCAGGTTTTGCTGTTTTGGAGCTTCTTACCTTGACCACAGTGGATATGCTATTCTGAAACAGTCAAGAAAACAAACTGGTGTTTTCCATACTGCCCATTACATTTGAAAAGAAGAAAGTTTTGAATAGTTCTCATTCTTCTTCTGTTGTCAATCTAATCCTTGTACCTACATTCTTGATTCGAGTGCCCTTGAGAAATGCTGCTTCAGTGGCTGGAGAGAAACTGACACACAAGGAAACACGAATGGTGGCTCCTTAGTGGATTTGCTGCTGACACGGTAGAATATAGGGAAAGGATACTTGAGGACCAGGACTGGAAGGATAATGAGAAGCAAAAGAGAGGAAGGGTTGCCCAATAAAATGATGAAACTCTTCAAAGTACATGTTGGAGGAAAAGAAAAATGCAAACAACAAAACCCAACAGCAGCCAGTAGGCTTTTTTGGTCATACAGAAAATGTGTATGAGAAACTGGCGTTCTCTGGGGTGGTACTACAGTCTTCATGTGTGTTCTGGTTGAGATCCAAGTTGAAAACAAAAGGGAAAATCGGTTCCTGTAACCGGACCATTGAACACTGGACAGCTTGCCCTGTAGTTTCCCTGTCAAGATCTTACAAGTCCTTAGTATGTTTATTGTTTGAAATGTTTATAACATTGCAGCTAAGCTCATGTCATATTCCTAATTTTCATTGCATAGCTGCAAAATATATTTTAAAAAAGAATTTTTACTGTTTATTGTATTAAATGTCTGTCATGGTTGAGAATCTGTGTAAATTGGCTGTGGAATACTCCACTTGGAAGCACTTGTGTGTCCATCAAAAGGACAATGAAAGTCTGTATGAAGATGCAGCATTTTAAGTGTTCTCCTACCGTCTCTTTTTCAACGGAGAAGTATCTTGATTTTTTTTTTTTTTTAAATAAATTCAGTTGATATTTTGTCCTGCTCAGCATCCCAGCTCCATGGTTGGATTCCCTCTTGCTGTCTAAAGTACTGTGTATTGAAGGAGAGGGATGTCTGGGAGCTAGAAGGTAGCTTTGGCCAGTTGTGTTTTCAAGTGCTTAGCAGGGCATTGTGGATGAGTACTGAACCTGGCTAGACATGAGTCTAATCTCTTCTCTCCTGTTTAATTGCTCTTTGGGGTAGGCTGCATCCTCCCAAGTAGTTTTTGAAGTTTGTTTTGCAGATGTGAATGTGGCAATAGGAAGCTTTTTTTTCAGGAATATTAATGGTGTGCAAGCTTTGTGCTCTTAGTGTAATCTATCCTTACTGCCATCTACACTCACAGATAGAAACTTTCCATATGCTTCAGGGAATGTGGTGTGCCTTTATTTGAAATTCCAGAATGGCATCTAGCAACTGTGCTAGTGTAAACTCTGACATGCAGAGCCGCAGTGTTGGGCTGGCTCAATGCCCTTAGTGTTTTGCAATGCTCATGTGTTTTCTGAGTTACTGTTCTTTTGATGCATGGTCTGACCCATATTATTGGTTGCTATTTGGGAATTTCTTCCCTGAATAAGGAAGAAATTAATGGCTTATGTGCAAGATAGATAAAATAGACTTTGAAAATACTCTTGCACTTATATGATCAAGGTGTAAAATGAGTGTTATAAAAATCTCTCCAAGCCAACTCAGTCTTAATCTCTCATCCTTTATCAAGGAAGGTGGTGTAGCATGACTTCTGGAGGATCTCACAGTTTACATGTTTAGATGTTTATGTTTTTCTCAAGGTATCTGTATCTTCATCATGGCTCAGAAGAGACTGAGGCAAGTGAGTCACTCACAGAAGTGACCTCTTGCCTGCTTGCTTTTCCTGTGATTAAAAAGGGAAAGTAAATGTTATGTCTTTGTCTGTGGAATTTGAAATGAGATATTATAAAATGGTATTGCAGAATGGACTTTTGAGTGAGGAATTTTTCATCAGCAGTGTTGCATAAACAAGAGAAAATAGAAATACTAGTGATGACGTGCAGTTGTTACGTAGGAAAAGAAAGACTAAATTAGCTCATTTTCTTATTTTCAAGAAATGTTTAGGAGTGATGAGAGTGACAATCTGGCTGGCAGCTGTAATGAGCAGTGACAGAGTTTGGTGAGCTCAAGGTGGGTGTTTGATTAGGCTAGGAAACTTGCATGTTTTTTCCAAATAATAGTGGAAAAGCTGTGTACTGGAGATAATTTTATATTTATCATTCTACTTTGCATGAAAAATAGAAGGCAAGTTACAGATTGCCTACAGCATTTTTGTTCTAAATGGAAAGAGCAAAGGGTGCTATGTTTTTTGGCTTTTTTTTTCTCTTAAAGATCTAGATTGGGTAATTCATGATTCTTTTAAAAATCGTGGTACTTCTCGTTGTTGTTGTTCTTCTTCCCCTATAGCTGTTTCTGCCTATGAGGCAGGTCACTTCTTTGCCCTTGTACTGTTAATCTACGAGTGTTTGAAATGAGATGCTTGCCTTAGCTGCAGCTTCTCTTGTAGCCAATCCTTCTACTCATGCTCTTACTTTCATGTCTCAGTTTGCAGATGTAGTAGATGAAAATAAATTGAACTGGTCTGGAGTTACTATTGAAACATGACCTTTACCTATATTTGGAGTAGAATGGCTGTTTAAGCAAAAAAGGAAACAGCTGACTCCTTATTACATTGAAAATTGTTAAGAAGAGAGTGCTGCTGCTTCTATTTAAATGTTAGTGATAATGGTCAAAGTGGGAAAGTTACACTGAAAAATCAATATGATAAAGTTCTTGAATAGTTTTGAACTTAATTCTGTGTTTGTCAAACCTGATTTTGTTTGCAGTATTGCTGCTCACCTACTTGGCTCCTTCAGATTCTTATTCTAATATTACTAACCAAAACCTGCTGATCTCAGTATTTGCATTCTTGGATCACTAATTAATGCAATGCTTATCAGAGTTAGGGACCTGTATACCTTTTCATTTGACTTTTCATGGTATTTCAGACTGATCTCCTTGTTCTGAGTCCTTCTTCTTTAATAAATGACTTCTCATTCTCTTCTAAGGACTTTCGTCAACTTTTTGAGAGATCACATGTAATTCTACTTCATTTCTTCTGGCTTGTTTTCTGTAACTCTATTCGCTATGCAAGCAGATCTCTAGGTAGATCATTGAAGCTGTGGGTTATTTATGGCAGAGATAATTAGCTGAGTTGCAGCTCCTGAAACAGAAGAATGGTGTCTCAGTGTTGTGGAAGTTTGGCTGATAAGCTTTGCGGGGCCTCGCCTCCTCCCATGCAGAGTCAGATCAGAAGTCTCAGTGCTGGACACCTGCAGCCTGCTTGCACAGTGCGGGTACTGGGTATGTAGCAAGGCTCTGGCAGCCTGTGCTGTACCTGCTGTCTGTGGCTCTCCTTGTGAACTTGGAAATGGGAGGAAGTGGTAGTGATGGAGTCGAGGGCAGTGCCAGGGATAGGAAAATACACCTACTGACCTTACTGATAGAGCCAAATGTTAAATTTAAAGCATGGGTACCTGCAGTACCAAGAAAAGCACTCATTGGGAAAGAATAAATTTTTCACTGTTGTCTCCATGAAAGAGACTTTCTAATGTGTAACTGCAGGATGGGATGACTTATGCATGCTTCTTATCCCAGTGCAGAAACCTAGATCTCCCATCTTAGCTACCTGGGAATAGATGCCAGCACAGGCCACAGACAGTACTGCAGTCTCTGGGTTAGCATGCAGGTGGCTGGGCCGAGCAGCCAAGGTTGACTTATCAATGTATAGGCTCTTTAAACACATACAACTAATCTTTATACTAAACCTCAGCATGTCTGTGCAAGCATACCCATAGATAAAGTTTGCCTTTCTCTCTTCTTCTCCAGTTTAACTTTCTTCTTCTGTTACCTTTCATCCTCTTGACCCTCTACCTGCATTCTCCCATGCTCTTTAAAGATATTATTTAAAGTGATATGTCCAGAAATGATGTTTCAGAATAAAGAGAGTGAGTGCTGTTAGCAACTCCCAGCAGCACTCTGCTGCTTATTCTAAATTGGAAGCTTTTATTACATTTAATCATCTGCAGTTGGTGTGGTAGCATGTGTGTGTGCTTGTGTCTTAGCTCCTTTGCTTTCTGAGCCTCGCTCCTCTGAGTAACTTACCCACTGTCAGTGAGTATTACAAGGTATTATCAACTGCTTTGTATTTGTGTGTCTGTGTGCCAGTTGCTGAATATCTCTCTCCTCTTCTGAAATTGCCAGGGCTGGCAGCTTGATTTCATTGTAAGACGACCATGTTTACTAATTTAGAGTGTGGTTGGTTGTGGTTTTTCTTTTCTGCTGCATCAAGATAGATCTTATAAGGGAGTAAATTTTCTTTTCTTCACAATACAGCTGTGCTTAGCGTGCTGCTGCTGAATGGGAGCTAAAACACTCGCCTAACACTCACCAGTGAATTTCTTCAGGGTGATACAGACTCATGTTCTCAAACTCTCTCTCCCTTGGAGTGCTCCTTTGCTCATTGTATCCAGGCTGGGGCTCTGCACTCGTTTGGTACCTAATCAGGTGCTCTCCACCCATTGAAAGTGTCCATGCACCTTCTCTATCTTTAGATATTGACTTGTCTCTTTGCAATTCTTTTGCTTTGTTTTCTGCCTGACTTAATAAATGCCTGACTGCACTCAGCGTCTGCTTTTTGTTTACACAATAAACCTGCAACATGGATAAAATTTTCACAAGTAGTAGCAGTGGGAAGATGTTTCAAACAACTTCTACCTTTCTGTATAACAATACAGCAGTGTTCCACTCTATGTAAGCAAATGTTCTTGAATTGCGAATATAAACCTGGCTCTGCAGTCTGAGACCACAGCTCAGAAAACATTTTGAGGGGATGACAGTGTTGGCTGCAAGCCAAGGAGGGGAAGAACATTCAGGGAGGATTTAAATAAGAACGAACAATTTTTCAGGAAAGAAAGATTATCATATCTTAAAAATATTTGAGCAGTAATTAGGCTTCGGTCTATTGAAGTAAAATTCCATTGAGGATACCGCATGGTTTTTTGACCACGTTGCGTTTTAAATTTAAAAGTGTATCTGGAGAGAAACAAATTATGTCTGCTGTCAATAAATGTAAAAGGTACCTAGTGTAGAAAATCAGTTTGGTAAGGTGGTTGTGATGACTGGGAATCTTTGACTAAACTGTCTTAAAATTTGGTAGCAAAGTTGCTTAGTTCGTCAGTGTGACCTTTAAACTATGGTAAGATTTGAAAAGATGCAAAATCAAACTTTTGTTAATAATTATAGCCCTCTGGATTTTTAGAGGCTAGATTCTTAATCTCCTTATTTCCTGTTGGCAGTTAATTGTATCTGTATTGTCCATCACTGTGTCTCTTGGAACTTAACACCTGTTGTTTTGTTGCAAAGGAGTAGACCCGTCAACCTCTCCCGTAGCAACTTTGAGTATGAGAATAGTAATTTTGCCACCAAAGTCAGCGTGTCACTGCCAATTCACTGGGCAAGTTCTGTGGAAAGAGATTTCAGGTAGACAGTTTTCAGAGCAAAATTATCTTTAAGCTAGTCTGCTAGGTGCCTATTTTAAGCACATTACTTTTATGCAGTAAAATATTCATGGAGTAAATTGATACGCAGGTGAAGTATGTAAAAGGAGTTATAGAAATAGGTGGGCTGGGCATGCTTGTGTGAAATGCTGGGGTTTGTGGGGAATGGTACAGGCTTGAGTTGAAAATTAAAATAGATTATTTTTTTTTTAATGCATCTCTTAAAGTTACATTTCAAACTGGTTTTGGTATCAAATGCTTCAAAAACTTAAATACTTTTCAAAGTTTACAGATCAAAAAGCAAAAAGAAGAGTTCAGAGACTTTAGTAAGTAAATATGTTAGATGTCTCTAAGTTGTATACAAGTTTTCATTCCAAAAGATTGCAAAAAGCAGGGTATTTAAAAAAAAAAACCCACAATGTAATATTTTTAAAGTAGAGACATAAAATAGCTCCTGTTTTCTGTCCCTTTCTAGAATTGCCTTTTCTGAGCATTCAGTTCTCTGGGGAACTCAAAGGCAGGTGAAGAATAATCAGTTCTGAGCATGTTCTTGCTCTCAGAAGGATGTTTTTCATGTTCCCTGTTTCCTTGAACAAAGTGTTCCAGCTGTCTTTATTCAGTAAAAATACCATCAATTACAGGTAATTAATGGGGCAAATCAGATTATGATCTGTGGGTTTTCTTTTTGAGAGGTGAGATGATTAAAGTGTCTATTATAGTCTAATAATTCCTCAAATGGCAGATCTGACCTGAAGTTCTGTTTCTGGAGAAGAAAAATGTATTGTGCATGCTTTTTCATGTTGAACATTAGAGTTCGAAAGTAGACTTTGCTACCTTGCAATTTCTGTTTGCAGCTACTGTGGCTCAGCTGATTCTTGGTAATGTCATTATTTTGGAGCTTATTCAAAGTATTGAGATAGAATTAATGGCTGTTTACAACCATTGCTATACAACCCTTACTAAATTATGCAGAGATAATACCTGTGAAGGAAATGTTCTTAGAAGGCAGTTTATGCACTGAGCACTAGACTTGCATAGCGTTAAATCTTTGCATTTGTCTATAAGGGGGTTTTCCTCCTGCTCACCCATTTCTATTGACTGGTTTTGGATGTCTGTAATTAATGCAGCTTCCTAGTTTAATGGGATGGTCATGAGAGCTCCCCAAATCTTGATACAGAGATTTAATATTAGACTCTATTTTACCGAGTTCTCCATTGTTACAATCCCAGCTTTGCTCTTTTATTGACTGGTAACATTTTGTGTTGATGTTTTATAAAAAAATCTGTTGTAGCTGGCATAGTGACTTTAGCTCAAAGCTTTTCTCTTCCTTTCTTGGAGTCACTCAGGTTATTGTGTATCAGTTTTGGGAGTGTGGTGATTTTAAGTTGAGCGTGGAGGAATCTATGAATAAAAGCTGGCAAGCTTGATTAGTCCTTTCGGAGTGGTGTTTCCTTCCTTCAGATTCCATACCTTCAAAATAAGGTACACTACTGGTTTTCAGACTGCACTGCACCTATGTTGGTAAGGCAAGTAGAAAGTGCCATTAATCACATAAAGTTCAACTGACGTTTGTTTGTGATGTTAGTAGTAATGTTTTAGGAGGGCATGGAAGACGCATTTGCAGTGGATCACCATGTGATAGGTCAGTCAGTTTCAGTGCAGGTTTATCAGTTTGATTAGTTGCTTAGAAGTAAATGTTTGAGATAACTGGTAGTTATAAAATGAGTATTTAGTATATTTATTGACATAGATTCTTAAACTTAGCCACAAGTATTCCCTATGTTTAACTGTACTGTCTTATAGTTGCCAGTGTATTAATAACCAGTAAAACCATTCTGATTTCATAATAGCAAAAGGAAAACCTTTAAAAAAAAAATGAAAATGGAGAAGAATTAACATTAGTTTAACTTTTGTTTAATGAAAAAGCACACAACCTGACTCTTGCTTTTGGTTCATGGCATATTATCAAGGGCTGAAAGATCTTTACTGCTGATAAACACGATTAGTGTCTTTACCACTTTTAGGAAAGTCCTGATATATATTCCAGTTGCTCCTGTGCAGTATTAACCTTACAGATTGGTTTTGAAGGGGAGCAAAATGCTGACAAACTGACTGTGATGCATGAGATATGAGTTACTATATAGAAATAAGTGAGGAAAATTAAAAGACAATATTTATTTATCAGCAAAAGCTTTACCTATTCCTTCTGAGTTGTTGCCTTTCCATGTAGTCGGTGCAGTGCTGGTGAATTCCTCTGAGTTGATGCGAGGTCAGATTACTTTGACACAGTAGTTAGATCTCTCCCATTCTTACTTCTTAGCTACCTAAAATGAAATACTGCGTAACTTATTGAGGACTGAAGGCTTCAAGATTTTTCTGCAGAAAAGTGAGCAAAACTGTAGACAATTAACGTAGACTGGATGATCAACTGACCTTGAACTCAAGAGCATGATCAGGTAGTGCTTTGCTCATTGGCTGAGGTGACACCAGAAGTTACCACCCTTCTGCTGCTTAATACTGTGCCCTGAGAGTTAATTTCAGTCTTAATTAGTTCTCCTCTTGAAGATGAGGTGCTTTGTAGCATTTACATTTTTTTCTTTTATTTCAACTGTAATACTTATAAAATATTTTGGTTAAATAATATTTAAATAATAAGTATTTTAGTTTTGCTAATGGTAATTTAATAACCTCACAGATATACCAGGAACAGAAGGTTTCTTAATGTACTGAATACTAATAGCTGAAAGCTCAAGTCCAGTGAAGGGGAAGCAGAGGTGCACAGTTGCTTAATTATTGGAAGAAACTGCTACAGGAAAGAAATACAGCTGCTAACTTGAGGAAACAAGATAGGTTTTTCCTTTTGCCTTTGACCGTCTCGTGCTTCTCGTCTTTCTGCCTTGTATGGGGGGTGAGGCTAGTCAGCCTCCTTCCAGAAATGTAGGTGGCTTTGACCTCCTGCTGCCTTGAACAAAGCTGGGGTGGTGGTTACTACCCTCTGGATTTCTGGTGTCACAGAAAATGTCTTTCATCTTCAAAGCCTGCACTATGAACTATACCTCTAACCTTTTCTTTATTTAACACTGTCTTAGGGTGCTGGTGGCATCAGTATTGGCAAATCATAAGAGTATAGTACCAAAATTAAAAAATGAACAGTTTCATCTGAGTCACTATGTGGGATTTCAGAGGTCTGAGGTGAAACACATCATTAAACGTTTTGGTAACTATCAAATATAACATGGTTATTTAATTGTTTTTCATTGTTCGTGTCTATTAGCTAGGACTGCCTTCTTTTAACAGTAGCTTTTTCTTTGGTATTTGTCTGCCCTGTGTATTTGAGCTCAATGGTTTACTGAAAGAGAAGAATCAGAAATTAATTGGAAATATGGAAAATTGAAGGCTTGTGCAGGCAGAAGGTCAACCACTCTGAGACAAGTGCTGCTTTGGGCAGATGCTGTGGAAGGACAAAAGATTGAAGAGTATTACGGATTATGAGCTGCGTTAAGAGGGTTTCTTACAGAATGTGTAGATGAGGAAGAAGTTGTTTAGTTTCGGGGGAGAGGGGTAGAGTCAAGAACTGGTAACACTTCACAAGAGAATTTCTCCTACATGTGTGCATTTAATGAATAAGATAAATTACCAAAGAGTTGCATGTACTCAGTTAAACCGTTCAAGTTTTCTTTCCTTGGTTTTGATGCCTACTGATGCCTACAGTCACATTGCTATGACTTCAGGGAGAAGGGAGGATGGAAAGCCCACTAAAATTGTAGTTAAATTTCATTTTAATATCTCCCAGATCATAGTCCCAGAATTCTGCAATTTGCAAGCAGGGGAACCTAAAATTCCCCATTGTGTATTTAAGATGATGGGTTGCTTGAGTGGTCTGCAGTAGTTTGTCTCTTCTCTGTTTAAGATATAAAAGGACAGGTAAAATCTTAATCAGTATTCAACTAAGTATTGTTTGACATGTAGAAAAACTGTTTCCTGAACGCTTGCTTTAGAGGTGCTCATTCTCTGACTGCCTGTTGAAGTGTTAGGGTTGTCTCTGATTTTAGAAATTTATTTCAGTTTGTGTATAGGAAACAGCATATTGCCTTGATGTAGCAGCTCTTCATTTTTTAAAGTAATTTTACCCAGTTGATAGACATGTTTGGGGGGTGGAGGGTGGGGAAAATAATTAAAGTTATTAAAAATAGGTGCCAAGTAAATAGAGTTGTGTTTCGTTTTTTTTTTTTTTAATGGTGAAAAGGTTCATGGAGATGCTTGGATGCTTCTCTGAGATAAGCAGAAACTTTGCTATGCAAGGCTGCTGTTAATGAGCTTGACTTTTGTTATTATTGCCAGCTGAATAAGCAGCACAAAGCAGCTAACAGAATTTTATATTAGTCTTATACCAGCTGGAGTTATCACAGATGGCAGTAATAGTTTCCATCACTGGATAAAGATAAATGACTGCTTTGTTGTAAACATGGAAGAGTGTTAAAGAGAGATCCCAAGTAATGTATTTGCTAGTATTTATTAAGATGCATTGAGTATCTGTAAGACCAAGGCCTGAAGCAATGTTAAACTTATGTGAACTTCATTATTATGGACAACCTTGATGTTAAGAAAAGCACCTTTTTAATAAATAATAAACTTACTTCAAGAAGACAGAGAAATGAAATGTGTGCAAAGAGACAAGATGTAACGGACCAGATGGTGTGTATGTGCAGTTACAGTAAATTAGAATCATCCCAGTCTTGGATTTGGAGGGAAAAATGGAGACTGAATTGTTGGGAAATGATTTCTTTTTCTTCTACTTGTGGCAGAGGTGGAGAATAGAGGCTGGGGACTGCAGGAGGTTACAAATAGAATGGCCAGTGTTTAGCATTGGAAGAAAAAAATCCTCTGATACAAATGGAAGCTTTAGCTGAGGTGATTTAGCTGGAATTGGGTCAGAAGGCACTGGTTTCTTTTGGGGAGGGAAAATAAGTGTAAATCCCTTATGACAGTGATCTGAGATTATGGGAGCAATTTGCAATAATGAAGAATAGACAGCTTTTAAAAGCTCTTCAGGAATGGGTTTAGCAAAAAAAAAAAAAGAAAACCAGTTTGTGAAGGTAACTTGTCTGTTTTTGTTTTCCCCTGAATGCTGAAACATTTGAAATGTGTTCTCTGAGGAAATGCATCTGCTTCTGTGTTGGTTTTTGGAAGTTTATTCCAAGACATGAGAAAGTAGGCCCTTTCTAGTCATGCTTTATGCTCTTACTAAGTTTTACGAGTTTTGTATTCTGTATTTTGTCTCTTTGTCCTGTTTAGTGCTGTAGTATTTTTGTTCAGCATTATTTTAGATCCACAGATAATACCATCAAGTTCAAATAACTTTCTGCACTTGGTGGTGAGACAGCTGTGCAGAAAAGATTCTTTTCACAGAATCACACAGAATCACAGAATGTTAGGGATTGGAAGGGACCTCAAAAGATCATCTAGTCCAGTCCCCATGCCAGAGCAGGAATACCTAGGTCAGGTCACACAGGAACATGTCCAGGTGGGTTTTGAATGTCTCCAGAGAAGGAGACTCCACAACCTCTCTGGGCAGCCTGTTCCGGTGTTCTGTTACCCTCACTGTGAAGAAATTCTTCCTCACATTTATGTGGAACCTCCTATGTTCCAGCTTGCATCCGTTGCCCCTTGTCCTATCATTGGATGTCACTGAGAAGAGCATGGCTCTATCCTTATGACACTCGGCCTTTACATATTCATAAACATTAATGAGGTCACCCCTCAGTCTCCTCTTGTCCAAGCTAAAGAGACCCAGCTCCCTCAGCCTTTCCTCATAAGGGAGATGTTCTACTCCCTTAATCATTTTTGTGGCTCTGCGCTGGACTCTCTCAAGTATTTCCCTGTCCTTCTTGAACTGGGGGGCCCAGAACTGGACACAATACTCCAGATGTGGCCTCACCAAGGCAGAATAGAGGGGGAGGAGAACCTCTCTCGACCTACTAACCACCCCCTTTCTAATACACCCCAGGATGCCATTGGCCTTCTTGGCCACAAGGGCACATTGCTGGCTCATGGTCATCCTGCTGTCCGCCAGGACCCCCAAGTCCCTTTCCCCTACACTGCTCTCTTTCTGTTACCTTGGAGAAATGAGTACTGAAGTAAATGAGAAAGATATACAAAAGTGCATGGGAGCAATAGTAACTCATTAAAAAAAATAATCCCTCCAGACTCAAGTATTTTTTCAGTTAGGGCATGGAGAAGAAACCATCAAATAATTGCTTTGACTGTGGAGCTCTCTGCAGGATGTGGGTAAAGGAAACAATTAAGCAAGACTTGGAGAGCAATGATGGGCTTTTTTTGTTGTTCCCTACCAAAGAGTCCCTGAGCCCTCTCTCGCTATAGAGCCGCATTTGGGAGCTCCTGCACCTTATGCCACCCTACAGGTAAAATGGAGTGAGCATATCTGCTTGGTATGGGTTTGAATTACAGTTGATTCCAGTGACATCTTGGAAGAATATTTCTAAGGTTGAGGTGTTCAAGAAGTCATAGTAATTCTCTCACTGTTAATAATCCACTGTTGCTCTTGGCAGTGACAAAAGAGTGAAGGCAGGCTGTGTACAGATGTGTCTGCTGCTGTTGGGTGACAGGGACGCCTGAGGCTCTGTCTGGTGTTGCCATGTTGTTCCTCCCTTCTGTAGGAGAGTTAGCGTGAATGGATTAAATTCTAACTTTGGTTTTATTTTCTAGGCTGTAAGGTTTTGGTACCAAGGGGAGGTGTGTGAGAACAGTAATCTGCCATACAGTGAAGTCTAGGGTATATTTCACTATGTCTTCCTGGAGGACATGTCACATCTGACCAGGAAAGTACAATAGGGACTCACAGATTGCTAAAGGATAGTCACGTATAGAGTACACTTTTTATTTTTCCTTTTGTGATTTTTTTTTTTTTTTTTTTTTTTTTTCCCTTTCTCCCTTTTCCTCCTTTTTCTTCATGTGCGAGGTGTTTCTGGAATACGGTTGCTGTTGGCTAATGAGACCTCTAAGAAAAACTGTTTTGAAACAGCTCTTCAAATGGGCCATGTAATGAATTATTTTTTTTGAAAACAACCTTAAAGAGATTTTAGGTTTTGTAAAGATCTACTTTTAAGCTGCTCAGCTAGTTGGAAATGACTGGTTCACTCAGATCTTCCTGTGTTCTTTTCCCTGCTACTGCCTCCCCATATTAAAAAATAATTCTAGAATTGCTCTTGCAGTCATTTGCTTATATGCCCCTCTGAAAACTTAACTAGGAGCTAGCTGCTCATATTTCAGTAACGAGGGATTTACTTTAGATATACTAAACCCCTCTCCAGGACTAGCATTGGATGGATTTTATGATTCCTTCTTTGGAAAATTAGTGCCCAAGATACTGAATTTATCAAGAGTGCTGTCGTTTGACCGTTGGAGTTGTTTATCCCAAAATGTGAAATTGATAAAATATGACTTTAATTTAAAGTTAATGAAATTTCACCCCTTTTTGCAGTCCTGTGGTTTTGTAGATAGGTGCCTGTCTACATGGGAAGACTACAACACAGGGCAGAAGTACCATAAGAAGCAGAAATAATGCTGTGTGTCCATGCTTGTTGAACTCTTCAGAGCTCAGACGTTCTCCTGAAGTTACTCATTGTTTGTTTCTCTACCTTTTAAACAAATAAATTAGCAGTCTCTTTTTCTGGCCTTTGAGCGCAGTAAATGAACTTGAGTTGTATCACTTGTTTATACAGGTCTTAATCAGGCCTTTTTTTTCCACAGCTCTGTTCAATTTCCAAAGAGCTTTCCTTTTACCGTAATTCGGTGTTGTGTTTGACCTGAAGTGTGAAGCTCTCATGGGAACAAAAGGTCTGGAGGATTGTTCAAGACCTGATTTGCTTTGGAAGTGGGATTCCTGGTTAGCTTTCATGCCAATAGTTAGGCCATGCCAATAAGGAAACAATTGCTTTTGCTGATAATGGTTCCTCCAAATGCTTGTTTGGGGGTGTTCCTTCAGGAGGGCGTGTGCTTTGATGGAGGTTATTACAGCATATTTCTATCACTGTTTTTCAGAGGAAAATCTTCTGGAAAAATATTAATCATCTGTGAGGTCTTGCCACCGTACAAGAAAGAAAAGCTCCTCTCCTGTGCCTCGCGTATTTAAACGATGCTGACTGTGCAGTTTTTATGTTGTTTGCGCTGTGGGTTAATCATTAATATGTAGTATCTATATGTAACATGCCCCAGGACACAGACATGAGTTGGTTAACCCATGACATTCCAGGCTCTGTGTTTTGAAAGACTGCAGACATCTTGTGAAGCCCCTAAAGGTGATTTGTCTATAGATATGGGACTAAGTATATCTCTGGATGAATTCAGGCTGCATTTCTCATGGTTAAGTTCCTGCCTTTCAATGCCCAATCCTCTGTTTTCCATATTTCTGACAGTGTCTGGTTTGTATATATACCCCTGACTTGATCTAGGGTTATCAGTTAGACCTTACCCTTTCTGCTCTGGATTCACGAAGCATTATGTCTTTAAGTTCTTGGGAAATCTGGTAGCCAAATACTGAAGGGTGGTAAGTCTAGCCAGCCATTGGATTATCAGGCATGTTATTGTAGCTCTAAGTGCTGTGTTAGCTTTTTCTGCGTTGTTTTGATACGTTACATATTTTCCCTGTGGAACAGACCAGATGATTTACACATCCTTTTCAGACATTTTGGGAAACCACATTCTCTCACCTTGTGTTTCTTTAATGTTGATCTAAAGTCTGATCCCATTGTGTGAAGTTCTCTGTCCTTGCATATAGAAGAGGACAGATCCAGTTGCTTCTTTGGCCTAAATAGATTTATGATGAATTTTCATCAAGATCACTAGTGGCTTACAGAGCTCTCCTGCGCACACCCTTATCTTCTGTTCATCACATCTGACTGGACTGTTGCTCTGGAAACCGTTGTAATGTCACAAGTGACTTCATTATGATTAAATGAGGGGAAAAAAAACTGAACAAAAGAGCACATTCCTGTTTCAACATGCAACTTGGAAACCTAAACTGTCTCACATACATCCTCTGTATTTCAGAGCACGTTTTGGTGACGAGATACATGTCTATCCTGCTAGTCAGGAATAAAATCTATAATTTGAAATTGCTGCTATTTATTTCCTTTAAGTAGAATCTGTCATTGACCAATGTAGTTACAAGGATAGCTGTTTTAGGCTCTATTCAAAGCAGTGCGTGCATCTGTCAAAAAAGAACCAATTAGTATTTACACTTAGAGACTCAGTTATCTTAAACACTGAGAATCCTTTCGTTTCCAATTATATCTGGGATTTTTTTCTCTTTTACTCTAGTGTAATATTTGAGTTTCTGAAGCAAGTCTGTAGTTGCAATTAAATGGAAGATTATAAAAATGTGCCAGGATGCTGCAAAATAATTTGGCAGTGGCTCAGCATTTTTACTAATCTAAAGGGATTTCCATGTCTGTCTTGGTAACTTACGTGGTGTGTTTTTTTTTTTTTTTTCCTCAGTTCACACTTCATTGCTTGTTTGGTAAGTTTAAATCTTTAAAGCTGTATGGTAAATAAATAAAACTTATTGATGACTAAAGTGGGATACAGGGTTATGGTTTCCTAGACCTGCTCCCCTATGTTTTTTTTTTCCCTTCATTCTCTAGAAGTTGCTTGCTGAAGGTTACCCAGTCTCTAGTTTTCTAAACAACAAACTGTTCTACCTGTACAGCTTGCAGTCAAAAATGTATAATGGTTGGGGGTCAGATCAGTGGTTCTTGCTTGGAGGTGAGAGGGAGAACATGAGGAGATGGGTAGCTCTGCAGGGGTGCAGTGCTGGTTGGATGTCCAGCTCATTAACCCTGACAGTCTCACTGGTCCTCAGCTGTGGGTCTGAGTTACTCACTGGTTTCTCTAGTAGCACAGTGTGCTGCTGGTCACGTGCTGGTGCTTGGCTGGGAATCTCTCCAGAACTAGTTTCTGAGTTGTGGCAGCCTATCCTTGTTCTGGGCCTTACAATAAAGAGGGCTGCCTGCTACTCACTGAGGGATATACATTCATCTGTGTCGTCATTTGTAGCACTCCTTGCTACTACTGCTTCTGTGTAGAGGTGAAATCAGAAGTACGTCTGCAGAAGTTTAAAAAGGCTTGTCATATACATTGCCATTAAGACTTCAAAGTTAATGACAAAGCTGAGGGAACAAGAACTGATTTCAAGTCATGTTGCTCTCAGGGGCAGCTTGATAGGTGCCATCACAAATTAAGATAATGAGTTTGGGACTTTTTTCTTTTTTTCCCTTCTCCTTCATTCATTTGATTTATGTTTTCATTGTTACTGGTTCGTTACAGCAAATGAAGTAGTAGACCTGTGGGACAGTGTTAACAGAAGTGGCTGAAGTATAGAGAGGAAGTGGGTGAGGTAGGCTGCAGAAACGCAGGAGTAGTTGTTTCTTTGGCTGTATCCGTATGAATTGCTAAAATGGACATTTGCAGCCATTGATAAACTTTTGAAGTCATTAACACTTTCAAGTAAATTGTTGTTTTCTTCCCTAACAGTGTAACACCTTCCTTTTTTGGCAAAGCAAACTGAGTAAGCCTGTCCTGAGTAATACATGAATTATCTTTTCCATTATCTTTCAGGAAGCTCTGATTGTTTCTGAAACCTTGCTTACCACTGATCTGCTACCTGAGGAATGTGCCCACTCCCTCTATTGTATAAATATATGGTGTAACCATTAATGTGAATCTGTTATTCAGTTGTTCTTTCTGGAAAAATAATTAACAGTATCAAACCAGTATATTTTCTTGTACAAAGCAATCGTTTTCTCTGAATGTATGTTTTAGTAATCTGTGTAGGTAGATGTAGACGAGCACCTTATCTCTAAGAATCTTTGGATAATATCAGTTATCCTATTGCTTTTGTTGCTGGAATCCTAAGTTAATTTCTGAATAGTGAATTCTGATAACAATATGCAGGCAACCACTTAGTCATGCTGTTTCTGAAGAAGCTCTGAAGGAGGACTTTTTTATCAAGGAAAGTATTCCAAATACACATATTCCTGGATAAATCAAATACTGGTCACACTCACATGCAAAGTCTACATTTGTTCAATCAAAAGTCTCTCATAATAGTCCTGTGAATTATAATCAGTTTAATAAATGAGATGAGGTATGTATATAGCTATTTAATTCACAAAATTCAGGAAGACCTAACTTCACTGCATGCTGTTACTGAACAGATTTAAGTTGATATTTTTAGCAGATACACGTTGTACTGAGGCACTGTAGCTGTGAGAGGCCAGTTCCTTCTGAATTGCTATTTATAGGCTGGCCTGGAATGCTCACATGATGATACTGTTTGTAATCTCGGGTATTTATGCTGCCAGCAATGCTATGGCAAAGAGCTTCTCAGTATTTCCATTATACAATTTTATTTCCAGGCCCTATACCTAGTGCCTAACATAAAGCTCGGCTTGGTGATTGAGGATGTACCTCCCCTGCAAGTGGAATAAACGCTGTCCTTGTATTTTTGCAAGAGCTATGTGATTGTAAGGACTTGCATATCTCATTATCACGTTGCTACAACAAATACTAAAACACATGGAAGTTCAAACAGGATCTGAAAAGTATCCATGGAAAAATGATTAAAGAATAGACAGAAAACTGAAACTTAAGTGTTGCGTTTTTTATGTGAGGTCATGCTAGTGCAGTGGAGTTCAATCCAAAATGTCCAAGGCACAAATGGTTTGGAGCTCAGTTAGTGAGATCCTGTTGAAAATACAGGCCAAAACAAATGCTGGCAAGATGTCAGTTTGTTTTCAAAGTGTTCTTTAGTTTTATTATCTTAGGTTCCCTCCAGTTCTTTAGCACAGTGATTTAAAAAAAACCAACAAACCAAAACAACCAACCTTCACTTGAGGCGAGTAGAAAAGGAGAAGCAGAAAATAAGCTGGCTGGAAGAGTGGCATGTATGTGTAGTTGTAATAAAATACGTCAAGGCAAAAAATGAGAACTATTTTTGTCAGCTACTTAATGATTTTTTCTGTCCATCTACATATCCTGTTATTTTTTTACCCTCCTTTCTAAAATGGTTTGAATTGCTTACTTTTCACTTCAGGTTGAGTGAGATAAGGCTTCCCTGTGTTTGTCATGTATTCAGGCCTGAATTCTCTATCATCCATGTTTACTAACCTCCAGTTTTATTCTCTAATACTGTCTCACCATCTTAATTTACAACCCAGCAAGGGGGAAAGAAGCAGCTATGTATAGCGAAGAGTACTTTTGTGTGTTTAAACCTGTGCTTTGCAAGCAAATGAACCTGGTCCTTCTTAAGTTTAGTTTAAATTTTGAGAAATCTTAGTGGTAAGCTTTTGGATCTTGAGCACTTGCTTTCTATTTCAAAGAACTTGTCTTTATTGCCAAGTTAATCTCAGTAACAAACACTGTGAGAAAGGAGTTGGATGTTTTTGTGGAATCTCTTAGGACACCAGCAAATGTGATTCTTGAAAAAAAGAATTTTTTTCATAATTAGGCACAGGATTTTACACTTGCCTTTTTGAAGATTTATCTCGACTACAGGTGTGCACTGAGCAGCACTTATCCTCATATTCTCCCCTTCTCCTGCCCACGAGGTTGAAGAATTTGTACGTTACGCTTGAAATAAAGTATGAATTCGTTTTTAGAAGGGATTTGAGTGGGGGATCCCCACTAACAAAACAAAGTCAAGAGAGGATTTTATGAGACTTCTGGGTGTACAAGGGAGACTTTCCCTCTCTCCCTCCCTGTAAAGGAGGTAGAGTGGTACTAATGATTTTTCAGTTTGACAAGCTGGGGTTGTATTTGATTGGATGCATGCAGTGGTATCCTCCAGAGTATTTTTTGAATGAGGGGATTTAAAAAATTCTTGATGCTTCTTGCAGTTCTCTACAAAAATGATCTCTATTTGTAACTGCTCTGAAAAAGTCAAGAGTTACTGTTCTCATAGTAACTAAAGTACTTACTCTAAATATCTTGATACAGATTAGTCTTAGAAAGTGCCATTTGGAAAAGCTAGGTTTCTATTAAAAGGTTACCATTTTTGTGTCCTTATTTTGTACAGTTAACTTATTTTTGGCTTAGCTTGACAATTTTTATACAGCTGATAGATAAATAAAGGAAATGTTATATTGAACTTTTGAGTTTTGGTTGTATCTGTTAGGGGCAGATTGCATTGCCAAAAAAGAGAGGGTTTAGATTAAGAAAGACAGGTTAAATATGAAATAATTGCTTTTCTGTTGACTAATTAGCTACAGGTGTTGCACAGGGGAGTAGGTACAGGTGTCTTCAGTAAGAGATGCAGAGAACATGAGTTTTGTGGGAGGTAGCACAAGGTTCATTAAGTGGACACAGAACTGCAGTCCCAAAATGTAGCTGCTCAGTTTATAGTGTAGTAATGTAGATGAAAAGCTGTGTCTGTGTTTGAAGGAAGCTATTGTATGTTACATTTATCTTGATCTTGAGTATTTAAAATGTGAGGGATAGAAAAGCTGAGATGCCTGTAAAATTTTCCATTGTGACCTATTGAGAAGACAACTGAGAATAAAGCAAGTATTTTTTTAACCCTTTAGATTATAAAGCAAAATACTGTCTCTAGCCTTGCTTTTTTCCTGCAGTATTATTTCTTGGATGTGGATTTTCACAGAATCATAGAACAGCCTTGGTTGGAAAATATCATCAAGTCCAACCATTAACCCAGCACTGCCAAGTCACCACTACCCCATGTCCCTCAGCACCACATCTACACGGCTCTGAAATCCCTCCAGGGATGGGGACTCCACCACTGCCCTGGGCAGCCTGTGCCAGTGCTGGGGAACCTTTCAGTGAAAAAATGTTTCCTAATATCCAGTCTAAACCTCCCCTGGCACAACTTGAGTCCATTACCCCTTGTCCTGTCACTGTTACGTGGGAGAAGAGACCAACCCCCCCCTCGCTACCCCCTCCTTTCAGGGAGCTGTAGAGAGCAATGAGGTCTCCCCTCAGCCTCCCCTTCTCCAGACTGAACACCCCCAGAAGCCAGTTGTGACCCACAGACTGACTTTGTATTTCTCTCGATTGATAAAAATCACATAGTTAGTAGGCATGAGCCACATGTCCAAATAAGATCTTCTCCCCTAGCCCTGCATATCTTGTGTGGAGTCCTGAAGAGATGTCTGCTTACTCTGGTATTTCGTCTTTTACCAGTGCCCTGGAAAAAGGGTGAGTACTGGAAAGTATTAGCAGCACTATGCTGCTATTAGTGTGCCAGCTACAGAAAGTTGCGGGAGGACCTTCAAGTGGGTTGTGGCTGGCTGATAAGAGGCTACATGAAACTCACTGTGAAATGCAAAGCTCTTCTGACTTTACGTACTCAGTGGAGGTTTCTGGACTCCCTGTTCTCAGGAGAATCATCTTGGAGTTACGCTTGTTCAAGGGAAACTTCAGCTTACTGCTCAACAAGTGGATGGAAAAGGGCAAGGGACAGTTAGGACCTGCTATAGCGGAAGAGCAGGGAACAAGGGAGGAAGCTTCATGTCTCTGTCACTGCAAAGTGATCTTGACTGCTGTGTTCTCTTCTGGTTCTCTTGTTGCACAGAAGTGTGGTGGAACTAGGAAGAAGTAGGAATGGTAGTAAGGATAGCGAGCTTCTTACAGACCACTTTTTACATGAGAACCCAATAAATAAGTGAGAAGTCTTTGGTCTGGAAGGCAACAGCTGGGGAGGGGAAAGGTGTATGGTTAGAGGTCTGTACATCCATGAGCAGCAAGAGGAATGATTTACTGCCTGTTATCTTACTGTGTGACTTTAAATTATCAGGAGGTTGGTAAAGAACAAATACAGCTGGTTTCTGGTTCTGTAACCTAAATCGGTAAAGATAATTTTTAAAATGAAGAGTGGCAAAACATACTAACACTCCCCCCGACCCTGACCCTCCTTGCCCCACGTTTATCTGGCAGAGGCAGACGTGACAGACTGACAGAGCTGGGAACAAGAAGCTGGAGAAGAGCAGAAACTTCTTAACTGGCTTTGCGTCTTGAACAATAACAGTGAGGTGTTCTTAGGGCAACCATTGCCAGTGTCTGGTAGTCTGAAGCTTACTCATTCTACCTCAGACCTGAAACAGAGCGTACACACTTGAAACCCCACCTGTTTTACCTCCTCCCCCATCCCCTGCAGAGATAAAACTATTTCACCTGCAGCCTAATTAAAGATACAATCTCTGCTTTCAAAGTTTTCCTTTCTCTGTTTTGGAGACATTATCTGAGAGAATTTGTTAGAATTTGTCCCTTCCAACCCAAATCATTCTGTGGTTCTGTGAAATGTTAATAAGAACAAGCTTAATATGGTTGAGAGTGTGGTTATGCTGTACTTATGAGAGATGTAGCAGACTTTTATTCCAATAACTAGTCTTGCATAATCTTTGAATGAGTACAATTAAAGACATGCAGAAAATATATTATTTAACGTGGTTCGTTCTGGACAAGATCTCAGCTGTCAGGATTGAGTTAGAGCTCTTTTATTGCAGAGCTGACAATTTTAGTCAGTTTTGCCTTTTCAGCAAAACTAAGAAAAATAACTGAAATGGGATTTTTTTTTTTTTTGAAAAAAAAGCTTACTTTATGTGGGAGGGTAGACAGACTTTTTTTTTTTGGGGGGGGGGGAGGGGGAATTTCCTGGCAAAGTGATAGATTAATCTTTCTGTTTGTGGGTGGTGACTGTTCTCCAAAGCTGCTTGCTGTTTGTGAAGTGGTGAGCTGTGGCACGTGGTATCAGCCCTTTTTCAGGCTGTCAGTAGAAGTTGTTTTTACATGAACACCAGGGCTTCTGTGTAAACATTTGAACCACTTGAACTTCACATCAGCAGTTTGCTGGCATTGGGATATTAATGCCTTGGGCAGTAAAAAAAGTCAGAACTTGGAGTGAAGGTAAGTTAGGGACTAGTGGGGTTCCAGGGCAGTTGTCACTTTCTGTTTTCCATCTTGTAAGTTAGAATATCATGTCTTTCACTTATTTTAATGAGATTGCGTTGGTTTCATAACCTGTGGTGCCTTTTCCTTTTTTATTTTTTGGTAGTTCATTACTGCTGTAGTGAATGAACTTAAGTTCTTGGAATGGAACCCTGTTATGGTGAAATATCCAGTAATTTCCTGGAGTTACTTTTGTGTCGTGGAAGCCACTCTGCTACTGTAATGTCCCTTTTGTTTAACTTGCACTGCAGGGTTTGCCATTCTGGTTTCAGTGTCTGACTTCTCTCTCCTTGCATGTGGTAGGTTTGCAGTGAGTAGCACAGCTTCTTAATACAGCGTTGCCATAAAGCATGAGAGTGCAATGTAATTTTACAGTTTGCGTCTGTTTCTGGTGGTATTTCTGATTGTAATCAGCTGCTGCATTATTATGCAGGCACTTGCTCAAATTGCTTCGCTTGTGAAAATGTTTTACTGTTCTTCAAAGGATTTTTTTGCCTATAGAACAGACTTTTGCTGGGTAGGAGGATTAAACAGATACAGGAGAAGTGCTGCCTGACTTATGCAAGAACATGAAGTAATTCATTATCTACATTTGTGTATGTATATGTGCTCATACAGTATGGACAGTAACTCTTCCAGGAATCCTAGTATCAAATTGTGATGCCAGTTTCATTAGTCAGCTCTACAGGAGGTGCCCCAGGTAAGCACAAAGGTGGGACACTGTTCTGTTTCAGCACATTGCCCCTGTCAGTTCTTTTGATCTTCTTCTGCATTTAGAAAATACAAGGAGGAACGGGTAAATAAATGTCTTTTTTTCTGCGTTCTTTGTAAAGAAAATGGTGTACTGCCTGTAGTTTGCAGTACTTGATCATCTGAAACTGAACTGTGGCAGACGATGAGCTTTTTCTAGATAGATGATTCTGTTTAGTACAGTGTCCATTAATAATACATAGGCATGCTTTTTAAGATGCTTGGTATCACGCCTGCAAGTAACAGCCTGCAGTGATAAACCATGAGACAACAAAGGGTCCTAGAGCTGCATGATCTTACTGTGAAGGATAGGAGAAACATCTCTTTGCTTCTACGTAATTTATCTTGTTAGCAGTAAGGAGTACTGAAGGTCTGCTGTCTCTGCTGTAGCCAGTCTGGAAGCCTTATATACCTGGATAAACAAACAATGCAGTTATTTTGGTGGAGTAAAGCAAGGTGTGCTCATTAGGATGGTCCTACTACTGTTTTTTTCGCTTGCACTCTGCCTTCCAGTGAGGCAAACACACACTGCTGGTGATATTCTCAATGTGAGTTGTAAGGTAGCCTGATTAAAAAAAAAAAAAAAAAAATTAACACTCAAAAATATTATAATATTTGTTTTGGATAGCTGGACTTTAGATTCCAGAGATACTGGAGCAGTGGTGAGAGAGGAGATCATGCTGAAATTGAAGAGGACAGGAGCACAAAGCTACATCCTTACATATGCATTAAAGCATAACAAGTTGGATAACTTGTTCTGACTTGACGTAACTGGCAACAGGTTGTAGAATTGTAGAAAGAGCTCATTGGCTTTCTAGTACTGCAGAACTCTCAACAGAATAAACTGCAGGTGAGGAATATGTGGAAACCAAGTTTTGGTAACTATGGCTATCAAATGCTATTAAAGAGAGCTCAAAAATAAGTGTAAAATCTTATTTTTGTCTAACAGGATAATCTTTTTAATTTGCTTATCTTCATGCTTACAGAGGGAAGTAAACAGACTGTTTTTGCAACTCATCCTGTAAAAACCTGAAGACTTCTGTCCCTTTTCAAGTATATTGGTAGTTGCTGGTAATAATTCTTTTGACCAGTGATCCTGAGGAGTACACTGATGACTATGTAGCCACTACATGTAAATACTTAATTATATATTGGGAAAACAGTGAGTACCATGAATTTTCTGTGGTTGCACATGTGATGAGAGCAAAAAGGCATTTCAGACTCAGTATTTTAGATGATGATTTCTGGTGTCGTCAGCTTAGAAGAGCAAGCTGCAAAGCCATGTGGTTGCATGTGGATGGCTGCAAAGCCATCATCTGCTCTAAATACTCTGTGTGATTACTTAACATCGCTGGTTATGATTGCTTCATCTTCATTAACTAATTGTGAGAAAGGAAAAGCATCCACCAAATACTTTCCAAAGTGTGAAATAATTGTAGTACAATTGTGACCTACTTGGCTTCTTAGCAGAAACTGGAGGTGAATTGGACTCTGTGGGTGTTGTTCCAAAGAATCTAAGACCTGTTTTTCAAAGATGTCTTGTTCTTCTATCTTCTTCAATGTGGAGTACCTGGTTTTACACCTACATTCTTATTTTTACCTCATTCCTACTGAAGGTGACGTGCTTGACTTGCGGTGGGTGGGGTGATGAAATCGTGTTATATGGAATGGGAAGGAAAAACAATTCTTTAAAGTTTTTTGATGTATAAAATGTTTTTCCTTCCAGTAGAAGTGACATTTGGTTGGGAATGCTGACAACACTTGCTAAGGGACAAAAAACAGGTGAAGTTCTGAAAAATAATTAAGTCTTTAAGGTTGACAATATTGTGTACCTCTGGATGCTTATAGTGCAAGAGTGTCTTCTGTTGCTTCTGATTGCATGGGACTAGTTTTTCTAGTCAGAATATGTAATGCCAGTTTATATCAGCTTTTTCTATGACAAAGGGAGACTCCTGTGAAATAGTGTAGGTAGTTTAAAAAAACCCAAATCATAGAATCATAGACTGGTTTGGGTATGATCTTGTTCCAACCCCCTTGCCATGGCAGGGACACCTCCCACTAGATCAGGTTGCTCAAGGCTCCATCCAACCTGGCCTTAAACACTTCTAGGGATGGAGCATCCACAACTTCCTTGGGCAACCTTTGCTGTTAAACTACTAGCAAAGCCCACTCCTCTCATCGTATGCTTTCACAGGCAGTGGGTGATGGTAGAGAGAAAAAGTGGATGCTGTCAAGAACACTTTTCATTCATCTACTAGTGTAGAACATTAGAACTGTTATTTTGTGAGTTAACTCTCTTAGCAAATGTGAGAAGCATTATGGATTTAGTTTTAGCAAGTGACAACAGGAAAAAAAACCCTGAGTTAGTTAACCAGTTTCTACAAAGCTTTGTGCTTTCTCCGTCTAGATAAAAATTTGAGATAGTTACACACTCTGAAGGCTTGGTGTGTGTTATCCAAATAGGACAGGAGAGGCTTAAAAACTGTTGTGAAAGGTAAAACCTGATTCTAGGAGTAGACCTCAGCAGACATACTGCTTAGTAAAGTCAGAAAATCATTCTAGTAATATTTTACTAAAGTCCTGATGGTTTAAGGACAGAGGCAGGATGAAGTTCAGAAGCTCAGTGGGCTTTGTGGTCGTTGAAATTCGTACTTTTCCTCTGACCTGTGAGAATATTTTTCCGACTCTTGGTTGTACTTATTTTGATTTTGAGTTCCAAGCATGAGAGAAAAGTCAGTCTTCCATCTGAGTGCGCAGATGGAAGATGCCCTTCGTCAGGTTAAACCAAAACCTGCTGTTGTGCAGATGTGTTACAAGGTCGGGTAACTCTGGGGTAATTTCCTGAAGTGTACTAGCTGTACATGTTAGAGGAGATTTTGTTGTCATTCAAAAGGTATACCTGCACATTGTCATTGACACCATAGATGATTAGACATAGAATTAAAAATTCTGGGAAATATAAATTCTAATTCTTGTATCTCTGTGATCTGCTGTCTATCTTTTCCCAGCTCTGACACTGAATCTCCACATTTGTGTGGTCAGTATTTGGTAGAAATTGAGAAAAATCCAATTACTTACGAAGCTGAAAGCTCCTGGTTTCTGAGAAAGGAAAGAAACCATGAAACAGATATTTAAAAAAACAAGAGCAAAGCAAAAAAATTATGTGAAAAATTGAGGCTAATGCACATTTTATAGCACATCTTTAAGCTGCTACAAATGTGATTTCTGGTAAACCATAAATAGTTCTTTATTAGTCTGAGTTCTTTGATTGAAGAAAGTATTTTGGAGTATCTCCATCTGAATCACTGCCAGGATAATGGTTACAGTGAGTTCATTAGCTGGAATTTCCAAATATCTTAAGTAAATCTCTCCTGAGCTATTCTAGAGGCCCTTGGTTGTGTGGCGGCTGGTGATACTAGCAGGTGACTTGTGGAGTTGTTAGCTTGGTCTTAATAGCCAAAGAGTTTGGAGCAGTAGGATGTGACATACAGTAGGAAGCTACAGCTCCTTCTGCTTTGAAATCTAGGAGATGAGTGATGAACATCTTGCTCATAAGAATGATCTCAGAAAAAAAACAGTTACAAACTTTCTGTTGGCTTTCACTTCAGTTAAACTGTTTAGGGCTTCTGCTGACCCTGTGCAGCAGTCTAGCAGGAATTCCCTGAGAAAAGTGATGTGTTCTGGAATTATTTTTCAAGATACGAGTGTATTTAATAAGCTTTCAAAAAAACCTTGGATGACTTCCATCGCTAGGAACTTCTCTTCCAAGTAGGAATTGGAAGTTTAGAGCTGGTGCTTGAAGTCTGGCTAGACAAGCTGTTAACATTGGACTTTCATCACATCTGAAAACTGATTAAAATAAAAAATATTCAAGGGATAGCTAAATGTATTTTTCAGTTGGATAGGAGTGCATTTTGCACAAGTTCTGAGCCACCTGGACAGGAGTTAGCTGTGAGCTGAGCCTGTTAATGAAAGGGTAAGGCTGCAATGAGTGGTTTGGCTCAGAGGCAGGGTATGTTTGCATTATAGCAGTGCCATGTACCAGCTGTGTAACTTCTGGTCTGGGCAGACATGTCAGCTAAGGTGTGAGCTGAGAGGAGGCAGAAAAGATTGCATAAGATGTGTTTTGTGGATTTGCTTCTCTTCAGCTTTTTTTTGCTGAACCATTGTATTGTAGGTTGTGAAGAGAACTGCTTAGTGTTGTGTGTTTGGTTTGGTGTGTCCCTCTGACTCGGTCAAGTTAGTGTGTGGAGTGTGGTGGATGAAAGCGTGGCTCAGTCCCACGTGTTTCTGCACTGACACTGTAGCTGCTTGATACCTTTGGATTTTGTGTAGTGTGTCTGTTGCTGGGTAGAGAGAGACCTTTCATCCATATCCTTGTCTTACAAACCTTACTACATCGTCTATTTGTGCTGTTTGTCTGTAGACCCTTCTGGTTGTATTTTTTCTCCTCATCCGCATTTGTAGGCTTTTATTTTTTTTTCTTGATGTGAAGACCAAGTGGAAATTTACAGGCTTATTTCAATACATAACTTAAACATACACCTAAGGTGGTAGTTTTCATGAATGGCCTAAATCAGTCTAATTCTGCACCATATTTTCAGTTGTTGGAATTGTGTGTGAAACGTAATGGTGTTTTTGTGTTGGCTTTCTATGCTGTGTAGGCTTTCTGTGGCTAGGGAAAACACAGGTTTATTTTTCTTCGCACTTCTATAAGCTCTACAAGAAACAATTGTTTGATTCTTACCTTGGTCTTGCATGTGTAGCACTGCTGAAGTCAGAGGGGTTTCACCCTGGCACCTTGGTCTGCTAGGTTGCAGGTTCAGTTTGTTTGCCACAAAAGATGGGGTGTGTTTTGACCTCCATGACAAAGAAAACTGATGCTTGTCTTCCTTCTGGAATTCAGTGCTGTTAGATTTTTATACCTATAAGGAATCTGATATTTGCCTTTCTTTTTAATGTGGAGTGTATTACTAATTAAGTAATTACTAGTTAAAAATCTGTGGTGTATCATATAAATAGCTTCTGATCTGATTATTCTTGAATACATTGTGGATTACAAAGAAGTTCAGATTATAGTAATGATGTACGCTGACTTTGTTTCTTTTCTTTTTCTTTGCTCCCTGCCCTTTATGTGAATGGTGTATTTGTACTTCTCGTCATCGTTGCTGATTTTTTTTTTGCCAATCGTCTAGAAAACCACCCAAGGTAAGTATTTTGTCTCTTTTTGCATTTGTACCTGCTTGAAAATGTTGAGCAATGCAGAAATATTGGGCATGTTCCCATAGTGTGTGATTGATACAGCTTTAATAAGGGAAAATACATTGGAAAAAATCTATTCCTCATGCTTCTAAATTAAAGACATCATTATTCCAGAAGAATACATTTTAATCCAACTGATATGCAGGCGAGTCACATGACTTGTTAAAGCTTTGACCAGGACAAACCATGTTTTTAATGCATTTGTAAAAACATTTGAAAGAGTAGGTAAGTATTGTGTGTAAAATATTTCATTGCACATAATTCTGCTTAAAGCTTAAAATACTGTATTTAGAAAGTGGCAAAATACAGCTAGTAAGAAATACACTGTTCTTTTTTGTAATTGATGATCTCCAGGAATTAATAATCTGTGTAAAAGTGGCTAAAGTGCACTGGAATTTGCCTAGAAAAGATTCTCTGTGCTATTTGTAATGCAGGGGAAGGGAGGGAGAATGGATGTTTTGTATCTATTGGATAGAGGAGCTACCTTGCTGGGGTGACAAATACAGTATCGGAAAGGGCTGGCAGCAAAAGGACTGTGAAAACTACGTGTGTGTGCATATATGTGTATAAAATTTAAATATCTATTGATTAATTCTAATTTTTCTGAGTGTCAGAAGAACACATCTTCTCAGTTAGTGATGTGTGTTATTCCCAATAGGCAGGGAAGAACGGAACAAACTATTTTATCATGAATTGAAATAATCATACTTGAAAAAAAAACAGTTGAAAATACGTAACTGAATCACAGCAGGTGAAAATGAATAACACTGATACTGCAGTTTAAAATGGTATACTGCAGTGATTTATACTTTTTTTTTTTTTTTTTTTCCCCCTGGACCTGGTTTTTAGTTTCTCAATTTTTTTTGGAAAACATTTAATTAAGTTCTTCTATCAGTCTCAGTTAATACATCACATACAAAATGTTTGATCATTGTTAACATTTTTTCCAAAAGCAAAACATCTCCTTTTTGTTATTGTAATTTCACAAGAACTCTCTTAGAAGAGCCTTCATTTTTGTACTAAATAATTCATGTTCCATTATGGGCAGATATTCTTAACATTATGTAAAAGCCTTGCATTTCTTTGAAGAAAATGTGTGTGTATATATGCCACGTTATTGTTAGGTATAGTTAGATGGTCGTTAATGTCCTTGAGCTGTAATGATGAAACTTAAGATGTTGTGTGAAACTATCAGTTGGAGACAGAAGATTCTTACCATCAGTGGAAATAAGCTTTGGGAGTTTGTAAAGATTGATATTTGATTTGGATGTTTCTTGATTTATACAGTTTTTAGGGTACTGCATGTAATTAGGATTTCAAATTAGGATTATTTCAAATTCAAATTAGGATTATTTTTTTTAAAAGTGAAATTTCATAAAAACTGGCAGTTTCTTTATCTTTAATGAGCCAGTTTATCATCAGCTGTGGATGAACTGTGATCTCAGTTCAACTTCATAGCCCAGAAGCTGTGGTAGGAAAAGTTACATAAGGATATTAGGGTGTTTGCTATCTCTAGGAACAGCATGTTTAAGTATATTACTAGTTCTGGTCTTGTAGTTTTATGACAGAGGTAGAACAGGTTGTTCTGAGTTGATGTTTGTGAGCTGTGCCCTGGGCCACCTACATATTTTCTGCCTATACTACTTTAGGCCTGTGGTAGATCTTGCATTTTTCATAGAGTGACCACCTTCTTTCTTTTTCAGTTCTTTAATGGCTTCCGTTTAGACTAAGCTTACTGGTGTTGACTGTTTGCCATTTCCTAATGTATCTCCTTTATCATTTATCTCCATCAGCAATTGTAATAGGGATGTAGGATCAGCTGTCTGGTGAATTAAAATTTCCCCTCCTCACTTCTCCGTTGGCTTTCCTTTTTAGCAACCAGGTTGCCCTTAAGTCACCCTAAATGTCAGGGTCATGTGTGAAATAATAATGAATGTGAAATTAGACTCTTCTCTGAACTAATTATGTCATTTGGCTTACTCTGGAAAGCAGTTAATATTGGATATGGTAGTCATTACCTGTAAGTAGTTTACATAATTATACTTGTTTAAATTTTAATAGTTATTAATGCTCTAAGTATTTTTCTCACCTAGAAATGGCCTATGTAACTGTATTCTCTATTGGAGAAGAAGAGATTGAGGGGGGACCTCATTAATGTTTATAAATATGTAAAGGGTGAGTGTCATGAGGATGGAGCCAGGCTCTTCTCAGTGACATCCAATCATAGGACAAGGGGCAACTGGTGCAAGCTGGAACATAGGAGGTTCCACATAAATGTGAGGAAGAACTTCTTCACAGTGAGGGTGACAGAGCACTGGCACAGGCTGCCCAGAGAGGCTGTGGAGTCTCTTCTCTGGAGACATTTCAAACCTGCCTGGACATGTTCCTGTGTGACCTGACCTAGGTATTCCTGCTCTGGCAGGGGGACTGGACTAGATGATCTTTTGAGGTCCCTTCCAATCCCTAACATTCTGTGATTCTGTGATTTTCAAGGGTAATGTGCACACTTACGATGACTCTGGACACAGCAGTACCAGGATCTAGCACTTTATGGCTAATTCTTTCTCGTAACTTTCCATTTTTGTATGTTTGTGTTGTAATGTTTATGAGTTAAAATTCTTATAATCACAGAATAGCCTTGGTTGGAAAAGACCTCTAAGAACATCAAGTCCAACCATTAACCCAGCACTGCCAAGTCACCACTACCCCATGTCCCTCAGCACCTCATCTACACGGCTCTGAAATCCCTCCGGGGATGGGGACTCCACTACTGCCATGGGTAGCCTGTGCCAGTGCTTGAAGATGAAAAAATTTTTTCCTAATATCCAATCTAACCCTCCCCTGGCACAACTTGAGGCCATTGCCCCTTGTCCTATGAGTATACACTGAGTACCTACTCAAGCTTATATACTTATTTTTAGTATGGACTCCTGATTGTGCAAGATCTGTCCTGGTGAGTCATGCTCCATTACTTATAGCTCTGCTGCTTGACTATTTCTAGATGTCTAAAATGCAGTGTCCAAGCTTGCTTTTTTTTTTTCCCAACTGTCTTACCACTCAGATTAAAAACACTGTGCAGTGTCAAACACTGGAATAATAGAGCTGGGAAAACCTCCTACCCTGTTGGTCTCTTAGCTCCACTCAAAATTTCTGGTTTAGAAGCTACTGCCCTAGCATGGCACGTTCTCGGCAGCTTCCTTTTATCTAGCTTTTTATTTTGGATGTTATGATGAAGTATGAAGTACAGAATCTTGCAGAAATAAGAAAGTTTTAAGATTTGTTTGTTGCTCCCTCTGTAATTTAAAAGCCCAGAATAATTTTGGGTCCAGTTATGAGAACTGGCCAACACCTGTGTGAGCTTATGTCTGCTTGTGGTTGAATGCCAGCCTTTGCAGACGCTTGAACTAGGTGTATACCTGTCTTTTATGGTTTTCCCATTTTACTTACCTTCTGAAAATATATTAAGCTTCCTGGTTCAGTGGCTATGGAATTGACATCAGAGCAGTAGGAAAACAGAAATACTTGTCCTCATCATCTTTGTACCCTTCGCTGGACTCTCTCCAGCCTTGTCTCTCTTGAACTGGGGAAGCTAGAACTGGATACAGGACTCCAGATGCAGTCTGACCAGGGCAGAGTAGAGGGGGAGCAGAACCCCACTCAACCTGCTGGCCACACTCCTCTTAATGCATCCCAGGATACCACTGGCCTTCTTGGCTGTGAGGGCACATTGCTGGCTCATGGCTAACTTGTCCACCAGGTTCCCAGATCCTTCTCTGCACAGCTGCGAGAGTCAGAGACCTGCTCAAAATGCTTAGAAGAATAACTGAAAGTTCAGGAAATCTCAGTGGAGATATAGGTAGCAATTTTAAACTTTGAGTTTAAAGCAAAAAATATTTGTCTTTTTTTTCTTTTAATGTTGAAACACCTAAATGGAATAGACTTTCCAAAATGTAGTTAAAAACTAACTCGCAGAGGGTGCTTGAAGTTTAAAAAGTTCTGGTTTTGTATCACAGATCTCTCTGTTCAAATAGGTTTTAATAGTAATTTTGATATAGTTGGTTGATGTAGTTTTGATATAGTTGCTCAAGATTTTTGCTTTCTTCAAAAAGCTGAAAAAGCGTTTTCAGTGTCCAGTAATGCCCAGTTTGAGTTTTGGCCATTGAGTCTGAGACGTTAACATGAACAGAAGTTCTGAGAGCTTCAAGAGTCGTATTGACGGGAAGCTTAATACCTTCTTCAGGGATGTGGATTTTGTGAAGAAAAAAATAATTTAAAAAATTATTATTCTGCATCCTCCTATCAAAAAAAAAAAAAAAAAGTAGTATCCACCATTTTTATTTTCAAGCAAGAATAATCAGTGAAGATGGGAGAAGGAAGGGAGCACTTTAGATGAGACCTAGAGGGTTTTTCTCTTCAGCATAGTGTAGGTTCTGTATCTAGACCCCAGGTATGCTTATGTGCTCTTCTTGGGACTGCATCTCCTGCAGTTTATGCACTGGAGGTCAGAAAAATAGAAACTATAGAAAAATAGAAACTATACAGAAAATAGAAACTATACAGAAAAATAGAGTCATCTTTGTACAGAAAAGATGATCAGGTAGGATACTGTCCTACAGGCATTTTCCATGCAATGCCTTTGTTATATATGTGTGGAAGAGCCTCACTGATTGGTACCAAGTTTCTTGCTCTTATATGCCTTATTTCTTACTCTGTTAATTCTTGCATTTGGAATCTGTTTTCCCCAAGGTCTGAGTTATCCTGCAAATTGCTTTGGTTGGATGCTTCCTTAAATTATCTTTGCTGGGAATGTTCAAGGTTGCTGTTTTGTCATCCCCGATCAAAGTAATTTTTAAATGTTTGCCTGCCTGTTTCAGCGGAGGAGGGAGTTATGCTGCAGCTGCTCTACGTGTTTTACAGACAGTGTGTGCCCCAGCTGTTTCTACTTCTTTTTTTTCCTGATACTTTTTTTTATTAATCTTGTTACTTCTGTTAGAAGGATTTGTCAATTTTCCAGAACATATTTAATAAGTAGACTAAGTCCATGCCCTGGCTTTCTATGTTTAGTAGGAAAACATACTAAAATGCTGTATTTACATTTCTTTTCTCTTGAGGCAGATCTTTTTCTCTTCCTATTGCATAATCATTTTTTAACTTTTAAAAATCAGTCTGACCAATTTCTACCTTTTTTAAAAAAAATAAATCCAAATAAAAACTGCCTTTCTATGAGAAACACTTGGCTGCAAGCTCATGTTTTAGTGTTTCAAGTCTCTTTGCAAGATTAGTAGTTAAATTAGGAGTCATTGAATAATCCTGTCATGAATTTTCTTGTTAAACAAGGGGAAAGTGTGGAGGACGATGAATTGAATTGGCCTACAGTACTGCTGTATTGACATTTAAGTCCTTACACATCAGCATGTGTAGCTGGGTAACCTTTTCAGCTGGGCTGTGTCATCCACTGCAGATAACTCTTAGTTTCAAGGGGGAAGAATGGCATCTGGGAGATTTGGATCCTTACAATTGGGGTGGGTTTTCTTGTAATTGAACTGCCTGCTGTTTGAGCTGTTGAGAGATTACATATCGTTACCAAATCTCGTGAGGAAAATTTATGTAGAAGTGGAATGTGAGAAGAGAAACAGTAGTTCTTAGACTGTAAAAGTTAGGAAAAGGATTAGAGCATTCTTACTCATAACAGAGTTCTTTATGCTTAGGTTTGAAGCACGATGAATAAACGCACAAAAATGATTTAAAATGCCCCCTAATTATGTGGAGGTCTGAAGATAAAGTGAAGTAACTGCTGCATTTTGCTTGCAGTTTGATGACAAAACTATGCCTTTGACTCAGTCACAGCATGGATGTTCTGGCTGATGGAGTCTTTCTATTTGTGCTGCAGTGACTCAGCCCTCCCTGTTAGATGGCTATTATGGGGTTGGTTGGTTGGTTTGTTTTCTTCTTGGAAGGGAATTCCAGAACTCACTTCACTCTTACAGACCAAGTATTGTCTCAGTATTGAGCCTTCTCTCAGGCCATTGGATGTGTTCTGCATTAAGTTGGGGGAAAGGGAAGGAGGTGAGATTACTGTGCTACCTGGTTTTACCCTTCTGAAACATTTGCAGGAACAGACATTTTGGGAAGAACTAGGTTACAATACATCTGTAGATCAGATTGCATAGTAATTCTCCAATAGCAAGGAATCCAACATGTTCTGCATCCCCAAAAGGAAATGATCCATCTTCCTCGCTTCAGGGTTTGTCTCACAGGGAATTTGGTGTTTCTGCTAATAGAGCCTGTGACTCTTGCTCTATACTGACCTGCATGGTTTGTCTCACTAAAGAGATCAGGTATTAGAAGACTAGACAAAGAAAATCTTGGCCCAGGCAAAATTTTAATGAAGAAGGTTGCTTGGGTCTCTTGGAATTCCAAAAGAAAAAAAAAACCCAAACAAATAGAATCTATATAATTAACTCATCCATGATCAGTTTACCATGGTAAAATGTGGAAAATACACTGCAGCTTAAGGTGTGTTTGTAGCGATATAAAACTGTCAAAGCAGCAGTGTTAAATGTCTAGACTGTGATGTTCTCAGATACGCAGAAAAAGCAACCTGGATCAAATCCCAATGTGTTAAGTGGTTTTACAGGGCACTGCTCCAGGTCCACAAGGCCACTGAGCACAATACTGAATCTCATTTGATTTTTACCCAGCTGGAACTCTTGACTGGAGTGATATTAAATCTTTTCATTAGAGCAGGCTCTAATAGCTTGTTTATCTACTAGAGCTACACTTTCTATTTGTAGTTTAGTTTTTGAGCTTCCTCTACTGAGATCCAGTACTGTACTCTCAGTTTAGGTGGGTAATCTGATACTGTTTATTTGCTCCTTAAGGCTTGTAAGTAATGCTCTTCTTTGAGCATTAGAAGTCCAACCCGTGGTAAAACTTTTGTGCATCTTTTATTGATGTCTGCTAAATAGTCGTTTTGCCAAGTTCTGTGTATTGAGTCCTTTCAGTGCTGTTTCATTACTGTTGGCAGTAACTTTCGTCAGCAGTAGTGACTGGAGGAGTTGAACTACTTACTAGGTTTTGGCTGTGTTTTGAAGTCTGTATTAAGGGATACAGTAAGCAGTATTTTGTATTGTGTGTAATACACATAGAAAATAAGTATTGCACTTCCACAACTCTCAAGATTTCCCGAAAGTATTCCTGCTGATGAAGCCTTTTTACAGTTCTGATTTAGGATCTGTAGGAACAGTAGAGCCTAACTGCAATTAAACAGTCATGAATTTGTACTGCTTTAAGAGAAATATCTTGTAGCCAGTTCCTAATTTATCTTTTTATGTGCTTCTGCAGGTGTTTGCCTTTGATCACTGCTTCTGGTCCATGGATGAGTCAAACACCACAAAATATGCAGGTAACCTGTTTTCTATACTTTTTGGCAGTGTAGATAATTGGAGAACACATGAGAACTTGGGCTTTTGTTTTATGGAGGTTTTTTCTCATCTTGTACTGTGATGCTTGAATGACTTCTTTACAGAAGCAGACTTCCATTTTTGCAGTGGTTGAGTCATCTGAATGCTAGTGCCTCCGTTTAGAAGGAATTTGAGCTTTAAGGTGCCTGGTATGCTGTTCAGGAGGGATGCTTTTACATCTGAGCTATAGTATTCTTTTTTGGTCTCCTGGAAGAGCCTTTTGTGAGGATTTTTTCACTTAAAATGAAATTTCAGTTCTGCATCAGAAATTACTTATGAGTAATGCTAGTGATGAATGTGTGTGTTTTCAAGGCACTGCGTTTCTGTGCACGAGAGAGGAATAAAGCACGTTCTCCTCAGATAGAATGATCAGATCCCTAAGGATTATGAGTGATCAGCTTTGTGACTCCTTCCAAGAGCTGGATAATCCAGGCAAGATTGCAATCCCAGTAGTTAGTTTTCTAAAAAATGGATTTGTATATCAGCATAGTCATACTTTATAAGAGAACTTGTTTTGATAGAGACAGCTCTGAACACTGGGGTTTCAACACTATGGTCCACAAAAAGGAGAAGAAAAAAATAGCATTCAGTTTAGATACTCATACTCATGAAGTTTTGTGGCCCGTAAGAAATCTTGAAGGTTGATAGGGTTAATTTGCTCCAAGTTTGAGATCAGTGGTCTACTAAATGAACTGTCATAGAGCTGTGTTAAAATATATTTGACTGCTGTAGCCCCTGGCATCAAATCCCAGATTGCAGGGGTTGCACTTGTTCATGGATTTTGCTGCATTTCTTACTTGCCTGAGCAAAGATAGGTTTCTTCAGGAAAAAAGTTCTGTGTGTGGTCATCTTTCAGTGACTGTGTTTGCACGAAACAGGGGCACTGCACAGTGTTCATAGTTCAGGCTGGTAGAGCCTTTGGAGCATGCAGCACCTCCTTGTGTGCCCCTGTTTCCTTTTAAAGGAGGGAGGTGATGGTACACACCTAGATCTTGGCCCAGTGTGCCTCGAGTGTGCAGGTGGGAGCTGCACCTATTGGGTGCACCATGGTGCTAACCCATTTGTAGAGAAGAGAGAAACCAGAGAAACACCCCTAACCAGTTAAACTTGTTTTTGTCTTGGTTTAACTCATCTCCAGGTGAATTCAGTGGGATTTTAGGTCTGTTTGTTTTTAATTTGAATCTAAACTAGACTTCTCTCACCTCTGTTAGAAGTTGTCATTGAATTCTTATGAGAGAACTGAAGTTTTATTGTCTGTATTGAGATGAGCCTCTTGTCTGACTGAACTCTAGAAAGCTGCAACCTTCATCTCTTGTGTTTTCTTACTTGCTAGAAAGCTGTGCCTGTTCTAGATAATATTCCTGCCTGGAAAAAAACCCCCACAAACCCAAACCATTTTCCTTGGGGTTTTTTCAGGAGTATGATAACAATGTGAGCTTCAAGACTTGCATATAAAAAACAATGCTTTCACTGTTTGTGTTTTTTTCCTTTGTGTGGTCTTGAAGTTAACTTGTGACTTCTAGCCCTCATGTTCTAAAACATAATGAATTTGGCAGAATATTAAAAAAAAAACCCAAACCACAACAAACCAACACAAGTTTCAGGCCTAAGTGACTGGGTTGTTGGCTTCTTCTCTTTCTTGTGCATGAACTGATACTGTCCTGTACTACAGTAGCATTTCTTGGGTTAGAGCCAACAAACCGAATGACAAAACCATCAAGATTTCATTTTTTCCGTATTTGTAGTCTTAAGGTGCCTTATGTCTTTCTCACAGCTTAGCCTAAATTACTGTACTAACCAGAAAAAATACAATAACTGGTTTTGGTTGGGGTTTTTATAACAATTCCTTTGCCTCACGGAACCCCCATGTACCAGTACAGGTTGGGGGCTGACCTGCTGGAGAGCAGTGTAGGGGAAAGGGACCTGGGAGTCCTGGTGGACAGGAAGATGACCATGAGCCAGCAATGTGCCCTTGTGGCCAAGAAGGCCAATGGCATGCTGGGGTGTATTAGAAAGGGGGTGGTTAGTAGGTCGAGAGAGGTTCTCCTCCCCCTCTATTCTGCCTTGGTGAGGCCACATCTGGAGTATTGTGTCCAGTTCTGGGCCCCCCAGTTCAAGAAGGACAGGGAACTACTTGAGAGAGTCCAGCGCAGAGCCACAAAGATGGTGAAGGGAGTGGAACATCTCCCTTATGAGGAAAGGCTGAGGGAGCTGGGTCTCTTTAGCTTGGAGAAGAGGAGACTGAGGGGTGACCTCATTAATGTTTATAAATATGTAAAGGGTGAGTGTCATGAGGATGGAGCCAGGCTCTTCTCAGTGACATCCAATGATAGGACAAGGAGCAATAGGTACAAGCTGGAACATAGGAGGTTCTGCATAAATACGAGGAAGAAGTTCTTCACAGTGAGGGTAACAGAACACTGGAACAGGCTGCCCAGAGAGGTTGTGGAGTCTCCTTCTCTGGAGACATTCAAAACCCGCCTGGACATGTTCCTGTGTGACCTGACCTAGGTGTTCCTGCTCTGGCAGGGGGGTTGGACTAGATGATCTTTTGAAGTCCCTTCCAATCCCTAACATTCTGTGATTCTGTGATCGTTATAGGCACCTTACAGACAACATGTATACTTGTGTCCAGAGATAGTACCAGACACTGTAACAGAACTAACAAGCCTAAGACTCCAAATAAGCCACCTGACAGACTGAGTTTTTGAGCTAAACTGTAATTTCTTGGTTAGATGCTGGACTACAGAAGGGTTGTTACTTGCTTGGAACAATGCAGCCACAAATTGTTCAGCAACACACCGCCTCAGTTTTCAGAGTAATTGGAGTAATCCTCTACCTGCTAATTGCTTGGATTAAAATAGATGTGGATCTGGAAGCTAGACAGATGCATGAGTTTAATGTCATTGGCAGTGAATGGATCAAGAGTCAGTTCATGGATAGGGACACACCTGCTTGCCTTGAAAAGCTCAGAGACAAATAACAACTCTGCATTTTGGTGAAGTGGGGGACACTGAGAAATTCTCAGAGCCGAGAACAAAGAATTCTTTTCACAAGCCTAGACAACAGTAAGAACCTATTGAAGTTAGTAATGAAGTGGATTTTTAAAAGGAAGGAAGGAAACCCTTCAGTTTGGGAAGGATTCAAGAGATGGTATAAATAACTACCATAGCACTCGGGCAGGTCCGTTCCAAGGACCTCGTGCTGTATTGGTTTGACTGTGGATTTTTCTTAAACTCCCAAAGTTGTGTCACATTTGGCCTGAAATCTATCTAGCAATACTTTTAATAATTCTAATCCCCACAGATTAAGTTTTATTTTAACTATTAGATCATGGAACCAATGGTAATTTATTGCTGTCAAAATTTGCCTATTAAAATGTTCTGGGTTAGAGATTGAGCAGTAGAGACTGACTCTTCAGTGTTGTACATAACAAGTTGTTATTTCATAGAATCACAGAATGGTTTGCGTTGGAGGGACCTCAAAGCTCATCTCGTTCCAACCCCCCTGCCATGGGCAGGGACACCTCCCACCAGACCAGGTTGCTCCAAGCCCCGTCCAGCCTGGCCTGGAACACTGCCAGGGAGGGGGCAGCCACAACTTCTCTGGGCAACCTGGGCCAGTGTCTCACCACCCTCACAGCAAAGAATTTCTTCCTTATATCCAGTCTAAATTTCCCCTCTTCCAGTTTAAAGCCGTTACCCCTCATCCTTTCACTACAAGCTCCTGTAAAAAGATCCTCCCCAGCTTTCTTGTCAGCCCCTTCAGGTACTGGAGTGTGCTATAAAGTCTCCCTGGAGCCTTTTCTTGTCCAGGCTGAACAACCCCAACTCCTTCAGCCTGTCCCCATAGCAGAGGTGCTCCAGCCCTCTGATCATCTTCATGGCCCTCCTCTGGGCCCACTCCAAGAGGTCCATGTCTGTCTTGTGTTGGGGGCCCCATAACTGGACACAGTACTCCAGGTGGGGTCTCATGAGAGCGGAGCAGAGGGGGAGCATCACCTCCTTTGACCTGCTGGCCGCGCAGGCCATTTGGTTATAGCTGGTTTTGCCATGTAAGGGAGGGGGTTCAGGAACAGCAGTGATGTGTTGCAACGTTGCAGTCATGACCTGGCTGAATGAATCTGCTAATAGGAGACAATTATCCCTATTTCATATTGACAAGTAGTTGTGAACTGGAAAGCCTAGTCATCTAAAATCCAGGCACTGAAACTAATTTTTGTTGCATCTTGAACGTGTTTGTCCCTAAACGAGTGGATCTCAGGAATAACTGTTACTGTTAACTGCCTTTTTAAAAGGGAGTTTTCTTGGCCCTTTTCCCACTCCTCCCTTTTCATCCCTCTGTTCTCTTCTGTCTGCTTATCTATCACCAGTCTAGCAAACTTCAGAATGTTTAGACTTGATTTGTAAATAGCTTCATTTTGCAGATTGTGAGCGTAGGTCCTAGAGTTCCTCTGCAATGTGTAGATTTCCTTAGGAGCACTGTCAAGTCGGACCTCCTGATCTGGGCTGCAGAAACTGTAAGGGGATGATTTGAAGGAATAGAAGTAGAAGAGGGAAGAGCATGGAGATACAAGAGAGAATACTTAAATATCTCATTCTGAAAATGTTACGTGTTTGTATTCTTGCATGTCAGGGTATGTATTTATCCTTCTCTTTTCATGGACTTTTTATTATCTTACATATTGTCCAAATTTAAGTGTTCTGATAATTCATGCTGGCTCAGAGATTCCAACTAAGATTTTCACGCACAGCTTTGTGGGTAGATAATATGAAGGTTTTATTTTAGAATTGTTAATAATTTGATAGCCACTATTAACATTTGCACTGCCGTATTTTGCTACCTTTAATTTTAAAAATATTGTTAGCATTGAAATACCCAACGATTTCAGTAGGTAGAGAACATGTGTAAAAAACACTTTTTGCTTCAAAGTGCCATACTAAATGCCTTTGATGCATGGTAGTAGCACAAGCATGGCATTTGAAAGTTTCAGCACTTCATATATGTTAAGGTCTGTAAATCTGAGAGGATGATGGATTTCCTTTAGCTTTTATATAAGTCACAGATACCAGTTTGAATGCTGAAATCTTCAATATCTTTAATATGGTTATTGCTAAAAAAATAAATGTTTGTTGTCTTGGTTTATGTGTTTATGGAAGAACTTCAGGAGCATGTTGGAGTGCTGAACATGTGAAAATAGCCCTGAGAGCTGATGGAAAGATTCTTGGATCAGTCTCCTGCTGGATATTGCATGCTGAGAAACTGAGACTTAATCACAAAATTGTTTAGGTTGGAAAAGATCCTTAAGATCATCGAGTCCAACCATTAACCTAACACAGTCCTTGGGTATAGCTTATCCCTGAGCAATGTGTCAACATGACTCTTAAACACCTCCAGGGATGGGGTCTCTGCCACTGCCCTGGGCCCCCCCATTCCTATGTCTGACAACCTGTTTGGTGAAGAAGTTCTTCCTAATATCCAGTCTAAACCTCCCCTGGCACAACTTGAGGCCATTACCCCTCATCCTGTCACTGTTACGTGGGAGAAGAGACCAACCCCCCCCTCGCTACCCCCTCCTTTCAGGGAGTTGTAGAGAGCAATGAGGTCTCCCCTCAGCCTCCTCTTCTCCAGACTGAACCCCCCCAGTTCCCTCAGCTGCTCCCCATCACACTTGTGCTCCAGACCCTTCCCCAGCTCCACTGCCCTTCTCTAGACAGGCTCTAGCAGCTCAGTGTCCTTCTTGGAGCGAGGGGCCCAACACTGAACACAGTATTTGAGGTGCAGCCTCACCAGTTATTCATTTGATCTTTCTTAGTTTTTTGTACTGTTGGCATCAGACTTGCAATTCCACTTGTCAAAATGCACAGATAATGTGCATGAAGCTATGAAGACAGTTATAGCTGTCCGGTGAAAGCAGAAAAGGTTTCCATATTGTCTTGATGTTGCTTCCCTGTATGTCTTCAGAACCAAGTGGGCATCCACCAGTGTTTCTCAGGTTTCAATTAGCAGAGCACAGCTAACGGGATGTTAGTGGGGTTTCCCACCATGTTGTTACTGTTCTTTCCTGGTATTTAGCAGTAAGAAATTCTGCAGGTCGTCTTATGGTTATCGTGACAGTGCGCCTTGATATCTGTTTTTTCTTGGAAAACTTGGGGGAGATTATTGGTTTATTGCTGGTCAGAAATGCATAATAAGGTTTTTCCTTTTCTGACAAATGTTTTTTTTCTCTACTCACCATCATTGTGGAATGTATATGCTATTTTATCTTAATAATTATACTCAATTTTGATCTTTGCTTGATTTTGCATTCTTGCTCAGCAAGACAGTAAGTGGCTCCCTGCCTCATTGATATTTGGTAACTTCAAAATATACCCTCAGAAGCTGTTTGGAAAGCAAGTTTTTGTGTATTGTATGTTCTTATTAAAATCTTCTGCAAATATATTTTCTTCATTCATTCATTCTTCAGTAGTTTAGCATTCTCTATAGCTATTTCCAGGTTATTGAACAGTGCTCTCAACATAGATGTAAAATGACCAAATGATCGTAAGTGAAATGAGAAACAAATGAATGTGTGTGGGCAAGGATATGGAGTTACTCCAGAGTACACCAGATTCTCTGCTGAGTTTAAGTCCTGCATTCAGCATTTCTGAACTACGTTACTCCAAGGAGCAGTGACACTTTGGAATTTTAGAAATTCAACTGGAAAGATACAAAGACCATTTGATAGGGCATCACTGCACTAGTTTTGCCTTTACAGCAGAAGATAAATTGGGTTAAAGGAAAATAAAAGTCATGTAGTACTTTTTAGTCCTATTTACATGTCTGTAAATCATTCCACAGTCATTCCACAGGTGTTCCTGTGGGAATATTCTGAGCTACCAATTATTCAAGCATCACAGAGTGTAAATATTCTCATGCAGTGTATAGCTAGGGGTTTTTTTATGCCAGGGTGCTCCATTTTGAGAACTCTGGAAGTCACTGTTGCATCCACTGTACAAAATAATTTCTTGTACCTGAGAATTGCTGGAATTAACTTACCAAAAGGAGAGATGGAGCCGATCACAGCTGTTCAGAAATTCACCAGGCAGTGAATGTAAGTTCAAAACCAAACACCAGAAGGTGTATAAATGCCATTATTAGCTCAGCTCTGCTTGTTTTGGGTGGTGTACACGCAGCTGGTGTAGTTCTCTGATCAGAACTCAAAGCAGACATCCCATTTGACTCTCTTTGGGGTGTGCATATTCTGGTCTTTCCTATTAAAAAACCCAACCACTATGCCTATTTTCATCTTCTGCATCTAAAAGATTGAAGCACATCTAAAATCTGCCTGGCACAGGGAGACACTTTTCAGACTAGGAAATTATGCAGCTGATGTTTCCAACTATGGATTTGCCATAATATATTCTCAAACAGCTCTGTTGAAGCCTCACAGCCTCCTAGTATGCTCTTCCTGCCTAAATGTCATTGATACATTTTTTTGTGTGACCCTGAATTATCATAAAATCACAGAACAGCCTTGATGGGAAAAGACCTCCAAGATCATCACGTCCAACCATTAACCCAGCACTGCCAAGTCACCACTACCCCATGTCCCTCAGCACCTCATCTACACGGCTCTGAAATCCCTCCAGGGATGGGGACTCCACCACTGCCCTGGGCAGCCTGTGCCAGTGCTTGACAACCCTTCCAGTGAAGAAAGGTTTCCTAATATCCAATCTAAACCTCCCCTGGCCCAACTTGAGGCCATTACCCCTTGTCCTATCGCTAGTTACCTGGGAGAAGAGACTGACCCTTGCCTCTTGGTTCCAGCATCACCTTGCCATGGGATGAATCATAATAGCTTTTGGTGAAACTTGAGGCCAGTCCCTAAGAGAACAACTACTGCTATTTATAGTGTGCTGTTTGTTGTACCGTCTAATATCCTGGTTGACTAATGGGTTTCATTGCAATTCTGTTACAGAACTCTCTTGAGTATAGTTTATGATTAAAGAATGTATATTGATTGCAAAATTTATTCTTACATAATACAAAGTTTAGACATCTGTGTTATTTTCTAAGCATTCAGATTACATGCCATCTTTCGAAAACCTGCTCCCTTCACAGGAAAATCAGCAATAGATTTAAACACAGAGGTAGCTGTTACACTCATTTCAGGCAACAGTTTTGGACTTGTCACTCAGTTGTATGTGAAATCATTTGTTTGTGAATGCATTCAATAGTAAAAAATAATTTGCAAACTTTTTTTTCCTTGCTTTCAGTAAATTTTAGTCTGCTATTCAGTTTAAAATCTACTTTAAAATAATTATTTTCTAGGTCAAGAAGTGGTGTTCAAGTGCCTTGGAGAAGGAATTCTTGAAAAGGCCTTTCAGGGATATAATGCTTGTATTTTTGCCTATGGACAGACAGGTGAGTCTCCTGTGCTAAAAGGGAAGAATGCTTTAAGTTCTTAAAGCAGCTTTCTAAATATGTTTCTAATTACTACCTGCTAGGGCCACTTTCAAAGCCTGAAGTTCATAGCAAAGTCTCGTTCAGTCTTTTGTGTTTGAGTGGTTCAAAGGGATCCCAAGTAATGGCCCTCCTGAAATAAGCCTTTTATTTCTTTTTTCTTTGTTCACCTGTATGTTGTAGTCCAAAGAGCAAGCAATGTGTCTGGAATAGCATGCCATGTTGTTCTGATACATGCTTCTGGAGGAGTAAAAAGAGAATTAAAACATGTGCTTCATGAACAAATGAGTAGCTCGGAAACTACAGTCTAAAGCATTTTCTTCTCCTTTTTTCCTTTAGGTTCAGGAAAATCCTTTTCAATGATGGGCAATGCAGAGCAGCTGGGTCTGATCCCACGGCTCTGTTGTGCTTTATTTCAGAGAATCTCTGTGGAAGAAAATGAATCTCATACTTTTAAAGTTGAAGTGTCTTATATGGAAATCTACAATGAGAAAGTTAGAGATCTGCTTGACCCAAAAGGGTGAGTAGCTTCACTCTGCCCTACAGCATTTCTTATTTTTTTTATGAAACTCTAACAGTAGAAATCACTTTTGGAAGTCCTTGAGAAGGTTGTTTCAGTGTATGTTTATATGACTTCTTTAGAAAGGATCACATACCAAACACCAGGAAGAAGCCAATATCCATGTAAAGCTTGTATATGAAGTAGTAACTGGCACGGATCAGTTTAAATATTAGGATACCATTGTAACGATGCAAACAAATACTGTATAAAGTAGTTTACCACTACAAAGCAGGACTGTGTACAAGTAAATTCTGGGGTATTTTTGCCATATGATCCAGACAGTATTCAGGTCAGGATTTTCATCAGCTAGGAGGAGTTTGAAGCTTGTTTACAACTTGATTCTCCTGGTTTAGACATCGAACTTCTTGAATGTGGAAGGGTGACACCTCACAATGTACTCATGTCACCCTTTCTTCCATTTTGTCTGCACAAAAATATGGGTTAGTATCTCTGGCTTGGAGATGTCTAGACAAGAGGTAGTGTGATGGGTTTTTTTCAGCTGAGCATTAATCTGTGTGGCATACATTTGGTTCTTGAATGTAATTGCACTAGGTGAAGAAGTATGCAAGTTACTTAAAAAGGTAGATTTGAGACTTACTTGATATATGTCAATAAAGCATCGAAAATGAAAGAATTGAAGCTTTAGCAAATTGCTGGGGAGAGGACTCTTGGTTTCCTTTTTTTGTCAGCAGTCTTTCTGCCAAATAAGGCATTTCAGGTTTTGTTCCAGTCACAAATACTGGGATGGGAGGATGCATTAAAAATAATTGATGTATGTAGATGAAAACCAGTTAAATTAATTAGTCTTTATTGTTAATTTGACTTAAAAACAATTTTGGAAGACTCTTTTCCTCCTGTTACAATTAAGATGTATATTGACTTCTGCTATATAGAAGATTCTGATCATTTCATATCATATTTTTTTTTGTTTTCAAAAAAGTTCACACTAGTGGGTTGTGCATAAAGTCTGCTTTATTCCCCAGGAGTCGGCAGTCCCTTAAGGTTCGAGAGCACAAAGTGTTGGGACCGTATGTAGATGGCCTGTCTCAGCTGGCTGTTACAAACTTCGAGGTAAATCTAAACCCATGACAAGTTTATAAATAACACCTATGTACATCAGCAATAGGAATCTTGTAAGAGAGAAACTAATTTCTGTACAGATATTTTGCTGCTTAAGTGTTTATGGTCTCTGGCTACCAGAAAGATCTTTTCTAATGCTTTGAGAGTATTTATTTCATGTAAAAGCATTGGATTTGCCTTTATGTTGGTTAAAAATATAATAGTGGTGTATCTTTATTTTGCAATTTCCAATGCATATAGTATACACCAAGAACACAGTGTTTCCTTGACACTGGGAATGTGAGACTTCCAAAATAAGAATATTAGTTTTCCTGCATGAATTCCTTTGATTTTATTGTTGAATATGACCTCTTATTTTATACAGGAGCTACAACATGTTTTATGTAATTCATAATTTAAATCATGACAGCATCTGAACCCATTTGAGTTACCAAAGCACGTTTGACTAAATCAGTATTGTAGAAGCCAATGAATTACTATAGCTACATAGACATAATGAAAGCAATACAGTTGTATTAATTGCGTAGGCCTTTCTTTTTACGAGGCAGCTGATTTGGAAATGTTGTTTTATAAAAAATGTTCATTGTGTAGTGTCATGTGGGTACTGTTTTGCTTTTTGATGGGGATTTTTCTTTTTCTGAAACATCTATGCTTATTATAGAGTTATAAAAACTGCTGTTGCAGCTTTTATGGTGAATTGCATGCTTTGAATGCACACCTTCTTTGTGCAAATTCTAGGAAATTTTGTTCGTACCTGGTTTTTGGCTGATGACTTCTATGAGACTGTCTTGGAAGATTCAGCAAGCATATATATCAGACTCGGCATAGTTGTCTTTGTTTTTACCTGTGTGGGAAGGGACAAACTTCAAGTGAATCATAGAAACATAGAACAGCCTTGGTTGGAAGAGACCTCTCTAAAATCATCAAGGCCAACCATTAACCCAGCACTGCCAAGTCACCACTACCCCATGTCCCTCAGCACCTCATCTACACAGCTCTGAAATCCCTCCAGGGATGGGGACTCCACCACTGCCCTGGGCAGCCTGTGCCAGTGCTTGACAACCCTTTCAGTGAAGAAATGTTTCCTAATATCCAATCTAAACCTCCCCTGGCACAATTTGAGGCCATTACCCCTCATCCTATCACTGTTACCTGGGAGAAGAGACCAACCCCCCCTCGCTACCCTCTCCTTTCAGGGAGTAGTAGAGAGCAATGAGGTCTTCCCTCAGATAACTCTTTGAGCCAATTAAGTGAAGAGAGTATTAGTGCAGTTCACTAAAGAGACACATGGTGTTCACTTGTTTAAGTAGATCTGTGCTGGCCTGATTACTGACATTAAACAGTGTGATTTGTAATGTGGATGTTGCCAACATATTTCAGCAGCAGATAAGGAGAAGGTGCATTGAATGGAGTTGCTGGGCTTTAAGGGCAGCACTTCAAATGATGATTGGGTTTAACGTTGTTCTGTGGAAATACATACCCTCTGTACCAGTATATCTCAAAATGTGCAAAGAATATTCTCATTTACTTTTACCTTTCCTTCTTCCTCTCTCCCACACGTACACACCCTTCCATCTAGATGGGGATTTTGTTCAGCAAGCACAGTAATTGCTTTTATCCTAGCATCGTTTTTTTCTCTTTTTGCTCTAGGATATTGAGTCACTGATGTCAGAGGGAAACAAATCACGAACAGTTGCTGCAACCAACATGAATGAAGAAAGCAGCCGCTCTCACGCTGTATTCAATATTATAGTGACTCAGACACTTTATGACCTGCATTCTGGTGTATGTATTCCTGTTGGTTAATTTATGAAGTTGTGGTGAATTCTTATTTTTCCCTCCTCTTCCACATACATTATCTATTTAGCCGTGCATCTAACTTTAGTGCCATGGGGTCCAGTAATCAAAATGATATTGGCAAGACCAGAAGATTGAGAGAACCGTGGAAGAGTGAGGAGGCACACCAGATAAAGCAAACCTTTGGATCACTTTTTAAGATTGCACTGCCTCTTAGGTCTTAGCTGTTGATGAAGTTGAAGTGTTTTAATGGCCTACGCTGCCAATAAGATTGATTCTGGTTCATGAGTGCTTCAGCCCTTTATTGTAAAATATTAGTGACTCTTACAGAGCTATAAAAACTCTGACAATTCCTTCTTCTCTCATATCTTGAATTTAATACTGAAACGCACATTATTATGAAGAACAGTGTTTTGTGGTGCCAGTGTCACATGTGTTAGCATTTTCTGCTGGTGTTTCTTAGCTGTTGTTCTCCCGTGTCCCATCTGCACAGAATTCTGGAGAGAAGGTCAGCAAGGTCAGCCTGGTGGATCTGGCTGGAAGCGAGAGAGTGTCTAAAACAGGAGCTGCAGGAGAACGTCTGAAGGAAGGCAGCAACATAAACAAGTAAGACATTAAGCTTTGCAACCTGTGTATGCCAGTCTTCTAAGAATCACCGTTATTTCCTCAGCCTTCTTTCTTGGTGTGCTTGTCACAAGTCAGTTCAAATGGTAGACCTCATCAGAAACAGTTTGTTACGGCTCTTTCAGCTGCTATGTGCTAAACACCATGTGCTTCCGTACATTGGCATAGGGACCCTGATTCATTCTGACTCAGATGAGGGCTATATGAATTTTTATCTGGAAAAAGTGACAGCAACGCTCTTTAATTAAGCATATACCTTTTGTGATTCATTTATACACCCTGTCCCCAGGCTCATGTGTTTGTCTCATCATCTGCTCAAGGGAAGAATGCAAAGTTGCAGAGTTGAATGGCTTTGTTCCAACATGTATTAAAATATGTAAGAGTATAATTCACAGTTTAAAAAAAAACAGATCAGAATGAAGCTGTGTTAGTTTAGCATTGCCTTGGGCATTTGTACTCAAGCAATGACAAGTTTTGAGGTATTTTTTTACCATAACTACTGTGTTACTGCCCAAAAGCAAGAATTTAGCATGCTATTACCGCTGGGAATTTCCTGGGAAAGAAAGATTTTAACTATTGCATTAAAAGCTACTGCCTTTTCAATTTAATTTTAAAATGTTATAAAATGTTTTGATATTTTGTAGTTATTTTAAGTTAACAATGACAGCACAAAGTGCGTTTGAACAGCGTTCTTACTTCAAATGATTTAAAATTACTCCTTTTTAGAGTTTGAACGTGTTTGCTCTTTCTAGATATATTTCTAATCTACTTTGTGCTTAATGCATCATAATGGTAGCCATGCTGACGCACTCCTTGTGAAACAAAATGATGTGGCTTTCTTTGCCTAATGGCAGCTATTGTACCTTTACCCCACAGGTTACTGTTAAATTGAGATTATACAGTTTTACTAGAAACTCTATTTGTATTTTGCATAAACAAAGGTGAAATGAAATGTTTCTCTCTCTTCTTGGGAACCTGCCAACTCTTCCAACAGCTATTAAATTGCAAGTGTAGCTATAGATAACAGAAAGATTGCCTTTTTTTTTTTTTTTCTCTATTAGGATGTTTACTCAGTGTTAAACTTTTAGGGCACTGATGCAGTAAGGGAAGGTTTTTTTGCCCGTACTGAACCCCTCTGACAATACAGGACTTCAGAAACAAGCACCAAACTTTGCTGTAAAAGGTATTTTAAAAACATAAGTGGACAGCTCTACCTTTTCCCGTCAATTGGAATTTTATATGGTATAAATCTGTATTACTTAGTCCATCTATGAAGCATTCTCTATTTGAAATCTCTTTGGAACAGGCAAGAGAATTCTTAGTGCTGTGCTTGGTATCCTCTGTTACATTTTTTTTCTGTTAATTGGAGCTTTAATGAAGTCTGGCTTTTACTGGAAGTCTCAAAATTGGTATACGTGTTTTAGTAGACTAGTTATTCAGAGAACATTGACTATAAGCTTCTGTTGAGTGTGATGTACCTTACTTATTAGGGAAAGGCAATAATCTTATTTTTGGAGTAATACAAGATCCTTAAACCATATAGCTTACTGTGTTGGCTTCTTTTTTATTATTATTTTTTTTTTAATGCTTTTACAGAAAAACAGTAACTTAGATTGGTACCATGCGCTATGTTTAATGAGATCAAAACTGTAGCTGCTGAAATTACCTGGCAAATAAATTTGCTGCTTGTGCTGTGTTTTAGTGCCTTGAAGAAGAACGTGGAAATAACATAACCTGTTTATGTATTTACAAGACAGGGAAAATGTACACTCAGCTGTGCATACCAAAACTGTGTAGTGTGACGCTCAGCCAGTCTCCACAGGTTCCTCTGCTTCTGCTTCTCATCTTTTTCTTATGTCTCCATGGCCACTGGGGTCTTGGACAGGTTATAACTGACTACGTCCATGGAGATAACCCCATCAGAACTAATCTGGGGACAGCAGGTTGCAGGAGGGAGGCGATGAATTGCTCTCCCACTCACTGAAACAACTGAGAGTTGTGTCATTTTGTTAATGTCTTGATAAAGTTGTAATAAAGATTACTTCTGTTTTTTTTTCTCAGAGCTGATGCAGTTTCCTTGGTGAAGGTGCTGGGTGTCTGCTCTATTATTGAGGTTTTTGGGGGTTTTGCCATACCTTGTAGGAAAGCTGGATGTGCTGGTTCCCATACCCAGGGCAGAAATGCAGGTGCTTAACAACTCTTTGTGGTGTAGTCAAAGAACTTCTAGAATACAATAGTAGGAGGAAACAGAACAAACAAGCTGTCAATTAGTGGCTAGGAAGAATACTTTCTGTGAGCAGTCTGCAATTTTAACTCTGATTAGCAAAATCATAGCTGTTGTCATTTTAACTTGAGAATGCAAAAAAAGGTCTTTAGAACACAGGTGGGGAGGCGAAGGAAGGGTCTTGGCTCCAAGCTGATTTTAGGGAGGTTTTTTGTATTCAGAGTTAACTAATAGAAAGGAAGATTCTGCTCATTGAAGAATTTGGTTGTAAATTGTACAGAAGTAGCTTGAATGGGTGTCAGTTAGGGACAGAGGAGTTCTCTTCGGTGAGGAAGCACTGACTCAGGACTGTGGTGGGAGCTTGTGAGCTTCATGCTGCATGCTAGCAAGGGCAGCCTGGTGGTGCCTAAGGAATGGGGCCAAATAGAACAGAAAGTGTGCAGAAATGGCACTTTCCCATGTCAGCTCACTCTGCTGCTTCTGAACTGCCTCTGTCATGTGCTGCGGGCTTAGGCCTTCTGGTTGATTTGTTATATAAGTAGTGGGAGATAGGATCAAAGTCATGACGGCTCTCTGACGCTTCATTTAGCATGAAGCAAAGCAGCCAATGAGTCCTGTAATTATTTTGTTGGGCAGTCATTTATTTTACTGCTTTCCTTAAAGTCTTTAAACAGCTTTGTATGATGAAATCTCAAGCAGAATATATAAATGACTCCAGTTTGGCTTTTATTGCAGATTGTTAACAGTCTTAAAATAAAATCAGTATTTATAATGAGCCGAAATATTACTACATCTTTTAATCCTGTGTTAATAAACTGTAGCTTAGGATTTCCTTTTCATTAAAATACGGTGTCCATAACTTGAATTGGTGTTGCAGCCCTGTGGTGAAAGTTTTCAGTGCTAGGTTTTTTTGAATCCCTGTTCTTCCCATCCCCCTTCTGAGTGTCCTTTTCTTCCCCCTGTTTTTGGCTTTCGTTTCCCCTCATTAACGAGGGAAAGAGGAATACAAATACTGTGCAAACACTGCCTATCAACTAAAATAGTTCTACTTCTTTGAAAAGAAAACTCAAAAGGATGGAGTGGAACAGTACAATTAAAGATTTATTTGACTATCTAATAGTGACCCTGCTGAAGTTTTCCCTGGTGGTTGTGAAGAGTAACTGGATAGTTGGGCATGAGTGTGATGGGACAGTATGCTCTTGGGCTTCAGTGATGTCTATTTTAAAACCCTTCAGGCATCTGTTTAATGTTCTCAGGCTCCTGAACCAGCTCATTATCTTAAACATACTCACCCTGAGAGCCTCGATGCCACTTAAAGTTTACACAGGGTTGTGTAACAATTGGATTACACAATGCACAGATGCTTTGCACAGATTGCTAATACAGTTACCCCTGTTGCTAGAGGTGGTACGTGTACCAAAATGAATGAATTATCTGTATTTTCCTCACGATTCTAGAGTGATGTTTGAGATGTGGATGTCTGCTAAGCAATCTGGGGGCTTTGTCATGCTGGTGCAACATTTTTCTAACTGGGGGATTGTTTGGTCTCTTCTCTCTGCAAGAAGCTAGTGAGGCTTCACCCCAATTATAAATCAACCCATTTGTTGAGGGACCTCCTAGTCAGTCTTCTGATAAGCACTCTTCCATTGTCGTGTGATGGCTGATTAGTTAGTGGTTCACCAGGCAGACTAGTTCTCCTCAGCCATAGCTAGCTTGTTCTCAGAGATGCCTCCTTATGGCTACAGAGTTGTTCAGTTTTAGTTTGTTAAAGCATTATTCCTAGAGATTGGGGATTCTCACTGTGCTGCCAATGCTGACTTGTGACAGTGTCATGAGGCAGTGTCCAAGGCAGAAAGATTTTTAGTCTCTGAGAAAAGGCAGTGGTTCTTCATGTACTGAAGAGGTCTGCTTTACACTTTTCAAACTATTAAATACCCAAATATTTCAACTTGGTCTGCCTGGAACTTGGTCTTAGTACCAGATGAGATGAAACACTGTAGATACCAATTTTTTTCTTCCTAATATATAACTTCAGTAAATATATTGCCCTGTTTGGAGCAGGGCAATAGGCCAGCTGATCTGTGGTCATTTTCAACTTAAATTATTCTGATATTTTAAAAATTGGATGTGAAGTTCTGTAGAGCATAAATTAAACTCTTTAGTAAATCCTCTTTTCTGGGTTTCATTAAATTTACATTTGGAATATGTGTTAAAGGTGTTCTACTGTGTTGCATTTACAGATCACTTTCAACGCTGGGCTTGGTTATATCATCACTTGCTGACCAAGCAGCAGGGAAGGGGAAAAACAAGTTTGTGCCTTACAGAGACTCTGTACTCACTTGGCTTCTCAAGGTAATTAATATTTTTCCCTTCATCCTGTTCACTAGACGTCAGCTTAATAGTTTGAAGGATCATTGTAGCACAACTCTGTGTACTCACTTCTCATTTTTTTTAAGAAATGAGCTAAGGAGCTCTCGTAGCTATTAGTTGTTCCAAGTAACATGGACAGCTGTGTGTCCTGTGTTAATTCTAAAGTGTGTCCTGTGTTAATTCTAAAGTGTGTCCTGTGTTAATTCTAAAGTGTGTCTTTGTAAAGACATTGGTATAGCCTCAGAACAATTTTTAACCCTCAAACTTTCTGTGGATGCACTCTACAGGACAACTTGGGAGGAAACAGCCAAACTGCCATGATAGCCACTATTAGTCCAGCAGCAGACAACTATGAAGAAACACTTTCTACTCTGAGATACGCAGACAGAGCCAAAAGGATAGTTAATCACGCTGTGGTGAATGAAGATCCAAATGCCAGGGTCATCAGAGAATTACGTGAAGAAGTGGAAAAACTGAAAGAACAGCTCTCGCAAGCTGAGGTAACAGTATTCACTGTACAATGCAGACTGAGTTTCCCAAGGCAATGTCATACTCTTGGCTCCAAGACTAGCTTTCTTTGTAAGTCTTACAAAATGAGAAAAGGAAGCTTTCTTCTTAAAAAATAATTCACTGTTTCCTGAAATAAATCCAACAAAATGTTTGCTTATTTTTAATAAATTTTAATGGCAGCATTGTAGTGATGGTGACTCTTGTCAGAATAGACTGTTCTTGAAGAACTTAATGTCAAGCAATTATTGATGCAGCACGGATATGAGCTAGAATAAAACTTCATTCTGTAGACTTATTAGCAGAAATTTTTTTGCATTGGTGGACTATATAATTTTATTATGTCAAATGAAAAGTTGTGGATAGACATAAATCTGGTATTGGGCCACAAAATATATGGGATGTTTCTTTCCTTGACATTTGTGAAAATGTGTTAAAAATTGTCAAAACTGCAAGACCAAAACTGTCAGCAGTTTGCTTTGCTGCCTTAACAGTTAACACTGTGTAATTGCAGCTTATCTAAGATTTATACTTCTAATTGGAGAGTGAAGTGTCAGGGTAGGATAGTTTACTTGGTGATCATAGAATGATTTGGGATGGAAGGGACCTCAAAGCTCATCTCGTTCCAGCCTCCCTGCCATGGGCAGGGACACCTCCCACGAGACCAGGTTGCTCCAAGCCCCATCCAACCTGGCCTGAAACACTGCCAGGGAGGGGGCAGCCACAGCTTCCCTGGGCAACCTGGGCCAGTGTCTCATCACCCTCACAGCCAAGAATTTCTTCCTAATATCTGCTCTAAATCTCCCCTCTTCCAGTTTAAAGCCTTTACCCCTCGTCCTGTCGCTACAGGCCCTTGTACATATATCTGGAGAAATTAGGCACCGCACTGTAAGAAAATATTTTTTATCTTCTCAGGCAAGACAAAATACTGGTGGAAAAAGAACAGAAGTGTGTCTGAGGGTAAACTTGTGTGGTCTTTAAACTTCACGTTCATTTATGGAATATTGTGCCATGTATGAACATTCCCATACAGACTGAAATGGGAAAATCTGATTTAAGGAAAAGGAGCCATTCACTTATAAAAGTCCTGTTCTGACCCTGTATTTTAAATCAGAAAATATTCTTGTGGCACGTTCTTATTTATGTTGGTGGCCTGTGGCTGAACACAATCAGTAGGAAGGTGTCCAAGGTATTACTGATTTTTTAAAGTTTTTCACTTCTATCTTCTGTTTAAAACAGTTATATAGAGTTATAGGCAGCCTGTTGAATTGTTACTTGGCACTGGACCTATTCGAGCCCTTTGCTTTTGTTTCCTGTTATGCAGTGAGAAGCTTATATTAGCTCCAGAGTATGCATGCCTTCAAAGGTGATCAACAAAGTCAGTCTGAAAGCCTTAATGCAATTCTAGAAACACTTCCGAAACCAATATAGAATAGAAGGCTAAATAACGAGAAGAATTTGTATTTGAAACTACTGCTGGAAGAAAGACTTCACAGTTAAACTGCAGACAGCTAAGACTTGGGGCCAGACTTTTCTCGGTGGTGTCCAGTGACAGGACAAGGGGCAGTGGGCACAAACTGGAACACAGGAGGTTCAATCTTAATATAAGGAAACTCTTCTTTCCTGTGAGGGTGACAGAGCACTGGCACAGGCTGCCCAGAGAGGTGGTGGAGTCTCTGTCTCTGGAGACATTTCAAACCTGTCTGGACGTGTTCCTGTGGGATCTACTCTGGGATCCTGCTCTAGCAGGGGGGTTGGACTAGACAATCTTCAGAGGTCCCTGCCAACCCCTACTGCTCTGTGATTCTGTGACTTAGTTTTTAACTATTCAGATACTTCTGTATAGACAGACACTGAAGCTGGAGTGACCAGGCCCAGAGGTTTTGTTGGTTCCATCAGCCTCTGGGATTATGTCATTCTTCAGTTATTTCAGATCTGGACCCAATATTGGTTGATTCTGTCCTTTTCCTTTACAAGTGACTTGTTTATTCATCTTCTGCCATGAAGAACCTGGGGATATAGCTGAAATTTATACTTGTTGCATTTCATATTAGGTGGTTGTGTTTAGCTTCCTTATGCAAGCAGGCATTCAACTGGGAAAAGTAGCTGAAGGTTTTTGCTAATTTCTATCTTTTAGGCCATGAAAGCACCCGAACTGAAGGAAAAATTGGAAGAATCTGAAAAACTAATAAAAGAGCTAACAGTCACCTGGGAAGAAAAGCTAAGGAAAACAGAAGAAATTGCACAGGTATTTCAGAAATTCTGTGTAGAAAAGGCCAGATGGTGCACTCATATAGTGCAAGTCAGCTGAATTTCAGGAGCTTTAGTGGGCTGTGCTGTCTTCTCCATCAGCTGTTTAAAATTCCTCTGGATTTTTGCCTTTTTCCTGGTTTCTGGTGTTTGTCTGGGGTTTTTTGTGGTGGTAGTTTGTTTGTTTCAGTTTGTTTGGTTTTGGCTTTGGGTCTTTTTGTTTGTTTTAATGTTTTGCATGGTGGGTTGTTGCTTTTTTTTTTAGTAAGTCTAAACTTCGTTAGAATAAATGTGGCTGTGTCATGATATCATTGATAAAAGCTAATATTTGATTTTAACATAAAACTTCAAAATACATGTGGGCAGCTCATTTATTTACAAGACCACAGCGAGATCTTGGACATATTTCCTTACAAAAGGATCAGAATTTTGGGCTTTTGTTTTTGTGGCTTTTAAACCAGAGAAGGAAAATATGTATATTCACTAATATTTATTCATTATTATTGTATTTAAAATAAGACTTCTGGATTCCAGTGTGCTTTTCCAGGGTTTCCACCATCTATAGCTCAGAGAACAAGTGGTGTTGGTTTCCCTTTCTAGTATTAATGTTCCTGAAGCATGCTTTGGTGCAGCTACTGTTTAAATTTTAAAAATAAATTTAAAAAAAGCAGGGGAAAACCCAAACCAAATGCAACCAACCAAACAAAAAAACCCAGCCTCCCAAGTGTGGCAAAGCAAAAGTCATGTGTGATCGAGTAGATGCTGTAGCTGAATTAATAATAATACTGAAAAAGAATAAACGTAAACTGTGGTATGCTATTTTCTAAATTACCTATGACTATGATTATCTTTGAAGTAATTGCAACTGAGACTAGTTCCTAGCTAACATAGAGATTCTAGGCCGTGTTGTGTTACTTATGAGTAGCTCGAATAAAATCAATAGGGCTGCTTAGGTAAGTAAGTTCCACTTTGGGGAAGCAAGTGTTTGAGGATAAGATCTAACCTTTTGTTGTTGGTATGTAAAAATAAATTCTATTAAACTTATAGTACTTGACCAATGTCTTAAGTTCTGTTTCTGGTAGCAATATACGGAATGTATGTTCAGCACGTGCATCTTCAGCTTTAGTGCCTCTGCTTTCATTTACTTGCTGTACTTGTCTACATTCTGAAGCAGGCAAGATTAACTTATTTTTGTGCTTGCAGGAGAGGCAAAGACAGCTAGAGAGCATGGGAATTTCCCTTGAGTCTTCAGGCATCAAGGTTGGAGATGACAAGTGTTACCTGGTGAATCTGAATGCAGACCCTGCACTCAATGAGCTTTTGGTTTACTACTTAAAGGTGAGAATGTCAACAGGATGTTTACACAGCATGAAAGGACACTTGTTTATTGTTTTGCATTTCTGACTCAATTTGTTAGTCAGGGTGTATTTGGATTTTTAAGACTAGCTGCAGCAAAATAGGGTAGGCTTCTTCCTACTGTTTAGGCTTTTATTTTCCCTTTGCAGTTCAACTTGATTGTTTCCCTAATGGATCTCCTGATTGCCAACAGTGGGAGAAGTGCGCGGTCTGTGCCAGTGTTGAGATAAACTCTAGCTTTTCCAGGAAGGATGTGAATAGGATGGCCTTTTAGGCTGAACTTGAAGCGAGAGCCTCGTGTTAGATATTTCTTTTTGTTAGTGAACTGAGGATTGCTTTAGATATTTGATGAGTTAATCCTGAAGAGCTGATATTTAGTAGTGATCAGTAAGAGTAAATATAGCCTTCATGACAGAAAAGCTTAAGAAAAATAGAAGGAGAAAGGGGGGGAAAAAAGGTGGTGTTAAAAATTTATAGAAATGTATTTTCCTAGTGCCACTAGCTTTCATCCCATTCTGCTTAGCATGGGCTCATGTTGGAGTGAAATAGTGTAAAATACAAAACTAAGTTTGTAAGGAAATATGAGCTCCTGTCAATAAGACAGGAAAGACTATCCTGTCTATTTTGTAGTTACTCTTCTGCTTTAGGGACTGAGATAGAGCTTCTGTATTTGAACAGCAGCAGATAAAGCTCTTCTCTAATGGCAGCAAAATATTGCAGCAGAATTTACAATACGACTAGAACTTGTGTAGAGATTAGTATGCTTAGTTGAGTTGCTATATAGCTGTTCTCTGAAAAGCAGCCAGCTCTGTGCGCCTTGTTTTACTATCCATGTTATCCTCTGTTATATATGCTTAAATGATATGGCTGGTTTTCTTTATCATTGCCATTTATTGGAAGTATAGTCTGAGAATATTTTAAAATCAGAATTTGTGTGTCAGCTGCTTTGTTTTGCTTTATCTAAAACCGTAGCAAGATGAAGCGCAGAGCAGCAGAACAGTTTGTGGGTGACTTTTACAGTCTTCAAATCTGCTGTGGCACTATTTCTGCTCTATAGAAGTGCTTAGCAAAGGAGAGCACATAGATGGTGCAGTCTCAGTGCTTTAGCTCATATTTTCTCTGGTTATATAAACAGTGATTGTTTGCTTGTCTCTTAGTAACAGCTTATTTTCTAGGATCACACAAGAGTTGGTGCAGATACCTCTCAGGATATACAGCTCTTTGGTATAGGAATCCAACCGGAGCACTGTGAGATTGATATTGCTTTAGATGGAGAAGTTACACTCACACCTAAAGAAAATGCAAGGTAAGGAAGATCAGCAGCACTTTCCAGTGAAGTGTTTGCTTTTCTTTACCAGAAAATAACTTGCATGTGTTTCTATTTTACATAGAAAAAAGTATCTTACATTCTGATCATTGGGGAGCTTCAATATAGGTGACTTAAACAGATACTTAGAAGTGAAATTCAGTGATAAATGGAGATTTCTCCACATGTGTGCACACTCAGCCCTCCCACTCACTCTGCAGCATAACAGGCTACCAGTGCTTTGGCTCAGAAGAAGGTATTCAGTAGGAATGAAGGATCATTGCTTGTCTCTGTCTTGAGTGGTAACAGGATCACTGAGACGCTGCTGGCTGTCCTCACACGGTGGGATAGTAGGCTCTATCTTGATGGGGGAGGAGAAATTGTGCCTAGTGACTAGTTCCTGTTGTAAAGCTTAGTATTTTGTGAGAAAGAGGTGTTTTAGAGATGCGAAGATCTTTAAGTTATTTTCTAAATCTTTGATTACCGGTGTGTCCAGTAAACACGCAGTGTGAAGTCACATTTCCCTTTTTGTATTCCCCTCTGTATTTTAATTATATTTCATTTTGGGGATGCTGTGTCTTCTCAGGTAGAATTGTAAATGTCTTTGTCACTTCAGCTCCAAGGGTGTGTGATAAGCAGTACCTTTGTCCTGGTTAATAGTAGTGCTACTTGGCTGAAATCTGAATATCTAAATAACGTATAGATTACTATAAGACTGAGAAACAAAAGTTTGAGAGCCACCTTTTAAAAAACCTGACTGCTTTCGTTTTGCCTTCTGTAAAATGTCTCTTAGTATTTGCATATTTCTTCTGCAGTCTACAGTACAACATTTCAAACAGATGGAATTCAGACTTGTGGGTGATAGTTGCTATACTGGAAATCAGTCATTTTGACTGGCAAGAACAAAGGCACATGTCAGTGTAAAACCATATATTTTGTTTTACTGGTGCCTGATTGACAATGCGTGTGTAGCTGCTCTTAAATTACTAGTGTCAACAGAAATTTACTTACTAGAATTTCATTGAAGAAAAAAAATAATCTGGTTTTAAATCAAATACATGTTTTTGTGGACTTAGTTGAGCGAGGCAGCTGAATTCAGAATGCTGCATCTGAAAAGGCTTTTTTTCATTTCATTTTTTTCCCTTTCAAATAAAATGTTATGCTTTGTGACTCACATATGCAAAAGTTCAACAGCTCCATTTTCCCCATTTTGTGACTGAAACTTAAATACAAAGCAACCTCAATGCAGATATAGCAGTATACCAGATGTGCACAAAAATAGACCCTTGTTAATAAGAGAGACTCCATTTGCAGAAAGAACAAAACTTGGATCTAAGGGTCTTTTTTTCTGCGCTTGAATGCAAAGTATGTTAACAGTATGTCTTACAACTGTGTGTTGATTAACTTATGTCTTAGAGAGCTCTGTCAGTAGGATTTGCATGCAACCAAGTTTACAGGCTGTTTATAAGAAACAGGCAGTGACCCAGTTTGAGAAATGGGCATTTAAAGAAAACTGTGCAACTAAAAGCAACCTGGCCTGTGTGTTTCCTGAGGAGTTGCACCAGTCAAAGCTGGAGGGGAAAGGTGCTTTGTTTTTAATTCTGACAGTAGAAATCAGGCCAGTAACTTTCCCCTTGATTCTTTAATTAAAACCAAGCAGATCTGTGCATCATGTGAGACAAATCACTTTCTGTAGATGGGAGAAACAGTACATCTTCTTGTTACTTTTCAACCTTTTATTTTTAGGATTTCACTGAAGTTGTATTTTCTTCTTTCAGGTCCTGTGTAAATGGTGCTTTGGTATGTTCTGTCACTCACTTATGGCATGGAGACAGAATATTATGGGGAAACAACCACTTTTTTAGGTAATAGTTGGTATTTACATTCCAGCCTCTTTACATTCAGCCTCTTTTTTTTTAATTCCACTGTTCTGCATAAACTGTTTAGAAACTGAATTTCAATTTTTACACAGAATCAATTTACCAAAGAGGAAACGACGAGATTGGCTGAAAGACCTTGAGAAAGAAACTTCGTTAGGAGAGCATGATGTGGATGCAGCTAGCGAAGCTTCTTCAGAACCAGATTACAACTATGAGTTTGCACAAATGGAAGTTATTATGAAGACACTGAATAGTAATGGTAAGGCAACTGCCAGATCAAATTGTTCTTTTGGATTGTCTTAAAAATTCAGCATGAAACTTAATTTCTAGGTAAAGCAAGTGATACACTTGCTCCAGGGGCCTTTGGAGTGTTTTCAGAAAAAAATATTTTACAGGAACAGTGTTAGGTATATACATACATATATAAGCACCTAGGTATAAATACAGGCACACACACAAATTACTAGTTGGTTTGTGCCATCACATACAATTTCATCTGTACATCTGCTGTCCTTTATATTGCAAGTGAAATGTAATCACATGCCTGTCAAATCATCGTCCAAGTCCTCCTAACCTCTTGTTTTTGCAAGTTACTGCAGACAAACAGGTGCTCCACATATCACTTGGTTAATTTTATCCTTAGTAGAAAAACACTGAAATAACAACCCAATAGTCACATGTCAGCTAGCCTGGTTTTTAACGCTTGATCACTTTTAATAGTTTATTTAATCTTTGTTAAAACCTATTGTGATGCCCTTTTTGGGGGGGGCAGTATAATAAAATACAGTGTATATAAAAAATAATGGTATCGTGTATATATAAAACCATATGGTGTTTTCATGGTTTCCAGAAGGCAAGTCACAGTACATACGATATAATATGGAATGAAGAATTGCTGAAAAACTTGGCAAACTAAATGTTTTGTACAGGTTTTTTAATGCACAAAATTTGATAGGCAAAACTTTGGGTTTTGGTCACTGACCAAGAAAAGATAGTAGATGGTGGTTCATTGTTTTCTGTTCTCCTTTCTTCATCTCTTCACAGTATTTCCATTGTTTGCTGTGGTTTACTTGTTGAAATACAGTATTTACTTTTTCCTTGGTCTCCTCTTTTCTTGGTTGCTTTTGTTGGTGAGTGCAGTGTGATGGTTTCATGTGCTTGATGCTCTAGCAATGGTTTGCAGATTTTTTTACAGTTTGATTTTGAAGGGATTGCTTGTGTGAGTGAGCTTACAGGGTCAAGTCATTTCAGTTGATATGGAATTACTGTGTGATAACAGAAATATTCTCATTATGGTTCACTCATACCAGGAGATGAATTTCAGATGAATCTGCCGTCCTGGTGGTCTTCAGTGTTGTCATCCCTCGTGAAGATTTTGTTGCCTGTCTTAAGGCCTCAAACCATCCCGTATCTGTGCCAAAACTGGGACAAAGGTTTTGAACTCAGTTGGCTCGTGCATGAGACTGATGGAGAAATGTGAAAGCATTAATTGATGATTGATCTGCTTGTCACTAACCATGGGGATTTGACTAAACAGTTACAGTCTACAATGAGTCAGCATTCTTTGAATGGGGAAAGGGTCACATTTTTTGGTTTTTATGTGGTGTTATTTAGCTGATGGAAATGGTTCCTCGCAATCTCTCAAGCGTCTTTTGCGTTTTAGTTCAGTAGGCTTTTTTGATTGTGGTCTTGGTTGGTTGTTTTCTGTGCCTTTGTTCAAGAACAGTGCAGACATTGCTGTTTCATTTGAGCTCTTTCCTCCCTAATGCACAGCAAATATTAGCAGGCAAACATGTCACACGCTTTCAGAGGCATCATAACCCAGTTATTCTGCTTCTTGTCTTTGCTGCTCCCTCCCGCACAGGTGTTGCTTAACTAAGTTGGAGTAGTAAGCCATGATAAAACCTTGACAAAACAGTTGACTCTGAGGATCATAGGCAGGTCTTTTGATTCGAAGCTAGATAGCTCTGCCAGATTCTGTTCTTCCCAATGGTATAGCTAAAACAGCTTTCCTCACAGGCTTCCAGTTACTGAGTAAGAAGTAAAGCAGTTTTGTTGCAATGCCATTTATTTGTTCTTCCTTAAAATGAAAACCAAAGATGGGTCAGGAAGAGAAATAACTAAATAACCAAAACCAGTTAAGTCATTGTCCATGTTTACTGGAGAAACTTTAACGGAGGGAATAAAGGGGTATTTTAAAAATTTGAGTGGAGAATTATTTTACAGGCATGCATTGATATAGCCCAAAGCAAGAGGTTTTGATTTTTCTTTGGGATTTGGGGTTTTGTTCCCACTTGGACTATTTGAGAACAGTAACACTCTTTAAATAAATAGCCTAGCTTCTCCAGGGCGCAAACATGTTTATTTTTATAGCACGTAACCAGTGCAACCAGTGTCACATACTGCATCCGGCTGCAGAGGAGCTCTGCAGAACATGTGTGACTTTGAAAACAGCTGTAAAGAAAACAACCAGATTCTTTCCTCCCTTCAGCATTTTCACTTTCTTTGTGGGATTCTGTCCCATCAGCTCTCTGCTGCTAATTTGTGATGCTGGTCAAACACAGAATGCAGCAAAGAAGCTTACTTTATTCTTGTATAGAGTGCAGTGGTTAAATAAACAATCTGATGAGGCTATGTAGCTTCTCATTTAAGCAAACAAAACTGTTAGAGCTCAGGGTAGGGATTTTGGTGAAATTTAGCAAAGCAGCCTGTGTCATAACCATCTTCCAGCTTGCTTAGAAAAATGCATTTACATGAAATCTTCAGACATGTATTCAGCATTGTTGTTACTGGATTAACAGATTCCAGATGTGAATTAAGTGACATAGCAGCAAGATAATCCTATGTTCATCCTATGGAGAAAGTACATTCTCCTGGTTCATTGTTAATATTCTGACATTTTGCAGAGGATTAACTGCATGTGAATGGTCTGTTTAGAGCCATTGAACTCTTGTCACATCAGTATATGAAGGATCAGAACTTTTAACTCTATATGGAATTCTCTGTGCATTTGGCAGGCACTGGGTAGAATCTTCCCTAGTTTATTTGACTTTGCATGAGAAATCCAAAATTGGAGAACACGGTGTTTAGATCCAACTTAAACACTATTGTGGTTCTTCTGAATTGCATTTTCATACAGCATAACCCACCTTCCTCCCTTCCCCCCCCCCCAACAGCAGTGGATTTCATTGAAATTAGGAATTTTTAGTCCAGGCTCTTGCATCTTGTTCCAAATATATTCCATGGTATAATTTGATCTGTGGTGGTTGTGAACCTGTAAATCTATGTGTCTGAATAGATCACTTTTATTAAGGAAATCTCTTCCCTGAACTTGAGCTGGTCTTTGAGCAGTTTAGGAAAGTCTCATCTCAATGAGTCAGCCTTAGATTCATTTCCTGTGTTTGCAAACACAATAGAGGTCTTTAATTTCTTCCATGCTTCTTCTGTGTCTTCTGTGTAATACCTGATTTCTCAACCATTCTTATTCATAATTAAAACGATTTTAGGGATTATGCAGTAAAACCTATGCATATGAAGGTAATTGTGGTATTATCTAGAGAAGTTAGGAGAAGGAGGATGATGCTGATCAACATGAATAACTTGATTTGTAGTTTAGAACATTAGAACTTGGTTCAGTCAATTGTTTTTGTTGCACTCTTTGAAAGCTAAAATCAGCTAACTCTGTCTACAATGTCATGTAACAACAAGTAATATTTCTGGTTATTTTAAGGCACTTTTATGCATCACTGTTTTGCTATTTGGTTGCCACTTATACTGACCAATTTTTAACTCTCTGCTTTGTAATTACCATTGTAGTGGTATTTTATGATGCCTTTGTGTGAAGCCAGTGATTTCTTCCATGGGTAAGGCCAGGGCCACAGTAGCAACTTGCAGTAGTGTTTGGTTTCTGCTAAAAATAAAAGTGTATTTTACATCAATCTTAAAGGATGCTGAGAGGCAGATACAAACCCACTGTAACAACAGAACTGTGGAGATCCTGTTTGCTCCTCTGGCATATATAATAGGAAAGATTTGGTTTATGAAGTGGCTTGCCAAAATATTCAAGTATGTCAAAATTGCAGGCAGTGAGTTGGTTTATCTTTAGCAAAATTGGTCTCAGTAGTTTTAGTATTAAGTGAGTTATTATATACTGCTGAATACAGTAATGCTACATTTGTTTGTGAAGATAGAAGGGATATGGTTTTTGGGAGACTGTATGTACATGTTAAGGTGACCAACTTTATTGGTGATGAAAACCCGACAGACTCTTTCATATGAACCCTCTATTGCATGCTATAGTAACCCAGATTTTCTTTCACATAGCATTGTAGTATCAGGAACACTTGTGCAAAATCTTACAGGACTGGGTTTTGCAAGTGAAGGCAAGATGCTTCATAACTAAATCACACTGACAGGTTTGGTTTGTTGGGTTTTTGGGTTTTCTTGAGAAGCACACCTCTAGTTCCAAAGTGGGACAGTCTAATTAAATCTAGATTTATTTTTCTCCCTCCTTTGTGACAGACTGGCAGCCTTAAAAGTCACAACAGCTCTTTTTATATTTGCAAAATGGAAGAGGTATCACAAACAATCACTTTCAAGCTGAAATTTTTTTGCTTTTGAAAATCCTGCCATGTCCTAGAGCTGCAATGTTACTACCTCTAATATTCCACCACTCTGACTTTGGAATGTTTTCCACTCCCTTCCCCTTCTGATGTACAGAATCAGCAATCTGTTAGGTGATGTGCTGTCGCTCAGATACTCATCTAGATTGATCCTCTTGCAAACCAGTTTTTTTGCTGTACTTAAGCTTTCAGACGTACACACATGAAGCAGGTATATACTGGTAGTATATAGAAGGAGCTTATTCCATTGAATTGCTCTTTTAGAAGCACAGTCTTGTGTTGGACCTAACCCCAGGAATAGACAGAGTAACGTTTATTTAATTTGAATGCAATTTTGATTTCACCATAGCTGATTGACACAAGCAGTTGTTTCAAGATAGAGTATCCAAATGGATATTTGTTCTGGATTCAGACAGAGACGAAATGTGGTTTGTAAAGCTAAATGCAGAAGGCCCCTCCAGAGCATACTTTGTTGGCTTCAGTGCTGTAAAGCCCGTTGGTGCAATCCAATGCGTGACAAGTCAGACAATTTGTCTCAGTTTGCATCTGCAGCTCTCCAACATGTTTCATTCTCTGCCAAAATGAGAAACTAAATTGCTTTTTACTTCCCTAAGTTGTTTCCTTCTCTGGTTAACATAATGTTCCCTTGTAGTTTGCTTTGTTTTCTTCTTATTAATTTGTTCCCTTTTCCATTGATTCTCTTCTTCCTATTGGGATTCTGGAACATACAATAACTTCACAGTACTGCAGGATACAGTAAACAATGGTCTTAACCATTCTTTTAGTGCCTTTGCATGCTATATTTTTTCTTGTTTGGATTCATTTTTTTAATGCAATACTTATTATTTTGGCTTTTGTTTTGGGGGGCAATGACCATCTTGTGTTTGCAAAGACTGTGGCATATGTTGACTGCTGTTACGAAATAATGAGTGTTCTGTAATGCTGAAATGGCTCTTTCTCACTTTTTTGTCTCTTCTTTTTTTTTTTTTTTTTTTCTTTTTTTCCCCCCCCTTCCCCTTTTTAGACCCAGTACAAAATGTGGTCCAGATCTTGGAGAAGCAGTACTTGGAAGAGAAGCGGAGTGCTCTTGAGGAGCAGCGGCTGATGTATGAACGCGAGTTAGAGGTGCTGCGGCAGCAGCTCTCTCCGGAAAGGCAGCATCAGCATGGCAGTGACAGACTCTCTTACACTGCTGAGACTGCACAGCAGAAAGTAAATCTCTGGACAGAAGAGAGGTGAGAACGCTGCAGTTAAAACAAAAGCATTAATAGGAGCTGTAAAGGGTGAAAGATGGGGCTTGAACCCTCTGTCAGAAACTGGTTTGTTGTTTGGTTTTTTGTTTTTTTTTTTTTGTGCAGTTGACGTGCAGTACAAGATCTGACTCCACCAAAGTGTTAGTGTTTCATTTAGGACTAGGTTCTGATGTGTTGTTTTAGTTTAACTACAAAAGTGCATATGAAATGTTTTGGTTGGTTAGTTCTGGAAGGAAAGGATAGTACAGAGGTAAGTTTGTCAACTAAGACTAAGGAGTCCTCTCAGGAGTGTTGTGTGTTGAGAGTGTACAATGAGAGCACTGTATTTTGCAATCTAAAAACCATAAAAAATGCAGAAAATGAGAGTCTTTAAATGTTGTATGTCCATTTCTAAAAGTAAGCCTGGCTTTAGAAGAGAATTGCTGTGTATTTGAGAACTGCAGAATAGTCAAACAGAGTATGTCTGAGCTGTTTGGGAAGTCTTGTTTGCAAAGGAATAGCATGGCACTGGAATGCAACCGCGGTGAAGGATCGTCATGAGATTTGCAGAGTGAGTTGAAAAAGCAGACTAGGAAGATGTGAGCAGAGTTTAAGCAGCACGTGTGTGTTTGCATCTTGACAATGAGAGAAGCTTGCTCTTGGTACTTAGGAGAGAAGGTTGTCAGCTCCATGAGAAAAAGTCCTAGGGGCAGCAATCAAGATGATTTAAGTTTTCAGTGTACAAATGAGCATTCTGTCATTGGGTTAATTCAGCAGGAAGCATGACTAGATGTACTAACAGGTTTTTTGTCTCTTTTTAATTTATTTTCTTTTAAAACAGAAGCTTGTTATTCACGCAGCCTTTTTTTCTGTATGCAGTGAGTTTGAGTGCTATTTCCTATTTTGATTATTTTTGCTTCATACCCCACCATTAAAAAAAAAAGTCCACTTATAAGAGGCATTTAAACAAAGATAGCTCGGATTGTGTTGCAGCTTCCAGATTCAGGGGGTCAGAAGTAGAACAGAACAGATCTTGGTTTAGTTTTCATGCAAGGTTTTATTTTATTGTTTCTGCCCAGTTTGGCCTGGGGAAAAAACCTAAACAAATAAGAAACTGTTGACCAATGATGACTAGAATGTTTTCCATGGCAAGTATAGGGAGAGGTAAGTGCTGTGTTTCAACTTTAATTAAAATAATTGTTTGCCCGCATAAGAGCAAAAAGCAGAATCATTGGGAACTGCACATAAAGCATTGCAGAGTCACAGTTGGGATTTGCAGGCTCTTTTAGGGCTGCAGAAGTAAGTAACATGCTTGTTGGAGTCATTGCTGTTCAGAACTACTCTGAGCACAGCAAGGCCATCAAGAAATCATTGATAACCCACTTAAGTAGCAGAGGTGAGAACTGGGCTTACTGGCAAGGGAAGCAATACCTCAAAAAAAAAAAGAAAAAATGATAGAAAGGAAAAGGAAGTAGCAAAAAATCTTCTTCCCTGTCCTTGAGAGTTGAGAAGAAAAAATTGTAACTGATCAGCTTAAAATTAACCAACTACCACAACCACGTAATGACATAAAAACTGAGAATCTGGCGTGGTATCAAGACTAAGTGTTCTGCCAGCCTCCTCTACTCAGTAGTTGTTAGATGTTTCTTAGGAGAAGCTGTGCTTCCAGCAAGCATTTTGCCTCTGGATTTCATGGGTGAAAGCTTCGCTCTATAGAACTGTTGAACTGCTTGAAGACTGTGCTTGACTGCATTGTAAAGAAGAGGGGAATGAATGCTCTTTGTAGTGATCAGTAAGGAGTCTGATAATGTTCTGGTGGCGCTGCCACTGAGTAAGCACTTTTCTGAAAGAACTAATTACCAGTGTCCTGTCCTCCAGAAGATCCTCTTAGGTATACTTTTTATGTATTTATAACTCTAGAAGAGGTTTAGGCTTATGAAAAAAGTGGGGGGAAAAATTAATCTTCTTAAATAAGAAACCGGAAAAAAAATTTTGAGGGATTTCTGCTGTAAGAGCATGGCAACATGGTGCTGAGAGTGTGTTTAGCAGCCAACTGGCTAGAGGGCAAGAAATACAGGAAAAAATGGGAAGCCTGGATGTGAAGAAGGTGTGAAAGAGCCAAGTGTCTGGATTGCAGGGGGTTTGATTAGTGCAGTTTTAACTGTTGCTCTGTTGCCATCGCAAATGAAGCTGAGCTCTACAGGATCAGCCAGCAAAATGAATTGGATAGGTATCAGATGGAGACACATGGTTGTATCTGTCAGATCAGCTAGAACACATTGCATAGAGTTTATTCTGGCTTTACGCCGACTGTGGAAGGACAGATGATACCTGACCTGGCGTTAAAACATGTTGGCATACAGTTAACCCATTGTAACTTTAAACAAATGTATTTTCTTAGGATGAGGGGGGGTGGTAGTGTACTGGAACAGAGGTTTAGGAATCCCAGAGATGTGCAGTGAGACTTTGAGTGTCAGGTGTAAGTTTCCGTAGTGTTCAGGATTTCATGTTCAATGGGTATTTGCTTTGGTTATTATCCTGATGGAGCTTGTTGTATGTTTTATGTAGTAAGAATTAAGAAATCCTATCTGAAACATATATTTTTTGCTTAAGTTTCTGGAAGGGTGCTGGCACAGCTATATGCAGGAAAACACAGCTATAATGAGATCTACCCATGATCATTGGTTGAGTTGCTCATAAGTCCTCCTTAGAGTCCTAAACCATTCCATTCTCAAGAATCTAGGTAAGACAAGATCAGTGTGGGAGCCTCCCCAAAAAGCTCACCAGATGCCAGTTTCCCAGATCAAGGCAGACACTGACTGTAGCTAAATCCCCTGGATCTTGCAGTATTTACAGATCAAAGCTGCCTTCTGTTTCTCAGGCTAGGCAGCTGTCTTGCAGTGGTTGCAGGTGTAATGCACTCTCAGTATTAAGTACTATGTAGTGAGTAATTCTTGACTCTATCTTCATTTTCTGGGTGAATCTGAAATTATAGCTGTCTGTGGGATGTGTCACTCCCACAGTCTGGAATTGCTCATTTGATCTTTATGGCCTGGATAACAGAAGCAAGAGGCAGAGGGAAAGGAATTTTCTGTATAACACCAGGAGCAGATATGGAGGAAGTGGACTAAAAATATGCTGATAGTAGCAGCTAGTTAAGATCCAACAAAACCTGCTACTGTTGCAGACTTACACCAGATAGAGGGGAGAGAGAAAGCTGTATGTTTTAGCATGTTGAAGGCACTAAAATTCCGGGCTGCTTGTAACACTGCTGGTCATTTACCACTTTGATGTGTCATCAGGGAACCAGCAGAGTGCAATTGGAATTACCCAGGCGGCTCTTTGGGATATTTTGAAAAAAAGACAGCCACTCAAGAAGAATTCTGTTGGGAACTGAAAGGCATACTAACAGTTGTTTGTGGTTTGTACAATAAAAACATACAAAAGATGTAAGTTATCTGAGTAAAGACAAACAGGTAAATTTTGCCTGTATTCACAGCAAGGCCCGTGAGGGTGCCTGTTCCTCCTGCGCTTGTCCTTAGTGTAATGTATTTTATAGAAATGAGAAGTGTAATGAGAAGTGCAAAACAGGTACTGTATTTCAGTAGGACATTGCATAGAAAAGCTAAAAAAAAATCATAGAGAGGAGTGCTTGGTCACTGAAATATCTGAGGTTTGATCATGAGTTTTACGAAGATGATGAAACGCTGCAGGTGCTGTTGGGATTACGAAGAAAGGCAGAAAGAGGGACTTGGCATTTGCTCAGAGGATAATCGTGATACTTCTAAAAGATGAGAATGCCAGGTGAGAGCGTATCTCAGTATCGCAAGCAGAGGTATAGGATGTGTCATAGCAGGTTTGCCAGGTCTTACGTAGAAGAGATTTGCTCAGACAGGCCTTAAAAACCTTTTTGGAATTTGTCCAGAGACTCTTAACTGTATGGAACATACAAGCTTTAACCTGTGCTTGTTCATCTATTACCTAAAAGGTACTTTGGGTATATAGGATTTAAGATTTATTTTTATTTTTAGTGTGAACACTTGAGATAGCTTAAGTATACGGAGGGAGGTCTGGGGGAATGTAGCCCTGCAGAGCCCTAGCTGGGATGTAAAGCTGTGGACCGCAGTGATTGCAGGTTCCAGCCTCATGATCCAAGGAAAAGTGGGTTTTAGGTAGGTGAAGTCTGACGTGTTGGGACTGGTAGTTTCTGTGGAACAGGACTGCAGATTAAAGACAAAGGCAGCTGCAATTATTTAATTTCTTGAAAATTAGGAATGTCCCTAGGGCTTTTAACAAATCATCACTGTGACAGCTCCCATAGCACTGTGCCCTTTTGGGGCATTACTGTGCTAGACTTATCTCACCAGTAATAAGTTTAATGCACGACCACTGCTTTTCTTCAATAAAATTGTCTGACGCTGTTTTGTGTTGGCTGACAGAGTGCTATACAGCATTTCTTCTTCAACTTGTTTCAGAAAAGTCTTTGTTAGCACCTCTGTTTGCAGCTTTCCAATAATAGAAATAGGTTTCTGTGTTTTTTTCATGTTACCTGCTGCACCACAGGGATGAATTGTTTCGGCAGAGCCTGGCTAAACTTCGAGAGCAGATAGTAAAGGCAAATACACTGGTGAGAGAAGCAAACTTCTTAGCAGAAGAAATGAGTAAACTAACAGATTATCAAGTAACACTTCAGATCCCTGCTGAAAACCTCAGTGCCAACAAAAAGGTAATGACAGCTAAGACTGTTGGAAAATGTAGGTTTATGGTTAATCTAAAAGATGAGTGTTATATATGTCTATGTATAACTTGAGGCCATAAAATGTTACTTTTGTTAGATTATGCATAGGCAGAATATGGGTGCTACCTGACTTGACTATATTGAAAGTGAATAATTGTAAGTGAAAATGGGAACATAGCATTCAGTATGGCTCTTGCTGTTCTTTCAAGTGTATGATCACTGTGCCTGCAGTTTGTGAACAGACATTTGGGTTCTGTTGCTGTAAAACCTGCATTTAGTTATGATTGCAAAAATTACAGGGTTTTGTTAGAAATGCCTACAATTTCTTTAAGGGTTTTCTAGATGTCGTGCTACTGTAAATATAATGATAGCAATTAGGGTAATATGCTTGCCATAAGTGGTTTGATTGAGAGTGTTAGTGTTCCTGTGTGAGTGGCAGTTGTCTGAAAAGGACAAAGATCTGGATCCTTGGAGATATACAGGGTATGCTGTGTTTGAGCACAGAGATGGCAAGGCTGACATGCAGAGGGAAGCTATACGTTCTGTATTTTATTCCTTTTTAGGAATGCAATTTGAGTGAAGAGTTAAACTACTTAACATGCACCTTTCCTGCAGTGATTGTTTTTTCCTCTGCTTTAGAGGGGTGCAATAGTAAGCGAGCCTGCTATTCAAGTCAGAAGAAAAGGAAAAGGTACTCAAGTGTGGACTATTGAGAAACTAGAGAACAAGTTAATTGACATGAGAGACCTCTATCAAGAGTGGAAGGAGAAAATTCCTGAGGTATTGTATATATTTTCTGAAAGGGATCAGAGATTGAGTTTGTTTTCTTTTAACTTCTTTTAATATGTTGTACAGATGAAGAGTAATGACTTCGTATATGAAAGGGTACAGTATTGTGGGTTTAAAAAAACCCAAAGAAACCAAACAAAACCCTATAAATAATACTAAATATACAAAATGCTCATGCAGAATAAAACACAGCTATGCCCTGTCCTTGCTTCTATTCTCAGCTATAAGTGTGCTGAGATCAGATATAATTGTGCTGAGGTAGTGACTCATGATACCACTAAGAGCATGTGTTTACCTGGCATAATGCAGGTGCCATGCAGATAGGCACCAGCTCTGAATGGAAGCAGCAAGCTGCATTAGAAATAAAATTATTAAATTGTGGCCAGTCTTAAAGCCAGCAAGGATGCTGCTTAGGTGCACTCAAGGTGCACATTAGTAGGGTAGAACTTGGTCTTGAAATATGAAATATTCTGTAATTTCATTTGTATGTCCCTCAGGCTTAAAGCAGTGAAGAAATCAGTTGAAGATACTTAGTCTACATCAAAATTAAGTGGTGTCTCCTGAGAATTTATGTGGTGGGCTAGCCTTGAGAAATAAGGGTGAGACTTGCCAAAAAGTTACTCATTTACTGGTGAGAGATAGATGGGAGATTTGGTGTTCCAGAAGACATCCTCTTAAGTATCCAGATGGAACTGTGTAGGAGGTATATCTTGCTTTCTTGTAACTGATAGGGAGCATCTAAATTACTCATATCAAGAATCATTCTCAAATATGTTTGAACAGCTCTTGTGCCTTTGTTACATGCATTGGATGGGCCAATGGGAATCTCTAAAATCATAACACAGGGGAGGTAAAGCATTTCATCTGTGCCCATTGAAGACAACTATGATTTTGCTGCTGACTTTAGTAAGAACTGATAGCACATTCTTTGAATATATTATGTCTGCCTGAGCCAGGATCGTCCTTGCCATGACCTATGTCATCTATATGCATGTGTTCTATGTGCTACCTGGAAACAAGTAGGTCAAATGCATGTGTTGAAGATGGAGGAGGAGGAGGAGAAGGGAAGGAGCTAACAAGTCCACTGAGGAGTGTATATCATGCTAGGAGTCTACATGAATTCTTTGTGGCTGTTTATGGGGTACTTGCATAGAAAATACTACAGATTAGATCTCAGCTTTATGGGAGTAATATAAGAACAGTTGTAGGCTTAAGTAGGAGTCATCCTGCACCTTCCCTTTTGCCCTTGCAGTGATACCCAGCAGCCAGTCTGGCTATTCAGCCTGGGGATGTTTTGTCCTCTCATTTAAAACGTGTAAACACAGCAGAAAAGCAAGGTGAAACTTCTTAAAATCAATGGCTACTGTGCTTGCTCATGGTAAAATCTGCTTTGTCCTGACATCACTAAAAAATATAGGTCGTTGTACTACTATATCCCATAATAAAGATTTTCTAATGTCTCATCTCAAAGATTTCGTTTCAGATATGTGTTATGCTTCTAGTCTCTTTCTCCTTGTGTAACAGAAAGGAACAGAAAAGATTGGTAGTGACTTAATTTTTGTGTCCTGATCTTCTTTTACGTGGTTATTTGATTCTGCGTTCCCACACTTACCGTTTTTGGCCTAACTTTTATGATCCTTAAAACAGATAAGGAAGCTCGTTGGCAAAAGAGGTGATCCCTTTTACGAAGCACAAGAGAATCACAACTTGATTGGCGTTGCCAATGTGTTTTTGGAGTGCCTGTTCTACGACGTGAAGCTGCAGTACGCTGTGCCTGTCATCAGCCAGCAGGGAGAGGTAACAGCATGCCTGTGTGCTCCCACCATGGGGCCAACCCAGCTTTTGGCAAGGACACTTAATATATACACCAGTTTTATAACAAGCAAACGATGCTTACTGTCTTGTTTCCCAGTGAATGAGTGTTTTGCAAATGGCTATGTGTGTTTTCTGCACAGCTACTAAAATAGTAGAATAAAATCCGTAGGGTGAATGTAGGTAACTGAGCAAACCCCAGCATATTAACGTTTTGATGTACAGTCATAACACTGTATGCCTTTGCCATTGTGTTTGAATTAAAAAGGTCAGTAGTTCTCCATACAAGTAATTTTTCTTTTTTATTTCTTTCTCCTCTTTTTTGATATTTTTGCCTTTCATTTGGTGATTGAGAGCTGTTCAGTTCTGTTCATGCATACCTCCTAGAGTTAGATATTTGCCATTTTAATGTCTTTAAGTCTCTTATGCACAGGTTCTTAGTATTTGTCTTGCCTTAGGTTGCAGGACGATTGCACGTCGAAGTAATGCGAGTCACCGGGTCTGTCCCAGAACGTGTAGTGGAAGGAGATGACTCATCTGAGAACTCCAGTGAGAGTGGGAGTCTGGAAGTCATGGATAACAACGGAGAAATTATTCACAGAGCAAAAAAGCTCTCCTGCAGAGTAAGTGAGAACATACGATGAGTTAACAGTTTCAGGCTGTTGTAACTATGTAGTGGGTCTGATACAAAGTACGAAGCTATGCAGGCTATTGCTTGCTTAAAGAGCTTGCTGAAGAGAAAAGAGAGACTCCTCTTGTCCCAGTTCAGTGTAGGTCAGTCTCACTGGCTGTGATTGCCAGTGGCTGAATTAATTTGCATTAGTTTCTAGCACATGTAGGTCTATATGATAAATACTGCTGTTACAAGGACTGCCCTTTTTGGCAGACACAGAAGGGGAAAGAGTTTTTCCATGTTTGTTTGGTCATCTAATATAGTATCTATGGGTGGTGTCTGGATTTCACTTCTTCAGTGATTGAAGTGCTTCATTCTCTACTTGAGCTTATCTTCCTCAAAGAAAACACGTACATGAGTGGGCTAGTTCGATGCGTGTAAGTGCTTTCCTTGCATCTGCATTTCTGTGTATGCAAAACAGAGATTTTCCTAAATAGGGACATCCTTAAAAAGTAACTGGAGATTTCTTTTAAAAATTCTTCCTGTTACTTTTGGAATAAATACTTAGGTTTTGAACAATTTATAGTTGAAGAACATCTGTTTTGTCTCCTCAGGTAAAAATAAAAGAAGCAACTGGACTGCCACCTAATCTCTCCAACTTTGTCTTTTGTCAATATACGTTTTGGGATCAATGTGAGTCAACAGTAGCAGCACCAGTGGTAGATCCAGATGTGCCTTCACCTCAAAGCAAGGATGCTCATTTTACAGTGACCTTCTCTCACTGTAAGGTAACTATTTTTGTTATGAAATAGTGTTACTGGGAGGATGGTATATTTTGATAAACTATTTAGAATTTGAGCCTTGTTTTACTAGGGGGGAAAAAGGAAGGAATGAAGTCATCAACTAATGACTTTTGGCTATGCTTTAGAATGCCATAATATTTTACTTCATCGCCTCTTAAAGATGCAGCAAAATGAAAAAACTTTTAATTAATGGCCTTTTAAATTCAGATGTCAAAAAAAAAAAAATCACTGGAGCTGTGACATCATTCTTATGGAAATTGTCAAAGTGTGAATTGTTGCAATATGTTTCACAACTTTCTTGACCAGAGTCAAGATTTATGATCCAAACTGTATGGTTTTACCATGCAGGTAGTTAGTTTGGTGTGTTCCTACAAACTAGTTTAGGAGATAAACAAATCATACCCAATCAAATCAAATAACTTTCTTATTGCTAGGACTACGTGGTAAACGTCACAGAGGAGTTTTTGGAGTTCATTTCAGAAGGAGCTCTTGCTATTGAGGTGTGGGGTCACAGATGTACTGGCAATGGCAGCTCTGTTTGGGAAGTTGATTCTCTTCATGCTAAAACGAGGACACTGAGAGACAGGTACAAATAAATTACACACGAATGCTTCCATCAGCTTTCCAAAGCCTTCCTAATATTTGCACAAAATATACTTCAGTGAGGCAAACATTAGTTTTTTTGTGGGCATGTCTTTTTAGGTGGAATGAGGTAACTCGAAGAATAGAAATGTGGATTTCCATACAGGAATTGAATGAGATGGGAGAATATACTGCAGTTGAACTCCATCAGGCAAAAGATGTTAACACAGGGGGGATTTTCCAGCTTAGGCAGGTATGTATCTTTTCCCTGTCTTCTGATTCGTGCTTAAATTGATTCTGAATTTTATTCTTAGTTTCTCTCTGTTTTTTCCTTTCCCTCTCTGCCTTTCTGTCCATCTCTCACTTACCTGTTCAGGGTCATTCTCGCAGAGTTCAGGTGACAGTGAAACCTGTACAACATTCGGGAACATTGCCTCTCATGGTAGAAGCAATTCTTTCAGTCTCTATAGGTGGTGTGACTGCCAGATCAACCAAACTGCAAAGGGGCTTGGACAGCTACCAGGTAAGACTTTTTCATGTGTTGATTGATTTTGTTTTGGTTTGCTGTTCTAGAGCCAATGCAACATGGTTTCCTAAGGGACCTTAGCTCACTGATACAGGATATGTAATGTTACTGTTTTACATGTGTTTGAGGTTAATATGTATAATGTGAACACATGGTGCTAGATCTGCTGCTGCTTTTTGGTTGTAACTCAATGTGTAACTGATAAAGAGCCAAGTTTGGTGTTTGAGTATACACAAAGCAGCAGCAATATGGAAATTGTTTTTACCTTTGTGTGTAGAAGTGATTAATAGTAGATTCCTAGCTCTGTTACTTTCCCTCCCTTACAAGGATGGTGAAAGTTGAGGAGGGGAAAAGCAAGGGGGGTGGAGGAAAGAAAATGAATAGGGGAAATAAATGTCTTCTATTGGAGATACTGTTTGTCTTTTCAAACAGGACTGAGCTGTTAACTTGATCAGAATCAGAAATAGCCGTCACTGAATGTGAAAGGGCTATTTCATTTAAGAGAAAATGTTCTTAAGAAGTATAAATGGCTTCAAACAGATACTGGAGAAGTTCATACTGGAAATAAAGCATACTTTTAACAGTGATGGCAAAGCCCAAGTGGAATGGGCCATCCAGGGAAGAGAGGAGCCTTTTGTCAGAAGGGTTACATTCAGAACCACAAGTAATTATAGCCTTAAATACAGATGAAACTAAAATGTGAAGAATGGTGATATGCTTGCTCAGTCCTTTTTTCTGGCAATATATTCTATGATATTTGTTTAAAATAAATATATTCACTAATATTCAAATCATGGATGAGATGCTGTAGTCTGTAATGAAAAAAAAATAAATCTATTTCTAGTTGTTAATAAGACTTTGATTATTCGAATGTCGTAATTTTACCATCTTACAAGTTTGTTTGTGACAGATATGTTTGTATTCATGTTCTGGGGTATTGCTGTGAATTTCTGTTGAGAGAAATGCATGTTCTTTTGTGTTTTACAAAATTTATTTTCTCCTACCAGAAGGAGGAGGATGATGGTGGTGATATGGATAGTTACCAGGTATTGCTGCTGTTGCTGTCAATCCTGTGGCATGGGGCACAGCTAATGCTACTAGCCAGCAACTTTCCAATGAACAAGCATACTGAGCGAGCAAAAGTGGCTTTGAAATATATATATATATATGCTGTGCATTTAAGAGGCTACCTGAGCTATAAAACACTGCTATTTCAGTTCACCTTGTGAATTCATACTCTTGCAGTGTGCTCTCTTCTCCAGTACTCAGCAGTCAGCTCTCCTAACTGGCTACATGAATGCCTATGTGAATAAAAGCCTGGAAACTTGAATTTAGAATGAAAAGATTTTCCATTGAACATCCTAGGGAATAGAGCAGTCACCTGCAGTTGCAGACACCTTTCCCAACCAAATTATACAGCACAGGGTTTTTTATTTGTTTTCTAAAGAAAGCATCGTAACCTTTTAAGTTGTGTAGTTTTCTGAAATGCTAGTGGGGGAGAGAGAGGAGGATGTGAGTGTAGGGAATATAGAAGCTTCAGTGAAGCATTTTATCTGCATAAAACCAAACCTTGAGCCTGGCACTTTGATAACCAAATGTAGGAGAGTCATAGTTTAGAAAGCATAACAGAAGAGTTATTTAAAAGGCATTGAAGGGCAAAAGGGGAAATGCCTAAAAAAGTAAAACACATCACAGATCTCTACATGGAAGCCTTATTTCTAGTAGGCAGCTTTCCAGAAGTCCAGACAGTTAGGTGAAGATGCTGGCATCCTTTAAGATGGTATATTAGGTTTTATAGCAACCTCAAAGATAGCAGTTAGGTACTAACTTCTTGCGGGCTGTTTATGCGCTTCCTGACTTATCACAGAGAAAAACAAACCAGATCTTCTGTGATACCACAAAGCATGATTGCATGATGGGTTTTGTTTGCATGAGAAATCTTTTAATTGCACTGACAGCAGCTGCTAGCAATGGAATTATATGGAGGTTTGAGGGCATACTGACCTGTCTAATCTTCAGGAGAACTTACGATCAACTGGTGATACCAGTTTTTCCTCTTCTCTATGCTGGTAAAAGTTTGATTGCCACTTCCATGAGAAATCAGTCTATGGAGTATGATTCTGTTCAGCAACTGAGGCAGTCGCATTTTTCTTTTCCTCCTATTGGAATTTGAGACTTGAAAGCAAATAAGCTTCCATTCATGGGTGATAAGGTACTTAAACAGTGTGCATGTCATTCGGGGGGAAAAAAGTTTTCCGCATCATGCAAGCTGTTCAATATGAATGCTGATGAAATTATCACCAAATTCACGGCCCTTTGATCGTAACCACATAGCCTAATACTTTTCTTTTGTCTTTCTGTGTTAGGAAGAAGATTTAAACTGTGTACGAGAAAGGTGGTCTGATGCGTTAATAAAACGCAGAGAATACTTGGATGAGCAGATTCAAAAGATCAGCAATAAACAAGGTTTGAAAGTTAAAGTCCCTGTCAAGTACTTTATTTCCTATACAATGAAAAATGCATCTCATATATAATATTAATCTCTTTCACTGTAGAAAAATCAGAGGATGATCTAGAACGAGAAGCCCGGCTGGTTGAACAGTGGGTAGGGCTGACAGAGGAGAGGAATGCGGTGTTTGTTCCAGCACCAGGCAGTGGAATTCCTGGTGCCCCCGCAAACTGGTATGTGCACAAAAACCATTGGAGTGGTTAGCTTTTTCTACAAGAACATTGCACGCTACAAGGGAAAAATCTGAGGATGTTGTAGGGCATGTTATATTTTCCTGTAATGCTCCTGTCGAGGTTTGGGGCTGGGCCAAAGACTACACAGATGGCAGATGCTCTCTGTTAAGCTCTCTCCCTTTCTGGACAGGGGAAGGGAGAGAAGAAAAGGGAGAAAGACTTACGAGTTGGAAATAAAACTAAAGCAGCTTTAATGAAACAATAACAATAACAAGAAAATATAATAATAATAATAATAATGAGAAAAAAAAAAAAGAAATATATACAAATACATACAAAACCACTATTGGGCTTCCTCCCCAATCACACGCTCCCCCTGATAATGCTTGTGTCACCACTGGTGCTGCAGAGCAGCTCTGGGAAGATCCCAGGCTGGGCTCCTGGATGCAGCACAGATGGGAACTGGATTCAGGAATGCACAGATTGGGGGCAGAAGAATGGACAGAGTCCTCCCAGGACTCCGGCCATAGAAGAGGAAGAGCGAGAAAGCTTGCCCCCTGTGATCCCTCAGCTTTATACTGAGCTTGACGTGTATGGGATGGAATACTTGGTTGGTCAGTTTGGGTCACCTGTCCTGTCCACTCCACCCTTTTGCACCCTGACACTAAGGGGTCCCAAGGCAGCACTGAGAGAATTCAGCAGTGACCTTGGTCTCTGTAAGACTGAGTGTAAGCAAGAGCCTTTCTGCACACCATTGTACTGAGAGCTCAGTACTAACTATAAACATCGGGTGTTATCACTGCTAGGAGCAAACAGTGTCTGAAAAACATGTTTAACTTCAGAAAGTGCAGTCTCAGAAGTGTCTTAAATAAAAAGTTAAATGACTGAAAGGAAAAACTGGTTCTTAGTCAAACCGGGACAGTTGCACTCAGCTGGCAGAACGTTAGAAGGTCAGGTGCTGGTTTGAATGTCAGAAAAGTTTGTTTAGTTAACATATTACATAAAGGAGCTTTGAGATAGCTTTCAAGGTTTGAAAATTGCCTTTGAATTTAATTTAGTATTTTATGCTATTTTAAAATTCTGAGAGAGTTATGCTGTAGTTTGACTCCTTTCAAAAAAAGAGTGGCTCAAAAATGCATGGTAGATTTAACTTCATTTAAATTTGTGGTTTAACTCAGATCATTGAAAGTGACATGCAAAAATGAGGAATGCAACATGTTAGATTCAGGGAAGAGTGGTCAAGAAATAGGTCTCCTAATCAAGTGTACACCAATGTCTCTGATTTTACAAGGACATGTAGTGATAGGACAAGGGGTAATGGCTTTAAACTGGAAGAGGGGAGATTTAGACTAGACGTTAGAAAGAAATTCTTTCCTGTGAGGGTGGTGAGACACTGGCCCAGGGTGCCCAGGGAAGCTGTGGCTGCCCCCTCCCTGGCAGTGTTCCAGGCCAGGCTGGATGGGGCTTGGAGCAACCTGGTCTGCTGGGAGGTGTCCCTGCCCATGGCAGGGGGGTTGGAACGAGATGACCTTTGAGGTCCCTTCCAACCCAAGCCATTCTGTGATCCTATGATAATATCTAATACCTCTTCTTCGTTGGTTGGATAATGTAGTGATAATCTTTCCTTGCCATTTGTTTTTCCTTATCTACCTGGAATGTGCTGTGGTCATACAGCAAAAAGTGTGTTTTTAGTTGTTTGAAAGGTTGCTAACATTTATGTAGAAGACTACAACCAGTTAACTATAAGAAACAGAACAGGATGTTTAAAACTTATCATCCTCACAGCAACTGAAATGTGCTGTGCAATGTGAATTAAGTTTTGGTAAAACACTACATTTAGCTGCATGTGCAGATAAACAAAGCATTGTCTGTGCACCATAGGCATTCAAATTAGCAATGAAAATGTTGACAGGTTTAATCATTATTTACAGTTAATATGAATCTTGCATGGAAATCTGTTTGTGCAAATTAGCTTAGGGATGTATGTGCCTTCCTTATTGACAGTAGTTTGTTTTGTTTCAGGATTCCACCTGCAGGAATGGAAACACATATACCTGTCCTCTTTCTTGATTTGAATGGTATGTTGTAATGGCAGATTAAGAAACCTGTGGGGAAGAGGGGCAGAAATTAATTTGGGTCAATAAATTGATAAATGGAAGAATGAATCTGAAATGTCTAAGAAATCAAAACAAGTCCTGGCCATGGCACTGTCTATTATGACTTGTAAAATTATTTTTCTTCTGATTCAGTATGTTTGGAATGATGATCTGTAGAGACTGAAATAGCTGGTTTATTGAAAAGTGTGTTAGGAGTACAGTGAGCATTTTGTTAGGGAGTCTAAATGTTCTCCTTTTGAGGGTAGTTTTACGTGTGAGGAAACTGTTGATAGATGTTTTTAGGGGCCAGATACACTGTAAGCAACAAGAGGCTGGAGCTAGCACCACACTTAAGGAGTGTTTAGGGAAAAGTCTGTCAGTATAAACTGGGACATGAAGTAGAGGAGGATCCACAGACCTTGTCACATTCAGAACTTTAATGGGCTGCTGGAGATGTTTGTCAGCAGCATGTTGATACCTGCTTTAGAAGCTGCTTTTGGAAGGCGATGTACAGTCTTTCTTTGGTTTTATTTGGTTTTTCATTGTCAGCAGAGATTAGCAGACTGGAGATCAAACAGAATATTTAAACAGATTGATGGATCATTGCACAACTTTTTTTTTTTGTTTTAGCTAAAAGACTAATGTAGCCAGAACTGTTTTTCTCAATTTAAAGATTCCCTGATATATCAGAAGTGATTTAACTAAGACATAAGCTGGTTAAGATGACAGGTGGATAAACCAGAAATTTTCTGGCTGGGTAAGTTAATGTTCTGAAAACCTAGAAATAGTTTTGAGTTCTGTTTAGATTACATGAGAGTGTGTTCAGGCCAAGTCTTAGCCTGGTTTTACTTCCCTTCTTTTGTGTGCTGAAATTGTCTTCAAAATGTTGCATAGTAATAAGATTAAAAAGGATTAAATGCATTGTGAAATATGGCTACAACTTTATTACAATTTTGTATTACAAATTTGCCTCTCTAAGGTAATATCCTGTGGTATAAAACTATTTCATTCTTTGCACATTTGTTTCATTAGCTGATGACCTCAGTGCCAACGAACAACTTATAGGTCCCCATGCATCAGGAGTTAACTCCATACTACCAAAGGAGCATGGGAGTCCATTCTTTTATCTGCCGATCATAAAACACAGTGATGATGAGGTAATTGCTAGCAAGCCTCCTTCTTGACAACTGCAGCTTATGTTAACACTTTCTTCATGTGTTTTATTTTCTTACTTGTATGTATATAATCACTATTATTATATTTTTGTCTTAGAAGTACCATCTATATCTAATGCTGCCTTTATTTTCTGGCCTATTTGTTTAAAATTAAAGAGGATAATGACTTGTTAGCCCTTCTGCCTTAATTCAGAGGTGCCAAGTCTTAGCTCATCTTGGTGAAAGAGTAATTCCACTGCCTGACTCAAAATCCCTTCTTCTTTCCTCACTCCTTCATCATTCTTCTTGCAGGCTCTTGGTTCTTCAGAGAAACTACTTCACTGATTATGCACACTAGGCTAAGCTTAATGTTTAAACAAAACTTCTGCCTTTGTAATACACAGTTACTTTTTTAAATATAAAGTTTGGGAATTGTTGGAAATGAATGGTTCTGAATCCATTTTGGAATTTCTTAACTCATTTCTTTCCACCTTCTGTGCCAACTCAGGCCATTGCTTAAGAGACCGTTTCCAAAATGAACAGGATGGTGAAGTTGGGGAGGAGGCAGGGGGAAGGAACGAGACGTTCTGCAGGATGGGAGCATGTTTATTCTGCATAGGCCTTTCTAACCTAATCAAATACAGATCGAAGATGTGCCACTGAATTTGTTAAATTTTTAATACAGTTGCAAGAGGATTTGTATTCCTTCCTCCAGTCTTGCTTCTGCTTTCCTCTCTGTCTCCCTGAAGATTTCCTTCTGAAGCAGTGTTGCACAATGCAGGGATTGTGTTCATGATTGTGTTCCCCAATATCTTAACGCCTCTTCTTTGCTTCTTCTGATACATTCCTCTACGAAAGGAGGTTTGACCCCTTTTTTTTTTTTTTTTTCAGTGGTGCTTATTTTTCTTTCATTAAAGAATTGCTTTACTTCCTGTTAAACCAGTGCAGAAGTTATACGTTTTGCAGGAGTAATGGAGACTTTGATTTCCCTTTCCTTCCCCCATTTCTTTTGTCTGCACAGGTTTCGGCCACTGCTGCTTGGGACTCTTCTGTCCATGATTCAGTGCACCTGAACAGGGTAACTCCTCAAAATGAAAGAATTTACTTGATAGTGAAGACTACTGTGCAGCTCAGCCATCCTGCAGCAATGGAACTGGTATTACGCAAAAGGATTGCAGCCAATATTTATAACAAGCAGGTAAGAAGTTAATATTTTATTCTTACTACTTTTGTTTGATATCCTTAATTTTATGAATGTGTTTTCTTAGCTACCTGCTTCATTTTGTGTAAGTTTGGTCCCTCCAGTTCTTATGAAAGACAAATGAAAAATATATTATTATAGGTTGTGATGAAGCTGTGCATTTCTGGTACATCCCTTGGAACTGTCCATTTTTCAACCTGATTTGGTTCAGAGTGTAACAGGTGCTACTTGTGTAACAAAAAATGAGTTTACCCTCTTGTCTATACAACTCAAAATGTTCTTTGATACAGCAAAGTTTGCAGTAGCCTATCTAATATAGGGTCACTGTAGCCACTCTATTCCTGAGAACATCTTTGGTGCCTTCAGATGCTCAGTGTAAACACAATATATCTTTTTTCTTTCTCTTTGCTACTTTCTCTGTTAACTACAAACTAAATGGATTATCTTGGATAGGGCGTTTACTTTGGCCACCTGAGTGGTTGCTCTTCCCCTTGCTTTGCTGCTTCATGGGTTTAGACAATGAGATGCTCTCTGAAATCACGTTCCTTTCTGTCTCCCAGATGATTGAAACCAAGAGCATATTTCAGAATTGCTGCAGATTTTGTAGTGCAATGTGGGGAGGAGCACAGAACTGCTGTTGTACTATTAAGCAACTTACCAGGCAGCTGAATTCTGTGCCTTTTGGTATTTGTCGTATTGTCCTTTGCTAGTTTTGTCTGTCTGAAGTGCTTTATTAGGTGACAGTGAAGTTTACAGTTCGTGATGTAAGGGCTAATTAGCCTGACAATGAGGTAAGATAAACTTGTGATTACAACAGGGAAAACTCTGGTTATGATTTCACTTATGGCTAGAAAACAGAGTTATCTTTGCTGTTGCCAAAGGGATTTTCTACCTGTTGAACAGGTGACTGTCAGAATGAGAAATGTTGATATCTGTACATTACAGACTTCTTACAGCCACAGTGTCTCAATTACAAGTTACTACATGAGGATAGAGCATCAGTGCCAAATGAGAGGAAAATGTTACTGATAGAACTTAGTAGCATTGTCTACTGAGGGCAGGGCTGTAAAGAGTACTTAAAGGGGTCATTAATGCTGAAAAGGAACTTATGGTCCTGAACAATGTGCTTCTGTCATAAACCAAATTTTTGCTTTGTGACTTTCTATTTCTTAGAACGTCATAAATAATCATTGTTGAAACAATAATGGAAAATTATTTTGTTTCTAGAGTTTTACTCAGAGCCTGAAAAGGAGAATATCCTTGAAAAATATACATTATGCCTGTGGAGTGACCTATGAAATAGTATCCAATATACCAAAGGTAAATTATACCATATTTCTCTGGTAAATTCACTGAAAGGAACAGAATGACCTACTGCAGTGGGTGAATACTGATTGGGAAGTAAATGTCCTGCTTTGCTAAGCAGAGGCAGCTTGCCAAAGTATATCTCCTGAAGCTTAGTGGTGAGATCGTGTTTATCTTTAAACAGTTGAAAATTGTAGGGATTTTATTTTCTCTTCTACTGTGTTTAACTGAGGTCTTGTAGTAGAGCTACTATTGAAATCATATTAGTATCTACAGAGAGAATATAGAGGGTACTCAGAGGGATGTTCAGGTCCAGTGAAAACAGAATAGGTGGGAAAATGAGTTTGCAGGAATATAAATTGCCCTTTATAGAAACAACATATACAAATTGTAAATCTACTATAAAATTTATTTTAAAGGGAAACAAACTGGATAGATGAAAATGTAAATAGTCTTGTCACTATGTAACTGTCACTTTTGTGTGGTAGTATTTAAAATTTAAACTCTAGGGTAATCATACAGATTATCTAAGATTTGGGAAGGAAGTTGCATTTACTTGCCGACGAAGTTGTCACTAGTTAATCCTTAACGTATGCAAATTCAGGTTCTATATGCATTATTTCTAGAAGCACATTGACTGCAGCAAATGTGCAAAACTGCTTCCAGGCATGGCCTCTTCTTAGTTCAGCATCAGTTACATCTGTATTGAAAAGTCCTGGGTCGTTGATTACTATTAGGATTACTGAGTTAAGGATTATCAATTAAAATTAATTTCTGGATTGAGATGGTCTAAAGAAGTGAATTAGTACATTAAAAACAATAAGCTTTAATTTTTAAAAACTTCAGTAGTGTAATTTATAATCTAGGCAACAGAAGAAATTGAGGATCGCGAGACCTTAGCGCTGATGGCTGCAAGGAGTGAGAGCGAGGGCACATCTGATGGTGAAACCTACATTGAAAAATACACACGGGGCGTCCTGCAAGTGGAGAACATTTTGAGCCTTGAACGACTAAGACAGGCAAGGAAAAGGCATTTCTTGCACCTTTTGAACTGATTATGAGAATTCAAGTAGAGATGATTGATCTTTTTAAAATATGAAGCGTTCACAGATCACAGAATGGCTTGGGTTGGAAGGGACCTTAAAGAAGGTCATCTAGTTCCAACCCCTCTGCCATGGGCAGGGACACATCCCGCTAGGCATGTTGGTTGTTTTTCAGTTAGGTGGTTTTTTGTGGGGTTTTTTAGAGAACAGTGGATGGATAAATGTAAGACTGTGATTTCCGTGAAATACAGAATTCCAATAGTGGGTGGGTCTAGTAACTGTAGCTGGCAACGGCATAGTATGAAGAACTCGAAGAGGCAAAGACCAAAGAGTGAATTTCAGATAGGAATTTTGGTGATTATGTGTGCAAATTAAGATTTGTAAATGCTAGCCCTGTTCGCTGTTGTTAGCCACTCTGACAAAAGTTTCTATCTTGCTTGATCATTTCTCATGAGGAGACCATGGCATTAGTTTTGGTGTGTGCTTTTCTTTACGCAGGCAGTCACGGTCAAAGAAGCACTCTCCACCAAAGCGAGAAACATCCGCAGAAGCATCAGCACTCCAAATGTCCACAATGTAAGGATCCATTATCTTCTGGTAAATTAGTCCTAATGGGGTAGTGGGGTGCTGCTCCTGTGCTGCTGTAATGCTTGCACAGTATGCTGGGTTAATGGTTGGACTAGATGATCTTAGAGGTCTTTTCCAACCAAGGCTATTGTATGGTTCTATGCTAATGATTATTCTGAGCTAGGACTAACCAAGCTGTAGGGAAGTTGTCATGAATTAAAATGAATCAGTCAAAACCCTCCCCACAACTGTCCATCCCAGGATATAACAAAGTTAACAGGGAAGTGGGCAGGTTGGTTGAAACTCTTCTCCTTTTATAAGGTTCCTCGTTTTGGAAGTAGTTGAGGATGACAGCTGCCCTGATTCAGATTACTTCTGCTTCAAAGTCCTGTTAACTTTTTTCCTAGTGTAGGGATAGTTTCCATTTTGTGTGCATTTTGTGTGTTCTTCTATCATGTACAGCTGTCCTTATAAATAATCATATCTGAAAAGAGATAACAGAATAGTTGTTAGGACTAAGTGATCACAGTGTTTCCTTGAGGCATTATATTTTATAAATAAAAGGTAGGCATTTGGTCATTCTGCCTCTTTTGTGTTCTGTAGGTGTCCTGTAGCCGATTAGATCTTTCAGCCTGTGATGAAGATGATAAGGTATGTAAATATGACAACAAATGGTGCGCGTTCTCAGATTTTTTCCCCCCCTCTTTGCAGCAAGATGTATCTGACAATTGAACAAAAAAAGGAATATGATATTTTTAACAGTGTGTTTACATAATATATCTTCAAAATGCTGCACTAATTATGTATTATTTTTAATGAAACCTTCTTGTCCTTCTCTGCTCTTCATATTGGAACTGTAGAAACTAATATTTAAGAAAGGGGAAGATAGGGCAAAACTCAATATATGTCGCTGACAAGCTAATTAGCTCCTAAATCCATTTGTGTGAGTCAGAAAATTGTCCTGTCAGTCACTTGACATTCCTTCAGTTACCTTTGAGTCTACCTATTAACTTTTCCATGTTTGCCTGTATCAGCATGCATATTTATGTATTTTTGTTTCTTAGGGTTGGTCTGAAAGTCATCTAGATATATCTGACTGTTCTTCCAGTTACCAAGATGTATCATGCTACGGTACTTTACCCAGGGCATCACCTCGCAAGAGCAAAGATGGCAGTGGTGAGACTTTAAAGTGTATATGTAATGAAAGTGTTTGTGTTTTTTTTAATTACTGCACTGAAGGGAAAGTGAAATTCTCAGTGCTCTTTTCCTACTAAATGCATTATCCAGCTTCTTACTTCAGTAGCTGAAAATAATCTGGAATGTAGGGGAGAAAGGGGGAAATGCATGAAGACATCCAGGAAAAGATGGGAAGTTGCAGGTGTCCAAAAAAACAAGAAGAGGGCAGGAGAACCAAATGAATGAAAGCAGCAGAAGAAGAGAAGGGGGGTGGGGGTGGGGGTGGGGAAGGAGTTGTGATTATATTATGAATTTGAAAATGAAGATCACAGAACAGCCTTGGTTGGAAAAGGCTGCTAAGATCATCAAGTCCAACCATTAACCCAGCACTGCCAAGTCACCACTACCCCATGTCCCTCAGCACCTCATCTACACAGCTCTGAAATCCCTCCAGGGATGGGGATGCTTTTGTTAAAGTGGGAAGGGTCCTTTTGCAGGTTCTTTACATGATTTGGATATTTGCTCTGTCGTGTCAGTGTGTCACAGGTGCCTTATTTCCTTCAGGTCGAATTGTAACATGCTGCTCTTGATCAGGCAATACAGGTAGAGCTCCTGCTGCAATTAAGCAGGACTGGGAGGTTATTCAGTGCTTCCTTGCTGATAATTTCCATTTTGATCATCCTGGTCATGCAGGATCGCTGGCTTGGTTCCAGGGCAGCACTGCAGTGTTTTGGGCAGAGGTCAGGTGAGGCGCAGGAGGCAAAGAGCTGTCAGATCCAGTTTCAAGGGCACTTCCCACTGTTTTTATGACTGTGATAAAAGGAGAAATATTGGAGCCTCAGAAGGGAGGGGGCAGATACTGCTATTCTCTGTTTTCCTTCTGTTTCCAGACTTCTCAAAGGGGCTGAATCTCCCTTCATTGAGCTCTGCGTTATCTCATCCTGGGGCTGGTGATTGAATACAAAAATACTGACTTTTTTTCTGTAGCCAGCAGCTTGCCAAATGCATGGCTTAACCTTCAGTTATTTTGAATTATGCTCTTGCAGTCAAGCTGTGAAAAACTGAAATAGAATATTTTTGCTGTTTTACCTAGGTGTTGTAGCAGAGAATTCCCATGCTTTAATGGCCAGCCCTTTTAAAGCATTTTCTCCCCAGCCACCAAAGTTTTTCAAGCCCTTAATGCCAGTGAAAGAGGAACATAAAAAGAAGACCCTGCTTGAAAGCCGACCTCTGCTTAGTCAAGAGGTAATCTTTGAAAACCACCTGTTTTGGGATTTTTAAAGGAGATTGAGTGATTTTTGCATACTTGGCAAATTGTTTGCAGCATGCATCTGTTGTAATAGAATTTAGCAATACTCTGGTACAATGAATCTGACTGTTCTGTGTGTGGGGTGGGGTTTCAATGTTTCTTTTTATCTGAAACCCCAAGGAGATTTTTTTACTTCTTGGTAAGTATTCTCCTCTACAGGGTACTTCTGTTCAAACTAACAGTAACCTGCCTTTTTTTTTTCCTCTCCAGCAAGATGTTGGTGTGTTTTTCCATAGATAAAATGATGCAATTCTGTGAAACAGTGTTGTAGGGTAGTTAGAATTCTGACCTTTATTCCTCCATCCACTGTTGGAGCGGGTGCAGAGGGAGGGCCATGAAGATGATCCGAGGGCTGGAGCACCTCTGCTACAGGGACAGACTGAGGGAGTTGGGGTTGTTCAGCCTGGACAAGAAAAGGCTCCAGGGAGACTTTATAGCACACTCCAGTACCTGAAGGGGCTGACAAGAAAGCTGGAGAGGGACTTTTTACAGGAGCTTGTAGTGAAAGGATGAGGGGTAATGGCTTTAAACTGGAAGAGGGGAGATTTAGAGTAGATATAAGGAAAAAATTCATTGCTGTGAGGGTGGTGAGACACTGGCCCAGGTTGCCCAGGGAAGCTGTGGCTGCCCCCTCCCTGTCAGTGTTCCAGGCCAGGTTGGATGGGGCTTGGAGCAACCTGGTGTGGTGGGAGGTGTCCCTGCCCATGGCAGGGGGGTTGGAACAAGATGATCTTTGAGGTCCCTTCCGACCCAAACCATTCTATGAACCTAAAACTGTTGGGAGGAGCGCATGAGTTTTTCTGCCTATTAACTTGAGTTCTCACATATATATGGCCAGCATGGGTGTTTCGCTTTTCATCATATCTTAACACCTTTCTTACTGGCACACAAGTAGTCCTGTAGTCAGAGCTGTGGTTTGTGTGATGTGTTGTATGTCTTAACCTTTGCAGAGCATGCCTTCGCCTCAGGTGCATTGTGCTGGCTGTGTTGTGCCTTCAGGGAGCAATGCCAGCAGCGTGGCAGTAGAAAGCAATAGCATACATGAGGAAAAGATTGTAAGTGTCGTACCAGTTTCTGCTTTGAGGCCTGGTGGTGGGCGTAGGGCTGTTTGGTGGTGGGCTTAAGGCACTTATGCCCTGCAGCAGAAAAAAGGTGTAATGTGGATGTAATCACTTGCAATTGATCCTAACTAATGGTTATCGTGCACAGTTGCTTGCCTGGCTTGCAGATGCAATCTGTCTTTGGAACTAACTCACCTGGGGGGTTGTTTTAGGTTTGTTTGGTTTGGTGGTTTGTTCTTCTGTTCATATGTGATTTGTCTTGTGGGGTGGGCTAGGGAGAGGGGAGGCTTTAGCTTTTACAGGGCACGAATGCTCAAGTAAAGGATGGGTTAGTGAACCGTGTTATTGTCACTCTAATATACCTTGTGTGTTACCCAGATTTTGTGACTATACCCCAGAGTAAATGGAATGATCCCATTTGGTGTAAGTAACCCTGCATTTAGGTGTGGGTGAGCTATCAAAAGCTTCTCGTTGCCTGATGGGGAAGTAATATGACTAAAATAAGACTGCTGCTCATAATTAACCCCCAGCCTGTCTTCCTTATAATTCAGGTGATGAATTGAGGTGGAGGGCTTGTATTTTAATCTTCATGTGCCAAATCCTTTTCTCACTGCTGCTTCACCAAAAGGTTTATCATCCTTTCTCCTGTATGAGTGACTCGGTTTTGGGGCTGTGGAACATGGCTATAAATACTTTAATCAGATCTTTAGATTTAAAATTCAGAACCTTCAAATTATTTCCCCTAAGTATTGTAGGCCTCTTTTACCACAAAGTGCTAGCGGATGGGTTCTTCCTATTCAACAGTTAATTTCATTCCTACCATATGACCAAGCCATTAAAAAATCTATTCTGGATTTCTAATGCTGTTTTGTAGGTTGTTATATCCAACTCTGTACCAAGCATTCTGGTGTGCAAATTTGAAGCTTGGCTACTGGTTTTGGGTAGCAGCTGTTTTATTCTTGATCACGTTAATTTTCCGTAAGGTAGCTGACATACTGAGTCACCGATACAAATAGCATGAAGGTATTTGGAAGGCAGAATTGAAAAACATCCCTTGGAAATGAAATTGTTACAAAATTATCCATAGCAACTTCAGGACAGTTTTAATCCCTTGAGAAAAAACAAGGTCCCACCCCATGCACCCCCGGATTAACCCAGGCATTTGCCTGTGCTGCCTTCTAAAGATGAGCAGAAGCTTTCAGAGCTGGAAAAGGGCAGTGTGCTGCACAAGGCTTTTTGAATTAGAATGAAGCTAAATCATTGAACCCTGCAAACGTACTGTAGCCAACAGGGCCCTGGAAAGAGCTGTTCTTTCAGTTCTCAGCTGCTTGCTGCTACCCCTGCTCTGACTTCTCCCTTGATTCAACACAGCTTTTTGTTTGGTCACATCAGAAGTCAGATCAAGGGAACTGATTCCTCCAGCTGATGGTTCAAATACCATGGAGTTATAATTCATTTGGATCTACTCCCTTGTCTGAACACCTTGTAGACACCTGAGTGGGTACTGGGGAGGCAGGCAAGAACTAGCAGCCACTAGTGGGGAGGGGGTTGAGGCGGCTACTTTGCATAGCTCTGCCAGATTATGGCGTTGGATATATCAAATGATGGCTTCTGTTTTTTGGGGGTTTTTTTAATCACTTTAGGAATTCCTTTGTAAAATGCAGGCTTCCCAAGCTACCCTGCATTTTTCAGAGCTGGAGCAAGTTTATGTTTTAACAAGGCTGGAGTATATATTTCACATATTTGGATGAATAGTGCACTCAGAATGAGTTCGGAGATGACACCAGGGCAGCGTCACGACTCCACATGAAACTTCATCTGTCACTTCTTCTCTGTCTGACTGGGAGTGAAGTTTTCACACTATTAATCGATACTGTAAATGATCACTCCAAGGTACAGAGCCTCGTACTCCTCATTAGTCACTGGACAACTGGTGTCTCCTCAGGTGTGATGCTCACTTGCATGTAAAAAGTGCCGTAGAAGCAATTAAACATACAGCAAGCTAGAAATACTAACTAAATTCGTGTTCTGCATCTAAGAAGGCATAAGAGTGATGTTTAGCCTTTCATGTGTTTCTCTGCAATCTGTCCTTAACTTTTCTTGAACATTGAAAACACATCTGTCAAAGGAAGGAAAAAAAAGAAGTCAGTTAAAAAAATATTTTACTCAGTTTAAATAGATCATTCAACCTAAAACTTCAGACAGTACTTCCACGTGTGTTTTATATTACAACTATTAGATAAAAAGCATGCCATAAGGGCATGTTATGTACTCTATGTGAGTACAGTAGAATATGTTAAGGCCAGATGAAATGTTTTCATATTGAGTGCACTTGCATACTACCTGTAATTAACACGTCCAAGGGAGGTTTGGCCAAGAGCAAATCCTCCTAGTGGGCTATGATGATTGAAGCACCAGTGGCCCAACCACTAAATAAGTATTACTGATTTTTGAGTAAAATGGGAACTAGCATCTCTGAGGTTACTTGAGAGGTATAATTTAGGGATTTGAAAACTCGGATTCTGTAAGTACACTGTGTTTGTTACAAAGCAGGTGTAGGGAAGCTGCTCTGTGCTCTTGCTTACTTTGCTCCTGATATTGCTAGATCTTGATGTATGGTCTCGTCTCCTTAGTTCTTGCTGACACATTCTTACTGTCATCAGTTCTTAAATCTGTTTTTCATTATAGTCTTTCTGTTGCTTCTCAGGGAAGTAGCTGCAGTTTCTTTACCGATTTTTCAAGGATTTTATCTTTATTTCTACCAATAGCCTGAGCAGTACAAGGCAGCTTTCTTCTTTTTTCCCCACATTTTACATCCATGGAAATTTGAAGAAACCTGAAATTGCTTCATTTCTGGAGAAGGAAAAACAAAGAACTCTTGTAAAAGTGCCTTTTGGTTTCAAGTGGGTGTTTAGCTAACATTGACTGGAAGTACTTCCTTCAGGAAATGCTTATCAGTTGGAGTTCATGTGATATCTTAAACCCACTGTATTTGATAAACACTAGAGCTTGTAATATTTTAAAACCAACAAACTACCAGGTTCTGCGTAGAGCAAAACTTATTTTTGCAGAAGTAATAACAGTGAAAGGGAAGAGTAAGCAGAATAATTGAAAAAAGGTCCCTCAGAGACAGGCAACAGGTAAACTCCAATATGCAAAAAAGATGCTTTGCATAAAGCTTTAGTGCTTGGAAGGGTATTCGTAGTCTCAATAAAGTTGATATGAATTTTGTCCTTTACTTTTAAAGGGACTAGCTCTAGATTTCAGATGTAAAGAACAAGTTTTTCTATAATAGAAATAATTTTCAATAGTCTCATGTGGCATGTCATAACACTATGACTCCTCTGCAGAGAAATAAATAACTGCAAAACAAAGACTTCATCCAAATTCTGTATGAGAAATAACTCTGAAGCAGAGCTGTAAAAACTAGTAAGTAAAGGATGCCAATTCTTTACTTAAGCAAATATTAATAATCTAAAATCTGATTGGGTTTGTCAGATATACTTAGACAAGTAGAGGCATCTTCTTCAGACCCTGGTTGCTCTGCCAACAAAACTACAGTATTACTGGAAATCTCGACTCAGGAAAGTCTTTGACACTGTCTCCTATAACATCATCATAGATAGGCTGACAAAGTACACGTTAGATAGGTAGACAGTGAAGTGGATTAAAAACTGGCTGAATGACTGCGCCCAGCAGATTGTGGTCAGAGGTGCAAGTCCTGTTGGAGGCCGGTAACAAGTGATGTACTCTGGGGCCAATACTGTTCAACACCTTCATTAATGACCTGGATGACTGGACAGAGCACACCCTCAGCAAATTTGTAGATGATCCAAGACTGGGAGAAGCGAGTGATACACCAGAGGCTTGTGCTACTGTTCAAAGGGACCTCAGTAAATTGGAGAACTGGGCAGAGGGGAATCTCATGAAGTTCCACAAGGGGAAATGCAAAGCCTTGCATCTGGAGAGGAATAATGCCAGGCACCAGTACGTGTTGGGGGCTGACCAGCTGGAGAGCAGCTTTGTTTAGAAGTACCTTAGGGTCCTCGTGGACAAGCTGGCCATGAGCGAGCCAGCAATGCACCCTTGGAGCAGAGAAGACCAACAGTATACTGGACATTGCCAGCAGGCTGGAGATGATCCTTGCTCTCTGCTCAGCACTAGCGAGACAGTCTCTGGAGTATTGTGTCCAGTTCTGGACTCCCCAGTACAAGAAAGATGTGGAATTACTGAAATGAGTCTCGTGCAGGGCTACAAAGATGATTAATAGCTTGAAGCATCTGGGAGAGCCAGGACTGTGGCTGTGACTGTTCAGCCCGGAGGAGACCAGGCTCAGGGGCCTCTTACCAATGCATAAAAACACCTGGTGGGAGGGAATGAAGATAAAAGCAGGCTCTTCTCAGGAGTGCCCGGTGATGGGACATGGGGCAGCGGACACAAATTAAAACACGTGAGATTCTGAACACAAGAAAACACTTTTTTTACTGTGCAGATGGTCAAATGCTGGGAAGGGCTGTGCAGAGAGGTTATAGAGTCTCCATCCTTGGAGATATCAAAACTCACCCAAGTGGACACAGTCCTGGACAATCCGCTCTGGCTGACCCTGCTTGAGCAGTGGGGGATGGAGTAAATGACCTCAAGAGGTGCCTTCCAACCTAAACCTCTGATTATTCTGACATGTGCAACCTGAACAACCCTGTTTGCTGTCATGGATTTGCAGCTTTATTGTACAGTTATTTGAGTAGTCTTGGCTATTATGTATAATATAGGAAACATTTCCAAGAGGATGTTTATCTTAAACTTGATGTATTGGTTCTCAGTGCATTAGCCATCTGGTTAAGTGTTGTGCTTTTCCTTTTCCATGGGTGGTTCACAGCAAGTGTGTGAAAGCATCGATATCACACAGGATCTGCCGTGATCAGTGGTTGAAATCCATGATGCAGATAAAGGAATTGAGAAGTCACAGATGCTTGAGTTCCTCTAAACTTTTAAGTACTTCAGCAGTTTTCATTTTTCTGAAAATACTATTCTTTCTAGTAGGAAGTTGCTGTAAAGTAACAATTTTGAATATATATGTGGGGGGGGGCTTGCTAGGGGCAAGCAAAATTATTTAGCCTCAATGGTACCAAATTAATAGGAAATCCCATTGTGCAGGATAGGTTTTAATAATCAATATGTTAATATTGCAACTGAGAGGCCTCTTCCATTCATATTTTTGTTTATCTTGTGAGGCAGTCAGTTCTATTGAATACCTTCAGTGGGTTTAATTAGTCTAAATCATGGGGAGAAAAAGTTTGTAATACACAGTTTTAAAAAAATGAGTATGATGCAAATACGTAAAGATACAACATTTGCATGTTGTGAGTTTTCCTTATGCCAAACTTTATATTTTCTGAACTATTTTAAATTGATCTTTATTTTCTGAAAAGTGAATAGCTCAGTGTAAACAGGGTATGTTCTTTGCAGAGGTGTTTTCCATTGTTCAGTTAAAGACTATTAAAGGTATTTATTTATCCATGTTCAGAAAGGAAGAAATCAAGGAAGGTTAGTTTATTTTGAAAACTTTACTGTCGTAGGTTCCTAATCCCATGCAATGCTCTCTTCTTCTGCAGGACTCCGAGGAGGAAGACAGTGAGTTGGAGACCATTAATAAGAAGCTAATAAGTCCACAAAGTTTTCAGAATTTCCGGCCTTACGTACCGGAGGAGTTTGCTGACTTCAGTGTTTACAATGCTAGTCTGGAGAACAGGGAATGGTTTTCTTCTAAATCGGACTTCGTGAGTTCACGTGTGCTTGAGAAAGAGGTATCCCGCAGCCCCACCACTAGCAGTATTACTAGTGGCTACTTCTCCCACAGTGCCTCTAACGCTACTCTGTCTGACATGCTTGTTCCCTGTAGTGAGAGCACAGACCAGCTAGCCAGTCACACGAAGGAGCTGGACTCTAATGATCCTTCAGGATCATCTCTTGCACATGATTTAAGATCCTCTTCGAACAAGGAATGTCGAGACTCAGAAAAGGAGTTAGCGAGAGAAAAGTTACCTATGTTACCACTGAAAGAAAACAGTGCCTTAGCAGAACAAGTACCACTGTCCCTCGACACCACTGACAGAGACTCTCAGCACTTACCCAGAGCTGGATTGTTTTCGGCTTTAAATTCCTCAGATGGCAAAAATACCTGCCATACAATTGCATTTTCAGCGCGTGAAGCAACGGTTGAGCACACGACAGACATTCTGGAGGATCACTCCTTCACAGAGTTCATGGGTGTGGAAGATGGAAAGGACTTCGACCATTTGACAGCTCCGCAGTCGTGTTCCCTCACATCCTCTAACGGAGTGAGTGGCTCAGAGTTACCCCGAGGCACTGACAAGGAGCAGAGCACGTGCGTGGGCCAGCTGGGCTCTGCAGCAGCAGCGGGCGACCAGCTTGGCAATGCTGTGGAAAGCCCTTTGTGTTCCGTACCGGTAAAAGAGACTGCAGACCGTGAGACTTACCCTGACACGTCCCTAGGTGATTTTATCGGGAAGGACCCCTTGGATAGTTCTGATTGTGAAGAAGGTGCTTCAGCAGACCAAGCCCACGCCTTGCCTAGCTGGGTGGCCGTGGGTGAACAAGTCTGTGTTGGAAGTAATAAGATGGGTACGGTGCGATACGTTGGAACGGTGGATTTTTCAGCTGGAATCTGGGTTGGAGTTGAACTAAACGTTCAGCTGGGTAAGACTAAATACACTCTGGGTTACTGATGCCATTAGTACGATGTATTTTTAAAGTTAAACTACAATCATACGCTGTTCGGTCTTGGGAAACACCTCTGATTTCATATAGGCTTGGCATCTGCTGCACCCAGTTCTAGGCTTTGTGTTTATAGGGATGCTTTGCTAAAGGTTAATTTTTAACTGTCTGAAAGCCTTCTTCTTCATGCTTTATTTTTACAAATCAGCAAAACAAGCAAAGCCTAAAATTGCCCATTTTATTTTTAAATCAGCATGTGTTTGTAGGCAGTACTAACAACGGGCGTGACTTTTCAAATGGGTTTTGCTGTCTAGCTTTCAGAGAGATTTTTTTTTTTTTTTTTTTTTGAGGAAAGCTTACTTGTAAGTTTTCTTTAACTTCAGTTTGAGATCAGAAAAAGTGAATGCCCTGCAAACGTTAAGAGATTCCTGCAGAAATGCTTCAGATCTTTTTAAAAGACGATGGTTTTAGTAGTTTAATAGCTATTAACACTGATACTGGAAGTTTCTCTGGCAGCTGTATTTGAAGCTGTGTAAGCAATTGGTTTTGAGGATAGTTTATTTTGTAAAATGAACCAATGTTTGACTTTTTAAACTGTTAGTTAACAAAGTAATGTTTTAGAAAATCACCTTTTTGGTCACAATTCAAGGTTTTGTTCTCCCCAGTGTGTGGTATGCATGTGGCTTCATCACTCAGCATTAAAAATCATGACTGTTTAGCTGATAGCCAAAGATATTCATGCTTCAGTGCTACAGTTGTGTCTGCTAATGAAAGTACAGACAATTAATTCTGTGCGTTTATTTCCATTGAAGGGAAGCATGATGGAACTGTAAAAGGCAGAGAATACTTCCACTGCAAACCACGACATGGTGTCTTCGTTCGTCCTGGGCGCCTCAGCAAAGCACCAGCTTCCACGAGGAAATGGAGCAGCATGTCACGGTCTCAGACATCTTCCACTTCAGAGAAATGGAGAAGTTCTGTGCTTCAAGGCTCATCATCCACTCCTAAAACAGGAGGAGAAGTCCTCTGCCACTCAGCAGATGCAGCGGCTTCTGCTTTTTCGAGGAAACAGGAAAACAGGAAATCTTGGATTAACTAAACCACAATATTTTTGCACTTACTACACACATCACTGTGTAGAAAACTTTATGGATTTTTGAAGCTATTGTACATTTTAATCTGTCCTTACGGAATGTGTATTCTCTAGAGTCCTTGACTTAATTCTCTAATTTTTTTATAAATAATATATATATTATATATATATATATATGAATGTGTATCTATAGTTTGTCTGCCAGTGGGCAGATACAGCTGCACACTAAAATACAGTTAAAGCTGGTCTGTAGATACCTGAGGTACTGGACTATTTGTTACACAACAACTTGGGAGATATATTTTAAACAACAAAAAATATTTTATTGTGGAAAAAACAGGATGTAAATCAGTATTTGGGGAGGGGAAAGAAAAAAAAAAAAGCTACGGTTTGCTGTTCTTAATTACCAAAGAACTTGTTTTAGACTGACACATTTGCTGTTTATATCTTTGTATTGTAAATGTTTTAACTGATAACTTGGTGCCATGTTTCTTTCAGTCACTAGGTACCGCGCAGCCTTACGTTCCGTGCTGAAGCACGCTGAAATATCCAACTGCTTCGTATTTTTTTGTCTTCCTAGAGGCCTGCCACTGTGCTGACTTGGCACTGCATTGAAAGGACTAACACTGCCTGGAGCTACACGTCTGGCATGGCGTATGTTAACATAAGCCAGGCGGGCAGTTTGACTGCGGAACCGGTATTAGGGCAAGGGTGTGAGAGGACATTTTGGGGTTTTTTGGGGGGGAGGGTTTAGGTTTTTTGGGTATGGGGGGAAACAAAGAAGCAGTAAACGGATCATGACTGCAAACTTTGCACTTGTTACTTGCCGGTTATTATCAAGATGAAATAGAACCTGGTAAAGTAATTTTAATCTGTAAAGTTTATTTTAATAATGGGAATGATGGAGGGATTTATGTCTGGTGCTCATGAATTCCCAAGAAGGTTGTTCCATGTGTAGATACTGTAGATGCCTGTACAAGCGTTCTGGATGTTTGTAAAGTAACATGGTTAAAAAAAAAAGAGTGAATTGAATGGCCTGCTGTATCTGTTTTCTGTTTCTTAGCAAGTGAATGACTGAGATACCTGGGACCTTACTGAAAAGCTGCTGTTCTTTCTTTGATTGTTGTGTACAGTAAGCGGACTTTTACTATTTACTGTAAAGAACTGTAATTTATATACTGCCATACTGTATTTAATTGGTACAGACCTATTGTGTGTTAGAATACAGACTGTTTACTTGGGATTTAAAACAAAAAAACGTTTTGCCTGTATTTGGTACAATTGGGTTTCACAGAATCATCTAGGTTGGAAAAGACCTTGAAGATCATGGAGTCCAACCATCAACTTAACACTGACAGTCCTCAACTACACCATATCCCTGAGCACTGTGTCAACACGACTCTGAAACACCTCCAGGGATGGGGACTGCACCACTGCCCTGGGCAGCCTGTGACAGTGCCTGACAACCCTTTCAGTGAAGAAATGTTTCCTAATATCCAATCTAAACCTCCCCTGGCACAACTTGAGGCCATCACCCCTCGTCCTGTCACTGTTACCTGGGAGAAGAGACTGATGCCCCCCTCGCTACCCCCTCCTTTCAGGGAGCTGTAGAGAGCAATGAGGTCTCCCCTCAGCCTCCTCTTCTCCAGACTGAACCCCCCCAGTTCCCTCAGCTGCTCCCCATCACACTTGTGCTCCAGACCCTTCCCCAGCTCTGTTCCCTTCTCTGGACACGCTCCAGCAGCTCAGTGTCCTTCTTGGAGTGAGGGGCCCAAACTGAACACAGTATTTGAGGTGCAGCCTCACCAGCGCTGAGTACAGGGTAAGATCACGTCCCCGCTCGGTCAGACACTGAGCTGTTTATTGCTGGGGGTGCAAAGCGCTGACACGGTGTGACTGGAGGGGGAGGCTGGATGCTATTAACCCGTTTTAACACGGGTTGGCGCAGAGGCAGCAGGAGCAGCGCAGCTCCTGTGCACACACGCTCTAACCCCGCCGCCCGGCGGGAGCGCTGCCGGTCGCTGGCAGAGCAGCAGGGGGCGGTTGGGGCGGAGCGGAGGACGGCCCCCGCCGCAAAGCCGGGGCGGGGACGTGCGGCGCCGCACGCCTCGGCCTCAGTCGCCGGTTCGGTGGCGGGACGCGAACCTGCGGCCTCGGGAGCTCCGTCCGCCCGCGCCGCTCCCGTTCGCCCTTCAGCAGGCGGCGGCTGCACGTCCGCCCGCTGCCCGCGGGGATCGAGGCCCGCAGCTTCACCCTGAGGTAAATCCTGCCCGGAGAAGCGGCCGTCGGGCGAAGAAGCACGAATAACATTTGGAATTTGGTTTTTTTATGGAGATTTCCCCCCGGGCCGGTTGCGTTTCGCTTACTTCTCCTCAGGCCGTCGCCTCCGAGTGACGCCGATGCAGCTCGCCGCTGGAGGGTTGGTTTGCAGAGCGTACCGTGGATTTAAGGCTGCTTCTTCCAAAAAACACAAGTTTTGCTTGGAAATGGCTCGTCCCAGTTCAAGTAAGACATCTATTTATTTCCTTTAGTTCCTAAACCCCTGCCTGGTTGCAGTTAGCATGGTTTGCCTGCTGATTTGTTTTCAGTATTTATAATTTATGCGTGTAAATGTACGCTAATTAATTGCATTTCCTTTACATAACGCTAATGGGTAATAAATAATGCCTTGTGAGAGAATTACAGAGGGCCCCGAGCATTTGTAACTACTGTGGGAACAGGGTAACCCCAGCAGCTCTGTTCAGTTTAATAGTAGTAGTAAATACCCTCTTTTTGTTTCTTTGGGGTTTGTTTGGGTTTTTTTAATCTGAGGCTGTGTTTTAATTTGAAAATCGCACACAGAAGTTCACAGGTACAACCCTAACAGCTGGGGACACGAGGGGCACTTGCTTTTTCTGCTGTCCTGAGCGTCGGTGTTCGGCTGTTGTCGGAGATGGGGCCAGGAGGACTTTTTGCCTCGTCTTTACACCTTTAAGGGCTTTGTGAGGTTTGGTTTACAACAGCAGACGGAGGATCAGGGTCGTAGTGTTCTCTGCCCAGTTCTACAGTGCCCGTGCTGTGGCTCTTGGGACTTCTCTGTCTCTCCTTATAAAAACTTAGCAGCCTTTGGTTTAAAAAAACCCCACCACCATGTAGTAAATTATGAAGATCAGGGTTGTGATCAACAGCTGGAAGTGCAGTTGGAGGCCAGTCACCAGTGTCAAACTGTAGGAGTCAATACTGGGGCTGATATTGTTTAACCTCTTCATTAATGATCTGGATGATGGGGCAGAGTGTACCCTCAGCAAGTCTGCAGATGACCCAAGGCTGGGAGGAGTGGCTGATATGCCAGAGAGCTGTGCTGCCATCCAGAGGGACCTCGACAGGCTGGGGACATGGGCTGAGAGGAACCTCGTGAAGTTCGGCAAATGGAAATGCCAAGTCCTGCTCCTAGGGAGGAATAACCCCAGGCAGCAGGACAGGATAGGGCCAACCTGCTGGAAAGGCCCTGACAGTCCTGGTGGACACCAAGTTGACCACGAGCCAGCGATGAGCCCTTGTGGCAGAGGCAGCTGATGGCTGTCCTGGGCTGCACGAGGAAGAGCATCTCCAGCAGATGGGGGGAGGTGATCCTTCCCATCTGCTCTGCACTGGTGAGACACCCCTGGAGTGCTGGGTCCAGTGCTGGGCTCCCCAGTACAAGGGAGACATGGAGAAAGTCCAGTGAAGGGCCATAAAGATGATTAATGGCTTGGAGCATCTGATGTGTGAGGAGAGGCTGGGAGAGCCAGACTGTTCAGAAGACAAGGCAGACTCCTCTGAGGAGTGCCCACTGACAGGACATGAGGCAATGGGTGCAAATTAAAACACAGGAGATTCCATCTGAACACAAGAAAACACCTTTTTTTTTTTTTACTGTGAAGGTGGTCAGACAGTGGAATGGACTCTGCAGAGAGAGGTGATGGAGTCTCCATCCTTGGAGATACTCAAAACTCACCCAACTGGACACAGTCCTTGACAGTCTGCTCTGGCTGACCCTGCTTGAGCAGCAAGGGGTGGGTTAGATGATATCCAGATGTCCCTTCCCACCGCATCCATTCTGCGATGCTAAAATATGTTGCTTTAAAATTAATATCTAAGGTAAAATGGAAGAGATTTTTTTTTTTTTATTCTCTCTTTAATCTGCTCCTTTTTAATTTTGTTTTGACTCTTAGAAAAACACAAAGGAAATTTCCCATCTTTTTCCCAAGTTACTCTGCCATGGAGGGAATATGCTTTAAAAAATAAAAAATACCATTGTAAACCTTGAAAATGGGTAAAATACCTCAGAAGGAAATGCATTTTCCCAAATTACATTAATTTTGAAGGTGATACTTTGTAACTAAATTTTCTTTTCATCTCAGGATCCTACCTTACAATTAGGAAGCATACTGTTCCTGGTGGTGGTGGCAGCAGCTGTTACTGTGGTAGCATCTATTGTGGAGTTTTAGTTTAAGGTTCTGCCTTTCAAATACTGAGTATTTTCACAGTTTAATACATGTTGCCCCACTGAGCTTGCTCATCTGCATTTTTGAGGATCTCCAGGAACTGCCCTTCAAATTCCAATCTACAGAAACTCAGAAACAAATTAGTATTCCGCAATTAAAGTTTTGGGAGGTGTATGTGGAAGCCATTTCTGGATGCATAGTTTTGCAGGACTGTATGTATGGCTTCTTATATAAAAGTGCTTGAACAGCTGTTTGTTTTTCCTCCCCACACACAGATATGGCTGACTTTCGAGAAGTCTTTGCCAAAGCGAAGCACATAGCCATTATCACAGGAGCGGGTGTTAGCGCGGAGAGCGGAGTTCCCACCTTCAGAGGGGCTGGAGGTTTCTGGAGGAAGTGGCAGGCTCAGGTACGTACTGGTTTCACGCGTCTGTGTGGCCGTGCTTCTCAATCCACCGGGCACATGAGAGTGAAGGGTCAGAAGCAGCTGGGATATGGTGGGGACAGAGCCCCGCCTGCAGCTCTTCCCCGTGCCCTGGGGGCTGCTTTGTGCAGCTGCAGCTTCTTTTCTGCTGTTTGGGTTATGTGAGTCTGATCCTGTGAGTCTATCCACATGATGCTGAGTTTTATGGCTGCTGTGGAAAAGAGAGTTTTGAATTAATTATGAGGTTTGAATTGTTCTGTCTTTTCCAGGAGCTGGCTACTCCAGAGGCTTTTGCACGAAACCCTTCTCGTGTATGGGAATTTTACCATTACCGCCGGGAGGTGATGTTGAGTAAACATCCAAATCCAGCGCACGTCGCCATCGCAGAGTGTGAAAAGCGACTGAGCAAGCAAGGAAGGAGTGTCGTGGTCATTACTCAGAACATTGATGAGCTACACAGAAAGGCAGGCACAAAGCACCTCTTAGAAATTCATGGTAAGAATTATTTCTCATGTGCCTTTTTTAATGGATTCTGATAGTACACAGGAACTGGCTCTCCCTTCCCACTTGCTCAGTTTTGCCTCACATCCACTTGAGTACATATGAATAATGGCCTTTGCTGATTTTGCTTAGAAAAGGGGGAAAATAATCCACTGAGGACTCCTGCTCTGTGGTGGTGCCACACTGGTATTGCTGCCCCCAAAAAGCGTGTTAGCGAGACTGGTCGCGCCAGCCCTGGTGCTTTCCCTTGGTCGTCTCCCCTCCTTCAGAGACCGAGCTGTTTGGTCCTTGGCTACAGGAGGAAGAAGGGGCTGGAAACATGAGATTCCCTTACTTTTCTCTCTATCCAGCAGCACTCCCTCTCTCTTCCTTGTTGTTAGGGGCATTCCTCTCTCCTGCCCTCTCTCCCACAAAGTGCCAGAGGAGCACAACACAGGTGCAGCACCGGGGCATTTGGATCTGAGGAAGTACACAGGTGTGGAGAGAATGAGGGTGAGGAAGCCCTTCTCCATCCTTTCAGGTGCCCCCACCCCTCCTTTCTCCACTCCACAGGCCCTGCCACAGAATGAAGGTCTCCCAGGACAAACTCCCATCCCAGTCCTCCAGCACTATGCTGCTTCTTGAGCAACCTGGTCTGGTGGGAGGTGTCCCTGCCCGTGGCAGGGGGGGGGCTGGAACGAGATGAGCTTTGAGGTCCCTTCCAACCCAAACCATTCTGTGATTCTGTGATTCTTACGTATCACAAAAGGTTTAAATGGGATTTCCCACTGCTACTTTGTGATCTGGACACGGGAAATCTGCACACATCGGTTTGTCAAATAAAGGTCATCCAGGATAAACGCAACCCTTTGTTTGCATGGCCATGCCTCAGGGCAGTCGCTTGATCCCTGGTGTTTTCTCTCTGTGTGTTTCAGGTAGTTTATTTAAAACTCGATGCACGAACTGTGGAAACGTGGCTGCGAATTACAAGAGTCCAATATGCCCCGCATTGGCTGGGAAAGGGTAATACATCTGCCTTGCAAACTCTTTGTAGTTTCTACTTTGTCTGCTGTTCAATAAAAAAGGAGCTGTTTTAGGAGCCCACGGGAGTTTCAGCCAACCACCCTCTTTTTCCTTTAGGAGTATTAATGCTTAAATTTTACACAGCTGTTTGGAAACGCGAGTGTACTGTTTGGTAACTTCAGTGCGAGCCTGTGATACCCTAAGTCCTGTGGATGAATAGCTGTTAACCTCAAAATTACCACACCAATATGTATGTTTTAATTGGAACAATTTCAGACGGTCTGAAACTCTCATGTTGGACATCAACCCACTGTACTCTTTGAGAATGTGTGTTTACTCCCATCCTCTTCACCTTCCAAGTTTTTTATTAAATTGGATGCTTATTCCTTAAATTGGACTGTCATCACCTGATAGATAGATTGTCCACTTCTGTATCTCTTGAGCACCTAGTAGCTTTTGTCCATCAAGGGTTGTAGTAGGTGTTGAAGTTGGCTGAAGTTGCAAAGATTCCTCGATTGGAGAGTGTGCTTTAGAGAATACTAATCTTCTTTTATTAATGTATAAAGTGCACTTTGTATGACTGAGTAGGTATTTCAATTTTGTAACTTCAGGGCTCCAGATCCTGAAACAGAAGACGCCACGATTCCAGTTGAAAACCTTCCTCAGTATGTATGGACCACTTTGTTCTCTGCTGTTACCTCTTCATGCTTTGTGCATCTCAAAGGCTTGTGTTACTGTTCACATAGTTTTAAAAAGACATGGAAAGATTCTACAGGAGAAAAAGACGTGGGAATTTCCACCAGAGAACTGAGTCTAAAGTTACAGGGGACAGCAGACAACAGAGGAGTATGTACTAGAAGTTTACCATGATGCTAAAGGGATTGTGTGTTTGTGTACTTGAGCATCAAGCTGAAACGTGACTAAATCCATGGGGTTTGTAGTAGGTGGAGTAGTACGAGAACTGCAGCAAGAAACTAAGTGCTACACAGTAAATGTTTTCTTACTTCAGAGGTGCTACTCACTGTCAGTCAGTCTGGAACACTCTGATGGGGTACAGCCACTGCACAGGCCCTCACAGGCACCGAGTGTGACACTGTGCTTTTTTGTTATGGCCTTAGCTAGTTGCAGATGCAAGAAGCCACAGTATTTCCCACCTGGTTCCTAAGGAAAAGAGGCTAACATGATGCTTCTGTCTTTCCGCTCACTTTCTCCTTTTTTTACCTGTTGGCCAGTTTGTTAAAGCTGATGGAGGCTGAGGGTGTGAGGAAGGCTGTGGAAGAGAAGGGAAAAAGAGCAAGGGCAGATAAGACATGTCTAAGCGAGAATGAAAACTGCTTTGCCATTTTGCAGCTTGAAACGCCCACATCAGCAGCATAATGCTGTCCCTTGGTGATTTTTAACCAGGTGCGAGGAGGACGGCTGCAATGGGCTGCTCCGTCCCCATGTCGTGTGGTTTGGTGAAACCCTGGATCCTGACATCCTCACGGAGGTTGAGAAGGAGCTCGAGATCTGCGACCTCTGCTTGGTAGTGAGTGTTGCTGTCATTACCTAACTCCTTAGCCGGCAGGGAAGCCAGCTGCAGAGTTACCCGCTGGGTAAAGGGGATGCACCTGCACTTCCCCAAGGGAGCTACAGGCCCCTGGTGTCAAGTGTAAAACGCTAGAATAACGTGAAGTCTGAAAATGTACGTATACTACTCAGAAGTTAACAGGTTCAGCATGTGAAATAGCTACATACACAGTGACTCTAAATATAGATGTTGCTTCTATTTCTGTAGGGATCTTCCATGCTGGCTTAGCAGATCCAGTGTTGTGAGAAGGGTCCTTACCTCATGGGTTGGTTTGGGTTTGTCTGTTTAACTACTGCCCTGCTACACTTGTGACTTTTTGCCCTGTCCCTGCAGGTCGGGACCTCCTCCGTGGTGTATCCTGCTGCCATGTTTGCCCCTCGGGTATCTGCCAGGGGAGTGCCAGTTGCAGAATTTAACATGGAAGCCACTCCTGCGACAAATAGATTCAGGTAAAGCTGTTTGGTTTTAAACTAGCAAGCGTCATCCTCACTGCCTTCTTGCACTGAATTGCTTTCAAAAATTGTAAACAGCCGTGATCTAGTTCTTTTCCCCTAATCAGAGAATCACAGGGTGGGCTGGGATGAAAGGAACCTCAAAGCTCATCTCGTTCCAACCCCCTGCCATGGGCAGGGACACCTCCCACCAGGCCAGGTTGCTCCAAGCCCCATCCAGCCTGGCCTGGAACACTGCCAGGGAGGGGGCAGCCACAGCTTATTTAAGAAATACTGTTTCCTTCCACTGTGCACGAAGCGGTGATGGATCTCCCTTGTTGGAATTAACTTAAGCTGAAGGCACGGTGTGTTTTTCCAGTGTGAGGCTGCAGCCTGTCCCTCGGCCAGGGGGCAGCCCTGAGCGCCGCTGGGTGCCCGCCCCTTCACCCGGCTCTTTCCTTCCAGGTTTCACTTCCCCGGCCCCTGCGGGACCACTCTGCCGCCGGCGCTGGCCCGACACCACACCGAGATCATCTCCTGAGCGCCTCGCAGCGGCGCAGGGGAAGAGCCGCGGCCCGGCGCGGGGTGGGGGAGAGGGGGCAGCGGGTGTGGCCGGGCTGTGCCCGCTGCCCACGGCAATAAAGGGGCGGCCCGGTCCTGGTCCCGGTCCCCGCCCGTACCCGAGGCCGCCGCTCTCCCGTCGCCGTCTGTCACCAGCCGCTGGGCGCGAGGGGGCGGGGCTCGGGGGGCGGGGCCGGGGTGCCGGGCTGCGCATGCGCCTGGCGGCGGAAGAGAGGGGAGCACTTCCGGGTGAGGGGTGAGGCGGCGCACGGAGCCATGGCGCGGCGGCAGAAGGCGAAGGGCGCGGGGCAGCGCGGGCCGCTCGCCGCTCTCCTCAGCCTGCCCTCCTCGGAGGACGAGGCTCCGGAGGAGGTGTCCTTTGGCGTGGCCAGGGAAGCGGCCGAGGCCGAGCGGAAGATCGTGGGGGAGGCAGCCCGGAGGTACTGACACCCTCACCCTTCCCCTCCCCCGCCCCGCGGCCGCGCTGACGGCGCCTCTCGCCTCCCCGCAGGCACCGGGAGCTGCTGAAGGAGAAGCGGCGGCGGCGCCAGGAGCTGTTCGCGGAGCAGAAGGTACGACGCGCCAACCCCCCCCCGCCTCCCGGTCCGTCCGCCGCCGCCGGCGGGCACCACCCCCGCTAACGCCCCTGTCCCCCGCAGAGACGGAAGCTGCTCCCCGAGGCCGTGCTGCAGGAGCTGGCCGCCGCGCCGCCCGCAGGGTGAGGGGGCGAGGGGAGGAAGGGAAGCGGGCGTTGGGGTGTCCCAGGGAGCGCTGCGGCCCGTCGTGCGGCCCCTCCGGGTCCTGGCGCGGGGGGGCGGGGTGCAAACGGCACATTGGGCGGGTGCGAGCGGAGGAGAGGAGTGTGCATCGGAAGAGTAACCTGTTGCCTTCTTCGGACTCCCCAGGGCCGCCGGGCAGGCTGCGGCAGCGACCCCAGGTATGCTACAGCTCGCTCTGATAGTGCCCTGCTCAGATGGGGAATCCCTCGGGATTTCCTTGCTGTGCCAGAGCTGCGGGGGGGGAAGGACAGCGCTGTGGTGCAGAGACCTGAAGGGCTGAAACGGGAACAGAGTGGGCAGACTGGTGCCGACGAAAAGAAACTAAAGTCACAGAGTGGTAGGGTTGGCAGGGACCTCTGAAGATCATCTAGTCCAAACCCCCTGCCAGAGCAGGATCCTAGAGTAGATCCCACAGGAACACGTCCAGACAGGTTTGAAATGGCTCCAGAGATGGAGACTCCACAGCCTCTCTGGGCAGTTCCAGTGCTCTGTTGATTGAACCTCCTGTGTCCCAGTTTGTGCCTGTTGCCCCTTGTCCTGTCACTGGACACCACCGAGAAGAGTCTGGCCCCAGTCTGTGTCCTGTGTCTCTTACAGCAGTTTGCTGTACCGTGATTTCAGTTCAAACAGCCGGAGGTGTTTAAGGAAATAATGGGCAGGTGTTGTAATAGAAAAAGCAAGGATTACCAGAGGGAAATGAATATTTAGCTGTTCCTGGCTAGGGTTAATTGCGTTGACACTTTACACATCATATTATGATGTAGTATCATATATATATTGTATATAATATCTATAATATATACTGTATTTTATATAGTATATATAATATATATATATAGTGATATATTTCATGTGTACAAAATGAGGTAACTTCTTTTCAAATTCTGAACTAGAAAAATCAAGAGTGTGGAGTACTCATGCCTGCTGTTCCCTAGCCCTCTTCACTTGTATGTCAGAGTACAGGAAAAAAAAAAAAAGAGTTTGTGGGTTTGTTGTTTTTTTAAAAAAAACAATTCTCTCATCTGTACTTCACACTAATTACATAGCTGGCTGGTGTAACAGCTTCTTTTTCCTTTCTTTTATTACTGTTTTTAAAAGTCCGTTGGCAGGATGAGCTCAGGATGATGCTCTGACTGTTCTGGTTCCATAGTACGCGGTGGTGGAAGTGAAGCCGTGGCTGGCCCCAGCCCGTGGCGGGGTACTCGTAGCTGTTGTGATGCATTGAATTTTTGTCCTAATATGAATCCCATGTTGTGGTGTTGATGCCAAGGAAGAGGAAAGCTTCCGGCCGTGGCTCCCTGAGATGTGCTTCTTCCCCTCCCTCTCAGAGCTGTTCTCCAAGGGCAACGCTTCCTTGCTCTGACTAGTCAGAGCTTCTGGAAAATGCCTAAAGACATCTTATTTTTCATAGCCTAATTAATTGTTTCACTCTTGTTCCTCTTTCACTTAAGAGCTCTTGATTCATAATGTTTGGGAATTTTTTTATGGTTTCTATTAACTTTACTTTAGGTAAAGGCTGTGGAGGTGGGGCTGCAAAGCAGAGAGAAGGCCAAGTTCAAGCCCAGAGGCGGGTGAAGAAAGACACGCAAAGAAAGGGTGTCAGGTACACTGGGAGAGGAAGATGAGGGTGTCTGTCCTGGTGTGGTGCTGCTGCTTCTGCCTGCTTGGGGAGGGGACATCACAGCAGCTCCTCTGTCACTGTATGGCTCAACTCTCCCCTGCTCTTCCTTGGAGTGAAAGCATGTTGATATGCTGGAAGTGCCTTTAATAGGCTTCTGTCATGGTACTGAATTCCTGCATTTAAGCTTCTGGTAGGGCTGTACTTGGAGACTCCCAAGGATCTACTGGGGGACCGTAAAGGTGTATGATGACAGATTGAGAGCCTTGGTCCAATTTTTCTTTACTGCTGCCACAAAGCTTTGCTGAGCATCAGAAAGCAGTGCTGGCTGCTGTTGTGCTCAAGTAGCAAAGCATGGACTGGTGTGTCTGTTGGTCTGGGTTCTGTAACTACGCTACAGGGGTTTACATCTCTTTCTTTATTTAACTAGGTCACAAGGAAACTACACGGCTCTGTGCTTAAAGGATCAGAGTGTCACAGCCCTCCACCAACAGCTTGCCAAAGACTTTTTAAACACTCATCTCTATGGACCAGGCACCAATCGGGCACAGGGTAAGCAGTTTCCCTGGGGTGGGTCTGCATCTAGATTTGTTGTGTTTAAGCTTCATAATTAACACTTATCTCCATTTCAGCAAATGAATTTTTTTCCCTTGAAAATAAGAAAAGCACAGTTAAAAAAGCTGCAGTTCAGTTTGTGGACAAATCTTGGGGTGAGTATAAGAAAAGATAAAATCAAAGTAGGTCCTATATCTATATGTGGTTTGAAGTACACTTTTTTTTTTTTTTTTTAAAAAAAAAAAAGGCTTTTCCATGCTTGTGTCTTGCTTCCTCCTAACTCAAAGAAAGACCCTAATAGTAAGGGAAGGGCAGCAGGGCACTACAGGTTGAGTGGGGGGTAGTGAGTGCTCCCCTGTGGGGAGGTTGTGAGACAGAACTTGAAAAAAATTACCTCATTTTTGATACAATAAGAACTGGTATCTGGGCCTGGTGCCATGGCTGCTTGTTAAAATAAATACTAGTAGTTGCTTCAGCATGTGATAGGAAGCTTTTCAGCTTTCCAGTCAGTAGTTCTGTTCTGACATGCTGCAGTAATCAATGAATCGCTGCTTTTCTAGTAGATGGGCTAAGAAAATGGTAACTAACAGTTTTGTTTTGTTGTTTTTTTTTTTTAAGGGCAAGAAAAAAAGGAAAGAGCATTAAGGTTTAAAAAATGTTGGCTCGCAACACAGATTAAAAATTGAGTACGAGAGCTTTTTCAGAAGATGCTATTACAGACTTGTAAGTCTCTCAACACAACAAAGGTAGTTTTTCCCCCCCGACTTCTCCATCATCACTTGGCTTTCAGCTCTAGCCACCCAAAGGCAGTGACCTTCAGAAAGCTGTGCCTGAACTGACTTCCCTGGTCTCTTCCATCTCCGCAGCTGGAGAAGCTAAAAACCAGCTGGGCCAGGGCAGTGATTTGCCATCCTTAATACTGATTTAGAAGAGCTGGTGTTATGACCAGGACTGGAGTGCTGCCTCCATGAGGCAGCTCCTTTGCAGACAAATAAAGATGAACAATTTTGTAGTTACTGTTCTGGCTGCTGCATTTCTTACAGCAGTGAATTATTCCTGCTTTTTCCAGTCACTTGCACCACTGAAGAAAGGCTGTAGCCTAACACCAGAATCATTACATCAGCTCACATACCACACCTGGTCTTGTCCATCCTGATGATTACTTTCAAGGAATAAGGTTTTTATTTCCCATTTTCAGGGAGTACTTCTTAGCCCTGCTGGCCTGACTTGCTTTGTGGCAGAAACACAGTAAACCTTTAACTTTTGACCTTCCAATGCAGGGAAGTACCAGTTCCATGGGTCTACCCCAGAACTCTAGAACCAAGAAACTGTAGCATACAAGTCCATGCTACCATGTACGTAGAAGTAAGTTTTTAATGGCTGGTTAATTATGATATCACTACATTTTATTGCAATATAGTACTATTTAAGCACTTTTAAAAATGCAAGGTGTACAAAGATTAAATTAAAACTGTAAATTGACTAAATATTTGGTTTTTATATAAATAGGTCATAACCACACTGTGTTGACATGTAATACTGTTATAATACAACAGTTAAACTGGTGAGTCTACACAACAGAAGCTGTCTGTAGTTAAACAAGGAAACAAAGTTGAAAAAGACCATGTTAAAACAAAAAAAAACTACTAAGATCAACAGGTTGGGATTGTAAGTAGCAACAAACATATTCACTCAGCTCCTGAGTAATTCAAGTTTTACAGTACACATTAAAAAATATCATTTCTTCCCATCAACACTATATATCCAAACCATCAGGTGTTTATGCATTTTGCAAATTACACTGACTGAACTATGTAACAATGGGGGTGGAGGTTGGCAAGTCATCCTGCATGATGGTCACATCACCCACGTGCTCGTATATCCACATTTTCTCCTGTCCCACCACAAGGTAGCAGGATTTTTGGTTTGTTTTGGACAATCGTTCAAAGGATTGGTACTCCTCAGTTTGGATGCCTGACATTATCAGTGATATTTTCAACTCTTAGTTGTCCAAGAGGTTTACAGATGGAAATTTTCTCCTAACACTAAGTTAGAAATCATTTGCATCATGCTGTAAACTAGGAAGCAACATAAAGCAACAGACTTGTCCTTAGTACATAACTAAAATTCCAAATTCCAGTCAGCAGAGCTGGCCTCCTTCCCGTGTGGAATACACCACGCCACCCTTCCCCTCTCCAACTGCATAGCTAGTGTAGGTAGTCTTCCACTGTGGCGAACGCGCAGGACCCAATTCCCGATCGAGCCATCAATCCTAGACACTGAGAGGCTTGTCCCATTGCTAGGGCAAGTGGTGGTTGCTTTGGCAGATTGTGAGTCTCTGGAAAAGAATCGACAGTGGCAGTTGCAATACCTGGTTAGTTTCACAGCAATGCACTGAAAACTTCAATTTGAAGCCTGCTTAAAGCATTAATTTCACAAGTCCTGTATTTACTGGCAAAGGTTACTCTTACAGCAAGACAGGAGCAACAGTGACATTTGGAAATGCCCAGCGTGGCACCGTTACTGAACAGGCCAGTTCTTGCTTCAACCAACAAAAAAAAGATGACATCCATTACGTGAATACACCCCCAAAACTACCCCTCCATTTCACTAAAAGCATGTACCATAACCTTGCTTGTCCCTCAGCCAGCCCAGTACTAGGCCCAGTGACCGACGTGGGGTGAGCTGGAACGAAAGCCCCCCCCGCCATACGTACCTAGTATTGCACTATTGAGTACAGAGCACACGGGTTCTCTTTGTATCGGGTCAAGCTGATTTCCGACAGGGCTGCTCCAGGGATCTGAATATGCGAGTAAACTGAACGCGTCCTGGGGAAAGATGATTGTTACACCTCACAGCTGGACTCTACTGGTGAAAACCAGAAGTTTTCTTATTTTGAATCACCAAGGTGATTGTCAGTGTTCTCCACCAATGAAAAAAGGATAAAGACAGGTTGTAACAGGATGACTCCCACTTGGAGCAAGCCGTATTTTTCCCAGTTAGGAATGATACAGAGAGATGAAATTAGCAGTATTTATGGAAACTGCGCTGCAGTCAGTCTTTAGCAGGGGAATTCTATTTCAGAGCAGACTCAAACTGAGGTAAACTAATTAACGGAGTACTGAAGAGCACAATTGGCATCTGTATCAATCCTCTTTCTTGGGGTTCGTTTATCACTAGAGCTGAAAAGGGCACTTTGATTCAAGAGCCCAAGCTACACAGTCAGAAATGAGAGAGGGGAGTGCTGAATTCATCCCTGGTTTGCACGGTGTTACACTACGTAATTCTCTTCCCCACGAAGACAGGAGACAGTGCTACACCACTGCAGCCAAAATCCAAACCCATCCCAGCAGTTACAGCGGAAGAGAGTCGTACCGCAGCACGCTGTGGGAAGTGTCTGCTGGGCAGCACAGTTACTCACCTCAACGCCACGATTTCAAAAGTAAACATACCTTGAGCATTTTCTTATTCGCTGTGTTTTTGCCACATTCTCTCCTTAGCTGCTCGCTCATTGCTTGCAATTCTCTTCCGAAATGGATCATCCTTTCGATAGCCGCTTGGCTGCCACCGCACAGCTGACGCTTTAACTGACTGGAATCTACTTCTGCAAAAACGACAGCGTCATCACCACCGCACACAGAGCCACAGTAACAACCTGTGGATCTAGAGAACCCCCGGATGTCACTCAGGAGACATCTGCCTTCTCGGAGACAAAGCACGCAGGGCCACAGACCTCAGCAGGACCTACTCCTGTATCGAGCGCTGCTGAACTGCTCCTTTATAAACACTAAGAGACTTGGTGAAGGAAATGCAAAGGCTGTCTACAACACGCTGTATTTTGCAATGGTTAATTTTAAACTAACTGGACTATAAACCCAAATTTTACAGGACTTTAATAACAGAAGTCCACACAGTTCTACCTTTTCAGTTCATTGCCACTGCAGTTTTAAAGATATGCCAGATCCGGAACTGCTCATAGAGGGTAAAACCCCTGAACTTCCCCAACAGCCATGATGGATGTAGCTACAACACGATCATTTAGACCCTTGGTACTCCCTTGTAGAATGCATTAGCTCAATGGATTGGACACTTCAGGCTGCTTTTGTCATCAAGCAGAATGCTACAATTGATTTCTTTACTGTTTGCTACCATATTCCCCAATACTAGTGTTTTTAAAGGGTATTATTAATGCAGTTTATGAATAATAAATCAACCCTTGCCTTCTCAAAAAGTTCTGCCTTTTTAAAATTTACAACTAAAGCAACCTGTAAAGAAAAAAAAAAAAAGCGCACTTATCCATTCCTTGCCTTTTTTCATTTGATGTACACTTCTAATTACAAAATCATTCTTCTTTCTGATTCTGACATTCCTATCCAGTGATATATTTTGACCACTATTTCAAACAAGGATTTATAAGTGGCCACTTTATTTCAAAAAGCTGAACCACCACCCCCCCCCCCCCAACCCTCACCAAGCTCAAATTAAGGGGTGTAAACAACGTAGGGTTGATGAGCCACATTTCTTTTTTACAGAAGTGAAACACCCACAAGTCTCCAAGCAGTGGTGGTTGTTGCTAGCTGCAGCCCAATCTAGGACACCGCTTTCCAAAGGCAGAAAACAACTACATTAAAAAAACCCTCTGCAAACAACTCCAGGCCCTGTGCATGTCTGTCCCAGCAACTCCCCCTCGAAAGGCTGCAAGGGAGTAAAGTTAATGGTTTGGTTTTTCTGTCACAGAAATGGGGCCTCGTTATTATCCAGTTTCAGAGCGTAATGCAGGGAAACAGCCTGGAAAGGTGAATCTCCCCCCTCCAGGGCTGTAATGGAGTTACTATTTGCTGTTCAACACCTGGGTAGTATTTTACCAGCAAAGCTGCACCAGCAGCAGCAGCACACACCCTGGGAACTGCTAAGTGTTCATAGGTATTTGTAAGTACTGCTGCAGTCTGACAGTTCACTGGCAGTGTCCTGAGTTTCCCCTGTTCTCACACTGACATTCAACCACCTAAACCACTGCTTGTAAGATCTACATCTAATAACAGCAAAACAAACAAACAAAATACTAAGATTTGAGCTAATATCCCTAATTTTCAAGTTGGGAAGCATTGCAAGTAAAAACATAACCTTGTTGCCATCACTTAATAAAAATGTAAGAAATATCACTGCAGACCCATTTCTGTGTCACATTCTTCCATTTCGTGATCATGCTTAGAACTACCATTTAGGAAGCCATTGGATGAAGTCTCAGCAACCCCGTTGGAGTAGTGATCTGTTTCCATGTCTACATCATTGCTGAAAAAAGAGCAACAAATAAAAAAAAGTTTTATGTGTATTTAAGTTCTTTGGGTTATCTTCATAGCTTCAGCACAGTACCATCCTCAACCTGGTTTTTAAATATTACCAAGCTGCTTTTAAAAATTACCAAGTTAGACCAGAGTTTCTTCCATGGCAACTGGCAATACCACAGCACCAGGGAAATTTTAAGGCTTTCTCAGTTAACATTAGCATTCAGTAAAATAACTTTTTCAGAAGCTGAAAAATTAAACATGTCCACCACTACTCACAGGTAGTATAACACGTTCTAAATACACACCCAGAAGTTCTTACCTTGTTCATGTATCTGTACATACACAGCTGGAGAAAATGCATTGAGTAAACACACCATTCAATACACTGCCTACTTTGAGAGTATCATATATAATAATCATTTCCAAAAAAGTCTATCATCTCTCTCATTTACTCTCAGTGGAATGACAGGGAAAAGAAGAAAAACTCCAAGCAAATACCGAGTAAAGCAAGCCACTGAAGTGACACTCAGAGCCAAATTCAGAGCGTACAGCTCCTCACCCCACCTGGCTCAAAGCAGGTCACAGAAGCACTTCTAGACACTGCCAGCATCTGGGGACTGGCCTTTGCTGACAGTTACATCCTAGTCTGTTTTATTGTGTCATGGAGAACGTCAGCCTAAAACCTCTCTCAGGATCAAAAAGATTCAATTTAAAAGTTTAATATCTTGCTTATGAGCAACCAAAACCAGCCAGTTTCCTTTGAGGAAGGAAACCAAAAGGTGCCTCTGACTGGGCACCACTGCAGCCAAGGGACTGTCTTCCCCCTGTGGAAAGTCTCCAAGTTGCCAGGACACTGTCAGGCTTTTTGGCAGGAGCAATTGCTGATGCAAATAAATCATGAAGTTAAAAAATAAATTGTTACTCTGAGGCTTTTTTCCCCCCAGTCATCACTATCCAACTGAAATAGTTTTTGTTACCACCACCACATTATATCCTAGTTGGTGGTTTCAGGAATCAATCTTGGATGACGCAGCCGAGTATTTCACATCAAATTCGGTTCTGCTTCACCTGTGCAACCCAGAGCTTGGTGTTCACTGGTTACGAATAACCATATTACCCTGGTTAACACATCAGATTTCCTGCTCAGAACTAAGTGTGTCTGCACAAGTGACAGTGCCTGCAGTAGGCAAACAATCCTCGTGTGTGCAGTGGAAGGCAGTCCACCTTTCATATGCGCCTCAATGTTTACTTTGTGGATACTGCCACAAATGGAGAGTGTCTGGAAAACTTTTCATGACCTATGTGCAAAATGCTTTTAAATCAACCTTTAAATTAAATTAAAATCCCAACTGCCAGAGAGTTAAACTTCACTATGCAAATTCAAAGCAGACCATAAATAGCTATAAGCAAGGTAATTTATTTTTGTCCATTGCATTTCTTTAACCAAACAGGAGAAAACAGGGGGTTTTCAGCTTGAGAAGTTAAAACCAAAGCACACTGCAGTGACCACAAGCTGCTTACACTGCTTTAACTGTCCTTGGAAAAAAAATCACATCAAATTCCACTGAAAACTCTTCTCTGCAATAAAAGCACATGCACAACACAAGCCTTAATGTGAGTTAGAAGTATCTGAAGTTTATTCACCTGGAATAGCTGTTAACCTGCTGCGATCTTGATACATTTATGTTGTTGAGCTCTGGTACATTCAAGCTGGTGGTCATGTGTTTACTGTGACAGTAAGTTTGATGCGCTTTGTTTGATATTACTCCATTACTGCAACTACTTTCAAACCCTGAAAGAAAGTTTTAATAGTTGTAATCATCAAACTTGTAAGTACTGATTTATAGAAGTGAAATAAGCAGAGCTTAGTTGCTCCTGGTCAGTAAAAGCTAGATTTGTCAAACAAAGCCAAATACTTAGCCCCTGTGTTTCAGGTATTTGAACCTTTAAGGTTTCTACAGGACAGAAGTTAAGAATTATTTAACTAGTACCAACACATACATGAGGTTTCTTGGTTGTACTTACACACCAGTAAAACAGAAAACTGCATCAAAGAATAAGTTCTTCGACCTGATACACTCCTGAAAAATCTGAAAATCTTTTCTAGGCCACTGCAATCATCATGAATGGAAGCAGACATGCATCTTACTAATTCCTAACCACCTAATTATTTTTTGATAAATATGCAGTAAAATTCAGCACTGAAAATACATGTTGCTACACTTAAACACAACCTCCCTCCTACCACATAAAATTATTTTAATTGTTACTATTGTGCTTTGCTAAATAAAATCACATCATGCTGGGAAATTATGACGTCTGGCTAAAATCTCTTCTGACCCTTCTAAATTACAATCAAGAAACTACTATTGGAAGCAAACATGTAATTGCCAGTTCTATCAAGCCCAAAAGCAGGAGCTCCCTAGTATCTTCTAACATCAAAACACATTACGGTTCCTCTGCAGAGGTGCTTTGGAAGGCCCGAGGATCTCCCCATAGCCGTGGGGCAGCTCTGAACACTTGTGGCTTCCCACTGAAACTCTGCCACCACCTGGACCCTCTCAGAACTGTTTCTACTGTGCAGGCTGAAATCTGGCTGCCAGCAGAGTCAGTCTTTTACCTAACTACACCACCCAGATCCAGGTATTTCCTGTGCAAGAGCAGCTCTTCCTGCTATTCCATGAACACCATAAGGAATGCATGGTATACACCACTCACTGGATTTAAATCACCTTGCCCAAGCCATAAATTGATAACCAAAGTTTGTGTCAGAACCTTCCATCTCCTGGAATCCAGCGAGCATTTCTCAGGAATCAGTGGCAACCTACTTTGCAAACCCTTAGTAAAACCAAGAGCGCAGGCAAAAAAAGATTTGATTCTATTTATATACTCTCCATTTCCCCAGTGACTGAGAATCACATATTTTTATCATTAAAACTATACTTTCATACAAAGCATTTGGTATCAACTCTTGAGTAAAACGAATTGTCAGCCTGTGAGTAACTCCTCCTGATACTTAATTGTAAAAATAAATAGACCCATCATGTAAATTGATTGCTATATCCCCCACACCAACTCACCAGAGAAGTGTGTGCTGCTCCCTTTGCCTGTTGCCAAACTGTGAATATTCATTCCGTGGCTGGGACTCATGCTGGGACTACTGAAGGATCGTGGGCTAACAGGGTAACTGTCTTGAGACTTTGGACTGTGGCCTCCCAAACACCGCACTTCACTGTCTGTACCGTTCACCATCTCTATGAACTGGCGCACCCTAAACAAAAGGCAAAAAAGTTAAGCCAACAAAACAATTAACATATTTCAATTTACCAATGATAGCAACGATTGAATTTCACTGTTAAATATACAAAAAGTCTGACTCGACAAAATGCTGGCTGTCAGTAACCCAATCATTAATAAGCTTTGGAGTATTCAGCCAAAAATACACAATTATAAAATAATGTCAGGGAGGAGAACAGGAATGTTAATCCTCTGAGGACAGACTTTGGCAGTAAGTCCTCAAAATTCAGAGAACTAAACTGTATTTTCTTGGTTTGTTTTGTGTTATTGGCAGGGGCAAGGTTATTTCCTGAGGAGGATATGTCATTACCTTGTCATGTCTGTCATTTCTCTCAAAGTAAATGAGAACATAGTTTGATCCTCTGGAACAGTGAGCATTAAACAGTGACTTTTAACATTCCCAATTTGCACTAGAGAACAGTTTGAAAAGCAAGCTCATATACAAACCTTCCCTTTAGAGGCTGTTGCTCTTTGTCAACTTTATTTTAGGTAAGGGGGGTTTACTACAGACTTTAAGGAAGCTCAGAACTACTGCTTAATGTTTTAGGCTTGGATAGTCTTGCTAGAACAGGCAAAATTTAGACAGACAGATTGAGGTAACATAAGTTGACGTTACCGAGTGAAGTCTTTCACCAAAACATTCACATTTTGTGAATTCTGTGATAAGTTTGTGTGCTAAGTTAGCACTGCTATCACGTGAATTCTGTTTGGCACTTGAGCATGACAGATGTCAAACACATTCCAAGTTACCTAACTGAACATAAAAATTCAAGTGCTTTGTTCTTATAGGAAATAACAGATTTTTTCCCACATTCAAACACTACAACGTGAAACGAAATTCTGGAGGATCAGCACAGCTGGCAAGTACAACTGCCAGAACAAAGGTGACTATTGTGTGCCTGGGAAGCCAAGAGAACTCTTTGGGATTAGGGAATTCCCACAGTAGTAGCCAGAGGTGTTTAGTCACGTGACAAGGAGTGAAACAGCTCATTACATTGACCTTTAGTGTCAGTCACCCATTTCGGGGAAGAGACAAACTCTTCACCTTCTTGAATATGATTCAGTATCAGTTTACATTTACAGTTTTACTTGACACCCAATTTGAATAAAATGGGTTTGAAAAAAATTACAAAACTCAGTGCTAGAGAACAAATCTACAGCGGGATGTGAATTATGCTGCAAAACAGGACCTTGATGACAAAACCTAGTTAAACACGTAGCAAATCATATAGCACACAAAAAGTAGTGAACTATACACATTTTCTAAAAAATGCTTCTTAACTTTGTTTAAATTTCTGTGAAAGCTTTAAATGAGTAACTGTCTTGTCTCAGAAGGTACTGTGTCATCTATAAACACACATCTGTATAATTTGAAGACTCACTTTAATGCAAATAAGAGATTAGGATTTCTTTCTAGTAAACTTGGATACAACTGTTGTGTTGTTTCAATGGCTTCTCCCATTCTTCCTGCTAAAACCAATTTCTGAATTCCTGTTCACCAAAAAACAAATAAGAGATTAGGATTTTTTTCTAGTCAACTTGGATACAGCTGTTATGTTGTTTCAATGGGTTCTCCATTCATCCTGCCAAAACCGAGTTCTGAATTTCTGGTTCACCAAAACTAACAGCAGTTAAATGGACATCTTATGGATTAATACATGTAAATTAATGATTCAAAGACACTGCAATCATCAATCAACAAGGTTTTTTTTTTCCTCTTAGAAAAAAATAAAATAGTGTAAAGAAAGATCATGCTTCCTTAAAATGTTCAATAGGAAAATCTAAGACCTGCACTTCGCCTACATATATCTAAATGAGTACTCAGTATTTTTATTTACTGCCAGCACACGACTACTTTGTACTCAGATTGCTCGTTTAGAGCTAGATTAAGATACTGCAGACACTCTTCAGTGACTTCATTTCTCATTTTCACACCTTTATAAATGACAGTTTGGTATGTGCTTATCACCCAAGAATATCCAAATTGCATCCCACCTCCCACAGGTTCAGTTTTGACGAAGAAAACCGAAATCTAGTCTCTCTCACCTACAACACATACTTCCAGTCAGGTTACAGTCGACCAAACCTTTCCACAATAATCTCAGCTTTATCGATGCTTCTGTTGCTGTAACCCAGCACGAGTCACCAGGAGCCTCACAGCTCTATCCACCAACAGAGAGACTGACCCAAATGAAAAACAGCCCAACGAACAGGTTATTTTTCAGCCAGAGCAGTTTCCCTGGGTGGTAGGTCATGCAGTCACAGCAAGGCTTGTGTGCATAGAGCAGGGATTTCAATGAACGGGGAAGGCACTGGTTAACGGGCTGCTAAACAGCAGTGCCACAGCAAGTTAGAACTGGACTACTGTTAACTCTCCTTGTCCTCTGCCCCCTCACATCTGTAAGCAGGAAAACTAAAATTTTCACTTAACTTATAAAGCATTCTCTAAACTTGACCCCTTTTCACAGTTGAGATAAGAGTCTGAATATTTGCACAGACTCAGTTTCATATTCCTGTTTGTGACTGACCATCAGCTCTCACACTCGGTTAGAGACATTACCCACATTTAAGACAGATCATAATTTTCCATTCAAGAGAAAAGCAACAGGTGATTTACCACATCCCACTCCACCAAACAACTTCCAAAGCGTTAGTGCAGAAGCTCCTCTTAACCAGCTGTTTATACAGATGGAACTTTATGTGACAGCAAGGAACTATACTATGGAGTAATGCTGAAAGGAAATTCTACAATGATGCTTAAGAGAAAGTTTTATGTAATATTTGCTTAAGGGAGGACAAAAAAAAAAAAGGATGTAACGTGCTTTGCAGGCTTACTTTGTCTATTTTTAATGGAAGCTAATTCTTCTACCACAGTCTGGTCTGTAGATCTGGCGAATGCCTCTGCTGTGGCGCAGTATCCATGGTGAACTAAGTAAGATGATACCATTCTAAAAATAAACAAAAACAAACCCCAGAAACACTCATTAAAGACAGGGAAGAAACCAAGAACTTCTTGAATGTGTAAAAGCCCTTTTTGTAAAAAAAAAAAGAAAGTGACTGAATTAAAGGATTTTACTCGAAATTCAGAAATTTCTGTACATGTCAGACAAAAGTAATTCAGTTAAGAGCCAGAATCTTCTTCAAAACACTGTACAGAAAAGCAATTAAAAATAAATAAATAAATAAATGTATCATTCTATTATGATGAATTTGAATAAAACCAATTCATCACCTGGCATGCTGGAAGCTGTGAACGCACAGGGAGATGTCCAGAGCCCAAAGTATTAAAACTGCCTACTTTTCTAAGAAACAACAAAAAACCACCCCCAGCAATTTTTCTAATCTCCTCAACCCATCCCAGATAGGCCAAATTGGAATGGAAGACTTACACTTATCATTATAAACTCTTAATTAAGTAATGATGTAGATAACTCTTCCCACAAACATCTATTCATGCTCAATTTTATATATATTTATCAAACCTGTTATAGCAACAGAACTATCCGTACTTGTACCTGCAACCTTTGGCACAAGACAATAGCTACAATGTTTTAAAGACCTCTGAAATCATGCAAAAAAAAAAAAAAATTCTTACTTCTGAATCATAGTTTGCCACTCTCCTTCCCGATCTCCTATTGGAAATCTGTCAATCTGTGCTTGAATTTTGGTTCTCCACTCTCTCATATAGTCTTCAATATCAAATACAAACGGGTGTTGTCCAAAATTAGCATCCACCACCTCTCCTGGTGTTTGGAGCCCTACTGTAGGGTACAAGTTGGGCTGCAAGAAATTTTTTTAATTAGGTTTTTTTTTTGCCCTTTTATTCTAAATTCTCCACTTGTTTTTTTCATCTCTATAATAATATCCCCAAAACCACTAATAGTGTGAAAAAACAAATACCTCTGGATCATCTCTCCAACAGTTAAAGTAACTTCTGCCAGGCTAGCAATACAATGATTATTCCCAGTGGCCATATTTTATTTTGAAATAAGAAAGCCTTGCTGACCATTCTCTTTCTAGTCAGAAAACACACCTTCTTAAGCTGTGCTAAAGGTTTACAACTTTTGATTTCAACTTTACAAAATATTAAATATCATTTTTCAAATGATTTTTTTTTTTAAAGCATTTAAAGACTTTAAAGTATTTATTGTTGTTGCAGTTTTATTTTCTGCTTAGAGATTAGGTCTCCATGCAGATTTGAAATATGCCAAGTAGAAGTCAAACCTGCCTGTTGGGATTAAAGTAACTCTTAAACACAAGTAGCATCTCAGCAACAGCAATGCAATCCCTTGGGATCTGGGGTGGGTGGGGGCTGGTTTGGGGTTTTGTTTGGTTGTTTTTTAATTTATAAATATACCTACATCATACTTACACTGCAATCAGTGGTGGTATGGTAAAGTGGTATGCTGGTCTGTGGAACTATATGCTAACTCAATTAAAGCTCTCAGAAAGAAGTTATCACCACGCAGGTCCGTAAGAACCCTGAAGCCCAGTGAAATTACAAGAACAATACTCTGGTTGTTAAAAACACGCCCGAGCAGATTTTTTGCTCCCCCCTCCACCCCTTTAATTTTTTTTTTAATAAACCTTGCTCATAGTGTTACCTAGTCTTGACTACCCAACAAAGCCCAAGTCTCCAGTCTTTTAATGAAATGGAACCCATCGATTCTAATGAGGAAGAGTCTAGCTTCAAACTTCAGATGGCAGTGCCAGTTTTCCCATGTGCTGGGAAGGAGCCCTGCTGGCATCCCACAGGTCAGGGACAGTAGCAGTGGCTTCCAACACAAAGTACCCAGCCTTGGGGAGGGACCAACAGGCACTCTGGGTTATTGACTGCATTTTCCCTCAATACCTGTCCTTGCCTCCTAAGGCCATAGCAAACGGAGTAGCTGGCCAGATGGAACTGTGTCACACACTGCGCCCTAACTGGATTAAATCAAAAAGGAGGTGGACGAGGGAAAAAACTAAGTGCAGTATCATGCCTGCACCAGAAGGATAGGGAATACATTTATAATGATTTTAATGGAAGTACAATTTAATTGACTGAAAAGCTAGCAGACGTGGAGTCTCCTTCTCTGGAGACATTCAAAACCCGCCTGGACATGTTCCTGTGTGACCTGACCTAGGTGTTCCTGCTCTGGCAGGGGGATTGGACTAGATGATCTTTTAAGGTCCCTTCCAATCCCTAACATTCTGTGATTCTGTGATTCTGTGATCTGTAGCGGTCTTAAAAAAAAAACAAAACAACCCAAAACTACCTGGATACGTTTGGTCTTACGGAGTGAACAGCATACAGAAAGAGTTTGAAAGTTAGGCATCAAGCCAAGTGACCACACCTTAAGTAGCCAACCTCTCTGAACGTGCCACACAACTGCGCGCACACGTGTACGCACATGCACAACGGGGGTGTTCAAAGTAGCTCTGACTTCGTATGCAAGGCCTGCACGTGTCAAAAGCAGTATGGCATACCTACTGCTACGTACTGTTGTTTGCTACACTGCCTGAATGTTGAAAACCTGAAAAGGAAAACCCCTATAAGGATCGGTGCAAAACCAAAAAATCTTTTTGCTTCAATTAACACTGAAATGATAAGGAGAAATATCTGATACTAAACTGGTTAAGAAGATTATTGTTACATTTCCGAGAAGCATAAGGTAAACGTGAGTTACATTTGAAAGGCCTGTTTAGAATACACATGAAAGCTGTTTGGAAATGCACTGTCTTACCGGCAAATCTGTGAAAGCGATGCCTGCAATGAAGAGAAAATTAAGATTAATTTCCGTATGTCTGGATGCCTCATTACCTTATGTCATTCTATGTGCAGGGAACTCACCCAACCCATCTCATAAATAAGCAAAGTGTGGTGACATCCAGGATGCTTAGGCACAAGTGATGAGCTTGAGTAATAGAGGGCACTATTTGGCCAAAAGTAATTTTCATTCAAAAGCACTCAAATTTACCAATTTTCCGAAATCGTGCTTAAGATTTAGCAAACATCATACAGATACACAGATTAAAAAGTAGGAAAATTCTGCTTATAGATTGAAATTAACAGGAAAAACAAGAATATCTGAAGATATTTTTTCACTTGCATGTCTTAATGCTGACATGCCAAGATTTAATGGTGTCTTTTCTGGTTTGCTATTACTTTTCCTCACTAGTAGGCGTTATCTTTATACGAGCAGTACGTGCCTGTAATACTCCAAACCAGACTGGTAAAAGTTTCACTCCAATTGTTTTGGCTTCCAAACAGACTAGTTTAATATCTTGTAATATAACTACAAGCATCACCCTACCCGTAAGCCAAGGCAGTGATTTTGCTGTCTCAGGGTCAGCGAAAAATTTGACCTCTATACACTTCAGGAACTTCAAGCAATTATCAGGGGTGGGGGGGAGAAGAGCTTTCAGTTAAAAAATAGCAGGAAATCTCCTTCTGGCAGCCAAACAGTAACAGTACTTCACAATTTCCTTTATTTCTTCAATTTTGGGGTTTTTTCCAAGCACAATGATTTGAATCCACTTATCCCTTCAAACTCTTATTTTGTAATGCTGCCTTTTCAAATTTAAGATGAAAACAAAGCTTTGAACCTTTTCTCCTGAATTCTACCCCTGCTTCCCACATTCATTCTTCACCAAGATTTCAAATCTCAAGAGCACCTGGATTCCTTAAATCTTTGATACAAAGGACTGACACATGGAGCGATTCTGTTTCCTCCCATCGCATCTCAAAGGTGTCATTGTATGTATTCCCTGTTCACACCCTAACTTTTTCTAAGCTATTACTACTTTCACTGCTTGGCACATTTTGACATCAAACTCACCCTCTTCCAGAGTAACTATGGCAGTAGGCAGGACAGACAAATGATGACTGAGTAACAGGTAGGTATTGGTTTGGGTTTTTTGGGGGGGTGGGGGGCTGGGGGTGGGTTGCTTTTGGTGGGTTTTTTTCAACCCAGGATTTCACACTTGCATAAATAATTGCTTAGCTCTTTTTGTAAGATCAAATCCCAGGCTGAGCCAGAGGTTCCCAATACTCTAGAGCGCATCCGTGGCCCAGAGAAGAAACATACATGTCCTCAAAGTCATGATTGTATAGGAATTCTGGACAACCAGCAGCAGCAACAACTCGGCAAGACAGCCAAAATTTCTAATTTCTTTTTTTCCTAAACGCAGAATTGATTTCCCCCCTGTCAAAAATTCACGTGAACAAAGCCCAGGCCAGCAGAACAGCTGTCAGGTTTCCTTCTGAAGGCCATAATGTGTTTGTCAGACTGTCTATGACAGATGACATTTTACTAGCCTCTCCGTACCTAGCCATCGTGTTCTCCACTTCAAACAGATTTTAATCACTTGGAGTATTGTTTCACAGTTGGCCTAATGCAGTCTGGTTTAAGACTTCCACTGAAAGAGGAGTTTCTGCTCCTCCCTTCTCACCTCTTCCATGTGTATTACAATAAGGGCAGTCTCTTTGGTTGATCGACAGTCTGATCCAGCTTACCTGGAGGCACACTGTTACTAGTTCCAAAAAGGAAATAAGGCAAGACTACCCTTCTCAGCTTTAACCCAGTTAAAAATTAGGGGGAACACAACATGAGCCTGTTATCTTCCATTTTGACATATACCCTGAAACAGGACCAAAAGAAACAACTTCACAGTGCATGGTTCAAGTGTCCCACTGCTGCAGGTGTCAAGGTATTAAATCCAGGTATATAGACTCATTCCATTTAGAAGAAACATTATACCATGATAGAATAGAATCACAGAAACTATTTCTTGGAATTGACCTCTGGAGGAATCTAAGCCCTGCTCTGGGTAGGGGCAGGACAACTCCAAAGTTAGATCTGTTTGCTCAGGGTCTGAGCAAACAGGCAGTCTTGTTCTGAGACAAGGAGAAGAATTTAAACCATGTCCTTCCCCATTGCCACTTTCCAAAGCTTCCTTGTGTTTGGCAATGTGAGAAAATAGAACAGCAACTTCCAAGATTCCCCGTCTCTTACTTCATTTCAAGCTAGCCTCCCTTTTCCTTACCACATTTCTATCCATGACAAAAACCTTATTCCTTCTTTCTGAGCTTTATCCCTTGAAACATCCTACTCCCCTCAGCACAACTCCAAGATCTCTTCCCAAGCTCTTGCTCTCTCCTTAATGGAGCAAGCAGATTTTTTTCTTCTTTCTTTCTTTACACTCCGTATCTTTGCTCATTAACTTGCATTAAGAAACTGAATAATTACATATATAGCATTAAAAAAATTTAACTCTATCCCCTCCTGCCATCTTCAAACTCAAAAATTGTCTTGCAGTGCTGCATAATGCTAAAATTTACCTCAAGGATTTAATGGACTTAGTTTTAGCATGACTTGTATAATCTGTAGCTTTAGCCCAACTATACACGACTCCAGACTGGGAATCCAAAAGACACTGTTCTCCAACGCATGTGCAAAATATTGCCCATCTGATGTAAGGTTTTAGTGAAGGCTAGGTGTCTCCATACAGCAGCAATGAATTTCAGCTACATCCATTCTCTATTTCTCCAGTTCTCTTATATCTATTACCTTATGTTATAAACATCAAGTATGATTTGTGGATTTAGTAGCAGAGTTCACAAATGCTGGTCCTGTGGAATGAGATGCTGTGACAAATCCTTCCGAATTCACATGGAATGTTAGTGCGAGAGGCACACAAGAAATTATTCTTCCCAATTCTTTCATTAATTCATAGATTATGAGACTATCGAAAGAACTACTCGAATACTTTGCTCCTGACATGAGGGGAGTTTCAGATTTACAACAGACTTAGAGACATAATGTTCTCATTAAAGATAACATTTCTCCATACCCAAGCTGTGTCCATTCTTTGTGTAGAAGCAGGTATTATTGATAAGGTTCACACAACAACCAATGACATCACCCGTAGTAAACGTTGGCCCGTAGGGTTGTCCAGTTCCAGAGGAACAGAACGAATGTCCATCATCTCCATGGTAACCATATGAATGTTTATCCCAACCTAGAGAACAAAAGCATTTGCAATTTATTTGTTTCCTTTATTCTGAAATAATGGAAAAACTATACAAAGTTAGTATAGTCTAAACGGTTAATATGGTTAATTACTAGGCTCAGCTTTCCAATTTCTAAGATTTCTTACCTAACAAATCTGTTTCATTTTTAAAAAATGACAACTTCTTTTATCAAAATGGCTGAACAGGTAATTCCATTTGTAGCACATAACAGGTAATGCAAATTCACGTAACACAGTTTTCTCTAAGTGAGCACACAAAATCATCAATGCTGAAAATACCATCAGCTGCAATGCTGAAATTTGAAAAGCTATATGCAGATCTGACATGTCCCAATAAAGCAGTGAAAATTCTCCTGTTCTCTCTTTCATCTTGCAAAACTATCACTACCATATGTCATAATCAAATTCTTCCTGGCTAAAACCCAAGCACTCATCTCTGGGGAAACGCATTTCTACTTCTGATGACTCTTAATGACTATTCAGCAGCGAGCAGTCTCTGCTCAGCAGCAGAATCTCCAGACTATAGTGTCACTAGCTTTGCTGCCTCTAAAAATTAAAAAAAAAATAGCAATACAGGTGAAAATCACAGTCAGCAGGCAAATAATTATGTATGCAAATACCGTACTAATTTTGCAAGTGAACAAGCTGCAGAACCAGTTAAGAAGCTTCATATTGTTATCCTACTCAATGAAATTCCCAGCAATTTTAGTCTGGGCTCATTTAAAAATATCTGTCCATACCCGCTGCAATTCAATACTAAACAAAAACACATAGAAAAGGAGTAAACTTTCAGGCAGGCACTACAGAATCGTCCTAACATATCTATTAAATGCCTATTCAAAATAATATAAAGCATGAAGTGCTGAGGGCCATGGGGTAGTGGTGACTTGGCAGTGCTGGGTTAATGGTTGGACTTGATGATCTTAGAGGTCTCTTCCAACCAAGGCTGTTCCGTGATTCTGATGATCTTCAACATAAAGCACCAAATTTCATATTCATATATATATATATATATATACACACACACACACACATATATAAATATATAAATATATACATATATGAATAATATATGAAGATATATATGAATAATATATATATTTTTATATATATATATATAAAAAAGCATTCTGACAACTCAAATTATTTTTAAAGAGTAAAAGGTTGTGAATTTATTCTTCTTCTGTCAAACTGCTGTGTAACAAGTTAGTTTGAAAGTATTTTCCATACTTAGGCCCTTAATCTGCATGATCAGTAGCTTCAGCTGGCACCACATGAAGCATCTCTCAGCAAATTAAATACCCCTAATTACTGCAGTTACATTGATTAGTAGTAACTTTGATAATTATTCGCAGTGCATCCTAAATCATACTCAAAATCAACGTAATGCCAACCACTAATAATTCCCTTAGCTGGGCTCTCAGTGTAACTGGGACCTGCTGTCATCGTAAGGATCTCTACCAGAACATTTGGGTGATAAAGTATCAATGCAAAAGAAACAGAATACAGATACTCTAAGCTCAGTTCGATGTGATTTTATACTTGGCCAGTGGTAAGAATTTCAAAAAATTAGGGGTTTTTGGTGCTTAGTTTAGTGGTTTGGTTGGGTGGGAAGGCTTTGGTTTTTTAATTTAAAGAGCTATTAAAAAAACACAATATGTACACACACCATCAAACTTCTTTAAACACTATACAGAGATACTGCATACAATTGTTAACAAGACAGCATCCCTGGATCATACAGGTCAATGGAAGAGTCAAAACTTACAACTATACTACACATCCTTACTATGAATGTGGTGTAAGGAAACAGAGTAGGACAGCTCACTCCATGTTTGACAGAGTTTTTATCCTGGTAGCTCATCTTTATTGCTAGAAATTCAGTTTACAGAGCAAGGAAATCTATAGCTTCATTTTTAACAGGAAATACGATTAAAAATTTAAAATGTATTTGTTTGCTGAAAAGTATCTGCATAATATTATAAATAACACTAAGAGCTGAGGGAAGTAGTACAGGAGCAAATACACAAGTAAAACAATTCAATAAAAAGCTAAACTTCCTAGCTGCAAGCTTTACATAATTCAGATAAGAGATACAATACAGAGATGTCATGCTATGCTCTCTGGTGCTTACTAGAACCCTCCCATCAAGGTCAAGGATTTTTTAAAAACACAGGTAACCCGTGTAAGTAACTTACCAAACGTGATAAATACTGAACGTACCTGGTAGTCTGTTCATGTTCACACCCTGTGCTGAAAGCCCAATTCCCATGTAACTGTAAAAATGAAATAACAGAGGAAATTTATCTGTCTCTTAGAAGACCACACACACATATATATATCTATGTGGCATACTGCCAAAACACACTGTGCTGATTAATCATATAATTAAGATGCTGAGAGGACATTTAATACTGGCACAACAGCAAGGGAACTGAAAAGTAATTCCTGGTATATATTGTGTATATATATACACCTCCCTGCAGGAGCTAAGGACAGCTTCATTCTCTTTTAGGCATCCTCAGCTATCAATGAGGAACACTGCTATTAGCCATCAAGTTTAAACCATGAATGAAGAAAGCCAAAGGCTGAGTCTTATTTTGAAAGTAGGGGTAAAGCTATAAACATACCAATTTCATCACCTTCAACATACATCCTCATGTTCTGCGGACAAACTGGAATGAGGAATTTTACAAAATACATGCAAAACTGTGCATTATTTCAGCATCAAAATGCACCCTGCACAACACTTCTGAAAAGATCAGACTTCAAAATTAAAGGCCTGGGTCAAGGAGCAGACTGCTATCTTGGGAAGTGTACCAACAATGTCACTTAGCTGCTGGAAAACTAGAGAGGGAAAACATTTTTACTATACTGCCCAGCAATCTTGAGGCTAAACAAGTTATGGCTAGGCCCATAAAGTCCAAAAGTCAGCGTTACAAAGGTAGTTCTAATTAAGTCAGTGTCCAGCACAACTGTTAACAATTTAATAGCAAATATTGAAAAGTTGAAACTAATAATCCCTCCCCCCCTCAAAAAAAATCCAGAACAAAACAACATCACACTATTTAACATTAGTAAAATCAGGTTTACTTCTGTTTCTTACACAAAAGTCATTTAATGACTGAGATGACAGGAAACCAAAGAAAATCCGCACAGGCTTTCATCCTGCCTCCCAAAAAACTAACAAACACTGAAAGCAAGCATCCAAAAATCACCTCGACCTAGTATTTCCTAGTTTAGCAAAACATGCAAATAATTTTGACACTATTTTGAATTAGTTAGCATGTATTTACCATGAAATAATAAGATTTTATTTTTTTTTTCCATCTAGCAACCATGATAATGTGAAAATAGCTTAATACAACCAACATGACCTTTGTATTCCCATCTCATAAAATGTAAATTTAAAGCAACTATTCTACTAGGAAGTACAGCTTAATCTGCTACTTCAAAATACATTTCATATAGAATGAAACCGAGCAGGAAATCTCAGAAGTCATGCTTAACTGTGTCCTGGCCTTTGTTTTTGCTGTGATCACTTCCAACAGTTACCTGAACTGCTTCTACGTTTGATATTCACAAAACCCCTCTCTGGTAATTTCTAACATGTGATACCCATCTTCATTTCCAACACACCAACAACATGAAATGGAACCTCGGAAACATCTAAAGCAAAACATTGAGCGATACCAAAGAGCTGAAGCAAAAGGCAACAAAGGATTAGTCTTTGCTGTGTTGCTAATTACATTACTGAGGCACCACTGCAGCAGCAGAGTCAACAACACAATTATAAATGAAAGCAACAAGTGGAAACCCCTCAATTTTGTCTTAGACAATAAAAGCATAGTTATTAGTCTGGAGTTTGATGCATGAAGGATTCTCATGTTAAGACTGAAAATCCGTTACTGTAAAGTCTCCTGTTAAGAAGAATTTATTAAAGAAAGGAAATTTATTTTTTAAAACAATTTTCGATAACTTAAAGAACTCTTTTAGATGACTTAAAGGACTCCACCAACTGCAAAAAGCCTTTCAACGTGAGCTGTATTGAAAAAACCCCTTCATCCCAATCGAAGTTTCATTTCAGCATTCTTATAGGAACAAGATTAAGGTTACACAAAGATGTAAAATACTAGAGTGGGACAAAAAAAAAAAAATCATCATCAAATTTTGGTACCACCTGTTTTTTCTCTCTTGGGTATCTTCTGAGCCTCCTCCTGAACTCAGTAGAATTGTAAACATGGACCCACTGTATATAAAGCAGTGGGAACAAGGATTCTTTACGCACTGGCACTGACACCATCACAGTAAGAAGATGGATGTTCAACAGGCTGTATTTTTCCCTAGGATTCACTTATAACTACTTGGAATGTTAACACCATTTCATCAAGGACACGTGGTATTACTAGAAACTGAAGAAAAGCTAGATTAAAACATCTCAAATCATGCATTTACTACTGACATCTTTCAAAAGGAAAATGGAATGGCTACAACTTATGGTTTGGAAGTGAGTGACATTAAAGGCTCTTCAATTAAGCTAATTTATTATTTGTTATAGTTTATGGACAGCTTAATCTCATGTTCAACTAGATACAGTACACTATAAATTGAGGGGGAAAACAGTACTACGACAGATAGGCTTTCCATGCACTAAAATTCATCAACAGTTGCATTTATGCCAAACCACTACATGTAACTTTTTTTCCCCCCTGGCACCTGTAAGCTTCACAGGCTTAAAAAGACATTTTTGTTTGGTTTTTAAAGAAGCTCAGCCCATATTTAGGTCGAGAGTCACCGTCTGCAAAACGACTTGCATCAGTGGGAGGAATTACATAAATTCTCCTCCTGTTTGCTTCTTCAAGGTTCACATATCATGTGTCTCAGAATCAGGAGAAAAACAATGGCACAGCTATGTAGTCCACCCTCAGCCCACAATAAAAATGCACAAGAAGCAGACATGTGAGCACCCTGGTACAAGGCAGGCTCTGACTGTTCTGAGCTCATGATGCATTTCCTGCTGTCCTGTCACATGAATGGCTTTGGCCTAGGAGGCAGCCACAAATGGGAAGAACAGGTCCCACCATAATAGCAGCCCTGGGGAAACAGAGTTGGTGAGACCAGGAAGCAGCACACTCACTCCAACGTGTAGCACCTTCCAAAAATGGACATGACACAGCATGATCTGAGAGACTGGAGAGGGTGAATAATGGTGTGGTTCTGATGCCACCCCACCTCCCTTGTCCCTTCCATGTGTCTGTGGATGGTGCCTCCACCTCAGCTCTCCACCCACCAACACTCCCTGGCCGCTGTGGTGGGAGGATGACTTGCCCAGGCAAATGGAAGGAAGTGGCCTGGGACCCTTTGTAGCACAAATCCGCTCCCTCGGAGCATTTTTGTCCCACCAGTTGCTACTCATCAACTCATTGAAATGCTCAAGCTCTTACAGGAGCTCATAAAATTACAAGAAACATGTAAGACCACTCATGGAATACATGAAATGAACCCATAAGAGATTGAAATAAGAGACTATGGCTGAAAACCGATTTAAAGTGCAGCCAAATTAGCATTAAGAACCAAGAAAGCAGTGCACCTTACATACTCTTGATTTTCCATTTCAAATTGTATTTATTATTGTTCCGGTTCATTAAATATATAGATCACCATTTTAATGTCTCAGCACATCTTCTAGTTTACATTTCACAACTGCAAGTCATAATTTTTAGGAATACTACAAAACTACAGTTTAAAATTTGCTGAAGATTCAACTTTCTGCCAAAAAGCGTAAGAAAAGTCAATGTCAAAAATACAGGCACTATGATATCTTTTTTTTCCCCCCACTAATACAGACTGAAAAGCCTAGGCTTCTCTGCAGTGAAATAGATAACAAGCAGCAAGCTCACATTAACTATTTTCTCCTCAAGTATCTTTCCAGTCAAAGAGCTAAATTCTCATTCTTGCTGGAGCCTAAAATTTCTACTTGGATGCCTGAATAGGCCAAGTGTGGGGGAAAAAAAAAAAAAATCAGAAACAAACAGAAGGAAAAAATAGCAGTAAGAGGTGGTACGAAGATGGAGACTGCTGAAACATATGGAAAAAAGAAAAAAAAACCCAGCAGTTCATATAAAAGAGACACAATCCTGATTTTTATTCGAAACTGTTCCGTTAGATCTTTTAGCCACTGTACTGAAGGTGTGCAGAAGATCTTTCAATATGGAAGTTAATAACAGTCAGAATTCTGGTTAATTATATCCTATCCCACCCACTCCATAGAGGAATACAGTATCTCAAAAAATGATATCAAACCACAAGCCCCTCAAGAAAGCTTACTAGTGGCTAAAGAGAAATTTAAGTACTAAATCACCTCTTCTCTAGTTAATTTAAAAAAAAAAAAAAGAAAAATAACCCCAACAAATATTCCATTCTGTATTTGTAAAGACAAGTAAAATAATTCAGCATATCTTTAAGTAATGAAAAAAAAACGAACCCAAAATAAAATCCTCCCTACTACAGAGATTTCATTAGCAAACTGCTGTCTGCAAAGAGTAAATTCCTGCTGACTTTCACTGTGCCTGCACTGACATTTGAAGGCACTGACTACTGCGAAAAGTAAAATTAACACTCTGGAAAAACCTTAGGCTATACAACAGGTACAGCTTGCTTTACTGTGAAGTTTGTATCTTAGCAAAGGGTACAAGTAGAAAAAACTGTAACACCTGTAATAACTTTAAGACCAAATGATCTACCAAAGGGCCTTCGCAACCAACTGAGTTTGCAAGGATGGAGGAAGTTTGAATAACATCCTCCTGTAGTTTCCTACACTGTCTTCACTGACACGATACTATAAGGTCAGAAATACAGCACAATAAAAAGGCATTGAAATTTCATGTTTAATCTAGTTCCTCTGGATTAAAATTTTGCAAGAATATGCTAATCCAAGATTCTTAGTGTCTGCACAACCACCGTAAGAAATGAGCTGTTTAATTTTTCTGTATTTAAGTGTTTCAAAATATGCCATAGACAGTTTGAGTCTTCCATTTCAAATTGAAAACAAGTTTAAGTTTATGGAATGTTTCCAAGGAAACAGTATTTTGAACCAGATAAATTCAGTTTTCAGATTAATCCAGTCCTACGTGGGGGGGTGGGGGGGAGGGAAAGTCAGGCAGTTATCTTTTACAGAGCTTGAAATTGTTATCCTTGTAACATTTTGCTTGCCATTCCTAGAACATTCTAATCAGGATTCCCATTTACTGACATCCCTCCCACTTTCTGAGGCTGCAGAGTTTGTGTCTCACAACACTTCTCCCTTAGCTCTAAAGCCTTTTCACAGATAGCACTCCAATGCACTAAAACAGCTCAGGCTAAATAAACCACAGCCATAGGTGTCATGAAAACTCAAACTTAATTCTCATGATATTTGTTTCGTTTGGACAGTTTGTCCATTTTTATTTCTTCACCCACTTCATCACATACATATCACATACTACAAGATACTATCAAAACAACAGATCACTGATTGCATGGCCAGTGTTAAAAACCAGTCATAATCCAACAGGTGTCTAAAGCCTCATTAACAGTGCTTTACCAAAAAGCATCCTGATTACTTGCACAAGTTGCTGTAGTAACATTTTATTCCCGTGCAGGACATTTAGCAGAACTTACATGTGCAATATAAAGCATGCCAGGAAGATCTGCATCGGTACAACCACACCGCAGACTAAACAACCCCACTCACAGTACTGTAAACTAAGTGCTATCTGCTGAAAGATTAACGCTTTTCGAAACTTAGCTTTCATTTTTTCTTCTAGATGGCTTACCATTTCCAATTCTTGTTTTCATTCTTCTTTTTTTTTTAAAAAAAAAGCACATCTGCTTATAGGACTTTGCATTTTAAGCATACATCTTCCTCAGCTATTCTAAAAGCACTAAAGACTGTCTAGAAGTAAATAGCATTACTGTCACTTGCCTGTTGCTAGTAATTGTATTTACAAATCAATTAATGACATAAGGAATGGACAGAAATTCAAGACACTGAGAATCATCATAGAATCACAGAATGGTTTGGGATGGAAGGGACATCAAAGCTCATCTCGTTCCAACCCCCCTGCCATGGGCAGGGACACCTCCCACCAGACCAGGTTGCTCCAAGCCCCATCCAACCTGGCCTGGAACACTGCCAGGGAGGGGGCAGCCACAACTTTATTGGGCAACCTGGGCCAGTGTCTCACCACCCTCACAGGAAAGAATTTCTTCCTAATATCTATTCTAAATCTCCCCTCTTCCATTTTAAAGCCATTACCCCTCGTCCTATCACTCCATGCCCTTGTAAAAAGTCCCTCTCCCAGCTTCCTTGTAGCCCCTTCAGGTACTGGAAAACCAGGATAAAGGTGCTTTCCCCAAAAATTTGTTTTCCCTGGGAAAGCAGCAGACAAAAAGTCTCTTGTGGTGGAAGATTAAAAAAAAAAAAACAAACCACACAACAAAAAGCTGTATTTAAACTAAGTGGTCATAAGATGGTACCATGACCAAAAGTAGCATTCCCACCCAGGCACAGATGCTCATCTCTGCCCTAAGTTCCCCTCTCTTTTGCTGCCATAGCTACTCATGAAGTAACACAAACAGCCATACTGGGAATGAACCTGGCTGAAAACTAACTACAGTTACTCAGTTGGGTTTACTGTGAAGCTGACACAAACAGCCACAAACTGGGACAAGGGAAGCAAACTCAAAAAGTGTTGAGAGGCTGCTCCTCCTCATGGCCAAATCACCACAAAATCTTCAAACTACACTTTGGATTAAGAATTGTAAAGATTCAAAAACCATTGCTCTGACTGGTAATGAAGCAATTTGTTACCAGAACTAATAAGCCCAAGACTGAAATTCACATAGAAAAGGATGATCACTCAGTAAATCATACACACATAAGCTGTTCATAACAAAATAATGGAACAGTATCTTGCTTCTGAAAGCCAGGTAGCCAGTGGATAGACACCCTTGACAGCCCCCTGGAAAGTGGAACCAGAATATGCTTATGCCCAGTATGAAATGCCAACATGCGCAACCTAAGTTTACAGCAAAGCTCACAGACTCACAACCAAGACTACAGACAACTCTTCACCATTAAAGCATGCTGACGGCAACAGTACAAAGCTATCAACAGACTACAGACTTGTAGTTTACATAAACTGTGACAGTATCACGCAACTATCTTTAGTTGTGTAAGAAGGAAATGTTAACTGGTTATCTGAAATAAAATATTAACTGTGGGACTGTAAGGCAGATGCATTACTGCTTTACACAAAGCCAGAGGATCTAAATATGTAAAAGACTAGCACAAATGAACTCACTCAAAGGCATCCTAAGAAAATGGAAATCAACATTTGAGGGAGAGTGGAAAACGTCTCATTTGGATATACTTACCTAGCTAAGAGAATGGCCACCATGGTGATCATTTTTGGAAAGCGAGGGGGCAGTAAGTATTGTAACAGATTTAGATACTAAGGCTTACATCTCCAATTCACAACAAGAGGTCCGTGGGACTTAGCACACCTTTGGCAGCCTAGGAATAGGAATGAACAATGTAGTCTAATGAAGCTCCCTAGTCTAGAAATTTAGATGAAACTAAAATTAGAGAGTTGTATGCAAAAGGCGATGCAATGCCTATTTCATTTCCTTGAGTACTGTATTAAGAAATTACAGAACAAAAGCTACGTATATTACTTCTGGTTCTCAGATAGATCAATTGCAAGTGAGGACTGTGTTAATAGCTTCTAAAGGTTTCATTTAAAGCTACAACTATGTTTAGCTTCCCCAATTATATCAGAATTTTTTACAGTACCTGCTGTAATACTCTGCTTTAACTGACACATATATGTATTTATTTTTAAATTAATTGGTGATTTCAATAGATGCAGATATAATTTATTGCAGTTAATACTACTCTTCCTACCGTGCTTTCTAATCATCACCTTGGTAATCTTCTCCAAACCTACAGCCATTACTCATCTACTGTTACCATCTCCAGTCACTCACATCACTGTCTACAAAGTTCCACTTGAAGCCAAATAAAGCAAAAGAGAGTATAAAAAGAGAAAGTAAATAAATAGAAGTCCGCAGACTGCAAAAGCAGACATGAAATTAAGGAAAAAAACTGAAGGAATAAAGAACAACAAAAAATATTTACAGAGCAACATGACAGCCGGTTAGTACTTTTAACAAAAATTTTAAAATATTCAAGATAATTATTTCATATATCTGTACTGTAGCAGCACATAAAAGATCTTTGGGCTCTTCATGCCAAACACTGTACAAACACCAAGACAGTTTGTTTGTTTCAAGCTTACTACTTTTATAAACTTTTAATTGTCACTTCCCTTTCACTCAGCCATCACCATGGCCCTGGTCTGGCCCTATCACTCTCACTGAGGTATCAAAAAGCAACTTCACTCTTCATCTACTCCACAACACCAACCTCCATACAGATTTCTTACTTCCTAGTAAGCCTGCTTTTGCGCTTTCTTCAATGTGTCCATAATGCCTAGAAGTTGATGATCATGAACATCTGCAAAATTAACCTATTATGGACTTTCAAATTCTCACTCAAGACTGTTACCCTCCAAATACGTAAAGAATTTAATGACCAGCAACTGAGATACACAAAATCATATTCCAGGAGCAGTGCCACCAAGTGCTACAGCAGCACAAAAAAAATACATCTCCTAGACTAGGTTTTAAGTAAAATGTTTTTAATTATTTGAGGCAAGTTATGCGAAGTACAGTACACACGCAAGAATGCCGTTAGACTTGCTCACGTAACATAGTACATGGACTAAATACTTTAAGCTGAGTTAATTTTAAAAATATATATAAATAGTAAAGGCCACTACCAAAGGGAACCCCAAATAAACACCATTAAATTACACACTGACATTTATGAAAGTTGAAAGCTGTACTTCACCTTGCAGATAGATATCTGAGTTGCCTCAGGTAGTCTAGGATTTCTTTTAAACAGTACAATAAAATACAGCTGCAGTGCTTCTGCAGCTAGGCTCAGGCCTTGAGAATAAAATGCCTTACGGTTGCAAAAGCATCTAACTAACTGACCCTGCTAGTTACATGCTGGTCCTCTACAGATAGGGTCTTCCTGAGCTCTGTTCCCATTACTTTGCCAAATAAAGAAGAAAAAAATGGTAAAAATGTACCTGGAGCAAGCTAAGTGAAACACAACAGGCAGTAAGAAAGAACTAATAAACCCTATCCAACAGAAACTGCTTTCCATAGACCTACCTATACATCTCTGGATTAAATTCCCCAGTTTACTTATGACAGAAGAATTTATTAGTTTGAATGCAGCATAACACTGATTCACACTGAGTCCAGTCAAAGACCTCTTGGACCTGAAAACAGGGTCTACAGGTGTACACATCACATCCAGTGAGACTCCACATTTGGTTTTGGCTCTGTGTACAGTATTCCCCAGCATCCATACTATATTATTCAATGAAAAAAAATAACATCCTAGCTTATTATGCAGCTAACATTTCATAAAGTGACACTAAAAAAAAAAGCTAACAAGGCTGAAGCAAGGACGAGGCAGTATGTGCTACCATTAACTGAAGGAAGCACCCGTTCAATTTTTTAAACAATCTCAGCAGAAAACTTCACAAGTCCTAGCTATGTACACCTCAGAACCATTTAAACTACAAAACCTTGAAACACTTTATTCAAAGGTGTTTTCTACTCTGTGATTGCCCCAAGTGGCCTACTGAATTAAGAAATTACTGAAAAGCAACACAAAGATGTCTAAGGTAAAGTGTCAGGGGAGCTATGTAAAACAATATCCAGAGACACAGATACCTTTTGAAATCCATCATTTCAAAAAAAGCAAACTTCCAAACTAAGCAGGCAGAAATGCATTTCAGGAATAGACACACACATCACAAGCAAATCACAAAAAGAACATCTTCCTAACTACAAGAAGCAGGCCAATTTTATTTATTTTTTTTAAATACGTTTAAGGAATAAAAAACCCACAAAAAGCGTTCCTAAAATTGATAGCAAAACTTTACTTGAAACATTAATTTCTATCATCTCTATTTCAAAAATAATTAGGTCTTCATTCTGCCAGGGGAGGTTTACATTGGATATTAGGAAACATTTCTTCACTGGAAGGGTCAGGCACTGGCCCAGGCTGCCCAGGGCAGTGGTGGAGTCCCCAATCCCTGGAGGGATTTCAGAGCTGTGTAGATGAGGTGCTGAGGGCCATGGGGTAGTGGTGACTTGGCAGTGCTGGGTTAATGGTTGGACTTGATGATCTTAGAGGTCTGTATAACTAGGCTGTTCCATGATCCTATGAAAAGCAACTACAAACATAAAAGTTTTTCACAGCAAAGAAATCTCTCAGAGGTAACTTTTGGGAACACAGTCAAAACTCATAAATACCCCTACAATGCAGCAGCAGGAGAGGCTCTTCTTTCAAAATATATCTACACTACAATCAAAATAAAAAAAAAGTTTGAATACTATTTGACTTTCAGAACACTAGGAAAATGAAAGAAATGGCAGCAAGACAGACAAAGGTACTGCATTTCATCCAAAGTGCTATGGCATAGTTCTTTTTTCTCAAGATTTATTTTCATAACAGGACATAAGCATCCACAACATGCCTGGACAGTACTTAGGACAATGACACTCAGTCCTGATGGAACCTTGAAATAGAGCCACAGTACACACTACAGCCCATTGCAAAGAAGTATTGCTTATGGAGTCCTATGTAGGCCACACAATCAATGTCTCAGGATTACAACACACCCTCTACCAAAAGATGTGAAAGATGAAAAGTAATTAAAAGGATCTGGCAAAGACTTCATTAGCACTCCAGGACTTTCCCAGGTGGTATTCTATCTGCCTTAGTAGACTTAAAAGCATGGATAGTATCACACATGCTTCACCAGATTCATAATTCAGATAGATTCTGGGAAGCAGCAGCTGCATTTGCTCATCTTGCTCCTTCCACAAGGTGACAAATTCCCAGGCACCTATTCAGAACATTCCCCTTTATTCTTATTACTGTTCACCAACACATAGGCTTAAACATAACTTTCTGTTTTAGAATTGATATGACATCCAGGAGAAGACTGCACTGAGGAAGTAAGGTGATCTGCTGCACAGCCTAAAAACTTCCTAATATTACGTGAAAGTCTGTAAAGCCATACAGTCAAAAACCAACACCTTGAAAGGCAAGAGCAGCATAAACTATACGCACATTCAAACCCTAACTTCTCTGTCAAAAGAAAATGAGAAGATGCTATTGTGGTATTGTGTACACCGACTTGTAAACAACTAATACCACAATCATCAACTTACAACAATAAAATATCAGAGTGCAACTCCTCATGAATCATGATTTAAGCTATACAAGAAGTGGTAAAATATGAAAATAAGTTTTGATACTAAAGACATCTGTTGACTGAAAGAAAGATGATGTGCGATAGCATTTCAAGTAATAATTAATAATGCACCCGATGCTTACCCATCTCTTCCCTTACTGACAATTTTAACTTCAAAATAGTATATGCCACAGGCTGCAGGTATAGGATGTGTAGCTCGGACAGAAGCAGCATCTTTTGGAGTTTTTCCATGTCCTGAAAAACAATTGCATCCAAAACACAATTAAAAAGGTATTTTAGATAACTGCACAAGATCACTCAAAGGTATACATACTAACTACTCAAAACGGAATGCTTATGTAATGAGCAAACAACACAGTATTCTAATCAGCCTCACTTTTTACACTAGAATATTTTCTTCCAACATTAAGTTCTCATTGTAGGCACCTACATTAAGACCACACATTCCAGGAGAAGTTCTGGATATACTACTCTAAAAGGTTCTACAATTACTTGAAAGGAAACAAGGAAAATGTTTCATTGCAGGAAGTAATTGATAAATGCCCACCTGGGTTTGAAAGAACTGTACAACTTCTCAAACACACAGGGCTTATTCATTTTCATAGACTCAAACATGATATGATAGTTTAACGCTTAGTGCTTCTGAATCTTCAAGTTATGGCCGTCAGAATAAACATCAGTCATTATACAGAACATACAACTCTTAATTCATTTCCATGTTCTGAATGTTACTTCAGGACAGCATTAAATGTTACAGCCTGTAACTGAGCTAATGCTGTTCCTACTCCTTTTTCTTATGAGGCTCACAACGTATCAACTCTGCCACAAGAATGCCACGCTAAGACCAACTCTTCTGCATGTGCCACCCTCTTCACAGCCCTTTGTTCCAAAGTCAACTTGGAAGAAGGCTTTTGGCCAGATGACTTTTTTTTTTTTTTTTTTTTTAGCAGGAACCTGTTCAAGCAAGCTCAGTCTCTCCAAATCCTTCAATTATTTTATGAAAGTCACACACGGGGTCACGGGACATAGCTTAAAAATAAAGAAAGAAACAAAGAAAGAGAGAGAGCAAGGTGAAAAATAAATTGGATCCTGACAAGAGGTATTTCAGTAAGATGGCAACCAGAAGCATATTATCACTGCCATAACTCCCACAGATCCCATGCCCACTCTCCCTGTGGATCTGAGGCACGACGAAAAGAGATGACTGTTGTGAGTGTGCTGTACACGAATCACTTGGGCTGCAGCACTCCAGCCGTCATCTCCAGTCCAGCTAGCAAGAGGCTACGGCACCTGCACAGCAATTGATCTGCGTACACCAAAAAAAACCCCAACACTCCTTCCAGTGGAATTAACGCTGGAATTATTGCTCAGGCACAGATTAAACATCTCATATGCAGCAAGCTGCGTCATACAGCAAAGAAGAAAGTACAGGAAAATGACAGTGTAGCGAGGCAGAAAGATCAGGCACAGCTGACCTACGCTAGTGAACCCCCATCCACGGGGCCCTCTAGTGTAAATGGTGATCAAACAGTACACGCTTCTCTGCCTGTAGAGCCAGCACCAACCATTTCTTCCCAAATGGCACATACTCAGCCAAGGAGAGCTCTCCGTTTCACCAGGGCTGCATGTGCACCCAAAACTCTGCTAGGAGAGCACAAATTCTTCACTCATTGCAAACAGGCTTAATCGGCAAAGTTTTCCTAACATAACTAGTTTACCTCAGTGTGTAACTACCCGAAGGCAACTAGCCAACTATCTTACTTTTCTGGGCTCAAATGTATTGCTCACTTCTATAAGTCATTACTAAACATTTTACATAAAACACACAGGTTTTACAATATTAAGCTTATTACCTACCTTCTGCATGTTGTTTTCAGACGTCTCACAGGAGGGAAAAAAAAAAGTAATTGACTCCACCACACACAAGACAACATGCATGTTTCATTGTTCACCACTTTTAAGTAATTTCCTCGGGCTGTGTCAACCAAGGTAATAACCCTAGATCTTCCACAGGTTTGCTTGGTTTGCAAGTGCTGGTAGGTCACTATTTAGCTACTATGAATTAGATGACCATTCCTAAATATGCAGAAATCCTTCAGCTAAAATGCACCCAAAACTTCATGGGCAGAACATTAAACTCCTGACAGACCCCTTCAGTTCAGATAGCTCTGATTAAATGATGCATTAGTTAGAGGACGGGGTGGGGGAAAGGAGAGACACTTTCTTTTTAAATGTCCTTAGGTTTTGGCTTTAAAATAGACTGCAAAGAAGTTCCCTTGGTTACTCTATGCTCTGTGTAGTTTCAGTCTGAGTCAGTCTCCTTATTTGGGCAAGTCCTCCACATAGAAGACTACAGTAGTAGGAACGAGCCAAATATTATTGAAAATGCACATCTATTACCCAGCAGACTTTGTTTTGTGAAATCCCAATCCGAGTGTTTGGAAACAATAGCGATTTAAGGTACTCTTAGCACTTCTTCCTGCAGCTAGTCCCGCTATCCCAGCCCCTCCCCAAGCCGGGCAGCTATTTGCAAGGACATACCATGAACCAGACTGATCAGCTGATTGGGCTTTAAGAAACCTACCAGATTTTTTTTAAGCAGCAGATCAGTTCCCTGATCCAGTTCACAACACAGCCACACACAGCTGTCACACTGCAAATAAGAGGTCGGCACAGGGGCAGAAGTAACAGGATACCTTACCAATATTGCCAGACGCTTCATGTGGTGAAGCAACATACTTGGGGAAGCCGGTGCCCAAAACTACTTTCATCTCATTAAAACAGAAGACACCCTAAATTTAGAACTGCTGTCCTTTTAATATAATCTCCTATGGATACCATTTTACTAGTTGAGTATGCTGCTTTTATTTGTAGATACAGTTATTTCTAACAGCAAATTCAACAGCATCAAGCAGTTAATTACTTCCAAATATTCCAACTATCTCTACATTGTCTCAACGTGCTAGTTGAGACTTTCAGTACTACCAAGCTACACTGGGTTCCATGAGGAGTCAAGAGATACTAGTCACCAGCCAACTTTAAAACAATAAGGAGGGCTCTTTACAGAGCAGGTAGTTGAACAGCAAAATTTCTTACCAAAGGATTTTATAGATGCTAGCATTCAAGTGTACGCTGGGCAAGCTTCTAGAACAGAAATTAACTGAGAAACTGCCGTCAGCTCTGGATGTCCTTCAGCTTAGAATGGCTGAAAACTGAGAGGGGAAAACACAGATCCACTGTGGCAGGGGGGTGAGAATGAGATGATCTTTGAGGTACCTTCCAATCCAAACTATTCTGTGATTCTATATATGCCCAACATGTTTTTAGATTTTTCTGTAGGCACTCACTTATGGCCACTGTCACCAACAGGACACCCGGGTGGCCCGTTAGCTTGGCATTCTATACTGCTGCCACGTTCTTTGGTTATCGGAATCCCCACTTGCTTGCTTGTGAATAAAAAGGAACTTTTACACTCAACTCTGAACTCCTGAATCGGAGGTTCCAAAGGCCTGAAGTAGATCACATGAACACTGCACTATGTTCCCTAAAACAGACTCCATTTCACAGTTGCAAGCTATAAAGTATTTAAAAGAATACTCTTAAGCCATGTGTTATTTAACACTAACATTTAGTTATTTTCAGCATTAAAAAGAGAATTCTATTAATAGGTGCAGCAAGGCAGAGAAGTGAAATAGGTATACAAAGCTTGAACTTTACACTGTAAGCCAGATCATAGGAAAGTTCAATTACCAGAACTGTTTTCCATTGGGTTTTCATTAAAAGTGTAAAACAACCATGAGTCAACCACACTTAAGGTGTAAAGCTTTGATTTATTTTTTAAGCAGTCACTCACACTGATGATTTTTACTAAAAGTAGTTTCATCAGTCCTTTAGCAAAATTAAATTGAAATTAATCTAAATTTAAATTCTATTTACTTGAAAAAAAAAGCCAATTCATATAAAACCATTTTTGAAGAAGCCATTTCAGCGTTCAAAAATATAACCTTTGAACCTAAATCTAAGTGCATAAAGCCTATGCAAATAGTCCAAAAGAAGTCTACGGGAGTGTCTAGCTAGACAAAAGCAAGTGTGTTTATACAGTTTAAATCCTTAAATGAAGTTTACATAAGCTGAACTGCAGTTATTTCCAACAGGTGGTTCAATGAATTGCTCACACTGCCAAAAATAAAATAATTGAGGCCTAATCATCTGTTGAATTTATTAGGGAGTTTCACTGAGAGAAGGATATTACTGATTTTACTTCAACTTTTTCCCTAATTTACAAAAGCAAGACATCTCAGAGCTACAAAGGTGTCCAAACCAGGCATACTGTACTGTACTGAATGTACTTCAAGCATTTTCTACCACAAAAATTGATATCACCCTTGCATCACCGAGTGACAACACAGAACTATTACTAGAGAATCCTCTTCTGTTTGTTACAGAAATTGGGATGCATAGTTTGACCTGAAAAATAAAATAATCTTTTTGTTGTTTTGTTGGGGTTTTTTAAGCTTGGCACTAGAGACAGTTCAAAGGCAACTGCATTGTAAATACATGTCTGGCTAAGATTTCCTGGCCTGTGACACATTAGAACAAGTTCACGCAATGGCAGCTTACTCAAAATTGCATAACTTTCCTCAGCTTGTTTTGGACAATCGTCACAAGACTAACTTAAGTGAAGTTACTACAGGACTTTCCATGATTTTATCACCAGGGATTTAGTCTGTTTACCTAATTTCTGTATATAGTTCCTTTCATGGTTACATTCTGCATTGAGTCTGTATTTTTGTCTCCTTACACTACACAGCATAGATTATTATCTACTGGAAACTGAACCTGTCTGTCTAGTGGAAAGTTCCTATTACATACAGCATTTATGAAATCCCTGTTTTTCACCAAGATCCATGTGTTAATTACAAATATTTTAGAAATACATAGGAATATTTTTAAAGATGTCTTACTTTAATAGCTACATATTTTGTGCAGTAACTGCTTTACACGTAGCATACACTTGCCTGAACCCTTATGCTTTCTTTATCACTTACCTACAGCTCAGAGCTGCTAATATTACAATTGAGTGAAATAACAGAATTTTTTTTTTTTATGTTTCCCTTACATAGATATACCATGAACAACAGTCACTAGGACACTGTTAGCTTTCTATCAGCTTGCACAGCTGTACGTCTGTCCATCTAAACACCAAAAATACCCTTGGATATACAGTCTTTGATATATTACAGTATCACTGATGTCAATGTAGATGTATTTCATATTCAGATTTTGACAAAGCTTCCTAATCAGGAGTCATAGAAGTGTAACAGAACAGCTCACTGCACAAAGACATGAGCCTGCTCTGGTAAACAACACGCCAGCCAATGCATCTTCCCTTCAACCATCTCCCCATGTACCTTTTCCTTTTAAGTAATACTATGATTCTGCAGCATAACACAAAAGAGCACTGACCCTCGGGTTTTGCTGACCCCCAACAAAATTTAAAGACCTGATGTCCTGATGCTAGACTTGTACTCCTTTTTTTTTTTAAACCTCCATGATTGATCAATGCCTTGTTTTGTGGCAGGTTTGATTTTTAAGCTCTCTCTAGGATGCTTGCAAAAAGCTTCAGGTCCAGAAATGCAGTGCACAAAATATCACAGCTGCAATGGGGAGAAAGAGGCATCTACTACAGCTCACGTTTCCACACAAGTTGTCCACTGGTATGCAAGAAAATTAAAGGAATCTTCAAAATTACATAGAGAGAACCAGCATTCCTCTCACAAACCAATGGAACAAAAATATCACTGCTCACAATATATCAGCATATTAAAACTATAAAGGTAGTTATATGAGAAAATGCCTTGGAAAGCTTTTGCTCCAATTACTCTCCCCACACATTTTTTCAGAGGCAAGTATCCCCAACACATCCAGGGTGGAAGGAAAGCACTGATGTTACCAGTTTCTGCCTCTGATCAGTCACAGACTGGAGGAAATCACTTGAGAAAAGAAAAGCAGTTCTATAGGCAGAAACCTACAGAGGTAGCAGAGGAAACTTAACTATGTGTACAAGGTACCTGTACTACAGTAATAAAAAACAGCAAGAACTGCTTTTGATCACTGGCTTCTTTGGACAGACCTCTCCTCTCTCCCTCCTGGGAGTATTGTGGTCAAGAACACAACAGATCTTTATCCACGCTCAATGTGCGATTCAAATTCCGTTTTAACACAACTTCTTCCACAACCACTTAGATAACTTTAGAAGCACAGAGAGAGTGCTTCACAGCCCTATTCTTAGGACTGAAGGATCCAGGAGGGAGAAATGGCAGCAGATGTTTTAGTGTTTTTACCCCCGGATCTCAGGTAGGAATGCCCTGATACCAATCATTGCTCAGCCCAGTTAGTAACTCCAGATGCCAGGCTGCTAACATAGACAGTCACCTCCATTAAATTACCAGGAAGAAAAGATGGGCCACTTAAAGAGGCCAGTCACTCCCATTTGCAGTTAGGAGAAAAAAAAAATGTATATGTGTTATATGGGCACTGACCCCCTCCAGAGTCTTCTGGACTAATCTAAGAACTCTTCCACCTTCATCACTTACTATTCTTTAAGACCTAGAGTAAAAGTATTTTATTATTATAACCTACTAACCTGTGCTTTATGACTTCTGGCAGAGTACCCACCGTATTTCCTATGCTACCTAAACGTCAGAAACATGCAGAGCCTCTTGTAATTTCTTTGAGGTAATTAATTTCCTTTTTTTTTTTAAACACTAAGGCAAAGGAAAGAAGTGAGGAAAAACAGAGGGAGCATAAAGAAAGCTTGAAAATACACTTCTACAGAGAGGTTCTATCTCTAAATTCTAGTTCACAAGCTAAAAGAGTTGATCACAGCAAAACAAACAAGCAGAAATGGCCATAAAGCTATGATCATCATCTAAAATAAACCAACCCACCACTTTGCTACTAAGCACCAGAAAATACAAAATGCTTCTAAAAATACAAGGTCATAAAACACTGAACAAAAGCCAGGAAATTCAAAGTTGGGTATTAAATAACATGTCCTTAAATCACTTGGTGCCTCCCAGAAACCTGCTCTACAGTCATCAACCTCCTTTATTATCTCTGTATGGTGCACTAAACTAAGCATTTTTAACAGAGTATTTTGTGTGTGATAATAAAGCCTCTCTACTAAAAAAATCTCTGAGAATACATTTAATCCTTTCATGGCAGCCAAATGCTGCCATGTGTTTGTGTCTCTGTTTCCCTCCTCCGATTAAACAGTAACGTGTTTATCAAGATTTCCCTTGAATTTCTCCTCTCTGAACTCCGGGAAAGGGTAACTGCAAGGCTGTTTTCCCCCCTCCCATTATGTCCGTTTGGCTGTGGACTGACAAAAGATCCAGTTCTTCACAGCCGACTCCAAAGGGGTTTGGAATCCAGAGCACTCCTGTGGTGGGACTGGGGCCTGGAACACCAGATGTGGCTGTGCTTTTCCAGGTCAGAGCGTACCCTTACGCTTCCAGGTTATATGACATTTCATAACAATCCACACAAGTTTTTCCTCCTGCCACCTCTGGCCGATTTATACGAGCACATTTGTGATTTTTCGCTTTGCTTCGGAGATCGCTAACTTTAACTCCGAAACGTGAGGTGCAGAGTTCTAAAATCACCTTTATTGATATATGTCCTACTGTCACCCCTCCCCTCAGACCGATCTGCGGTGGGTACAATAGCTGGGTAAGGCTGGGATCGGTGACTTTTAATTCCATTTTTTAACAGTTTAAAAACAAACCGTGTTTTTCTCTGTCATTTCCGTGTTTAACAGCTTAACCCTTCCTGCTCTTCACTCCATTTAACCCTTGCTCTTCTCTAGAGGAGGAAAAAAAAGCCACTGATGTTATTTCCTCGCTCGTTACCATGAGCGGGACACGTCATGGCGAGTCTCCTTTCTTCTCCTGCCTCAGACCCACACCTCCTGGCGACACCTGAACCCACGGGGGGAGCTGACATAATGCCCACACCGGAGGCAGGAGGCGGCGGCGGGGGCTGCCCCTGTCCCCGTCCCCCTCCCCGCCACAGGAGCGGGGGGAGGGAACGAAGGAAAATGAAGCTGAAATAAGGAAAAACAAGAGCCTCCTCTCCAGGCTGCTGGCGATCCGGGGGATGAGGAAACAGAGCAGGAGAAGAAAGAGGGAGGGCCCGGCGGAGGGGTCGGCTCCGGCCCAGGGGGGGTCCCGCGGGGCAGGGGGGTGGCGGCGGCGCGGAACGGCCCTCACCTTTGTAGTGCACCCGCAGGTTGTTCTGGGAGAGGCCGATGTAACTGAATTTGTCCTTCGGGCTCCAGGAGCGGGGCAGCGGCGTCTCCTGCTCGTCCACAGCCGGGTACAGCCTCTTCAGCCGCCGCTTCAGCTCCTTCTCCTGCTCGTTCAGGGCCGGGTCGCCGTGAGGGAACGGCGCCGGGGCGCTCGTCCCCCCCCCGCCGCCGCTGCTGCTCCCCGCCGGCAGGCCCAGCGCCGCGCCGGTACCGCCGCCTCCCGTCGCCGCGGGCCCGCTGCCGGCGGCGGGTGGCGGCGGCGCAGCGGTGGCCGGCGGCGGTGGCGGGTGGAGCAGGAGCGCGGCGGCGGCAGCAGAGAGGATCTGCGGCGCCGGCGGGGGACCGGCGGCCGCCAAGGGGAGCTGCGGCGGCGGCGGCGACTGTTGTTGCTGCTGCCCGGACATCCCGGCTCCGGCCTCCTCCTCCGCCGCCACCTCCTGCTGTCGCGACTGTCACCGAACGGGCCCGGGGCGGAGCGACGGGCAGGCCCGGGCGCTGCGGAGCGAGGCGGCCGGCGGCGGCTCCGGCCGGCGGGTCACCCCTAACCGGAGCGTCTCAGAAGGGGGCAGGGTGAGGGGGGAGGGGGCGATGACGACGGCGGCCGGTGAGCTGCCCGATGGAGGCACGGGACGTCGCGGAGCCGGGCCGAGGGAGCGAGCGGCGCCGGGCGGAAGCGAGGCGGGCGGAGAGCGCGCGCCAGGCGCCGCGGCAGGGCTGGCTCTTCCCCCCCGCCCCGCCCCCGCCCGGCTCGCGTGCGCGCGCTCCGTCCAGCCCCGGCGCGAGGCGCTGCCGTGCGTCCCCCAGTCAGCTGAGCCCGCGTCTCGGCCCCGCCCTCCCTTCCTCCGCCCGCCCTGGCGGCGGCGCGAGGGCGGGGAGAAGGGGCGGGGCCTCCGCTCGTCGTCGGGCGCGAGGTTGGCGGGGCGTGCGGTGGGCACCGAGGCGCGAGGGCGGCTGAGCGCTGATGGAAAGCGGGGGGGGCGGGGGGTAAGGGAGGCGCGGCGGCTGCTTGTGCTGCCGTGGGTGATGCGGAGGGAGCAAACAGATGGGAACGGGCCGACCTCACGCCAAGGGGCGGCTGGGGGGCTGCCGCCTGTCAGGCCCGGCCCGGCGGCAACGGGAGGTGCCGGCGAGAGCAGGGCAGGGCGGCCTAGGGGAGACGGGAACACCTCAGCCTGCCGGGACAGGAGGACCAGCTCCTGGGGGCTGTGCTTGGGGGTTTTCTCCTCCTTTGGTTTATGCTTCGGGGGGTATTTTTGCCTATACTTAATGTCGTGGATTAGTAAATAGTTGCCTGCACTGACACTTTCACGTGGCAGCAATGAAAGGGCCAACGTGACTTTGAGAGCACTGGGAGAGGGAAGGGGACTTTACAGGCAGGGCTGGAAATGCTGAGCCCTTCACAAAGCATTTCCAGCTGCCGGTGTGTTGGAGAACGAGTCCGGCAGCAGGAAATAGAGGAGGTTAATTATGCTTCACCTGGGTGAAATGGTCGGTGAGGTAATGCAGGTGTGACTCGCACAAAGGCTGGTGAGAAGCTAAACGTTTCTCGCCTATGGTCACCAAAATATCCTGTCACACGCGGCCGCTCCATGACGTCTAGTATGGCTGCACGAAATGCACTTGCCTAAAAATACCCTATGAAAAGCAGCTGCACACGACACAAGCGTAGAAATGCCTGGGGTGGATGTCGAAACGCATTCTGAATCGTGCCCGAGGGTCAGTTACCCTGGCACCGGGAGACTGTCTCCCACTAGATTGCTTTCTAATATCTAGGTGTCGTTATAAACCATGAGGCTTAGTAGTCTGGAGTTCAAGAAAAAACAACAGTTATTTGGCTAACAAATTTTGGAGGATGTATTTGTCATGTTCAGAAGTGTAGTTTTGACAACTCTTTTTTTTTTTTTTTTGAATTTCAGTCTGGGGGATATATTTGTTAGGTTCATGAGTGCAGATGTATCTTCAGTCTTGAATTTCAATAAATTTTTTGCCATAGCTACTTCCCAAGTCGTGGCTTACTTGGCATTCATGCAAAGATATTGCCTGTCACCCATTTTGAGATTGCCACCATCCACTTCCTATTTCTTGTACAATAAGACAGGAGAGCAGGTGTTTCCGCGCTTAATTCTTGACATTATTCCCTACCCTGATTGCTTTTGTCCTGTCGTTTACTACCTTCCTAGGAGAAATAATCCAAATCTATCAAAACGTTGGTTTTTATAAAAGCCTTTTGCCCTGAACACGCCTGCAGACAGACTCGTCCACATCGCTTTTTCTGAGGTAGGATATGCTGTAGACTATGCCAATAAATTCTTTTATGTAGAGGTATTCTAATACTCAGAATTAACCGATGTGTTGTTTATTCCTCCTGTGTCCTATTAGCTTATTTGTTTTCTGACTACAGCTTTATGAGGATTAGAGAGAGCACACAGATATTTACATAAATGCTCAGTTTCTGCTTTCCAGTTGATGTAAATGAATTGGAACTTGTCAGATTTAGAAGCAGGACTCATGTTCCTCTCTAACCTGTTATTTTGCATTTTCAGTATTGAACTTATTTCACGTTTACATGATCCACTCTATTTCTTTAGGACTTCCTTATCATTATGGTCCCTTCTTGTCTTACTTAACTGAAAGAATTGTGACAGCTGCAAATTTTACTATCTCACAATACAGTCCTCTTTCTAGATCAGTGGTAAATACAGCAACGATTCGAGGCTTGCCACGGCGCCCTGAAGCAGGCTGGTGTTAACCTTCCACCGTCACAGAAACTCACTGTTGAATTCTGCTCTTTGTTTTCCATCTCTAGTTTTCGAGCTGCGATAGTACTTTTCTTCTTGCCCAGGGATTACTTAGCTGCTTGAGTCGTCTCTGGCTTAGGGATTCAATCAAAGGCCTTTTGAAACACTGTAAAACATGAACTAGTAAAAAAAAAAATATCTCTGGTTTTTGGGTGGGGTAGGGTTTTTTTGGTGCTTTCAAAGAATTTTAATAGATGGATCAGCCAGAAATTGCTTTGCAGGAGAGCATAGTTAGGCTTAATTTCATATGCAGATATTTTCTTCTGTATGCTTGATTTTTATTTATGTTTACTTTTAGTGACCATTTCAACCAAAGAAAATGCAATCCAAGCATTCCAGCAACTGAGGGTATTTGTTTAGCTTCCTTTTGGACGTATCAACAGGGTGTCAACATGTCAGACACAGGTTTTAATGTGAGTGGAAGTGATCGGTTCCTCTGGGCAGATGTGCTGCGTGGACATCAGCTTGCTGTTGGTACGCCCATTCACTCTTCTCAGGGAACCCAGAGCTGTAGGAGAGGGGAGAGCAGCCCCTGACTGACACCCTCCAGGCAGCATTGGTAAGGATAATCTCCTGATTGCACAAGCACATCCTCTTCTCACAATGGAGCATTCTGCATGGCCTCGATGTTGCTGAGGCTCATTTAACTCCTGGATCCTGCATTGGCTGCTCTCTGTGTTTTCCTGAAGAGTGAGTCAGTGGGCTATGGCCATCTGTGCCGGCGATGCCGAATGCATTCTTTCTGTCTGTCGTCAAGAAGCAGAAGCAGGATTTTCCTTGGAAGCCTGTTTCTGTACATGTCCTTCGTCCCCCCTGTAGGACCAAGCCCCCTAGTTACACATGAATTCAGTACGTGTGCTACGGCTGCCAGCATGACAAATTTCCAGCCACTTTCTCTCTGACATCTAATGTCTCCCTTTTATAGTGATGGTAACCCTTTGCTGTTCTTTGGTCGGTATTTCTCCTGCTTAAGTTTTTCTGATGCATAGTTTCTTTGTAACTGTTTTGGAATTAATTTGCCCTGCTTCCAGAAGCTGCTTGGAAATCAGCAGTGTGTTATTTATTGTTGTACCTACGGTGCTGAGTTACTGGTCCTAATAAGAAAAGAAAATCACTAAGAAGTAAGCTGTGATATTTCAACAATGTTAAGGATAGATCTCTTCAAACTACCTGGAGGGTTTTTGTGCTGAGCTATTTTTTTTTTGCTATTTGGGCTATTTTTTAAATTTAATTGCTCACCTACAGGATAGGCTTGATGAACTGACAAATGAAAGACTTGCCAAAACGAATCACGTATGAATTATAGGCCATCATCAGTTATTAACTTGGTTGAATCAAATGGTAATCAAGTTGCAATTTACAGTATTACTATATTGCTGCTCACACGTAACACGGTGCTTCTGCTTTTATAAAACTGAGCCATCCGCTAATAAAAATAATTTTGGTGTATGAGTCAACTCTAGCCATGCCTATCTTAGACCAAGAGTGATTAGAAATCTCTCTTGTTTGCCAATGCTTCAGTTGTGGTATTTATATATATATATATATAAAACAATATATAGGGAGAGATACAGATACATATCTATTTAGTTTTGGTACTTGAAGAGCAGCATGTGTACACAGCGGGAGCAGGCTTGTTCTCTGTATTCTCTTCTTACCTTTCTGGTATGTACATGGGCACTGTGATCTATGGGGACCCCAAGTTTTATAGAAGTATGATCCACTCTTTGTACAAAATCTTACCAAACTTAATCTCAATAGTCCAATTTCTTTCAATTTCTGTGCATTTTGTTAATGACCTTAAAGTTTATTCATAGTTAACTCCATGTTTTTCTTCCAAAGTTATTATTCATAGCTCTTTACCATATCCTCTTTCCACACCGAGAAACAACTATTTTGATTGTTTTCTGGTGCATAGGGTGGGGTTTTTTTAAAAGGCAGTTTAAGGAGAACTGAAAATCTGTTCAGTGGGATAGATCATAAATAGAAGATTTTATAGTCTCTGCTGTCAGGGCTACTGTACAAGCATCGTATTCTAACTAAAATGTCAAAATGAGCACAGAAATAAAATGCCCTCCGAGCTGAATAGAATGTGTTTTATTCACAAGACAAATTTATGCAGAGGCGGGATAGAAAGTAGGAGGAGACATATTGGTTTATTCCTTTCGTGAAACAGATATCAAACCATAACACTATTAGAGAAGTAATTCTCAGCTAGTGGGTCAAGTTCTGTTTCTGAGTCACTGTGAGTTTCTGCCGAAGGTGGAAGCAAGTTGGCATTGTTTACATGTTGAAATATAAGGAAAACCATTGAAGACTGACTGAAAAAAAATCCGAGTAGCCAGAATTTCTACAGTAAAAGAGTTTGTTTGGCCAGATCAGCCTGGACTAAAAAATCCCTTTGTGGTATGTAACTAGGTGAAGTGAAGTTGAAGGACAGGAAAAGAAGAAATGAAAGGAGAAAACAGCTGTTCATGCAGTCTCCTTGGACTAAGGGGCTGAAGCACTCCGCGCTCCTTTTCCCCTCGCCCTCGCTGGGTGCATGGGCAGGCTGCCTCCTGCCAGAGGCTGGATGAATTCCAGCACCCTTGTAACTAACAGGGGGGCAGGGGGGTCACAAAACTGCTGACTCTGGGAACTGCCATGTGGCCGAGCACCCTAAGACATCCTCAGTATGATGTTTAGGATGGAAATTTCCAAGTGACGCGCTTTCAGTAAACATTTTAAAGTTCCCCTGGCAAACCAGGCCGTGTTTTGTTTCCAGTCCGTGCATTGGTAGGGTGCCCATTACCATAGATGAGCAAGCTCAAAGACTGCAGGCTTTCAGAAACACATGGGATGTGTCAAGCTGACCCACTTCTTGAAAGCCAGGCTAGGCCTTTGTGAAGTGTCCTGTACTCGTTAGATGTTAGGATGTCAAGAATGTTTAAGTCACCACTGACAGGATAATTATTGTTATGTGTTTATAGAGGTGGGAGGGCCCTGAGGGAAAGGAGGCCAAAAAGGAGAATCAGGAAGTGAGATGAGTAAGGCTCAGGAATTGCACGCAGATGGAGTTCTGTCGTGCTTTTTTCTTTAGCTTGCTAGGCTCATCGGTAAAATAGATGTTTACATATGAGAAACTATTTTTTCCTGTTTGCATCTCTCACACCTACAAAATCAAATGTGCCATGTGTGAATCTCAGTGGCAGAAGTAGATTTTAAATGGCCTTCAGGAACATGAAACTGTCAGGTGAAAACAGAGTTTTAATCATTTTTAGTTATTGTATCTGCTCCCAGTCCTACTGCCAATCTGTAGTTTGCCTCTTCCAAATCTCTTCCAGGGAAACAGGTTAGCATGAAATCCTGAGTATCTGCTGAAATCTGAAATTTGCTGCCCATGTTAGATAGTAGTATTTTACTGTACAGGGCTGATCCTTATGTTATAATTTATTGAATACATTAAATATACCAGTGGCCTGTAAGATGTACAGACAGTTGCCTCCTTTTATTTTAAGAGTACAAAACCATGCATCTACAAAGCACACCATCTGACAAAATGGAAAAATATTTTTCTACCTTTGTTCAGTTCCAGTAACCTTGGAGAATACTTGCGTGACAGAGTGATTAAAATATTTCAAACAAGGTCATGATTTTGCACATGATTGTTCTGAAGATTAACTTGCCATTATATATGTTGTCATGATTGCAATGTATATGCTCAGAAGCATGGAGGAAGAGTAGCTTCCTGTTCTATTATTATTATTGTTATTATTATTATCAGCAATTATTGTTGTTTGCCAAGCCACGCCTATGCTAACCTCTGTCATCAACAATATTGTTTAATCAACTTAAAAATGACTGACTCTTATCTACTTGGCAACTTCTTTTAACTTACCTTATGAACTTACCTGTGTGAGGATGCTACAGAGTATGATACGAAAATCTGTACTATATAAAAGCCACTTGGAAGTCTCTTAACAATGAAGTCAGTTTTCCTTTCTAGGAATCAAAATGCTGAGAAAGACAGAGATTATCTGACCTCTTCTCTTCTCCATGGCTGGACCAGCTACCTTGTGAGTGTTCCTGACAGGCATGTGCTTAACCTCTTCTTAAAACCTCCTGCAACTGATACTCCAGCAGGTTTCTCTTGGTTTTGGCTAGTGACTATGTAAGGGAATGCCTGAGTAGTTTGAAAATGTGTATTTAATTTGGATAGTCTGAAAACTAAATGGAATACAAGCATTTCTGTTGCTTTAAAAAAAACCCCACAACAGTGCTTTTTGAAGCATAAAATTTAAGTTTTGATCCAGATTTGCATTGCCACAGTAAATGTTCAAAACTCATGAGTCAGTGCCCCCTCACAAATGAAATTGGCTTTAAAACCCATTTTCTTAAAAATAAGACATTTAGAGAGGACGGGTAGGTAGGTGGTTGGTTATTTTCCATCTGTTTCTGAGCTTTTGGGAGACCTTCCTTTCATATTTACAAGCTTTTGCCATACAGAAGAATTAAAAACTTGCTTAAAAAATCTAAAAGCTGGGATTCTTACTGCAACCCTTTGACTTTGGCAGCTGAAAGAAGTATGGAAGGATTTGCAATGATAAAAATCAGCACCACGTGATTTAACCTGACAGCATTCTTACCCCTTCTCAGTGTTACAGCTTCGTAGAGGAACAAACAGTAACCTGTGTATACAGATCCCCTCATATTTAGTATTCTTGGTATTTTTTGAGAAAGACTGAGAAAAAGTGAGGAGAGCAAATCTTTTCCATATCACAAAGCTCTCCTGGCATTCCACTCTATATTGCTGACGTCGGATCTCTTTTCTGTTTCTTAAGGTAATTAAAGTAATAATGCTTGTTAATAGGCAAATACTGTCTGGACTCCCAGGCCCCCAGAGGGAGCGTCGTGGTAGGGGGGAATTTATTTTTAAACATAAAGATTGCAGGAAACTCCAATTCAGTGTTGTCATGGTTTTGTCACACTTGGCTAGTTCTTGGTAATTAAAGGAAGGTTTTGATAAACAAGTAGTTTGCTTAATTTTAATGGTCAGTGGTTAGGAGTTCTCACTTGATAGGGACTCCTTATTTCTTCTAGTGAATATGTTATGTTGTTGACGTGCCAAGCAACTGAACTCTGTGAATGCAAACACCTCCTTTTATATAGTGCCTTGCAGTTAGCTGCCGGACTTGTTGAGAATGCAGTTCTAGCAACTTGCGAGTGTTCTCAAGTCCCACATTAAATTCATATGGCAGGTAGCACTTAGCCCCAGCTCCAAACTAACCCTTACAAAAGTGCACTCTATAGGAGGCCATATGTTGTAGAGAAGGTCATTGCTTCTCTCTAACAATAACCCAAAAGCATGAAGTTGTATTGGAGAACCAGCTCACTAGTGAGAACAATATGAAAATCCTATCCTTAGCTCAGTTAAGTCAATCTTTTCTTGTTTGCTCCACCAACCTGCCTGGATTTTTAGATGAGGGGTCATGCTGAAAAAAGCTCATTTGAGACTCTGAGAAGCCTGAAAATGCATTTCTAAAAGTTGTTGCCAGCCCGCAGAAAGGTACGAACTGGTGCTTAGACAGACACGTTTCAGTTCCGATTGACATACGGCTCCTGGGCCACACAGGCCCCTCAGCCAGCGAGTGACACACTGTGCAAATGTACCAGAAGCTGTCAAGCACTACAATTTCTTTCTGCGGAAGGCTTGCACTGGTCATGGATCAGCTGGCGGTGAGCTTCACTGGGAACAAAGCTGGTACGCCCAGTAAGAGTGTTCTGAAGCAGGAATCGCTTCACTGACCAGTGTGTTAGGTATCTCACCTAAGTTCTCACCTCAGTTCTGTCAGTGGTTAATGGAGAAACACAGGTACCTGGAGGACATCCCTCCCATTCTAGCACATTTGACAAAGACTACCAGGATACAGCTGTAGTCAGAGGGAAAGAATTAAAGCTGCAAAGCTTAATCCAAATTAATGTGTTTCTTATTATTATGGGTGCTTGACTTTGAAACCTTTATAATATTCTTTCAGTATTTTACAAGCATGAGATACTTTTAACTCACTGTATGGGAAATTTAAATCTATGCCATTTTACATAGTATAATTTGTGGGGGATTATTTGCTTTTAGTGATTCCTTTTAGTACATATTTGGCTTCTAGAGACAGTAGGTTGTTCAAAGCACGCTTTTGCTCTCTATAGCCTCTGCCTGCAGCATCAGTTCCTTTATTTGACACAGATCAGCACAAGGGTCTTAACCTGGTCCTGTGTGAGCTGTTGGGTACCACCAGAAGCCTCCTGACTGTCCTGGTGTTGCTGGGACATGCCTGGTCAGCACAGGGCCAAGCTGTGTGAGCAGCCCAACCTGGCACACAAGTGGCCCAGCAGGAAAAAGCAGCAGAGGAAATAGGTTGTCTCCCCATCCCACTTTCCTGCCTGAGCTTTATGTCTCAGCAAGGAGAATGAGAGGTAGCACTGGATGAATGCTGAGGAGATGGGACCAAAAGCTGCCAAAGATGCAGCACAGCTGAAGTGAGATGTGACTCAGTGACATGTCATCACTGGCTCCTAGGAAGAGGTGAGACAGAGCTTGGGCAAGAGGAAATACACTTGCAAAATTAAACACTCATAGTAAAAATAGCCTCTTCACCTCAGTTACTGACATCTCTGTTTTCACCACTAATCCAGGAATTGCTGTATGTAGCATGAGACATTAATGCTGGCCCTAATTCTGTTGACTGCCCTTCTTCTCTACGATAAGATTTGACCTTTTACAGACTTGCTACTTCTTTGCAGCATTTTCTCTCTACCCTCCAAACCTCAGTCTGCTTTCTGCATTGAACTTTGCTGCTCTGTATCCTTTCATCTCTTTTTATGCAGAAGTAAAAGTTCCTTGTGGGCAGAGAAGCTTATTTGTCTGCTAGAATTTATCCACTGTATGGGAATCGCATAGTTATATAAAGCAGTAATGCTATTAATAGTAGAGAAGGCAGCAACTTCTCTTTCAAACTTTTAATACAAACTCTATCAATTTAAATGGAAGCACGATCCATAATTGAAGTGGCACAGTCTTATGTACAGAAGGAATATTGAATCACAGTGAAAAATGCAGGAAAAGGATGTATTATAACCACGTCTACCCACAGAGAATATAAATGCAGCCACACAAATCTTTTAAATGTTCCTTGGTCAGGCATGTGCTTACAGCCTGGTATTGGCTCAGGCAGGATTGACCTGAACTGGAAGACAAAACCAGCAAACATTGCTGGGACAACAGTGCAGGAAAAGTTTAAGAACACCCTCCCAGCCCCGCTGTAACAAGGAACTACTCTTTCCTCATTAACCAGCAGCTGGTAACAAACGTGTGTGAAAGCAGCAGTTAAAAATTGGCCAGCAAGAAGTGCCAAGCGATGGTTATCTGAGCTCGTGTTTCTGTCTCTGGCAACCAAGAGTTCTCTGCGTTTCTGAAGAAATGAATGCTAACGATGACATATCCAGCAACATCTTCTCAAGAGGTGGTACTTAAGAGGGACAGCAACGTTGCCTGAAAGACAACTCCTCTTCCTATTAATATGGGTCCTAAAAGCAGGGGAAGCTAGGAAGAGGAGGAAGGGTTGTGGATAACTAGAATTAGCCCTGTACTTTATCAAATTCTGTATAGTTTCTAAGGCTGTTCAAGAATGACCTTTAATTTAGAACTGAGAAAAAAGGACACACTGTACAGGTATAATATCTAGCCTCCAGTGCTTAGCGCAGAACTTACAAAGCATGGTAGGAAGGGGCCAGGTATCTACTGCTGTACTGAATACAAAGATATTGTCAAATTAACAAGGCCTGAATTGTTATTCTATTTATTTACTTATCATTAAGTGATATAACATTCTCTTCCACATCCTGAAGGTCATTGCCACAGTATATTTATTTTGGCTTCTCAGTGATGTCAAACATCCAATACTGTGCCTTCTACAAACACATACACAAAAAAAAATAATCACTAATTCATGCCAAGAACACAGCAAAGTGTAACCAAGCTACATATGGTTTGACTGTGGTAAAATGTCTGCACCCTGCCTACACTACAGGTGTAGCTCTACTGGAAGAAATACTCCAACTATGTTTCAAGGGTTGGATAAAGTCCTCCTGAGGGAACTTGAGGAGTGCCTGGTAGAAGAGCTGTCCTCAGCTGGCTCCAGCTTGATTCCTCTATCTCATATCCTGTGCCTTAAATGAGCGTTACATTCATTGTTGTGGTGCACGATTCCGATCCACTTACATGTTTTCCTCCCACAATTATGAAGCAGTAAGGAAAACAATTTGACCAACAGTGCTTTAGTTACAAAATCAACAGATGCACAAGATGAATTATTGAATTTAGCATTGCAAGATGATATCCTTAAAATAAACATTAACATATTAGGCACTGCACAGTTTTGTCTTTGTTTACTGGGGCTCAGGTGATGGACAAAGCATCGACTCTAATGCTGCAAAAATCTCTGACCAGCAGTTCCAAAACAAATGTCCTAGTCCTGGTCCCCCAGTCTCCCTTGTGCCAGTAAGATTCTGAACTGCCTCCGATTCTCACTGGAAAGTCAAGCTTCACCTTAGTGCACAGCATATCAGATGTCAAAGCCAGGGCCTTGTATGTGAACAGGATTGGAGGTGTTCGCTGCTCAGGGGCACACAATGTTTGATCTACACAGTGCGTAACTGAGGAAATAAACGTGAGGTCATAAAGCAAAGGAAAGCCAGTAGTAATGTGACTAATCCCCCTTTTCAGGGGGATTTTTTGATATATAGTTGAACTCCAAATGTGAACTTCAGAGGTAAAATACACTGATTACTGTACAAGGTTACTACAGTATCACAATTATATACGTTATGGAATTGAAAGAACCTTTCCTATAGTTGATGCCATTTAAGAAAATTTATTTAGTACTAAATTGAATTTACTTTTTTAAGAGAAGATCATGCATAAGAGTGAAATAGGAAACATCTTTTTAAAGTGAACTCATGTATTTCTAGCACAATTACTTGGCTGTTGTGCTTGCATCTCTTTAGAGACGCCTCTATCTGATGACATGAAAGTCACTGCAAGATTTAATCTGGCTGTTGGGTATTTTTTTGAAGAGGGAGAGACTACAGGAAACTTTCCTACCTTGACAGACCTTCTCTGTGGACTTGAGTGAACTCTCAGGCAGGACAGAAAAGCAAGCATCACAGCTTGAGAGGCTTTCCTCTCAAATTCAGGCAATTCTCCCCTACCATGTCCCAGGGCTGCTGCAGTTCAAGTAGCACCCACGCCTGGCTGGGCTGAGGGTTCACGTAGTCACGGGCAGAAGAAATGTTGCATGTATTCCCTCAGAGGAGACCTTAAAAAAACAAAAATCAGAAGCAATGAGGAAAGTCTGTACTGATTGTACATGTTCCAAATAGGTCACAAACATCTAGTTTAAAAGCTTGTCTCTCTTACTGTCGTGCCTCTTTTAAACAGGCTGAGGAAAAGAAACTGTTTTTGCCAGTTCTGTTAGAGGTTAATAGGCACTTTTGACAGTCCTGGTCTTCATCCTTGGAAAAAAAAAAAAAAACAAAAAGGAAAATTCAGTTTGTAAGTCTACTACATCAGTAAAATTGTTGCTGTAAACAGGGATTATGAACTGCACAGCACTTCATCTGCAGAACTCCATGTGCTTTCAAAAAGGAAGGGTTATTGCCCCACTTTTACTGCTGGGAAAACGGTGGTGAAGAGGTGCAGTGATTTGGCCAGAAGTCACCCAGCTGGCCACTGTCAAAACTGTGGATAAATCCCAGGACTAATTCTTTATCCCAGAAACTGCCTCAAAATAAATAATACAGAGAATTGTGCAATGGAGTGTGCTCTCGGGAACAGTGGCAGAACATGAGATGAAAATAGATAGAAGAGACTGAAATACTGGGAAGTAATTAGATTTAAGACAAGAAAATAACCATGGAAGTTATGTGAAATTAAACATCACACAGTAAAGAAACTTTGCTTTGGCAAGGCAAGATTTCTATTATTAAAACATGCTACCTTTCTAGATTATGTCTCTACGTCACGGGTTTTTTTTTTTTGTATTGAGGGTAGTGACAATGATGACAGCCCTGAAGAGATAATTTCCTGAACCACAGCTTCTGGAAGTAGAACAGATATACGTTTGCAGACTCCAAATTTACCCGATGCTTGTGGCCCTTGTGTGCTAGCTAATGAGTTCTGAATCTTGTTTTGTCAAGTGATTCCATGCTCTCACCCACAGAGCAGTCAGGTGGAAGTTAACCACTGTGGCAAGCGTTATGGTATACAGCCCTCTTGATCTGCAGGTGTCCTGGGGCACCCGCAGTCCAGCTGGACACCCCTAGGCCCTTGTGTTTGGGCACTACCATGTATACATGCTCTTTGCCCTGCTGAGGCTGTGTGGCTGACCACACGGTCCCAGCGCTAATGGCCGATAGATTTCCCTCAAGCTTATTTTGCAGCTCTGGTATTTTGAGTACTCTGAACTTCATTCATCCCTTCAGAAAATCAGTGGAAGCAGTCAGTCCTGAAAGAGTCAGCTCCTTCAGGGCTGGGCAACAGAAGAAATGCACGGATGGAGCTGAAGTAATTAACTTCTACTTTCATTTGTCTGTGTAATCTTTTCCTCACTAGTCACCATTCCTTTTCATAAGATTTTCTTGCAAACTCCTCTGAGTTCAGGCTACTGCACACAACTGCAAATCACAGACAATCTCTGATATTCATCCTGTTTCTTCTGTTCTTCTTTCAAACATCTTGTAAGACTTTCTAATTGTCTCTTCAGGCCAGTCATACCTTTAAAATAACCTCATCAGGTGACTGAAATCCCTCAATGGAGAACATGTTGCTTAGCTACCTCCAAGCTGAAGGTCAGGCTTAAAAACTACTTTGCATGGGGTTGCAGCCATCTACCTTTTGGGTTCTGTGTGAAAAGATCATTAAGGTTTAATAACACCTAGCCAGCCCTTCGCCAGGAGCCCTTAGAAACACAGCCCAGCAGGGGATGGTACGCCCAGAGCAGAGTCACTCAATGCACAGTTTGTCACACATGCACAGGTATGAAGATGCGAATATTGAACAGGCTGGGATGGATTCCTCAAATCACTACAGATGGTATCCCAGGGTATGGGATAACACTCCCTCACTGACCCTTCCCCACAGCAGCATCGTCATGAAGCACAAGTCATTAAGTTTCCCAGGGCTCTGCTCCCCTGCCCTGTGCTGCAGCAGGAAGACCAGTCCCTCTCAGAGGGGGTGGGATGGCCCCGCAGTGAGCCTGGGGGCTGCGAGGTTACCTGGGTAGAAGAGGGCTGGCTGCTGCCCACCTCTTGCCAGGGCAGCAGGCCTCTCCCCTGCAGGAGTGCCAGGAATCCCGCTCCAGTGCGCACGTTCCCCGGGACGCCAGATGAATTATGGATGAGTCAGCCAGAATTTTTCCACGTGCTTCTACTGCTGCACAGCACTCATTGCCAACTGAGCTGTGGTTTTCAACCGCTGTCTGGGCCTAATGCTTCTAACACTGAAAAAAGAAAAAAAAAAGAAAATTGCTCTCAGTTTTCTGGCAGAGTGCTCCATGGCAGAGCACGGGGAATCCCAATGCTTGTGCAGTGTCAGGCCCCTGCAGCCATAATGTTTTGCTGAATAGCGTAGCATGTGTTAAAGATCATTTGGTCCTTTCTGCCTGCTTCGCTGCTCCGTCCCTCCCACTAACCAAGTATGTCGACAGAGTCAATTAGAAGAGATAGCAGCAATGCTGAAACTGATTTGAATTTCAACCAGGATCCGCTAGCAACTAGAGCTATGTACAGAGAGCGGAGGGCAGGCAGTTACCCAAGCACCTATTGACTGTCTGTGTATGCTAAAAGTATTACTTTTTTTAATATTTCAGTCCTTAGCTAGATTCAGATTCATTTCTGTTTAGCAAACATTGATTTCTTTTGCTCTTCTCCAAGCACATGAAACACGTACGGTCTTAATTTGTGATGGAAAAGGAACAGTCCGGTTCTAGGAATATTTGCTATGAGACAAAGCACAAAATCCTTTTACAACAGGATTTGATGAGTCCTCTCAGAAAGCCTGTAGCTTTTGTAAATGCTCGCAGTGATAACGCAGCACTGATGTCAAACTATACAGCACGGGAGACTAAGCATTAATTCAAACCTTATTATAAATTTCTGTTATCTGCATTCAAGTTGCATCTGAACTCCCAATCAAGACAGGCTTCAGCTGTGCTAAACACTACGTCCATAGAAATGACAGTTTGCACGTTAAAGCACTTAGTGTCTAAATAGATAACATGAAATAAACTGGTGTGAAGTCAAAGAAATGAAAGAAAGATCCCTACTGGCTCTTTACCTAGATACAATCAGCAGGCTGCTTGGCTGCATCCAGAGAAGGCTGAACTCTACGTTTATCCTCAGACAGCCTGAAAACTCATTGATCTCAATGGGAGAGAAGTATAGGAGTATTTTTCCCTGAATACATATGTTTCCCTGAATCTGGCCCTGAGGAAGAATGTGAAGATGAATGCTGTATTGTTTTACAGGCTAATGAAGAGAGAGGACAGGAAGAAATACAGGACAGTCATGCTTTTGGGAAGGCCATACTGGCATCTCCTGGAACTGCCCACAGCACCAAGAGTCTCCTTGATTTGTGCAGTCCTCCCTTAAGAGCTATTCAAATGCACATGTCCCAGTCAGCCCTTTTGAGTTCTCTGAGCTGGGCCAGTTGTGTTTGGCCTTATTTACGTAGCACATCATCTCAATTATTCATGCACACATTTCATGACACCTTTGCCATAGTCATTAAAAGGGCTCCTGTGGCTGTTAAGCCAGAATATGGTCCAAGCACAATACTGTGATGAAGTTAATTAATATTTGCCCTGAACTACTCTATCCACCTTTTTTCTAGCTTTCACTTCTTGCCATGGGATGTGGCTGTCTTTGTCTGTAGGATGAGAGCCCCTTGCAGTCAAGAACCTGCACAGCCTACTGTTCATCATCTGGTTCCCTCTTAGTCTTCTTTTCAATAAACTAAAGAGACTGATCATAAGTCTCTTACCATAAATCAGCTTTGCTTAGATAGCATGTAACTCTTATTGCTCCTTCGTGCAGCCTAAATTGTCAACATCATTTTTCTGAAGCGTGGGCACCAGAACAAGACACACTATTCCCTTAATATTACTGTAATATCACCTCTTTACTCCTACAGAAGGTATTCTACACCCAGGGATCACATCAGCCTCCTTAGTCACCACGTTGTTCTGGCAGCTCCTGTGCTGCAGGGTGCCCATGTGATGAGGTTTGTTGCCAGTTCTTGGAATCCTGTGATTCATTCAAAGCTGTCTGTGCCGCTGCAGCGAGCGTAGGCCCTCCTGCAAGCAAGAGAGTAAAAGTCACTTTAAGTCACCTTTCATTTTTCACCTCTTAACCACACCAGCATAGCACCCACTGTGAGGTGGCCACAGGCAGTGAGGTGTGCAGAACGCTATTTAAACATTCCTGTTGTCCTACCAAAAAACCCAACCCTATTTAGTCATGTACAATTAGTCACTGAACAAATGTCTGTATGGATCTGAAACAGACCCATAGCCTGAGGTTTCCCATGGGACACAGTGATGGTATAACTTCCTCGCAGAGGAAGAGGCTCCTGCCTTTAGAGATATGAGTATCTCTCCAAGTAAACCAACAGAGCTAAAAGGTGGGAATTAATGAAGAGTTGTCTATTTTTCTTCCAAAATGAACGTACAATGCTATGTTTAGAAACCTATGTAACAATGCAAGGTTTCTATATGTACATTTGTTAAACCCAGAAAATTTTATTCCATTTAAAATTTAGACAAAACCAAATCAAATGATTACAGAAGTAGTTGTGTTGTGTGTTACAGGTATTGTAGCATGATGGTGTAAGTCAACATAATATAATGCCTTTAGTGAGACAGGTGAGTTTTTAAGTACTAGGTTTGAAGACAAAATAGCTGTTCTCATTTCTCAAATATTCCATCAGATTTTCTAGCTTAGAGATATACTGGATCTACGAAAAATCGATTATGGTCATGCAGCATATAAATATATTGCAAAAGACTAGAGTGTGCAATGCTGCCCTGCTTTTAACTTTTCTTATCTGAGATTACAGATCCAGGGTCCACAAAATTAAAAAATAACAGTTAAAAGACAGTACATTGGCTGCTTAGTCCTGGGAACACATTGCTGAAATTTGGATTTAGCTCTGTGCCAACAGATAAAGTGTGATGGAAAAGAAAGGAAGAAGACACACAAACACACATAAAATATATCCATGTATGTTCAGTGCAAGCCAGAGTAGAGCGTGTGAAAAGTTTTCTGAGGGAACTTTGTTCAAAGGATTAAAAAAACCCCACAACTAACTTAATTTACAGCAATAAATTGGAATACAAAATATGGCATAGCTTAAATATTTGCATTTTAATAATAGTGCCGCAAACTGAAACATATGTCAGTCTCACTACAAATAGGCATAAATTCATCTCAGTTCAGTATCTGCTTATCCCTGTCCTGTGATTCGGGTACCAGAGCTGATATCATAGGGGGAAAAATAACACATGCTCTGGGTCAATTTGTAGGTGCTTCATCATGCCAAACTGTGACCGTTTCAGGACTGCACCCATGTATTTTTGCATTCTGATTTAAGGTAAGAAATTGCTGAGTTACCAAATGTCTCAGTAGATGCAGAGCTGACCTGTCCAGCCCGTGTCACACAATTTCCAGAGATGAGAAAGCAGAGAGTTACTAAAACTCAACTGCTCACATTGAAAATGGGAGCATCTTTGGAAAGGCAGACAGCTGGAGGCTGAATCAATCCTGCCCAATTTGCCTGATGGCCAGGAGTGAGGAACAGAAGGATCTTCTCAGATGTGGAGCACGGACCAGTATTGAGTATGGTGGATTCTTCAGTGCTTTGGGGTACTGCATGATAATGCAGCCAAGCCTAACAGCTCTCGGTCACCAAACGGGGCAGTCCTGCCTCCCCCAGAGGCTGTGATCCTGTGGTGGGATGGCTAACCTACCTCATCCAGCAAAAATACTGCTCACCTTCTTTGGCCGAGTTAGTCTTCTACTAGTTTAGGCCCCTTGAAATCCTTGCTGTGAGAGGAGATGAGCTCCAATGCCACAGGAAGGGAAGCTGCTGGGGTGCACGGCTAGGGAGGAGGTAGAGTGGGATCACCCCTTTGGCAGCGAGCAGTTATTGGATCAGGTGAGCTGAGCTGCTGATGCCACCATGGGCCTGACCACCTTGGAGGCACAGAAAGCTCCTGCAGGGGAACAGAAAGACAATCCTCCTTTCAGGGGGGTTGGAAGGAGATGATCTTTGAGGTCCCTTTCAACCCAAACCATTCTGTGATTCTGTGGTTCACAGCACATCGGTTTAGCTGTGAGATCCAACTCACAACTAAAGCAGCTTCCTATGACTTGGAGGAGAGCAGAAGGCTTCAAAGTCTCTGACCCTAACCCAGAAAAAGCTCCAAAGACTCGGGCAAGGAAACCATGTAGATACTGATTATTTTGCACAGATCTGTATATTAACTTGAGCTGCCTCAGTAAGGCATGATCAACTCAAGTAACTGAAGTAACTCAGTGTTACTTCATAGGAAGGGAGGGACAAAACCTACGCTTGAGCTAATGGGGAGCGTGGGGTAAAGGGAGGAACAGTTATGTTTTGGGAGATTATAGGAGCCAAGTTGTAAAAGTTCTCATTTCCACAGAGGGGTACAGAGGGCTTCTGTCCAAGAAACCAGGGGTAGAGCCAGCTCCATGAGCTACTCAGATTAAACACAGTGAGGGAGCGTATGGACCCAATACAGCAGGAGCTAACCAACACCACCGGGGAGCAGGACTGTGATACCACAGGGCCTAGCTCCACCTCTTTCTCATCGTATTTTTTCCTTGGTGAAATATTCAGAGCCCTTTTGGTCCAGCCTACATCTGTATTTCCTGACTGAAATGAAATATGACACACAACCCCACCCCCAAATCTCCACGCTCAACAGCTCCTCATTTATTTTAGGGGGGGAAAATGATTTGCAGGCACAGGCCCTATTTTTCCTGTTACAAAATCATTTATCAGTATGCTAGACTTTGCCTGCTGAGCTAACCCACATAAATGAAGCAAAATGCAAATGACGTGCTTGTATCTGCTGACCCTGACTTTGAAAACTGGTTTTGCTTTCCCTGCTTCTCATCCTCGACAAAAGAGATGCAGGCATAAGCTTAGAAGGAAGCAGGTACATCTCCCTGCCTGTCACGTGGCCTGAATCCCACTGTTTGTTACACAGACTTTCAGTACAGTGGATACTGAGAACTGGTGACGCTGTAGGAAATGACAGGTTATGCCAATTAGGCTAATTAGATAGTTCCATATTCCTCTACCAAAATCTTCGCCTCACTTCTCTCTCCTTGTGGTTAATTCTTCCTTTCCATCTTGCTGGTTTGTCTGAAAGCCAGCTTTGATGCTAAAGGATGTATGTAAATCCATCAGGTTTCAGACAGTGGAAAGAAAAGACATTTTCAGAGGAAAATACCTTCCCCACCCATGCTGGCAAGCTCTCCTACAACTTCTTCTTACAGTGCAAGACTGCACACACCAATTCCTAAATGTATTAAGACTCACACCACTTTTGTTTCATACTCTTAGCATCTTTCTCTCTTGTTCCTCTGCCCTTCAGAAACTTTCCTCTGGTGTGCAGACTGTTATTCTCAATATTCACAGCATTTCCCCATTTCCTTGGCTCATCTCTCACCAAGACTAATACAACAACTCATGTACAGCAAGTACTTCCAAGCCTCTTCTCTCCTCTGCCTTGCATTTCTGACATTCTGCCATCCACTCTCATTGCACCCCTGAAATTGCTCTCGTGACTTCTGCTTCCTTAAATGATGTTGTCTTTATTTATATCTGCACTGATCCCTGTCTCTTACTTTTGTCATCTCTCTGCCAACTTTATCTTTCCTCTCAACACTCTCTCCCTGGCTTTCACAACTCCATCCTCACTTCTCCCTTTTCACAGCTGAGGCTTCCTTTTCCATTCCTATTCACCATGGAAATCTCAGCAGGCTTTCCCTCTTCGGCCTTTCCCTTGTGGTCAGTACCAAGCGACATTGGCAGCATTCTGCATCAGTGACCTGGGCACTTATCTTGGTCTCTTCATCCATCCATTCCTACATTTTAGCTACTGTGTCTTCTTGGGGAAGTGTCTTTGCCCATTCACCTTTCCCATGGCTGCTGCTGAGCCCCCTGAAGTGCTGCTCCAGTCCCTCTGTTTATAAGCATTGTCCTTCCTTTTGTTGAATGGACTAATCAAAGCCAGTCCTACCCCAAGGCAGCTGGACCATGTTCAAGCTTTGCAACCTTTCCTCTCAAAGTCACAGTACTCTTGTACGTTCCCTTCCTTTTCATCTCTCCTGTATCCATATAGATGTCCGTAATTGCCCTTTTCCCCTCTATTATAAACCAAAAGTCAATACAATTATTCTTGCCCATTTCTCACTTCTTAAAAATCTCTCCCGACTCCCTCTTTTACCATGGTTCAACTTTTAATTTTCTTCCTCCTTCACAGTCACACCCTCTTCTGATCACTTTTACTTATCATGAAATGCATTTCTTCTTCTGCTTTATCAGTGATGCAAACATTAATCCTTGTGAAATTTGTTGACACATTCTTCTTTTCATTCTGGCTGAATAGCTGCAATACGAATCATGAAAGCTGGACAAGCTCTCTTCCCCCTCCACCCTGTCCCTTTCAGGTAAACTTGAAGAAATTAGCTAGGAAACGGAGTTAACTTCTAAATTAGCAGCCTAAAAGAAAGAAAAAACGCTCAACAGTGATTAAAGAACAATTTGAGAAAACTGAAAAAAATGGTTTTAGTGTTTGGGTTTTTTTTTTCCTGCTACTGAGGGATTACAAAGTACAATGAACAAATAAACAGATGTTGATGAAAGTCAAGCAACCATGAATACAGGGAAGAATATATTAACTACCTGGAGTGCATTGAAACAAATATTAAAATATTTTTAAGGATAGTACGTGAGATAGAAATTGTGGTTGCACTGCACTGAGAAAGGAAGAAAACGAATGAGATGGACTTACCAGGCTAACAGCTTTTTTGTCCAGTCCAGCAATTCCATAGTCTGAACTTCTGCCTAGCACTTTCTAATTTAGGGCTTCATCCTCTCAACAGTGCTGTTGTATGTAGCTCTGGTAATGCCAATCTAAACACATTAATTTTGCAAGTTTGGAGCCATAGAGCCTGATACTCTGTAGATGTAGCTCTGCCACCTCTAGTAGAAGCCATATAAATGCTCATATTTGTGGGGGATAAACAGTCCCATCACAACTTTAGTGACACTTTTGCCTAATGCAATGCAGTAAGCAATGAGTAAGGCTGAATCCAAGTTTGGATACACTTGAAGATGAGTTTTCTCTCCTTGAGATTTTTAAATCAATATTGCCTCTGAATTCCGAGCAGAATGAGCGAGCTGTAAAACTATCAACACTGAACATGCCTGTGATCAAGCATCACCTTGGGCACCACTGTCTGTGCCGGTGGAGCACATAGTGTGAATGATGGACATGACAGATAGGAGAGAATAAAACAAACCTACGCAAGGGAAGGGGTGCAGCGGAGAAGGCTTGAGTTACAGAAATGTAATTGTGTAGTTACTCAGTTCAGTCACGCATGGAGCTAGATAGGTTGCTTTATGAGTAAACAAGCTTACTTGTCAAATGACTAATCAGCCCATTATAAACAAGAGCTGCTCCCATGTATTGGGAATAGCAGGACACCTGAAATAAGAAAGTTATGCATTACGAGGTGTTTCTATAACTGGCCAGCAAAATTTTTCTTACCTAGGGGATTTTTCTCATCCTATTTTTACACAGAGAACTATGTATTGCTGCAACTACATCAGTATAATTAAAACACCATGAATTCCCTATTAGGGAAGCTGATAAGCTGTATAAAAGGGACTTAAACCAGCCTGTTCCCATTGTTATGTTATATCACTGTAACAGTATATAGAATATGCACATTTTTATAGATATGAAATGTTCTACTTGGTGCTCAAAGATAAAACAGGGAAATCAAACACTGCCTCAGCAGGGACTGATAGCATTGCAATGCCTGCAGAGAGAACAAAGCTGCACTCCCTGGAGAAGAGCGCTCCTGGCAGTGTGCAGGGGTTCCCCTGTACCAGGGGGCTCTGAGAGCCCTCAGCCATGGGGAGGGAAGCCCCAGCACAGAGAAAATGGGGTGGGAGGTGGGTGGGCAGGCCCTGCTGTCAGCTACTTCCCAGGCTGGACCCCAGGGAAAAAATTATCTCAGAAAGGTCAGCAGAGAAGTTAAAAAGCCTGGAGGGCATGCAGGGCAATGCCTGAAGTAAGGGAGGTCTGGAGAGGCTTGGCTGGAGAACAGTGGCTGGTGGCATAGAGAAGGCTGAAAGGAAAAAGTTCCTGTAACCCTCCAGGATAGCTGGGTGGTGGGGGAGCAGGGCATCAAGGCACTCCCTGGCAGCTGTACAGCTATTTTGGTCATTAAAAATAAAATCCCAGACACCCCATGACATAGGCCAAGACAAAGCGACTCAGTCTCTCTCTACAGGAGTAGATCTCAAAGCAAAATGTAATCTCATTAGCATGATAACCTAGGTTACTCATCCACAGTTTCTGCAGGCTCCTTCCAGATCTCCTCTCTCTGGTGTGCCGTTTATTTCCTCCCAGAATGCTTTACTCTAAATTAGGACTATTGTCACAGCTATTCAAGAGACTTCATCTCTCCAGAGCTTGCATTCCTGGATTAAAAATTGCTGCAAGCCAGCTTTTCTCCCCTTGTGAGGAAGGGGAAAGGTTTCAGCTCATGCCATTCAACAACCACTTTCTGATTTCTTTCTAGGCACGTGTCATGACAGAAAAATGTAGTTACTTGAACCACATAGGGCAGGGCTGGGAAGACTCTGAAGCACTGCACGACACGCAGTCATAGGTATTAATTGCTTACGTGCACATACACCCAAAGCAAGTGATTTCAAGCAGTTAAATCTGAACTCCGGACAAGGCCTCTGAAGCCCACTTTATTTTGTTCACCTTGATACTTTCTAATAACAACTCTAGCACAATGTCAGCAAGTTTAAAAAAAAAACAACGGGGAGGGGGGCGGGGGGAAGGATTACTTACAAATGATGAGGCAGGAGACAATATAAACCAGTCTGACAAGGTGCCTGAGTAAACATTGACAGACTACAGCAAAAGTTCTATGAGACAAATTCATCAGCCACCCTACATGTCCAATACAAGTTTTATTTTAGCCTCCGAACACGTAAATAAATGCAAGGTGAACAAAATCAGAAAGTCTTAAAATTAGGCTCCTCTGTGCCTCCACTAGACACACCCGACTAAATTCAACCAACAACGTACCAGGAACCAAAGACTATTTTTCATCTCCTTTTTTGTCCGAGATACCTTGGAGTACTAATCCGCATCGTGTACAAAGAGCTTGTAAAAACTTCCTTCTAAAATTATAACAACAGAAGAAATTAGGTCAGCTACTAAAGAGCAGGTTGGATATAATCAATTTATAGCACCCTCGGGACACAAAAGGTAGTGCTTTTTGCATTTGCATTTTGTCAGCTTACACAGCTTATTGCCATGGGAGGAATTCAAGGCAAATAACACTAAGACAGGATTTGCCAAAATGTTGGAAAACTGTTTGATCATTAATCGCATTTGCTAAGACTGCGATTAGGGTAATTGCTCTATATTTCTTTTCACAAACCCATTGTCCATGGGGGGATCAGGAAGGACTATCCTCTACCCCCATGAAGTGCAGCGCAGCTTAGTTGGCTCTTTGTGCCTTCTTTTTCCCCCTGAAGCATCAAATACTTGCCCCTGAAAAGGCACAGTACTAATGGCTGGATACCAAGTAGCCCAGTGGTAGGGTCTTATAAAGTAATATCTGTTTCATTCTAATTGTATCTCATTTTCTTCGAGGTGACTAGTTATTCTTTGGAGTAAATTTTCAAAGCGGCCAGCAGTAGGAATATTCAACTGGGGTTTGGATGGACTTCCCTAAGAGCTGAGCTTCTGAAATGCTACCTAGTGCTCAAAAATACTTCTGTTCTTTGGCATGGCTAGTGGCAACAATAGCACGGCAAGGTCTCACATTGTGCCAGTGGGTGTGTCGGGTGTTAATGCTGCCCCCCTGGTTTGGCTCTAGCTTCTTTTTTTTATTACACAACTACATTAAAAGGTTCTTGTTGGAATCTGAAGCAATATTTGAAAACTCTATTTTAATTACTAGCACATGCATTTCTGTGACACACATCCCTGTGGGATCTGGGCATCGCTACTTTAATTTAGAAGCGCTGATATCATAATGAGCCTAATACAGACCTTAGACTACATAAGACAGGAAGAAGAACACAGCTCCTGTTCTCTCTCCCTGGAGATTAAAAATTCCCTTGAATACTACAGCATTCTTTTGAATGGTGGCTGTAAAAGTTTGCTTGTGTTGTGTTGTTTTTTTCCCCCGTGCTTATTATTTCAACAAGTACATATAAAATGTGCTTGGTTTACGAGAAAACAAAAAAATCCTGTTCTTCCTGTCAGTGCTACAGGCTCATCCTATGCTTCAGAAACCCATTGGATTCTTTCCCTCTCAGATCATCAGCTGCAAGGGCTCGGTAGGATAAATTTATGCCTTGTTTACATTACACAACAATACTGTCTTCAGGTTCTGCTCTCAGTGTGTGTGTGCACAACACACAATTGCATCCAGCTCATTTGCTGTCTCTCTGTTGTGTTGTTTCTGAAGAGCCAAGAGGATTAAAAAAAAAAAGCAGCAAACATTTGATGTTACTAAACCCAATTCATCTGACTCTAAGTAAACAAAGTAATAAATCTATTAAGAAATAAGAGGCAACTTTTACAGTTGCTCTCCAGGAGAGACCCATGCCTTAAGGAAGAAAGAGAAATCGAGGAGTTTTATGCTGGAGGCGTTCCTGAGAAAGGTAAGGAGGTATGCAAATAGAAACCTAATCTGTTTCTGACATATGTGCTTGGGCAGAAAGCTATTGTTAGATAAACACGCTGCTCCTGCGCAGCAGAGCTAACGAAGCCTGATTTCCTACGGATCTGTGTCCTTTGTCCCACATCTCTTTCTCCTTCACCACAATAACCCCAGCTCTCCTCACGCTTCCGATGACACTGGCACCACCAAGAAGCAACAAACTCTGGGACTAGTCTGGAGCTATAAAAATACTCGCTGTCGGCACGTGTGTGCTGGCTGGCAAGCAACATATAATGGCTGAGATCCTCTTGCCTTCTCTTCAGTTAAGGCAGTAACCTGACTCTGTCCCTTATCCTGCCACCAGATTTCATGAAATGTTTAAAAAGAAATAATTATGTCTAATGTTATCGCTCTTTCAACCTCAGTCAAAGTCTGATTTGCCAGAGGGTTACAGAAAGTATGAGGTACAGGACAAACACTGATTGCGTAAGCATTGTTTCCACAGGAAACTGGATTCAGAAATTCAGCTACTTTTCTCCTTAAAAAACAAAAAAACCCCACAACAAGGCTAATTATGAAGTTTTCCCACAGTAATTTTCAGCTGCAATAGTTTGTGTAAGAAATCAGGACTGGCCTGCTATGTCACACAAAGTTAATGTCTGATTTATTTTTTTAATAAAGAAATGTACGACAGCTTCTATTGCTGCTGCTAACACCGAGACCTTTTATATGACTAAATATTTCCAGTTTACTGCACAAACATTATTGCCCCCTTCCAAAGGAAAACATGCTGCTTCCTCTGTGGTCTGCTCCCTGTCCACCTCTCCAGTCCCAGCTTATGAGAGCTCCATGGGACTGCAGCCCCACGCTGCCTGGACTTTAGACTACATTGAGCAATAAACATTGTCTGCTCCGAGTGCTCCCTCTGGCATATTTCCTTGAATCCTGACCTTATGTTTTGATTTTGTTGTTTATTCCAGTTTCTTCAGTACACACTCCCACTGCCTCTTTACCAAGCTGCCAATTAAGAACCTTCTTTAAAGGGCCTTATCTATTTCTCCCTGGGAAACCTAAACAAAGAAGTAAATAATTGAGGACAGGCAAGCTGAAAGCTTGCACCTCCCAGAGCACTTCATTTCCTCTCCTCATCACACCTTACCATCTCAGTTATGGGAGGGCAGGATAACAGCACTTCTGCTGGGCAGGATAACAGCACTTCAGGAACAGCAGATGTGTCATTCCACCGAAGGCAAAACCTGGTGTTGCCAGCAGCACAAGGCTACAGAACAAAGCATGGCAAAACAGAGGCTTGCAGTGCAGCACTGCAATGTCTCAGAACCAGCTGATGACTAGCAGTTGGTGAAGGGAAAAGGAGCAGAGGTTACTTGTGCGATCAAGATCCCAGAAAAGGCTTCCATTTTATCTGTTTCCCCTCAAATGGCTGCAGCTTCCTATCAGTCTTAGGCTGAGGCCAGCTGTTGAAACACTGCTCCAGATCTCCAGCAAGAGGTCTGGCAGGACCCAGGGCAGTGAGGAGCAGCAGAGGTACCCCTCCGAGGTGCCCAGACAGAGGGGAGCAAGGTGCTAAGGCTGTGGTGAAATGAGTTGGCTTTTGCAGTTTGGGGCTGAGTAGGAAAGGGAAGGTACAGATTGTAGAGGGAGGTCAAGAAGACTGTAAAACAACTAAATTGCTTATAGGCCTAGGATTTTGGTACGCCAAGAAGAAATGGCTTTCATAGCAGCGTGAGAACCTCCTTTGTTCATATCAGGACTGTGTGTATAGACATAACTGTGTGCGTAAAGACTAGGGCTGGGCACAGTGAATGTGAAACTGGGCAGATGTGTCCTTCCTTGCCCTCCCTGCACATGTGCACACATATATATACATGCACTTACCCTTTATATATATATATATATGTACATTCACTTAGCTTTGGACTTCTGGGAGCAGGACAGAAGATCCGTCAAGGTGTAGTAAGGTAGAGAGCACCCAGGCTAAAGACTCTTCTGGGGACTGTTCATCTACCGAGGACCTAGCAGGAAGGGAGGGTAATTGCAGTGCAAATTATCTTGAGCTATAATTAGATGTTCACATATCTTAAAAATATCTTTAAAGAAGTTTAAAAGATGATTTTGAGATGAAAACAAGACTTAGTGCACTTCAGAATCTAGATGTTTCCCCTTTCAAACTCATGCTATATTGAGGGGAACAGCCCATTAGTGCTGATTTGACTTTTACAGTAAATTATCTCAGATGCATTGGCAGAAGATTAGAAGACCAAAAAAAAAAAACCCCACCTTTAAAAATGCATTTTTCATACTTATTGAACACTAGGGCATGACATGTGTTTTTTGATCTACTGAAATTACTGTAAAAAAATGCTGACATAGACCTGACACTTGAACCAATGGATATAATGTTGTAGTTACAACTCTGGTGAAAGTTTCCAGCTAGCAGAAAAAAAAGCATTTTCCTCCAGTGTTTATATAAACCTACCATAGAGGTAAGTTCCCTGTCGAGTCCTGTCTTTGCTAACATAAGCAGCGCACAGTAATATGACGATGTTGGTTCATGCTAGTCTTCCAACTTAGGTTTCTTCTTCCTATTTCTACTGGACCACTGTTCCAAATCCCAAATCCTCCGCTGGTCAGGAACATCTTTATAATTTCCATCCGAAATGTACTTATGGCAAGTCTGTGTCCTTTACCTTAAATAAGTCTTTCTCTTGTGTTTGCTACTAACATAGTACTCTTGAGAGCATACATAGTCAGCTTAGTTTCAGTTTTCATTTTTCAGGCTAAATAAATCATCTTTCTGAACATCCTAGTAGCCCTTCTCCAGAACACTTACAGTTTCAATTAGTAAAAATTGGTTTCTCGAACACCAGCAAAGAGAACTCTTTTTGTCTTGCCATCATGAGGTTACTTCTTAACAGCATTATCTTTGTATCTTCCTCAAGTTAGATTATGTGGAACCTAAAGACAAGATCTATTAGATCTATTGCGTTTCTTTTGCCTACAAAGTCTGTTATACAGTTATTACCAAAGAAAGCTGCCAAATTAGTTTGGCATAACCTACCCTTGGTAAAACTTTACTTCTGTTCATGCGATTTTCCTTTTACATCTCCAAGTACTCTTTTCTTTATATTATCTGAAAAGCCCTCCATACTACTGGAGGTAGCAATCCACAGTAAATTAAATCATAGAATCATAAAGGTTGGAAAGGACCTCCAAGATCATCAAGTGCAACTATCAACCCAACACCACCATGTCCACAAAACCATGTCCCTAAGTGCCATGTCTACAAGTTTTTTGAATGCCTCCAGGGATGGGGACTCCCCCACTGCCCTGGGCAGCCTGGGCCAGTGCCTGACAACCCTTTCAGAGAAGAAATGTTTCCTAATATCCAATCTAAACCTCCCCTGGCACAACTTGAGGCTGTTACCTCTTGTCTTGTCGCTAGTTACCTGGGAGAAGAGACCAACACCCACTTCACTACCCCCTCCTTTCACGTAGTTGTAGAGAGCAATGAGGTCTTCCCTCAGCCTCCTCTTCTCCAGACTGAACCCCCCCAGTTCCCTCAGCCGCTCCCCATCACACTTGTGCTCCAGACCCTTCCCCAGGTCCAGTGCCCTTCTCTGGACACGCTCCAGCAGCTCAGTGTCCTTCTTGGAGTGAGGGGCCCAAAACTGAACACAGTATTTGAGGTGCGGCCTCACCAGAGCTGAGTACAGGGGACAATCACCTCCCTGGTCCTGCTGGTCACACCATTGCTGATACAGGCCAGGATGCTGTTGGCCTTCTTGGCCACCTGGGCACACTGCTGGCTCGTGTTCAGCCGGCTGTTGACCAACACCCCCAGGTCCTTTTCTGCTAGGCAGCTTTCCAGCCACTCCTCCCCAAGCCTGTAGCGCTGCTGGGGGTTGTTGTGGATGAAGTGCAGGATCCGGCACTTGACCTTATTGAACCTCATACCATTGGCCTCAGCCCATGGATCCAGCCTGTCCAGATCCCTCTGCAGAGCCTCCCTACCCTCAGGCAGATCAGCACTCCCACCCAACTTGGTGTCTCTGACTGTGGGTGGACTTAATCCCCTCATCCAGATCATTGATAAAGACATTAAACAAGACTGGCCCCAGGACTGAGCCCTGGGGAACAACACTTGTGACTGGCCTCCAGCTGGATTTAACTCCATTCACCACAACTCTTTGGGCCCAGCCAGCCAGCCAGTTTTTAACCCAGTGAACAGTACACCTGTCTAAGCCATGAGCCACCAGCTTCTCTAGGAAAATGCTGTGGGATGTACTATGGAAAGAGCTCAGAGAATCATAATTGTCATTCAGATCAAATGTGGCTTCTTAAATCTGACTAGTTGACTAACATTGATCACATGCCAGAAAGAATGAAAGCAAGATTCTGGCAATAGCCTATGTCAGTCCACTGCATCAGTGTGAGAAACAAAGTCTGTGTAATACCTAGCTGCACTTAGTGATATTTATCAATCTCAGTCACAAATGCTAGTTACATATTTGATGAGCAGTTTCATTGATTTGAGCTCTATGATAGCCGAGACCACATATAAAAAAAGCAACCCACATACAGGTCTCTTGGGACAAGGTTTAAATAGAATGAATCTATTATGCTGGCTAGCTAGGGACTCATTACTGAATTCACCATTCTTTGTCTTTGGAAAGGCTAGAATCCATTCGGGGAGAAAAGCTCTTCAGCCCTCAGGATCCAAGCAAAAGATTAGAGTCTCTTTTTATCATTCAACAGTCCTATTTCATCCCCACTGCAGAAAAGATTATGCCAAAGGCCATTGTTTCCTATCCTCAGGCAGGCTGGGATCTCTTCTGAGAGGGCAGCATTTTTAAGTGCTTGCAGCACTGGTATGAAGTGCTATGAAAAATAGGCAGGAACTACGTTTGCTCTTAAAAGGTGGATTTCCCTGTATTATTATCCCAGTAGGAGCTGGAATTTGGAGGACTCAGATGAGTGTGGGACAGAGCAAGGCACAAAGGCTGGTGCTCCCCCCATCCCCCAGTCCTGTGTGGAGCACAAAGCAAGGTAGCTCCTTTCTCCAGCAGCACAGATATCTTTTCCAGCAGCAGAATTGCTATACTCTGCGTGTGATGATTTGATGCTGACATAATGCTACCATATAATCTCTGAACATGGGAACTTGGGCACAGACACGTTAAACCATCCCTTGCCTACATAGCTGCTGTCCAAAATTGCCTCGTAGCTTAGCAACTAACTTGCTACCTGCTATCACTCATAGGCCTTCTTTAACATTACCATTTCTTGAGTTTCTCCCTTTCATTATACATAGGTATTTCAAATATTTTGCCCCTCGTTTGCAATGCTTCAAGAAGCAACTCACTTTTCTTGGTTTTAGCCTTTTTTTGGCTCTCTCTCTCCAGTAATTCTGTTTCATGAACATCACTACTCATTCTGACTTAGACTTATCACCCCATCACCCAGCCCACCTGCTACCACAGGAAGAGTAATTAGCATGGAACAATCCTCCTTTGGTAGTTTGCAAACAGGACTCACACACAGTACCTTAGAGCAACACAGATAAAAGATCTAAAAAATAACCAACCTCCACCACACGTTTAAGTTACGATTTTCACACCAAGCCTAACGTAAGCTTAGTCTTATAAGACTTCACGTATTTGCAATAAAGTGCCTCATTCTGGGACAACAGAAAAGCACATGAAGCAAACCTCCATTTTCTGGATTAACACACCGCTCCCACCAGTTAAAGGAACAGGCAGCTCCATATGCTGCAAAGGCTGTTGTTAAACAGCCGTCTGTCTCTGCTGCTGGGTTTTGTCCAAGAGCAAAGAGGAACTGCATGCCTTCACCTTCATTTATGGACCCAAGTAACTGACTTTGCTTATGTTTTCTTTCACTGTTGCTATAGTCTTATCTACTCGGTATCTTACATATTTATACAGCACACAGACTTCTAGCACCTTGCAATCATCCTCCCCCTCCCCCCATATTTGTATCTGTTTATACATGATCCTGTGGCTTGTTTTATTCAGAGAGATTTGAGTACCTCAGGGTCTTGTGGTTTTGCTGCATATGGTGATGTACTAACAGTACAGAAATATTCAAATTGCTACTTGAAATACAATTTGTACAAAAACTTCAACAGGCATCAATCAGAAGACTGATCATGAAACCTTCATTATAAATAAGCCTTTAACTTCAGTGAGCAAGTAAAGGCTTGCAAGAGTGCCTTTGGTCATATTTAATGCATTAAACACTCTTTCATTAAGAAATACATTAAATCCCTCACTAAGAACAAACTGAAAACCAACCCAGAAAGCTTGAAAACAATGTTGAAACTACAAACAGCATATTAAAGAATCCCAAATGTTATTTATTAAATGACATACTGAATATTGGGAGTTTGGAACTGCAAAGGAAAATGAGCTAGGAGTGCCCAAGTACAGAACCATGCACATTTTTTTCTGTTAGGTAACAGCAGAAAAAAACACCTTTCAAAACACACTATTTATGTAAATGGAGATGGGGTTTCTATTAAACATTTACCTTTCACAGGGAGCACAGTTTTGTTTTGTTAGCTGATGACTGCCACTCTTTTCTCTATGAAACAGGATTAGCTTCCTTAGACATTCCCACCCCCCCCCCTAGTTAACCACACTTTATGAATCATCAAATTTATAACTTGTCAGGCGTGGTCTGACACCTTAGGGCAAACCGGGACCCTGTTAACTGCTTAACAGCTGAGCAGACAATATGCTGTTACATTTTCTGAAGTCTTGGATGCATTTTTACTGAACAGCAAAAAGAGAGATTAATATCTTAGCATAGTTTTTTTTGAGAGCTGTGGTCATGGGTATGCCCGAAGCAGATTATTAAAAATGAAACAATTGACAAAGAGGAGTATGCTGCCACGCATAGGCTGGAAGGTGGCTAGAAAGATTTAAAAAAAAAGAAAAATCAACTCAGAAGCTTCTAAAAAAAGGTTAATTTTTAAACAAGCATCCTTTTTAGAGGAAACAAAAATACTAAAGATCTCTGCAAGGATTTCCCTATGGACTTCTGGAAGTGTGAGCCTTATTTTGCACCTTTTTCCTCCCTTCAACTTCCATTGAATTTCAGCTTCTTCTTAAAAGCTTCCTAGAACCCAGTATTTCTGAATGGTACTGCAACATAGACAAGGGAACTAACTACATCAAAGAAAAATACTGAACAAAACCATGAACCCCACGAGGCACACTCAGTCTCATCAGTGCATCATCAGAGGTTAATTTTTTTTACTATAGACTCATGACTGTAGCTTTATTTGGTCTTAAAAGCTCACTGAAGAGTTCAGTAGCTCAGACAAGGAGGTGGTTAAGTGCCTTGGCCTACCTGGCATCCAAGGAATACAAGGGAACTCTGCATGTAAATCACCAGGCATTGGAATTGACTTGATTGAAAGCTGTGATATACAAGATGATTATCAAAATCTCCAGCCACTATCTGGATTTGGTTGTGGTAAGCAGTCTTTAAAGGGAGCTTTTGAAGTGGCCTTTGTATTTATTCATTCCTCACATCACTGGGAGAACTCTGTAAATATGTAACACTTAGTACACCTTTGTCACAAGGAAACAGATCCTGGGTAAAGACAGGAGTGACTTGGAGTGATACAAATAATTCTGGACAAAATCACAATCATGTGACATATTTAATAGCTGCCTATTCATGGAGTAACATGCATTGCTGGCAGTCCTACACGAGAGGACTACAACAATGGAGAAAGACCAAAGCATGCTGGAGGTTAAAGTATAAATAGTGTAAACTCTGGAGTTTTCCTTTCATGCCAGGAAACCTGCCCTGCTTCCCTTCCCACCCCCTGCCAACATAACTATCACTCACCCTGTCAGTTCTGCTCTAAGTATGCTGTTGTTATATTCATGTACCATACAGTTCTGTTTAAAGTTCTTACAAACATGTGCCACTTACCTGCAGGAGAAGCAAACCAAAACACACCGCCCTTCTTTCTATCCTCACTACTTTTTTACTTATGCAATGAGACTACATACGAGTAGTATTAGTCATCACTGGAACTGAGCTGATATAATTTCAGAATACAACAGGGAACCTAATGAACTTCTAAGAGTTTGATAGGATGCATATCGGAACAGCAAAGGGAGGTATTTGAGATCTTACAGCATGTTGAAGTGCCTCGCTGCAGGGATAAACATTGGCCCAAGACTGATGTTTGCCACAATACTTTGTTACTCATTTGCAGCATTTTGTTTTTGATACCAGCTGGGCAACCTCCCAAGAAAACTGGAGTCTTCTTTCTTGGAATGGACAGATTTCCAAGGAACACTATGCAAACACTGATATCTTCCCTCTGTCATCTTTATCTAGTTTTAAAACTGCCTGTTAAGGATGAGGCAATTACACTTACGTAAAACTAAAGTGTAAAATAAAGAATCAGCACTACTGCTTTAAAATGTTTGGCAATAGGGTAAGAAAAAAGAAAGTGTTTTCAGCCAAAGGAAGCTTTCCTAACACAGACACTGCAGGCCCTCTATCTCCAGGAGTGTATGCATTTGTTTCTGATTAAAGCAAACCCCAATATTCCAGGCACATATTTGATTGTAAATGAACTTTCTACTTAGGGGCTGAAGAAAATTAATTGCTTATACAAAAATCTTTACTCTAAAAAACCACCAACAGACCAACAACAAAAACCCCACTCCACAAAAAGCCTTATGAATTCAAGATACATATATAACTGAAGGACAAACATTTAAAACCACCATTGTCAAACTAATAAATAATTTCTGAATACAACTTTTCCAAATGTATTAAAACATTGAAAAAATCATTAATTTTACAGTGTTTACTGCTTGAAAAGAGACTTTACATAGCAGCTGTTAAATACTGAACTGTCCTGCAGTTTTTGATCATTTTAGAAATCATAATAAAGGCAGCTTACTGGATTCCTGAAAAGTCAGTGGGAAATGCAAAACTAAGTCTTGCTCACACCTTGCAACCAGTAGTTGAAAGGAGCTAGTCACGGGTGTTTAACTAAGTTTGCGGATTAAAAAAAACCCCAACAAACCACACAACCTCCACACAGAGAAAACCTCACCAGTTTTCCTGTGCGAGGCCTACAGACAGTAGCAGGAGTAAGAAGAGAAAAACTGTATGACTCAAAGTATCTAGAAGGTAAAAGCACAACCTCCCCAACGTCAATAGGAGCTGTTAACAGCTGCGCAGAGCTAAGATTTCACTCTCCATGAAAAGGTCAGTTAAGGGAATAGTCACAACTAGAGTAAGGCTTCTTCTAGTAAACCAAACCATTTGTGGTTAGAACAATTGAAGCAGATTTCATACCTACATTAAAAATGTTTCCATTTTTCAACTCATGGTTTTAAGTGCAACTTGTCAACATTCTGGGAAACGAATGATGCAATCAACACTTCCAGTAGAGAAAGGACTAGACGGCACGTAATTTAACAGCAATAAAATACTTGAGGGAAACAAGTTAGCTAATACGTACCAGTGAAAAGAGACAGCTCCCTTATGGATTTTCACTGCAAACAAGAGGGAAAGCAAGACAGACAAGCAGTTAAATTTACTGCACTCCCACTAACATCTCACAAGTAAAGACAGTTTTGTAAGAGCTCTGGATCTCGATTTGTTCTGCAAAACACAAAGAAGCTTCCGGAGCAACTTAGGTTATCCGGCAAATGGAATGATTCTCAGTCTCCAAAAGGAAACAAATCCTTACAGAACCTCCTGTCTTTGCTGTGTGAACGCAGAAGCTCACAGGGAAAACTCACAACTCATTTTAGCACAGAATGACTGCTACTCTTACACGCTCTCAACAGAGATGGGCTCTTCCTGAAAGCAATTCTGTGCTGGAGCTCAGCTTTAGCTTCATCCTCTATTCTTGCAAACTAACTTAAAGGGAGAGCCTTAGAGATCCAACATTTCTAGATTACATTTTTTTCTTTTAGACATTTTTTTCCTGCCATGCAGGAAATGAAGAGATACATTTCTGAACCAAGGGGGAACTACTGCAGATTTTCACAGCTGAAACAGTTTTACAGTAAACCAGTCTCATTTATTTTTCATTTGCATCTTTTGAGAAAAGCTCTACAATATCAAAATCAAAATATGAAATCAGAGAACTGGAAAGTATTTACGTACATTTAAAATTGCTCCTGATTCGAATTAGAGACAATATGCAGCATGATACAGTCTTACAGAAAAAAATATTGGAGAATTGCCAACTTAGGTCTCCTATTTATGAATTTAGTGATCATTTGACACACAAGGGACATTTAGTAGCACATCCTGATGTATTTGCTTCTCACCTGTACCAAAAGGCTCATTTCTTTGAGTTTAAAATGTCTCCGTGAAAGAATTTGTGTTTGGAAACGTATGGAGGGCTTTTCTCCCTTTTCGAAATGCCAATAAATACATGTGGTACACATGATGAGCCTGCGTTAGAAAGATCGCTAAACTCATCTTTAAAAAGAGGAACTTGGGGAAGATTTTGCGTCTGTGCACATAGGATAGGAGTAACAAGTTTTTACACCATACTTGAAGACTTTATGAGCTAGAAAATAATAACTATGTTCTATTTATGGTGTCCTTTTCCTGAATGACATATGAACTTTATTCCTTGTTTAGAACACTCACCAAAAAGTGCTGGCTTGCCCGATGCTTTGCTAATTTCAGGACAATGCTTCTCTATAATCTTTCACTTCCTTCTTTCACTCGCCCTGAAATTTATTTGCATAGTATTTATTTTTAGCGGGATAGACCCTATATTTAAAATTAGTTCTAAATAGTTATTTTAGCAACTATTTATCAGATGCTCAGGCATACAGGCAAAGATGTACTGATTACATAGACATATACAGAATCATCTGTCCTGGGAAGATAAGAACCAACACTGAAGTCATTCCAAACATTAAATTATTGCTTGTCTAATTTGAGGAAGTGTCAAGTCCTATAAGTTAGTATTAAGAAAAATGTTTTTAAACTAAAAAGTGAAGATCTTGAGTATAGATTCATCCAATTTAGAAAGGCTGTTAAGTTAGTCTGCACTAATAGTTTTCCTTATATTAAGGACTGTTCTTTCCTCTTCAGTGTTAGAGAGGCTGTCAACTTTGCTAATTCTTAGCTTAAAAAAAGTCCTGTTAGCAGTGACTTACCTTCAAACAGAGATTAAATTCAAATTTAAAAGTTGCATTTATAATGAAAACTCAGCATAGTCTACAAAATATTCAAAATTCTTTATTTCAGGCCAGTATAATATTGTTACAGGCATCCATCTCTTCCTCCGCACTTGCACATGATCAAGACTGGCACTCCCAACCATCAAAAAAAGTGGTTATTATAGTACAGCCACAAAGTAGCCAAACAGCTTTACTTCCATTAAATAAAGCTGTGATTGTGCTCTAACAGCATTTATTACGAGTGCATAGATTGTTCTCTCCTCCAAAGAGCAAGCAAGAAAGGGCAATTTCCCTTAACTGAAGGAACACAGATGGCAGCTCTGCTACTAAAAGAGTCATTTCATCAGGGGAAGGATGACAGCTACCCAGATACACTGGATGCCTTCCTTCATTGCTTTCAGTTGCACTAGGTAGTTCAGAGCAAGCTTGGATTAAACATCCTTGCAGGTCTCCATTCCTGCTTTCACTGTTATAGTCAAAGTTCCACATTTGAAGAACCAACAGGAAACTTATTTTATTTAAATTAAAACAACAAAAAACTCAAAAGGCTGGCAGTATTGCAGTTCCCTCATCTAAGACCCTGCTTCATAACCTCCATTTGAAATCTCTTTCCTTCCTAGAAGCATCAGTTCCCTTCCATCAAGAAGGCAGCACCAGAGACACTTCCTATCACTTAACCATAAACTAACACAACTAGTGTAGTCTACTGCATTTCAAACTTCCAGTTACAGTGGTAAAGTTAACAATGAGCATATGGAATGAGCATCAAATACTTATATGTACCAAAGGCAAGCTAGTCACAAAAATCTCTACAAATATATTACAAACAGAACTAGCAGCAAACACTGCTATCATGACACAGTACTCTTCCACGCAACATGACTGATTGGACGGCCATCTGGAAAACAAGCTGGTAACTACAATGGTATAGAAATAACAAAACAAATATTTGATCATAGTAACTGTATGAACAAGTGTTAGAAGGAGGGAAGTAAGCCTGATTCACTTAACACAAATTCTACTTACACAAGAGTGCCTCCAAGCCACAAAACATTTTACATTAATTTTCAGTTTTTACATTAATAATCAAGACTTCAGCCTGCGACATGCAACCGACTCCAGCAAGCATGTCTGAACAGGCAACGGAACATAATTCCATGGATTCTTCTCTCCAACATGCAGTCCTGTACGCTTGGTGCAAATGCCAGCCTCTGCTCACACGACATTTTGTAGCAGCAAGGTGTACTGCAGTTCAGAAGGGAAGGAAAAAAATGCACATACCATGCTTTCATCAGAGGTAAGTTTCCAAATATGCATGATACGTGCACAGTTTGTTTCTAGGCACATCTTTGGTTACATTCTCCATACAGTCTGCTTGACAAAAGAAATAAATAAAACAGCCAAGACTTATTTAAAGTCCAGGCAAAGATAAAACTTCCTTTGTTTTCAAAAACCAAGGCAATAGAAGTCCCTTTAAATTGATGTTTTATTATATCCATAAACGATAAAATCCCAGGGCTACAGTAAGGCATGTAAATATTGAACCTGAAAGAAAATAAAAAAGGGGAGGAAAATGGAGACATTAAATCATTAGTGCTCAGAACATTTCTTCAGAAAAGCTACGTACACATAGTGATGGCATGGTTTGGGTTGGAAGGGACCTCAAAGCTCATCTTGTTCCAACCCCCCTGCCACGGGCAGGGACACCTCCCACATCTTACTACAATACTAAAAGCGTAGCCACCAACCCTTCCCCATGTAAGAAAATAAGGTTTTTGATTTAAAAGAAACAATTTCAATATGGAGGGGCACAAAAGTGACAAATAAGAAGGAAGGAAAAAAAAAGACAGGAAAACTGGGCTGGAAAACTATCAAAAGGCTGAAAGAAATCCTTAGTTGCTTACCACCCCAAAAGAGATCAATATGGTAAAATACAGTTGTAAAGTGAGGAACTGAATAATAGGATTATTAAATCACAGCCAAGTATTCAGTAAACGAATAAATGAAAGCTATCTTTAATGAGGCTAGTCACTTTGTAATTTTTTAAACTTCTATTTAAATGAAATCAACTTTTAGTTTCTAGATACACACAAAATATTTTTGCAATTGTTTGCAACAGGAGCACTTCAAACAATGCAAATTTTATTTTATTTTTTCCATGTAGAGTTCAACATGTTTTTGAGTATGGATGGTGGGGAAAATAATTTCCTCTCATTTTAATAAACTGCCTTTTATTTTCCAGTAATGGTTCTCTCTAAATGATATGCCTGAAGTACAGTACTATGAATTGACCAAAGTTATTGTACTTGTGATAAAATCCATTGTGAAAGAGTAATCAGAAAAGCTAAATCAGAAGAATAATTTTCTCCTGCAAACCTGCTCATTTAATAGCACTCAACACTCAGTAGCAAAATGTCCAAATATTAAAGTTACCTAGAGCAATAACGTAGGCACACACACATATATAGTATTTTTCTAATGCACATGCCTGACAAAAGAAAGTTTAGAGAATTTGTGGCTCTGAACAGTCAGAAAAGCTGAAATGTTCCATTTTGCATATAGATCTCCATCAGACAGATGAAAAACTCCTGGAAATGCATGCAGCAGACTGTTTTTATCAATTAAATCAGGCACAGAAGAACTTTTTGGCCCTTGTTAACAGGCAGTCTTTTAGATTTCTCATGCACATTATTATTACAGTATAAAACAGGGGAAAAAACAGAAAGTCATTCAGCCATAACCCATGCAAAATAAAGTTGTGAATCATAGAAAACGTTGTCTGGGTTAGGTACACAAATAAGTCTCAGTCAAGATTAGCAGCCTATTTAACCTTTATGAATACAGTCAACAGAGAGTTTGCCAAACATTTAACAATATTTAACAGTTTCATCAACAGAAACAACCATCAGATTCCTTACCTGCTAAGTACTTAATATTATCAAGTTTGTGCGATTCAAGCATCGTTTTCAGATCTGCAACCTCTGTGTCTATTTTTCTGTCTGTCTGGGTCAGAGCTCGATCTTGTTGCGCATGCTTAAAAACAAAGCAACAAAATGATGAAATTTGAAGAGCTTCTGGTTTATCTAGAAATGTAACCCATCCCTTCAAGTTGTGTTTTTGGTTCCTCCTTAAATGGATGTTAATTTGCATTCAAAGATAACAATCATCCGAAAAACTGAGAATTCTTCTTCTGATGTAGAAAAGCATGTCTTCATCTTGTAATGAATTCTACCACAAAACCAGCTACAGACAAATTCAGAACCTGATTATGACAGAAGACAGGACTTGTGTAAAAAAATGGGATAGAATGATTACTCAGAAGAGACTGAAAGATGAAACTTGTAAACTGAGAAGAACAGCTGCTGCGTTGCTGATATTTTCAAATCAGTGCTACTGCAACATTGTGAATCAGTTAACGATTTACTGCTAGACCTCTTCCTAGGGATAATTCCCTGTACTGCAGAAAGAAAACAAAAGGAAGAGGAAGCATTTGGTAAAAAACTCCTCTACAATGAAGCCAAATCAATCTAGCAATGTGGTTCAGTCTCACTGAACATGAGGTGGGGGTGGGAAATTAACTTCACAAACTAACATTAAGCATAGAATTCCATTTAGAGAAAATGCTACATGGATGAAGTTTCAAAACAAAAGTGACAACAGTTTATACATACATGCAGAGGGTCTAATAACATATACGAAAGACTTTTTATTCTGTAGACACATCAGTCACCTGTACCAATGTGAAAATACACAAGGAAATAATAAAGCACAATGACATTTTGTACACTAAAGTGCCTAAAGACATGAATACCAGGTCTATAACACAAAACCAAAAAGAATTGCTGTGTAATAATCAGCTACCAGCTTCTTACCAATTCCACTATTTCTGTCCTCATTTCAAGTAGTTTTCTTTCATTAAGTGAGTACTAAAGGGAAAAAAAATAAAATTAAAAAAACTCCCCAAAACATGGTATTGTCATTAAACTTCCCCCCACCACCACCCACTTAAAAGCGTATTTCTTTGTTTCCAGATTCTGTAGAACACTGAATCTGGACCAGATTATTGTCTGACAACACTTGGGAGACAGTATTGTAGGGTGTTCATCCACACCTCTGAACTGTAAAGTGCAACAAGTCCTTCAGACACTCATCGCCTACAGAACCTGTATATATTAATAAGCAGCTGGAAGAAAGGTTGGCAGGTTTGCATTTCTGAGAAACAAAGACTTATGATTCTAAACAGTAACTCTGGAACGGTTAACCAATCCATTAAGCACACAAGCACAATTAACACTGAACCATCTCCTTTTTCCAGGAAGGGGAGGACAGTTTTAAAACATCATAGCAAACTCACCTATCAAAGAAATGTTTAGCGAGCATTGCATGCGCTCACCAGTTACACAGTTCTGAGCATCACTTCATATTTGTTAAATATAGAAATCTGTATCTCACATTGAGCTATTAATTTGTGGAATATCAAAACTTGTGGCTTATTTTTAAGTTATAGCTATTTTGGTTCAATGAAAGTTAAACCCAAATTAAAACCTTTAAGGCAGGTTATCTTTCTGACTCATGAACAAGCATGATTTACCTTGACATCTATAACGGCTCCTGTCCCACTACTGGAGCAATTCAATTATTCATAGACAGCTGCTAAACCACCAGTCTATACTGCAGAGTATTAAGGTCATCGGGCACGCGTCTCAGAATCCTCAGTTACACAGCAATAACCTCATCTGTTGACATTCCAGTGTAGTTCCTCCACTCCAGAAGCTTATTCCACTTTAATATTAAAACTCAGATTGATCTCCATAAATGCCTCAGCACTGAAAAACCTTCCTTAAAGATCTAGCGCTCTGTTTGGACTTTTGACTGATCTAAAGATGAGGGTAAAGGATAGCAGGCTCAGGCTGCTACAAATGTAGAAAATGACATAACGAAGACAAATAACAGCATGTCCACAATTACTCAAACAGTCACTAGATTCTGCAAAATGAAGAGAGGGATAAAAAGAAGAAATTCAGACATTTTATATAAATATACATTTTTGAAAGTGGTAAGATGGCAGAATGGGGCCCATGGATTTGTGGGTGTCCAGTTCACCTAGCTTTTCCCTAACCCAATCCTCTTCAACCAGGGCATAGTCTTCCTCTCTCCTGACTTCTTCTGCAGTCTTGAAGGACTGACACTCCTGAGGGTCTGGCTTAGCAGGAAAGACCAAGGCAAAGAAAGCATTCAGTAATTCTGCATTCTCTGTATCCTCCGTCACCAGGGCACCCACTTTATTTTGCAGATGGCCTACATTTCCCCCAGTCTTCCTTTTGGCTCCAATATATTTGAAGAATCTTATCTTGTTATCCTTGACCTCCCTTGCTAGGTTTAATTCTAAGGAGGCCTTAGCTTTCCTTATTGCATCTCTACATTCTCTGACTACATTCTTGTATTCCTCCCAAGTGGTCAGCCCCTTCTTCCATGTTCCGTAAATTTTCTTCTTCCACTGGAGTTTATTTTGTAGCTCCCTGCTCAGCCCTGCAGGTCTCCTGGCTCCCTTACATGATTTCCTGCTCTTCGGGATGCTATGATCCTGAGCTTGGAGGAAACTATGCTTGAATATTGACCAGCTCTCTTGGGCCCCCCTACCATCCAGTGCCCTGTCCCATGGGATTTCTCCAAGGAGTTTCTTGAAGAGGCCTAAGTTAGCCCTCCTGAAGTCCAGGCAGTGATTCTGCTTGTTGCTCTGTGCCTACTGCACGTGATCTTGAACTCCACCATCTCATGGCCGCTACAGCCAAGGCTGCCCCCTACCTTCACATCCTTGACCAGTCCCTCCTTGTTTATCATTACAAAGTCCAGCAGTGATCCTGTCCTTGTTGGTTCCTCCACCACCTGTATCAGAAAGTTGTCATCACTGCACTGCAGGAACCTCCTGGGCTGTGTGTGCCTGGCTGTGTGGGCTTCCCAGCAAATGTCAGGGTGGTTGAAGTCCCCCATGAGAACCAGAGCCTGTGATTTTGAGGCCACTTCCAGTTGTCTGTAGAAGGTCTTGTCAGCTTCTTCCTTCTGGTCAGGTGGCCTATAATAGACAGCTGCAATGGTGTCTCCCATGCCAGCCTGCCCCTTAATTTTTACCCACAAACTCTCAACTTGCTCACCAGCCACCCCTGGGCAGAGCTCAATACATTCTACTTGCTCCTTCATGTAAAGAGCAACTCCACCTCCACGCTTTGTTAGCCTGCCTTTCCTGAAAAGCACACAGCCATCCATGACAGCATTCCAGTCACGTGAGCTATCCCACCACGTCTCTGTAACAGCAATCAAATCATAGCCCTTCGACCACACACAGATCTCCAGCTCCTCTTGTTTGTTCCCCATGTTTGTTACACACGTTGGTGTAAAGGCATCTAAGAGAGTTGAGCTTGCAGCTATCAGCCTAGAAGGTGTAGGAAGCCCAGTTATATCCCCATCTCCCTTCAAGTCTAGTTTAAAGACCTTTCTTGATGTTCATGTTTGTTTAAGTTTTGATTTGTGGCTAGAACTCTCTAGGTCAGACACAAGGATTTTCAACTTAGGTTTAAGACAGTGAAATACACCCTTTTACTGCAAGGCATCACCACACATCTGTAATAACATCAGTGAGTTAAAAAAAAAGAGAAAAGACAAGGTTAAACATCCCCTCTGAAATTCAGCAGGGAGATTTCCCCTTAAGTCCACATTTTTCACAGTGCAGAGAAAAATTCAGTTTTGTCAGATGCATCTTGAGATTATTAACAGCAAGCCTAGAGGCACTGTGATGCATGAACACATGAATATATATGGAATTTTGTACCGTACTTCTGAGTTTTTGAATCATATCTGTATCACTGCAGATAAAACTCACAGCATAAACAGATGTGCATTAAGCAACACAGGATTCTGCAAGAAATGCAAAGTGGAATGAACTAATTAAAAGATAAAGCATTTAGAGTTTGAAACATTAAAGACTGCCCACATCAGTGTTGACAAATTAAGAAATTCTCCCTCAGTACTTATTGCAAGCAAAACTGAAGGATAAGAATATTTTACTTAGTGCTTCAAGTTAAATCAATTTCAACTTAGGACACTTTTCTTCTAAATAGTAACTTACTTAGAATGCACAGTAACCTCCAATTATCTGGAGTTTTATTCTTAGAAAGCTGGATATTCAGTCCTAAGTCACATTACAATTGAAGTAAACATGATAGTGATGCTTTCTACTACAGAAAATACTGGATTACATCACTCCCCCAACTCAGCATATATGCTGCAAGGTGTTCCTCATTCACTTGCCTTTTTCCTTTTCTGTTCATGCATGCCAGAGGTGGCAATTAAAGTGGGGGAGAAAAAAAGAGAGCAGTTTTCATAGAAACTATGAAAATATAGTTGCACAACAGACTACAAAGTTGGCCAAATTTCTTAAGAGAAAGCTGACATGCAGAGTTTGCATTTCCTGGGAGGTAGTCAAAATAACACTGGATTCTGCACAATAGAGTCCAAATTCCAGGATCCTACATAAATATACAAGAAAATACTACTGTCTAATTTATCACCAGTGAAGTGGTTTTAAATAGGTTTTGTAAGCCTGAAGTATTGCAAAGCTTATGATCTACACAGTTAATACCTTTCATATGATGCTTTTTTAAAACTTTAGCATGAAGTATTAACCTTTAAACAAGAATTCTACCTGCTCAAATATATTCAAGCATCTACCATAGGGTAACGAACTGTTAGTCATCACACTAAATCACTGACACAGCTGTTACCTAAACTCATCATTGTGAAAAACTTCAAGGGGCACACACAGAAGAGAAATAATATCTACTTGAACAGTTCTTACTGCCTACATTGGAGATAAATATTACATTACATCTTCCTCAGACACCTGTGAAAAAGGACTGGATAAGGAATAATATTAATAGAAAATGTTATTCAAAGATATTTCAATTTAGAAGATGCAATGTCTTTGAGATCCTAAAAGCTATTAAAACAATATCTAAGAGAACAGAACTCTCTTCAGAGTGCTATATATAAGGCAAAAACTTTTTCATCCTCTAATTCTTCATCTATGTTATTCTAATTTAAGATCACATCAATTCAGTTCTACCAGATATTTCAAAGTTCAAAACAATCTGAACCAGTATCAGTTACAATAAAATAAAAATTACAACTATTTTCACAACAGGTATTTCCTGACAAACTATAAATTCTCTAGCTATAGGGAAATGAAACATCTCCAATGATAAATTTAATGAAATGTGTAAACTTAATTTAAGTGTGAAAACACAGAGATACACTAATAACAGAGAAAACCTCTAGGCAGCTAGTCAGCATATTTAGATTAAATATCTAGTATATTTAAGTGTAATATGTTAATCCTGATATTAAAACATCATCAGAATAGACAGACATATGAAATCAAACACTGTACCTTGTATGATAGCAGCATAAGGATGAGTAACTTGGATTAATACCATCTTGAAGCTGAATGATACTATAGATTAGTATGAAAATCCTCTTTGGGAGGAGGATTGGAGACTACTCAGTGTTGAGATGTTTCTAGAAAAAAGTAACCCAAACTTACCAATTCTTTTACTCTGCTCTTCTCTAGGTTTAGGTTTAACTTGTTATCTGCACGGACTTTGGTAATTTCATCCTAATGGGACAAAATTGATAAAGCAGCAAGATTTTCTATTTAATCACAAGCAGAAAAATAAATACTATGTCTTTCTTTACGTATCTCAGGAATCTAGCTTCTATCCAATTAATGTACATAATTTTCAAAAGTGTAAGTATTCCTATTCTTCCCCCAGGAAATACTCATTTTCTATAGTATGAATCGGATCTCAGAATCAAAAATTAACAACTACTTTAAAAAACAGAACACTGAGAACAGCACTTAATTGAGAGCACATCCTTCTATAAATGCTGGGAATGTTTCATGTGTCCCATAACTCTCTCAGATTTCTTAGAAATCCATCCCTCAGTACACCTGTAAGTTGGACTTCCTCCATGAAGCAACCTTGATGCTCCAAATATCTTTAAAAACAATTTCTAACCTTCCAATTTAAAAGAAAATCTGTTTCTAGGGCTTTCAGAAAAAGCTATGCACATTTTAGAAGTCAGGAAATGTTTATGGTATTTTTAACAATCTACTTTTTAAAAACTAACCTAAGTTGTACACTTGCATTTTACTTCTTCAGTACCTGAAGCGATTCCTGCTTTTCTAAGTGACAGTTGCCATTTTAATGCAACCTCCTGGCAGGAATTCCAGCCAGCTGATGGTTTGTCATGAGGCAAACTGCTGATGAGATGAATGTGTGGGAGAAGCAAAAGATTGCTCATGTTCTGGGAGAATCTACTATTAAAACCAAGTAAGCAGCTCTCAATGTCAACTAGTCAAGAGTTCACTAAGTGAGTATGAACAGTAATTAGACTCACTTTCTATGTTTGAATTTTTGAACTTTAACTGGTTTATAATTAGATATCACTACCATGCATTACAGTTTAATGAATCAAAGTATCGAAATAATTTTTCTTAAACTTTGACAACAATGTCTTTTTGTCTTTTAGAGGAACAAGTATGAACAAACAGAAAATAACTTGCCCTTGTGAGAATTACATTTACAGTTATACACAGCTAAACCCGTAAGATAATTTCAATTCCTAAGTTAGATGCTAAATGGATTTTAAAATGGCATTCTGAAAACCCAGATCCATTAAGCAATTCATAACACTACAAAACATGCAGGATTAGCCTTGAGAAATTTATGTTATCTTTTTGGAGGTGACAGTACAAAAAGAAATTGAAGAGAATAGGAAAGAAATGGTAAGGAGGCACTCGGCTGAGTTTGAGCACATTGTCAGCTAGCTCAACAAGTCCAACAGTCTGACAGTTTCATGGACAAATCCTAGGGAAGGAAGAGTGCTCCATCCTTCCAACTAAGAAGGACATCCCAGCAGGAAACAGCAGTTCTCAAGTCAGATGTCCATACTCCCTAAAAACAATTCATGTTTCCGAGTTTCTAATCTTAGTCACTCATACAAGACTTTCAGATGATCTTGTTTCTGATGTTAGAAGGGTGTCTGGAGTGCTATTCACGACAGGCAAACCACAAAGAACAGAAACACGGCACCAATGCTTAAACCTGCTAAGAATGAGAATCTGTATGATAATTAACTAGGTAAGTTTTCTACAGAGAGTCTGTTTTCTTCCAATGGTCATTTGCTCCCAAACAAGCAGGACCAAACATAATGGTCTCAAACTTAGTGGCCTAAAGAAGCCACTTAAAAGCCATTTTAAATTCTGGAGAGCTAACAGATAAGTCTTCAGAGATAAAAAAAACCCCAAACAAACCAAAAACCAAACTCCAAACCAATTAGTAAGTACTATAGCTTTAAAAGTATGTTGCATCTTTGCATGTAGAACTTTACTCAGCCTTAACCATGACATGGCAGCCACTTTCTGCATCTGAATTAAGGATATGTAAGTAAAAAAAATTCTGAGTTATTTTTTTTTCTTAACCTCTTATACCATTCACATTTCTCTGTCACGATAAATGAAGTATGCATGAAATTATCTTTGCTGCAGCCCACAGTCTACCATCAACTGCAATTTCAGTATCCTCTATATCACAACAATTAAGCACAGCTTTTAAAATAAAATCTTGAAAGCAACAATTTATTTTTTTTTAAAGCAAACTAGACAGGTGCTAATTATATTGGTATGGTATCTTACCATGACATGCTTCTTTATCTGCTGGAGTTCAAGCTTTATTTTCTGGGAGAGTAGAAAAAAATTGTACACTTTATTACTGTATATAAACCCACAGCATCTAGAAATACAAGTGAATTTGCGAGACCAGTAACAATGACTATAATCCATAACATGAAAAGGAAGGCAAACTGAGAATTCTAAACCACAACACAAGACAGAAGCTAGTGATGTCCCACAGCAGTAAAGCCAGCCAAACAAGCAGGACGGTATTAAGAAGAACAAACCCAGCAGGCCAAGGGAAGTGACTATTTCCCCATCATCAGCACTTGTGAGCTTGCACTGGAAGTGCTGTGTCCAGCTTTAGACTCCCTGGTAAAAGACCGATGTTGACATACTGAAACAAGCCCAGTGGAAGGCCATGAAGATGATGGGAGGGCTGGAGCACACTATGTTGGGGGTGAGGAGGAGAGAGAGCTGGGGTTGTTCAGCTTTAAGAAGAGATGGCCAAATGGTAATCATACTGCAGCCTGCAACTACCTAAAGTTCTCTAGAGGTGCTTCTAACCCAAATTATTCTATTACTTTCTTTCAAAAGATACATGAAATAGGTAGAGCTGTAGCATCTTCTATTCACTTTCTCTGGAGATCATCCAGTCCAACCCCCTGCTCAAACCAGGGGCAACTAGAGCAGGTTGCTCATAGTCATGTCCAGTTGGATTTTGAATATTTCCAGGACAGGGACTTCCCAGCCTCTCTGCGTATCCTATTCCAGTGTTCTACCACCCTGACAGTAAAAAGGGTTTTCTTACGTTTAAACAGAATTTCCCCCATTTTGATCCGTGCCAATTACCTATTGTTCTGTCAGTGGACACCACCAGGAAGAGCCTGTCTCTGTCTTCTTTATACTCTCCCTTCAAATATTTGTACACACTGATGAGATCCACTGTAAGCCTTCTCTTTTCCAGGCTAAATAGTCCCAGCTTTCACAATCTTTCCTCATATGTCAGATGCTCCAGTCCCTTAGTGATCTTTCTGGCCATTTGTTGGACTCTGTCCAGCATGTCCATGTCTCCCTTGCTCTGGAATGCCCAGAACTGGATTCAGAACTCCAAATGAAGTCTCACCAGTCCAGGCAAAGGGGAAGGATCACCCCTCTTGACCCACTGGCAGGCCTCCTAACATAGCCCAGGAGAGCCATCAGCTGCCTTTGCCACAAGGGCTCATTGCTGGCTCATGATCAACTTGGTATCCACCAGGACTGTCAGGAGTTCTTCTGCAAAGCTACTTTCCAGCTGGTCACTCCCAGCCTCTCCTGGTGCCTGGGGTTATTCCTCTCCAGGGGCAGAGCTTGGCATTTTCATTTGTTTAGCTTCATGAGATTCCTGTCATCCCATTTCCCCAGCCTGTTGATGTCCCTCTGAACACAATTGCCCAATGTATCAGCCACTGCTCTCAGCTTTGTATCATCTGCAGACCTGCTGAGGGTGCACTCTGTCCCATCAACAAGGTGTTAATGAAGGTGTTAAACCATAATGGAGAGCCAACCCCAGGGGTACGAGACACTTTGACATCATTAGAAAAAAACAAGCAAGTGCTACAATAGCACTTTCCAAGATAGTGATTTTTACCTCGTTTTCTGAACGAAGTGCTGAAAATTCACTTTTTTCCAAAATAATCATGTCCTTTTTCACGCCACCAATATGGGACATTACTTGCTGAAGTGCAATTTCCTTTAAAAGAGGGAAGAAAAATCTCAGAACATATCATAACTATAATGCTTTTTCTCATCTGCCTACAGATATGATAGGCTATATTGGTACCCTGAAATTTTTAATTCATCAATTTCAGATTGATTACTCTAAGTTTCAGAAAGCAAGATAACTTAAGTGACAGGGACAAAATAGGCAAGTTAGTCTCAAATGTTACCCTCATGGCATACACCATCCTGAGATGGTTCTACCTTAGCACACTGTACAAACCTGCACATTTGAGTCTTAATGGCAGAAAGTCACCTGAGGGTCGAATCTAACAGTCTCATCTACCATCAGTAGCAACGTTTAATTCAGCACAAAACAAAGGAAAATGTGCTTACTTTCATTCAAAAAAGCTGGGCATAGAAGGAGGTTGCCAAAATACAACCATGGGAGACAGGGTCCCTTTGATATTGCATTCCCTGATTGACTGTGGAATATATTCAGTACAGGAGAAGGAAGCACTCCCACGTCTGCTTTGCCTTGAATGTAAAAGCTGAAACCTCCCTAGATGGAAGGCAGTGCAAAAGCCAGGTATCAGACTTCTTAATGAGGTACGCTGCTGCCAAGACTAGTATACTGCAAAGACAGCAGCTGACGTTTTCTCATGTTTTAAGACAGCAGCCTCATTACTATAAGTTAAAGCTTGTGTTCAGGAGGTGACTTGGGGCCACGAACCCCAGCCTCACAGAGCAGCCCAAAAGGTAGTAAGTACTTCCAGCACACCAGATACTGTGAATCCCATTCAAAGATGCACAAGTTCCACACGCAGTGAATCACGTCTTACTCTGAATTTCAGTTTCATTTCTGGAGCCAGATGTCTAAGAGCTCAACGTGGCAATATTCCACACTGTCGCATCCAATTCCTTACATGGATCTGCCTTTGTATGACCTGATAAAGGGCCCCCACAAGCTCACAGCCAGTATTAGAACAAGCTGTGCCTCCAGACACAATTATTCATTAAAACTATCATTCCTTCACAAGTCAAAGCTAACAATTCAGCTCAGTTGTACGCAATTTCCTAGTAGCCAGAAAGGATCTCTGTAGATAATCAGCATTATCAGTCTATTCCCAAGCAAATTTTCTTCACTTTCTCCCACCAAGATGTGTATGCTGGGTAGGTTTAGAGGATACCATGAACAACATCATAGGCATCAAAGGAAAATGAGCTAGATTTCAGTATCAGCATCCAAACTATACATGTTCCTTTGTCTTACCAATGTATATAACTACACTAATCATCATATAAGAAAAGAAATCCAACTCAATTCTAATACAATATGTCATTGTGATACAAAGAGATAGATAAAAAGGTACCACATAACATGGTGATAAATAACTGAGGGAATCTGTACTTCCTTGTTACAAGCCTACAGAAGAAAACATGTAGGAGCTGTAACTATTCAAATCCATACACTGAATACCTCCTATGTCTGTCTAAAAGCCTGCTCAGTAATTCCATTTCATGCTACAATAAGGTTAAAGCTAAAAAATTACCTGTGGTTTGCATTGCAACTCACAGTACCTAAATCTCAAGGTCCATTTCAACATATTTCTAAGTATTTGATAAACTCAAGACAAAATTCACTAGCCGATAGATACACAGGGATGTTTGTTCTTCACCTTCAAACTGTTAAAATGCAGTGTCTTAACACTAATATATAGCAATATGTATTTTATTAGCAGGCATACTAGATTTTGATTTACTTTAACCCCACCATTGTATCTGACCTAACCTGCTGTACTTTGGTGACCATGTCCATGTAAATCACATCCAAGTTGGTGTTCATGATTTTCACTAATGCAGAAACAATGACCTCCGACTGCCGAGTAGTGAACCCTAAGCAAAACAAAATGCAACAACATTCAAAGAGAGAATAGACAATTCACAGAAATGCCACTTGCTAATACACAGCACAAAGTTAAAATGCATGTCAGTTGTGAAAGGTAATAAAACATACTCCTCTTGATCCAGCACTAACAAAAGAACACAACCAGTCAGTACATCCAAATTGCCCCACCCCAAAGTTGTGTTTGTGACATAGTATAGCTTCTGTAGTACAGCACTCTTACAGTATTAGCAGGAGAGCCAGTCGCTTTCAACGTCTGAGCTGATAAAATAGTTTGCTACCACCAAAAGGAAGAGATAGCCCCCTCCTCTCTCTCTCCAACCCCCACCTTATCCCTCCTCCTGACACTTTGTATGTGTCCTAGTGCTCACACAACTGCTCTGTGAGCTCATTAATACCAATCTCTCGGAATACCAATTACGCAAAAGCGCTGGAGAGTTTTCTGAGAATTAGTTTGGCATGTGGAAAGAGATGGAACCACATGGCAGGGGAAAAGGACTGGGATCTCTGCTTTTCAGGGATGGAGAGCTGCGGGAAGTCAATTCAGCTGCACTGAACTTCCCCCCTTAAGATACTTTCCCCACCTCAGCATTAGCACGAATCCAAAGTCATCTATTCCCTTATCTATGTTTTACCATAAAAGCAGCCGTATTTTATATAGCATTCTCCGTTCTGCTCTAAAAGCTGCATTTTACACCATAGTCCATATTCAATCCTATTATAATACATTGTTGCATATTCAAGGTGCTGTACACTAAATATGTAGCAATCTAATTAACACATTTTAAACCACTGCCTTGAAAACTCTGTTTTTCACTCTCCATTCTTAAAATTTAATTTCTCTTTAGCATTTTTAATTACCAGTAGGATAATGAATTATTCCAGTCAAAGTTATCATATTATATATCATATCATAGAACGGTTTGGGTTGGAAGGGACCTCAAAGATCATCTCATTCAACTCCCTTGCCACGGGCAGGGACACCTCCCACCAGACCAGGTTTCTCCAAGCCCCATCCAACCTGGCCTGGAACACTGACAGGGAGGGGGCAGCCACAGCTTCCCTGGGCAACCTGGGCCAGTGTCTCACCACCCTCACAGGAAAGAATTTCTTCCTAATATCTACTCTAAATCTCCCCTCTTCCAGTTTAAAGCCATTACCCCTCGTCCTATCACTCCATGCCCTTGTAGAAAGTCCCTCTCCAGTTTTCTCATAGGCCCCTTCAGGTACTGGAAGGTGCTCTAAGGTCTCCCTGGAGTGTTCTCTTCTCCAGGCTGAACAACCCCAACTCCCTCAGCTTGTCCCCATAGGAGAGGTGCTCCAGAAGCAGAAAAAAATCAACATGTTTCTACCCAGTATATAAAAATAAAATCCATTAAAACTGAAGCTGTAGCATCACATATCTAGAAGTAAGTAATAAGCTTTGTAAACTGAAAAACCATTCATGAAATGGCATTAAAAACAGCTACCCGTTTCTAGCAAATTACCATTTTCTTCCAAGAGGCATACCAGTGCGTGGGTGTCAAAAAAAAGCTTCCTATTTCCCAATAAGGAAACATTCCCTTTGCTTTGTAAAGATGACGATGCAGAGATGCATACATCTGGAAAAATAAAAGATGAAATGTAAGTTATTTTTAAGAAAGAACATTTAATCAATGTTTGCTTTCCAGGAGTTCCCTTACTACCTCAAACATTAGATTGTATGTTATGATTATTGCAGCTTGCTTGAAATGGAAAAGGTATCTGACTAACAAGCTCTAGGCACAAGAGCTTGGAAACAAAATACAATGCTACTGCTGCACTTCTCCAAGAATATAACGTCCCAGAAAAACTCCACCAAGTGTCAGGGTCTTAAAAGTCTTCCTTTATCCTTATCCACATCTCCACTGGAAGCTGTGAGTGCTTTAGAGCTTCGAGGATTAAATCCACAGGCTCCTTCACTCTCTGTTAAAAGAGGCGAACCTGCACTTGTTGCCATCGAGACAAAAAGGAACCACTCTCAGTTTGCCATTTACTATTTTTACAGCAAATATGTTCAACACCGAATGCAAACTTAAGACAGTGTAGTTTCCACGTGGACATTTGCACAAATTAGCTGACAGAGGGAATGCAAGACGGGATCTGATGATCTCAGGGGCCTTTCCCAACCCAGGTGAGTGACTCTATGAGGCAAATTTTCAGGAGGGGGAACTCTCTGTCCCGACAGATATATTTTAAACACTTGGGCAGAAAACACGGCTACGCCTACACTGTCTTAAAGCTCAATAAAGTCTTCAGGGGAGGAAAATCCAGTCCTGACCATGACCGCGAAGCCCTGCAGGCCCCCGGCTCCCCATGGACACCCCCACGCCTCCCGACTCCGGGCTCAGGTGAGGCATAGGGACAATCCCCCTTCCCGCTCCTCGCTCTCACCCCGCTGCCCGCAGCGGCGGCTCTCCCAGCCGGTCCCGCCGTTCATGGCCACCCCGCGGGCGGGCGGCGCGGCCGGGCGCTGCCAGTCGCCGAGACAGCGGCGCGCGGGGGAGGGGAGCGCGCGGGGGTCAGGCGAGGCCGCGGCGGGAGCAGCAGCGGCGGGCGGGAGAGCACCGTCCGCGCCGCGCGGCCGCAGCAGCAGGAGCGCTCGCCTTCCGCCGCTCACAGCCGTGGCCGCCTGAGCCCGGGCCATGGCTGCGCCGCCCGGGCCCGACAGCGGAAGAGGCGGGAAGGAGGGAAGCTGTCGCTGTCGCTACAGGAACGCCACCGCTGAGCGCACACCGCCCCGGCGTCTCACTTCCGCTACAGGCGGCATCTCACTTCCGCCTCCGATACGTGACGAAATACGCGCGTGACAGCGGTTGATTTTACGGCTCACGCGGTAGCCGCGGCAAGAACAGCGCGGGCGGGCACGCTGCGAGCCGGTGCGGTACGGTACGGTACGATGCCCTCCCGCGGGCTGAGACGGTACCGCCACCCCCGGCGGCCGTGAAAAAGGAGAGAGTGCTTCGGGAGGGAGGTTGGTGTCGGGGCTGCGGGACGGCACGGTCCGGTGCCTCCTGCCCCACTGCCGAATCACGTCTGGCTTCCTTCTGGGGGAAGATGGACTTTAAGTAGAGAAAAGTGCATTTCAGACAAACCTGGTCATTCTGTGATGAGACTGAGATTTGGGGTTCCAAAGTTATTAACCAAATCATCCACAGAATTGGGCAACTCGGTGGATGCAAGAGCCCGAATCATTAAACAATTGCCGTAACCACTGGAGTGGGTAAAGTGCTGCGCTTGGGGTTCTGCTGAAACCACCGCTGTGCTTTTTCCTTACGTGCTGTCGTTAAAACAAACGTACTTAATGTTTGTAGGGAATTACTATGAGAAGAAATCATTGAATCACAGAACAGCCTTGGTTGGAAAAGACCTCTAAGATCATCAAGTCCAACCATTAAGCCAGCACTGCCAAGTCACCACTACCCCATGGCCCTCAGCACCACATCTACACGGCTCTGAAATCCCTCCAGGCATGGGGACTCCACCACTGCCCTGGGCAGCCTGTGCCAGTGCTTGACAGCCCTTTCAGTGAAGAAATGTTTCCTAATATCCAATCTAAACCTCCCCTGGCACAACTTGAGGCCATTACCCCTCATCCTATCACTGTTACCTGGGAGAAGAGACTGACCTCCCCTCACTACCCCCTCCTTTCAGGGAGCTGTAGAGAGCAATGAGGTCTCCCCTCAGCCTCCTCTTCTCCAGACTGAACACCCAAATTCCCTCAGCCGCTCCCCATCACACTTGTGCTCCAGACCCTTCCCCAGCTCTGTTGCCCTTCTCTGGACACGCTCCAGCAGCTCAGTGTCCTTCTTGGAGTGAGGGGCCCAAAACTGAACACAGTATTCGGAAGTGAGGCCTTATCAGTTTGTCCCACTGCCATTTTCTCCAGGTGGCACTTATTTCAGAGCAAGTTTGTTTTCTTCTGTTATGTACACACTCACAAAAACCGTGCAGCACCTTTTCTTCCTCTTACCAGAATCAATAACTACAGTACATCCGGATGAAGATGGAACCATTCGGATGTATCTATATAAACGCAAAGGCAGGTGGACTGCCGTGACACATGGCAATGCTGCAGAAGCACCATTTGTCACTGCAGCTGAGACAATGCACGTATGCAAGGCCAGCACCTGTAGCAGCAATTCCCTCCAGCTGCTGTGGTGATAAAGCAGAATGGTAGAACCCATTGCTGTTATTACAAAATAAAGCGTAAGTGTTATTTCAGTATATCCAAAAGATACTATTACACTTGCAAACTAATCCTATGGCCATTTCCTAAGCCACTCACACCGCACAAGTTCATGGACAGCTGTGGGCTTGCCTGCACAGTTGTGTTTGTTTCCATTGTAAGTAAAAGCAGAAGCTTGTCTAACATGAGTTGCATCTGCTTGGCTGTTGTTTGCACATCGCCTAGTGTTAGCATGGCAGTGATTGCTGACGTCTGTGTGTCTGCAGGCAATTGTCTTTTCATCTACGGATGATTCCGAAATCGATGCAGTGTATTTTCTTTGATACTCTTTCTGCAGTGCTCCCCTTTGTCTACATTTAGCCAGTACCTGAGGCTAAATCGTAGCAGTTATTCTACCACCCAATGCTCCCTCCCCACTTGAGAAAGAGAATTGGGGAAAAAAAGGGAGAAGCCCCGTGAGCTGAAGGAAAAACAGATTTAATGAAATAACAAAACTGATACAACAATCAACATAAAGTACAGAAGGTTCTACTCAGCCTGGTCCTTGGGGTCAGCAGCAGGAGCAGAAGACCACAAGAGAGGAGCCCCAGGAGGAGGAACTCCACCCTCAGTGAGCTCCCTCCTTTTGTAATGACCATGATGAAGTGGTGTGGGATACACCTGTGAGTCAGCTGCCTTGAGTGGATCTCCCAGATGACTCGGGGCTACTCATGGCTGCCTGCATGGCTGGCCCATGGGGCTGTGCCTGGGGAACCTGGACACCCTTGAAAGCCCTGCACTTGCTATGGCGATTGAAAGGCCAGATTGTGACTACTGAAGGATCTCCTTTTATCTCATCTGCCAGTTTGCAGTTGGTTTCTGAGGTCTCTTCCAACCAAGGCTATTTTGTGATTCTGTGATCTTCCAGGTCCCCTGTTTCAACCTTCTCCATGTTGAAGATTGTTATGTACTACCCAGCAGGTAGATTCACTGAGCTCTGGACGCACCTTCAGTAGGCTGCAGTAGCCTCTGGGCTATCCATTTTTGCTAACTGGGCATTGGAGACTAATTGCTGCATGAAGAGGTGTGAGCAGTGCAATCACAAGCCAGCAGAGGACAGGACAAACAACTTTATCTCATGATTCTAGGTTGCTTAATGCTTGGCTTTCATCTACGCATTGCCCTGTGGAAGTCATTAGGTCCTGCTTAAAGGCTATAAATGAAACACGGGCTGAAGGTTATATGGTTAGTATCCTGAACACTTTGTCCCTGTAGGCACACAGTGTTCACTGATCTACGGAGTTACAATCCTGTTGGTTGTCACGGTGAAGCGAAGGATTAAGAAGTGGTGGATGACCTTAAAAACTGGGGTAATAGAAGTGGGGAAGTAATGAAAAGTACAAAATAGGGACTAATAACAGTATCTGCTGTACTTGTAGGTAAAAAACTAATGAGGAGGGTTAGATGAGCTCTGAGAGGTATTGTTGGTCTGCCAATGTACTATGGCTGCAAGGAAAGCAAATATAACCCTAAGGGCAGTTGGGAAGTCCCCATCCCTGGAGGCATTTAACAGTCATGTTGACACGGTGCTCAGGGATATGGAGTAGCTGAGGACTGTGTGTTAGGTTGCTGGTTGGACTCTATGATCTTCAAGGTCTTTTCCAACATAGATAATTCTGTGATTCTTTATGTCAAGTAGGCCATTTTCAGTGGTTCACAGGGAAAGTTTCATTGACCCTTGAGTCTAATGTAATTTCAAATACAACTTACAGTTCTGGTCACTCCAATACAGGAAAGATGAATTCATATTCAAAATGGCAACCTCATGTCAACAGGATAATTATACTGGGACCGGTGTTGTTTAATATCTTCATCAACGACTTGGATGAGGGTACAGAATGTATCCTCAGCAAATTTGCTGATGACACCAAACTAGGAGGAATGGCTGACACACCAGAGGGTTGTGCTGCCATTCAACGAGACCTTGATAGGCTGGAGAGTTGGGCGGGAAAAAACTTAATGAAATTCAACAAGGGCAAGTGTAGAGTTTTGCATCTGGGGAAGAACAACCCCATGTACCAGTACAGGTTGGGGGCTGACCTGCTGGAGAGCAGTGTAGGGGAAAGGGACCTGGGGGTCCTGGTGGACAGCAGGATGACCATGAGCCAGCAATGTGCCCTTGTGGCCAAGAAGGCCAATGGCATCCTGGGGTGTATTAGAAAGGGAGTGGTTAGTAGGTCAAGAGAGGTTCTCCTTCCCCTCTATTCTGCCTTGGTGAGGCCACATCTGGAGTATTGTGTCCAGTTCTGGGCCCCCCAGTTCAAGAAGGACAGGGAACTGCTTGAGAGAGTCCAGCGCAGAGCCACAAAGATGATGAAGGGAGTAGAACATCTCCCTTATGAGGAAAGGCTGAGGGAGCTGGGTCTCTAGCTTGGAGAAGAGGAGACTGAGGGGTGACCTCATTAATGTTTATAAGTATGTAAAAGGTGAGTGTCATGAGGATGGAGCCAGGCTCTTCTCAGTGACATCCAATGATAGGACAAGGGGCAATGGGTGCAAGCTGGAACATAGGAGGTTCCACATAAATGTGAGGAAGAATTTCTTCACAGTGAGGGTAACAGAACACTGGAACAGGCTGCCCAGAAAGGTTGTGGAGTCTCCTTCTCTGGAGACATTCAAAACCCGCCTGGACATGTTCCTGTGTGACCTGACCTAGGTATTCCTGCTCTGGCAGGGGGATTGGACTAGATGATCTTTTGAGGTCCCTTCCAATCCCTAACATTCTGTGATTCTGTAATTAAGGGGAGTGAAGTCTTTTCTGTCGCAGGTGATTGAAAAGAGATTGGCTTGTTTAGCATAGCAGAACAAAGCTTTAGAGGGGATCTTGTTTCCATCTGTAAACAAAACAGGAGTGTAAAAATAGGCAGAGAGAGAAAAAAAGAACCACTGTTTATGCAAAAGAATGTTACTGATAAAGGAACATTTGATGTAAAGTGGCCACAAAAAAATGTAGATTGGAAATTAAAAGGTTTTTACTCAATAGAACAAACCTTGTGAAAAGCTTCCCAACAGGAATCAGGAGGGATCAAAAACTGAAATCAGTTTTTAGATGGATGTGGTTGGCTTACCAAAGGGATTTTACAATGCAGTTACCTGTAATAGAAAGGGACTGGTTCCTGCACCCTTGCATTCATTTTCCACTGTGGAGATTTTTCACTTACCTCTTCCAGCATCTGGCATGAGCCACTGTCAGAGAAAGACTAATGAGCTAAAAGCACTGCAGGTGCAACCCAAAATAGCACTGAATAGTCCTGTTACTTCAGATGTTTTAACACGGTGACTGTATACATTTGAGGGGGATTAACAGCTGTCAGGGGTAATAGATACCCCAAACTGCTCTTAAGTTTAAATGGGAAAAGTGAAAAATCTCCCAGGTGGGAAAGGGACGAGAGTCACCAGTGTATGGGTGCTCTCCCACTTTGAAGGGATTAAAAAAAAGGTGGCTATAACAGCATTCAAGCGAATATGCAAACGATACGGTGCATTTGGGGTAATTTCAGTGCTGTTATAGCAAAGATGAGTGTGTTCCAGTGGTTTTAAAGCAAAGGCAGTGCCCAGCATACTCAAGACAGAAAATAAAGCAATGTCATTGTTTTCCTTGGCTATGGCAGATAACAGTATTCAAAATCTCCTGTTTTTTTCAGGTGGATGTGTAGGTGAAGTCCTCCCTCTGTTATTTTGTTTTCTTTTTAGTGGAGAAATCGATGAGTGGCTCATTTCTTCCATTATATTTATTTACATATGAGAAGAGGTATATTATTTGTAACGAAGAAACAGTCACTGAGGAATAAAGCTAAAATGATCCTACCCGTAGATGGCAGTAACTGCTAACAGTGCTGGCTGCCAGTGCCACTCCAGTCCAAAGTCTGAGGGCCCAGACAAAGTTGAAACCAATTGACCGGATCCCCTAAGTTGCTAAACAGCCACTTCAGGGATCTTAAAATGGGGTTATGCATCAAGCTCCTTGCGGAAACCACCAGCAGCATGCGTCTCTCTCGGAACCTGTTCAATTGCCAGAAATAACCCCGCTGCGATTTCTTGAAGGAAGGAGGTATAATATTTATTCAAGTGCTCTGGTTGACAGCAATAAGGAATGGCATTTATATTAGAATATTGAATCTTGCTATGTTCTCGTCAGACATGTTTTACCTGTAGAATGAACAGATAAATATTATCTGTGCTTAAAGCTATCAAATCTGAGTGCCTTACAATGGAGACCAATTTGGACCAATATCCTTTCGTGTCAACCCAAGAATTACCTTGTATATAAAATATTGATGTATTCACCACCTTTGACTAAATAAAGGCAGGAAGAATCATTGTCATGGCATGGAAGAGCAGCAGCTGCTGCTCATGATTGCTGTAGGCAGGCAGACAGAATTAAGGCAGGAGATTATCTGTAGGAGTTACTTATTTTCTCTGTATCTTTACACATAGGGAATCATATAAGTTGCAAACAAGAATTTAATTTCCTCACAAACCTGGTCTTACTTCTTTCCTAAAAGTCCTGCAGTGGGATTGTCAGCTAGGACTTTCCTTGCTGCTTCTTAATCACTCCTTGGAGATCTGGCTCATACTTAACCAAGTAACAAGTGATAGAACAAGAGGTAATGGCCTCAAGTTGCACTAGGGGAGATTTAGACTGGATATTAGGAAGAATTTATTCACCAAACAGGTTGTCAGACATTGGAATGGGCTGCCCAGGGCAGTGGCAGAGACCCCATCCCTGGAGGTGTTTAAGAGTCGTGTTGACATATTACTCAGGGGTATGGTGTAGTCGAGGACTGTCAGTGTTAGGTTGATGGTTGGACTTGATCTTCAAGGTCTTTTCCAACCTAGGCAATGATTCTATGATTCTGTGAAGATTCGGAACAACATTTCTGAATTTTGGAACAAATATCCAAGCAAATGAGAAGGGGAGGAGTAGACTGGAGTTTTGGGCTAATATCTATAGGGAGGAAAGAAACTAAGGATGGTTGTGCATTGGCTTTTTAAATTTCTGAAAATGCATTTATTATTTACGTTTGCCCCAAGATATCTCAGGCAGAGCAGTGCAAATATACAAAACAAAGTCACAAGCCTACGCACCCTTTTTAAGAAGGATGTAAGGTATTGTGAAGAGAATTAGAATCATGAGCGGTGTGATGGTATGTGTGAGGATGCATAAACAACTCTAGTGTGCTGCCAGCAGTTTGAAAGTTTTACCACTCTCATGTAAGGGAGGGTAATACTGCAGTGGCGTCTGGCATAGCCAGCATTGTCTGCAGTGCAGAAGGTGTGGGTTTGAGGGAAGATTTCAAGGAAGAGACAGAACAGAGGCTTTCAGGAGTAGTCCAGGGGGTGTTCCAGGCATAAATGTGCAAAAGAAAGATTACAAGAGTCATTAGGCAAAATTACCCATGGAAGGAACAGACATGAACCTAAGTGGTGAAAGGAGGACAGAAGGGATCATAAAATCATAGAACAGCCTTGGTTGGAAAAGACCTCCAAGATCATCAAGTCCAACCATTAACCCAGCACTGCCAAGTCACCACTACCCCATGGCCCTCAGCACCTCATCTACACAGCTCTGAAATCCCTCCAGGGATGGGGACTCCACCACTGCCCTGAGCAGCCTATGCCAGCCTTCACAACCCTTTCAGTGAAGAGATTTTTCCTAATATCCAATCTAAACCTGCATATGATGAGCACAAAGGTTTAAAAAAGGTTTAAAAATGTTTTAAAAAGGATGAGCATAAAGGTTTAAAAACCAGAGTGAGACAGCATCGTAAGTACACAAGAGATACTGAGCTGAAGCTCAGCAGGCTCTGTGTGGTGCAGCTAAGAGAGGGATGGGACAGGACACTAAAAAGGGCTGGAGGCATGAGAATAAGGGCCAGGGCCTGGTGACAGCAGTGACATTTTAAAATGGGCTGAGGGGATAAAATGGGTGTCAGGAAAGCTTTGGGTCGTCACGTAAAGAAAGGAAGAGGCTAAAATAGGGAAGGGAAATGGAGGTGGAAAGTGGACGGCCGTTACTTGCTGTTCATTATCCTGTGAGACAGTTAAGCAGTGAATCAATTATGATACTAAGCAATTGTGTAGATAATAAGTTAAGCAATGAAGCAGTTATACAGCAAATCATTTCTGGTATTAAATAAAAATGGGGAGAATCAACAGCAATATGAATCAATTATGCAGAGTACTATTACCAAAGTCAGTCAGTTAAGTGGAGAAACAGTTATAGAACAAGAGAATGAATAAATTAATTATGTAGTGGGGTCATTACATTGAGAATTAATTATGCAGAGCCTTCCTCTGTGATAAGGTGCATGTCTGAGTGAGCTTCACGCACATGTAAAAAATATCCAAAACAAACCCAGAAAAATAGATGCAAAACTAACGACAATACAAGCCCTGCACCAGTTCTCAGTCACTTCGCCTGTGACATCTTCTCCTGTGACCCTTTTGGCTAGAATCATTGCAATAAATGCTGAAGGCATTGCAGAGGCAGAGGAGAGGAAGCCTGTTTCTACACTGTGCATTCCTTCCCTGGGGACATGGAGGTGAGATGAAGGAAGTTCAGAGATGACTTTGTGGCTCTCAGAAGTGGGATGTAGAAGGAGACCATGGTCTTTGGAGCCATCTAACCTGCACAGAGAGGCTTTGGGGCTCTTCATGGTCCTGGGATTGCTCGACATTGAACTTCTTGGCATGATTTCTACCTAAGAGCCTGAAAGCTGGATTCTCCTCTGTCTTGTATCTGTTTCCACCTCTACAAAATAGGTGTCAATCATCAGCAAAGAAATGTTCCCATTTTCTCATCTCTCTCTACTGTTCTAGCTGGATGAAAACCAAGCAGCCGTTTGGACACTCTCTGGTGGTGTCAAGTGTAGGCATTCCGCTTCAAGAGCAGGCTGCCTTCCTTTAAACAGATAAAAATGTAATACAGACCACAAAGAATGTAAAAATTTCTCTGTGGAAATCCAGAAATGATAAAGGCAAGAGATACAATTTCATCTGCATTAGTCTGGAGCTTGTACTTTTTTTATTTTGGATGCTGTCCTGGGGCAAAGTTTCCAGTTGTAACTAAATATTTCCTCTTTTCCCTCCAAGATGTAAGGTCTGGAAACAATATTGTTCAGACATTCACATAGACACTTCATGATGGTCATTGCACCCACATAGATAATTTTCATCAGGTTCAGCAGGTGTCTAGGTTTTCTTAAAGATCCCTGCAGCCTTTAAAATCCTGTTTCTTCTTTTTTTCCAAGTTGCCTTCCAGCTGAGGAGAAGGTGGTTGTGCTAGCTGTGGTGTACTTTGAGAGGGCGTCCTTGTGACTCGGTTGCATGTCAGTGCCTTGGTGTCCCTCAGATGGGCACGCTTAGGAGAAAGAGGTTGAGAGAGGTCCTCTTTTCTCAGCTAAGGCAGAGGAACATTTGGGCCCAGTTGGGATGGCCAAGATCTCCTGACCTCCAGGCCCTGCAGATTGCCAGATTCTGCCTGAACTTGTAGAGGCCCAATTAGTGTCAGAGGTGCTCCTCTTTTTATCTCCCAATGACTGTCAACACTCTATGCCTCAACACCTGAGATATTTCTTCATGGGATAGGGAGAAAGATTTTTCAGTGCATGCTGATTTCATTATTCTGCAAAAAAATCACATTTCCATTTCAGCCAGAAACTCAGTTTTGGGGAGCAGAGCAAACTTGTGGCATGCTCTGTGCAAAATAGCTCAAACTGGCTCTTTACTCTCAAAACAGGCTTTCAACACCATTACTTTGTTTCTTTCAGTGCTGCTTCTTTCCAGACATCTCCCTCCTAGAAGCTGTTTGGCTGGATTGATCTCATATTATTGGTTTAATGCAATATTAACGTTAAACCTCCTTGGTTTCTTATCACCCAGAATGATTTAAGAAGCTTAAAACTGAAAGTAATGTATATACTTCAAGACAAGGATGCAAAAGCCCTAAACGTGTGCCATCAGAGTCTGACATGATGTCTGACATTGTAGATAACTGTTGTTCTCTGGCAACACCAATCAGTGTTCAAAGGCTTGTAAGGCTGTAGTGAGAGGGAGAAAATTTGTCAACATGAATCAGGAGAAAAACTCACGTTACAATCTTGTTTACAAAAATGTATACAAGGGAGGACAAACAACCATGTTTCCTTTCCTGTAACTCCTGTGTGGTTTGGGGTTTTTTTTCCCTCTTGGCTTCAACCATTATCTTTGACTGTAGTTGCAGTTTAAGAAATTGCTTACTTTAGTTTAACTCTGACCTGCGTCCTAGCAGCCTCCAGTAGTGGCAGATGTCTTTAGTACATGTAGGCTGGAGTCTGGCTCTGGACCCAAGGCTTTGGGGTTGGTAATTATTAGTATCTTGCAGGATAGTGTTAAATGTAATGTCTCATTTGACCCAAATGATTCTTTTTCCCCTCCATGGAATACGACAAACTCCATAGTCTGGAAGCAAAGTGTTTCTCTTTTGTGTAATACTCCACAGGAACTGCAGGTTGACCAAGTTGGTTATGGAGATATTTTCTGTACAACTGCAGACAGACCTTCTAAGGGGTGGTGCATAGGCAAGACAGACACAAGCATGGACCACTTTTTAAAAATCCTAGATGTTATCTAATGCTTTGTTTCTTCTAATCATCACTTAAATATGAGACCTGGTCATAGACTCCCCAGGGAAGTGACATAAATGTCAGAAACTGACTGAGCATCTGGGCTGAGACTGGGTGCTCTACAGAGCACTGTAGACTCATCTAAAAATAGGAGATGTTCACCTCTACAGCTGGCATGAAGAGTGATCCCAGCTGGGGTACACTTGGAGTGACTCACAGGAGGACGAAGATACAATTAACTTTATAACCATAAAAATAACATGAAAGCATTGCCCGTTTAATTGGAGAAGTATTAACATGTCAACCTCACCTAGAGCTTTCCAGAATTAAATATTGTGAAGCCAAAAGACCTGGAAGAAAGCATCTTTAAATTGTGATAGATAACTGCTGACCTATTCAGAGAGAGAAAGGAAATTACCAACTAACAGCTCACCTCCATTTCTTTAGGATATCACTAGACCGCAATTCCTTTTTAAATAAAATGCACATCTCCCAGAGAATGCATCTTCTTCCCCCCTACCCCCAAGTTATTGTAAATGAATATCATAGCTTGAAGAAGAAAAAAACAAGTTTCCTTTTGTTAAGGAACAATGGTTTAGCTTATAGCATTTCAAAAGGTTTCCAGATGGAAGAAAGCGGTCCAAGAAAAGATTTTGCATCACTAAGGTCATTTGGGGACATAATCATCTGTGAAAGATGTCGCATTTTTGGCAATATATAAAAGGAGATTGCAGTTCTGGGTGCATAGTTTTTTGTGGGTTTTTTTTTGAGGTAGGTCCTGCTTGCATAGAAACCTTTATCGCCCACACTGTTCTTTAAGTGTCAATTTTTGTTGCATTTAAGAAAAGCACACGTCGTAACAGATGGTGAAAATGCCATCAAATAATTTCAATAATAGAAGAAAGCTAATTGCTTGTCAGCAGTAAATTCCTTTTCTATAACTGGCAGAAACCATACAGAATATCCGTGTTGTTGCTGAAAGGCTCAAGCTAGTCAATTTTGTAAAAACCTGACAAAAGTAGTCTGTACATTCATATAAATATATTTAGGTAAGGTGGAGCTGCAGAAATGAATACTTAATTGATGTGAAAAGCTGCCAGCATGACCAAATGAAATAACAGACAGAATTTCAGAAAATTAAATTACTTCAGTTGCGACGTGGCTATCAGATGAGAAGAGATGCTATAGATTTTGGAAGAGCAAAACGTATTAGTTTATACCACTGAAGACTTTCATTTTACATCTTTTCATTGTGAGTATTATGTAGAGATGTACTCTGACTGCTAAACATTACTGAATGCTCTTTTTGGCACTACTGTGAGAAATGGCAGTATTATTATTATTCCCATATTACAGATGTAAAGTCCCTAAATTATAATGTCAGTGACTATTTTTTTGATAGATTCTAGTCAACGTGGACAAGTGCCTATGATTCACTAGGGCAATTAGAAACTTATTATATATTTAAGTTATGTCATTTTTGTTAAGGTTACTGCGTATGGCTGAAGAAGTTTGAAATTTTTTTTGCTTTATATGCTTTTCTCCTGAAGGAATGGTAAACCCAGGCATTAAATCCCATAAACCTCAGTTCAGTTCCTTAAACTTTGGACTCGCCCTTCTTAGTGTTGAAATGGGACCTAATGCCATTTCTGAGCACTGATTCGGTATCAGAGCAGGTTCCAGGTGTGGGAGTTTCAGTCCTGTGAAGTGCTTTCAGCTCCTATTGCCCTACCTCTCGTACTATACCTGCTGGTGGGACCCACAAGTGTTCTGTGCTGACCTTGAGGAGAAGCAAGGGGGTCTCAGCAGCAGCAGCTCTGCCTGGGTTGTCCTTCTGAGCATCTCCTCTGAAATCCAGGCTGAGCACATCCTTACGTAGCACTTGATATCTGATGAATCACACCAGTGAGACAGATGTGGATGCATTTCTTTTAAAAAAGAAAAAAATAAGGTTAAAAGGTACTTTATACTTCAAACAAATAAAACCCCCCTGAATACCACTCCTAAGGAAGATCACTCAATTTGCAGTGCCTGACAAAACTAATCAGCCTGAATGACTAAGCCGTTACATCTTTCCAGAGTACAGTGCTGTGTTTGCAAAGAACATCATCCAGAAGATGATTTTAAAACTTTCAGCAGAACTAGTTCTATAAAGTACTTAGATTTTTCATCTAACTGTAATCCAGAGAAACACTTTTAAATGCAACAGGAGCAGATAACCATCATTTCTGTCTTAAGAGAGACCCTAACCTAGTGGTGACAATAATTTTTGCTGTATCTTTATTTTCATACAGAGCTGTTGATGGGAAAATGATCTAAATACTTCATATCCATCATGCGTCTTGTCCTTTTATTTTGATATAATATTGGAGACATATATAGCTGGAAGAAAAGATATAATTTATTCATTGATAGGAACATGGAAGAGCAATATAGGGAATCTCACACACACTGATACCACCTCTCTTTACTGTGCTGAGAAAGTCACTTGAAATCCCAAGTTCTTGCACAGGGTTTACATCTGGACTTCAGGCTCTGGAACTCATTGAGTTTTCCTAGTCTGAAAGAGCTCGTCTCTGTTGACTCTATGGGTTCAGTATAAAAACCCTTATTTTTTCCCCTGAGCAGGACTGTGATGGGGGCAGAATCTCAGTGGTATAGAAATGCAATTCTAGCTTTTCATTTGCCAAATGTATTTTTAGCTACTTACTTTGAGTGGCTGTTCCACACTTCGGTTTAGTGTTATTTTTATAAAGATAATTTGTAGCTGTGTAAAAGGTGCTGAGGGTGCACTTCCAGAATCCTTTTGTATGTATGCAAAAATAATGAATAAATAAATAAATGCTCCTTTCACATGACCTCATTAAGAGCAAAGCCAAATTCCTGCAAGAGAAAGCCAGCTGAGCAGAATTTTCCAAGTGCCTTTATTATGTCATTATTTCTATTCCCCTTGCATCTCAGGATTCTCGTCACAGATCGGGATATGATGCTAAGTACCACACAAAAATAAAACGGATGTCTTTGCTCCAAGAGGCTTTTATAACAACAGTGGTCGAAACGGAGCAATGTCTGCCAGTAGGACCCAGGAGCGTTTTTTTCTGAGCATGGAAGTGTGTATCAGCACTTTCTTTTTACACAGGCTCGAGGACAGATGGGATCGGTGTGATGACATCTTGAAGTTCCATTTCAGCTGCTGTGTATAAACTCCTAAATGCTTCAGAAGAACCAAGCTGCACACTTGCTGTAGTTTGAAGAGGTAAGTTAAAAACCAAACGTTAATCAGCCAACTATGCAGAGACAAAGCAGGAACAGTCAGCTCAGGTTTCCAAGTCAGCATTGCGGAGGGATTTTGCTTGTGTAATCACTTGCGATCGTGTTTTCTATGTCTACAACCGTCTGAAATTTCGCATTGCTGCAGACTGAACATCTGCATAAATTTGAATGAAAGATTTAGAAAACAAATAAGAAGATTATGTGGCAAAACTACGTATTTGTTGCAGCATTTCAGAGTTCAGACACAAAAATTCAGACATTATAGGAAACTAACAATACGAAGCTTTGTTTTTTGATTTATATCATCCGTCTGGACGTTAACTTTTATCACCTGTGTCTTCAGGTTTGAGCTGAAGGTGACACACTGCTGGGAGCAAGGAAATCATTGTGGATTGTTAAACTAGTATTAAATACACTGCATAGTTCTGATAAACGGTCTACATGGACACATACTTGTGGAGGTAAAGGCAAATGGACTCATCTCCCCAATCTCAGAGTGGCGGTGATGCAGATGAGCAGTACTGCTGGAGCAGTGAAAGTGACAGCTGTGCATTCATTAAGAGAAAAGGAATTAGCTCATGAATCCCTGTGGCAAGGGACACCTTTCACATCTGCAGGAGACTTCAGGGTCCTACAAGTTGAACCTTTACTCAGGCATCCATGCCTGAGCTATGTCAACACTTCAGGTCTTTTGTGGTATCACAGAATCAGAGAATAGCTTTGGCTGAAAAAGACCTCTAAGATCATCAAGTCCAACCATTAACCTAGCACTGCCAAGTCACCGCTGCACCATGTCCCTCAGCACTTCATATCCTCCCAGGCTGTGATTGTGCCCTGCCACACACCCTTCCTCATGTATGCAACATGATGTTAAAGAAATGGATGCGACTTGAGGCAACAAAGGAGGAAAACAAGCACGTCTTTTCTGCATCAAAAGGAAAAAAAATATCTATAAGGTGATTTTACATATTGATTATCTCTTGGTAAGACACATGCATTGTTAAAATGACAGAATCCCACCTGTCATTGGCTCCCACAGCCAGCTGGTGGGACATACCTGCTGGAAAACAACCTTGCCCCCTCCCCGTGCCCTGCTTTCCTTACCTCCTGTGGGTTTGGGGGAATCACTTTAACAGGGGAGCAAAGACACAAGCCTGGGAGCTGGCAGCCTGGAGCACAGGGAAGCACTGGAAAGGCAGTGACAGATTGAAATGGCTGCTGTTTCCAAGTCCAGCCTCTTCTCTTTGCATTACAAGCCCCTCAAGCCCTAAGCGGTATTGGGCCATGTTTCCAGGAAGTACAACTAAATGCAAAGAGAGGTTTCACAAAATCTCAGATTTTACTCAATTGGGTAAAATGGAAATATTTTTGGATTGACCAGAACTAAAATTATTTTTTTTTCGGTTAAACTAAATCAAAGCATTTCATTCTAGATCAGAGCAAGACGAGTCTGGGCTGTTGATACTGATGATCCGCACCAGCCAGTTCATCTCTAGATCAGGATCTTTGCCTAGATTAAACCCCATAATTTGACTGTAGATTACACCAGCCCTGCCAAATTCATTAGCTGGAACACTACATACAACTTCTTCCCAAGGATATTTCTTTAAAAAGAGGTTGTCTTTAAAAATATGGTTGAACCGAATGATTTACGAGCAAATATCAGCAGGCCCCTATCAATTAGATGGCTACTTTTGTACTGCTGGGGTGGTTGACAACACACAGTTGAAATCACTACTGGCCTCCTTTGCTTCTTTCTCTATTAGCTTCTATTGTCTTTAACAGAAGCCTCAGTAATTCTTCCACTGATTTGAATGAATAATAATTACAGTTCAGTAATCCTTGTTATAGCATAGCCTAATTAGTCTTTGTAGCTGACTGAAGCTTTTTAATCATGAAGATAGAAATGAATTAAATATCGGATAAACAAAAAAAACCCTCCACAAAACAGCTTTCCCTCCAACATCATAAAATGTTTCTCCGGGAGCTATGGAAAAAAATTTACTATTTTAAAAGCATTTTAGCTTCTTTTCCTGGGAAATTGCCATTTCTTAATTTGTTGAGATTTTTATTTTGCTCTCTTGGGTCTCAGTTGGAAGATGGACCATATCTTGAAACGTAGATAACATTTTTATCCTTAAGTAATCTTCTCCTAGTAATGATGCTGCATGCATAAAACATCTGTCATACAATAGACCAAATTAAGCTCTTGTACAACTCTATTAAAGTTAATGGAGTTACACTAAGAATGAATTTGGCCCAATGAAGTATTCTGGAGAATAATATGAAGCCTATCAGATTACGTACAAGAAAATAGAGTACCAGTGCTGCACAGTTGGATAATTTAATCCTATTTTCATTTCGTCTCAAAAGCTTCTTGGTTGCTAGTTTCTATCCTGCATAGGTTTTTATACTGCAGCCATCACCATGATATCCAACTGCCTTCCAGTAATGCATTAAATAGTGTGACTAACATCTGGTAGGTGTTTTTTTTTTCATCTCCTCCAATCCACTAGGAAGTTCTGTTTACAATGAATCATTATCAGGAGGAAAAGGTATTTGTCCGTTAAGACTATTAAGAAAAGGGAGCAGCATTTTTTACACAGAGAGTCAAATATGTAGGGTGAAAAAATAATTCTTTTCCACACTTCATAAGTACAGATTTAGACTGAAAATATTTAAAAAATACTTTCTGCAGATGTCTCAGAAAGAATACTTTGCAGCACAAATACATTCATAATGCCTTTCTCTATCCTGAACTGTTTCAAGGCAAGAATCTTATGAGAAGAGGCTGAGTAGTCAGGTCAGTAGGAATCCAAGTGACTCAGCTCCTTGTGGAAGATGCTTTGCCATTTCTGAGACTGGCAAGTAGAAAGCAGGGCTGGGGGGGAGAGTTGAAGGCTTGGCTCATGGGGTGCTCAAGTGCCTACAGGAGTGTGAGCTGCCCCTCTTCATCTGGAACGGGAAGGAGGTGAATAAACCATTCACACAATGAAATTGGAAATAAAGGAGAACATGGGATTTGAGTGATCTCCCTTATGAGTGAGGAGTATACATTGCTCAAGACACAAAATGATAAAATTATAAAAATTAAAAAAAGATGAAGAAGTGATCAAAGAGAGCAGAAGTACCATGTTGTGTTAAGTGGCTTAAAGCCATGTGTGCATTCAAGCCTCAGGCTCAGTTCTTTCAATACCTCTAACAGATAAATCATGCCATTGCTTGATCATCTACATTTGAATCTTATATTTCAAATTCAGATAAATCCCAGCAAGCACAGGAGTTGTTACTCCCTAATTCGAATTCAATTGAGTAGCATCTGTGCAGAGAAGCTAATTGCAGATTTTTCTGTGGTCTTTATATGAATCATTTCCTCTATTCCACTTGAGAAATGAGGCTTTTGTTATCTCTGCAGATAACCATGGTTCAGATTCATGCCTATGAGTAACATCTTTGTGTGTTTGTTGGTGGTTTTTTGTCAAGTGTTTATGTGAGTTTGATTCCACCTTCTTACACAGGGCTGTGAGATAACACTCCTGGTTTCTCCTAATAGTCGTTCTCTTGGGTAAGAGCGGTTCTGTTTCAACTCTTTCATCACACACTGCCTCTCCCTGCAGAGCTCAGGTGCTCCTGTGAGTCCCATCTCTGTAGCTGCAAAAGTTTTTGTGGCTTTGAGTTCTGTTGGCTTTGGGTTCTCTGCAATATATTAAAGTCCCCATCCCTGCAGGTGTTTAAGAGTCATGTTGACACAGTGCTCAGGGATATGGCGTAGTCAAGGTCTGTCAGTGTTAGGTGAATTGTTGAGCTCTATGATCTTCAAGGTGTTTTCCAACCTAGGCAATGATTCTGTGATTTATTTCAGTAAGATTTTTAAAAGGCAGCAATTTTAACAAAAATAAAGGTAGAAGAACTGGGAATCTGAAATGCAAGATGAAGTTGCCTCCAAACTAATTCATCTTGGAAGAATGTCCAGGGGTGGTTCAAACCACTATGATGAGCAGCAGTACCTTTCTCCCTAATGCTGAAGAGAAACTATAACCTTATCTCAGTTACACCACTGCAGCTCCAAATATGCCACACAGCACAGAAACTTGCCTAATGACTGACATCTTGCAGTCAGGACTTTCAAATGATATATGCATGTATTTCAGACAAACTGTGATCTACCCTCAAATCCCCTATTTTGTCACTGATCCAGTCTGCAGGATCAGTGTTCATCAACATTTGTGATAACTGCTATAAATGTTGCATTAAAAGAAGACTAGAATCTGCTGTTGGTAACATGAATCTCCTCCTCTTCACTCCTGAGGAAGCTGCAAACACAGAACACTCAGCTCAAACTGCCTTTCTTGTGAGCTTTTATCTTGATGTGATTTTCCTGTTTAGTATTCTCTCGTTAGTGTTGGAAAGGAAAACACATTTTTCTCCTAAGAATTATATATATACACACATACATGTGTGTTCTAGATAGGAAGAGCCACTGTTGCATCTTGCATTGTTTTTATCCTGGGATCTTGCTAGTGAAAGAACCAGACCAAATTCTTAAACTGAATTCATGTCTATTTTTAGCCAGTACCCAGGGCTAAATTGTAGCAGTTATTCTACCACCCCATGCTCCCTCCCCAGCTGAGAAGGGAAATCGGGGGAAAAAGGGAGAAGCCCCGCAAGTTAAAGAAGAAACAGATTTAATGGAATAACAAAACTAATACAACAACCAACAAAAAGCATGGAAGGTTCTACTCAGCCTGGTCCTTGGGGTCAGCAGCAGGAGCAGAAGGCCAAGAGGAAGAAGCCCAGGAGGAGGAACTCCACCCTCAGTGAGCTCCTTCCTTTTACAATGAGCATGATGAGGTGGTGTGGGATACACCTGTGAGTCAGCTGCCTTGAGTGGATCTCCCAGCTGACTCGGGGCTACTCATGGCCTGCCTGCATGGCTGGCCCATGGGGCTGTGCCTGGGGAACCTGGAGAATTCAGAAGTGTTGAGCTAAAGGCAGGAGCATTTCAATAAACAATTAGAACCCATTTTGAAAAAGCAAAGACTTAAAAATAAAGTAAACCAGAAAGACTAAATTGGCTTTTATCACCTGTGTTCCAGCCCCTGCTTTTTGCTCTGTGACTCTTCAGTGAGGTAAAAGAAAGGTTTTATCAAAAATAGCCCTATCATTTTGGCACTGTAATAACCTGCAATCTACAGGCTTTCAGGGCTTGGAGAGGTTAGGCAACTGCCTTTTGTTCAGTTCCTCCTTCTCTATCATTTTTATTCTAAGCACCTAAGCCAGAATGTCACAGAAATCTATGGGTTGATTTCAATTGGAGCTGAATTAGACAATGCTAAATCATAGAATCACAGAATGGTTTGGGTTGGAAGGGACCTTAAAGCTCATCTCATTCCAACCCCCCTGCCATGGGCAGGGACACGTCCCACCAGACCAGGCTGCTAAATGCTGTAAACTTGTCTATTACTATCTTTTAAGGATCTCAATGATTTACACCTCTTCTGTCTCCATCATCCATATTAATAAAAGACTCTAAGATCATCTCTATCTCTTGTCAAAAGCATTTTGTTTTCACACATTCCATAGAAAATTTGATGATGAATTGTAAAAAGCAAATGAACTTTGACCAGGTGGATAGATTTATCTTATCATAATATTATGACAGTTTACTTGTTTTATTGCTTGAACTGTGAAGATTGTATTGTGCCACTGCATAAACACAGCAGAAAGATGTAAGACTGCTTCATAGCAGTTAGCACCTGTGACTCTTTGTATTGCTGCTGTAGTCTTCAGAGGGAAAAAAGGGATGATCTAAAAGATCCCCCAAAGACTCATTAGGAAGCATTCTATTTGCACATTAGTGTATTGTGCTAAATTTACTCGCTAATTTTGATGTCAACAGCAACTAGTACTAATGAAAAGCTTATGCAACATCAGAGAGTTTAGTAAAATAATAATTAAAAAAAATCAGTTTAAAGAGATTGCACCAAACTGTAATTACTAGTTCAAGATTACACAAGACTGTAACAGTTCAGTGTTACAACGACTATCAAGAGGCAATGGAGGAAATATTTACAGTATGTACAAACACCTAGCAAAGTTTTAGTATCATGTATTTTTTTCCCTTCTACTAGCAGTTCAAATGTCTTAGGTAAACTAGATGCCAGTAGGGAAATCTGGACAGATGAATGTTATCTACTGTGTCTCAGTTCAAGATGAGTCTTAGGCTGCTGCTTAAATTCACCTCTCTCTAAAAATAAATGTCCTAAACATATGCTTGACAGTAGCATGTGCTAAGACCACAGTTTGTACAGCAGCACACACATGAATATTTTCCTGATTTAGAGCCAGAAGGATATAATCCTCATTTTAAACCCTTACAATCAAGGCAAACAAGAGTTTAGAGTCACCTTGCTAACAAGATCCAATAAAAAGAAGAGCATTCTTATTCACATGTGGCCAGGCCCTATGAGGAGATTACTGTGAAGATTCAGGGCTGATCTAGTGCCTACAAGATTGTGAATTTCCTGCATTTTATGGAACTTTTAATTAATTGTATTTATAAAATATGGTAAGGGTTACCAGTCTTAACAGAGAGGCACTGTGCTTATATAAGCTGGGCATTAAATTTGAAGCGGGAGGAGAGCTCACCAAAGCAAAGACAGCTGAAGGCCAGCTACAGGCTTATCTAATGTAGTAGACTGCACAAAACCCATATTGAAACAAATATTCCAGAAGGAAACGCTGACCCTGAGGGATTCTTCCCATCCAGGGCGATACCCATTTCCAACCCCTTTCAAGATCCCACTATAGGCTTTCAATACTGCTGACCAATGCACACCACCATTTTGCCCGAGAGAAGTGGCAGGGCATGCAGATGTATAATGTAAAGTAATTTGGAAAGATAAAAGCAGTGCTCAACAAGGAGGAGCTGCATCCCCGCTGCTGGAGGACTCATCCCTGAAGACCCACAGGGCCCAAATGTGTCTCCATCTCTTTCCAGTTTCAGTGCAAGCTGGCCAGACAGCATGGGCTGAAGCCCTGGCAGCAGAGAGAAAACCATTTACCATATGCACGGATCCCTGGTACCAGTCAGGTCCAGGTCTTGTGTGGGATCGGGGTCCCTGTTCCACCACCATGGAAGTTTCCCAGAGTAGGACTCACCTGGGTGGGAGGCAGACCCTCTGTCTCACCTCCCTCCTTCTGGGATCTAACAAGCTGCTCTGGGAAGGCACTTTCCTATCCATCACCTTCATCCTTCACTTGCTGCTGCAGCTGCAAGATGCATTTCTTTGACTTTGTCATCTTTAACATTATCATAATCTTATACATTATGTTGATGTTTCAAGAGCAGGCTGCTGGTCTGAGGAAGTGTTTCTCCATTCAGGAACCCAGCAATGATGGGGACTGGAGTGGTTTTGGCACCAATTGGTATGCTTGCTTTAATTTTTGTGCTCTTCTTTTTACCCTACAGTATTCCCTGAAAGACTTCATGCCATAACACAGCTCAGACAGATCATTGCTCCTACCTGTATCTCTGCTTACTGGACATTGAGCTATCATCTCCAGTTTGCAATTAAGGTGCTGTAGTGGGACTAAGCTTCTGGCACACTGAACTACGGAAGCTTTTGTCAGCTTGGGGAATTCAGAGGTGAAGTAATACAACAAAGCCACTGGAATTAAAAATGCTCCTGAAAGTCTCTTTCAACAGCTGTATGTTAAAAGAAATATGTAAAGCTGAAAGAAAAAATTACATACCCAGAGTATTTTTTACTTACTGTTTGCTACGTACAGGAGATAGATTAACTCGAAAGGATTTTAAAGACACCAACAACACTGCTTTGATCTGCAGTTTTTCCCTTTCTCTATTCCTTCTGGTATTTGATGGTGGAAAGAGAGGAATTAAGTGTGCCTTGCCTGGAGATGAGGTCTCTATCAGTATTTTTTGCACAAGCAAATTACTGGTTGGAATGTCCGTACTGTGGGCAGGGGAGAGACTCATTGTCCATTGTAAAGACTGATCTGTATTCTCCATGCGAAAATTAGTAGATCCATGGATTCAGGAGAGTTTCACTCACATCACGAACTTCAAAGAGGCAAAAATATTGCCATCCTTACAAACAGACCTTTTTCAAACCAACCACATCTGCCCTCACTGTCCTTTAATGTTTGAGACTCTGCATGGTGGCTTTAAATGACTTTTAAAATGTAATTTTCACATTTTTGTTTGTTTTGACTGATTTCTTAATACAATATAAAGTTCTTGCCAGAAACAATCCTTCTTTGTCAGACAAAGTCACCAAAGTAAACATCCCTCGGTTTGTGCTTGGCAGCAGTTGAAGAAAACTTGTCAATTTGAAATTCCTTTTACTGCTGAAACAATTGGTTATTAAATAAATCTTAGGTGATTTTTCAGGAGCATGCAACTCCTGCAGTGTATTTTTTCTAGTAGATTTTTCCACTTATGCTTTTACCTTCACCTTGGCTTTTTCCTTTACCATAAAGAACATGGAATTTTTCAATAATTCAGAGACAAAATCCTGCTGCCCTGTGCCCACCTTCAACATGGACATCCAGGTTGGTAAATGCAAACATTGCATCCAGACCTGGACCAGGATATTGCTCTGGGTTACCCTGCTCAGTACCCATTCTCATGTCTGTTTGGTTAGCTGTCCTTTGAGGATCTGGGGTGTAAATACCCAGCTTTGCTACCTTTCAGTAGTTTCCCACATTTGTCATCTTTGTTTATGAGATTATATGTGTATTTTTTTTTCATAAGCCATAGTACCAAAACCCATACTAATATCCCAGATGTAGGATATCTGCTGTTTCTTCCTTAATGAGAAGGCACATTACCTTGCTGGAGAAGGAAATTAGCTTGCCAGGTTTTGCTCTTGATAAAGCTGCTCCCTCACTCCTTGAGACCTTCAAGCATACAAGTAGCTTGATCAGGGGAACCACAGAGAGCTGTCGAGAGCTCAGTGGTCAGTAATTACCCACTTCTACCCACTCCACCTTTAAAAAAAGCAGCATACATACCTGTTTTTTTTTCTTCTTCCTGGTATTTTTCCCATCCTTGCTGAGTTTTTGAAGAGGACCATTGATAAGTCTAAGACAGCTTTAGCAGGACCTTTAGCCTAGGAAAAGCTCATCTGACATGCCTGACTGGAAAGTCTCCAAGCTAACCAACGACCCACGCACTTTTTCTTGCCCCATTTTACCTGTCACTGGTATTAACCTTACGAGCCATTTACTCTCAGCCAACCTTTCCTTAAGAAGACTGATGCAAAAAGAGTCTTTCCAGAAAATCTCCCAGTTCAAGACAGCTCTTGAATTTACATTTGCCTCCACCTCCCAGTTTCACCTCCCCACTGTGCAGCTCATTACACATCACTGTCCCCTCTGGGCAGGCCCACTCCCACTCCCCCACTTCCCTTTGCTTTCTCCCAGACACTGCCTGACTCTTCCTGAGTAGCAAAGCGCTGGGGCAACAATATCCACGTTATCCTATTTGCTCTCTCCTGGTTTAGAAACCACCACTCACTGACCAGCATGCGAAGAGGTTTGAGAGAGTCTGTCGTGTAGTCTGGAGGATAGCTCACAAGGAAGAGTAGCGCTTGTGGTGCAGGCTGCTGGGACAGCCAGCTGCAGGGATGGCATGGGATGCATGCCTTACTCTTCTCACTTTACAATGTCCAGAAACCTAGGGACTCTAAGAGTAATAATTCACATTTCAGATTGATTTACCTCAGCTAGGGGAGGATGGAGAAGAAGAGCCATGGGGCTGGCGGTGGGGAGGAGCAGGAGGAGTTGCTTGCTTGGTGCCAGGCATGTGCAGGCTACAGGGAGAGGACATTTGGCTGCTGGGACCACTGAGTGCAACCACCTTACAGGTTTAATAGTTCCACAGCACAGAAGAGGGTAAAGCTGCAGCAATGTGGCCTATTAAGGAGAAAGCTCTCATCGAGCCCAACCTCGTGTCTGTGGGTTAGTGCTGCACCACCAGTGCACAGCGCTGCCATGGAGGAGAACGCTTCACGACACACGGGCCCCTGATGCTGGGTAAACACATGTGATGCTATGCTGGGGATGAAATCCTCTGCTCCTCTTCACGTTAATGGAAACACGGGGCTCCTCCCCTTGCCACTGTGTATAAAGTACACTCCATGATACCCACAAGGCTCTTCCTCCCAATTCTTTCTTCGAAGCCAGCTCAGATTGCTCTCAGGATTTCCTGGAGGTGTCTGGCACCGAAGGGTTCAGCTGTATCTGTGGCCAAGGAGACAGCCATGATTTCCATTTCAGATAAGCAGGCACAGGTGGCAGGTAACATCTTTCAAGAAGCACCTCTAAATGTCGTCCCTGTTCAAGGTCTGGGAGATGCAGCCTTCTGGGTCCTCCCCAGCTGGTTGCTATAGGGATGGATGTACAACCAGGTGATGCTGAGGTATGTTTCCCTGCTCCTACCAGAGGCTTAGTTGCACGTCCAAACATCAATGCCTCTAGCAAAACCAGCCGCTGAATAATTTGCCTTTTGAATAACGTGTCAATGCAAGAGGAACAGGTTTGCATCACTTTGCGAAGCGCAAGCAGCTCCTGATATTTTCTGTATTTGAGGAGGGGGAGAGCTGGCTTTTAGCTCTAACGTATCAAGAATCTGTGTCTAAGCTACATTTAGTTTCCTCCTTGGAGGTTCCAGCAATGCTGGCTGAGTGCTAAAAGCTCAGCACTCTGGACACCTAAAAAAGCTGCCCCTTCTCCCAAAGTCTGATGCTTTAACAGTACAGTTCAACAAAGAAACAAAGAAAAACTGAGCGAAGATCACACTCTCTCTCACTTGCTCATGTACTTCACTTGATTTCCTAAACCTATGGATTGGGCTGTGTCAGGAAAAAACAGGGGAAATATGTGGTATAAATGAAGCTGCAAAGAAGCTTCATGTTTGAATTTCCTGTGGAAAAAAACAAATGCCTAATTTTCATTTGAGCTTTTATTTCTACACTAGAAAGAAGGAAAGACAGTACATCTACACCTTTTTCCCAAGATGGTTTACTCTCAGCTAAGAGTGGGTTTAGCCCACAACTCACGGTTCAAATATCTACAAACTGGGAGGCTCGTGAGATCTGGAAATCAGAAAGGTTACCAGTTCTGGGCTATCCCTCACTTTAATAAAGAAAAAGAAATCAAAGCGGGGCAGGTGCGGTTTTGCATTTTAAAAAATAAAGAAGCCACTGCCTGGGTTTTATATCTAACCATCAGTATACTGAAGTCTCATCCATTCAAAATGCAAATTACACCAGTAGCTACATACTGGCTAATGGGAATAAATCTTCCTATTCTACCCACCATTACAAGATTACGTATCACATCCTTGTGAGTTGTGCTCCTATATGGTCCAGTGGTGCCTGAAGCCAGCAGAGTTACACACTCACTCCTCCTAGTCCTGCTAAAAGGAGGAATAATTCATACCGGGGGAGCATGCATTTGCCAGGCAGCTGCATTTCCCTGTGTGCACATCACACCCACGTCCCCTGCGACCAGGCTCTGCTGCTGCCTCTTAATAACATGAGGGACAACCTGCAGCTTGCAGCCTTCAGAAATGCAAACATCAGTGGGCCCAGGTTTTAGAGATGCCTGTACTAAGGGTTTCCAGCTCTAAAGCAGGAATTAGCCCTGTGTTTTTAACAGCAGTCAGTGGGCAAGGTCAGGAGGTGCAGGACTCCAATTCAAAATACATGCTCCAAAGTACCTTCTGGGTGTTACCTGGAATGCTCCCTCATACATGCTGTCATTTTATCTTTAAAATATGTGGTTGAGTGATCATCTAGAAATCTGCCTAGCTATTGCTTAATTTTTTACAATCTTCCTTTACACAAAACACTTGACGTTCTCATGCAGTAAGCTGAAATATTTTGTGCTACTTGGTTAAAATACTGTGAAGTACTGTCACATACTCACCTTCAGTCTGTTTTTTTAAGCTGTTCCAATGAATAACAGGAATGAAATCTGAAAGACCTCCAAATCCAGGCATTCCAGGCGTTAAGAAATATGCTTATTATGACAAATCTTTACTGAAAAATTAATTTTTTATTGAGTGAAACAACTGCTTTTACATTAGTACTTCATTACTTCAGATAGGAATAGTTATACTTTTGCCATTTGCTACCATGTTATAGTTTCCGTGTCTGCAAGACTACATTGTATTTCATCGTTCCACTCTTGAAATAAAAAGAAACAAAAAGAAATCCCCACACTATGACTTTTCTTCATGAAACTAAAAGAGACAACTATAGAAGGCAAAGTTACAGCAGTCGAACTCCTCTCAGAAAACCCACGTTACATTTGGTAAGCCTCAAGCTGATCTGGAATTTAAAACCAGTGGATTTTAGGAGACAGAGTATAAAGTAAAGCAATATATGCTTAAATCTTTTGTTTTTCCAATTTGTTGGCTCAAGAATTGCACAGTACAACGCGTTGATAATTCACTGGGGCTTGCACACATATTTTTGACATTCTACCTGTCTTTGTGCATTATTTCTACAATCTCTTGTCAAGTGACATCCAACTGTTTGCCCTCCCCACCCAAGCCCTACTGTGTGATTAAGCCTCTTTTTTTTCTTTTAACTTTTTCCCCACACTTTCAGAACTTACTGGTGAAGTTTCATTAACTAACTGCGTGATTTATACACCCTCGCTGACCTGGTTTTATTTAGCTGTCTGTGTTTTGTTACCAAAAAAAAAAAACAACATATGTGCAGCTGACCCTGGAAGTGCCATAAAATTCCTGAGATTTGGCCTCAGAATTGTATTCTTTGCTGACTCAAAATAAGCCCTATCTAGTTTTAAAGCAATAATTATTTATTAGTTTGTTTTTGTTTTTTTTTTACAGTCACTCAGTTTTTCTAAGTAAAAGCAGGAACAAAGAGAGAACATTGATGTAAAGAGCATCAACATGAAGAAGTCCTCCAGAGGCCGCAAGAAGACTTCCCTGGGGCCCAGGACAGCAAGGTGCTGAGCCCCCTGCTTACAGCCCTGGGAGCTGAAGGCAGAGACCCCTAACTTCTGCCCTAACTGGCAATATGAAGGACCACATGTAAAGAGCTTTCACTCTAAACAGCACCATCATTATTATTTTTATCTGCCAGCATCTCCTCTTTTTGGAATGAAGAAAGGAGAACATGAAAAAGGCTACAAGCCTTGAGAAAATAAAAGACTAAGTCAAAGACGTAAAAAAAGAGAAAAAAAAAATTATTCTTGCAATGGAAAGTTTGAGGCTGTAGTTTGGGATGGCTGCAGCAAGTGGGTGAGGTAGGCACATGGCAGAGAGAGAAGGCACCTTACAGCGCTTGCTGAGGAGTAGCTGCTCAGTCCAGCAATGTCAGGCCACATGTTTAACAGAGCTAAAATCTGTACAGTCTATGGCAGGATTAAATTAAATCACAGAATCATAGAGCAGCCTTGGTTGGAAGAGACCTCTAAGATCATCAAGTCCAACTATTAACCCAGCACTGCCCCATGTCCCTCAGCACCTCATCTACACGGCTCTGAAATCCCTCCAGGGATGGGGACTCCACCACTGCCCTGGGCAGCCTGGGCCAGTGCCTGATAACCCTTTCAAGTGAAGAAATGTTTCCTAATATCCAATCTAAACCTCCCCTGGCACAACTTGAGGCCATTACCCCTCATCCTATCACTGTTACCTGGGAGAAGAGACTGGCTCCCACCTCACTACCCCCTCCTTTCAGGGAGCTGTAGAGAGCAATGAGGTCTCCCCTCAGCCTCCTCTTCTCCAGACTGAACACCCCCAGTTCCCTCAGCTGCTCCCCATCACACTTGTGCTCCAGACCCTTCCTGAGCTCCATTGCCCTTCTCTGGACAATGTCCTTGTTGCAGTGAGAGGCCCATATTCTCCTGGAATCTACTGTCTCCTGCACCCATGTAAACTGGGCTATTTAAACAGAGACTAGAATGCGTGGGATAAACATGTTAGCAAGTTTATCAACACACATGTTTTTGCCCTCCATGTAACATGTGATATATAAACTAGCACTAGTCAAGTGTAACACCTCGGATGCGCTGACAGGAATGATCTCAATGACAAAGCAATTTCAGTGGCCGTGGGAGTACACATCTTACATGGTCACACAATTTAATAAAAAATGACACTAATTAGAACCTAATTTTGAGTGCTTTGCACCACCTCAAAGCAGAAAAGAAGCAGCAACAGAAAAGGTTCAGGGAAGTGCAATGGATGGTGTCAAGCATGAAAAGGCTGCTATCAAAGGAGAGATCAAACTGACTAGGATCTTCAGCTTGGAAAAGAGGCAGCCAAGGAGAAGTATGAGGGATAGAATAATGACATTAATATTTCTAGAAGATGGAGTTCTGTGGGGTGTCAAGGAAACAATGTGCAATCACACCTCGGAACTGCTTTCAGAAAAAGCAGCGTACATGTAACTAGTATCTTAGGAGATTTTAAGACAAAGCAGACCTTGTCCACGAAGCATATAACTAAATTACGGAACTCACTGCTGCAGGATTTTATAGATGCCAAGACTATAAATGGGCTAAAAACAACATTTAAAGGAATTCACAGAAATCCATAGGCAAGAACCAAACCCACAGGGACAGCAAGGGATCTCCAAGTTGCAGACTGCCATAAATGAGGAGGTATATTGGAAGCTCACTGTCCATGTGGGCTGTTCATATGTATTTTTACATGCATCCATCACCACTCACTGTTACAGAGATCCTTCTTGAACCAGCAGAACAGCCACCTGACCCAGGTGTATCTTTTAAATGCAAAACCATATGAAGTCTCTCTGTCCACCTAGGATTTCCTTAGTCACACTGCTCTTTCTTTTCATCTGAGATAGGCAGAGGATTATCTAATAAATTGTAATTAAAATGGCAATGCACTGTTTGTTGTTAAGACACGCGTCGCTTTTTCATGCACAGATCTGATTCCAGCGACACAGTTGCAAAGGCATCTTTTCAAACTCTTCTCCTTAACACTGAATTAGTTTTTTCTTCTGAGCTAAGCTGTCAGCAAAAACTGCTCTGCAGCGAGTGGCAATCAATCCAGCCTTGTCTCTCGACAAGTTAAGAGTTCTGTCATAGTGTGGTTCTCACATAGAGGTTTGCTTATGAAGAGGACTGCTTATGAAGAGGACATTTAATCGCTTTTTAAAAGCATACTTTTGTTAAAATCATCCTCTTTTAGACAGAAAAGCTCTGTCTAAAGAAGGCTGTTTGCCTCAGCACCTCTTGAAATTTCAGTGACATTACCACGTACGTGCTTGGGAAGACTTATTTCTTCAGGGAGTGAAACTAATGTAGAAAGAAGTGTCAGGCAGGACTGACCAGGAAATATGTCTACTGGTACATGGCATACCATCTCAGAGAAGCATTAGCTGTTCAGCAACTGGTTGCTTCTTTCTTGCATTACTTGAACAACAAAGATTATGAATTATTCAGCTACAGCATGAAATGGATAAATATGATACATTTCCCAGATTTCATAAAAGTTAAAACAGTGGGCGCAGAAGAAAGGGATTACATTATGTGAAAGAAAAAAAATGGGATCAGTATGAAGAAAACATTTCCTAACAAAGATGCCTATTAAACAGCTGAAAAGTCCCTCATGGGAAGAAGTGGAGGCCTCATTACTCGAGATATTTAAAACCAGACTACACAAAGCATTCATCTCCACAGGGGCAGAGGAAATGGATAAAATTACTTATTAGGCTTTTTTCTATCCATATCTGATTTCTATGATTTAATACATTTTTAAAAATTCAAACCACATTTGTATAACACAAGAAAGAGGCAGAAATACAAGAAAAGGATTTTTAGTTGTTGTGTTGTCCAACACAATGACACTTGATTTAAAATGAAATTTATGCTACCAATTCAGACTGCAAGATGACTTCTCTTTGTTTAAGGTCTAGCACTGAAAGCTTTGCTACTGCCACACACATCTCTAAAAAGATGATTTACTATCCCTGGACTGAGGATTTATTCTCTGTGCCAGAACTCTTTATGAATTGTCATGGTTCAACTTTTGACAAGGGGAGATGATGCAAAAGGCAGAAAGGTGCTTTACAGAAAGGCAATGGAGTACAGGGTTTGTGCCTGAGGTCTGGCAGGCTTATAAACTGCCTGAGGAATCTCCAGCACTAAGTATTTACTGATGTCACTCAAAGGATAACATCTAATCTGCTAGTATGAAAGTAAAAGTAGACTCTCAGAACAATCTCTTTCCATCCCTTCAAATATCTTAAAATGATTTCACAATTCTTACTTCTTCTTCCCCTAGTATTTTTTTGTCTCCTTGAAGGCACTGCTCTGTTTAAAATAAACCACACTGTCTTGCTTTTGTAAATATATTAAGAAATCCAGAAAAAAAACAAATACCTGAGAAACCTTAGGATAGTTACAATGAGCCTGTTGAAAAATGGAACACTGTGGACCTTTCACCACACCCATCAACCACGCAGGAAGATGAAATCATGATGTACAACTGCTGTCCAAGAAATCGAGATGCACAACTGACATGAATTGTCACTGAGGTGATGTGGGGGAGTGTGAGGAGTCATGGTGGTCCAGAGGCTTGGGACACCCTCTCATTAGTTTTGAACCAGCCAAAACAAGGCAGGATGTAGCCACCTGTTTTCCTTGCTTTCACATCAAAACTGCTGCCATTTCCTCTCATTTCCATTTGCTCTCTCGTCCTGGCTGCAATTTGTCATATTTCAGTATTAATCTTCTTTTGCTGGACTGAGCTGTAAACTCAGTATAGTAGAAAAGGTTGTTTCATTTCCAAGTACTGTTTACTCGCAGTTCCATATAGGTGTGTCCCAGCAGAGGGGGCAGAAAAGTCATGGGGAAAAGTGAGTTGAATCTAACCCTGGAAATGGTTAGAATTAGCAAAGACAATGGTTCTGTACCCTAGTAACAAGTAACAAACACAGCATCATCTACCTTCCTGTGAACCTCCTCAGTTCCCCTTCCTCTGGTTGAAGTGATGTGTGGCCATTTAGCTGGAAAACTTTTTCTCTACTGTACTTGACTGTTTGGCTGTGTGCTGCTGGACTCACCTGTATTTTCAGGTAACAAAGTCCACTGGGAAGAGTGTCTATTCTTGGGCACATCATAAAATGCTGGCAACCCTTAAGTTTGCCAATAGTGTTATCAGGACAAGAGTTCAGCTATTTTAAGTGTTTTATATTAGCATACAGAGTTTTTCAGGCATATAATCGATATAGTAGGACAAAGCTCACAATGCAGCTAAACCAAAGATATCAGCCCTTCTTTTGGTCAACCCTGTTTGAAAGATCGTAGCTTGAAACAGTTAACATAGTAGAGGGAGTATGCCCAAATCTAAGGATCTCTTTATAATTTAAAGTTCAATACTTTGCCATTTGGAAAGTAAAAATACTCAACTGTAGTAGCAGTAGCAAATGACTTTTAATTACCAAATGAATTTTAAAGCCCAGAAGGGTCAGTAGGAAAAACATTAAACTCTATTTGCAGCTCTACCCCAAAGTCCTTATTTAAAACACAGCCCCTTTGTCCTAGGCATAGACCCCTCTCTGCTTTGCACACCTCCTGAGCCACAGCCCAGCCCCAAAACCCCACGTCCTGTTTATGAACACACAGGTCCTGCTTTCCACATAACCCACTCTCTGTTAATTGCTGTTTAGGCTCTGGGCTCAGGCCATGACATGCTTGCAGGAGAGCTTCATCCCTCACTGGGTCCCACTCAGAGAGGACAGTCCAGCTCAGCACATCATTCCTTATAGTGTGCCCAGCAACTACTACTTCATCATCCTGCCCCAGCCCTCAGGGGATGCCACTGTATCACACTGTAAATGAGCAGCCAGTGAGGATACAGTCCATATCCATAGGATAAGCAGGAATTAAAACGAAAGCAATCTCATTTGGACTAAATTAATCCTGTAGTAATGAAGCTATAGCAGTTTGTACCTGGTTGAGTCACACGTCCGGGCAAAGCAGGAATAAAATCCTACTGAAAGGGAATTGCCTCAGTGTGCAGGCAGTATTTTATGACCACAGGAGCCATTACTCTCCAAGGAGAGAGGAAAGTCACAAAAAGGGAAGGGAATGCAGGCAGGCAGGTATTCAGGACTTGATTCTAGCCCTGTTTACACTGAGTTCTGCAGAGTTACTCCACTGCAGAGGACATGAGAGCTTTCAGTTCTAAGTCTTAAGGATGGGGGAGAATAAAAATAATGAGAGTAATATGTGAGGTTCTTCTAGTCTCAGTCACACAGCAAATTCTTCTCCACAAATAACCAAGATTTAGACCTCCTAGCAATTCTCAATGGCCATATTTTAAGTCATACAAGAATTTTATGAGACCAAAGCTATAATAACATGCTCTGGCTGAGCGGCTGACTAGCTATACAATCAATATGTTTTTGCACACTCACATTTTTGAGTGGATTAGTATTGCAACAAGGTCTAAAATAACACTGTAAATTTAACGGGGTGGCAGTCTTAAAAGTAGTGAAGTACAATACCTGTATTTACTTGCGCTGTGATGTGTAACTGATACCGCTGTAATCCCGCCGAGATCAGGCTCTGTTTTAAAACGGAGTACAAAATACCTGGTGCTGGAGCTAAGATAATCCTAATCAACTGAAAATCAACAGGAAAAGACAACAGGTAGCACTTCAGACACGATGTGTAGAGGTAAAACATATATTACACATTTGCAAAACCTACTTCCTCTATTAGCCAGCCCTTTATTAGAGACAGTATATTCAGACAGATTGAACAAACCCTAAAACATATAAATCCCTAACACTACAAATACATATTTTCCCAAAGTTATGATGTACTATAAAACCACATAAGTTTCTATTTTTCTTGTTTTTTTGACATGATTGTAGTTGGATATTTAAATTTCATGAGTTCATAGATGAATCAAACCTTGCAGTACACCAGGACTGGAAATGATACCTCTTCTAACTCTATGTGCTTTACCACAAACATTAAAAACAATTACTTAGGAATAGTAATTTCTAGGAATTCTGAAAATATTTTAGTTATAATTGTTACCAAGTTGTTACAGAAAAATCTGAAACTTTTCCTTTAATTAGTCAGTACATAGCTCCATAACTCCATACACTTGAAAACTATAATTTCTCTAGAAGTTTTCTTCTTACGTGTCTATATGTACATACACACACATATATATGCACTATTAGAAAATGAGTCTCAAGAAAAGCAGGACCTTTACATTTCCACTTTTTTTCCCTATGTTTACAATAAGAATGAAACTGTAGATACCATCTGTGCCATCTACAAAAATTAGAACAGCTTGACTTCAAATCCCCTCGATAGACACAACAACCACTTATGCTCTCCTTTTTCTATCGGCACTTTTCATTCTTACCAAAGTCAGTTTGCTCTAAGAATATATGTTGTTAGGCCATACATTCAGTTTTCATGCAACAAACCCCTCTCCTTCTTACACTGCCATGAAATTACTCAGTCTTGTGCCGGACTCAAAACCCATGCTTGCACTGCTCAACTCCTCCTGCTCAGTTTTTACCTTGCTGTGCACAGAAAAAAGGGGTTTGCAGCTGTGATGTTGACTACACCTAGTTATACACAGAAACATTAAATATTTCTTATTGTTGTGCTCTTCCAGTAGTTCAAAAAGTAGCCTAAACCATGCAACATACAAGCAAGCCTTACAGGGCCTGATTCTATTTGTGGAATAGTAAATCATCAATAATTCCTCTGAACTCAACTAATCAAGACATGCTAATTGCCACATCTAGAGTGCCACCAACTCACATATAGTGACAGAGGAAGTTCAGGGTATTAAATGTTTTGAAGGACTACATGCTAAACAGAAACCTTCCTGAAGTCATAGTACCTCCTTACAAAGCTCATTCTGTGAACTCAGAAAGCAATAAAAAAGCCCCAGTTAACTGTTTCTGACTTTTCCTGACATTTGTTTTAGTGATTGAAGGTCCATTTTCTAATGGTTGAGAATAATCGTCCACCTTGATAGCTAAAGTCACATAAGCCAAATTCTCCTGCATAGCTACCACAGAATAGGTGTGCATGAAGTTGGTCAGGCAATTTTTTGTGAGGACTAATGGGTTAGAAACACAGTGAGGTGGTGGAAATGCTGGGAAGGAGGGGAGCTAGAGAAGCCTGGAGGGCTCTGAACCCTCAAAAAGAAGTCTCAGGTGTCTGCATACTGAAATAAGTACACCTCTGGAAGTACTCAAGTAGCAGGAGTATCTCAGAGGAAGCTGCAACCATACGATGAGTAAAGTGGGCTTCTGTTTGGGGAAAGCATTTTGGAGACACGTTTTTAGCATGGGGGGAAAAAAAAAGATTCCTCATGTTACAGAGTGCAAAAAACCCTGTGACCATTGGCCTGTCACAAATATTTTTGCTATCACAAGAACTAGAAAAAGCAATGGTAGCTTGTGTTATTCTTCTTATAATATTAACAAACAAAGTGATTTCATTTGCTAGCAGAAATAACAGATATTCCAAAGCATGAGATACTTTGGATAAAGAAATGCTGTACTTTGACCTCGAAGGTGCCTGTTACTTATTCTAGGGTGAATCTTGCAGCCTTGACTGACATGATCAAGCCAATAGAAAGCAAAGGGCTACTCATTTGAATAGAGACAGCAGCTGGCAGCACCAAGCTTGGCAATTTTGCTTTATCCCTTTCTACAACTCAGCCTTTTAAAATCAGCATGTAAATTTTATTTCCATTATTTAGCTTAAAAAAAGGAGAGGGGAAAAAAAAACCAAATCAAGTAGAAAAAAAGGACCATATGACTAAGGCCACTGCTTCCATTTAGTGGGATGGACAACAATAAGAATAAATAAGAATGCAGAGACAGGATAAATCAATGATGCTACACATGTGGCAATACATCTTACTGTATTCGTTATCAAGACGACATGCAGTCTAGAACTTCATGGCAAACACACTGGCAAAAGCCATAAACCATGAGAATAACAAGGCTCGAAGGAACAAGACTTACAAAGACAACCCCAAGGGTGACCTTCTTAGATACCAGTAAATAAATCCCTAAAGGCAAGGAACTAAAGTACAGCAACCCTAGCAACCACACTAGCACCCGAATTGAGGTCTGGAAGAGCAAAGATGCACAGTTCCACACTGTCCAGTTGTGGGACACAGTTGCAACAGAGTCAAAACTTGTAGGCCTGTAAAATTCCACCACGGGGGTTGAGCTCAGAGTCTGGGGACTTTCTCTTTGTACTTCCATGATTGTTATAACTAGGCAATTAGAAGAAGTGTGAGAAGGGCTAACCAGAGACGCCAGCCTTTTGGGAGTCAGCAACAGTTCTGTTGGGTTGTCTGGTAGGCACTTCTTTCCCTTTCCCCCACAAGCTAAATTCAGAAGGATGTTGTTGTCATCAGGAAGACTACTAACCTCATCATCTGGCAGGCATGTTTCGAACCTGCAAAATGGGCATACTATGACTCCTTGCGGGGAATCTCCGAAGTCTATGATCTTGCAAAGGCATTTGGCACATACTCTGTGACAACACTCCAGCACTTTTGGTTTTCTCTGTCGCAAGTTATAGCGGTTGTAACAGATCTTGCACTCAAGCTCATCTGAGCTCTGGGTCTCCACAGACTCCTCTGGTAGTTGACTGGTCATTTCTTCTGATTGTTTTTAGACTTATGGGAAGAGGAGTCCAGGGATGAAGAGGTCACTTGGGCTTATTTTACAACTTTTTCCTCATGATCATATTGCCCACCTCAAACAGGAAAAGAGGAGATGACGTTGTCGAGAAGCATCAGTAGGTGTCATCCATTTTCAGTTTCTGCTGGGGACTGTGCACTGCATGTCCTTTACTCTGAGCCAGGCATCCATCTGAAAAAGACAATGTGAAATTTCTGTGCCAGAGAAGAAAAAGCTGTAGCAGGAGAAATATGCAAGTTCCACTTTTTACAAGCTTAGCTTCCTTTGCTAAAAATAGCTCTAAGGTAAGTTTTTTTCTGTGGCATATGGGGCCTATATAGCAGTCATGCTGATCAAACTTATTATCATGTTGCACGCATTTGTTTTAGACTTGCAACTTTGAATGGCTCAGACCACGAAGTTCTCAGAAGAAGCTGCAATCTAATCACTCATCACTGACTGTTTGTTTAAACCCAGATTTCCTAAGGAAATAAGACCTGACCCCTGGAGCTTTTCATCTTTCTTCATAACTCGTGAACCTGCTGTCCAATTTCAAATGAATCGGCAGAGGGGCAGCAGTACTGAAGATAATTAAGGTTCTAAAAAAGTAGTGAACATTGGCAGGTGGGAAGAGGAGAGGGAGAGGTATTTATGATAACTACCATTTCTCCTGGAGGGCAGTGGGCAGCCAGCACACACCCAGACCCTGCTTTGAATGGGCAGCATAATGCCTGTGGCTCAGCCAGAGGGGAGTGCAACACAGGAGGAAGCTGGTGATACTCTGGGGAAATAAAGAGCTTTTGGGGTTGAAGTGGGGATGGAAGAGGGCTGGGGTCATTGCAAAGAAGTATGTGGGGACATATGTCAAATTCGGAAAAGATCAGGCTTTATAAATTTTGCTGCTTGTGGAACACTTCATTTCTCTATCCCTTCACCTAGCTGCTGAACACTGAGGCTTCTTTAGCTTGCAGCAAATGCCTCCTTTAATGTGTGGATGCTAGGGTGAAGGCAAACGTGTGTCTCAAGGGTGTTTTCCAGATGCACTGGCTTTCAAGTGTTTCATGGCGGCGATAGCTGTTTCACACCTCAGCTAAGGAGAGGCCCGTGGTATGCTTGCACTACTGCACTCCCATTCTGTGCAGCACTTAGCCACCAGACCTATCAGCCTCCCTGGAAAACATGTTTTGTCATATTTTATAACCATGCATGCAAAACATTAACCAGGACTATGTATTCTGGGGAGCAACAACTACCAGCATTTACAAACCAGCTCTATCTGCCAGAGGATATAAACTCCCAAATTCAAGCATATGCTAGCTCACAAAGATGGGTGCAGCGTTGCACTTTGCAGGCTTTCAAACTCATTCCTTCACAGCTAAAGTAGCAAGGAACTTGCCATGGTCAAGTGATGGTGATCAGCACGCCTCCTGCATGATCAGTACAATGGTGGGCACACAGAATATGAAAAAAGTGGCCTATTTCAATAAACTTCTTTCCTGTTTGATTCCTTTTCCTTAGAAAGTTTTTACTTCCTCCTAGCATTCAGACCTGTGTCCTTTTTTTGATAACAAGGCAGAAGGTTCTCTCTGCTAAGCTCCTTCTGTAAATACATTTTACCTGCCAACCATCAGGCACAATAAAGTCTTTCATGGTTCCTACCGTGATTCAAGTGTTTTCCGTTCTCTATCTTAACTTTCTGCACAACGTAGCTTCTCATAGCAGCATAATTTCTAAAACCCATCTCCTGGATTTTAAAACAAAGATGTTACACTTCAAACAATGCAGTAATGAAGAAAAGATGACAACATAATGAAGAAAAAAACCATATTTCTGTACAAATTTATAATGGACATAGCCCCCTCCTTGTTCAATTTTCTTAACTTTTGTTCTGCCTCTTCCAATGTATCTTTTTAGTGCTTTACAAGTTTTTGTGTCTGCCTTGCTGTTGTTTTTATTATTCGCACTGTGACTGTATTTGTGGTGTGTTCTGTTAGGCAAAGCAAACACGAGAAGATTGATCCATGATTTTCAGCGTGTACAAGCTAAGCATCTTACAAGAGACAAAAAGTACATCTTTTACAGCTCTTATAACCTATCCTTTATCCTTCATTACACTGTGTGCTTCCTTATTCATTTCTACTACTCTCTTTATTTCATTCCAAACATCATCCAAAAATCTTCCAGAAAATGTGTCTGCTTCTCACGAAAAATTGTGACCTTTCTCTGAAAACTCCCAATCAGAAAATCTTTGTATTTTATTGTCTATTTTTGTGATGAATATTTCCAGTTTTTCCACAAAAAACATCCCACTTTCCAACCAATTCTATTCAGACATGGATCACTTCTGCCTGAATCAGTTTTCAAACCGAAAGTATCTGCCCAATTTTATGCCCTTTAACTGGACAAATTTAGCACTAATACAAGGAACAACAAGTCACTGGGACTAGCAATGTGTCAGTTGCTAAACTGGGTCCATTAGCCTCATTTCCAGAACACAATGATCCTGCTACTGTAGTTTCTGTCATGAGCTATTCTACAAATTATTTTCACTTTTTTTTTTAATGTACTGTACAAGAAAGAGCTACTTTCATAATCTTTCTCTCTTCACAGAGTCTCTTCAGAATATAACCATCACTGACAGCTTTTTCTTTAGCTAAGCTGAGATACTGAATTTCTCCTTATATGTTCTAGTGTGATTACTGCTTACTACTATTCCTCATTTATACATATTTTCCTTTGAATATTAAAATTTAATCACTTATTAATTTTATTCATAAATTTTTTACCTTCTCAGCTCTATAGTGGTTTTAGATGCTTCCTAGGGTTTTTTTTCTTTCCTGATTTCTTCGGGAATTTTCTATTTTTCCTTCTTAATACCCACTTTCTTGCTCATTTTTTCTTTGTTGAGAACTGACACCTTTTTGAGCTTAATTATGCTTCCCTACACCACATATAGTAAAAAGTTCTCCGATCAAAGACCTATTAAAAACACAAGAAAAATGAGGATTTTAAAGAAATTTGACTTCAAATTAGCCCCCTTTCTTGCGAAAATGACAAATTTCTTGACAAATATGGCCAGCTACTCTTTCTAGCAACTTCTACTCTATGTCAAAGATTTTCTAGCTCATCTTTTGCATGTCTCCCAGGTGGGTATTTCCTGGAAGCATGCAGAATAAGGAATTAAAGTAGGGAATAAGATTAACTATTGCCCCTCTGAATTCTGGTCCCCCATCAAAAAGATGGCAATACACATACAACACGTGTTGAAAGCAAAGGAAGCTGCAATGCTATGGACTAAAAAAGGGATTGTGTCTGTCTGTTTGTGTTTTGTCCCCCTCTTCTCTTTGAGCCATTTTTTTTTTTTTACAATGCCATGAGAAGGTATGTCCCTATTGTATGCTCCAATACTCCATTAACGTTTGGCATTTTTAAAATACTGGGCTGCAATTTCCATGTTCTTTCTGACCTTGACATCCAGAGGGCAGTCAAGTAAAACCTCTTGTGTGCAAATGCTATGATGTGTCTAACCTCTTTCACTTCAAGCATAAAATTGCTATTGACTTGAGATCAAAGTGAGGACCTATGTCTATTTTTAAAGCACTGTGTTTATTTTTATTAATTCTGATATTTTTCATGACTTTAAACTACTGCTTATGTCCAGTTTTCCACTTGAGCTTGTTTATTTTTAGATAGAGTTGTCTTACCTGCTTGTTTGATACCAACAGACACAAGTTGCAACTAGGGAAATTTCACTTAGGTATTAGGAAAAAAAAATCTTGCAAGGTGTTCAAACACTGGAACAGGTGCTGAGAGAGGTGGAAATGAAATCTCCAACCTTACAGATATTGAAAACTTGACTGGATATGACCTTGGTGAGGGTGAGGCCACTCTACCTTGAATTTGGCCCTGCTCTGAGCCAAGGAGACTGGACCCTTCCTGGAGATGCCTTCCAACCCAAATTATTCTGTGATTCTATGTTTCAGTACCCTGAACTCTCTTTACGTGGTCTGTTTGAGAAGCTTTGCCGCTTACTGAATAAGGAATCAGGCTGACAGTTGCTTACGTAGCCAACATCTTTCCCAGGTAATAATTCTTTCATTTAATGGATGAATTCTTTTTCACAAGAAAGCCTAGGCACCTTCTGCTATTCTGTCTTCCATAAAACTGATCTAATGATGGGATCAACACAAGCCAATTGCACAACTTTTCATTCCTGTACCTATTATGTAGTGCATAGCAGCTTTCTGAACAAAATATAAACTATTAGACGTGCAATAAAAACAGCAGCCATTGCAGTTTATCCAAGAACAAGCACATCTGTTATACTACGACAAGCACTTGTAAGAGTTCTAAGCACTGCAAGGAGTGAATCCATCATTCCTGTTCATGTCATGTTCCTGCTGCTGCTTGAGCTCTGACTCACTCTCTTCCCCTTCCTGGTGCCACCTGTCCTGTACCTTGCAGACTCCTCTGACCTGACCTTTTACTAGGAAGGGAGAAAAGCTGAAGACAGAGAGGCATCTTCTGGATGGCAGAACATCACCAGTGGTCCACACAGTGCTCCAGCTGTCTGCCGGAAGGCAGTCCCAGAAGCCGGGGCAATATCCTCCCTTGAGAGCAAGACGCCATGTACAGAACCAGACTGAATAAATAATAGCATGCTCCTGCATGTGACCCCAGACATGGCTGGAGAGAGTGCAATGGACTATACCAGCCCGAACAGACAGCTGTCCACTAATCACTGCTGGGTTGCAGGCTGCAAATTGCAAGGCTTTCATCCTAGGCGTGAAAAGAAAGGTGAATGGGTTGTGCAGTATGTTATGGGCCCTCTTTGCACTCATCTATCAAACACTGTGTAGACAAAGTGTTCTTATGAGAGGCCAGAAGCAATTAGTTGTAGATGAAACTCTCAGTATTGGAGCTCAGTCACGCTGACAGGGCAAAGTGGATGGGAAATTTGTGCTTCTCCCTAACAAAAGATCATCCGTGCTCAGTTTATCACACCAACCTTTTATCATTCATCTCACACTTCTTTTCTGTAAAGGGAATTTGCCAATATTTCACATATAACCTAAAATTAATACATGAGGTCAGTAATTAACTTCTATAAGATATCATCCATGGAGCTACTCAACATGCAATATTTTCAAAGGTTTTCAAAGTTTCCTCTAAATGCAAGCCAAGTGTATTTAGGGAACAAGAGAAGGGAAAAAAATAGAGATAAATAAATACAGAGAAACTTACTGTCTAGGAAAAAGAACTTCTTGCAAAGGTTCACTTGCAGGGAACACAAGAAATGCCTATTCTTCTCCACACAGGAAAAACTGGTGGAAAGGAGGGAAACAGAATTAGTAGAGTCGGAATACAGCTGGGAGGCTTTTCAGTCTCTTTTCCCTGAGAGGAAGTAGTCCAACTTTTCTGGTTTGGATGGAAATACCCATATGTTAAGATTTCTGTTTAGAGAACTATATTGGGTAAATCCCATTTACTAAAATTATTCCTGTAAAATAATCCAGAGTTATCTTTACAGATCTGTTGTTGATTTGAAGCCTCTTTCAATATTATGCACTAAACTCTGAAGTGCTATCTCTTCTAGGAAGCACATATTCACAAATGTTAGCAATTCACTCAAACCCCTCCACCCCCCGACAGCCAAGCAACTAAAGAGATAAACTGTGCTTTGAAAGAAGAGTTTAAAAAACATATCACAAATCTCATAGAACCTCTTTGATCACTTCTACCTTTTGAAACAAACTGCAGTTTCTTCTCCAGCACAGACCAGCAAGCTACCAGCTCCTGTAGACCACTGCATTTCCATTCAAGCAGCGTTGCTGCATCCTGACTCAGCAGGAAATGACCATCACACTAGATTTTTCCAGCTTGTGCTAAACACAGTGCAAAAAAAACCCCAACCACCCAACAAACCCAAACTGCTTTACTAATCTGACATTTGAATAGACCACACTCAAAGTGCCAGCAGCTATCACATGCTCAACCTGTTTCACACCACATTTCTGCTAGCATTGGATGGGTTTTAACAATGGGCATTTCCCTGTCAACTCTAATCAATGTGAGACTTGGCACAAGAGTTAGAGAATGTGGTGTACTGATCCATGCTTGGTTTAGGGGCAGCTGTCTGAACTGCTGTGAAAAAATGCCTCAATCCTTTTCATAAAAACAGTTTTCAATGGGATAGGTAACGAGGTTATTTCTCAAATAACTACGCATGGAAGAGAAACCCTGCAACAGATACAGCAAACATTTGTGAACTATTGACTGCTTCACAAGTGACTAATACCAAATACAACTATTTTTATCAGAAGTTGTTGTCGTGCTATTTAGACTCCTTGTCTGCTCTCTCAATCCTCTACAATAATATAACAAACATAAAAATACAGAAAATCATAGCTTTTCATATTCAAAGTAGAGTTCATGGGTCTCTGATCATTTAGTATGAGAAGTCATGTAATATTAATGTGCCATCTTATATAAAAAAACCCCAACCAAACAACAGTTAATGTTCTTTTTCTTTTATTATTCTTCCCCCCCTTCCCCAGTAAGTAAGCAGCGATATTTTCATCTAACACAGGGTTAACTTTATTCAGTAGTGTGACACTGGCTTTTAGGGTACCTTCTACATCCTTTGCATGTGCATATTCAGTATCACCAGACTCCATTTCCTCTTAACAATATCATTTGCAGTATTTTTTTGTAATTCCAATAACACATTAGGTGTCAGCTAGTAGTGGAAAATGGTGTGAACAAACAGTGAATGCCTCATTGAAACCCCACTATCCTCAATAACTTACTTTCTAGCTAGAGGCTACGACAGCATTGATATGAAACTTAAAACTGACTATGCTGTAGGAAAAAAATGTTTTATTAGTTAGGCTTGTAGACACAAGCAAAATATTTTTCAATATTTCTTAAGAAGGATTTTTTCTTCATATATAATTCATAAGCTATTTATACAGAAATGTTGAATGACTACTGAATGTGACATACAGTTGTTGGCTGCTTTGTAGCTGTTTGAAGAACAAAACTAATAAAGGACAAAGGATCTGATCTCGTAATATCTGTCTTGATTTAAACAGACTGTTAATTTTCTCTTGTACTGTTTTCTCATTGTCAATGTCTTTTCCTTTATGACTCTGAAACCGATAAATTATCTACTCCAATAAGAATATATTTCACAATAGAACTCATGACCTTACTATTATTTTAGGCAGAGGTTAGACATTCTCCTCTCTGGTAGCTGGGATGGTTTTTGGCAGCTTTCTCCAATAAGATAGAGTTCCATTTCTCTGCTTTAGCCTTTGTGTCCTTCAGAAGCTCTTCTGAGAATTGAACAGACTGTAGGATGTTGATTCTAGAATATAACTTGAAAAGATACAAAATGATAAATAAATAAAAAGCTTCCCAGTGTTTCTTAATATAGGTATAAACGTTTAATTACATGATCTACAGATATGTCTAGCATTTATCTTTAAATTAGTCATTATTAAAAGCCTTGTATTGGGTTTCAGAGTATGTGAAGATAACACCATAGAAGCTTACCTCCTCTTTTTGCTTGCTATTGTATGCTTGGACTTAAGTAATTAAAATAAGTCCAGAAATACAAGTAAATACCTTTTATTTTTTAATAGAAATTACTGTTGTACTGGAAGATATTAAGTGACATACACAAAATGTAAGACCCCTAAAATATGACAAGAGTTGTTATTCTTTGGACATATTTTTATGTTATATAATTTAGAAGGGACCAGGTGAGCCAAAATTACAGAAAACTAATCTTGATTATATCATTCAGTGAGAAATTCCTCTTGACACAGGGGAATCATTTTAATGCATTACAATAAGTTCCAATTAACCTTCAAAATACGATTTAAGTAGAAAATAAGTGTTACATTAGCTTTGTCCTAATAGAGCTGAAAATAATCCCAGAGTAGATTAGAAATGAAGCTGTACTTGCTTTTTCTACAGTCATTAAACATACTTAAGTATTGGGCAGATCACTTTAAAATGGGTTCATTCTGTTTCAGACATTTTTGAGGATGTGACTATGTATGAAGATTTTACTATAGTGTCTATTTTATCTCAATAGGTTTGTACAAACAGAAAATAAAGAGGGTCGAGGATCAATAGAGGGCAGTACTGATATTGAAGTTTACGTATTATTTGCATATATTTAGCAACAAGGTTTTCTGCTGTAACTACTGCTCAGAATTTGCATGTTATCCTATGCAGAATAGTAAAAAACAACTGTAGTTACTTCAGTCACAGAATGGTTGAAAACCATATGTCAAAATAATCCAAATTCAATAGAGATTTCCACTTACAAACAACTTTTCCAAGCCTGGTTTTTCGCCAGCATATGCTTTTTAAAAAGCAGGCAACCAAAATCTAATCTAGCTGATGTTGCAGATAGTCCTGATAGCTTGAAAAGGAAGGGGGCTGAGGAAACAATACTTTAACCATGACATACTAAACTGTAATTTTAGTACGTAACTTAGTTCACTTAGAGCACACATCTGAAAGTAGGTACTCCTGGGATCAAAATTATTTTTATTTTGGCAATATAGCAATAGTTAGCATATATTCCCTCCGCACTTGACATTATTATCTATGACTAGAATTGCAATGATGTAACTAAGAACATTTTTTAAAAAAACTTAACTGATGTATTTAAAAAAGAGTAACCACAAAAAATCCCAGACGTTATGAAAAGTATAATATTAGTAAATCTTGTTGACATGCAGTAAAGTGAAGCTGTATGTCTTCAGCTGCATTCATGGGAACTGAATGATCCCAACAGACAAGTGTCAATGAGGAGACAACTTTGCCTACAACATGTATTGCCCTCTTACAAAATATTTGCAGAAAAATGTCCATTTGGCCTGATTTATAAACAAGGGAAATAATTATAGAAGGGTACCAAATTTGTTTAACTGCACTTTTTTCCCCAAGCACTTTCCCTATGCCAAAAAGCCTTATTTTTAGGTAACATTCAGAAGTATTTTTCTTTGGCAATTAAAGTTCCCTCAAATAATAAAAAAGAAAAAAAGTTTGTTTTTTATAGTAACTATAAGAAAATTACAATCATAGAATCACAGAATAGCCTTGGTTGGAAAAGACCTCTAAGATCATCAAGTCCAACCATTAACCCAGCACTGCCAAGTCACCACTACCCCATGTCCCTCAGCACCACACCTACATGGCTCTGAAATCCCTCCAGGGATGGGGACTCCACCACTGCCCTGGGCAGCCTGTGCCAGTGCTTGACAACCCTTTCAGTGAAGGAATTCTTCCTAATATCCCATCTAAGCCTCCCCTGGCACAACTTGAGGCCATTACCCCTCATCCTATCACTGTTACCTGGGAGACCAACCCCCCTCTCACTACCCCCTCCTTTCAGGGAGCTGTAGAGAGCGATGAGGTCTCCCCACAGCCTCCTCTTCTCCAGACTGAACACCCCCAGTACCCTCAGCCGCTCCCCATCACACTTAAAATATACAGCAGAAAATTGTGTTAGCAGTTAATTTTTAGTTTTTTAATTGAGTGCTTCTGCTGAAAATGAAGCAGCATCACAATAACCCCACAAGAAGCATCACAGCAGCTCTACTTTCACCTATCAGGGCTTCACAGTTGCATGGCTGCTGCATGCAGACAAACTACAAAACTACAAAAGACACCCATAATTCTAGACACAGGTACGTGAAATAAAATTGCATGTATTTAAGAAGTGGATGAAAGGAGTTAAATTAATTTGTGCCAAATGGCATGCAGAGTTTTATTTTATGTCATTAAAGAACACAGGAATCCTCTTAAACAACAGCAGCTTTAAGTCTTAGTCTGGAGGTATCTTTGTAACTGCTGTGAATGGCCTGGGACTGTCAGAGCTCCATGAAGTGCTACACCATTGGTCTCAAATTGCTGCAGTGTTCTGCTGGTGAGATTTGCTTAATTCAGATTAATGCTTATAAAGGACTTAAACTTCAGGGAGACTAACATGAATTGCTCTGCTTTTAACATGAATTTAGCACCAAAATGTAGTATTTTTTTACCCGCTGTGAACTGTCAGTGAAAGTGTTTAAGTGCTACTGGATGGAGTATTTCAAGTGAAGGACAGAATTCTCATGGGCTGAGACTATATACAGCAAGGACAAAGAGACTACACCCTGTAAAGAACCCCTTTGGTACGACTGCTTCCCCAAGAGAAATCCTCTCTATTGGTAGTCTCAATGTCTCTTTAAGAGTTAGCTTTGAAGAGTTAGCCCTCACCCGACCTCAGACTCTGCATCAAATTTTCCTCAGTGGGCAAAAGAAAAACTGGCTCTACTTCCTATATATACATCATCCCATCCTACATCATTCCTAAAGTACACAGGAATCTGCTGAGGATGAGCTGGGTACTTCTGAAGGCACCATGTTCAGCAGGGTTTGCCCTGAGACTAGTGCTACTTTGGGAACATGTGCAGGACTGGAGCGCCCTTCAGACTAGATAAGAGGAGCAGAAAGAAGCAGACAATTTGTCCATAGCATGTATCAAAATCCAGTTAAGCATGCAGTATATCTCCCTCACACGTGTTTCTGACAGAAATATACTGCCACAATGGCAGCTAATCCAATCAAGTCTAAATTTGATCAATATGAATCTACAAAACAGCTGGAAAACGTGTTTCAGCAAGAGCTGCCTAATTCTATTTTGGGACAAGGACAAACTGGACTTTCCAAATCCAAAAGAGTCAGACTGGTCAAGTCTCACAAACTTAGAATCACAGAATAGCCGTGGTAGGAAAAGACCTCTAAGATCATCAAGTCCAACCATTAACCCAGCACTGCCCAGTCACCACTACCCCATGTCCCTCAGCACCTCATCTACACGGCTCTGAAATCCCTCCAGGGATGGGGACTCCACCACTGCCCTGGGCAGCCTGGGCCAGTGCCTGACAACCCTTCCAGTGAAGAAATGTTTCCTAATATCCAATCTAAACCTCCCCTGGCACAACTTGAGGCCATTACCCCTCATCCTATCACTCTTACCTGGGAGAAGAGACCGACACCCCCCCTCGCTACCCCCTCCTTTCAGGGAGCTGTAGAGAGCAATGAGGTCTCCCCTCAGCCTCCTCTTCTCCAGACTGAACCCCCAAGTTCCCTCAGCCGCTCCCCATCACACTTGTGCTCCAGACCCTTCCCCAGCTCCATTGCCCTTCTCTGGACACGCTCCAGCAGCTCAGTGTCCTTCTTGGAGTGAGGGGCCCAAAACTGAACACAGTATTCGAGGTGCAGCCTCACCAGAGCTGAGTACAGGGGAACAATCACCTCCCTGGTCCTGCTGGTCACACCATTGCTGATACAGGCCAGGATGCTGTTGGCCTTCTCAGCCACCTGAGCACACTGCTGGCTCATATTCAGCCGACTGTCAACCAGCACTCCCAGGTCCTTTTCTGCTGGGCAGCTTTCCAGCCACTCCTCCCCAAGCCTGTAGCGTTTGCATGGGGTTGCTGTGACCAAAGTGCAGGATCCAGCACTTGGCCTTACTGAACTTCATATCACTGGCCTCAGCCCATTGATCCAGCCTGTCCAGATCTCTCTGCAGAGCCTTCCTACCCAATGGAGGGTATGAAATTGTCTTTGCTTTGAGAAAAGCTACAGCACTTGATGTCATTTGTGACTACAATAGTTGAAAAGTTAAACTAAATCAAAATGTTTGAAGTGTGCCAGTTTTAAATAGAAAATCCAGGAGAGGAAAGCATCACTTCCGGAATTTTGGAAGTAATTCAGAAACAAAGCTCGTATATTAAACTAATTAGAAAGAAAGGAAAAAACCACCACCACAAACCAGAAAGAATATAAAATGGAATCCTAAAGGTTTAAAAAGCAATACAGTCCATAGAGAATCACTACACTTGCCTATTTACCTGGTTTAGAGTAAATTAATAACTGAGACCAGGTATTGGTGTTTTCTTATCTGGTAATAACGGGGATTTTAGTTGAAGTGTTTTGCAATGTATAGTACAAGGCTAGAAAAACTAGAAAATAGAACACAAACACTAACAAGTTCTGAGTGTCAGTTAATGTAATATAAATCCCAGCATCAACACAGCAGCTTTTCAGTGAGTATTCCCAAAGATATCGGGTTTTCTATACAGTATCACAAAAGAGCAGCTTGGCTGAGGCTTATGGGATAAAGCAGGAAATTAAAAACATTTCTTTCCTTCTACCAAGGAAAGATTTTTTGATGGAAGAGAAACATAACCAAGAGCATCGTAAAATACTTTCAAATATTTTAAATAATGAATTTCCTCTGCTCTGCTTTTGCTTAAGCAAGTGAATAGGAGGCTTTTGAATGTTCTACTATGTAAGTCTCTTTTCCAAAAAGGTATAGTAGAAAGATGTGTAAGTGACCTTATTTACTACACATTAGGGTATAACACATATTTCACTATGTCTTCATCTCCAGTGTGCAGAATGCATACAATTTGCAAAGAACTGAAGATCTTGGAAAATAAAGAAACCTATAGAAATGTAGTATCTTTTTGGAAGCTAAGTAGTATTAGTTTTTTATTTATGCTATTACTTTTCCATTGCAAGCTCCATGTTTTGAAACACCGCTACAGCATACTGCTGTTTATCAGCCTACTAGACCACAGTTTATAGTTACAAGTTTTGCACTATTAATCAGTGCAAAAGGTACCATAGCATCCACTGTGAATCTGACTTTTTCACATCTCTGCAAACACAGACCATATAATTTGTAGCAAGTTAAAATACACCTTTTTCCTTGGGCTTGGCTTCTTGACAGAAGGAGCTCTCTGTGAAACTGTATAAAATCTAGTTCTAGTCTCTTCTCCAGATTACAGTATTCCTTGAGACCTTCTGAGCTCATATTTGTCCTTCTCTGCTTCTGGAGGGCTCTCTCAGAAAGTACACCTTAAGAAAGTGCACCCAAAAGGCCATTTCCCATAAATTGTGGTGGATATATTTTGCAACAGTGAGTGCCTCTACACTTTAAACTGCAGTGCAGTGTTGATATAACTGAGACAGATCCGGCACTGGAAGCAACATAGCTATAATAATACATAGTTCTGGATGAGCTAAATTAATCTTGCTTGTAGGAGATTCAGCCAAACTCATGTACCATTTTCCACTCCATCATCCTGTGCTAACATGCTGAGGTTTGTCTACAACCTGTGCCAATATCTCGCCTACCTGTAACCAGTCACTGTACAGTGTTAAGCTACAGAAGACTGCATTTTGAAATGTGATAGGAGATATCCTAGAAGATGGTAAGTTTTACCTTTCATTCTCAGAGTTTACAAACTTAGATATGTCTCAGTTTGAACCAGGTATCTTGGAGGATCAGTAACCACAGAAAATGGAGACTTCCAGCTCCACTTACTCAAAACTTCATGCAAATGCTGCTATTCACATCATGTCTGGCTGTATTCCTCCATACAGATGCCTTCTAAAGTTTTGACATGCCTGTTAATGTTTTGCATGTTTGAAGCAACACGGCTTGCAGTGGAAGGTTTGAAAAAAATTTAACTTTTGTGATTTTTCCCCCAAGAGACTCCTGTTTCTGAAGGGCCTTCACAGAACACTTGCTATGTGGATGGATCATTAGAAAAGGGTGGGTTGAGGGAGAAGCAGCTGCTCAGACAGGGAATTCACTAGACCAAATGACTGCTGGAAAAAGCCCATCACCCAGCAACAACTACAGCTTTACATACCAGATCAAGTCCAATGACCAAACTGTAAGGATGGAATTCAAACAGAAGTTTGCAGATCACAGATTAGTTGAGCATGCTAACAGTTATGGCTTTAAACAAACAAAAAATTCTACATATACATCTAAGATTGATTTCCAAGGACAAAGCTGCTTTTCTGTACCAAATGCAGGGCATGTATTCAGATAAATGAGAGCTATCTGTGTAGTCTCATTGGATTGAATGAGAGTACCTGGGAAAGGACTGTCAGAACATGCCTGCCCCTTGGTGAAATTCTTTTGACCAAATGATTCAGACAAATTTCTGACTTACTTCAGCCAGTCCTAGTGGCAATTTTGCCTTGTTAATGAAGCATTCCTTTTCTACAGCAGACGGTGATAGAATACCACGCTGTCTATGCCCAAACTTCTAGCTTTCAATGATCCCAATCAACTGTATAAAAAAAAAGCATATTGACAGTTCAATAGACAAAGATACTGTAAACTAGATGCTCTTGTGTAAATCAAGTGTGATTCAACCAAACGAGACACAACCCTTGTAAATATAATGTGAACGAATCACATCAGCTTTTGTCTTAAAAAAACCCTTAGTTTGGGAAAAATGTCTCCTTCCTGTTGCTTTCTTATGGTAGCCTGTAGTTCTAAAGATGCGTTAAGAAAAACTTAATTTGAGAGATTCGTTCATCCAAACTTCTCACTGTGATCAGCTTGAAAAACAACAGCAGAAATTAAATCCTGGATACAAACATTTTCTTACAACATACGTGCAGGCCTTTCTCGGGCAAAATTCCTATTTATGGCAGTAACAGGGAGAAAGCTGGTAGAATTAAGCACTAGAAGAATACTGTATGCTTTTCTTGGTTTCTGTTTCATAGAATAAAAAACTTTTTGAAGTTTCTAAAATTTGCTACTGCCTCATTTATTCAGTTCCTAAATCTGTAATCCCTCCTAAGGCAAAAGTCAGATTGACTTGACTAGGAAACTGACAAAAACAACCTTTAATTTCTCCTTGGCTCTGTGATTGAAAAAGTATTTTTTTAAAAAACTGTCCCATTATTAAATCTTGGAAACAACTGTGCTTCTGCTCTAGGATCCTGCTCTAGCAGGGCGGTTGGACTAGATGATCTTTGGAGGTCCCTTCCAAACCCTACCACTCTGTGACTCTGTGATAATCTATAACTCCAACCAGGGAACATCATCAGTAAAGAACTATGACAGCATCTAGTAATTCATAAAAACTGCAGGATACTGTTACCTACCCAAAAAGATAAACTTATTTTAATACACTGGGTTGTGCAGAAAGGAGCAGACAAGATCTCAAGGACAGTGTTTATGAATACATGAATTGTGGCAGCCCCACTGGCAGGATATCAAGTCTGAAGGACTTACTGATGGAACACTATGTGAATGAAGTATTTGATACACTCACACAGACTTGGTATCACGTCCAAATGAGACATTATGGCCTCAGATGTCTCATACTCTATGAGCACAGCAGCTGGAACCACTGGCTTATTACAGTAGAGGTTCTGAAAAAAACTTTAGAGCCCACCCAACAATAGCAATCCTTAACCATTTCACTTGGGAAGATTTTAATTTAGCTACTCAGAAAAGGAAACTAAGCAGTATGCACTAATTGTCATTAAAGACTAAGATATCTTGCAGTGACACCATCATTAAGCACAAGATCTAAACGGAACAAAAAAGGACCTTCAAAGTAAATGCCCACTATCTTTACTAAGCACTCCACAGTAAATACTACTCATGCTTATACCTGTGCAAAACCACTGAGCTCAATTCCATCGAGTTACTGATGTTGAATGAGTGTAACTGAGCATAGGATACACAGGATACAATTTGCAAGATTGCTCTCTGAGTCTTGGGATTCTTATAGAAGAGAGCATTGCATTAGAGAAAAGAGAGGGCAGTGGTATGATGAATCTGAAAGAGTTTTATGTATTGAGTGGACAGAGGGAGGGAAACACCAGAAAATTTAGGAAAAAATATTTCTAAATTGGCATGCTAAGGAACACAGCAGAAAGCACATACAGGGGGACAAGGTCTGGATGTAATAGAAACATGTTTGAGCTGATACACAAGGTGAATTTATGGGAAGTTTCAAAGATGCAGAATAATATGGTTTAGGAAGATGGCCAAAAAAGATATGAGGGGTTTAGATAAGGGGAAGGGAAGCAATAGAAGTGTCAAGTCAGCTAGGAAAGAGTAGAGCACAGGTTATGTGTTACAAGTTACAGGAATCAAAGAAAGTATTAAGGCATAGGCAGAGGTGGAAGGTGAGGAAAATTTTGTGCATTATACAAGAATAGATGATAGGAAAATCTGGTACTAATCTGAATATGAAAAGAAATGGAGAAATGAGATATGGCTTTTGCTGCCCACCATGCTGATGAGAATGAACATGATACATAGTAACAGAATGACAAAGCAGGAGAGGATGTAGGAACAAAACATGGCTTCATTTTGATACTTAAAATACCAGTAAAATAGCTACAGTGAAAAGTTAAAGAGCCAGCCAAAGCAAAATGCAGGAGAAAACTACTTTATGTTTTTTTATAACCAAATTTTCTCATTATCAAGAGCAATCACAAGTGTTAGTAGCTATTAAAAAACCAACCAACCAACCAAACCAAAAAACTTCACACAACAGGAGAGATTAGAGAGGGAGGAGAGTGATGCAGGGAAGAGATGCACACACATTTACTCCCTGAGTTGTCAGACCACCAACACAACAAACAGCTCGGTTCTTTTAACAGGAAATTCTATTAAGGGGAAAGGCTGGACAAGGAGCAGATGATGGGGTTCACAGCAGTGTTTTTAAAGCAACAGTATTTTCTCAGACAACAAGCAAACCAACAAGCACAACTCCTGGCCTGCCACAGAGTTGACAGACATGGCATGACTTTGAGTAACATGCCTTCATTCCATACACACAGCAACATTACAGTAGAGATGAATGAGAGAGATTATTTGTGGCTCCAGCTTCATCCAGTCAGCTCAGCACAGCGAAGAACATGACAAGAGGTGGTCTGCAAATTGGGGAACTGAGTCCGGGCACTGTATTATTTTTATTTTTTTTTTTAAGTGGATACATAACCCTCATTGTTTGCGATTGATCCTGTCTCAGTCAACAACTGAGATGACACTTCAATCCCAGCTCCCTGAAGTTCAGAGGTTTACAGCCCTCTGATCAAAAAGATCCACTGAATGGATTTTTTTCAAGTGCAAGATTATTTAACAGATTGTCAAAATAACCCCTCTTGAGAGTATGAAACTAACTTTTATGCTCTGAAAATGCTTGTGTTTGTTGTTTTTCTTGTACCTGGGTGACTCAAATCCATTTCTAAAAAAGAAAACAAAAAGCTTTAATCCTTGCCTGTGAGAACATGGGTAGTTGAAACAAAGAAAGACAAAAATATAAGATTTAAGAAAGGACCATAAAACTACACTAATCTTACCTCCTGTGCAGTGGAGACCATGGAACATACTTTCCTAATTCCTGAATTCAAATGTCAGAACCACAGAATAATTTAGATTAGAAGGAACCTGTGGAGGTCATCTGGTTCAAACTTCACTTCCTGAAAAGTCTAGAAAACAATATTGCAACACTGTGTACCAACTGTTTAGTAGAGCTCAATGTGAGATCTTACAGAACGGGAGGGTGTTGATCTCACTTCCAACCCATGAACTCACAAGCACCAAGGTGTATGTAACCACATAGCCTGTCCAGCATTCATAATGGAGATATGTTCCTTGCAATGACATAGTGGACAAGGGATGCCAGCTATCCAGTCCTCATCATAACTTCTGGTTTCTGTTTAGGTTGGCAATAATGTGCTGCTGCTGGATGTGCCTTTCTGTTATCTTTAGGCACCAACAGCAATCAGTCTCTGTCCTGCCTCTGTGAGTCATCAGGATTTATTCACTGACCTGTCTCCTGATGAGAGTGTCCTGAGAAGCTGCATGTAGGTGTGTGCTGTTACCCTGATGACCTCCCAGTCTGGGTGCCATCAACAGTAATTCTTATAGTCCTTCTCCCATTGTTACTTTGGTGTTTCCACACCCATACAATCCCATTCATACCAATCAAGGTTCCTATTGCAATTCTCAACAAAAAAAGGGGCAGGTCTGAAGTGAGGTTTGCTCGGGGCCCTGCCTATTTTAGTTTTGAATGCCTCCAGTGATGATGGAGGGTCCACGGCCCTCTGGGCACTTGTTTCAAAGCCTGACTCACAGTGAAGAATTCATTCATATCACTTCATTCTTTCAGCGATTCTGAGGCAACGGTGCACATTGCTACCCCATACACAAAGCAAACACAAGATGATGAGGAAGGCCTTCACAGCCACACAAGGAACAGTAGAGTTACATAAGAGGTTTGGCAGGCACTGACATCACCTCCTGTGTTCAGCAGAGATCACAGTGCTGCTCTGGAGAGACAAATCTAGCTTAATACCCTCTTGGCTTTCACAACCCCTAACTAAAAGCATATCTGCTTGGAAATGTTGGCTACTGCTACAGGATTTATTAAATTCTCCCTGAGTCTGGCAGATGACATTTTACCCTTTACCTGTATGGAGTTGTCAGCTGGGTCGTAGCTTGGGGTCTAGTCATCCCTGAGAGTGGCAATCTCCTCTCTTCCTCTAACATGAGGCTGGCCGTTAAGGGAGCATCCTCAGTTTTAGCAAGGCACTTAATTTCCGTGTGCCTGTCTTCACCCATGGGCTTCTATTCATTATACATTCATGGCACTGTGAATGAACATTAGAAGAAACACTGACTATTGATTATTTTTATTTGAATTATGCATGAACTGTATATATTTTTACAGGAATAATCACATTTTCAGATAATTTTCTTGGTAATATATTACTTTTTTGATGATCCTGATTTTGAAAAGCAGATCTAACATGCAGTGCATTTTCCAGGAAGAGTTACAGAGGAGGGAGTGTGTTGCCTCACACACTACGCTTCCATGCTTCTAAATACATTACTGTGTACTGAGGAAAAGAGAGAGATATGTGATACTTCAGGATAAAAGCTGAAATTGCAATTGCCACACAGAAAATGAGCACTGCTATTTCCTCATAAAAGAAGCCACATCAGGTAGAATACTTTTGCTAGTGGCTGTTGTTCAACTGGAATAAAACACTGCATTTCTGAAAATGCAGAAAAAAAGTAGCTCAATATATTTCTTTTAACATTACATCGATAAATTAATGTGTTCATCTACAAATAGCATGTGTGTACAATAAATTTAGCTAGATAATTTTATCTGACGTTTCAAGAAAAATATTCTGTCATAACTGTGCTCTACAATCAGTGCTCTAAAGGGATATTGATGGAGGAAGAAAGAGGAACACACACACAGAAACACAGACATTCCCTGCCTCTAAGCCCACTTCAGTCAGAGGACACAAGATGTCTCTATTTTAAATGCTGATTCGAGACTGATAAAAAGAAAGATTTAACAGAATTACCGGGGAGTTAGCTAAATAAAAGAGAAGCTTTGTTTAAACAATTTAAAGCTGGGACACAATACCATTATCACAATGGCTCATATTAATTATGTTTGCTCTTTCTGGCCTGTCACAATGATGAACAATACTGATTGCACAATGCGAGATACTCACCATTTAGCTAATTCACTCAGTCTAGGCAAGGGATCAAAGATGTCTCTATACTCTTCTATTCCTTAACAACTGCCCTTTCCGGTTCCAAATGTAACTAAGAGAAACTCTAGAACTGGTGTGACCTGTGCATCTCTTGCCTGTCATATCTCAGAGCCTAAAATCCAGCTGTGGGAATGCAATGGCCACAACTCTCCATCTCAGTCTTTCCAGGGCAGCTGGCACTGCGGAAAGGCAGAGCAGTGCTAGACCACTTCAGTTCCTTTCCTCTCAGGCCACCAGCAGACCAAGGACCACCTATGGTGTGTCAGTGACGGTGGCATTCTTGGCTTATGTGGAAGAAAAAATTAGGAAAAACAAAAGTTTCCTGGACATCTGGAGCTGTAGAGGGGAAGTGAGCTTTGTCAGTGTCCTCACTGGAACCAGTGGGTTCAATGGGACAGACCCTCAGTCTTTGCCCGTTTCCTATCAACACAATTCCCTGTGGTTTCCCCATTATAACTTTGCTCATCAGTGAATGTACGATGCTTGCTGTTTTGCTGCCTGGCACACTGCATTTCTTTTTGCAGATGGGTGAATAACCATTCATACCTCTGACTAGAGTCTTTCTTTTGCTAGAGATAGGCAACTGGATTTGTGTGGGGCAGCTGCTCAGTATTTGTGTGCCAGTCGGAGGGGCTTCGTATGTCAGGGTGGACAAATGACGTCATTCCTGGAGCAGGCTTCACAGGAACTGTGCCACTGCTTCGTGCTATGAATGCTGATGGAATTGCTATCCCAAGATTTGTTTCTTCTCTCAGAACAATATGATCTTGCAACATACGGATTCAGTTTGATTTTTTTTTTCTACAAGTCTTTCAGATTTTGCCTATTATCTGAGTGCTCCACATTCCTTCAGTGTAGTCTCTAGAAAATTTGATGAAAACATCGCAGTGTGTACTGGTAGTGCAAAGCCAGGTGTTTTAAAAGCCCAGGATAGAAATTCATTCTCATCCATATGCCAGTTGAGAAATCTCACTCTTAATTCATATTTTTTTCCCCAAAGACTTGTATCTTCCATCTTTCCTACAGTAAGAAAACCAAAGCCTAAACAAACAAAAACCCCCACAAAACCCAGCAAACCAGTCCAATCCATTTCAACTAAAAAGTGATGCCAAATAATATTCATCTCCTTCTCCTACCTGCTGCACTTCTGTCCATTTACACCCTGATTTCTACACAGCACAGGTTGTATTGCATCTTCTCCATCAAAGATATTGCTAACATTTTAACATCAAATAATTAATCTAATCCATCAGCTATGTGCATTACTACATCACTTGAATTTTAATTTTATGCATATACAAATATCAAAGCAAATGTTGATTGAAGCCACCCCCTGCCGATTCTCCAAATGTCCCAAGACAAATGTAACTCTTCAAACATGATCAAAAGAGCTCTGGGCCAGAAGTAATGGGGTGTTACTAACCTTACTTTTCAACACAGACAGTCATATGCTGATCACCGTGTATTTTTTTGTTTGTTTCCCAGGAGTTATTATTTGTCAGAGCATTATTTCATGCTTCTTTTTGCTCTTTATCAGTGCTTTGGTTAACATTGCTAGCACCTGAGCAGCAAAATAAAACATCTAGGATAACTCTCTGAAACAGCTTTTTAAAAAATATCTGTGTTCCAATGAGGTTGGCTTTCCTGTATTCACATAGACAAGATCATAAATGAGAAAAAGGTGTGACAAAACTAAGTGTAAAGATACAACATTGCTATTGAAAGAGGTGCAGAGTGAAGGAGTCAAAAGGAGACGGCATCAAATATGCAGCAGGATCGTTTGTTTCAAGTTACTGTTTTACAGTCAGTGGACAGGAACTGCTGGGCAAACTTAGGTGGAAAAAAAGAATTTATGGATCATGGAAAGAGGGGCTAGTCACTTGGGAGAAATATAGGACAGTTGTCAGAGGATGTAGAAAGGCAATTAGGAAAGCTAAGGCCTCCTTAGAACTTAACCTTGCAAGCCAGGTCAAGGACAATAGAAAGGGCTTTTTCAAATACATAGCTAATAAAACAAACACTACAGGCAATATAGGCCCACTGATGAATGAGGGGGGGTGCCCTAGAGACAGAGGATATAAAGAAGGCAGAGGTGCTGAATGCCTTCTTTGCCTCTGTCTTTACTCCTGCAGGCTTTCCCCAGGAGCCCCTGATCCCTGTAGCCCCAGAAGAAGTCAGGATAAAGGAGGAGTTTGCCTTGGTAGATGAGGATTGGGTTAGGGATCAGTTGAGCAATCTGGATATCCATAAATCAATGGGACCAGATGGAATGCACCCAAGGGTGCTGAGGGAGCTGGCAGAGGTCATTGCTAGGCCACTCTCCATCATCTTTGGTAAGTCATGGAGAACAGGAGAGGTGCCTGAGGACTGGAGGTTAGCAAATGTCACTCCAATCTATAAGAAGGGCAAGAAGGAGGACCCAGGTAACTATAGACCGGTCAGCCTCACCTCCATCCCTGGAAAGGTGATGGAACAGCTTGTTCTTGGCACTGTCTCTAGGCACATCAAGGATGAGGGGGTCATTAAGAGCAGTCAACATGGTTTTACCAAGGGTAAGTCATGTTTGACCAACCTTATTGCCTTCTATGAGGAAATAACTAGGTGGATAGATGATGGTAGAGCGGTAGATGTGGTTTATCTTGATTTCAGTAAAGCATTTGACACTGTCTCCCACAGCATCCTCGTAGATAAGTGTGGAACTCGGCGGGAGAACAAGCAACACGACCACCAAAGATGATCAGCAAGTCTCGTTTATTACAGCGGTTAGCACCTCTTTATACAGTTGTTAATTAGGTTCATACATATTGCAAAAGCTAAGCTCATTATTGGCTACTTCTCCCAACACTAGCTCCTTTTGTTGTGCGCGCTTGCGGTTACAGTTCTCAGGCCTACTTCTTTGAACTTCGGTCATGATGACCTATCACATCCAATTATCGTCTAGCTTCAGCACCTGCAAGGATATGCTATCTTTGCAATAATTAGTGCCTACATAGCTTCTTGCTTATCTGCTGTTCCTCTGGTCGACTAGCACCATGGTGTCTGCGTGCCCCCTGTCACGCAGCCAGCTCTCAGTAAAACTCTCCACAGATAAGCTGATAAAGTATGGGTTTAGTGATCAGGTAGTGAGGTGGATTATGAACTGGCTGAAGGGAAGAAGCCAGAGAGTTGTGGTTAATGGGACGGAGTCTAGTTGGAGGCCTGTGACTAGTGGAGTCCCTCAGGGGTCGGTACTGGGACCGGTGTTGTTTAATATCTTCATCAACGACTTGGATGAGGGTACAGAATGTATCCTCAGCAAGTTTGCTGATGACACCAAACTAGGAGGAATGGCTGACACACCAGAGGGTTGTGCTGCCATTCAACGAGACCTTGATAGGCTGGAGAGTTGGGCGGGAAAAAACTTAATGAAATTCAACAAAGGCAAGTGTAGAGTTTTGCATCTGGGGAAGAACAACCCCATGTACCAGTACAGGTTGGGGGCTGACCTGCTGGAGAGCAGTGTAGGGGAAAGGGACCTGGGGGTCCTGGTGGACAGCAGGATGACCATGAGCCAGCAATGTGCCCTTGTGGCCAAGAAGGCCAATGGCATCCTGGGGTGTATTAGAAAGGGAGTGGTTAGTAGGTCAAGAGAGGTTCTCCTTCCCCTCTATTCTGCCTTGGTGAGGCCACATCTGGAGTATTGTGTCCAATTCTGGGCCCCCCAGTACAAGAAGGACAGGGAACTACTCGAGAGAGTCCAGCGTAGAGCCACAAAGATGATTAAGGGAGTGGAACATCTCCCTTATGAGGAAAGGCTGAGGGAGCTGGGTCTCTTTAGCTTGGAGAAGAGGAGACTGAGGGGTGACCTCATTAATGTTTATAAATATGTCAAGGGTGAGTGTCATGAGGATGGAGCCAGGCTCTTCTCAGTGACATCCAATGATAGGACAAGGGGCAATGGGTGTAAGCTGGAACATAGGAGGTTCCACATAAATGTGAGGAAGAATTTCTTCACAGTGAGGGTAACAGAACACTGGAACAGGCTGCCCAGAAAGGTTGTGGAGTCTCCTTCTCTGGAGACATTCAAAACCCGCCTGGACATGTTCCTGTGTGACCTGACCTACGTATTCCTGCTCTGGCAGGGGGATTGGACTAGATGATCTTTTGAGGTCCCTTCCAATCCCTAACATTCTGTGATTCTGTGACAGACTTCTTTTTTGGACACCTGCATAAGATTATGTTCACAGCTGCTCTTTACTGATCATTGTTTCTCTTCCTTGAGCAACAGGCAAAAAACAGGGACAAACTTGTTTGTACAGTAATTTACAGCACTGTATGTAGGCAATTTCCACACACGTATCTGTGATGTCAACTTACATCCTTGGTCTATCTGGCAAATATAAGTACACATGTATGTATATTTGCATAATTTAAAGTATTATAGCTCTCTTGAGAGGCAAGCATATATAAATGTGTGTGTACATGTCTGTGTATGGACTAGAACTACAGAAAAGCTGTTACCCTCTCAAGAGACCTACAGAATTTCAAATACACACACACACTGTATGAGCTACCTATATACATGAGGAACGGTGAGTCAAGCATCATATTAATGTTATTAAAACTGAAAACAAACTACAAGACTGGCACTACTGACATTTTTTTTAATTAAGAATTTTACTGAAAGAGAAGAATAGGCAGACGACAATTTTTAACAGGGAACGAAGTTCAGAAGGCTGTTCAACTTATTCATAGCCATATCTAAATAACAAAACTGCATTAAAAAGAAAAATCCCAGAAAGTTTCTGTTATTGTGACATGCCTCCCTCCTCCCTGTCCCAAAGCCAATGAGAATTCATATTTCAATAAGACTATGTCAACATGAGTTACTGAAGCCTTACACTGATGAACACACTGGAAATTATCCTCAGTCCCTAAAAAACACACTTCAGCATGAAGCAAATGTTTTGCCCATGTTACAATAAATTCATAAAGAAGGTTCACAACACAAATGTTGCCAGATCCATAAGCACAGCACACTATTGTGAGACAAGCTATCTTGGGACATATACCAGGGGAAGGTAGGGAGACATCATTGCACTCAATATTTCTCCACTCCAGGGTTATAAATGCTTTAGCTTGCCTGTCAGATGGCACAGACTGGCAAAGCAGTCATGTAAGAGAGCTTCATTTATTCTTGAGAGACAGATGACATAAGATTTACCGGCAACTTAGTTCATTTGGAATTTTTGTGGGAACTATCAATATGCAATATTAGCACTTTGTTTCCACATCACCTGCACATCATTAATTTTCTGCTCTGCCTTGCTCTAGGTCTTTTAAGAGCTGTTTCTCTATTTTCACATCCAAGAAAGCATCCTTCTTCAGATCCCTACTTGAGCACAGGTATAAGTATGCATATGCTTAAGTTCCACTGAAAGCAGATGTATGTTTAAGTGTGATCCTATTGCCTTAAGGAGATATTTTATGTTCTAGGATATGATTTGGCAAAATACAACATGTAAGATAGAGATGTGATGCTTGAGAAAGCATTTTGGTGAGCTTCCACGGACTTACCTGCCAGCTGCCAAGCTGGCTCACAGCTCTGGGCTCAATCTATTCATCCATCCATCCATCCCCAAACTGTCTGAATGACTGATGACAAAACCAGATGATTCATTGTTGGTATATTCTCTGTCCCCTCTTTGTCCTGTGGGAGAGACAGTATTTTACGATAAAGCTGTTAATATTTCAGGCTAAGAGAAACTTATGGTATAAAGAAGGCAGTTTTTATCTTACTGGACAGATACTTGTTCCTAATTTTTGAAAGACAGAGAGGGCTGGAAATGAAATTTTTCATTGGTAGATGATCTTTAAATGAGCTGGTTCCCATGCCTATCTTCTCAAGAGTAAAATACCACCTAATGGCTAACAACGAATAACATAAGCTGTAAAGTCAGAAGGCACTCTCCCTTTTGTCTTTTTAGATAGACATGACTAGTAAGATCATATTTCATTTCCATTTACTTAACAAGTGTTATTCAAGGTGTCGACCTTGAACTTAATAGCACAAACATCAAGGACTTATCTCAGAGACTTATAGGGAGGATAAGACAACTTCAGGTCTGCCATGAAGGAAACAGAATTGGTAGTGCTAGGTTAATGGTTGGAATTGATGATCTTAGAGGTCTTTTCCAACCAAGGCTATTCTACGAATCTAGAAAGGAAAAATACATTAGAATATTCAAAATTGCAGACAGTGCTTCCACCTAACAACAACTTTGCTCAAGTGATACAAACAAAATGAAGAATTAACGAAAGAAAAGAGCATTTCTGTTTAACATTAAAATACTTTCTAGTTGCACTGTTATTGTATCAGATTACTATAGAGAATGGTACGACTAGTCCCATAAGCTGGGGACCTAACTCACACTGTGAACGAAGCATGTAGGTTAAAAATTCACAGACATTTCTCCACTAATGCCTGCCAGAAGGGATCATCAAATAGGCATGTTTTAAAGGGGGTGACTGAGGATTAGGTTAGTAAGTGTTCTCACCTGAAAGGACCTGAAGGAAATATAAAATAACTTCTGATAAACTGTATGAATTGCACAAAAATTTGCCAGAACAGTAAATAATTAAGAGGATAGGATTATTTGGCAAACCAGGCTCATTCAAAGAAAATAGCCTTGGTTGGAAGAGACCTCTAATCTAAGATCATCAAGTCTAACCATTACCCCAGCACTGCCAAGTCACCACTACCCCATGTCCCTCAGCACCTCATCTACACAGCTCTGAAATCCCTCCAGGGATGGGGACTCCACCACTGCCCTGGGCAGCCTGTTCCAATGCCTGACAACCCTTTCAATGAACATTCTTTCCCTAATATCTAATCTAAACCTCCCCTGGCATAACTTGAGGCCATTACCCCTCCTCCTATTCCTGTTACCCGGGAGAAGAGACTGACCCCTGCTTTGCTACCCCCTCCTTTCAGGGAGCTGTAGAGAGCAATGAGGTCTCCCCTCAGCCTCCTCTTCTCCAGACTGAACACCCCCAGTTCCCCCAGCTGCTCCTAATAAGACTTGTGTCCCTCAATACAACCAGATACAGAGTCTGGAATTATCAAACCACTCTTTGAGAATGGGGAACCATCTAATGGAAAACAATCTGAAAGAACATAGAAGTCACAGAGGACAAATCACCGAGTGTGAGATCTTAGCAACATGGATTTAACAACATGGGATGGGTGAGGAGGGAAACACAGCTGGGTTTTACCTCTAGATACTGTTACCGTTCATGCTTTGGCGAGAGTCAGACAAAGATATTTGGCACAGTTCTGATGCTCACATTCTATAAAGGATATGGAACGACTGGACAGTTTCACACAGAAACAGTCAGGTCAGTCACCAAAAAAATGATTCAGGAGCTGAGTAAAACTCCTTCCAGTGAAGGCTGTAAAGAGCTCTATCTGTTTAGCTTATCAAACAATGAGAGGCAACCTGATTACAGGAATAAAGCATCAGGTACAAAACCACTCTTTGATTTAGTGGACACAGTAAAATATCTGTAACATACTGAAAGGAAAGCCAAGTACTAGAGCGTCACAAAACATCAGCTTTCTATTGAACATATGTATTACAATAGAGTTTCAGTCATACAATCACACCTAATTTTCTTGCACAGGAAGCTTCCCTGAGTGCGTAGGATAGTCGGTGGTTATTCAGTGAATGCTTTTTTTAATTCTCATTGTTTAATTTGTGGCCCCACAACTTGCTCATTGTACACCATTTAAACCTAGCACCAAACGCAACACCATTTCCTTCTTTGTCGACTTTCATTTGGCTATCACTTTAACAGCATAGGAGTGTAATTCAGTGAACTGAAAAAGGTACAGGAAGATTAAAAGCCCTCATTACACACGTATGTTATACAACACTCCACCTGGACAAAGGGTGATTCACACACTACCCAAAATTCTAGTTAAATAAGCTAAATATTTTCAATAGTGGCAGAAACACTGGCAGGCCTTTTCAAGCTTGCTTAAGAGTTACTTGTAGGAATTGTTTAAAGAGTGAAAGGCCAGTATCAGCTTGAGGTTTGAATAGGTTTGTTTCCACCACAGAATATGACTGTGGAGATACTCCAGATCCCCCATCATGTATCAGGAGGCAAATGGCTTCTGCAGGTTCTCAGACAACACCTGCAAGGTATCTTCTCATGGGTCCAGACATATTTTCACATAAAGCTATTCCACAACAGAAGCTTCAAGGTCAGATGCTTTTCCAAGCAGACTCTGATCAGGTCACTGCTTATGAGTCACCAAGGGGGGAATATTTCCTTTCTGTTCACAGGAGGACATCTCCTGCCTGAGATTTACAGACTGGCTATCCATCTATCATCTGAAACAGGAGTTTTCTTTCTTTGCCATGAACTGCCTGCCAAGATGAGTTCCCCTACCTAGAACACCACCTGCCCTGAAACTATTATAGAAAGGATTAGGTTTCCTAACTAACACCTTTTGCCACAGATACTGCTGACGAAGCCCTGAAGGCTTACAAAAGGGGGCCTCAAAGAAGCCTTCAGTCTGTAACTGGGACATTCATTGGGAGGAACTGGAACACAGTCTAATACCTACAGATTTTCCTGGCTGAGTCTTCACTAGCCTATGCTAGTCCCAGCCCCATCTCAACCTGACTCCTCATACCAGTCCCAGGTATCTCTTTCCACTATGCCCCTTGACTCCAGGGCTATGTCTCTACCACAGGCTGCACATCAAACCCCACCTTTTTCCTCACCGTAGTCCCATATACCTTCAGGGTTTTTTTTTCAGCTTTCCCTACAACTATTCTCAAGCGCAGATTGTCACATCCCTTTCTTTCTGTCAGGCTGCCATTTCTCTTAATGAGTTGGGCAACTCCTAATTGAGGCAGGAAAGCTGAGAGATAAAACAGTCCATCCCCATACCTCCTCCAATTTCTGAACGTGGCAGCACCAGCAGTAGTAATCGCTATAGATGCTACTTTCAAAATGCAGTATATATTGCCAAAACACTTGTGAACCTAGGTCTTTCAGAAAACCACAGCTTTGTTACTCTGGCAAAACTTCCTGGAAATGGCAAGAGATATCAGGCAAATCCTTAATGAATGTCAAGTCTCCGTTCAATATTTTGGAGATGGTGGAGCATGTCAGGTTTTCACACTAGCTGGACTAAAATTGCTGCTGTGTAATTTAAAGTTTTACTGAATGTTTGTATAGATCTTGTCTAGAGAGGTAATAAAGACTTCTGTCTAGAGAGTTAATAAAGACTTCCATCTATCTGGAAATTTACCAAAGTAAAGCTCTCACATGAACATCCCCTCATTTCAAAATAATTTAGCCCTAAGCCACCATCAGATCTGAAAAATTGGATTCATCTGTTTATAGTGAAAAAGATAAAATGGGAAAAGGAATGGTATGCTTAATTATGGCATTTATTGTGCCAAAGCTGCTGTGCTGCATCATCTCTGCAGGAAAAGCAAGCTGAATGAAACCACAGATGATCGGTTTTAAAAAAATGAAGGGCTGTAGTAGGTTCTTTACGTATCTTTGCAAATGAATTTGAAACCCAAGGCATGTTTTCAGGAGGCCTGAGCTCTTTGCAGCTTACTACAGCACTCTCAAACTTGCAAATGTTTTTTTCATACTAGCAAGTGACAATTATCATGTTACACTACTCTAAGGTACACATCTGCCCATACTATATTACTGTCAGAACAACAGTTTATGTAGGATAGGAAGTGCTTTGGCACACAACGCGTGCAAAGGCCACCAGAGAATTTCCTGAGCTTTGCTCTCCAAGGATCCCTAATACTCCTTAGCAACCTTGCTGGAAGGACTGAAATCACAAGCAGGTGATAAGTGTCCCTGTACACTTGAAATAGCTGCAGGCTACAGCAAGCACACATACATCCCCAGAAAAACACTTAACAGAGAGTCGTCAAACCTAGGATATAGGCAAACCTGTTAAACCCAGACTGATTAAAGCAAGAGGAACACTGGCATGCAGACTCCTGCAGTGGCCTTATAGCACTGTACAGAGTGCACAGTTTCAGAGGATGCTTTCAGGACAATTTGAGAACAGGCTTCCTATAAACCTAGTCTGGACTGAGGACCATCAGAAGGTGTGAAATGACAGCCTGAGAGACTGTGGTCTAAGTGCTAGAACTGTTTACAGTTCCTTATACAAGTCAGGCTATATTATGGGACATATCTATGGCAAGCTATCTTGTTCTTTCCTGTTACTGCCTCAACTACTACATTGGTTTTTCCTCTAATAAACTTCAAGCGGAGTTTGCAATTGTTCCACACGGACAATTATTCCAGCAACAGGACAAGGTGCAATGGGCACAAACTGGAACATGGAAGTTCCATCTGTATATGAGGAAAATCTTCTTTACTGCGAGGGTGACAGAGCACTGGCACAGGCTGTCCAGAGAGGTTGTGGAGTCTCCATCTCTGGAGACATTCAAAACCCACCTGGACGTGATCCTGTGTGACCTGCTCTGGGTGACCCTGCTCTGGCAGGTGGGTTGGACTGGATGATCTCCAGAGGTCCCTTCCAACCCCCACCAGTCTGTGATTCTGTTCAGAACTGAAATGTCACACAGCAGCATAACCATAAATATTTTGCCTATCCCTTTAACTTCTAGGGCAAGATTGTATTATTGAGTTCTGGTGTTTCTCATTCTCTGCCATGCAGCTAAGGGAATAGAAGTCCCCAGGACTTTATTATACACAGCTGACCTTTAGCTCACCTGCTGGGTGCATTCAATTTCAGATAGCCCAGAGTATAGTCTTGAAATGCCATTTTCCATCATGCTAAACGAACCCGAGGTCTCCATTTTACACATTTAATATCTCAAGAGTTTGCTTTACAGTGTTACATGAAAAACAAAGGTCATTCAGAAGGTTATAACTTTTTCAACAAAACAACTGTTGTGACACTTCTGGAGAAAGCCAAGGACAAACACTTATAAACACTAGGCAAAACACTGCAATTAATGTAAGGAAGAAATTCCACTTTTTTGTTTGCTTTGAAGGAACTAGATCTGAATTCCACAACATCTATTGCTATGATACTTCTCATTTAAATTTTATATTGAGACACGTTTAACCTTGATTAACCCACATTTAAAACTGTTGCAAGAGAAGCCTGACTCCATTTTCTATGCTACTTGTATTCATGATTGCTGAAGAGAGCTGTATCTTCTCTTTCCAACCTAGCAAATATTTTCACATTGTTTATTTAAATGGTATTGGTAGCCCTACTTTTCATTCAACAGCCGCTATTTTTATATACCTCTCAAACTTCTTCCAGTCAATCCTTAGCCTTTGTGTTCTCATACCCTGGTATTATCTTAAACATAGTATTTTAAATCTCAATCGGATATTCAGATTATGTATTATTGAAAATTTCAGTTCTTGTCCACCCACTCAATAACTGTGATAGTCACACTCGTCTCATCTCACATACTATTTCCTTTTTTTTTTTTTTCTTGTTCACATCCAAGAAGATTGTAGAGCATCCTACATGTCACAGTACAGTTTTGCTTTGGCCCACCAACTAGTTTATTTCCTAAATCACTCGGCAACGAGCCAGACTGGCTGCTCCTGAGGAGCTCATCATGCAAGGTCAGCCGTCCTGCTATCCTTGGGAAGTTGCTCTGAATTTTAAACTTCTGCTGAAATGCATGGTTATTGATACGGCCATTACAGTCATTGCTCAGGCAAGCTGTCCTGCTAATGACCTTCCCACTGACTCCTACTGTCTCAAGAGCTAAGGGTGGCTGATTCTGGACCAACCTTGGTTGCCTGAGATAAGCAAATGTTGACCACCTCTACCACCTTAATAAGCTCAGTCTTCTAATGAGCTTGGCTGCCTCTGAACGCTACAAACTGATTTCATGGAAAACCTCTGGGTACACTTACTCCTAAAAGCAAGCAGCAATTTCTTGATTACTCCTCAATACCACTCCTTTACGTTTTTTTAACTAATTATCACATTTTAAAGCTATAATCCTACTCAACATTACTTTATCAAGCTGAGCGAATTAAACTTTGCAACCACAAAATTTCCCGGAGGGGGGGCACAGCATCTCTTTATGACAATAGCAACATCAACAATAAAATTATAATTATCAAGAGTAATGTTAATTGCGGAGGAGAGGCAAAGCCGAGCCCACCGGTTGCAGCCCAGGGCGCGGAGCCCCGCCCGTCGCGTTCCCCCGCCAGCGCACCGCTAACGCCGCCGCCCGGAGGGTGAGCCGAGCCGAGCCGAGCCGAGCCGCCGGGCCCACCCCGGCCAGCGGCGGCTATCCGGCAGCTGAATCCCGCCTGCGCCCCCGGCCCTGCCCAGGCGAAGTCAGAGCGGGGCCGCCCGGGCCGTACTCTCCCCGCTTTCCCTCAGCTGCCACAGCCGCAGGGACGGAGGAGTTCCCCTCTCCCCCTCAGCCGCCCCGGGCCGCGCCTCAGGCGACGCCCGCCGCCTCTCCCGCACCCGGTCCCCGAGCCTCGCCGCCTGCTTGGCGGTGCTGCGGCCGCCGGGGAACCCCTCGCTCCGTACCTGTCTGTGTCGCCGAAGGCGGGCGGAGTGTCTTCGTGAGAGGGAGCCCCGTTCCCCCTCAGCCCCGGCGCGGCGGCGGGCACCCGGCTTTGTTACTACTCGGAAGAGCCGCGGATCAGCGCCGTCGCTATAGAAACTGGCTGCGCCTCGAAGCTACACCGGCGAGTGGCGGGAGAGAGAGGCGGGAGCCGGGCGGAGGTGTGGGGTGACGAGGCAGCCGTTCATTCAGGAATATCCTGGCCCCTTCCGCCTCCTCCTGCAGCCAGCCCCCGGCACCGCCCAGCCCGGCCCGGCGGGCGGGAAGGCGCCTCGCCGCCCGGACCTCGAGCTGGTTCCCCCCATCCAGGGCACCCCAGCCTCCTCAGGGAGGCTTCCCCCAAAAACACATGCAGGGACGCGCTCACGGCCCGGATCGGCCACACCAGGAGCAGCCCCCAGGGCAGCTGGGGCCCGGGGAGCACCTGCGACATGAGATTCTGTCCCCCTGCCTTCGCAGCCCCTTTGGCCCTGCAATGTCACCACGAAAAAACCCACAAGCCCTAAAGGACCAAACTTTTTTAGCGACAACGTTTCATTTTGTAGAAGTGGTTTATCTCCACGTCGTCTGGTGAGGAACTGCTTTCATGTGAGCACTTGCTGGTGGGACCCCTCTGGCCAGCAGGTTGAGGCTGCTGAAGCAAGATCTAAGGGCACTGTGGGGTTTTTGCTGCTGTGCAGGGAGCAGGGGCAGGGCCTGTTTTCCTGGGTGCTGTGCAGGCAGCAAACGAGAAGGAAAATCACAGAACAGCCTTGGTTGGAAGAGACCTCTAAGATCATCAAGTCCAACCATTAACCCAGCACTGCCAAGTCACCACTACCCCATGGCCCTCAGCACCTCATCTACACGGCTCTGAAATCCCTCCAGGGATGGGACTCCACCACTGCCCTGGGCAGCCTGTGCCAGTGCTGGGGAACCCTTTCAGTGAAAGAATTGTTCCTAATATCCAATCTAAACCTCCCCTGGCACAACTGGAAGCCATTACTCCTGGTCCTATCACTGTTACCTGTGAGAAGAGTGACAGGAAGGAAGAGGAGGGAAAGGCTGAGAATGGATCAGGGTAAGGCAGCTGGGTGGATGGGATACCATTGCATCCTGATGCTTATGAGTTTCAGGGTCTTCCTTGCATTATCCTGAATCTGGGGGGTGGCATGTTTTACAGCAGCAGCCTATGGTCTGTCACATCTTCATGTCCTTTCTCCATGCTTGGCACAAGTGACAAAAGCTGAGGCTCTCTCCTTTCTTCTTCCTTTCTTCCTAGTTCACTGATGAGGTGGAATCAGTTTGCTGAATCTATTCTAATTTCTCTCCCTGAAACATTTTTATTTTCTCTCTCTCTCAATAGCAGTAAAGTTGATAAAACATCCTCTGAAGTGCAAGATGGATCTCTCCTTTTCTCTTTCCCTGGTTTATATTGAGTGAATTTGCCTTCCAAGTTTGCCAAGCAGGAGAAACCCAACATACAAAGTGCAATTCAGAGGATGCGTTACCCATCTCAGCTACTGCCACTGCTAAACTACTGGGGATGACTGTTAAGTATCAGCACTGCAAGTCACTGTGAGCTGACAAACCTGTGCCAAGAGCTGCTGGCACACTGCAGATAATACTCTTTAGGAAGAGTTTGCCAAAGACAAGAAAGACCCCCCACAGGAGCTCTTCATAAAACAACATGGCATACAGCAGAACTGCTGGCAGACTGTGACACAGCCAAACAACAGCGACGGCATAAATGAGGGAGACAGAAGGTTGGGTATGAAAGACAGGGGGTCAACACATATTTATCAATCTAATTTGCATGCTAAATACTAATTCTAGAGTTAAAAAAAGATCAATCCAATCAGAGCATAGCAGAGCTGAATTAATCTTTTTATTTTACCTTATCAGGAATTCTCTGAGGTGGAAAGACTAACATTAGAGAAGTGAAAGGTCTGCCACATGCTGGATCTTATAGCATAAGATCTTATAGCATTTGTCCCTGTTTCTCCCAGTTTGCATTAAGGGCAATACTTTAAAAATCTACAACTGGAATGCCATCTGACAACATTTTTTAGGGAACATATACTTCCTTGTGGGAGGTGATGAAAAAAAAAGCACATTTAAAAAAGTATGTGCTGATAGGACATTTGCCAGCTTCTGACTCAGCAGTGACATGTTGTACATCTTTCTCAGCGTGGAGGATTTTTTCCAGTAACTCAGTGTACTGAAGGAGTTCACTGTGGAACATCGGACAAGTGTTAACATTCAAATGGAGAACAGCTTTTGATGGTGTCCCCTCTCTTTTGTCATTTGTCCTCACTCCAAACACCATTCATGCCACCAAACACTTATTCCATTGGACTATTTGTTCCCTGTAAGCAGAGCAAAGTATGCTTAAGCACAACACTGAAACATTAAATAAAGAATGCTGCAACTGAAGGAATGAAGTATGTTCCTAGCACACCATACTGAAACAAAAGAGGAGGGTAAGCTGTAGTAAAATTGAAGTAACAATACTTAATACTAATATTAATTATCATTGCTACTATTATTATTAGGATTGCCAGGCACTGTTTTCGCACAGAACAAAACTGTAGGCAGTTTCTGCCCTTAGAATTAAATGTTCTTCCTGGGGGCCTGGAATGCCATTAGATACACATTTGGGTAGTGGTGAGCATAATGGGGCCTAATTTAATTGCAGTGTTTTAGATATATGTAATATGAATTCTAAATAACATAATAATTGTAATAATAATTCTGTCAGGAGACAGTGCACAACCATTTTTTTGTGTCTATAGGCTAGCAGCCTCTGGCTGGGTAGCAGTGGCTGGAAGTAGTTTCTAGGTGTAAGGGACACAAAAAGGTTGTTGAGGGAAGGAGGGCTTGAGAGGGAGCAGTTACCAGACCCACAGTATCTGGGGTACATGCTCAGATTCCCAGCTTTTCTATTTTTATACTTTTTTTTTCTTTTTTTAAAATCACACTGGGGAGATACTGGCATAAGGAAAATCAAGTATGTATAAATATATTCAGATTTACAGCTGATTATTTAACAAAATTAATTGTCAGAGGTTTATCTCCAAACTTGTGGTGGGAGAAAAAGTACGGTAGAGCATTCAAAACTGTCTGAAAGCAAATATGACTACTACTGGGTTGACTTTCCACATGGCCAGGCCTATGCCTGCCTTTCACCATACAGTGCCATGCTGAGATACCACAACTACTCAGAACACAGCAGGGCCACTGAGATGATGAAAGGACTGGAGCATCTCCCATATGAGGAAAGGCTGAGGGAGCTGGGTCTGTTTAGCTTGGGGAAGAAGAGGCTGGGGGGATCTCATTAATGCTTATAAATATCTGAAGGGTGGGTGTCAGGAAGATGGGGCCAGACTCTTCTCGGTGGTGTCCAGTGACAGGACAAGGGGCAATGGGCACAAACTGGGACACAGGAGGTTCAGTCTTAACATAAGGAAACACTACTTTACTGTGAGGGTGACAGAGCACTGGCACAGGCTGCCCAGAGAGGTGGTGGAGTCTCTGTCTCTGGAGATATTTCAAACCCATCTGGATGTGTTCCTGTGGGATCTACTCTAGGATCCTGCTCTAGCAGGGGCATTGGAGGTCCCTTCCAACCCCTACTACTCTATGACTCTGTGACTACGTGGCAACATACAGAACACACATCATTATTTAATTTTGCTTATTGTAGAAGAGCTTCAGAGACAGCGAAGAGAACCCTAACCCAAGTAGCTGAATATGCACAACAGTGGCCAAAGGGATTATGTTGGGGAAGCATAACCCTGGGTCATGTATTTTGTGTCATTCACTCAACCAACTGGGATCTTAATTGAGTGCAACTGCTCAGAAAAAAAGATCCTGGTGTTGCTGTGTAAAGCTCAGTGGACAGCAGTGTTAAACAAAATGCTACTGAGAAAGAAAAAATCAGACTGGAAATGCTGTAATTCCCACAGATGGGTTATTTGCTACATCTTGAATACTTTGTTCGGTTCTGGGAACTTGACTGCAAAGTAGATATAGCAGATAATGAGAGTATCTGGAGACAGGCAGTGCAAATGGTTAGAGGCTGAGAGAGAAAATTTTGTATCTGGAGAAACTGAAAACATATTAGACCTGTTTAGGGATGGCATGAAGAAAGGACATGATAGAGCTTATAAAAAGTAATGAATGGCACAAATAAAATAAATCCTCCATTTCTAGTCACCTTTTTTTTTTTTTTTTTTATAATTTGAGCACAAGAGTTCATCCAATGGAATTAAAAAGATACCGATTTGAAAGTCATGGAAGGAAATATTAGCTAGTAAAGTGAAAGTGTTTACTGTTACGTTACATCAAATTTAAAGAAAGGATTACATTGTATAAAACATATAAAGGGATAGAAACCTTATATTTCAATGCATCAGCCTGTCATTACACCAGAGGGACAGGGAAAAGAGCATTAACAGAAACTCCTCTCTGGGCAAATTATTGAATTACTTGAAACTTCTGAAGTTATCTACTGCTGGTGATTAGGGGGAGAAGATATGACAGATAACATTGGTTCTCAGCTGATATGCAGATTCATTTCCTCATCCAGGAGGGACTAACAATCCCCCACCACAGTCACCCATTTGTGCCTGAGTGAACATCCTCTCTGACTGCACAGCACTGAATGTTTCTTTTTTCCACAGATCACCAAGAACTACATTGCTGGGAAACTGCAAACCCTTCTTTACAAACTCAGTTGCAGATATGGACTTTAGGGACTCCCGTATCTAAAGACAGACACATCCACAGGCATATTCCTGCATTTGTATAGGCCATGCCCTAAGCACCAACTGATTCCAATCTGAAAACCTCTAGAATACTGGAGCTAGTAACCCATAGCGTGGTTCATTTTTTACCCAGCTCAGGGGTAGACTGAATATGTGGCTGTTAGTATTTCTTCAAATAGATGCAAATTTACTAGGTGAAAACCAATGTAAACTAGGTACTTTGGAGACAGAACATTTCCAGTATTTTAATGCTATATTTTAATATGCTACGATCCCCAGTCAATGAGTCACTTCTGAAATTTTCACCTCAAGCCTTGCAGTTATTAGTCATACAAAAGTCAAAAACCCTACTGAGACATTAGGAGATTCCTCCCCCCCACCCATTTAGATTCACCTATTTTAGATATACATTTTTCATATAGTGGGAGTTTAGTACAACATGTGCCTGGCCAAAAAAAAAGTAGGGATTTCATACATCTTAGGAAAGATAATAATATGACAAGACCACACATATCCCGAGATGTTCAGCCAACTGAAAACTACATATACCTCACACAGACATTACTTATATATAAACCTGAATCATGCTTAAATTTGATGGTGAATTATGATGCCAATACCACACAGCACTACTATACCTATTGCCTTCTTACTCTTTCATAAGCTACATCATTCAAACAAGTTCTCAGGCTTAAGCTACCTATTCAATACACAGGGATCATAGCTTTTCCATGCTATTCATGCATTCAACCATCTTGAGATTATTCAAGTAGATTGCCCAAACTATACTACACTTTAAACAGATTCAAAATATGCCCATCTTTCCTTGTCTCACATAAAAAAATCCCAATTACTGGCTCACAGCTGGAGTCTGTGCAGCAATTTGGTACCAGCAATGGCTGTTTCTCTTTGCATTTGCCATCCACATCATGAAACATGAGGGCACAGCTAAAGCAACTGCAGAAAGGTGTAACAATTGCATTTCAGTAGTGCATTGCGCTTTGTGTTTTTTTTAAACCAGGATGAATTTCCATAAAAATGTCCATGAACCATTACACTTCCAACTCCTACCCCAAACAACAGTAAGGAAAAAAATACCAGTCTAATGGGAACTCAGCTTTGCCTGCGAGGTGATTCTACATCTATCACTTGTGTGAAATTGGTAGAATTCACATTATGTGCTAGCATCTTAGTTTTCTTGAGATATATTACTTCCCAGAGGAAATACATATTCTGTGTGCTATAAAGGAGTTGGTAGGGTATCTATGTTTAGCCTGTACCCAGGGCTAAACTGTAGCAGTTGCTCTACCACCTGTCCACAGCTAAGAAGGGAATCAGGGCAAAAAGGAAGAAGCCCCATGGGCTGAAATAGAAACAGACTTAATGAAATAACAAAACTAATACAAATACCAACATAAAGCATACAAGCTTATACTCAGCCTTGTCCTTAGGAGCAGGAGCAAAAAAAAATAAGAAGGAGGAGCCCAAGAAAGAACAACACCCTCCATAAACCCCCTTTATAATGAGCATGATGAGATGGTGTGGGATACACCTGTGAGTCAGCTGTCCTGACTGAATCTCCCAGCTGACTTGGGGCTACTCATGGCCTGCCTGCATGGCTGGCCCATCATTCTGTTCCTGGGAAACCAGCACATAGGATAATGTTAATTACATTGTGAAAAAAAATGAGAAGCCCTTCTGCGTATAGTCTGTCTAATCACAGTTTGCTGCTTCTTAAGGTTTAAAAAAATGAAACCAACAAAACCAAACACTGCAGTTTTTACTTTTAAAAAACTAAACGTGAGAAGTCAAAGAAAGACAATATAGCTTTTCCTGTCAACTTCCTCTTTACCTTGAATTTATTATTTTCTTTTTCATTGGTTAACTGCACATAAAGGAGTTAATGATGCATATAGTAAGAAGGCCACTGCAGGCAGAATAATGTTGAATCAGTGTTCCTGCATCACTAAGATCTGTAAGCCCCAATATTAATTTCAATATCTGAATCAATGATTTGTCATTAATTAATGATTACTGTCCTAAAACCAATTTTGCGTATTTTACATTTAACTCTTACAATAAATTTTGCTTGCCTTGTGGAAAATAAAATCCTTAAATTGTCTTATGGTAAAAGTCAATTGGGGAATCAAAGTGAACAGAGAACACAGAATTTTTGAAGAGGCAGTAACCCTGGCATTTGAAGTGAATTTGAGAATCAGGGAAGAGTTTCAGAAAAGTAGGCTTTGGTTGGGGAAAAAAACCCACAACGTTTTAAAATATTATTTATCAATGGAAGAAGTCAATGGTACAGTCTACATTTAATTTGGAGTCTTTCTTTACTCCACTTTTCATCATTTCCAGATTCATCCAATAAGCACAAGACATAAAATCTGTTTTATTCGAATAATCAATAAAAGTCTACTAAGGTTGGTTTAGGTCTTCACTCTTCTACAGCTTGTGGAGGCAGTATAGTATAGATCGACTATAGTGAGGCTTTACTTCCCAACTCATCTGTAATAACTAGGGTTGTATTTAGAATTGTAAATCACAGTGGAGATTTGTAACATGGAAGGAAATATAGAGTTGCTGTTTGAAAGAGAATCACGTGCAAAGAGCCAAATATCTCCTTCTGGAGCTTGCACCATTGCCACCGACAGCTATTCTATTCCATGATGGTGATGCTCTGCCAAATAAAATTTGGGTAAACCTGGTAGAAAGTAGAGCACCTGAAAATGTGACAACTATTTTGGCAAATGAAACTTATTTTGAAGTGGCTACAGCTCTTGAATATAAACAGGGGATGGAGTGATTTCCTTTAGGTGGATCAGAAATACAGAATCTACACTTATGGGACATATGGACATTCGGTTTTGTTTTTGAATGTTGCATTGTTTCCTTTGTTGATCATCTGAAACTGCTGGCAGTACCGTAGAAAATGACATTTCATATTGCACCCAAACAATGACAAACTGTTTCTTTGCAAACATGAGGCAGTTTCATCTAGAAAATAAGATGCTTTAATCTGTACAAAGTAATGTCTGACCCTATTTGAGAAAAAAACCCAAACCAAACCAAGTACAGAATGTTCTGAAAACTATTTTTATTACATGATGCCTCATCTTAAAACATAACTTGGCATCTGACATGTCACTTTTTCATGTTTCAAGGGCTGGTTGAACAGATAAGGATATTTTTTACAACTTTGTGGCACTTCAAGCTTAAGTGTGATGTAGCTTTTGATTTCTGGGCTGATTCACAAGTTTCAGGGAACATTTCAATCATCAGTAGGAAAAACTTCACTGATGTGGATGAAAATTAAGGTGGAAGGATGCCCAAAGGGTAAAGAATGGTGATATAGACTCCCCCAGAGTTTTATACTGAAGAGTTAAAGAACACATGATTTAGCAGCTATCAGTCCCTACAACTTTAATTCTCACTGCCTGTAGTCACATTGATTTTGCCCATGTCAACACTGGATAAGACCATGGTGAGCTGCTAGCATATGTCCTACCCAGCTATATCTGGAAACCCACTGGACTCTCAGCAAGCAACACATTTCCCCACATTTGCAGTAGGGACAGCCAGAATTTGCAATGCATTTGCTAAACTCCTCTTGATCGAAGAGCTAGTTGATGGCAGAAAAACATGTTAGTCTCAATACGTTACTCATTGTGGCCCTATAACCCTGTTGTGTTCAAAATGTTGACACTGTGAAAGAGAATGAAAAGATGAGAAAGGAGTAAGAAATAGGAGGAGGGACAAAAATTAGAAGGGGCACAAAGCTTCTGGTGTTGAGGAAATGTGGCTCTCTGGTGTGGAGTCCTGCAGCGCAACACGGATCTGGCATGAGGGAGAAAGACAAAACCACAGTTTAAGCAATGTGTGAAAGGATCAATGGAAACACTGGTATGGAGAGGGGAGAAAGGGAACAGAACCCAGCAGCAGCCTGATGGAAGAAGCTCAGAAAATGGTGCAGAGACTGTTAGTGCAGGCTAAGCTTTTTGGGAAAAGATGTGGCATGAAAATACCACCTCTAAGGAGTGTGAGATGAACCTACTCTGGTGTGAAAATGGGACACCTTTTATGGGAAGCAGCAAGAAAATTATGAGCATGCAGGGCATAGGAGGGAAATGAGGGCTACTACCATCTGAAAGCAGAGGTGACACATGGGACACCTGCGGGGAGACAAATAGATGCGAGAAGCCTTGTCTACCTAAGATACCGCAAGGTGAATGACTCCTGAAAATAGCCACAGTGGTTGCCATGAAGTGTCACTTTTTGTATTTGAGGGTTACCGCAGATAGTATGGGATGGGTGTTATGATAGCTAGACATGACGATACTTTACAAAAAGTCTCCTCAAGCTGTGCAGGAGACAAGTTGAGAAGGATCTCAGGGTCTGTCCAAAATGAGTCTTCAGTGCTGGTGTATTCAACTCACAGCTCAGCTCTCAGGGTGGTACACATGCTTCTGAGCAAGGGTCCTAGGATCTTGATACCAAGTGTGATTATCTCGAAATACAACTGAAAACACTCACCAGGATTAAGAGCATTATTTTTACACAGATACGCCTTTTTAACACAAGGAAACTTGAAAAACAATATATTATTATATGTATTTGGACAATATGTCATAGACATCTTCTCTGGAGACATTCAAAACCCACCTGGACATGTTCCTGTGTGACCTGATCTAGGTATTCCTGCTCTGGCAGGGGGATTGGACTAGATGATCTTTTGAGGTCCCTTCCAATCCCTAACATTCTGTGATTCTGTGATTCTGTGATTCTGTGACATAACCAGTTTTCTAACTGTGTTTCCATTACTTTTGCCATAATGTCCTCACTTTTTGAAAAATGTATAGTAAAACTACTGCTTAACTGAAAGGAAGAAAAACTAATAAAAATAAGCATTACACAAAGAACCTTAAGGGTTTAGAGAATTCCATTTTTCCTTTTTAGGGCACTCTCATCCCAGATAGGTTTATGTATTCTTAGTAGGAATAAATCCCAATTAATTTATACATATTTATTTAAAAGATCAGTCTACCAGGTTTATAGAGAATTATAAGGCATTGATTTAGAATACTGTAAATCTGGAAACCTGATTCAGTATCATTTAAAGGGAAATTCCACACTTTGGTAAGAAAGGAAGAAATTGCTTTCAGGTGATACATTTTTACATTTCAAAGGACAGTTCTTCTCTTTGAAAGAGCTTAGAGGTTTGAAATACTGGAAATAGCCCCAGAGGAGATTAATTGACAACATGCAGGTGAACAGGTCAATTATACAAACCACCTGATTTAATCACAGGGTTTCACAGCTTTGTCACTTTGACAGAGTAATAAAGGAGTTTATAATATCCTGTAGATGCCATCAGACACATTGGCCTTGCTACAAACATGATGTCATCACACTTGAAAGATTTTCTGTGGTCATTATTAGCATAGAGCATGGTTACAATGACAGTGCTTTACTGCAATCAAAACTAGTTGTTTTTTTTTGCTCTGCTTTCTCCCTATGCCTATGAACACAACAATAACAGATTTAAATATTTCAAGGGTCAGTGGAGTTAACAGTAAAACTGACTTGAGAAAAATGCAAAACCACTGCAGTTCATCGTACTTGTAAAAATTTTCATATCATGCAAACATTTGCTTATCAACTGCTAAGCCCAGGAAGCTGGATACATAGCGAAGAGGGAATGAAATACAACATTACAAATCTCTTGGCAGATAATACAGTGTTTCACACAGAAGATGTAGGTATCATTTCGTAGGTATCTGTGTGGCTGTTTCTTTGACGAGGTGAAGAAATGGCATTTCAAGAGCATTGCTGGTGAATGCTACAGAGCTGCAATTATACACACCCATCTGTGCACTTTTACAGGCACCAGCTCAAATCAGGATTATACACATGCTTCCTGGGATGGCCCATCCAAGCAGGATAACCAAAAGAGAATAGTTTACTAATTTTCCTCTGCACGCCTGCAGTATTATGACTATAAAACAAAACACGCAGCATCTTATTCAAAATACATGTTGAAAACCAGGTCCCCTATTACAATGAAAATCAGCTAGAAAATTTTCTAGAAGCAGTACTGAAAATGCTATCATTTTTTTTGTCTCTGTGTAAGCAGTATTAGCCTTTGCCTGACTAGCCTCTGGTAAGGCTACACAGTGTGTTGTTGCCACCTAGAGTCCATTCATCAAAACAGACATTTTGCTTGTGTTTTTTTCCCCTCCACATATAGAAAAAGGAATCCTCCAACATACCCAGACATCTTCCACCCTGTTACTTAGCGCCATTTTTTCCACTACAAAAAAACCAAAGATGCTCTGTTCTCTCCTGGAAACATGGCCAGGCTTCCTGGGACTTATCATTCCCCACCTTCCTTTAAAAATAAGGAAAAAAACCTGACCAGCTAACAGTTGCTCTGTCTTTGTATATACAGCAATAAAGAGCTCTTCCTGGAAAAAAGTATTACTTTCCCCCTTCATCCCTCCAAAAACTGCCCAGTCCCTTCTGAAAATGCACAAACTCGAGTTTTAGTTTAAGATATAGATTACAGAATAATCTGTATGTGGAGATCAAGGCAAACATGTGACACATCCACTGCTTGTTTGGGTGCCTTTGACATTTTGATCACTCATGCAACATTGATTTCTCTTCTGCTTTTGAAATACATAAACTAACCTCTATTACCCAGACCAACTCAGAAGGCAAGGAGGGAACACAATGAGCTTTTCAGTAATTCTTCCTAGCCATACATGGTGACAGGGCACAGCTTTTATTTCACCAACTTGTTTTTACTATTCTGCTTAGGGCCAGGATGGAGAGTTTTGAAGAGACGATTTTTCCCTGATGTAATTGGCACAATTCTCTGAGGCAACCAAGCCTCCCATGGAAGAAACAGAGTGCTTGTCCTGTGCATGAACACCATCATTTTAAAGCCAATGGCAGGGAGATCAGTTACATGAGGTACTTTACAACAAGAGTACAGTGCCCCACAGATATAACAAAGTCACTTCAGACTTCCATTGGAAAGGAGTTTAAGTCTCGTGAGAAATAAACTTCTTGGAAGGGCAGAACTGTAGGCATGGCTGGTAGTGGAAACCACTCAACTTGTAATTCTGCAGTAAAAGCTGCCAGATCAATTTATTGGAAGACTTGGAATTTTCCATATTAAATAATACTGTAGGTAGAAAACCTGATGCTATCCTCTGCAGGCCACTAAAGCAAAAATTTTCAAAACATGTATTTCAGTAGTTTGTAAAAGTTTAAATAAAAATAAATAAAAATAATTTCTTTACAGCCTACTTTATAAGCCTTCATTACCAAAACTGGGAAACCATGAAGCAGTTTGTCACTGGCTGGCTTGCTGAGAAAGATTGACCTTTGTCTGAGGTGTGCTCTCTAGAATGCTTTTAATCTACCTCATAGGAAACATTCAAGCAGCATCTGTTCTTTTTCAAAAATACATGAACAAGTAAACCAGAGCTCAAATCAATGTAACACGTAGGTCTCATTATATTTTAAACAGTCCTAAGGAGAAATTACTCACAAATGTTTATATCTAAAGCTTGACCTTCCTTGAGAAACAAATACTCACACAACGCAATATGACTTTTTAGTTAGTGAGAGACTCAGCATCAGTAAGAGCAGCAACCTCCGCACCTTCAAGTCTCAAGGTACAAGGAGGGAAAGGCCAACATGGGAAGTGAACCAAGTGAGAGGGGGTTTAATTTATAAAATGTTGGAGGGCAGAAAAAGGATAACTGCAGCTCTGAAAGATCTGGAATCGGGTGTGCAAAGCAAAACTGTTAGTCTCAGAAGTGTATTTATGCAAGCACTCCTTCCCAGAGGAGACCATCAAGGCATGAAGTCTAAGAAATAACCACTTCTCCCTGAGCTCCTTTACCTTCTCAAGCTGTTAGTGAGGCAGACTTGTGTAGACATGAAACATAATCCTCATACTAGTAGCTATCTGCTGGATGTTAACGTGACTTAAAAATCTGTGTTGCTATAAACTTGAGTGCTTTCTTAATATAATAGTGCTTTGTGTCTGTTTCTGTCAACATCTGTACAATCATCCAGCTATTGCTAATAACTTTTGAATCTATTGGGCAATTTAATAGATTAATAGAGGAAGAGTGGTTTAAGAAATATCAAATTCCTACCACTTTTGTGGAAATAAGTAGCTAAGGAGGGGAAAAATAATGCATTAATGCTCCCCATGGAAGGGTAGAGGTAGAAGCTCGCCCTTTATTAAATGGTTGATTATCTAACAGAGCAGGAGCCATTAGTCATGATTCTCAGGGGACTACTTGCCATTTATTAGCAGCTCCTCCTAGCACATGCATGCAGTGCTGTAGTCAGAGCTAAACCAAATCTCCAGAAGCAGAGCAAAGCTGGCACCAAGGGTTAGGCTGGCATCTTTTTGACTCTGTCTCCAGTGGTAATTTGCATGGTGGTTATCAGAGCACATGACCAAATTAAAAATAATGAATTTTGATTAAAGTGGATTAAGCGTAGTTTTGCAACTCATTTGCTGGAGTAGGTTTTCCTCTGTAGATCCTTAATATGAGCAGAGATGATAAAAAATGTCAGTCTTGGTCAAAGATATTGTCAGGGCCCTAAGAGCACCACCAGCCCTGTCTGTCCCTGTCCCAGCTGCCCTGGGGCTCCCCCAACCCTGCCCAGGGACCAGAACCCCATTTCAACCCCCCAGGGCTCCACCTCAACCCTGACCAGAGCCCAGGACCCCATTCCAGCCCCCCAGGGCTGTGAATCCCTGCCCCAGCGATGTCGCAGCAAGGCCAGTCTCCAGCTCCCTGCAGCCCTGCCCTGCCTGGCCATGGGCCCATCCCCATCCCTGTGAAGGTGCCGGATGCCTGGGGCTGCCTCTGCCCAGGCTACCCTGGCCAGGGCAGTGGGATGGGCCCTGGCTGCCAGGCCCTGCCCTGCCACCCTGTGATTCCTCCCTGGCCCTCGCTGCACCCTGACAGCTGGGGTATAAAACTACCAGTGCTCTGCTCTGAACCACGTCAAGGGATCATATCCTGCCTGTGCTACTCAGTCTGGCACTCAGCTCCCAAGAGGAAAGACAACAGACCAAAAGAACAAGCTTTGCGGGGCTTTTGCAGACCTCCTCCAATTCCTTCTACCAGCTAGGGCAACAAAGGAGTTTGTGAAAAGCAGAGATAAGGAGGCCTAAAGACAAGAAAAGTGGCTCAGACTGTATCAAGGGTCTCCTGGTGCTCTCACGGCAGCTCTTGGTGCTTGTCAAGTTAGGCTGTGGAGGAGGTTTCTGACCTCAGCTGGTCACCTATACAACTAAACCTGATGGGGATCAAGAATGCCACCACAGTCCACATCCTAGCAAACTGAATTAGTCACAGTTACCTCAGTTTACGTCAATATATCAGTCTGATGCCTGTGGTGTGGGCACACCGCTATTTCTGACAAGTCGATGATGGGGCAATAACCTGTCAGCAACTTGGACCAGTTGCTTCTCAAAATCACCTCTGCATGATCCCCCAGAGCTTGAGAGTCAGGGCCCTGAGGACATAGGTCAGTTTACTATCTTCACGTATTTGTCACTCCTTCCTCTTTTAAAAGGCCGAGTTGCCTCTGCTCACTCTGCCGTCTAGTTCCATTACACTTACTTAGAAGAGCTATATTTGTCGCAGCTTTAGCGAAAACTTTCTATTTTTCATTTCTCCATTTCTCACTGCTCATCCTCCCACCACGTCACCTGTTTCCTCAGCCTCCCCCTCAAGAAACAGCGGTTCCCCTTTCCATCTCTTATGCGCACCAGTGTGGTTACTAAAGGTTTTGCTGACGACAGCTCATGTGCAGAGCCCTGGGCTGAAGGAATGAAGAAGGCTGTGGGAGCTGAGGTCTGGGAGAGCCTGTTATCCTACTGTTTTGAAAAAAAGTGGTTCCCAGGGACTTTATGGGAACTCAGATGAGCATGCTCCCTTGTCTAGTTGTCCTGGTTCCTTGTCTCCAGGCAGGCTGAGTTCCATCCTAGGCTACCTTTCATGAAGCTGCTGTTCCAGTGGCGACTACACACCTGGTGCTTCACAGTCCTTGTTGGGTGTTGCTGCTTTCCACATTGCTGTTGCCCCGAGTCTTGTTGTGTTCTGTGAGTGTGGGGCTCTCAGTCAGTAGATCTTTGCTTTGAGAGCTAAAGGAGAATGAAGGATCAACTGTCAGCATATAGAAGAAACGTAACCAAAAAGACTGAACATATTTCAACCCCAACAGTGCTTTTAGTATAAGGTCTCATTTCCAAGCCACCATTTCTGACTCCTGTGGAATGCCTCTGCTCAGTGCTGTTGAACTGAAATGTTTGCAAAATGTCCTTCCAATCTAAAAAAAAAGGAAGATCCAAAGTGTACCTGAGGGCAAAGCAATGTAATAGTATATAGTTACCATCGGCTATTTATTTCAGTGTCTCTTATACTGTGCTTTTTGTTCTCACATTGCCCTCTCTGGATGTATTTGACAAGGAGTAAGAGAGAAACCAGACTCACTGCAGGATCACAGCAGGTCCAAATGGGCAGAGATGTAAAAGGAGATCTGCCAGAAGGAGTTTGCTTGTCTCCTTGTTTTAAGTATCTGAATGGCTCTTTCTTCAGAGGTCTGTGCCTGGAGCTGAGGATAGGGCCCATCAGACCTCTCCTAATCATAAGGAAACTAAAGCAGCAGCTGGCTATTTAAATAGTGAGTGGGCAAGGAGTCCTCAGTTTGCTCCACTAAGTACTATAAATCATTATCTACTCAGCTCATAGGTAACAACTATGTGTATCTAGTCCAATTAGCCCAGCATCCTAGTCCTTGAGGCCATGACACCTGAACTAAGAGATTCCAGGGTAACAGACAGATGCACTGATGGTCCCTTTAGGATCATCACTGAGCAATCCTACCTCCAGGCTTATATAGTCCCATGCTGCTGAGGTAGGGTAACGCTTTGTGGCTGGAAGTCTTATCCTGGGAGGGGGCAGAAATGATCTCATAGTTTGAGGGCACATATGCTTTTGCACTGAGATTACTCTTCAGATCTCAGCTTTCAGGTAGATACAGTAGTAAAGGGACACTGATGCTCTATCAGGCTTACATCCATGTGGTTTTGTGATACCAGAAAGGACTGCATGGTGATTAGACTGCTGGATGCAAGATCTGGATGACATGGAGTATCTGGGTAGGCTCTTGGGGAAGGCATGAGGGAGCCTTTGGACACTGTGTATGGAGCAATGACCTCGGGAAGGGAGGAGAGGGTTTCTGGAGGCAAAATGCATGCAGTCAGCTGGTAAGCTGGAAGCCAGGAACAGGGCTGAACTGGGAGAAACAGAGACAAATTCCCAATGAGTGGCTAGGAAGCGGCTGAAGACAAAAGATTTGAACTTGTCAGAAAAAGGGAAAACTTTCAGAATGTATGTAGTCAGATTCAGGCAAACTAAAATGGAACCAAGGATAGCACGTAAAAATGTGTTAGGAGATTTATTTTTTTAAATTGAAGGAAGGGAGAAGTGGATGAGTGCTAAAACATGATTCAGGATGACACATATCAAGAGGAGGTCAGGAAAACTTCATCCTCCTGTGGATAACAATAATTTGGTGAAACTTAAAAAGAAAGAATGAAGAATAATCACAAAAATAGAATCCCATAGTATAGACACAGAAAAAGAAAAGATACTCTTTATAAATGCTAACATTCTAACAAACAAGATGGGGAAACAAAAATACCTGACTTTAAACAGGTATAATCTCATACTATGTATATCAGAAACTTGATGGGAGGAAGGCAATTGATCAGGTGCTCTAAAATCAGCGGACAAAGTATAAAAAAAGACAGAGGAGGCAGCAGCAGTAGAGAAGTGGTAACACATATTAGATAAAGCTTTGCGCCGAGTCAAAGTAACAAACTAATTGTGTTTACAAGTAGCTCAAAACCTGTATAGCCTGACATTCCTGGCCCAAGTCAGAAATATGCCATAAACAAGGTTAAATCAAATGTCTCTATCTATTACATGCCGAGGGAGATCTGAGTTGCTGACAGGGCAAGAAATGCAACAGTACCAGGAGATATCAATTCCCCACTTGCATATGGGGCAAATGTCATGTCAGGGATTGATGCTGCAGAAAAAGAAAATAGTGTTGCTGCATTAAAGAGCCTACAAAAGAAGAAACTGTTATATTACCCCTAAGCAACACGCAGAACCTGGTTTAAAATGCTCCTGCTCAACATTCTTGCCTAGGGAAAATAAAAGCCAACCCTCCCCCCCCCCCAGCTGCAGCAGAAGTACATAAGAACAAGAAACCTCGTTAAGAAGAAACTCAAATGGATGCCTGAAAGCTAAAATGTTTGCATGGTGACTATTTAAGCATAACATGTAAGAGTACATTTGCTCTAAGCCTCTGTGTATGGACAAAGACTTTGGAAAGACCAAAAGGAAAGCTGACATGGCTAACAGCAGGATAAAGGAATTTATTAGAAGCAGAAGACTTTCTTCAGAAAATAGAAGCTGTGTGCAAGAATGGAAAATAGAAAGAATCATAAACTCTGGCAAGTTAAATAAAAACCATAACAAGGTCAGTCATATAGAATCCCAGCAACAACTGCCAAAGACATAGAGGTCCATCAGCAATGTCTCTGAAAGAAATTAAGGCACCATGGGACAAGAGAAAAAGTCTTCATGTAAATAACCTATTAAAAGAGGAGGATGAATGGCCAGCGTTCACATTTGAGGGAGGTCTCCAGTGATGTTTGAGGGGGTTTTGTTCCTGGGCTCCTGCTGTTTAACCTATTTATAAATGAACTGGAAAAGAGGGCATATGCTGAGAAGACAATGTGGTGAAGGCACAAACTTATGAAAAATAGTAGGGGCGAGCTGCCTGAACTCTTTTCAGGCTAGACAAGGATTCTGTTGAAGTGTCTGTAGATGCCTGCACTGATCTTACGCTCTTTGAAAGACCTGAGGAAAGCCAAATGACAGCAGGGGACAACACAGGAGAGAAGAGAGGAAGATCAAGGTTGAAGGGTCAGGAATGTACAGATAGGGAACGCCACCCTGAAGGCATCTGAGGAGCCAATAAACAGTGCCCACTGGTGCCGTGCTGGGAGACCTGAGAGGAAAAGGGAATGGATGTAGGCCCTGCAGTCACCAGGACCCTGTGACCAGGCTTCCTCTTTCTGTTGCTGGGGATGATGGGGGAAGTTGATTAGGAAGTCTCATGACTCAGTGGGACCTCAGATTGGGAAGGTATAAAAAAAACCCATCCCACAACAAGAGGTCTTGGATGGATGAGGAAAGTGGCTGCAGTTGGCACAGTTGGTCTGTGCACATGGTTGTGTCCCCAGATGGCACACAATGGTCAGGGCACTCAGTGAGACCTGCTGCTAGCACAGGCTGCTCCCATGAGGATTTCCTGACTCACATTCCTGCTGGGCCATGGATCAGCTAGGAGTACAAGGTGATCTACTGGGATCCTTCATTCTCCTTTTGTGTAAGAACTCCCATACCATGCGTGTCTAGTGAGGATGTACAGGCAAGAGAAAAGTGAGAACTAGGATGAGTAGATATTTCCACAGCATAATTTGGGTGCAGACCAGCTGAATGTTAGATCTCTACTAAAACAGTGCCTGGTCGGGTGTGGTAAGGAGATGCAAGGTCAAAGAAGGAGCTCTGCAAGGCTAGGACTATGTGGGGACTACTGTTGCAGAATTCAGAAGAGACAGCAGTCAATAATCTGCTCCTTACCTTCTGGAACAAGCAGCAAGGGCGACATGGAGGGTGAGTAATGGAGAGTCCACCAAAACCTGCAAATCATGGTTCAAGATGTCCTTAGTCCTGGTAACATGAGCACCACCTAGCACACTGATGATAAAAGAGGAACCAGGGACCTGTTAAAAATGAGATTTCAATGTGCACCTCCAGCAGACACTGCAGTTTGAATGCAAAACCTTGGCTACCCGATAGCTCCCTGTCTGCTGTTGGAGACAAGATGCTACACTAGATGGAACTTCATTACAGCATTCTTCCAGTTCTTACAGTTGCATGTATAGACATGGATAAGTTCTTGCTGCTGTTTGCTTAAAGGCAATTGCTAAACACCCAGGCCAACAGTTTGTTCTGATTTTGGATACCTCCATTTTGGGTCTGTATTTTGAGTCACATTTCCTTTTCTGCTTGAGTATGCTTAATCACTACTTTGACAAACAAGGCTGGCACATCTCAACTGGGCCACTCCAAAGCCCAGGCATATCAGAGGAGTGGCCATTTGTGCATAATTAATAAGAGTTATTTATTGAGCTGGCAGCAGGAGGCAGTCTGTAGCACAAAGCTCTGTGCTACCCAGCAAGTTGTGGTTCCAGTGCTATGGTTTCTCAGTATTGCTGGATTACCATTGTTTAAACAGCAAAGGCAGACCCTGACCCAACACCTGCTATGAAGGGGCAGAGAACTTTGTCCTTAAACTTTCCTAACTCCAGTTTGTGAGTAGTCTACGTACCTCTCATTAGCTGCAATCTGGAAACTCTCAGTTGCTTTTAATTGTTGGTGTGGTGAGCATGAAGATCCTAGCATGACAGGAAAGTAAACGCTGGGACTGCAACTCTGCTGGGCCCCTCTAAATACATGACTACTCTGCATTTGTGGCTGTGGATTCTTCTGTCACTGTTCCTTCAGCTGACAGTGCCACATTACACACAGTATAGTATTTAAAAAATGGCTGTCTACTAAAACATAAACCAAAAGCTTTCCTGGTTTTGTCAGCTGAAGTGAAGCAAACACTTTTTATTGCTGCACAGGAGAATAATAATAAAAATAAATAAAACACACACCCCAGCCAGTGGCCTTACAATAGACATGAAGCACACGGATGGACCTAAATGCAGTGGAACAATGATATTTGATAGTCATATCCCAATATAGAAAAATCTGTGCCTTGCCAGAAATGCTAAATGTTGTTTTTGACACCTCTGTCTTAACCTTTCATTTTTCATTGTGGAGAGCTCTGTACTCCTTGCAGAGACCTGAGGGTTTGGGTTTTTTTTTATACTCTTTGCTTCCTGATCAGTGCTGGCACTCAGGGGCAAATACACAAAATAAGGAGTATTACATATATTTTTCAGCCACACACTGGAATAAAAAAAATAACAAATCCACTACCTGATTATCTGAGGGAGCCAGTACCTACCTGGCTCAAGGAAAACAGATACAATTCCATGAACAGCATTCTGAAGGCTCTATCAATACTGAAAAAAATATACAGTCTTGACTTTTTAACCTTATCCCATGAAACCATCCCGCATCCTTGTGCTTCTGGCCTCATTTCCCACAGAGAATGAAATTTCTGTGATCACACCATCTGGCTGTCTATCAGCCAGTATGTTCTGAACCTGCATTCTATCAAACTGACAGAGGGACTGGGGTGCAAAGAGAATTAAGTAAGTGCCTATGAAATTCATGAAAATCAGCAGCTGGGTCAAAGATGGAGATCCAAATGAGTGTCCTTGCTGAGGGAGAAGTAGGCAAACTGCAGGCGTTCTACACGCTGCTTGCTAATGTCACTCATCATGTGTGTGGCTCTTGACTCACTGAGCAGATGGTGCTTCTTGCTCAGTGAGATCTGAGGGTTTATGGTTGGTGTAGCAAGTGGTACAGGCATGGGGAGGAGAGAAAGAGGCAATAGGACACACCTGTAGGAAAGCAGTATTCATTAGGTCTACAGAACAATGCATTTAATGACAAACTTATTCATAACCGTGCAGCTCCTGCAGTTCCTGAGGGCCCTGCAAAGAGATGGATCCATTTCTCACAGAGAAGGCTGACAGGCAGTCACTGCCTCTTCACTCCCACACCCGAACCCATCCCACTGAGCTCCCATTGCTTAGGACTGGAGTGAAACTCGAAGCAGCTTAGAGGGCTCTGAAGGTAATAGCCTTGCTCTTTGAAACCACAGAATGGATATTAAAGGTGGAAAGTACAGCCCTGTTCAAAGTTCCCCTAAAGAAAAAATCCCAACCAGGGAAAGTTGAGAAGCAAAATGATTTCTCCTCCCCCAGCGAAGGGAGTTTCAGTTTTTGTTTTTTTGTGACTTGCTCTCTTGCTTCACGTCTCGTGTTGTGGAACAGCAGCTGAGCTTGGAAATACTTCTGGAGGAAAAGGGCTGTTTTCCTTGAAGCTATGCCTGTCCTAGAGGGAAAACCCCCTGTGTTTTTAAGAGTCTTAACTCCTGTATTTTAACTAACTGAGGAAGAATGTTGTTTAACATCACCTTGGCAAGCATGTGTGGCATGTACATTTCCCAGATCAGACCGAAGCCTGACCCTTTGTGCTTACCTTCAGTGCACTTGTGTGGGCAAACTTGTGACCTCAGCCCTAAGCATGCCACAGTCCCTCCAGACTGCATCTGGTCAGGCAGTTTTGGGCAAGATTGCTGTGGGCTGACCCAAAGCAGGGGCAGGAGCTTACTGTGGTTTGCTTGCTGGGGTTTCCCCACAATGAAGAGGGAGGTAGAGAAGGTTTTTGCCTCTGGGCTGCTTTATGAAGGGTAAATATGTAGCTCTGCAAGACTCACAGAAAGAGGCACTTGGGTGAAAGCTGAGTGCTCTTCTTGGAGGTGGGCTTGATGTGTGACTGACTCATGGGGGCAGGAGAGCCATCATTTTAGTGAAGAACAGATGTGAAATGTATTAACTGGAGCCCTGTTTTCTCCAAGATTTCCTCCAGCAACGCCCCCTCACTTCTGTCTTCTCAAGGACTATTATTTCACAGAGGAGAAAGAAGTGAGAGTTTAGGATATTCTCTCCCTCTAGAGAGATCCACTGGGATTTACATTTTACTTGTACCTATCTTCTAAGTAATGGATTGAGGTCCTTGAAACCAGAAAACGCTAAGAGAAAAATAGAGCTTAGAGCCTGTTATATTTACTATGTTGGTCAATGAAGACAGAAGCAAAAAGCTTTAATAATATGTAGGGTATTTAAACAGCGAGGCCCCCAGTGAAGTTGCTGTCTGACTTCCCTCCCAAAACAGATGGAAGTTTCCCAAAGTGTCACTCACCCACAGAGTTTACCCCTCTGAGTTGGAATTTTGCATGCCGAGGACTTGTCAAGCTGACTTCTCACAAAACTTTCTAGAGGTGATTTGGCTTTAGGGTGCCCAGCCTGATGGAGCTTCCAGAAACCTGGTTTTCAAAAGGGACTGACCATGCACTCTTCACCCATCAAATCTCAAAAAAACACCCCTCCTAAATGGCTTCTCTCCATCATGATCTCAGTAGCCTAATGACAGCAGCCAAAACTGTTTTCCAAAAATAACATGTCAGCAACTTTCTGAGTTTCGTGATTTGTAAATGCTTCTGTGACCAACCTCAGACTTCCTCAAAAATTCTCCAGGGGGAAACAGCTCTTACAGATCACAAGGAAAGGACTATTTTTTAAAATATTTTTTTTCTTTTTCAGATTATCTAGAGGGGATATCCAAATGATTCCTCTTCTGAGAACTGCCTTGGGGTTTTTTCATGAGGAAATTCTCCAGGTAGCATTCCAGCTCCCCTTGCTCATCTTGAAAATGACAAAATATACTAAGAAGAGATGCTGCTTCTACATCATGAGTGCCTACATGGGGAGTTACACGTGTAACACTACAGAAATATAGTTTGTATTGCTCAGCCATGCATGCTGCAAATTCCTGCTTAGCTCTCAGACCCAAGTTACAGCATCCTCATGGTGTTATAACCAAATGTGGTTTCAAAAATGTCACTTCGTATGGCCAGCCTTTGCACAGACACTGTTCTGGTAGAGCTGCAGAAAGAAGGTTGAGAGGCTGAAAAAACCTTTCCCCTGCATTTTATAACTCAAGACAGAGAACCTTTCAGTGCTGATTTTGATGCACTGACACACAGTGCCCCACAATCAACCTTATTTCTGTTCAGATCAACACAGAAGAGGGGAAAAAAAAAGAAGAAAAGGGAGGTGAGGTGCTGCCAGTGCAGGCAGTTGCAGACATGGGAGTGACCTAATGGATTTAATAGGAGGAGTGTTGGCTCCTACACGTAGGGATTTTCCCTGTGACGGGGAACTTCAAAAGAAGCCATCTCAGGGATTCCCCACTCTGCCTCCAGAAATATCACTCTAGAAGCAGTAGCAGTTTCACTCTGCTCTCACAGTCTGTCCTGCGAAGAGGCACGCTATTGCTGCTCTGTGATTTGAAGCAGCAAAAGCCATGTCTTTGGTAGTCTACACTCTGCTCATCATCCTGTGGAACAGTAAGTGGAGAGCCTTGCCTTTTTTGTTCCAGTCTTTCACATTTATTTTGTGGGGATATGTTTTGGGAAGACAGGGAGGATTATCTAGGCAATCTCTTTTAAAGGCGATGTGTACCTGTGCTTTGCAGTTTGGTGCTTGGTCAGTGGGACTTCTGTGGCGGTCCCAGATGTTGCTGTGAGATGTGCTGAAGAAGCGCTGCTGCCCTGTAAAGTTCTTTGGGACTCCTTGATCACACACCAGACAGCATCTTGGTATAAAGTAAGAAAAAAGCCTAAGTGTCTTAAGCTGGCTGCTTTGCTTTCCTACCTGATACTGGCTTGTCTTCTACAAAATGATTTAGTTTATGAAGGGGCATCCACCTCTTAGTGCAGCAGAGATAAGGCAACAATGAAAGCATTTAAGCTGCTCACAGAGAACAGGCATTTTCCATGGCATTGCAGACAGATTCTTTGAGCATGATCCCTGAATTGGTCTTGGCCTGCTTTTCTATCTGACTATTGCTGGCTTCCAGGGATCAGAATTCAGGTGATGCCCCATGTACATAGACCACTCCAAAAAGGAGTCTTTCCAGGGTTTTTCTTCAGAGCAAAAACTGGTATTTAAACCTTGCAACATTAGTGATGTTGTGCCTTGGTTAATCTCCTCCTGAACAGAAGCTGATTTTTTCTTTGAAATAGAAGAACTAAACAAGTACTTACTGTTCTTTAGGAAGATTTGGCTAGTAGAGATGGACCTAAGGGCAGGGTATGCAGAAGGCTGATGGAGAGCTCAAAATTGTGAGTTACTTCATTCCAGTCGCAAACTAAAAGTCTAATCTTGGCTGCTGTGGTTCAAAATTCCAATCTCCAAAGTAGGAGAGCCCTGCTGACCACCTATTTGCAGGAGGGCTACAAGAATCAATTGACTAATGAGCAGAAAGTCCTGTTCAACACTTTCAAGATGAAATTTCTCATAGAAAGAGAGGTAGAGTTGCAGAGTGGTTGAAGAAGTGGCTGCTGACTTGCTGTATGGCACTGTGTATTTACATCTTAGTGCACAGTTTCAGCTTATGGTGTAAGCCAAATTAACAGGAAAAAAAGGAAGGTTTGGTTCTCCCCCATTCCTCATTCCCAGACACGCACTCCTGCTGGTTCTCTGGTTGCCTGTTAAGTAAACACGTTGTTGCTTGTTGTAGTAGTGGAATATCAATCTGTGAACAAAGATTTTGTTGGTTAGAGAGTTGAATTACTTTCCTATATGATGCGAGAGCAGTGGAAAGAAGGGAAAACCCCCCTATTTTTGGTGGGCAAAAACTGTTCATTTATCTCTACCAGAACATAAAGCCACAGCCTTGGCTTTCCCAGTTTGGTCAAATCTAGTTTTAAAATTATTCCCTACAGTAAACCAACAGTGTTATTAAATAGGGTTTCTGTGGCTGAAACTTGCAATGCACCTGAGTTTCAGTGCTGGTACAGCAATGAGCATCTGCCTACTGACTAGATGACAACTGCAACCCAAAGGTACCTAACTCTGAAAGAGCTGTTTCGAACATCTGGCTACCAGCTCATCAGCAAATGCAGCATCTATAGCCTTCTTCTTTTTCCAAAATGCTGAACTGAGTGCAGGTGGGAGACAGAGAGGAGAAAATAATGCATTTGGTTGAACATTACTATGGGAGCTGGAATAGGTGTTAACTTATTCTTTCTTACCTTCTGCTTCAAAAGCAGGATAAGCATTTTCCATACAGATACATGCTAATTATTTAAGGCCCCATGCTTCTCACAATGTCTAGGCAGGGCAGGGATCTTTTCCTTAGGAAAAGACTGTTTATCCAGTGCCCAGCATGACAGGACCTCATGCTTTTTTTTTTTTTCTCTTGTGGCACTGCTGAAACTACAGGGAGTAACAAAATGTTGCTATTTTCAGCTCTTGCCACCATCCTCAGGGGCTGATGGCACCAACCACGATACTGAAGTCTTCCGGTTACTCATCCCAGGAGAGAGATGGGAATGGGGGAACTGCCAGTTAATGCCATAATTGGTGATGCTAGCCCAAGCCACAGTTGCAGCCATATTAGGAAAAGCACAGCACAAAAGCTAAAAAGCCTGACTCTTGGCAGGAAAACATCATTTAGGCTCAGTGTTTTATGCTGAAGGAGCAATACTTCTACTTGTGGGGCTAGCTAAACAGGCTTGAAGCCCTCCCCTCCATGCTGCTGTCCTCATCCAGCACTGCAAAAGGTGGGTGGGAGAATGGCAGAGCATGACTGTGCTACCCAACACTGGGAACGAATCAGTTATTTAAAAAACAACTACTGAAGGATTAATCAATAAACACCACGTATACCCCCAAAAGCCTAATTAAAAGGTAATTTCAACAAATGGTATGAAATTTCAGACTGTAAAGTTCAAGCAGCTGTTAGGCTAAATCTTTTGTGTGAAGTTACTTTGAACTGTGCAGTAAACGCAAGCAATTAACCTTTGCTTCTGCTGCTTTAAAAAAAATGATGGTGACAATGTTACAGCACTACACGTGCAGCTGTTCGTGCAGGGTAAACGCCTGGTGAACAACCCTCTCCTTCCTACTGACACCTCTGCATACTCTAACCAGTTAAGGGGTATTTTTAAATAGTTTGCTATGATCTGCTTAAAAACAACAACAAAAAAAGAATGCTATTTAAAAGTAGTTGCATTTTCAGTTTTGTTGCATTTTCAGTTTTGTATGGAGAAATAATTGTTTGAAGGATTTAATATTCTGGCATCAAAATCCAACTGGTTGTTAAAGGAAGGATTGAATTCAACATTTCCTTCACTTTTGCTAATGTCTCATACTGCAAAAAGGCGTGCATGTGTTTAACCTGTTGTGCACCCAGGATCCTGGGAGTTAATTTATTTGCATGCATGAAGTCACGTGTGTAAGTAGTTCTGTGCAGAATCAGCACCACAGAATGATTTTTACATAGCAATACTTGGAGTTGGCAGGCCTGGCACACTAGAAAGAAAGTAGAGCACCAAGTCCTCTTCCAGCCTGGTGCAGCTCTCATCCCATTCACCATGTGGCAGTGAGAAAATCAGGGAGAAGTTTTCATAACGATGGTACCCTTTCAAGGAGGTCCATTTTTTGGAGTGTTGGGCAACCTACATGCCAGAAAACCGCAGCGTGGAAGTTTACCAACTGAGAACTGAAAACTAGGCTATTTTTTCGTAAGTACCCAGGCACTGGGAATTGCATATGGAAATATTGGTTTGAATCTCTACGGCCCACCTATGAAACAAGAATCTGGGTAATGAAATTTTCCTTACCTTTCTGCCTCGTAGGGCTGTTGAAAACTGAACAGTTTCTTTTTGTGTAGTACATTGAAAATGAGAACCACTTCATAAAACCTCTCAATTATCACTTTATATCCAGTTTGCAAACCAAGTTTAAACACACACAAATGAAGTCCCAGTGGATATTTCACTATTTTGTTCATGTCATAGCCAGAAAAGTCTTAATCTAAACCAAATTTTGAGAAAGAAGAAAGAAGGCTGTACTTCAGTGGAGAGAAGTGTGTTAACTTTATAGCACTTCCCTGAAAAATATAAAATTGTGGCAGAATTAGAGGGGGAAGTTATATTACAAAATAAGAATAAACCTTATAGACATTTAATATTAATTCCACCTTCCTTCAAAGGAAATTACTTCTGCTAAATGCGCACAGCTATTATCTATTGGCATAGGTAAATAGTTGTGAAATAACCTCGGTCCAATTTCTAACATACCTGAAGAAATGCAGTCAAATGCTCCTCAGACATCGATTCAGCTCCATGTAGCTCTGACACATCGATGATTTAGTCAGGAAGGGAGCAGTGGAAATGATTTCATGACCAAAACAATTCTTTTGCCTGATGTGAGCTTGCGCTGGGTGTCCTTAGCTGGAGATAATAAATGAAGAGGCAGTGTGAGTGAGTCAGAGGGCTTTTCCAGCTGCCTCATGTGTCACATGCAGTTCCTTTGCTGTTGTTTTGGGGTTGGGTTTTGGTTTTTCTTTTCTTTTTTGTTTCCCCACTAAAGCACAGTCAGAGTTCACTCACATGTGCCCACAATTTATGTCTTTCTTTTCAAATTCAACATTGGTGTCTTTATATGACACTGTACAAGAACCATATGGATGCACCTTCAGCACTAATCAAATAGGAAACTGCTTTTGTGCTGAAAAGTACACCTATTAAGCAGTTTCAGCTCAGTTATGATTCATTATATGTTGCATATTGGGCATTGCCAGAATTCTAGATACTCTGCTTCAGAAAACAAATTCTTTCTGGCTCCATATAGTTTTTAGATCTCTTTAGCAGTCAGAAATTTCCACTTGGTAAACTGATATAATTTTAAACAAAACCATTTTTACAATCATCTCTCCCTCAGAAGAAAATAAATTAATGTTAATATATTCCACCTTTAAACTACCAACAGTTTTGGATCTGCACCATTTTGTTTGAAAGAAATATTTGCTTTTATGGGAAAAGTGGATTATATTGGCATTTTGATTTAGTCTGGGAAAAGTTCGATGAGCAACTGTATTTAATGAGAGCAGAGAACATGAGTTAACTTAACAACTGCTTGCTTTCACATGTACATGATAAAATTAAGTTTTAATTGATTAGTTGGGTGTAAGTACTACAGCATGCATGAATTGCCTTTGTTTAGTGGCACTACCTGTAGCAGTTTTCAAAACTGCAGCTAAATCCCAACCAAGAAAAGTGTTCCTCCTCCTTCTTCCACCTTGTTTTAGTTCACTGAAAAATAAATATTTGCTGATGAGCACTTAAATTTTGGAGGCCTAATTATTCCACCCATTTCTTGTAATTCATCCATGAAAAGTATCAGCTCAGCAGTATTTTCAATCAAAGCGATCCCATTTTAATATCCATTGCATCACTGCCACTGTTCACCAAAAAGCTCTGGTCTAGGAGAAACTTGACAGGAATCACTCAATTGACTAGAGAATACATGTGGGAAAAATCACAACTTCTTTAGACCAAGCGTTTCCAAACTTTTGGGAACTAGAATAACTTTCAATTAAACTCACTAAAATAAAGCAACTAGAGCTGGTTTGCTCAGGGCTGTGTCCAGTTGGGTTTTGGGTATCTCCAAGGATAGAGACTCCCCATCCTTTCTGGGCAGCCCAGTCCAGTGTTCAACCACCCCTACAGTAAAAAAGTTTTTTCTTAGGTTTAAATGGATTCTCCTGAATTTCAGTTTGTGCCCACTGCCTCTTGTCTTGTCTCTGGAAGCCACAGAGAAGAGTCTGGCTTCAGCTTCTTTATCCCCCTGGTGATCAGGTACATATTGATAAGATGCCCCTGAGTCTTGTCTCCTCCAGACTGAAGAGTCCCAGCTCTTTCAGCCTCTCCTTGTATGTCAGGTGCTCCAAATCTTTAATCATCTTTACGGCCCTTCACTAGACTCTCTCCAGCAAGTTCATATCTCCCTTGTAGTGGGGAGCCCAGCACTGGACCCAGCACTCCAGGGGTGTCTCACCAGTGCTGAGCAGAAGGGAAGGATCATCTCCTTCCATCTGCTGGAGATGTTCTGCGTAATGCAGCCCAGGAGGCTCTTGGTGGTCTTTGCCACAAGGGCTCTTCGCTGACTCGTGGTCAGCTTGGTGTCCATCAGGATACCAGGCCCTTTCCAGCAAGTTGGCCCCATCCTGTTCTGATGCCTTGTGTTATTCATCCCCAGGGGCAGTGCTTGGCATTTCCATTTGCTGAACTTCATGAGATTCTTCTCAGCCCATGTCCCCAGCCTGTCGGGGTCTCTGGATGGCAGCACGGCTCTCTGGCGTATCAGCCATTCCTTCCATCTTGGGGTCAACTGCAAACTTGCTGAGCATGTGCTCTGTCCCAGTGTCCAGGTCGTTAATGAAGGTGTTGGACAGTATCAGCCCCTCTCATTGCTATGGAGGTCATGGAAAAAAACAGACTTGGCTCCCCAGCTGATTTCTGAAAAAGCCTGTCACAGACATTGCTCCTGGCCAATGTATATGTGACATAAACATAAACTCACATTTCTTTTGTTTTGTAATTTTCTTAATGGGTAGTTTTATACAGATAGGTGGAACAATACAGCCAGCCTGCAGATCCCTGTTTCCCAGCAAAATTCTTGCTTCGGTAATCCCCAGCAGCCAGCATGGCAACGAGACCCTTTTTATGCAAATAGATTCAGTAGCATTTCTACTGGTCCCTGCACGAGTCATCATTTGCCTTTTGAATTTTGGTAAAGCCATTAACAGCAAACATGGGAGCAGGAAAAGACCACCTCCCTTTCATCCTCCCTTTGGAGGTGGGGAGCAGGGGGAGCCGGCGTGCTGCAGCTTGCTCACCAGCAAGGTGGAAGGGAAATGAAACATGACTGAAATGTGGGTGGAAAATATTTTGTCACTTATTAAAGAGAATGGTCCCTACACAAGTGGATTGCTGCCACCAGCAGCTCGCTTCGATCTCTCTAAGCTTGTGTGGAATTAATTAGGTAAAACCACCTAGCATTTACCTTGGGCTGTGGTATCACCTGGAGGAGACTTGGCATGAATTAGCACTGGATTATCATAGGAGCTTGAGCTGCAAAATGATCTGTCTGGTGAGAGTCTGCCAAGTAATTCACAGGAGGTGGCAAACAAAGTGGCATTTTTGTAATTTTAATTAGGTTTGGGGGGAAAAGAGGTTAGCGTGAATGGAGCGAGAGCCAGAACGATGACCTTACTGAACATCTCATGGTCTTCTTTTGACACGGCTGGGATATGGGGACATACTCTGCAAATTTGCTCAGATGTTTCCTTGCTACTTAGAGAATTTAAAAAGGAAGGCGTTGATTATTTTTTTTTTTTAAAAATAAGATAATAGGAGATAAGATCGCAGTGGAAAAAGGGTTGGTTCAGGCATTAGAGAATGGGTCGCTGTGACCCCTGAGTAGGGATGGATGCGCTGCGTGTAGAGGCTGGAAAAACGCCACCAGATGTCCCTGTAGCATAAAAAATGTGGGAAGGCTGCTGGGCACTCCAGCACCACCACAGGCTGCCTTGCCTGCCTTTGGTCTGCGGTAAAGGGGAGAGTTCGTGCAGAAAAACAGGCATGCAAACCCCGAACTAAACCCACACCTATGGACTGTTCCTTCTCCACAAAGGCAAAGGTTCGCAACCCTCACCCAGATCATTACTGGTTTCTCCCCAAGTGAAGGAGCCAGATTAGGCCATGGAGTAACTTTTTCTTCTGTTTTGGGGAAAGGCCACGCAGCCTCATGGACAGTGCTTTGCCTCCCACAGACGTGGTCTGACTTGCTTGTCTCCAGGGTCACCATCGCTGTACTTGTGACAGCAACAAAGCACCTTGAAAAGCTTTGGAGGCACTAACCAATCCTTTCCCAGTGTCCCCATAAAACAGGGAAGTTAAAGCATTTACAAAAAAAATCTCACTGGGAAATAAGTGCATGCTCAGGCATAGGATACACGGATTTAACTTACTTCTCCCTTATATTAGCAGTGATGATCACGATTGCATATAGAAAGACCAAAGTGTTTGCTGATTCCTAGGTCTCAGTCACAAGAATCATAGCACCATTTACCACCCAAGACAGCAATTATTTATGCTACCAGTAAATTAAAAAAAAAAAAAAAAAAAAAAAAAAAAAAGGCAAAGCAAAAAAAAAAAACCAACCCGATTTTCTGTGTCGCTCAGACCTCCTCTCTGCATTTTAGGACAGTGGCAGCCAGACTGGTTCTTTTTATTGCCCTGTGGCCAGTTTTAAATTTCACTGAGGAAGGGGGTGGTAAGGGAAGGGAGAGCGGCAAAATATAGATCTGAGGTAGGTCAACTCTATCCACTTAACTGCTATTGACCCACTTGTAACCAGAGCTGAGCCCAGCCCGGGTATTGGAATTCCCTTGGCCACCTCTCTGACAATGTGCAGGGCCTGAAAATATCTAAATCCCCGCAGCGTGGTGAAGTCCCTACAGCTGATACTGCTTGTCTCATAGCTGCCTGGGGCTGAGCGTAACGAGAAAGAGAAGCTGGGGTAAATTTACTGAGGGATTAAGAGGAAGAAGGTACTTCCTTCACTCTGGCTGAGTAAAGTATGGAAAGCCCCAGGGAATTACTGCTCTAGGTCTCAGCTGATGCACTAAAAAATGCCCCCCAAAAAATCTTGTGCTTTAGTCTAATTCCCCAGTTCCTGAAAAGTTCCCCAACTTGCAGCTTGTTTGACACCATTTTAGGGCTGCAAAAATAGCACAGTATAATGGAGCATCAGGCCCATATTTCTCTCCAGACTCCTGAGTACGCTTTCCTCTTGCAAATACATGAAAGGGAAACCAGATACTCCCAGCCTCAGTAGGAGAAAACTCTGTTAATTTTAATAACTTACAGTGTGACTGTTATACCCTGATGCAGTAGCTATGCTGATAGAAAGTAAGCACCAACATGCAACCCAAAAATGTGTCTATTAAAATAAAATAATAATAATAAAAAAGCCTTGGCTTACATTAGTTATAGGTTTGGCTGCAACGCCAAGCCTTGGGCTGTGTGAGCTGGCTCGGGCTCTGCTGGTCCACAGAAAGACTGAATTCATTAGTCAGGAAACCTTCACAGAGGGCATGCTGCCTCCAATCCCAGGGAGCATTGTCGATGAATAAGAATGGACATGGGCTAATTCAAACCCTTCTCCCATCTTTCAAATCAAGTTAGTGATTTCCCTCTTCTTTGTGGTTCCCAGCCAATTGTCATTTTGAGTGTATCCTATCGCCCTGCAGTACAAACTGTTCTGGGAATACACTTCATTCCTCCAGCAGCCTCTGAGCAATGCCAAGGAATGTAGCTCTTCTGGTTACAATTAAGAAATTCAACATACAAATGCTCCCCAAGTGCACCAGAACCTGCTCGTGACCTTCACACAACTGAATCTGAAGGAGTTGAAGCAATCACACGGGATGTCTACAACAACCGGGGGATCAGGCCCAGCCAGCATGGATTTATGAAGGGCAGGCCCTGTTTGACTGACCTGATCTCCTTCTGTGACAGAGTGACTCGGTGGATGAAGGAAGGCTGTGGATGTTGTTTACCTGGACTTTAGTCCTTCGACTCTGTTTCCCACAGCATTCTTCTAGAGAAGCTGGCGGCTCATGGCTTAGACAGGTGGACTGTTCACTGGGTTAAAAACTGGCTGGCTGGCTGGCCCCAGAGAGTTTTGGTGAATGGAGTTAAACCCAATTGGTGGCCGGTCACAAGTGGTGTCTCCAGGGCTCAGTGCTGGGGCCGGTATTTATCAATCATCTGAATGAGGGGATGGAGTGCGCCCTCAGTAAGTTCACAGACGACACCAAGTTGGGTGGGAGTGTTGATCTGCCTGAGGGTAGGGAAGCTCTGCAGAGGGACCTGGACAGGCTGGATCCATGGGCTGAGGCCAACTGTATGAGGTTCAGTAAGACCATGTGCCGGATCCTGCATTTTGGCCACAACAACCCCCAGCAGCGCAACAGGCTTGGGGAGGAGTGGCTGGAAAGCTGCCTGGCAGAGAGGGACCTGGGGGTGCCGGTCAAAAGCGGCTGAACATGAGCCAGCAGTGTGCCCAGGTGGCCAAGAAGGCCAACAGCATCCTGGCCTGTATCAGCAATGGTGTGACCAGCAGGACTGGGGAGGTGATTGTCCCCCTGTACTCAGCTCTGGTGAGGCTGCACCTCGAATACTGTGTTCAGTTTTGGGCCCTTCACTACAAGAAGGACACTGAGCTGCTGGAGCGTGTCCAGAGAAGGGAATGGAGCTGGGGAAGGGTCTGGAGCACAGGTGTGAGGGGAGTGGCTGAGGGAACTGGGAGGGTTCAGTCTGGAGAAGAGGAAGGGGGTAGCGAGGGGAGGCGTGGGTCTCTTCTCCCAGGTAACAGTGATAGGACGAGGGGTAATGGCCTCAAGTTGTGCCAAGGGAGGTTTAGATTGGATATTAGGAAAAAAAGAATCACTGAAAGGGTTATCAGGCACTGGCTGCCCAGGGCAGTGGTGGAGTTGCCATCCCTGGAGGGATTTCAGAGCCGTGTAGATGAGGTGCTGAGGGACATGGGGTAGTGGTGACTTGGCAGTGCTGGGTTAATGGTTGGAGTTGATGATCTTAGAGGTCTCTTTCAACCAAGGCTGTTCTGTGCTTCTGTGATATTTCATTTTTTTTTTTTTGTTTTTTGGTTCCAATAAAGAGTGGAGGGGAGAGGCAGAAACCCTCATTCCTCCAGAGAGGCACCATGGTTTCAGGGGTCAGCTGCACAGAAACTGGCAGAGGGAAGTGCAGTTTCCAGGGCTGCGTTCCCACAAGGAGCTCTGGGCTGCGGGGTTGCTGGGAGGATGCCAGCCTGTGCTGGCAGAGCCAGTGCACTGAGACAACTGTAATTCCCACCACTGCATGGCAAAAAGCGTGCTGGAAGGGTGAGCGCAGGCAGTGGTGGAGCCTATCTGCCTGCTGCCATGCTCTCCTGGGGACCTCTGGTCCCCAGCGCCACCATGAAGCAGCTGGGTAGGGCTGCCTCTCACTTCCTCAGCTCCATCTCCATGGACTGTCTTGCTCTGTTTGAACTCTTTTAGGGCCCCTGCGTAGATGCTTTGAGAGCAAACTGTACTGCTACCTTTTATCATGTTACATCTCTACCAGGACTGTGTCCAGGTGAGGCATTTTAAGAAGGTATAAATAGATGCTATAGAGCTCATCTGTAATATAGACTATAGTCTGTTTAAGCAAGGAAGCAAATACTTCTTGATTGTGAGCATGAACATATTAAACACTTTGGAAGTTACACACACACACACACACACACACACCCTCCAGCCTCTGCATTTGCAGCCATAAGCCAGCTTTGAAACTCCCTTTCCCCTAAAACTCAGGATGACGCTGTTGCCCAAGACAAGAAATATATTTGTGTTTTCCAGATGGCAGGAGATGGTGAAGGAATAGCATGGAAAGTCCTTGATGTGGACTCTCATTATCCAAAAGAACTTGGGGGGTCTCTGGAGCTCTCCAACGACACTTTCTTTTCACTGAGGATCAAAAATGCAACCAGCCAAAACAGTGGGACATATAAGTGCACTTTGGGGGAACAGAGTGGAGAACGCAATCTGAGCAGCACGGTTACGTTGAGTGTAACAGGTACAGTAGAGACTCCTGACTGTCCCATGCTCCATGTGGCATTTCATGAAGGTAACAGTTTAAAAATATATTACAAACACCAGAAACCATTTAACACCCTGCTTTACATTTTAGGTTGCCCTGGAATAGAAGACGAAAAATTAAAAAAATACAAAGCTGAGCTTTTTATGCTGACTTGTCTTGGGATTTTTTACTTGCTGCTCATCTTTTTCACCTGTGTAAGTAATTCCCTGTCTCATAAACAGACCAACCAAAACCAACACAAAACCCTCCGCTCATTTTTCTAGCACCACCTTAACACAGCTGGTCAGAGGTTGGTGTTCATACTTAATTTATGATCAAATCCTTTAAATACACAGTATTTTCAAAGCCAGAGGAAACTCAGGGACATGAGGTACACAGGATGGAATCCCAAAGAGATAAAAGTGCACCCTGGTCTAACTCAAACCAGAGAGTCATCTTCCTGCACCCCGCTGCCCATTTCTGCTTCCAGTTACTCTGAGTGCAAGCCACTCTTCCGTTTAAGGGCACATCAACAGCTCTTCTGGTTTGGTACTTGGGAACAGCATTTGCCCAAGATGGAGGCACCAGCTCCTGGAATCCCTTCCCCACCTATGGCATTGCTTTGTGTGGCAGCATGATGGACAAGTTCAAGTTCACCTGTTTTTTGCCTCAGTTTCCATACCTGTAAATTGGTGACAACCCCATTTCAGATGGGCATTTTTGTGAAGCTCCATCTTTCTTGGTAAACAGACATTTGAAGATCCTTGGAAAAGAACCTCCTTGGGGTTTTATCTGTACCCTTAATGCTGGCAGGTAGTTATGAGAAAGGTGGGGATAGAGGAGGTATTTGGGAAGCTCAGTTCACAGAAGCAAAACTGTTTTGTCTGTGGTAATAGCGAAGTCACCTCTTTGTGCAGAAAAACCAGGAGGTTCTGCACCTCCTGGCTTAAAGTCAGCAGGAGCCTCCGGTCTTGGTACACTGCAGCACTAGCTGCATTTCTAATTAAAACCAAAACAAACTCAACCCCAGCATTTTGGGAGGTCAAATTAACTTTTGCTGCCTATTTCATATTTGCCTTCTTGTTTTGCTCCTCAGCAAAATTGGAGATTATCTAATTAGCTGCAGCTAAATGTAGCTTTTCATGTATCTTCAGGGAGCAATTAAATTTATGCCTGTCTCTTTTTTAGATTGACAATCCTGCCAGTAATTTGTGCCATTCAGACTAAAGTTTGACAAGATAAGTCTTGTAGGAATTTGTTAGGATGAAAGTATGAAAGCAAGGATATCACTCAGCAGAGACAGATGCCCCTGTTCTGCTCAGTGTCCCGAAAGAATTTCAGATCTCCACAGAAACCTCTCCTTCCCATACATACAAAAAAAGTCCCAGTTTTTATGGTGCAGTTAAAAAAAAAAAAAAAAAAGAAAAAAAAAAGCAGAGCCGTGTAATGAAGATAACCACTCTGATGGAATTACATGTATCTTACTCAAGTGAGGTCCAGTCTCAGGTATCAACCTAGCTTTCATCAAAATTTAATATTGCCCTAATCTCACAAGCAAGTTTCATTATTTAAAATGCCTGTTAAGTTCTTACAGGTTGCCTTGTCCTCTTCTTTAGTGGAGATTGTGCCTTATCTCCTCTAAACTCAACAGTGGCATTAAGTTTAAGACTGGTTGGCAGGATGGGGGCTTTACTTCAACAACTTGATGAAAATATTTCAGGCACTGGCCTGTATTGAAGGCAGGTGGAAACACACTTGCAAGAGCTTGATGCAAGGCCTGTTCATATGAAAATCTGAATTAAATATAAATTTGCTTTTGTGACTAAGGCTTTTGTCCTATAAAGATCCTTGATGGACTAAGAAAAAACAGCTTTCCTTTGTACTGGGTGCTTCTGGTGACAAACAAATGGAAAATGTGTAATGAGCTATGGTCGGCAAGTAGAAAAAGCCAAACTTTCAAACTTTGAAAAAAAATGCCTTTCATAGGAATTCTCAGTTTTAAGCTTTTCTTTCTGTTTTCTAATTTAGACATGTCTAAGAAAAGACAGTATGTCTCCCAGTTATCAAAAAACCAGACCAGATATGAAACACACGCTGACTCTCATCAATGTACGTGAAATGACAACTTTCCAGGATTTAAACAGCCACACCACTTGCAAAAACAACCTTACTTCAAGTTCTGTCTAAGTTGACGTTGACGGCAGCATGGGCTTATCAGTAAACACAACACGAGCTGGACGGCCGAGTGGTACAGAGAGGAAATAAACGCTAATATACAGCCTCTTCAGAACAGCTTGAAAGTATAGGCAACCTGTTGGTGATTTGCTTGCACTGGACAAGCTTTTGGAAAGCACTGTTACGCACTACAGTAACTTCCGGGAGTTAAGTGGCTAAGAAATACCATTACGGCTACACAATGGTGTTTTGATGCTCTTATGAAGTTGGCATCAACTTTATTTCACTCTGCTGTGCAGCCCGCTTGTTCTGAGCAAGAACACACCTGCAATACAAAGGCCGTGTTATAGGGAGGTCGCAGCAGTGCAAAGCTGGGGGATTAAGCTCTTCACTGAACTAATAGCTCTCATCTGTCAAAAGCGAACACAACAGGTACTGCAGGATGGAAAGATAAGTGTGTGGGGCCATCTCTGAGTCCGATTCCGGATGGAGTTCCTTTACTGCAACCGGGATGTAACTTGTCATGTGATGGTCAAGTAAGCTGAAGAGGTAACTTCAGGCTCTTGCCCTGAGTAAATCAAATCAACACTCGGGCTGAAATGTAAGGAGAAAATATTCTGGAAATCCTTCTGGACCATGAGAAACTTTCTATCTCTGCAAGAGAAGTAGGGATGCATTGGCATGATGGGTCTGTCAGTTATTTTGCAGGGACATCTCCATAGGAATCCAAAGGTCAATCCACAGTAAATTTCAACAAGACTAGTCATCTTAAAGCAATGAAAGTATAAACTAAAGTAGCCTGTGATATTAATGACTTGTAAAGATGACTTATTTTGTGGTTACAATACTTGAAGCCAAATGTATGCAACACCTGTGTCAGTCAAGTTACACAAGTGATGACCAAAGCCATGGCTTGTAAGAAATCAACTGTCCATATCTTTGGGATGTATTAAGTCAGCCATGAGATACAGGAATGGAAGATGGGGCATATGAGCACCTGCTCTTATGGACATGAGAAAAGCTGAACTCAGGCACACAACATAAGGGAATGAAGGCTTGTTCTCTTGGACCAAAGAAAGCAAGAGAGAATCTGGAGTCTGAAATCAAGGAATCTCCCTTATTGTGCTGCTGGTGCAGAGGGTGAAGCAAGAGGAGTGACTGTGGGTGTTTATGCCACGAGAATTTGAGCCAAAACATGAGAATTTGCAAGCACTTAAGAACAGAATCGTATTAAAAAAAAAAAAAAAAAAAATTTCCTTCAAGAGTTGAACTGCAATACCAGAATTTTTAATGAAGTTTGGAATTCCAGGCTGTGATAAAGATGCGCTTTCTGTAATTCTTCGACAAATTTTGAAGCGCTGACGGGAGGAAAGCATTGTGCATCACTCAGTAGTGCCTCTGTGAGCAGAGCAGATGTCTCCATTGATGGAGTCCAAGGGGCTTGGGACCAGAAGAATGGTTACAAGGGATATGCAATTTACTTAGAGCATGGGAAATTAATGCCACATTTGCTTTTTTTGTAATCAGTTTTTACATTTAATGCGTGTAACAGTTGAAATAAAAATTCAGAGGTAACCTACCATTTGTTTTTGTGTGCCACATATAGCAAATAAACCCAGAAATATTCCATATCAACTGTGTTTTATTTTACAACCAACATAATTACATCAAATAATGTAGATGCCTGATCCAGCCTCTTCTGTGGGAAAGGCCATGTATCTATGTATAATTGATTAAGCAATGGACAATTTTATGCATTTCTAATGAACTCAGATAATTTACATTTTCCTCAAAACTTCACTTTCTGACCAAAGTACATTCTAAAATACCAGTTCCCTATTGACAGGCAAGTCATTAAGGAAAACACAAGGATTTTTCAGTCAGCCCTTGGTCACTTTTAAACATGGCGCACCATCATGGACAACCTGTACATTTAGGTGGCAATAATACGAATATACATGCATGTATAATAACTGACCTAGGGGAGACCAAGTTTCTTCATTTGGTCAGAAAGACTTAATACCTGACAGTAATAGTTTTTTGTTGTTGCTTTTGGGGTTTTTTTTTTAATTATTATTAAAGTTTTTTTAAGGAGAGCAGATAAGAGGAAGGAAGGAAAAATTAGTTGAAAGGGGTTTCAGCAAAGGCTGAAACACTTCTAAAATTATTTTTTCAGATGTATAAATAGGATCAGAGCAAGCAGGACAGAATGAAAAAAGAGACTTGGTGTAAAGAACTATGCCAGGACCAGAGAGGTGATTGTCCCCCTGTACTCAGCACTGGAGAGGCCACACCTCAAATACTGTGTTAAGTTTTGGGCCCCTCTCTACCAGAAGGACACTGAGGTGCTGGAGCACAAACTGTCTGCAACACAGAAGATTTGGCCTGATGGGACAATACTGGGAGTCAAATTCCAGGCTCAGAAGTTTCAGGCTGGTTGATTCTGGGGATTTGCTGGAGGCCCAGCTGTGAAGTGATCATGTTCAAGGCCATTTAAATGTCTTAAAGAGTTTAGAGGGAGTAAGCAGTGAGAAAGTCTTAAGCCAAGACACTCGGCTGAATCACAGGTTTGGAGAGAAACAGGCAATATCCTAAAGCGATGAAGGTGTCTGCACATCTGGGGTGTAAAGAAACTGTGGTGGCATTGTAGGACAAAAACTAACATTATCTAGAAATATTCTGAATGAGAATCAGACAACTGAAGGATAAAAGCTAATATATTACAGAAACTTCAGCACTAACAGGGAAGAAAAAAAAATTAAAAAAAAAATAAATCACACATTGGGTGAAAATCTTACAGAATGAGCTACACATTCTTCAACACAGCATCTCAGAAGAGACAGTCCTTTCCATGAAATATGGACCTATTCATATTTCAAAATTACTGCCTCATCTAGCCCGGCATACAGGGGGTGAGCAAATGCACACATTCTTCAGACTTTAACACTTCATTATTAAAGGGAACGTGTTGTGTCTTGCACAAGTGCAAGGCTGTTCTGATTATACAGATTAATTGCTTTGCTGGACAGAAAAACTTGTTTTATTTTCCACATCTCTTCCTATTTCCATCACTCTTCCCAGGGAAGCTGTGGCTACCCCCTCCCTGGCAGTGTTTCAGGCCAGGTTGGATGGGGCTTGGAGCAGCCTGGGCTGGTGGGAGGTGTCTCTGCCCATGGCAGGGGGGTTGGAACGAGATGAGCTTTGAGGTCCCTTCCAACCCAAACTAGTCTATGATTATTGATGCCTCTAATTTTGTAAGATTGTCTAAAAGCATATGTGTATGTTAGAACCATTCTTTGTAATACTGTCTTACAATACTTTTTAGATTCAGGAATTTGTTTAATCTCAATAAATCTGTGAGCTGGGAAATACCATAATCTTTTCTTTATAAATTAAAACTAAGACACTTGGAAATCAGAAAGCTCCTGAAGAAGCCTGGATCAGAACTGAGAAGAGATCCAAGGTTTCCTGACTCTCCTCTGGATACCTTAACCACAGGAGCTTCCTTGTTAATGTTTCTTGTGGGGTTTGTAACTTTTTCATTGATTTTTTCCCCTCCCTCTGTAACTTGCATTTTTCTGTTGTTTTGTCCAAAGGTGAACCATCTGCATGCAAAGATAACAATAAGCATTATATATAAAATTACTCATACAGAGCAAGTTTGTATGTCTGTGATTAAGGAATACACAGAGAAACACTGCACCACACAGGGAAATTGCCCCAAAGAGAAATTGCAACAGGCATACACTGGAGCTAAATTAATATCCAAAATGGCAATGAGGGAAAGCTAAAGGACATAATCCATAAAATGCCAAGTGCATGAATTATAGCCCTTAGCTAAGCCTGATTTATGTGGCTAGCACTTACACAGCAGATAACCTGACAGTGACCTTGACAGCATTGCAATACTAATATTTCCTTTAAAGGCTGAATAGTTTTCAACCTGTTTCTCCTGAGCAGGAGCTACAAGCATGCTTGTATTCACCAACGTGGACCGGAGTAACCCTCGATGTCTGGCTGTGAAGGAAACAGACTATGGCTCTTTGCGCATGCCGAATGCCTGGCTCCCTTCTTCCTTCTGCCCTTGAAGAGAGTGTTTTGGAGAGCACTTCCCTGGTGCTCACATTCCCTTTCTTCCCCTGCTCAGTGTGGAGCCAAGCAGCGATGCAGCACAGAGGGGATCTGGTTCCACACCCGTTGAGCAACTACAAGTATTTAGTGACCTTCCCTTCTCAACCAATGTGTCTGCCCCTTGGGAACTGCAATCGATTTTCCTCATCTCTGGAGGCGAGGACAACGCTGTAACAACACTATGTTGTAGCTACATAGTTAAAGGTAAATTGGAAGTGCTTTCCCCATAACTCCTTTTCAAGTAAATATCAGCAAACCCCCAATTCTTAGTCATTTGTGGAACAAACTTCTGGGGAGATTAAAGAGTTACAAATAAATGCAATACCAATTTTTTTTTGGTTGAGGGTCTGTTTTCTCTTCACTTTGCTGCCAAGACCTGCGTTTGCAGTGCTCTGCTTTTTGCTGACTACAGCTGATATTAGTTCTGCATAAAGCCGGGAGAAGAGTGCCGTGAACTTTCCAGAGCGGTGATGTAAATCCTGAAAAATCCACCAAGGGAATGGGTGGTTGCAAGACCAACACGGGTCACTGCAAAGAGCGGTGGGTCTTTTGAAGGCTTCATTTCACATCCAAGCCATACGAGTCTTCCCACCCTTTGATGGAAAAGCCTGCTATGTGCCTGTGGCTGAGTTACAAGTGCATCTGTTATGCTACAAATGGGCAGCCTGGGCTGATTTTAAGCATTTGCTCTGTTACAGGACAGATGTCACAGCCCATGGAAAAAAAAAATAGAAAATCTCCAAACCAATAAAAACCAATAAACCCAACCCCATGGACAGATCAAAAGCAAGGGGCAACAACTAAGAGAAGAGACCTAAGGGAAATATGGGTTGCACAAGTCCTGTGCAAACATCAGCTTTGCTCTTTGCAAAGTCTTTCAGTTGCTTCTATTAAGGGAGTAAGAACAGCCTGTAGTGCTTGGTTGGACTTTTTTTGTTTGGTTATTTTTAAGATATTAAGACACATTATTTGCAATGTGTGCAAATAAATGGAAGCGAATGAGTTCAAGTGTTATCTTGCGTGAGAGGCAGGGAAACCAGCTATATTTACACCTTATTGCCTACTTAGAGCTGAAAGGAACTTTTAACCCAAGTTGTCCTTCAGGGGAAAGGAGGCTTGAACTGCTGGACATGACCGTTAAGAGGAAAAGGCCCTGCTGACATGAGAAACTGGATTAATAAGAATTGGTAAGAAGGAAAATACAGGAGTCTCTGCAAATGCTGGGGTCTAGACCAAGCACCTGTAACACAAATGTGTGACAGTTTCCACCCACTCCCTTTTGCTATTTTCATCCTGTCTGAATTCCAGCTCTGCCAATTCACTCTCACATCTGTTCTCAGACTTGGTATCAACACCCATTTAATCACATTCCTTCCATCTACTGAGCTGGAAGTGTAGGGTTATGTACAAGCCAGGAGAAATTAACCCCTTCCCTTCGTTAGCACCAGCTAGCACACCTCTCTTGCGATGGGGCTGCTGGCATTTAGGTGGGAAGCCAAGCTGATGGGGCTGTGTCAGCTCCCCAAATGGAGAGTGTGCTGAGCTCGTTACTGCTGAAATAACCTTGCAGGTATGTACTGAGCATAAGAGGTCTGGAAGGCCAGCGGCATCTGAGACTGTGGGAACAGGAATACAGGCAGCAGATCAAGTAGATCCCATCAGTGCTCCTTAGACCACATCTAGATACCTTGTCCAGTTCTGGGGCCCCAAAACTTCCCCCAAGGCAGTCAGAGCTGGAGTGCTTGCCTTGTGAGGAGAGGCTGAGAAACTGAGGCTTGTTCAGCCTGGAGAAGATATGGGTTTAGGGACACCTAAAAGTAGCCCCCCCCATTGCATATAAGGAAGCTATTAAGATAGTGCCAGGCTCTTCACAGTGATGCATGGTGGGAAGGTGAAAGACAATGAGCATAATTTGAAACAAGAGTAGTTCAGAAGGGAATATAGTTTTCCCCATGAGGACAGCTGAGCAGGTTGCTCACAGAGGCTGTGCAGTCTCCATACTTGACGGTTTTCAAGACCTCACTGGATAAAGCCCTAAGCAACCTGGTCTGATCCCATAGGTCACCCCACTTTGAGCAGGAGGTTGGACTAGAGACCTCCTGAGATCCCTTCCCATCTCAATTATCCTATGAATCTACACTCTTCACAGTCAGAGAACAATTATTTATCACTACTCTTCAAGATGTCCATCATAATATGAGTGGACCACTTCAAGACATCTGCCCTCTGCCAGTAATGACCAAAGGTATCTCACACAAAATTTGTAGTCTATAGTATGAAAAGTAGCTGTGGGATAGAATTAAAAAAAAACAACGGACAATTGTGTGCCTCAGAGATGGACAGCTAGTCCTTGTTCTTCGGCTAAAGGCTAACAAAAATGCTGGTCAAAAATGCAGTATTTTGTACAACAAACTTCATCTTTTTAACTTAACCTCTTCACTCAAGGACAAATGCACAAGGACACGTGGAACACTATCAGAGACTCTTCTCTCTGTTCTGGCTTTTCTCAATATGAAATACTTCTGGTGGCCCTTGCAGAAATTCATAGTCGCCAACACATCTGCACTTGAATTTTGGAAGCATTCATAATACATGACATTTAAGAAAGACAATTTTTGTCTGTATCCCATCTCTGGATCTCAGAACTATACAACAGCAATGGGCAAGTGACTGCACATGCACACACCGGCTCATGCAGCCAAGCATATGGTCTCATCATTTTCTGGTCTGCGCAGCACTCAGTCACGCTAGGTTTTACATGTGGAGGAGAAAGAAAGAAATAAAAAATTCCAAACCTGTAGGACAACGTGGCGAAGGAGCCCACCTGTTTACAAGGCAAAGGTAGGTTTTCCACACTGGGATGCTCTATGCTACCTTTGTCCTTGCAGACATCAGGGCTTAGGAACTCCTGCCTGATGGGGCAGTTCAGTGGGAGGGTCATTGCTGGCAGAGCTGGAGCCAAACTGCTCTCCTGGCTGGGAAGTACCTCTTCCCCATACTGTCTCACACAGCTCCCATCCTCAGGCTTGCAACTGCACCCCTAACTTGCTAAAAAGCATGATAACAGATCAGGTGCTGGGACCTTTCTGCAAAGGCTGCAAAACAGTGGTCCTGAGGCTATGTCCTTCAGCTAAGCCCCTCTAGACCTGCACTTCACAGGACCTAAGTTACTGAGGAACTCCTCCTCTCTGTTTTACTTTCTGGGGATAGTAGTAGGAAGCCTATGTTAAGGACTGTGAAGTGCTCCTGTATTACAGGAAGTGCTCAGGATAAACATATGATCTATGTGGGACTTTATGGAGGCTGCTTGATGCCCACGCAGAAACGAGAGATTCACATACAATAGTAGCACTTCTGCTAAGTGCACAAAGCAGTGCCTACAAGCAAATTGGGTTGCTAGGCCTCTGGTTCTTACCATACAAATATAGTCAAGTGGGTTAAGATCCAGGCAATTGTGGCTGGCTCACTACACTCTGCTTAAAAGAGAGGCTTGGAGAAACAAAGAAACACTCCTCCACCACCCCCTAAAACCCACCCAGCATCAGTAAAAAAAGACAAGCATTCATTACAGTTTTTAAACAACAGAATTTGGCAAAGTTTGCCATGACCTTAGAATAAGAGATTCTTTCCTAAGTTCATGCTTCCTGTCACCTAAGCAGGTGTCAAATCTCCTGGGTTCACCTTCCCACAGCTTCTTTCCCTTTCACCCCATCTTAACAACTGTAAATGTCTCTGGTAAATTGTGCTAGTACATTTCCATTAACATTAGCAAAAGCTAAAAAAAAGTCAACTCTGCTGACAACTGTCGGTGTATGAAGATTAATCTTTATATAGCACACAGAACACAGATCTGTACTAGGCCTTCCAGTACAGCCTATACTTTGTTTCAACTCCTTCTCAACAATAGCTTTCATGCAAAAAGAAGGAGAAAAAAAAAAAAAAATTAAACCAAAAATCACTGTATATTTTAGCATTAATATGTTCACACTGCTATTCACAATTCATACTGCAGTTGGCAAACTACCTCTCTTTCTGCTAGCAACACAGGAGACAAGTGGAATTACTTGCCCCAAATTCCTAGGAAAGACTTTGTTCCACTTTGAAGAAATTCTCACAGGCCTTGCTTATTTATAGCTCCTAACACAGAGTTAAAGCTTTTGCCATATTAAATAGCGGGACACGGCTGAACACATGGGAGGCCCACCCTGACATAAACACGATGGCATGGCAAGCGTTAAAGCTTCGTGTATGGTAAATCAGGGCTTTGAAAAACATCTCAATTGGGAGAAATTTTTGAAAATTTTGAAATATAAATTACTGACTCTCCTCCTCCTCCCCCCTCCAAAGAGGACTGGTCACTTTGAAGGGGAAAAAAAAAAAAAAATAAAATAAAGCATCACCACTTGATATACTCAATCCATCCATAAATGTAAACATGCCTGAATTGCAGTCGGGTTTTTCTTTTACTGAAGAGCATGTGGAAGCAATTACCTGAATGTAAATGTGATAAAGAAGGGATGAAATGCAAACCAAATGATGCCTTATTACTTAATATAAAGAGACTGTTCTGTGAGATCAAAGCTGTGCAGCACAAAATGTAACAGGCTTCACTGGAGAGACAGGCTTCAGAGATTTGTTTAAAACATGGCTGCATTTTGATGAAATGCCAAGTAGACAAAATTGGGGTGAGTTTAAAGAGTTTGCCAGAACCTGACCCATGATCTTCAATAACATCCTTTCTCTCCTCCCACCTCCTCCCACTCTGTGCTGTTCCCAGATGCTGCAAGGATGTCAAGGAGAAACTTCCCTGGCTTCACTGTGGCAGGGGATGAGAACTTCTCTATCTCAAGGCATGAAAGGAGTGTTGCCACCAGTACCCCCTACAGACACCACAGAGGGCAAGACCTTCTCAGTACATTTGTGCGGCACCCCTTGCTCTGGGGCCTCCACGTGCTCCAGCCATCGCTCCGTGCCCAGTTGCTACCTCGTGCATATTTGTCCTTTGAATCACTAAAAATCAGGAAAAGCAGTGAGATTTGTTCTTGGGAGAAGCAAAGAGAAGAAACCTCGAGAGACATTTCCAAATGTTTTCCTACCACAGACCACTTAATAGGATACCATTCCCATCAAGAGCCTACTTTGTCCTCCACCACCTTGTCCAGTGTTAGTTTTACCTCTCTATTACCTTACAGTTTTAAGAAGATGTATGCAACAGACAAGGCAAAGTCATGCTGGAACATTAGGTAATAGTTTCTGCAAAACTCCACAACATCTGAACTTGTCCTCTTGCCCTTGCACATCTTGCCCTCTCACATCTTAGAATCATAGAATAGCCTCGCTTGGAAAAGACCTCTAAGATCATCAAGTCTTCCTCTCTCAAGGAGCTGCTGTTTACTGCTTTTACCCAACTATTGTTTCTGATCATGTAGATTAGGTCATCATCTTTGTCTGAAGTCTGTAGAGTATCTAGTGCAATGATTGATAGTGCTGGGTCCCACCATAACATAAATCAATGAGCAATAAAGTTAAGTATCCGAGTCACGCTTCGAGAAAGTGACCTTACATTGGACTGTACACATTAATTAAAAAAAAAAAAAAAAGGCACATTTCACTAGGAACATTGGTTCTCGAGTTATTGAAAGGATTAAAAAAATAATGCAAGTTAAAAAGAGCATGCACAGAATTAATGCTGCCTATCTCCCATTGCCTTAGCTCTTAAAAAAAAAAATATATATGTTAAAACTCCCAAAGAGATGATTGATTTTCTTTTGTTTTTCAATTACATGCAATAATGGGGAGCATTTTGTGAGTGAATCTGATGCTTATGGCTCCAATAAAACCCATGGTACTGTACCTCATTCATACTTATTTAACAATCTCATAAAGAAAAAGAAACCCCAAACATGTAACATAACAAAATTATGATTGAATCAGACATTTTACCTTCTCATCAGTGAAGAACCGTTAAGTATTGTTATTGAAAACTCATTGTCATGCGTTATTTTTGCAGTGGCCACAGCGTTCAAAGCAGCTCAGGGAGCAAATATAAACCACACTTGCCACCTCAGAGAACACAGAGTTAACAGCAGCCTCGATCATGCAAACACTAATTTGTTCATTTTAGAGGGGTTGTTCACAGGAATAAATATTAATATACCAAGCATTTGCACTGTCAGATCATAGGTGTGAACATGAGGCTGCAAGATAAAAGAAAGACAGAAAATTGTGATGACTGAGTACAGCTCACCTGGATGATCTATGTGCTCATCCCAGTGCGGTAGCAGCTTTTCTGGTTTCCCTTCTCCTCTCCAGCTTACTTGGAGATAGAAACAGGGAGAGTGAGGAACAACAAGATGGGGGCTGGGGTCAGGGTGGGTTAAATTAGCAGCACTGACAGTGCAATTCAGGGTAATGGCAATAGGGCAGAAACAAGCATCACCTGAAAGATCCTCATCTTTACAGCAGTAATTCAGCTTGCAAACACCACCTTAAATTTGGAAGTGTTTAATCATTCCTTTCCACCACTATCCATCCCTCCAAATTTAACTCCCAACCAGACAAATGAAGAGTTTGAGGCTGCTCCTATGCTAACAGCCAAGCAACTTGCTGCAATGGGAACGGGTTCAGGCCAACACCTCCCACTTGAGACCAACACTGGGTTGGCAGCTCCTTGTTAGCTCATTAGCTTCATTACCTATGGGTAATGGTCAAATCAGGATAATTTGCTGCTATGTGGGTCGTATGCTTGGGAGCTCATTTTGTGCCCTGCAGAGCACTGGCAGTCCACCATTTCACTGAGTGCTCAGTTTGAAAAATAAAACCTCCTACTACTAGCACACAAGCTCACTCTGAGACATACCTTGTTCAAAACACACTGTGGGGTCACTCTTGTACCAGCACAGCCCTGTCTCTTCCTCGCTATTGAGCCATCTAAGAGTCGATTGTTGTCCCTGACAATTTTTTTTTCCAAATTTATTTTGGCATTTCCTTTGAGCTTGAGGGTTTTTTCTGAAATAATACTTGGGCTGTGAGGCTTTTGTTACTGTTCAAGGATTGAGATGGCAGGGATTTTAGTGACAGGGTAAGATGTTAGTCGGGAGGATGAATCACAAAATAGCCTTGGTTGGAAAAGACTTCTAAGATCATCAACTCCAACCATGAACCCAGCACTGCCAAGTCACCACTACCCCATGTCCCTCAGCACCTCATCTACACGGCTCTGAAATCCCTCCAGGGATAGGGACTCCACCACTGCCCTGGGCAGCCTGTGCCAGTGCCTGACAACCCTTTCAGTGAAGAAATGTTTCCTAATATCCAATCTAAACCTCCCCTGGCACAACTTGAGGCCATTACCCCTCGTCCTATCACTGTTACCTGGGAGAAGAGACCGACACCCCCCCTTGCTACCCCCTCCTGTCAGGGAGTTGTAGAGGGCAATGAGGTCTCCCCTCAGCCTCCTCTTCTCCAGACCGAACCCCCCCAGTTCCCTCAGCCGTTCCCCATCACACTTGTGCTCCAGACCCTTCCCCAGCTCCGTTGCCCTTCTCTGGACACGCTGCAGCAGCTCAGTGTCCTTCTTGGAGTGAGGGGCCCAAAACTGGACTTCAGTTTAGGCTGCTGTTTACAAGCTTAGTAGGTCTGTACCAATGCTTGTGGTAGGGCACAACACATTAATTGCTAAACAAGCCCAAATAAACAGACCCAGTTTTGTTGTGCCATTCCCCTTACATTCTCAATGATGTAACTGTGCCTTCCTGCATGATTAATTCACGGCTTCAAATCCATAATGCCGGAGCCACTCTGTGCAATGCAGCACGTACTAACTGCCTTGACTTCAGACAGGTGTAACTGCAAGCAGAATCTGGCCCCAACCTCTGAATTTCTTAAGAAAATAAGGGGTTTAATTAGAAAGATGAGCAACTGAAACTCTCCTAATGGCAGGAGCTGCAAGACCCTACCTTTGCAAAACATACCAAGCGATCTGGAGTATGTCCATTTCAGCTGCCCGACTTCATCGTCTCAAGAGACAGATTATTCCAAGTGTTCTCTCCTGACAACAGCTGGTGCTTCCTGACAGGGGAACCTGTGTTGCCTGATGGATAGTTTCTTCACTATCAGTTAATGGTTGTGCTGGCAGTCCAGCAGCAGAGCAGCTCTTCTGGCTCCTGGCTCACGTTAATTAGAAATCCTGGTGCCCACCATGCTCCCTGTGGACTGATGGTGCTACAAGCACCCAAAGAGTGGTCCAAATGGCCTTGCTGACACCCATGTTTAATTACTGCGACTGCATCCGTGAGGGTGCTGGCTGGGGTGTGTGCGGATGGGTGAGGGGCCAGGGCTGGGCACCGCTCAGGAGACAGGATTTGAAGTCTCTGCTCCCAGCTGAATAAAAATCAGCAGGTTGCTGAGGCAGCTGGAGGACTTCTTCCCTCATCCTCTAACATGGGATGCTTTTTTCTGCTCTCAGAAAGACTCCCATGCCTGGCACTGTGGTCAAGTCAAATATTAGATCCACTTCTGCAACCGACCGCTTGTTAATCCCACATGTGCCATGGGGAGATGCAGCATCTGTCCTCCACAGCTGTGGAAATGCGATGGTATTGTGGAGAGGCAATCCTTGGTCACTTGGAAATTCACTATTTCATTTACTTTTAGAAGCATTTTCCATATTTTTTTTTTTTCCTGGGTAATGAGAGCTTTCTTAAAAAAACCCCAAAACCACCAAAAAATCCCCAACTCCCCCCAAAAAACCACCAAGACCCCCTCCGCCCCCCCAAACAAAAAACCAGGTTTATTCACTGGAACAGGTTGCCCAGAGAAGCTGTGGCTGCCCCCTCCCTGGCAGTGTTTCAGGCCAGGTTGCATGGGGCTTGGAGCAACTTGGTCTGGAGGGAGGTGTCCCTGCCCATGGCAGGGGGGTTGGAACGAGATGAGCTTTGAGGTCCCTTCCAACCCAAACCATTCTGTGATTCTATAATATAGGTTCATCTCCAAGGAGATGTTGAAAGCAGTTTTGGGGAAAAATCACACTGAAAAGAAGTTTCAGCTAATTCCACAAGCACATGACAGAAGGTGGCAATGGTGCACGTGCTGTCTCCAAGTGTAGGGTGCCCAGGAAGTGCCCCAGGCTCCAGAACAGCTGAGTGTCCTTTTGGGCTTCTTCACTGTTCTCGTTCGCTTTTTATGGCCACATCACTGCTTCAGAAAGTGGACTTCACTCTCATTTAAACTTGACCTGTGCTGCCTAACTGCATGAGGACACAGCCCAGTGTCTGCAACATCACAGCCACTTCCATGATGAATTGGATTTGTCAGTCTCTGGGCTGTGGTCTTAGAATGTGCTATATTATTAAGTTTCTTTGCCTTAAGTTGCCAGCTAATGGAATAACCTCTTTGTCTTTAGTAGGAAGAGTCCCCAGCTTTATTAAGTTACATAATTTACAACCAATAGTGTAATCAATAAAGCATTAACAAACATGTAACCTTAGACAAACCTCACATATTGATTTCTTTAAACATTCTCCCAAAGCCTGCCTTTGGCCAGAAAAAAAGTCCCAGTGGCAACTCCAAAAACCAGCTAATGTGTTAAGGTGTGGGCACTGGAGGACAAATTGAATTGGCTTCCTTAGAAATAAAGCTGGTCTCTCTGGATCCACCTGAGAAAGTGTATTTTTTGCATTTTGGAAGGGAGCTCCCATTTTCTCTTTTTTTGCTTCATCTTTACAAGGAAAATACAGCGTGTTGCAAAATACAGTAGTTACCTGGACAGTTAAAAGTGAACTTAAATAGTAGAATCGTAAAATCATAGAATAGCCTTGGCTGGAAAAGACCTCTAAGGTCATCAAGCCCATTCTTTTAGCATGGACACAAATGGATACTGCAAAACCTGTATTAGCTGCTGCGGCTGAGTAACCCTGGGGTTTCTCTGGTGACGTGTAACTAGCTGTAGTATTAACGAGCTTGACCTATGTCTGCGTTAGGTAGGAAGCTGTGTTTAATGTCAGGTAAGTGACTAGTTTTCCTAACACACCACCTCATGTAAATGTGTTTTCCAGCTGTAAAAAAAGCTTCTGATGTCTCTTGAGTGCAGTTTAGTGGATGATACTGGTATACCTGCAGTTATACTTTTGATGTAATCAGGAAAGCTAGTCCTACCTCTCTATTTTCAAGCCTGTGGAAAAAAACCCAAACCATCAGACACTGTCTGCCAGGGAATCTATGTGCATTATCATGCATTGGAATTGTACTGATGATAATTTCACAGGTAATTTAGAACTAGACTGGAGGAAGCAGCAGGAAAAGCATCGCAGAGAACATTCCTGCACAAGCAAAGAAGTAGAGCAGATGTGCATCTGCTCCATCTTCAGTTTCAGTGATGTGGTGACGGCGTACATATAATTTCTGGAACAATTAAGTGCTTGATCTTTTGTAACCCATATCCTTGAGTGGTACATTTATGGAAGGAAACTTTCACGGACTTTGCTTTTCTTTTAAAACAGAATCATCTATTCATTCTGCAAGACTTTGAAAGGTTTCCTTTTCAAAACGGATGCAGGCGAGACGGAGCAATAAAACTTCCCAGCAAATGTTGGGGACTAGAGTTCCCATGTCCCCTTTGGAAACTTTATCATTTAACAACCACAAGTCCCCTTTATTAGATCTCTATAAAACAAGTGCCTGGAGGGATTCAGAAATGAATTGAATTTTGTAGATTTAAATGATTGTGTGGGACCTTTTTGGTTTAATATATACTCTGGAGATGTTTGCTACTAGAACTTGGGAACTTTATAATAAGAATAATTCCTTAGCTAGAGATCTTTATCTTGTTACATTAATGATTCACTGGGGGGTTATACTGGAAAACGAAGGGAAATTTTTAAAAAGGCTATTAGATCAAATGTTCTTATGGAGACATGTACAGAGACGGTCAACAAAGATTTATAGGCTGGTGAGATAAGGAGTTTACCACCTTTGTGCTGTATGTACAGGGCAGCCAACCGCTTCAGAATGAGGTGCTCTCTGCACTGTTACTCCATGTTGTCTCCAGCTCACCATCACCGTGCAACAAGGTAAGGCTTCACAGGCTGCCTCCCACTTGTGCACTGCAAAATATGTCTGCAGTAAGGGAATTCACATAATAGTGGTTGTAACTACCTTAGCTTCAATGGTATGAGCCGAACTCACCATCCAGACTAATTTTTTTACATCTCTGCCTTTATCCCAGAGGTTTTGCAGCACTCTTGCTTAGCTCTAGCTCTGCCATGTCAGTCCCAGCATGTACTAGTTACAGTGCCCACTGCTGGATTTGGTGACCATTCGAGGTCTCTAAATGGCAACTGTGTGGTCTCCAAGGATGTGCCATTTGGAGAATGCAGATTCTGCTCATATTTTGCCCATGCAAAACATTTACCATGTTTCTGCCATTTATAGTTGCCACTATAAGGTGCTTTGAAAGCTGTTTTCTCATACCACGTGGTTTTACCTGTGATCATGACCCACCAGTTTTAATGATAATATCAGGGAATTGCAGGATCAACTACAATCCCCACGACTGAAGCTAAGCATCCAAAAATAACAAGGCAATTAGGAACACACAGAGTGGCATTTCAGGCCTGAGGAGGGTGATTTTTTTCATCCAGCTAGGATGAATTCCCATTGACAGTCAAAAGAAATGAAAATTGAATGATGTTGTAGCTTTTGCAAATCCAAACCATTGAAGCAGATAAGGAAAGAAACAGGGAATGCAGGAACATGCATTTACCCTTTGCAATCAAATCTCCACCAGGATCTGAGAAAAAATTGCAGGCAATGGATATATTTATGGTCACAGCCAGGGCCTGGAGCTTAAACGTGACACTGGGGAAAGAGAGAGTGGTAGCCACCAGAGATGTCCAAGAAACCCAGTTTGGCCCATTCACTAACAGCATCTGCTCGTACGTCTGTATGAGCACGGCTGTTGACCCAAGAGCTGTACACCAAGCACCCCTTGGTCCCTTTTTTGCTGTTATTACCTCATCCCTGTGTCCATGGACAGGTGAAAGGCAATTTTCATTGCCCACTTCTCTCCTGTGCACAGATATCTCAAGATAGCTATAAAGAAGCCCAGGGAGACTTGTGGAGGAGAAGAGCCCAGGGCTAAACTCCACTGTAACAGATATGAGAAGAAAATCTGTAGTGCTCCTCTGTATCTCAGTGGGAGCTGAGGAAAACCCATACCTCTTGGGATCAAGGCACTTGAGAACGATTCTGGGATAATCCTGGACAAAGAGCCCTTCACGCTTAACGTTTTTATGAAGTCAGAATGAGAGCATTGTGAAGAGCACTTTACTCAGTATAGATCTGGAAAAAAATGTCAAAGGAAGTGAATTTAAATTCCTCTAAATGCAATTAGAGGTGACAAGATTTCTCATGGTGAGAGACTGCGTTAAAGCAAAAACTAAATTTCCCATCCAGTTCATAAAGCCTTAGGTAGTTATTGGTAATATGAATTAAATTAATCAAAATGGGTAAAAGCTAATGATCCTCTTGGGAACAAAATTAGCTCCTTAATGAAAGAAATGGAGTTCAGAAATTATAATAGAATATTAGCAGATGTGCCCTTTGGAAATTATAAATGTGCAAAATCCCCTTATGTAGATATTAGTTTGAGTCAAATTATCACTAAATCTGACCCTGGAGATGTGATGTGAATACACGCACTACAATCTGTTCAGGAGGACCTGAAATCCCCTGAACTGTCAGCAGTTTTGCTGGGCTGGGTCGGGTGCCACAGAGCACTTTCCCAAGTTAGCAACAGGGCACAGTCAAACCCCAAAACTTCTTGCAATCTGCTAAGGTCTTGCTAAGGAGTCCTACTGCCTTTTGTGGCCTCTGTGTTGCCAAGAATAATTATCCTACAGGAGAGATTTTTAGGAAGACTCACATTTCAGTAGGACATAGGTGGTCCTTGTCCTCGTGGCCATCCCAGGCAATGGATGTACTGTTCTGTATGTGGATCACTACCTTGAAACCAAAGCATAAAAGGACAGTTTATCAATGTGGATCAGCTTGTACTGAGGAACAAGAGACTCAGAGATCCAAGACATGTCAAAGTCACAGAAAGCAAATAAAATCCTAGAAAACAAACAAACAAAAATATGATGAATTGCTCATGTTGGGACTACAAAGAATTTATTACATGTTTTTACGGCTCCTTCCAGCCAAGAACTTCTCTCAGCCATTTATGGAAAACATAAAAGCCACTGGGAGTTAAATAGGATAAAATCTAGGTTTAAATCATCCTTGCACATGCTGCTCACATCAGCATACAGCTGTTTTTCAGCATTCGGAGTCCTTGAAACTTTTAAGCCATTTAGAACAGCATGTGATTGGTATGAAAAATAGCACAGGCTTTCTTTTCATAAAAAGAAATCACGCTCCAGGGTGCTGGATGTAGGGACTCCAGAAGCCAGGAAAGATGTTTGAAGTGCTTATTGGCATTCCAGGACCGAGAAAACTCTTCCTGCCTCACGCTATCTCATAGCAATCCCTATGCTTCCATCCTGGGAACAAAATGAGGAAGACATTCCCTCTGGTGCAGATGGCTAACGTAGAGCACAAAGCATGCTTGAGTCCCCAGTTTGAGGATGTAATGTGCATAGTTTAGGGAATGAGATCTTCCTTTGTAGTTCTGTATTTATAACACAAGCAGTGGCACTGTCAGCTTCCTCATACTGTCCTGCCAAAGTTGATTCAGCTCTGCTCGGACTGTCAGGAGTTTTTATGGTTAGTGACTTTATTGAGCGGAGCATGCAAAGATCTGGGACAAGGGAAAACCCAATAGCCCCCAGGACAATAACTCCTCTCCCCATCCCAGAAGGGAACAATTCCCAGTTTGCACACATAAAAAGGCAAACCAAAATCATCAGACAAGGACAGAAAAGAAGGGGGGGGGGAAAAGAAAGGCCTAAACCATGTCATGGGCAGTTCTCATAGCAGAAATATGCTGTATATTGTACCCTTGAAATTTGTGGGCAAATGACTAGGGGAAAGAGGGGCACAGTTGAAAGCAGTGGGATCAGGACAGTGCTGGAGATCATGCAATGTTGGCAGCAGACACAGAAATGTGTGATTCTTTGGTGCTCAGTCTGAACAAGCTTTGCAAAGATGGACCTGCAACATTATTTCAACTTTTCAGAGAAGCAAACTAAAAGAGAAAGAAAATAGAGTGACTTTGTCCAAGTTTTAAAGAACAAGAGTCCTGTATTTTAAAGGTCTTTTAGGTTTCAAAAGTTGACTTTATTCTGAATTGCAATGAAACCCTCAAAGGGGAATTAAAGAAACCCCAACCTCAACGTATTTCAAGTTGCATTACAACAAAACTTATCAAACTGAAACATTCTGTTTTGACTTTGAATTTTTAAAGTTAATATTATGTTGTAGCAAAAAAGCTAATAGAAAGTTAAAAAAAAAAAAATCAAGGCAGAAAGTTGTTTCAAAATAAAAAATAGAATGGGGTGTTTCAACACTACATTGTGAGTACTTTTTCCACTGATTTTCTTCCAGGAGTCTGCTGAAAGCAATCCTCTTTTGCAAAGTGTTTTGATTTCTGATGGCAATAGTCCTTTTGCAATTTTTCTGACCAACTGTGCCAAGAACAAAACTGACAGCTCACTTCACCATCTAAGGATGCGTTTTAAATGTAAGAATACTTTAATACAAGAAGTACCATTTTGTACCATCAGCAAAAAGACTTCAATACTCCACAGGGTATTGAAATTGCCATACTGAGTCTGACCTAAAATTAATTCAGGCCAGTATGTCTTAGTCACTGGTAGTCCAGAGCTGCCTAATCTGTTTTGGAACCTGTTTTAGTTGACATCTGCAACGTTCAGTGGCAAACAGTCCCACAGTTTATAAATATTATGGGGAAAAAAAAATGCTTTTGTTTATTTCAGTCTTGCTGCTTCATAGCTTTCCTTGGGGACCTCATGGATCTTGTACTTACAGAAATAATGAATCGCCTGCTCCTCATCACTCTCAAGTTTGTAGACCTTTTTTGATATTCTCCCTCAAAAGCTGTCTCATGTTTTATTATTCTGAGTAATTTTATCTTTTCTGCAGAATTTGTCACTTCAGGATTCACCAGCTTTGCTGGAAAACACAAAAATACATAAAGCAAGAACTTTGCTGGCCGGTAACTTCCCTCCCTGACACATCTCTTGCCCTGCAGACTTCCATGAGTGCCTCTTGTCAAAAGCATTATGAAATACAAGTTCATTACTTATCAGTTGGATCACATTTATTTAGGTAGTTGCCAGCTCCTCCAAGTCTCTCTGATAGGTTTTGAAGTTAAGACTTCACAAAAATCTGCGCAGTTCTTCCCCGGTAACGTATATGTATTTTTGTGTTTAAGAATTCTGTGTATGATTCTTTCTAGAAGTTTGACTAGTCTGTAATGGAGATTTACCGATCTGTAGTTCCCAGTGATACTGACAGTCATTACTAAAGACTGGTGACACATTTGCCACTGTACGTTACTCTGGGGAAAAAATGATAGGTTACATACCACAATCAGTTGTTGAATAATTTCATAACTGAATTCCCTTAGAGCTTTTCAGTGACCTCCATCTTGTTCTCGTGATTTGTCCAGCAATCCCTTCTATTGTCAGTTCTGTTTTAGGTAGCTCCTTAGGCTCCTCAGCATCACATACAGGTCTGGTGTGAGAGCCTGTCCCAGAAGCAGTGAATAGTGAGACCAATAATTCATTTCCTCTTTCCATAATGACCTTGCCTCTCTGGAATACTTCTTTTGCTTCATGATCATCTACTGGTTTCTTTTGACTCTTTTCCTGTATCAAAGGTGGCTGCATTTGTTACTGCTGATTCTACTGCCATTATCATCACTGATACCTTTTATGTCCTTGGCAAAGAACTCCTGAGAATCTTTCTGTCCTGCTTCATTTAGTTTTACATTTAGCATGCAATAATTTATCTTTTCTAGTTTTCTCACTTTAATACTGATTTTATTTCTAATAGTTTTCTTTTACTAATAATCAGAGTGGTTTTCTGAAGGGTTGTTCTTGTATTTAGCATGGTATCACAGAATCACAGGATGGTTTGGGTTGGAAGGGACCTCAAAGCTCATCTTGTTCCAACCCCCCTGCCACGGGCGGGGACACCTCCCACCAGACCAGGTTGCTCCAAGCCCCATCCAACCTGGCCTGGAACACTGCCAGGGAGGGGGCAGCCACAGCTTCCCTGGGCAACCTGGGCCAGTGTCTCACCACCCTCACAGGAAAGAATTCCTTCCTAATATCTAGTCTAAATCTACCCTCTTCCAGTTTAAAGCCATTACTCCTCATCCTATATCTCTAGTCTTCTTGCTGTCTGCAAACATTACTTGCTCCTTCTACTTTTCTGTGCATGGGTAGCTTCAGTATTAAAGCACATTTGATGACAAATACTGAAATTTACTGTTGATATTTAGCACATGTATTAATCAAGAGTTATTTTGTGACTAGTGCCACCTGGAGAGTATAAAATGTTAATAGCTATTGGATCAGTTTAATTTCTTTGTCAATTGTTGACATTTTTATTTCACCACTGTTAGCTGAGAAAGAATAAATGCAACAAATCGCTGATAAAACACACTTCAATCTCCTAGTCTGGCGATTAATCCTCTAATCCATAACACTTTTTAACAACCTAACTTGCTTTTCCTAGGCCAGAACTCAGGAAATCTAGATTATTTTCTAGCATTCTTACAGATTTCCCATCTGTCCGTCATCCAACAACCCCATGGATCCAGTGAGAATGACAGTATGTCCTCACTTCAGAGACTTATTTTCCAAACCTCAATCCCTTTATCTTCTTATTTTGTAAAAACAGTCTATTTGCGGAGATGTCAGACCTGATACCTGTGAAAAAGGATTCATATCTACTTTTAAGGATTGCCTACAATTTGCTGTATTTGGGAAGAGAAATCATTTTTGTTGAAATGAACAAACTTGCCCTGGAGCCCAATGAAACACTGGAAACAAGTTCATACATAATAGGAGGGGTTGGAACTCCTGCAGTGCAAGGTTTTATGATTCCTATCAACTGCCTTGGGGGGAACTGAAGAGTTTGAGTCTGGACTGAACCCATGAACCATGTCTCCTCACCTCTGAAACACAGGGGGCCCACAGCTGAGGAGCACTCAGCCAATTCCAGAAGAGCCAGCTGCACACAGGGCAGGTGCTCAGGCAGAGCTTAGAGGCAGCCTATAGATGGCTTTCATTTATGGCCACCTGCCAGTACCTAAGGGGCTTTCTGGCAGCAAACAACTAACTACTGGTTCCTCCTCACCTGGGTAGAGAGGCTTTCTCCTCTGGAAACGTGCCCTCGCTGAGCATCAGAGAGCCCAGTGTGCTCCTGCACTGGGGTGGTGGCAAGGGTTTCATGGGGGTGATGTCTATGAGGCATAAGGCTGCTCTGATCTCTTCTTGGGCTTGAGCTGCCTTCACCTGCACCACCATATGAGGAGATGCCACCCTGGTGCCCCACTGCTGTGGAGGCAGTGTCTGGGATTCAGATCCTTTGGAGGACCTAGCCCAAAATGCTTGTTATGGAGCATTTGTCTTCACAAGCCTGAAACCTTTCAGAAGTTTGATTTAATGCTCGCTGTAACAGCAATACTTAAAGCATTGCCTCCAAGGAGCTCTGGGTTCCTACTACAGGCTTGGAAGCCCCTGGAAGATATATAGGTCTGGCACAGGGCTGAGAGGAACAGCTAGAAAGAGTCCTTTGCACTGGGAAATGCTTGTTGTCTATTCCGATAAGAAACAAATATAAGCAAAAAGTGTTTTTAAAAGGGTCAATAACTCACAGATACAAAGAGAATAATTTACTGAAGTATCTGCTGCTTTGTTCATCTGGAGACCCTCTGGGCAAGAAACCACCACAGATAGCAAGCATGCCAAATACTAATAGTCACAATCATAAAAAATTACATGCATGATTAAAATATCTGTTTCAAGGCATTCTTACGTCTGCTAATAAAAGTCTCCTTATGAATATCAAAATACAATTTTCCATATGAAAAGGACAAGCAAAAAACAAAATGATATGTTAGCCCTATTTGCAGTGACCTTGCAAGATTTCTAGAAATCTGACCTCCCTGTCCTCTAAATGCATTGAACGTATGTAAATGATATAGGTAAGGATGTCAGATACCAACACTGGTTGATAGTTCCAGAACTGGAGAGAGAAAAAGTGAATAATGAACAACAACAGAACTGGATTTAGAGTGAAACAGATCTTTTAGGCAACTGGGTCAGTAAATAGAAAACACAATTTAAATTAGACAAGCATTATGTAATAAACCTAGAGGCAGTAAGCCAGGACAGTGAGAGGACATTTTAAGCAGAGGAGTAATTCAGAGTGAACTGACCAGGAAAGGAATTTTCTCCAGGGGTTACTTCAGCAAAGCCAGAGTCCATACCTCCAACACGGAAGGAAAGGGGAGACTGGGTGGGCCAGAGAAGAGGCCATAAATCAGGAGAAGGGATAACATTTCTGCACAAGGCAGGGCACTTTTTCATTTGAAGTGCTATGTTACCTTTTCACACACACAAAAAAAGGGCATTACTGCCCTGGAGCAGCCAGGCTGACAGCAGATTTTTGGAAGGCAACTTAGGAAGGGCACCTGGAGTAGGGAATCGGCTCAGGGGAGAAGAAAGCCCATTCCAGCAACCAAATGAAATCACCCAGATGATGAAAGAGCAGGGCTGTCCTAGCTGCCCTGTGGTGAACAACCTGTAACCAGAGCTGAGGACCTTCTACTCCAGGCACCATGCAGCTTGCTGCAAAGCAGCTCTCCAGGAGAGAATCTGCAGCCTCTGATTTCCAGGATCTGGTGTCTCCCTCTGGAAATCAGAGGCTCCAAATCTCCCGGAGATCAGCATTTGTACTTCTCTGGAACCCACAACAAACTGTGCCCTTTGAATCCCTTAGCTCAGGGTTTCACCAGCCGATCCCAGAAGCAGATAGCTGAGAAAAAAGGGGAGACTGGACACCCAGATGACTCTCAGTCTTTGTTTTTTCTCTCAAGCCTCTGCCACAACACCCCCAATTTGACAGCCAGACTGTAAATGCAGGCACTACCATCCTTCTCCAGATGCACCAAACACTAACAGGTATATGACTGCAGCACAGTCTGACCTTGGGATGTAAGGGGGATAGCAAGCTCCTAGCTGCTATGAGCTAACTGCTCGTCCCCTTTAGTCCAGACAGCAGAGACCTCTGCCAGGCAGCCAGGGTGCAGCCGAGCGTTATACTTTCAGCATATGGAACATTTAAATTCCTAGCAAAAAGAGCAGTTTAAACCGCTTGGTGCTCGGGTAGGATTTCTGCCATCTGGTACCTCGTATCTTCTGCTGGCAGAGACAAAGGTTGGCTGCAGCTCTAGGACAGTAATTGTAGTGTCATTTCCATACAAATGGCTTGTAACTGGTGAGTTTGGGGCAGGCCCATCAGAAAGCATTTGCCTTGCAAACATTTCTCCTGCCTCTTGCTGTGTATCAGGAGTCCAAAGGAAATATGAGACCCTCTCAAGAATATTACCTGTGCATCCACAATGTGGACTTGGAAGCGATGAGCCAAAGATGTTCATGCTTATTTCATTCATCCTTGCTGAAGGCTGAACCAGGGATGCTGAAAACATCCCTCCTCTCTGTTGGGAGGAACAGCCAGTGAGAGGAGGTTACTGATCTGGTCACTGGTAGGGTTACAGGCTCAGAACTGCACTCACACTGCAGGTCATTTTATAATGATTGCCAAGGAACAGTCTTTAAGACGACCACGAAATCACAAATGAAACATCATAGCTGATTAACATGCAGATGAAAACCTTGCTTCATAATACCAGCTCTTGCCTTCTCTAGAGTAAAGCAACTAAGTGTGGTCCAAAGCAGCCCTCAGACAGAGATCCCTGACTGATGTTCACACATGCTCAGCAGACACACATTCATGCTCTGGGGTCCTTCCTGAACAAGGGCACTTTAGTTCTTTGAGGACTAAAAGATAATCTTGCCCTCCTAATGCCAGTGAGGCCACCTGTATAACCTGGTTCTCAAATAATCTGCACAGGTAAAATTGAGCTCATAACTTTTCCTCTTTTTAGACTGAAAAGTACATACATCATTGCCTCCTCCCCACTCCAGAAATGATCTCTGTATAAGACTGATGCTACTATCAGCAGCATTTCCCAGGAATTATGCTGCGAGTGCCAGGCAAACATGAGATGTCACCTCACACAGAACAGCAGTGTTATATTCTGCTCTGCTTTCCAAGGACCCTGGATCCTCCTTCAGACACTTCTACTATCTCAGTGCGACACAACTGCAGTTATGTTCAGCCTGCCTGAAAGCTGCTCTGTGGATGACTACATATACTTCTGAGGGCAATTCTGATCTTATGTCCCTCATCAGCTGAAGGAGTTGTACCACCTCTTATGGTATCTTCACACTTACACCACACAAAATACATCGTGTTCAAAATGCAGATTGTTCCAATGTCTAACTTTAACTTAGTAAGCACGGAATTTAATCATCAAGAATTAACACAAGCTTATTTTGCATTAGTACCTCTTTCTGGAGGTCCAATGTTAACTGTTAAATGATGTGATACACTATGTTTTTTGTCAGGGAAACTGAGGGAAGCTAATTGCTGGAGCCTGCTTTGACTATGGGACTTGCTAGAAAGCCAGCATGACAAAACCCTCATTATTTAACAATAGATTGTTGCTTTGGCTGTTCAGAAACCAGAGATGGGATTTATCCTACTGTCTAAAATTTCATCCACCTTAAAGTTAAGCAACTAGTCAGCACCAGCTGGTTAGGCTGGCACAATGTCCAGGGTGAGGGCACTGTGGGTAGTGAGTCAAGCCAATTTGAGGTGGGTATTTAACTTGAGAGGGACATGTATCCATGTCAGGATGAGCAGCTTCTCTCCACTGACCAGCTGGAGCCAGGTCACTGTTTGGTTTTGATGCCTGACTCATGGATTGAGTTTGATGGACCAAAGCAGGTGCAATGAATGCCATTCCCAACTGCTACCACCTTTCTATAGTCCTCTCCATCTCTACCTTTTGGTTATGGAGGTGGGCTATGGTGGAGGCCACTGGCTGAGCACATCTCCGCACTACAACCTGAGGAATCCCAGCCTGCTCCATCGCCAAAGGGTTTTTCGGTGCAGGTGGCCAGAGAGGACTGCTGGGGGGAGCTTTCTATAGCACTCAGAGAATGATGCATCAAGGAGCATCCTCCCATTCTGTTAAAATCTTCCACCTATTCTAATATCTATACAGTTATTAAAAGCTCCAGGGTTTTGTGAAGTATTTTTTATTAATGGATACGAGAGAAAGGAACCTTTGTTCACAAGCTAAAATGTTCAGGAAAAACCTGAAGGACTTCTACTGCTATTGCCTGCAAGAAGCTTTCTACCAGAGACAGCTGAACAAAATTGGCACATATAACACTGCTAACAGTAGAGAGCTGGGAAGAAAATAGGGCCCTGAAAACAAAACCTTTTATGATTCTTTACAGCTAAACCCCAAACAAGTGGCAAAAAGCATAGGAAAGACTTTTTTTTTGCCCTACTTCTATGCCCCATATCACGCCAGGTGTTAACCTGGCACCTGAACTACCACAGATATATATGCATGCCAAATGATTATCAGTGGATGTACAGTAAGAAAGCAGAAAGAGCTGAAGCTTTTATAGATCCATCCAGTAGGCTTTTCTGTTTACTTTTCAACTTCTGCTGCCTTTCCACTGAGGTACAGCAGTGTCATTTCCATAACTCTGAGGATATGTTAGATAAATACACAGCTTATTTAAGCAGCCCTGTCATCCATTTGGAGCAGATGAAAGCTTCCTACCAGCTGGAAGGTGTTTGCTGTAACTCCCTGTCCACCATCTCTTTTTTCTCTGCTCTTCGGAGGCTGCCAGCACAATGAGGGGGAGGCACCGAAAGGGTTTTCACAAGGCATCTGGCATAGTCCTTGTGTGACAGGCTGGCTCAAGGAAAGACCCAGACTTTGGGTGGCGATTGCAATAAGAGCAGCTGTGGTTCTCTACTCCCCCAATGTGTACTGTAAACCAATTGTTTGTCTATTCACGTCCAATGAATTTCTTGATTTGTGGCTTTTGCAGATTTAAAAAATCACATTAACGGTCCCTAGATGCTTTCCTTTTTCTGTGATAAGTCTAAATAAAATAAATGAAGTTATCCTCAAGCCTCTCCACCTCGAGTGCTTTTATTCAAATGACCTTAGATACCTTCCCTCATCTTAAAATATCCTGGAATAATGTGTTATTCTGACCTGAATCTTATTATATTTGGTGTTTTTCCTTAGAACTCAAGCTACTGGAGATTCTCAGGTTCTGAAGCAGATAAGTGGTTTCAGAGAACAGCTTGAAAGCACAATTTCAGTGCAGGTTACAAGATCAGCAGCCAGGTCTCCAAGTGGAATTGCACACAGGTTTTAGCTATTAAGGTGTGCTTTGCAGCAGTCTCCTCACTTCTGTATGCTTGCTCTTGGATCAGCTGCAACTCCAACTCCCCTCGTGCTTCCAGAAGCTGCTGTGCACCCCTGCTCCTGCCCTAGAGTTCACAGGGCACAGGCAGTCCCTCCTCCGTGCTTCCCTGAGCTGCCTTTGCTGGGGAAGCTGCCAGGTCCAAACTCAACCCACAGAGGCTGAGAAGACATTTGGGGTCAAAGGAGGACATTTTTGCTCTGGGCTGATGGTGCCAAGCTAATTCACTGGTGCTGGAGAAGTCTGAGAGCTGTGCAGTGTAACCTGGGAACAGCAGGTGTGTTGCTAATAATAAAAGACTTTTTGCAGACTGGGTAATGACATGGGTCTGTCAACTCCCACACATGGAGTGCGAGGGCAGAGAGCAACCATTTGGTTTCCCAGAATAACTTGGAGAGGGAGCTTCTTATTTGTGGGAGCTAACAGCCCTCTCCAGAAGATGAATTTTGTAAGAGAGGAGGTGGCAAAAGTCCTGGCCTCAGGAAAGCAAGAGATTTGACCCAAGACCAGGGGTAGTGTTGGTAGTCTGGCCATCGTGATATCCCCTGTATAAGAAAGTGTATGTGTATAAATAAAGATGTTGTCAAAGCATTTCTGACTACAAATCTTTCTTTTCTAGATACCAATATGTTTCTTCCACTTGGGTTTAACAGGAAAAAAAATCCTAGCCCCAGTCTCAGTTCACTCATGGCTAGACTGTATGAGTTCAGGTGCCCTATTAAATGCCATAGGTTCAGAGCCATTTCTGTGGAGCTCTGCTGACTTTACTATCCAAGGCCTTCAGCCCAGCCTTGATTTATTCTGCAGAAGCACACAGCTGGCTCGCTACCTCTCCGTCAGTGTTCATTCCCAAAAAGTACTCCTGCTCAACCTGGGCTTGACAGTAAGTTTATTACTGGGTTGTGGTTGCTGGGTCTTTTTTCCCCCCTCATCTTTTCTGTCTTTCTTTCTTCTCTGTCAGAGTGACAGTCACCACCTCAGGGATCTGGCACAAAAGGCTGGAACAGCATGATGTGGCTGATATGGGCAAGAAGCCAGAACATTTTGTGTAGGTTAACTGTCCTCCTAGGCAGAGAGCATCCCTCAGTTCAGACATATGCCAGCAGCCAGTCATTCCTCCACTCCTCCTCCCCTCCCCAGCTATTCTTCCCACTCAAGACTTTCATGTCCAGCCCAAGTTGATTAAAACATTGCTGTCATTAAAAAAAAGGAGGGGGGAAATTTCCTTGCAGCTGCTGCTTCAGTCGGCTGGCAAGTCACTTTTAAACTCTCCCTGACAGAAAGCAGCAGTGTGCTCTGGCTTTCCTTTCCTTGCTGCTGAAGGTTGCTCCTGCACACAGATGTTTCCACACCACAGCCGTCCAGAGGAGCCTGCTCTTAGTGGCAAGCAGGACACCTGCCAGCATCCTTCCCCACTGCCTCCTGCTGGTTGCCCATGGCTGCATGCACAGGGTCCTGGTCTCCCAGCAGAGCCTAGCCTGGGGACACGAGGGCAAATCATGGCAGGATGCACACAGACATTGTGTCACTATGTGAGCTGTCTTGCAGGAAAAGATGAGGGGGCTGATGTTCTAGCTGTTCCTGCTATTACCATGGCAAAACCACATGTGGAAGGCTGTCATCCCTCTCTTCTGATACGTTGGGATGGGCAAAAGCAAAGCCTGCAGCTGGGAACATCCCTGAGCTCTGAGCAGGGCTTTTTGGGGAATGCGGACTTGAATCCAGATCTGGAGCATAGAGCTGGCATGTGTCCTTGGAGCAGGCCAAGCCCAAACCACAAACCTGTATCATACCTCACCGTTCCTGGGGCCTACAGAACTCAACTCAAGCTGTACAGCCTGAGACATCTGCCCTTGAGTTGTTATAATGAACACAAGAAAGCAATTTGGCTTATCTCCACATGGGAGCAAATGTCAGCCCTCCACTCAATAGTCTGCATGAGCAACTAGTGACCTCCAAAGGATGCAAACAAGGGAAGGGGGTTGCTGAGAGGGTACCATTACTTCAACAGTAAATATCATGCTTTACAAACAACAAAATATGTCACAGGCACACACAAAAAAACCCCAGCCCCACAAGCATGTTAGGCTGCCTTCCCAATTCTGCAAATGCTTTCACCCTTCTTGTTCCTTTTCTGTTTCTCACAAAGTCCTTCTTCCTTTTGTGCTCTCTACATGGTCCTAGTTCCTTTCATGTTGAAGACTTGGTAAGATTTAGTTTCATACAGCAGGAAAGCCCTGGTGTACCCCAAAATTCATGTACTAAATGGTCTTTCAGCCCTCTACAGTTTAAAGGTTCAAAAAAGATGACAAAAAAGCAAACAGCAGGTTAAAATTCATTTTCTAACCCTTAAACCCTCAGTTTTGTTTGTACTTCTACAGCTCAAGGCACAGGAAAAACACCTTTAAGTCATTACAAGATTTAGGCTTGGTACCTTACGTATGGTGACCTACGTTTTAAAAAATCAATGAAAGAATGATGGTTCTCTGGTCCAGGTGTCTCAAACAGCCTAATTTTCATACACCAGGCAGCTGATCTTCTTAAAATGATAAAACATGTTTTAAGACATAACTGCCCATTATGACAAGCTGATTAGTTTTTCCATGATTAGTCACTGCAGTGTTTAGGACCAGAAATTTTATAGGATACAGCAGATAAGAAAAGGAACGAACCATTTAGTTGTTGGAACAAAACTTTTGCTATTTCTTTGTTAATCTGCTAATAAAACATGGGTTCCAATAGATCTGTTGTACGACTTGCTACCTTAAAGCTGAACTTCCAACCCAAACCATTCTATTATTCTAAGTTCTGAACTTCTCAGACCATGAAAATCTCTTTTTTCAATATTGAGTTCTGTCCTCCATCAAAATGACAATTCATCCAAAATTACTCCTCAGAAAAATTTCCAAGGAAAAAACATTCAAATCAAATGACAAATTTCTTCTGCTAAAAGTATGTTCCATTTCACTTTCAACTTTAAAAACAAAATAAAAATACCTTCTAAAAGACAAGGAAATTAAAATGAGGAGTACTTAAAATACTTGGAAATAAAATTTTCTTACATCTTCAAGACAATTTTTCTTCAATTATTTTTCAAAACAAAGTATTTACAACCTGTGCTGACAAAGTCTAGCAGCAAATTTTTTTTTTTTTTTTTTTTTTTTTTTGATACAGCAGCTCTTTCCAGGTAAGAAAGGTTACTTTGGGCGACACTGGACTAGCTGAAACCACATATGTAAGGGCAAGAATGGGCAGGTGCCACTTGACTAACAGGTCACAGGCCAAACTTCGCCCTTCACAGAACAGCCTTGGTTGGAAGAGACCTCTAAGACGATCAAGTCCAACCATTAACCCAGCACTGCCAAGTCACCACTACCCCATGTCCCTCAGCACTTGTAGTATCTAAAGGGACAGATACATCTGGCTGGCAGAGAAATGGTTAATGCAACTATCAGCTGACCCATTCCAACTCAAGGCTGTTGATGCTGGAATTATCCCAATGACTTCCTGATGAAAGGATGCACTTGTTCAAAGCACATCTGCATGCTTGCTAATTTCTGTAGATATCCTGTTGGGAAATCCTTTGAATCCAATACCTGATAAATGAATTTGGCAAGTGAATAAACATCCCACAAGCCTATGACTGAAATATTATGCACCTGTTACAAGAATGCTGCTGTGCATTCATTTTTTCATGGTGCTTTTGCTCTTTTAAAAATGTTTTTTGATGATGGAGTGAGAAAAGCTATTACCAAAACTAACATTCCCTTGAATGTAGAGTAACAACCCACACCATGCACTCTGATGCATCTCAAGAAAATTCTGCCTGCCATGAGTCAAGCTTGCCATGCGTCCCTCTTCTGTGAGCAGCAGAGCCCACTGGAAGCAGTGACCCTGCCCTGAACCCAGATAGACAAATCCGTGAATCCAGTTGTCTCTACCCAAGGTCTGTGGGTATCTTATTTATCCTAGGCGTGGAAGTCAGAGAAAGGGAAATGCTGCAGGGCTATGGAGCAGGGCTGTTTGCTGCTGCGTGGTGGAGTGGCATTATAGGTACAGCTTAGGATTTTGTGCTGCCTGTGAACTGTTCTGTAATCTTTACTGTGAAAAATGGTAGGCATCGTGAATGCTGCTTGGTGAATAAACATCCACCTTGCTGACAAGGACTTCAGCAAGTAGGCATCAGATTATTGGCAATGAATTTTATGACTTTAACAACTGTGCTTCGTGGCTGCTTTGATCAGACAATTGATATTCTGGAAAAGTTGCCTCAAGGTGGAGATATGCTTAAGCAAAGGACTCGCACAGGACTGGTGAAGGAGAGAGTGGAAATTCCCCAAGCATGCCAGAGGGGAAGGCTCACAAAGATGCACCATGTTGGACATGGGAGGGGAAGTGCTGGACAGACTTTCCAGATCATTGTTCTAGCAAACAGGTTCACTGGTAGAGCTATTTGTATGCCATGGTTAATAATATTCATGGAAGGTCACCTTTACACTTGTAAAATTGAACATCAGTTTTTTGAGACACATATTAAAAGCCAGTTGTTTAACCAAGGAAGACCACAAACTCCAGTACCTCTGTCCACTAAACTAAAAGCCAGAGCTCATATTTCAAACTGCATGGGGGTCAAATACGTGCAGGGAAATCATTCGTTGTCTAGCAGTCGAATGCAATAAAATTGTAAACTTATCAGAGATAATTTGCAAAAGAGGCTAAATTAATTGAATACATTATTTCCTATGAATCATTCACTCTGCTCCAATTAACTGGAGCTTGTGTACTCAGCTCCTTCTGCAGTATCTCCATGGCTGCCCCTAAGCGTCAGAGTCCCTGAGAAATCCATCATTTTACTTTCAAATGTGTTTTCATCGAGTTATAGTTAGAAATAACAACAAAAGAGATGATAGTCTGAGGAAGAAAAAAGGAGAAATTGTCAAGGGGACTTGGTAGCGGTTGAACTTCAATTAGGGATGGCATTCCAGTTCTTCACAGAAATATTTGGGTGCTTATCTGAACTCCTACTCACACCACCTGGATGAAGGGCTTCTCAAAAGCTCCCCGCTTCCAGATACCACAATTCTCCTAATTAATCCTCCTTTGGACCCTATAACCTCATAGCTAGCCTGCACGCTGACGTCTCCCAGGACTGCTGCAAACGCTATTAGCCTGTGCATTACAACAGTTGCCAGGAAATTAGAAGGGCAGGCACAGATTAGCTGGTGGTGGAGGGACAGGGGAATAAGGGAACATTAGTTCCCTCATGGGTACCAGCAGATGAGTGCCTGCTTATGCTGCACGTAACACAGTCATTGTAATGCAGCACCTTCACTGTCCCCTCTTCCAGTTAGGTTAGAGAAGCCTCTGCCTTGATGGCATCATTGTAAAGGTTTTAGCTACAGGATTTTTTGTTTGCTGGGTTTTTTTTTTTGGTTTTGGTGGCTTTTTTTGGGCTCGGTGGTTTTTTTGGGGGGGGTTTTTGTTGTTTTTTGTTTGCTTGTTTGTTTTCCCCAAATGGTTGCATTCAATAAGGGAATCACTGACATTACAGAAATAAAATACAAAATAAAACTCCACTGTTATTCCCTGGGCTGGTGGACTAGAGGATTACAGTGGAGAAGTGGACAGCCCAATTCCCTTACTGGAGATGAGATTCTCCCCTGCAAGCCAAAACCCTGGCCCATCCAGAGGATTTATCAGTGGATAAGGAGAGAGGTGAAGAGAAGAGGGAATTGGAAGGGCTGACCAGAACCACTGATCCTCAGTCAGGAAAAACAAGCAACATCAAATAATCATAAAGCAGCCTTGGTTGGAAAAGACCTCTAAGATCATCAAGTCCAACCCAGCACTGCCAAGTCACCACCACACCATGTCCCTCAGTACCACATCTACACAGCTCTGAAATCCCTCCAGGGATGGGGACCCCACCACTGCCCTGGGCAGCCTGTGCCAGTGCTTGACAACCCTTTCAGAGAAGAAATGTTTCCTAATATCCAATCTAAACCTCCCCTGGCACAACTGGAGTTAAGTCAAGATCTTAGATTTCAAAGAACAGTTTGCTCCAAGCTCAGGCCAGTAAACATTCGGGAATTTTCAGGTTTTTGCTTATACTCCATCCTTACTGCATGCTTCAACAATTTTTTTTTCTTGACCTATTAATATCTTCCACTGTAGTTAGTGCCCCAGAGCCCTAACCCACATCATAGCCCTACTGTGCCAGGCACATGGTGGCAAAGACTGCCCTGAAGAGCTCACACAGTAATTAGGCAATGCAGAGCGAACAGGGAAGGGAAATGGCAACCCAGGGAAGACCTGCGGTTTCAGGAAGGCAGCTGCCTCTCTGACCTGCTGCAGAAGCAGCAGGGAACGGGTCTCCTGCATGGCGTGAACTGCCCTCTGCCTCATCTGCAGTCACACTTAGATGCAGATGCTGCTCCACGTTAAACATGCTTTGCATGCCAACAGCGGTGAAATCATCTGCAGAAAGAGGCACGGTGCAACCTCCTTCCCCTGCCTCCTTACCCCCGAAGTAAAGCCAGGCAGTTGTGGTGTTGGTGACAGCTTGGCAGGGTACTTGCAGGAACCTAGGGTTTTGCTGGTTTTCAGCATGATAGAGTTTCTTTTCTGTCTGTTGCTAGAGAAGTCTGAGGGGAGATTTTAAGGGAAAAAGGCTCACACAGAAAGATCGTTTCCTCTTATAAGAGGATCCTGGGAACAAGATAAGTGTTACAGTGATTGGAGAAAAACAAAATTAAAACAAAATTCATTTATCTGGAAAAATGAGAAGGATTATGTTCCTGGAAAAAGCCCCCCCTGTCCCTTTACCCAGTAGTCAAACAGAGATCAAAGTAATTAATATTGAAGTATCCATATAACAGGATGTGTAGAATCCAGTTACAAATACAGACTGCATTATAAAAGTATCTTCTGACAAGAGACAAAATTATAAGTACAGGATTCAGAGCCACTCTTCCACAGAATATACACAATTATGCCTAACCTGGGCAAGCTGTTGAAGGAGCATATTGGTAGCAGAGCAATTATAAATAGGCCAGTTTGTTTCCTCACTTCCTCTGGTATTGTTCTGCTTACTATGGAGTCTACTCATACCTATATAGGCACGAGAGAAGAATCAGGCCACAAACTTTACGACAAATACATGAGCATACAGGCAAAGCAGAAACCACTTTGCTCACCAACTCTCTTCTGACTGTAGTTTGTGTTGCTCTGACCTGAATTTGAATCATGACCCTACTGTGCTCAGTGCCACATAAATACTGCAGGATGATCTGCTGCTTTATTTATCTTAGAAGTTTGGTGTTGTTGTTGTTTTTTTTTTTTAACTGAAAAGGCACAGAGTGATTCAGCAGTATACCCAAAATTTCCCCTTTTCAAGGAGACTTAAAAGGCTGGTATGGGTCTGCACACACATTTCCAATGCTGAAAAACAATTTAGGGGGAACCAAGAAAGCTTGGGCCAACTGCACCCATTGATGGTTTATAGCAAGGGCAATCTGAGCTCTCTGCTTTGTAAAGAAGACCAAATCCATATACTTGCCTGTGCTTAGGCAGTTCCCTATATTCTCAGGTCTTCATTTTCCTCCAGGCTGGTCAGTGCTGATACTGAAGTTCATACTCTTCAGAATAACACCATAAGTGGTATTATTCTGCCTTATTCAAGAGATGTAGGAGAATCATGCCCTGCATCTCTCAAAGGGCATTGTTTTAAATGAATGCTTTCCCTCAAAAACTGAAGTGGAAACTGCAAAGATCAAAATCAAGGAGTACGTAGAAATGCCTAGATTTGCATTACAAGTAAAGCTTAATAGGTTGTTACTCGAGATGGAGAACTGCTCAAGAGGCAGGGGATCCGAGTTTCTTAGTGGTCCTTTATTATTGTAAAGGACACTACTGTGCTCCAAGCATTCCTTCAAGCTGCACAAAGGTGCATCGAAGACTGGATGGAAGGCTGATATAAGACATTTTTCAGATAGCTAACTGAATAACCAACTAAAGCTTCCCAAGGCAAAGATTTTAAAAACCCATGTTTTTTCTCTTTCATATTAGTTTCCCATCGCTTGGTGTAATATGCACATCAGTGTCCTGTTCTATTTATTGCCCTTAATCTCCTTTTCTGGGATCAAGAGCTAATAATATGCTACAGGGGACTAGTTTTATTCTCTTTCCAACTGTTCTTTCTTTCTCTATCATACAATTAAATGCAAGAGTCATGGAAATATTTCTAGTTCGCATTTGATTTTAGAGAACTCAAGCTGTGTGGATATGAAAGTGGCTTAAATACAGAGTTTGATTCAGTAAATGTTCTATAGACCCGAGATGTTTTTAATACCTGAAGTTATATAATGTGCATAAGTGCTTTCCTCACTGCAAATGACCTAAAGTTATTTAAGCACTTTCTGCAGCACTAATCTAAATGCATAATATAAAAATAACATCTGTTATGCTAATGTTCTTCCTAGCTTAAGAAAAAAAAAGTTTGTTTCACAGCTAAGAAGCATGCACAAAATCTATTTACCGAAGTGCTGCTTATTACCTTCTCAGAGTCCAAATATTTTTCTGGGCTTGGTAGTTAAACATGTGTTAAAAGGCTTTTGTGGTCATCCACAACGTTTTTTGTTTATTCTTAACATCCAGAGAGATGAAATTCAGATTTGCTAGATGCAGATGACCGAGGGGATATCCCAAGTCATAACTCCTGTGACTGTATTAACATGCTGTCTACCTTTAGCCTGAACCTCAGGCTAAGCTGAAAGAAGTTGTTCAACCACCTGATGCCCCCTCCCCAGCTGAGAAGGGGAATCGGGGGAAAAAAGGGAAAAGCCCCATAGGTTGAAAAAGGAACAGATTTAATGAAATAACAAAACTAATACAATCACCAACACAAAGTGTACAAGCTTATACTCAGCCTGGTCCTTGAGGTCAGCAGCAGGAGCAGAAGGCCAAGAGGGAGGAGCCCCAGGAAGAGGAACTCCACCCTCAGTGAGCTCCCTCCTTTTGTAATGAGCATGATGAGGTGGTGTGGGATACACCTGTGAGTCAGCTGCCTTGAGTGGATCTCCCAGCTGACTCGGGGCTGCTCATGGCTGCCTGCATGGCTGGACCATGGGGCTGTGCCTGGGGAACCAGCGCACATGCTCCTCCTTACCTTACCACATTAGTAAGAAAGTCTGTAAAGGTTTTTCCAGATTAATGTAATGAAACTTTTAATCTCAACTTCATGGACTGAGGCCACGGGCAAATCCACCCCTCCCACTTGGAAATGATGCAGAAAGAATAACCAGTATTCAGGACTGCTGAATATCTCCTTACCTTCTTTACTATCCTGATTCTTGCTATACCTAAAAGTGCATTAATCTTGTGGTATCTTTGGCACAAGACATTGTTTAACAAACAAACAAAAAATCATTGTTTAGTTAGGAAAAGTGTCTTTTCTAGGCAGAATAATCTATCTGCATAAGAAAAATAATACCAAACTCTGCACATTTTAGTTCTAGCAGCTGTGGCCCAGTTTCCATGTTGTGTTGTTATCAGCTTCAGGCTGCATGGGATACAGACCATCGTGCTTCTGGGCCAAGGTCCTTGCTGGCCTCACAGCACCACCAACCACCCAACTTGCACTGCAGCCAGTTGGCAGGACTCCCAACTACAGCTCTTCCCTCTTTTTCAGTCCCAATTTCCTGAAGCATTTTATGTTTTTCCTCTCATTTCAGGTGCTTTTGTCTGTCTTCCATTTCTGGTGCCCCCAAGCACAAAGTTACCAGCCCCCTGCTAACACCAGCCTCCTCCATCTTGATTGTCTACCTGCCCCTCTCAAACTCATCCCCACCAAACCCCTTCTTAGTTGGAGCTCCTCCCAAATCAGAAAGTACTGTAAATAAGGAAGAGATGTCCAAAGAGCAATCTGTGGGTTGTCTTAAGATAGCATCTTAGCTACAACCTGCAAGCAGCAGGATGCTAAGGGTGTACTACATGCCCAGCAGGAATGGCAAGGCGCCGGCACTCACAGATACACCCTTTGCACTACCAGTTGTACAGAATCAGCAGAGTACAGGAACTGGTTTGTTTTCCACACCACTGAAGACACATGGATAAAATACACTACAAGTAAATTCTCCAGTTAGATGTTTACGCAAGATTTGGCAGAGCAATAAAGTTGCCAAAGAGACCTCAGACAATACTTAGGAATTGTGTCAAGTGTTGCATAGGAATTCTAGACTCTCCCATGTTAATTTTTAACCAAGAATTCAACAATTTTTTTACTACCATCAGCCACTTCCAGCAACAACAATTACACAGCACAAGCAAAAAAATCAAACAAAATCATCAACTTCTTTCTCGGGTTGTCTTTTTTCACCCTTTTTTACTAGTTTTACCTACTAGTATCATCTACCTTAACAAAATATTTGTAGTAAAGCACCAAAGTCAAGAACTGTCTCTTAAAACATCAAGAGGCAACAAAGCTAATACCAAGCATAAGGAATAGAAGTGGCCACTCCATCTGTAAGTCTTACTCCTTCAGAACAAAACACCTGGAGCCTTACCAAAAATAGGCAGCATTTATAAGCATAAAAAACCAGGCCTGCCCTTAATGCAACATGAATTCCAGTTCAAAAACATATATACATTCAGATATGTGATTCAATATGAAATAGAGGTGTACTGCTGCTTATTTAAAACCCAGAGTTTACACATAAGCTTAATGAGATGGGGACAGACTGATACAAGAGAAAACAGAGCTGGCATTTCTCACCTTGAACAAAGCTGATCCCTTCAGGCACAAAAACCCAACGAAAGCTTCTTATAGTTGAACCTACAGGGCAGCAGAGCAGTCACAGCTTCGGCCACGGACAACCTCCGGAGCACTTTGCTTAATGCAGGGCTACTCTGTGCAAAGCCAGCTGCTGTGAGAAACCTTGCTTAGGGAGAGCAGTAACCCAGATAGCCCTAACACAGATCACCCCTACAAAGATGAAGGTTATTTTTGCTTAATGAGTATGGCCTTTTATACTGACAAGGTTTATTCATCCCAGCTGCTCTGCATTCTTGTAGTGGAGCCCTGAGGGTGGTTTTTTCCCCCCCATTTACCTGCAAAGTAAAATTTCTGGGCCATTTCTTGGAATATTTGCATCCAAACTTTAGCAGGGCTGAAGTCATTGATCCTTAGCTTGGTTTATTTATTTCTCAGCCTTAGTGCGGAAACAAATCCAGCAATCATCTTCTGCCCCTAGTCACCTTTTCCTTGCTAAAAAGAGCTAAGCCATTTCCATAGAGCTGCTCTCTCTACCCACAGCCCCTCTCAGCACCTTTTCCCTGCCTCTATTTAACGTCTGCCCTGCTAATGTGATTATATGAAACCCTGAAAGATAAACTTTACTGAAACAGAAATGCTTGACAAATAGCCAAAAAGCACCGCTGATACCCAAACGTGGAGACAAACCAACCGTATTAACGTACTTGCTAGATGGTGTAGAAAGCATCTCTTTGACAGGCACACATGACATGCTAAGAAGATTAAAATGAGAGATGAAAATAAATGACAGGGAGCAGAGAAAAGAAAGTAGAGGGGGCCCTGGGTGTCTCAGGGGGTGTATAATGGGATAGAGAGACTTTCACCTCGAGGTCATCCGCCTGAATCCTGTGCAGGCTCGCAGTAGCAGAGCTCTCACAGCCCCTCAGATGCCACGAGTGATTGGCACTGACTGAAAGGAAAGGAGCTGTTAGCCCAGGTTTATCCCTGAAGGAATAATGGTCAGACCTCTTCATCCAGAAACACAGCCTCCTGTGCCTCTCTCCTTACCTTCCAGGGGTGAGATGAGCCTGGCTGTGCTAGCTACCCAAACCAGTCTAGCCCACATCCCTTGCCACTGTATTTCCTAGGGTGTCATTGCAAAGGGTGAGCAGTATCCAGGCAGTTTATAAGAGGCGGGCCCATGCCAACCTCATGAAGTTCAACAAGGCCAAGTGCAAGGTCCTGCACATGGGTTGAGGCAATCCCAAGCACAAGTAAAAGCTGGGCAGAGAATGGATTGAGAGCAACTGTGAGAAGGACTGGGGGGGTTCACTGATGAGAAGCTAAACATGAGACAACAATGTGCACTTGCAGCCCAGAAGGCCAACTGTGTCCTAGGCCACATCAAAAGAACCACGGCCAGCAGGTCAAGGGAGGGGATTCTCCCCCTCTGCTCTGCTCTCATGAGACCCCACCTGGAGTACTGCGTCCACTTCTGGGGCCCCCAACACAAGAAGGACATCGAGCTGTTGAAGTGGGTCCAGAGGAGGCCACAAAGATGATCCAAGGGCTGGAGCACCTCTGCTATGGGAACAGGCTGAGGGAGTTGGGGTTGTTCAGCCTGGAGAAGCAAAGGCTCTGGGGAGACCTTGGAACACCTTCCAGTACCTGAAGGGTCTACAAGAAAGCTGGAGAGGGACTTTTTACAAGGGCATGGAGAGATAGGATGAGGGGTAATGACTTTAAAATGGAAGAGGAGAGATTTGGACTAGGTATTAAGAAGGAATTCTTTCCTGTGAGGGTGGTGAGACACTGGCCCAGGTTGTCCAGAGAAGCTGTGGCTGCCCCCTCCCTGGCAGTGTTCCAGGCCAGGTTGGATGGGGCTTGGAGCAACCTGGTCTGGTAGGAGGTGTCCCTGCCCGTGGCAGGGGGGTTGGAACGAGATGAGCTTTGAGGTCCCTTCTAACCCAAACCATTCTGTGATTCTATGTCTCTATATGTGAGTCCAGAGACAGCCAGTAACCAGGCAGAATGAAGAGGGGATCCTTAATGTCACAACATGGGGATGTTGCTTTGCAGGCAAAGAAAGGGACACATTGTCAGACCTGGCTGAAAACCAGAAATTCTGCTTTTTGTGGGAAGCTGGTGAAAAAAGTGTGACTGGGAACTTCATTGCCTCCAAATGAGGAGCGCAAAACTGCTGCGAATTTCTGGCGGTGCAGAAAGTCTGAATGATTTCATTTTGGATGTACTGAAGTTGAGTATTTCATGCTGAAAAGCTGAGGTAACGTATTTTTGTTATGACCTTTTCAACTCAATTGTTCTTACATTCACTTAAGAAAACACAAGGAAGTTCAGGTAGCTCTCACAATAACAATGCAGCATAGATTTCAGAAAAACAGATTCAAACAAAAAAACCAACAATCTCATAGCAAAATGTGACAAAAAGTCCACTTCATTATGAGTTGTTATTGAAGAAATAATTAACACCAAAATTAAGATGAATCCTGAAAGTCATTAGCTGGTGATTAAAGCAGCCGACAGGAAAGATGGATAACGAAGCAGGGACCTTAAATGTGCAGTGCTGGCTGCAGGCACTTTGCCTCACAGCGCTGTCCATGGATGCTGGGAACAACCTAGTGAGTAAACTTGTGTCCTGGAAAGCTTGGATGTGGGCTGCTTACTGAGACGGTGGGGAGTGAAGCTGAAGTAGATTTTTCAAGACCTGTCTGTAAGCAATTTTAATGAAGATTTGGTGTTTCTGAGTAGAGCATAGCCCTGTATAAGGAAGGACAAGGATGGTATCGGTGGCTGTGTGCCCCCATCTGAATTCACAGATCATAATCTAAAGCTGGCTGGAGACTGACAGTTCCATTTCCCAGTAGCTTTCAAGGCCTTGAAATTTGTTTTCAACCTTCTTGGGAACAAAAATGAAAAAGGTTTCAACTTTTGAAGTGGCAATGTAACAGCATCAGAACAGCCATTTGGGGGGGGGTCAAAATTTCTTCTTCTCTTTCAGAAAAGGAGGAGGTCAGGACAAGGAGAAAGGTCGTGAGAAACTGGGTTCTGGCGCTTGCGCTCCTGTGCTCAGAGCAACACTTCTCCCACCTAATGCAGTGGGGGACCCGGTTTCCCACATCCACAGCTGTTACTCAGAGCTCCAGGTTAGCAAGACAGTTACTCACTGTCTTTGGTCTGTTTCTTTTCCTCTAGCCACTAAATGAGAAATTTAATCAAATCAAATTAATGGCAGGAAAATTTCATTCAGCTGCCTATGTTCGGAGCTGCTTTGCCGTCAGCCCGGCCCCAGATGATGGGATTATCCGTGCTTATTAATATGTCTCCATTTAGCTCTGCCGCTGCTTGATATTCTGAGGCACAAAAATTTGTGCAGCAAAGCCTGTTTCTCGGTGAAAAAAATGCCTCTCTTCCATAAAGACTTTTGCATACTCTGAGCTTTATTACCCTTCATCCATGAACCTTAAGTACAGGCCTAAGCCCTTGTGGGACTGGAGCCAAAATGCACCAAATTCCTGTGCCGTCTGTCGATGTCGCTGACACACAGCATGCTCCAGGCTAATGTGAGCCTGTGGAGTTGCAGCTGCAGTTCTCAACGTCCCCACTTGCCCCATTCTTAAGACCCCACGGACTCAGAGTCTCAGTTCCTCTGGGCCTTTGCCAGTTGGGAATTGTATCTCCAGGTCATCACCAAATGGGTAATGTTTTTCCTTATTTGTGCGATAACTTTAAGCTGCTTCATTTCTTATCATTCACTACCCAGAGATAGAGAAAAAAATGTAATAAATTAAAGTTTGCCTAGGAAATGAAATACTCTTGAGAAGATAATCAACTGGATTAGGAAACAAAGATAAGCTTCAAAACAGTAAATCTAGAGCCCAAACTTTCATATGTCTACATCAGTTAACTATCCCCTCCCATGACATCATCGTCACAGGCATCATCACAAGCCCCTGCAGCTGCTGCACGCCTTGAGCCTTTGCGATGGTGCAAATGCTAGCAGGAGCAGTGGAGGGAACGGGGGGTGTTCAGTCTGGAGAAGAGGAGGCTGAGGGGAGACCTCATTGCTCTCTACAGCTCCCTGAAAGGAGGGGGTAGCAAGGTGGGGGTCAGTCTCTTCTCCCAGGTAACAGTGATAGGACAAGGTGTAATGCCTTCAAGTTGTGCCAGGGGAGGTTTAGATTGCATATTAGGAACAATTCCTTCACTGAAAGGGTTGTCAAGCACTGGCACAGGCTGCCCATGGCAGTGGTGGAGTCCCCATCCCTGGAGGGATTTCAGAGCTGTGGAGATGTGGTGCTGAGGGACATGGGGTAGTGGTGACTTGGCAGTGCTGGGTTAATGGTTGGAGTTGATGATCTTAGAGGTCTTTTCCAACCAAGGCTGTTCTATGATTCTATGATTTCATTCAGAGGCATCCGCTCTCAAATGGCAGTAACGCAGCCCGGCTCCTATTCAAAATGCAGCAGGAAAAGATGGCATCTGGCACGGGATGATACTATGCTATTTACATGGCAATAAATAAAGCTCAAGCTGTTTCCTGAGGATCCGGGGCCAGCTGATGTCCCACGCAGACTCCTAATTCCCCAGGGGAGGAGCTGTGTAAATGCTTTTTCCATCTTCTGTCATGTGCTGCTCTTTACTGAGCTGGGAATGATGAGTGGCTTGGCTGCCTCTAGACCCCCCAGATTAATGCCCATTAATGTCAGTAACTGCATTCCTACAAACTCCATTTCATGTCTAATTTTATTAGAACCTGCTTCAGATACAGTAAAACTTCCAATTAGCCCAGGTACTTTTGGGAAGGTGATGGACAGGAAGGATGCTTGTAAGAGCTGAAGAACAGCCCTACTGGGAACCGAATCGGTAGGATTCCAGATGTAGTAAAGGATCGCCCTGATCACTTCTAGCCTATAGCTAAATAAGGAATTATGGAGACATGTTAATGCAACTGAGAGGATAGAGAAATTGAGGAGCTTGAGATCTGAAATATTCCCATGCCCCCTGCTCTGTGAGCAGGAGAAAGTCACATTAAATATTTCAGTCTTCCTATTTATGTAATAGAGAGAGTAACACAGGCTGATGTTTGCTAAACCCTGAGATTAGAAAGGAAGGGTAGTAAATATGGGCAATCAACTTTAACTTTAATTGAGCTTTTAAAAAAACCCTCCTTTTAAATAACAACCTAATGCACATTATACGTCTTTAAATATATATATATTTCATAATAGCACTTAGAAATACATGTCATGGCCTTTATTTATGATTTAATTGTGCTGGTGTCACCATGATGTGATTTCATTTGAATTATAACTCCAACAGGAAATTGGCATGTCACCTCAAAGACAGGGGAAGTCTTTGGGGGACAGTATAAGAGAGAGAGGCAATCTTGGAAGGACGTTTCAGAGCTGTGGTAAAATCCATGTGATTTGATATAGTGGCTGAAGTGAAGTGACATATTTGATTTCCTGCGCTGGTCAATAATGATCTATAGTATCCCAGTTTTAAAACTTTTTTGTTTTTTTTTTGTCTTTGCATATGATGTGGCTCGACCTCCAACTGCCTCACCATTTATCCCATGGGAATCTCCAATCTGATTTTCAATACTGGTACTTCTATGGTACACTTCAACAACCTTGTAGCTGAAAAACTAAGCTCACACAGAGTAAGTTAAAGTAATGTAAAATGTAAAAGTATTTTTGTGCATCTCTGAGAAAGGGGCAGAAAGAAGCAGAGTCAGTCTACTGTTATTCAGTCAACTACCAGCCAGTCAGGAATAGACAATGAAAACAAAAATATCTTTTATACTACAGCAAGATTCTCAATGAATATAGCAATTTGTCTTTTTTTTTTTTTTTCCCCATACATTGATAGGCACCCAAGAAAGACTTATTAAAAAAAAAAGAAATTAGAGAGAGCTCAAAGACATTAAATAGGCAAACATTTTGGTAGCACTCTATTGCCAGATATAGCTGCTGTATTATTCTCCTTCTTACTGCTGTTTCTTTGTCTATAAATTTTGTAAGAATTAAAACTTACAGAAAAAGCGTTGGTCTAAATATAGTTAAAATGCCAAATGACTGGAAGTGAGCCCAGGCAAAAAAGTCTGTGCTTCAATTCTCCTGGAATGGGTCACTCAAGACAAAGGTTGGCAAAGCACGCAGCTGTGACATGCAATGCTTCTTTTGTTCACGAGGCCATTATTTATTCTAGCATTTATAAAACGTATTATTTACAGCACATCTGGGGACATATAAAAAATGTAAATCTATAAGTATTTTAAACCTCTTTAGACTACTTCCCTGAGAGAAAACTCTTTACATTCCTCACAATAGCTGTTCTGTAAGGCAGAAATGGAGGAAGCAGACAGGCTTCATATCATGGAAATTCCAGCCACTACGCCCCAGCAGTGCCTCTTTTCCAGTCCCAGATTTTTAAGCCTAAGCTGTAATGCTCATGGTTATAATAATCGTTGTAGGCACTTCCAGCTCTTGCCATCATGCACTGCCAAAGCAACATGGCTCCCAGAGAGACATCATCCACAGCCTGTACTGCTGCCATAGAGATAAGGACCCCAGTGCAGACACTGCTGGGCTCATTCAATAGACTTGCTTTAACTAACAGTGCTATGTAAGCAGAACAGTGTCCTTCAAGGCTTCTGCTACCCAAAGTGAGCTGTGGGCATAGCAAGTAGTAAGTCGCAAAGGAAGGATGAAGCAGGAGAAAACAACACTCAAACTGGACCTCAGTTCTACCTGGGGGACCAGGAGCAGCCATGAAACCAGTAAACTTACTTTTCCCCCAACAATAATGCCTTAACACCATGATTAGGGGCTATCCCTGTGCAAACTCCAGGTGACTCCTGTGGCTTAGCAGTGCTCTTGAGGAAAGCTAGCCAGAGTCAAACAAGCAAAGTTGTTGCAATCATCTCTCTTGATGTACCTCAGCTAGACCAGCTAATTGTTCCAGTTATCATCAGTTCTAACGATTTGATAAATCATTGCAAATATAGTTCATATTTAGTATTAGTTTTATATTTGTAGATATCTTAGGAAGATGTTGGAATAAAAAAATCAATTGTTATAAAATGGTACAGTACCTCAAATATAAACAGAGAACTATGATGACATCTTTGAATGACAATGTTTTAAAATAATCTATAACATGCTTCTTATGCCTGTAATGTTCTGACATCTATTAATCATTTATGAAACTTTTAAACATCACCTCTGCTTAAAAATCTGGGCTGAATAAATCCACAGGAATTATAAGGGAAGAGGAAACTCATAGATTTAATGAAGTATTCTTAATGTCTCCAGCAATTTCTCACAGCAGGAAAGATATTAAAAGCAGAGCCAAGACTGGGAACTTGCTGGCTGACTGAGGGCAGTGCCACACACCAAAAACAGAAAATCTGGGAAAAAATAGGTTTGATTTTTTTTCTTTTTTAAACAGGGTAACATGATAACACAGGGAGAGACTGCTGTGCTGCTTAATACTGGAAAGTTTGAAGATACGTGTGTTTTCTGAAAAGCACGAGTTTTTGACAAATATTTGCTACCTGGAAAATAGCACTACTCAATCAGTCAGACAAGGTGCTGGTGGATGGAGCACAAGGTGCTCCTCCTGCGGAAAACAGGAGACGAGTTATCACATCAAACTCAGGTCTCTCCCACTGTAGCACAAGAACATGACTAATAGGTTGGGTCAAAATATTTACATTTTAAAATATTAATTTGCTTCTTCCCAAGAGCTTCTCTAAGCCTTAATGCATGGCTATTTTTATTTCTTTGATTCATATCCTGGTAACTCTAAACAATCACGCGCTTGCACATTTACAGACAATCTAAACATCCATTAAAACTACGTATCGTGTAACCCCCTGCTTCCTTTTCCTATCCACCTTGTCATTTGGATCTGTGAGCTGGGGGCACGTCTGACCTACTTGATGGTGAAGCACCTAATTCCATCTCTGAAGCATTCAAATCCAAGGAATAACCCTGTATTCTTTTACACAGTACTTCTGCAAAGGATTTCTACCCCAGAAGGATGGCACATGGTCAGACTTGGAGACACATGTTGCTGTTTTCCAGTAGCTAATGGAGAAAGAGGCAATACGGAGAAGGGCAGGAAACATAAGCTCCCCTTGTATGGTTATCCTCTGACCACGCTGAGTTTTTGGTGGTCCCAAAATAAGACACCCTGAGGTTGTTTCCCCATGAAGAGACTGCTGAGTCTGTAGACTTCTCGATGAATTATCTGCATAGACAAACTCCTGATGCTGGCTGCTTCAGAGAGCAGCCAACTGCAGGTTGAATTGGAGTTATTTCAATGTGTTCATTCATTCTCCATCACCTTTTCAGTCAGCTAGAGCTTGGCATCTCTGTGTGCCAACTCAGTGTCATCCAGTAGATAAGAGCTGTCCTACCAGTTACCTTTTTAGTCTCTGATACCACTCTGAATGTCCTTGGGAAAGTGACCAAACCCAGAGGGAATGGTGTAAAATGTACTTATAGATTTTTCAAATCTCCTTGTTCAAATTAAAAGTGGATTAAGTACTATCCTGGACTTGTTGATCTTAGAGGTCTTTTCCAACCAAGGCTATTCTATGATTCTACGATAATCTGATGGATATTAATTCTAACATTATTCATAGAATTATCACAAAAGAAATGCAACTAGATCATATAAAAGATACCAGTTCCAAATCAAGTGGCATGTTAAAATTAAGTCACATCGAAACCTAGCTCTAAACATTTCCACAGCAGGGATCCTTGCTGGGGGAAACCACCAGCTCACCTTTGTATCAATTTACGAGCTCTTCATGAAAGACTCTTCCCAGAAAATTGTCACCAAGAGGCCCCAGAAAAAAACTCTGGAAGCTTAGGAAAGGTTTCTGATCCCATGTCCATCCCACCAATGCTGGAGCAACAGACATGCGCAACGGGCCCAAGAACACAACAAAATGATTTACATACCAGCTTTGAGGGCTGGTTTGTATCTACTGCGCACTTAAACCCTGCACATGGTGGTTTTATTCTTTTTACTCAAACTATAATCTATCTGCTAATAAGGAAAAAAAATATTTTAATGCATTAAGTAAACTCTTTTGCTGCATCCCCAAATAGTCATCTGAGATTTACATGAATCTTATCATATGCTTATTTTATCTTCTTTTTTTGGTAACTGCTCCTAACAGAGTTACTTTGGGAAACAGCAGCCTCTTCCTATGGGCTCCCCTTTCCAGGGCAAGGAGAACAAACATTCTCCCTGCAGGTTCCAATTTTTCCATCGCACTGGTGTGGCCAGGCCTGCCGGCAGGTTTTCAGAGCAGCAGTGTATGCAGCAGCTTGACAAATGATGCACAACTGGGCCTCCTGTCTGAAGGCTTGTGGAGGCTTTTTCCTCCCCTTCCTCCTGAAACTGAGTGGCAGAATGATGGAAAGGCGCGACGGTCCTGCTCTGCATCACACGTCACTCACCGAGCTGGGGGACAGCCAGCAGTGAAGGGCTTAAAAACTGCCTTTTCCCCTCCAATTGCTTCCTCCCCCCTGCTCACCAGGCTGCCCCAAGCCCTCTCCAAGGTCTACTGCACCAAAGGCAGGGGAGTGCCATGCCTGTGCCTGTCTCCCTTGCTCCCGGAGGCAACCTAAAAAGGAATCATAAATTGCATGTGCGAGATCCTTACACATCTTTATAAGGTATAAAGACGCACAAAAGGATTTGTTCCTGATCTGCTAGGTTGTAAGGATTTCATAAATAAATTTTGAATTGGTGCCTTTTGTTCTCTGTGAGGGCATTTAGGGTCTTTTTTTGTTAGAGGATTAGTGGGGTTAATGATACCACAAATGCAGTTAACTGTCTACTGTCAGAGGACATGACGGCTTGCAAGGGGCCCTGTGAATGCATCTGCTTGATTTCCTGGGTAAGAGTTGTAGTGTTAATGATATTGGAGGTTTTCCATTACCGGGGGTGTCCCCCCACCTTGGGGGACCAGGGAACCTCCTGAAATGGGGATATAAATTGACAAAAAAATTGTGGACCTGGCTTAGCTGCTAAGGGTAAAAGAGGTGCAGCATCACTAATAGAAGGGGGAAGGGGGCCTACAAGAAAGCTGGAGAGGGACATTTTACAAGGGCATGGAGTGACAGGATGAGGGGTAATGGCTTTAAACTGGAAGAGGGGAGATTTAGACTAGATATTGGGAAGAAATTCTTTCCTGTGAGGGTGACGAGACACTGGCACAGGTTGCCCAGAGAAGCTGTGGCTGCCCCCTCCCTGGCAGTGTTCAAGGCCAGGATGGATGGGGCTTGGAGCAACCTGGTTGATGGGAGGTGTCCCTGCCCATGGCAGGGTAGTTGAAATGAGTTGAGCTTTGAGGTCCTTTCCAACCCAAACCATTCTGTGATTCTATCATTCTATAATTGATGTTGATCTCATCACTGTGAGGTGGGGCGTAAGTGTCAAGGTCTTCAAGCAGAAAAGCCTCTGGAACTGTAGGGAGTTAATAGTCTACTTAGAAATAGCAGTAGAGATTGGGTTAACTATAAAAATACTTAGAGCTGTCTCCACCTTGCAAAAATTTAGTCCTTATTTTTCTGACAAAAGACTTCCTGAGCTGCAAGTGTCAGCAACGCGTTCCTCACTCCAGGTATTTATCTAGTATAATTAAATGTGGAGTAGGGCATATGACTGCTGAAATGCAATACAAATTAATTCTACATTCATAATGTATAGCCACAAGAGCGTATATTCATTACTCCTCAATTTTTTAAGTGTATTTTGGCATTTTTCTGCAACAGCCTCTTATTTCCCTGGTTCTTTGCCTGAAAACCAACATCCAACTAGCCATTTATAAATGTTTTCTATCTATAGTGTCGTTATACCCCTATATATCTTCTCCATTTCCATGATGCATACAGTATATATTTTCCACTTGGTAGGAAAACAGATGAGCAATGCTTTTGCTCCTGCAGCTGTTGATTATGCAGAGGGGAGGCTGCTGCAATTTTCCCAAAGGGAGTTTAGCAAGGTTTCTTTTCATTTCTTTTTTTTTTTTTGTGGTCTGCCTCTTCAGCCAGCAATTCACTCAGCACCTTGACCATGAATCCCTTGTAAATTGGCATTTGCTCAGCCTGGTTTTAGGCACAGTACTTAACACTGGTCTTAGGACGTTTCTAATTACTGAATGAGGGACACCATGTGACAGGTTTATAGTTTATTATACTGGGGTGGGCCAAGTTGAAACAATATTTTGGGTCAGGCCAAGGTCTCAAGAGATCATTAAAATCTGAAGTAGGCCACTTGATAGTAAATACCAGTGCAGAACTGAATTTGATTCCCGTAGTTCTGAAAGAAAAGCAAGCCAGCTCATTAGCTAGCTGCCCAGGCTGATTTCATATGGTATTATTGCTTTGTTCTTTTATCTGGCACAACAGCACATTTGGATATTTACTGGTTGTTGGAAAAGACCAAGGCAAAGCAACCTTCACGTGCTGGTGGAAATCATGCTCTGGCTAGTGATAAAGCATTTATTTTCTATTTCATGTTTTTAACAACACTGACCAAAAAAAAAAAAAAAAAAAAAAAGAAGAAGAAAGGAAAAAGAGGGGATCTGCTACATGAAAGATAAGGATTGATCAGCTGGCTTCCATAAAAACAGAATCTCTGATCCTTTGCCCAAATTTGTATCAAATTTGCTGAGATCAGCATTTTAACCTCCCCTTTCCATACAGCTCCTCTGAATTCCAGGAGACACCAGTAGGCGTGGATTACAACATCTCCAAAGACATTAAGTAAGTACACCCTGGGGCTCATCACTGCTGCTTCTGTGCTTCTCTAATGTCACTGGGCTAAAAACCAGGGCAGTTAAAAATTATACCTCTTCAGGGTACAAAGAGCTGGTTTAGAGGCATGTGGAGAAATATGACTTATTTTCATTAGTGTATTCATGTTTGCTAACTTATTTCTGTAAGTTTCTAAACCCAAGAAAATATGTACAAATATGTATTTGGAGACTATTCTATAAGAAGACAGCTAAAACGAGCCACAGTTAACAAAACAACTTTTCCTTATCTCTTGCCCACATCTGAAAGCTGTAAATTAGAAACTAAATAAATGGATAGAGAGACAGAAGGGACTGGACCAGGCCATGAGGTTTGCATCTAGATAGGAATTCTCTCCAAGTTGCTGAAAGCAAATTGAGAATAGATTTTTGAATTCAATTTAGAGAAATAAGGCTAGGAAGTCTTGCCAGGGTCATACACTGGAAAGCTACTTACTCAAAAGAAAAGCACCCCTTCTAATACAACTTGGTTGGTATTAAGGTAATTAACTCATCCTTCTCTCTTGAGCCTTCCCTTTCCTCATAGGCATTTCTGCATTTTCTTTTGATCTGTGCCTTCATTTCCTGGCTGCTCTGGTTGTGTTACATCCCAGGCATCCCCTGGCAGCTGATCCTCCCACAGATGATTTCTACCCATCTGTGAGCCTGCAGCCACCTCTCATCTCCTGACATCAGCTCTCCAGGACAAGGACCTTCTCCATCACCCTGCACAATGACTTCGTTCATGGGTGGACTCAGTGAAGGCAAACAGTTATGCAGTGATAAATCATTAATATTGCGGCGGATGGCTCCAATGGGATGACCCAACACATCACCTCACCAATACTACATGGGGAAGCCCAGTCCCCTCTCCCACCTCTCCTCTCCATCCTTGCTCCCACTGCCTGCCTGGTGCCTCCAGCACCTGTCATGCCTGCATTGTAGCTGAGAAGGGGAATGGGAGCAAGTGGCTGGAGGCAGGCAGGAGGGGAGGGAAGAGCAAGTTGTCAGCTGGCAGCACAGACCCATGCGATGGGTGGAACCATAACCTTGAAGAGGAAAACAGGGAAATCAGATAATCTTGGTGGTGTGGGGTTTTTTTGTTGGTTTTTTTTTGTTGTTGGTTTTTTTTTTTTTCCAGAGGTTTAAAATGGAAGGACCTGGAAACACACAAAGCTATGCCTAAGAGAGACACCAAGTCAATGGAACAAAGCCAATTTAAAATAACTAAGTAGGTTTGGTCCCTAAAGCTCACAAGTTATTGGCACAAAGTCTCTCTCTCCATTCCTTTGATTTTCCTAAGGAGTGCTTCATCTGCCTTGTTCTGCAGCACTTTTGCACCAGTGCACTCTAAAGGTCCCCTTGCAGGGTAAGACCTGCCAGACACTGAAGCTGAGAAATGTGCTCTTTGCTCTCATGGTTTATCTTCCAACTGGGGCAGTAGGCTCTTTTGGTGCCAAAAAGAGAATATCAAATTAATCCAGGAATGCACTGAAGCGCTCAGCACATCTACCGCAAACCTGGCTGAGCTCAGTCACAAACCACAGAGCTGCCTTTTTTGCCTGTCCACAAGTATAATACAGTGATTTAGACACTGTGTATTTTTCTGTTATGGTTAACAAAGAACCCAACCTTTCCTAAGCTTGCAAAGAGTTAACCTTGGTTAGCGACAGAAAGAGGGGGAGAAAGCAGAAGACAGCTTGCAGGGTGGAATTAAACCCCTGTGCTGCTAAAACCGGTAAGGTCAGTATCGCTGCTGGTTGAGCTCATAACAAGCCCTAGGTTTTCCAGGCATTTTCCATGACCTTGTCTAATCCCAGCAAGGTGCTCCTGTAGTTGGTCACACTTGTACAGAAAGAGACTGGGAGTGAAAGGGAGGAGAGGGAGGGAGAGCTTGAGCCTCACCCTGAAAAGGATTACAGCACGTGCAGTTTTATTTCATGGTCTGCCAAATGCCCCTTGCTGTGTCTCTGAATGGAAAATGGGATAGGAGAGTGAGCTGGAATTTACAGAGCCTTTGAAAAGCAACTGGTGTCAGCATGTGCTCCAAATATGCCAAGTATTTCTTTCAATAGAGAGAAGGCCTCTTTTGGCTTTTATAGGGCACATGACAGTAGGCAGAATACAACAAACATTGCACTGCTGCGACCCCAGCAGAGAGAGAAATCTTCCCACATCTCCCCACCTACAAGGCAAACAGGAGGAAACATGATCGCAGCTATTTTTGTTCTGCATGCATCTCACAGCAGTGCTGTAGCCAACATCTGCTAAAGACAGCCTAAAAAATGCACCTTTCTCAGACAAGGTGGAAACATGACGTAGCTTGCTGGGTTCTTACTGGGTGCTCGGCTCCTCTGAGGCAGTGGGTCCACAAATAAAAGGGATAGAGGGATTTTTTTTGCTTCTTAAGGTGAAAGGTTTGTCTCACAACCCTCCACTTGGGGTTTCCAGTACCAATCCTGAGAGGTGAGAGCTGGCAGCAGAAGCACCACATCCATTGTATGGGCCTTCTGCATGGCATGGCTGTGACCTTAGCTGGACCACACGGGTGGAAAGCATCTCAGTGGTTTTAAAAATGCTTTCAGCTGAACAAAACCTTGCACAAGGTAGTGCGGAACATGTATGAGCACCCACTGGAAGACAAAGTCCAGTCCAATGGAAGCACCATGAGCTGTGAGAGGAGGTGAGCTCTGGGGTGGCTGCTAGGCAGGATTGGAATTCAGGCAGAATGATACCCATGTGTTTATAGGGAGGTTGTATGTTATTATTCCTTCTTCTCGTGAACTACGTTTATTGTTTTTGGAATGGGATAAAGAGAAGAAAATTTTGACTTAAAAATAACTTGCATGGTCTGATGTACAAAGATAATATACATGACAGCCTAAGACACAGATTATGGGAACACACAAATATACATTTAATTATGTATTATTTTTAGACACATAAGAAGTACGGAGAGCCTGCTCCTCCATTCAGGGGGAGTAACTGTGCTCAGAAATCATGTACCCGACTTCAATAATAATAAGGCGACGTTCATGAGAGCCCTTTGCACCAGCCTTTGAGCACCCCCTTTTTGCTTGAAGGTGAATCAAGCCTGGGCTTACAATACTTGGCTGGATGGTGGCCCAGGTCATTTCAAGACCTAGCCCTGAGCGAAGCATGTGCTTCTTCCTACAGGCCTAAAAGGTGCACGTGGTTGGAAACTCTCCTTTTTGCAGCAGCTCCCTGTTTCTATGGCAGTTGCTGAGTTGTTCGGGTCTTTAAAGAAAGTCACTTCAGATGATTCACTTTCAATCACAGCGGGCCTAAATGCAAAGTTAAAAGGGACATGCATGTGCGTGCCTGTAGGCATGCATTTGTGATCCATGGCAGCCTTGATGAGCATGTTGTTTTACAGAACAAAAAGGTTGGGTGCTCCTTTTTGAAGCAGATAGGCTAAATGCAAAACCACTGGTGGTGCTCCTAAAATTAAATATACTTCAGGAAATGGAAAGGATGATATTCTCCAAGAGTTTCAGCTTCCTTGCTCTGTTCATAGCTTAGCTGTTAAGGCTTGTATATTAGTACACAAAAATAAGTTCTCTACGAAAAAAAAGAAGGGAGAAGAGACAAATAGGTTAGAGCAGAAAAATTTCACCTTGACTGGCATGCTTTTTCTCACCCTTTCCTAGCAAAACCAGAAGGTTTTGGATCAGCACAGAAAACTTTCTGTCACAAAAGCTTCAAATGACTAAAAGCAATGTCCTGTAACATCAACTGCTGCATTCTAGCATTGGGCAGCTCTGTGTCAGCAACATGCCCTTGTGAGAGATCCTGCTCTGTAACCATCCAACAGGCAAACCACCATGTGCAAGGACAGGAAAATACTACATTGTTAGAGTTTAAGTTCCTAAAATCCCAGCCAGAAAGGGAGAAAAATAACATTTCAAACTAATAGGGAGTTGCAGTATTTTTCACATTGAAAATCGCCGATAAATAAGTAATTATTTTCTATTATTTGCCCTGAGGCATAAAAATACCACCCTCATTGAGAAACAATGATGGGGTAGTATGTTCAATAGAGCAGCTATGTTATTATAATTGGAAACAAACACTGCTGAAAATCAGGCTTGTGTTTCATTTGGCAAAACTTTGACTTGAATGAAATGTGGTATCACAATACCTTGCAACGGACAGGACTAGAGTTCTAGTTTGCAAGTGTGGAATTGGAGGGTGGACACACCTGAAGGTGGTCTTCACACATTACATACTCACATTTTCCTTGTCTGTCCCCTTATGCAGTTTCAGCTATGAAATGTGACCATGACAAAACACTATCCATCCTCTCATGCTGTTTGTTCAAAATATGGAGCACACAAGGACACAATTTCAAGTTAAGGTAGATGATGCTGATGACAGACAGACTCAAGAGCTAAATGTGCAACAGCACCCTGCAAGGGCTTTGCTGCCCAGTCTTCCAGAGCTAAGCACTGTCAACATACCGTAAATGGTAAATTTCTCCACATAGCATATAGTTGCTATGATCAGGTGGTAGGAAATTGCTCACCATGCCATCTGCATCAGTAACACATTCTACAGCATGTGCCTTACATTTACCTCTGCTCTGTACAGGCATGGATGTTATGCAGGTAGCATATTGTATACACAGCTATGCGAATATACATGTATATTATATGAATTTCATATCTATTCTGCCAGGTGGAGCTGGACACAGGTAAAACACCGATCTCAGCTCGAAGAGAAAACATGTTTTTCTTACAGCTACATCCTTGCTCTTCACCTTAATGCAGTCTTGAAGCTCTCGTGTCTGAGAAGCAAAACGAAATCTGGTGTGTTTTAGGATCTGGCTACCAGCAGCCCACGTGCAGCCAGGTTATGAGCTTCCACTGAAAGACTGCTCTCCAGTCATTTCCAGCAGCTTTAGTGGAGGTCAGATGCCAGGCTTGCACTTTAGACATGCCCAGAGTCCCCCCACGATGGCACCACTGTGCAGAGCAACCCCACAGTCCCAATTTTGTGACTTTCTCTCCATTATGAACCCCAGTCTAGACGGGACTGGGCTCAAAATTCCCATCTCGCTGCTCCAGCCAGACAGCATTTGTCATCACCTTGAATATAATGCTAACTTGAGACCTCTGAATAAATGAATTGGTGTAGCTAAAGCTCTGCTGAGATCTTGCTATGCTCTGGTCAGGCTCTCAGCTTCTGGAAAAAAACCCTTGTTTTCCAGAAAAGTCTTCATTTGTCAACAGAAAATAAAGTCTAAGCCATAAACTACACCAGGCAGGGGTTAGGGTGGAGAATGCTTGATGGGGTGCCAGAGAATTGCCTGCCTGCCGACATCTCTCCTGCCAGGCTTTTGGCTGATCCCACTTGTGTTTGGGAGGGGAGGGCTGGGGAAGAAGGGGGCACACATTTCGCCCTGGATGGCAGGCAGAGCACTGCGCAGTCACCAGCCTGAGCAAAACAAAACCACAACCACGCAGCTTTGCCTGCTTGTTTTGTCACAAATAGCTTTTCTTGTAAAACCCAGGCATGGGTGGCTTTCCTCTCTGCCAGCCAAGCCCATTCCTTGGGCTGGCTAGGGAACTGCTGCCCTGCCTTGCCGCTATGTCCCTACAAGGTGCAACACGTAGCCCAGGCCAGGTCTGTTGTTTCAGCATCCCAAGGGGACTATTCCAGCTGCACAGCCTCAGCCAGAAGATTAAAGCTTGACTGATTGCATTTAACAAGTGGGAGACCAAATTCTCCCTCCCTCTTCTCTCCCCTCCCTCATTTCTTTCATTCTAAAGGCTTCCCGTAAGCGGGGATTATTGGAGTAGGATTTAGGGAGGCACCTGACATACAATAACTTCTATCACACAAACGTGGGCTGATGACCAGCACCCCCTCACTGCCTGGCCTCCGCAAACACTGCCGGATAAAAGCAAACCACTCGCTCCAGCCAACTCACGGTTTGATCTTTACGAGTTTTCAGAGCTGATCCCCATAAACCTAAAGGCTCTCTGGGACTAAGGGAGAGCTTGATTGCATGAGGTTGAGAAGTCAGTCGGGGCCAGAGGACACTCAGCACCTCACGGGGTCACACCCTCCCCACCCCGGGTACAGCTGAGCTGGGTGCTTTGCCATTGACCTCAATGGTGCCACTGTCTCATCCACGATGTCCGTCACGGCTGGTGACAGAGGTCCCCCCTGACCACAGCCACGTAGTTGGAAATAAGCCAGATCTCAGGCTTCATTATCTTTTGTAAATCAGACGGTGGGGGTGAGCAGAAAAAAGAAAGAACAGGAACCTTGGCCACTTCAACAGCAGCAGGGCAGTATTTAATTTTCAATCAAGTACCTAGAACAGACTTCAAAGGGCATTTGCTGACAGTTTTATTTTCTCAGGGAGTAGGAGGAAAGATGAATAAGCAAAGAGTCAGAACTTTCTCAGAATAATTGCAGCCTTGACATATCTAAATTAGTTTGTAAAAGAAAATTCAGGGGCAGTTGATCTTATTAATTAGAGATGCACCAGGACTGCAATACCCAGTTACTCAAAGGCAGCCTGGAGCTAAGAAAATAAAATAAAACAAATCTTCCTTCTTCTCCAGTGAATTCAGAACATGCTCCCCTCCCTTTCTCCATTTTAAGTTAAAGTCATAACAAACACCTTCAGTTTGGAGGGGGAAGGGAAGAAATGTCTATTAAAAACATGTCATGAGTTCTTCCTCCCACCTTACATGTTTCATTGCATTTGTGATGGATTGCACTGTCATACACGTAATAGGTTTTGTTACAAATGAGTGAGAAAACAAGTATCTCTGCATTTAAAAAAGCATTACTTAAACACTATTAAAATCCTTTGATGTTGTGGTTGTTTTTTTTTTTTCCTGAGGAAAATAAGCAGTATTCTTTCTGACTGGGCTTGCAGATGCTCCTTCTCCACTGCAATAATTTTTCTTTGGGGTACTGAGCCACCTCTGTGCAGAGCACTCTGTGTGCTGGAGAGAGGAGCCTCTGCCTTGGGGAACTCAGAGCACCAACAAGTGGGAGAAGAAACCTGAGGGGCAGGAGAAGAAAAGTGAAGTGCTGAGCCTCAGGCCACCCGAGGTCATAAAGAACATTGCCCATTGTGTGCCCGCATGTGGGACTGTGGCAGAGCTTTACATATATGTGTAGAGAGGCACAAGAAGAGCTCAGCCCAAAGGAGCTGTGCTGGGTTAGGACTGAGCTGGGGCTGCAGGGACCCCAAGGTCGTGGCACATGCACGGGATTGAAAAGGATGTGTCATGACTGCATAGCCTCTCTGACACATTTCTAGGGTTTTGAAGGGCACTGTCATCTTCTTTTATGTTTGAAAGTTGTTTGAAAGAGGAAAAATTGCTCCATTTCCCCCCAGAGTGAAACTCTTTAGGGATGTAAAAGGGCTAGAATAGAAAATAAACTTGTTCATCCTTTCCTGCCTTAACTCATGATGGATGACTGGTAATGGGTAGACAAAACTGTTTGTGGGCTTGTTTGGGCTTAGAGAGCCATGCAATCCTTCCTGCTTTTGGAGCTTAAGGAGAACATACTAGGAACGGAGAAGCCAGGTCTCTTCTTTTTCATAAAAGCCAGGCAGCTGGCAGGAAAGGTTCCTCCCTGCAAGCTGGCTAAGTCAGGGAAATGAAGACTAAATAGAGAGGGCAAGGAACAGTTCTTTCTAAAACAGAGGTGCCCATTTCAGAGGAGGACCCTTTGCATGGTTGTGCAGGCAATAAACTAACTGGACAGGGGAAGTATCAGCAGCCTGTTGAGCTCATGCAGCTCATAAACTAAAATATTTAGGATTAGAATCATAGATTCATAGAATGGTTTGGGTTGGAAGTGACCTCAAAGCTCATCTCGTTCCAATCCCCCTGCCATGGGCAGGGACACCTCCCACCAGACCAGGTTGCTCCAAGCCCCATCCAACCTGGCCTGGAACACTGCCAGGGAGGGGGCAGCCACAGCTTCCCTGGGCAACCTGGGCCAGTGTCTCACCACCGTCACAGGAAAGAATTTCTCCCTAATACCTAGTCTAAATCTCCCTTCCTCCAGTTTAAAGCCATTACCCCTTGTCCTATCGCTACAAGCCCCTGTAAACTATAGCTAAATTATCATTCCTAGTGGAGAAAATAACTTTGCTCTTTTAATCTCTTTCATCTTTAATTGAATTACAGTTGGCAATTTCCCTTCAGTAGCTGAAAGATTTCCAAACTACTCTGATTTGCAACAGCCAGAAACTGCAAGCTTGACCCTGAAGAAAATAAGAACAGGCATTTGGGAGTAGAGGGGAATAAAGCACATCCTACATCCTGTCCTGAAGGACTCCCTGTTACTCTGGAAGCATCTCCTTATCCCAGGGGGTAGGTGGATTTTTTGGGATCCCTTTAGGAAAACATTGTACTACATTTCCCAACTGATGTGGCATCTTTTGTCAATTTCAAACAAAATTTTTAAGCAATGCTTATTAAGGCGACAGGACCTAAGAAGACAGACCTCTGATAAACAACCAAGAGTGCAGTGCAAGAGAGAGCTTGCTAGCTGTGAAGGCATCTGAGACTACTAATAGAAAAGAAAAAACAGCCAGCTCACAAATGCCCATCATCTCATAAAGATGTCCTTTCCTGCGAACCTTAGACAATGCTTTCACAGCAGCTGAGAAGGTCCTTTGAAACCCAGCACAGATTTCTCCCTTGGTGCTGGAGGCAAAAGGTAGACCAGAGCTGGTCAGGCTGCAAGGGACAGTGCTTACATGCTCCTCCTTACATGCTACCAGCATATATTGATGTGACCATAGGTAAAGAGAGCTAATTTGTCAAGAACCCACCGTAATCCTCAACAGAATTTAATTATTACCGAGCAATGTGGCTTTTGAGGTAGTAAAGATCCCATAAAATAGACTAACAGAAATTCACTGGTACAAGAAGCACGAAGAACACATTTCCCAGGTTGCTGAGATGCTGAAGGGGTTGCAGTGCTCCTGTTTAGCTGGACCCTGGCTCACCATCACCACAACATTTTATCAGGAGCTGCCTGTAATGAACAAGAGCAAACAGCTCTTCACACTCATGGCTTGAGTCATTCTTCTTCACAAGAATATCGGTGATCTTCAAATTTCTAACCCAGTTCAACTTGACTCTTGCAAACCTGAAAAGGTCAAAGTGCAGGTTTGTCTTTTTTTTTCTTTTTTTTTTTTTTTTTTTTAAATCGGAACTCAAACTTTAAAACTAGCCTGAAATTTATTTTCTAAACAAGAATTGTAAGCAAATGCATGAGTTCACACAGAGGATTTTTGATGTGGTTTTTGAATGCTGATGTTAGTAAAATTGATCTGGAGAGGACAGGAGCAAAGAGTGATTGGAACTGGAGAATACGTTTACAATGACTGATAATATAAATGTTCAGCTATGAAAATAGGGGGCCGTATACACATATATACACATATATAGAAATAAATAAATAAATATTTAAAAAATAAACCTAATGATTAAATGGATTGAAATTTTCAGAGATGGTAGGAATACCAAAGCTATTAAAAGCACAAAGTTTTTATATATTTTGTCTGATGTTGGCCACGATAATCATAAAAATGTTCACTCTCTATGCAAAGCTCAGGCAAGTTTCACAGAAGCAGCAAAGACAAAAGACAAACCTTTCCACACAGCCACATTGCTTTTCTTGGATTTCATTCAAACGTAAAATGAAAACAAATTCTCATACCCAGGAAGCTGTAACCAACTGTGGATGTCGGGTCTGAGTCCATCCATGTGTGTTTTCAATGGATGCCTCAGTCCCGGAAACTCTCAGCACATGCTCAAGCCCCTTTTCAAATGTTTTCTTGCAACAGAGTTGAGAACCCTTTGGGGGTAGAAACCCTGAGACTAAAGGAGGACAAAAGGATGGGAAAAATGAACCACAAACATCATCTTCCCTGAATAATGCTTTACCACAAAAGGAAAAAAATACAAACCTCACACATACAGCCTCATTGTAATATATAACTATAGCTTGTGGGGCAAAGAAAAAAGGACTTGTGGAAATTGCTCTAGAAGGAGCTGCCTCAGAGAATACACTGAAGGATAATAAGGTGATCACTGTCTGTTATAACAAGGTGTTTAGTAACAGTGTCTCTCCACAATGTCCTCAGGTTTTAAAGAGGATCATCCTTAAACACCAGAGGTGGACCACCCATGGTGAGGCATACCCTGTGACCCTTTGCAGCCACCCTGGCAGCAGTGGTGGTGATGGACACAGCACAACTAGAGACTCTCATTGCATGGTGCTGCTGTCCAGCACCCACTAACACAGAGGGATGGGCTTTCTCACTTGCTTGAGGTGATTCCTATACATTTGAGACCAAAATTCAGATATACCTCATTATCCCATGAGACTCCTGCTTGTGTCCTGCCTCACCTGGGGTGATGGATGGTGATGCCATCCTTGGGCTGCTCAGATAGAGCCACCTGGGGTTCCAGCATCTTTTCCAGCCTGGGAGCAGGCCAGGGCTCCCTCCCCTTTCCATTCAACAGCAGGACGCAGCCATAGCCTGGCAAGCTGTGTCTCAGGAGCTGGTAACTTTGGGATTGCACACATCAACAGATTTTAACACATTGGCAGTTTGGAAAGTGACTGGTTAGGCATTCCAATTGGGCCGGATTTTTACACATTTAAAGGTATTACACGCATAAAATAGATTTTTTTTAAAAAAGAAACAGAAAAATGTATCTGAGAGAGGCTAAGCAGTGCCAAATTAGAAAACAAGACCTAAATATAGACTTAACAGAGACGCATGTGAAAAAGCAGCTTCTAAACACAAGGAGGAAAGAGAAGCGAAGAAGGAAAACAAAACTCCCATTGAAAACAAACAAGAAGTTGCCGCTGCCCACAGCTCAGCAGCGAGTGATACAGCTCTGCCCTGCCTATGGGTCCAGCCCCAACCCCAGTGCAGGGAGGCAGCCACAGCCAGGGCTGCCCTGGGCATCTCCTCCTAACCCCCATGGGAACCCTGGAGTCCCCACACAGCTTTGGCTCCAAGTGGCCTTCACCTGTGAAAGGCAACCAGTTCTGGGGTCCCCAACACAAGAAGGACATTGACTTGCTGGAGCAGGTCCAGAAGAGGGTCATAAAGATGATCAGAGGGCTGGAGCACCTCTGCTCTGGGGACAGGCTGAGAGAGTTGGGGTTGTTCAGCCTGGAGAAGAGAAGGCTCCAGGGAGACCTTATAACACCTTCCAGTATCTGAAGGGGCCTATGAGAAAGCTGGAGAGGGACTTTTTACAAGGGCATGGAGTGATAGGACGAGGGGTAATGGCTTTAAACTGGAAGAGGGGAGATTTAGACTAGATATTAGGAAGAAATTCTTTCCTGTGAGGGTGGTGAGACACTGGCCCAGGCTGCCCAGCGAGGCTGTGGCTGCCCCCTCCCTGGCAGTGTTCCAGGCCAGGTTGGATGGGGCTTGGAGCAACCTGGTCTGGTGGGAGGTGTCCCTGCCCATGGCAGGGGGGTTGGAACGAGCTTTGAGGCCCCTTCCAACACATTCTGTGATTCTATGAAAATAGTCAGTATTTTTATCAAATATCTGTAAACAGGATAAATTATTCATTAACCCCTTTTTACTCTAAAACAAGATCTATCTTTCCACATACCTTTCCTGCTTAATTAACTACCATATCAATAACCCAATAACGGAAAGTTGCATTCACATAATCAAACCTATTTAAAATCAATCTAGTTAGATCGGTGCATACATCTAATGTAGATGTTTAAACCAGTGTAATCCTTCTATGCACTGTTTTTAGCTAGCATTGATAAATCACTGTAAAGTGATTTAAGCAAAGGATTAAATTGGTTTATGTGCATCTAATTAAGATATTTGTACTGGTTTAACTAGATCCATATTAAACTGATTTCTTGAAAGTGGGACGAGTTTTTTGTATAAACAAAGCTTTGGTTTCCTTTCCCTTCAGCTCCCTTACAAGTCCCAAGTCATGGTCTGTGGGCCATTCACTGATGGGGTCTGAAGAGCTGACAGATCACATGGTGCTAACAACCCCCAGCTTGTTTCGAGGCTTTCAATCTCTTTATTGCTAGTAGGAACTTTAGGTCAGCAAAAAAACAGCAGGAGAGAAGGAGAAGCAGTCAACCTAAGCCGACCTCTGTCTCACAGACTCACCGGTCTGGTGAGGCTGTGTGAGTGACCCCAGTGAATGCCTCTCCTAGCAGCTTTTAGTGCTCATCATTCCACAGCTCTCAGATCCTCTCCTGTGAAAATTCCCTATGAATCGGTGAAATTGTGGGATGGCTCATTTAATACCAGTACGGCGCTGTGCTCATTCCCCTGAAAGCTGTATGAGAACCTACTCTGTTCCTCCAGATGCAGTGTGCATGAGGATCACTGTTGGATGAGAAGAGAAAGGTTTTGCAATTTCTAGACTCTACTTTCACTGTTTCCTTATGAATATTAGAAACACTTCTCTTTCGTGCTGGGCTGCAGGTCCACTAGACACTTCCAAATTTATCTTTTCAATTCCCAGATCAATTCAATTGCAGCTCAATTTAATTTTTGTAGGTTATTAAAAAAAAAAAAAAAGAAAGAAGAAAAGCAGCAGCCAGTTTTGGGACAATATCTTCTTCTCACACTTTCTTAGCTATTGTATTTCATCTGTATTATCTTGCATCTAAGGGCTTTGTTTGACTCAGCTGCAACCTTTCAGAGCTGCTGAATGAATACAAGGAAAGTCAGGAATTAATCTTTATGCTAAAGCTTTTTAAGCCATTTCAATCGCAACATTTCTTAACCTATAATTTGGCATAATATTGTGGGGTGCATCATGCTGTGGAACTAACTGTTCTTAAATTGTTCTATTTTAATGAGCGAATTTCTCCATTTTAAGGTTATGTCATGGTAAAATACAGTCTTAATTTTAATGAAACAAATATTTTTCTCTCCTTGTGTTTCTGTGGTGAATGTATCAGCCTAAAGCCTTGAGGGTGCCACTCTTTTTTTTTTTTTTTTTTTGCAACAGAATGTCTCATCATTTAATCATTCAGTTGCATGGAGTAAATCTGTAGCCCAAATTAGTCTGGAGTGGCTGCTTAGCAGGAGGGACATTTATGTGCATTCACTTTCTTATCCAAGCAATGGCCAAGCACAACTAGGGGACGCAACACAGTTTTATAGCTTTAGCTTTTAGGAAGGTCATTAGACTGACCAAGGAACACAAAGATGATGAAAAAGTGAGTGTCAGATCCCTTTCAAGCTTATCAACAGATGGCTACCACTGTTTTTTCTGGGGGAAAACCCACAAGTTGCACAAAACTGTGGGTTCGTCAGTCAGATGCTAGGAAGGGCTAAGATGCCTGTGATCTGACTTAGAATCAATATTTTCTTCTCAACGCTGTTGTCTTAGTCTTTGCATGCATGATACTTCTAATCTGCTTGCCAGCATATGCTTAATGTAAAATGATCTGAAGAGGTATTTAACCTTGTCGCTTTGCACGCAAGGGGAGATTTATGTCTGCAGAACAGGAAATTCACTAGAATGGTAAACGTCTCATGCCACTAAATGGGCCGTTGAAATTTGCTAAACTTCCTTGGAAGGAGTTAGAATCCCTGTGTTGCTTACTATGATTTGTTGCAATGATTACTTCCTGCTTGTTTGAACTCTTTTTTGCCAGGAGAGGGTATTTAGACCTAAAAAACCCAACAGGTGACAGAACCTGGAAATCAGGTAATCGCAGCATAAAGTTCATCCTGCTATGCAGAAAACGATTGTGTTTGTGAGTCTGCCCTATCCACAGCAGCAATCCTCAGCTCCCAAGCACCGAATACAAGCTGAACACCAATGCACATACAATTAAATTGGGAGTAAGTTATACGTTGAAAGCTAGCCACGTGCTTATGTACTTGAGTGTCCCCGTCAGCAAGACTGGGATGAACACCTCTGGAGGAATTCAGCTGGTATCTGCAGCACACATACACACAACCACCCGAGAACAGCGCTCATACTTGTAATCTGCACTCTTTTCAATTCCCCCAGCTGCACGTTAACGAATGTCATCAGATCCAACAGATGGCAAATCAGGTAGGCACAACACAGAAACTTTTTTGAAGATCTGCCAAAACAGAATCATCTCAAGCCCTTGCTGCCATTTAGCGCACAGACTATTTTGTGCCACGGGGATGCAGACAAAACCATGCAAAGCTAACAGCTTCATCTGGATACCTTTCTAATCAATTCATCTGAATCCTCAGTTGTAGATGAAACCGCGGTTAGCAGAGGCCTCTACAAAGCTAAATATAGATGAATAAACACCCTATAAGCTGGTGACATAAATCTTAGCAGGGAATCAAGATTTATGCAAATCTGAGAGGGCTCCTTAGCAAGGATGCTTTCATATTCGTTGCTTCTTTTCTAAGGGTACATTTTATAAGATCCCTTTATAAAAGGGAAAGTCAAGTTCTGTGCAGGAGATCCTTGGTGGGGGCAGAGTCCTTCCCCTGTGCTCATCTCACAGGAAGATGTTCCCCAGGTTAATGCTTGGACTTGATGATCTTAGAGGTCTTTTCCAACCAAGACTATTCTATGATTCTATTCTATCCCTACCTCTGCTCCAGTACTTCAGAGTTACATAATATTGAGAAATGTCACCTGCAGTTTCCAAAACTTGTTGATCTTAAGCCCACTGGCTTATTTGGAGATTTGTCCTTTGAAAAATGTCTCATATATTGACAGCTATAGATAAGGCTCAGCTAGGATACAGTGTGCTTTCAAAAATGTATTTAACTATCATTTTAAACCTCTGATCTAGGCAGTGTAAGTTAACTTTTGATGTGATGACTGTGCATCACATAAGTGACGCCATATAAACAATATATATACACCCATAAGTAATATAGCTATTTATGTATATATAAATATAAGCATATACATTTTCTACATAAGCAACATACACATGTACAGACATATAAATACCTACCATTAAAAACAAACCAAAAACCCCATCAGTTTGGTGCGTGACTGTGCAGGCATTTTGTGTTCCAAGTGCTGCTGAAAGGTGTGAAACTTTGTCACTGTGATTTATTTGGAAGCAAAACCCCACAAGTCCTGCTGTTCATCTCATCCAGTGGGATTTTTCCCTGCTCTACCCACTCCTCAGTGCTGCCTCTAATCCACAGTAGCTTAGACACTATTTTACTGTCACCCTAACCTTCAAATCCCGAGTTTATTATAACAATTTGCCTTCTGGCTCACTGCCATGTTCTCTGTGCAACTCAAGAACCCTATTTCATTGATACTTCTGGGAGTCTCTTTGTGGACAGGGGCACCGGAAATTCCCCATACAATAATCTTTTCTTAGCTTTCATTCAACTGTGAAGCATCTGAAATTCCAGTACCTTATCTCAAACCTAGAAACTTTCAGGACTAAAAGCCATTTGATTATTTTTATTATTATTACTATTATTATTATTATCCTCCTTACAGCTGTTGCTAGATGCTTCAGTGGAAAGGGAGAAGGAAACTCTTACTGTCTAATCCAGCACTGTGAAGATGTCATCCTAACTCATTCTTGTTAGACAGCAGTTTAAAACATGGGACCCTAAAAGTTCATATTCCTTCGTGGAAGCATGAGCTTTAAGTATAACCTCTCTTGATAGACTTTTGTGTATAGAAGCACAATCCCTATCTGAAAATTGTGGAATTCTTTGTCTTAGTGATTTTCTTTGGTAACCAAGTTTTCATATTCTGTTTATGGGGAAAAACCCTTTTAGCACTTTTGAATTTACCACCTTTTGATTTCAATGCCTATTTCAGCATTTTGATTTTAGCAGATGAGGAAGAGAAGCTCCCATTCTGCTTTTTCTCTGCTGTTTGTTCTTTCACAGATTTTTATCTCGAGCCCTCTTGTTTATCTTCTTTCCAAGTGAAACAACCTCAGCCTTTCCAATTTCAAGCATGTAACATTACATTATCTAGTATAAGACCAGCATCTATCTTAAGCAGCAGCAGATAGAAAAAAATTAGAAAGAATCCTGAATTTAAGCACATAGTCTGCACCATCTGCCATAAATTGTAAGAAGTCAATTAAAAAGTTCTTTAGCCAGTATCAGTAGTGTGTAATGGGAGCATTTACTTGATTGCTAATGCCTGGGTTTACATGATGTCTCAAAGCATCAGTTGTAACGGTTGGCAGCAGCACAGCATTAGGACTGTGATCATCACTATAAATTAGGTTTATGTTGATATAATTAGCAGTTGCAAACTAAAGTAATATTTATATTGATCCTAGTAAAATCAATGCTGCACCAGTGAAAACATACTCCAAGAGTTCATGTGGCCTGTGTCATGGGATTCCAGCTGTTTTCTCCTTCCAAAAGACAGGAAGCCCAGCAGTTTGGCCAGTGATCAGGGCCTCTGCGGGGGCAAAGCCTGCTCCTGTAAGACCTTTCTCTGGGTGGGGTTCATGGGGAAAGCCCATGGGGAATTCCAGCCCAGAGTATGACACAAGAACTGTCCAAATAAGTGGGCGTGAGGTTTATGTGCGTTTGCTTTAGTCCTTCTCTGACATGTGTTTACAGAGTGTTGACAACGCTGATTTTGGTGCTAAAACACAGCGAGTTGTTCTCTCTAAGCCCATTATGCAAGGACTGATGATCTTAGAGGTCTTTTCCAACCAAGGCTATTCTATGATTAGGAAGAGGGGAGCCTGCAGCATTGTCACCAATAGAATGCACAAGACAAGATGGCCACGCTTCCGTCTCTGGCTTACACCTGTGTTTAGTTGGTTTGCTCAGAAGAGAGCTACTTCTCAAAACCAGATTGTTTGCTATTTGGATTGCTCTACTTCTCCCAGAAAGCTGTGTCTTTGTTTAACAGGCCTTTAAAATTTTGTACTTTTGGTTCTCCAAAATGTCTCACAAGACGTCCTTTCACTTTGGTACATACTCCAGTGCTGGCAGCAGTTTACATTAAACCTCAGCTTAATTGCACTTTATAAATAACATCTATACCTCAGGAATTGCTATAGGCCCTAACTAAGCTGGGCCCTCTGGTGCCAGCCTCTGTACAAAGAGTGAGTTAATAATAGCCCTTGGAGCAAACAGCTTAGTGCCTTCATGCCAGGTACCTGAGCTACGGGACTTGCTCCGACAAGTCACAAGTTACATTTCTGTGACTTTATGAGGGGTTGAGATGAGGGTTACTGGGGAGCTGCTGTGCTACTAGAAAACCCAGCTAAACACCCAGAGCCTCTTGCAAGAACCAGCTGCAGAGTCATATCCGGGTCCCTGGGCTGAAGGCATCTACCTGAGCACGAGGTCACACTGCGCTCAGCACAGGCTAAGCCTTGCTTTTGGATGGGACCTGGAGTTTCATAACTCCTCAACAAAGCAGAGGATATGTAGCAACAGCAATTTTTTTTTTGTTTGTCTGACTGCTACAATGTGATGTATGAAGAAGAAATTACAAAAAAACCCCAAAACAACACCAAACCAAAAAACCAACCTCAACCAACCCACAACACATAATTATTTTAAATTAAAACAGCTAAAAAGCAAAACAACAAGAAGAATCGGGCTGAGCACACTCTTCGAATTGGAACAAAAACAGGAAGCTAAACTCTCTGCTGGCTGAACTCCACCGAAGTCAATGTTTTGCCAGCAAAGAATTTGGCTCTCAGTCTCCCAACAGCAATAATAAAGCAATAGATTTATTGCCTAAGTAACAGAGCAGATGCTGCTTTATGTATTTCAGCACTCTGCTCCCAAAGCCTTCCTCCAGGTGAGCCAGCGTGACCACGATGATATGCTGCTAGTCCCTAAGGAACATGCTATGCTGATGAGGGTCAAGTGAACCAAACCAGTAAAACCAACTTCAGGCAAAACAGAAAAGAAATTATGCAATTAAATCTCTAAATTAATCTAGGTAAATACATAGGTATGACAGTGAGAGGACTTACAGTGTTCTTGCCAGTTTTTACTTTGTGTGGCACAAAGAGTGTGATTTGGATAAAGAGATGCCATCTACCTCTTAAAAAATCAGAAATAAGGGCTTTTTCCACTATGTACCTGCACAGATGTGAGTTGTGTCACACTCACAGATGCAGATCTGACAAGAGCCCAGCATTCATGACACCATCTCCATTGCACAGCCCACATAATGAGGGTTTTTTGTGTGCATCTGCTCTTCCACTTGGCCAGTAAATCTGTTGTTTCACCATTACGCTGCCATTCAGAGAGCTTGAGCTTTGCTCAGGCATCCTGACGATCTCGCACTGCAGTTGGTGCGTGAACCACCAAGACGTGGGGTAAGGGGAGGTCTTTGGTGCAAATACAGCACATCCCATCTCTTTTTGCCTAGAGAGAAGGTAAGAACTGAACAAGAGTAAAAAGCACAGCTGTCCATGGGTGCAGGAATGCAAACACCAATTCCCACCCCATGGAGGTTGCTGAACTTCTTGGAGACAGCAAAAGTGGTGCAAGTGTGGGCATGTGGGATGTGGCTCAGGCAGGACCCTGGTGCTGCCATGGTCCCCACAGCTCAGGAAAGAGCAGGAACAGCCAAAGTGTGATTTGGTCACGGTCCCACTCCATCGGCTGTACCCCCCTCCAGAGCGGAGCAGCTGTCAGTCTCTGCTGAGTCACCAGGGGAAGCTGACGGGGCTCTGCTAATGACAGCCTCCACTTTTTGAGAACAAGGCCACTGCTAATATTGGGAAATTATGATTTTAGCTGTTTCAAGATCCATAGCATTTTATTCCCTCTCTTAAAAGATAAGCAGGGGAGCAGTTCTGAGCCTTGTTAATCAGAAAGGGCCTTTTAAAGTGTCACACTGTCAATATAAAACTTCATGAAATTGCATTATAAATGCCAGCTTTAGACAACTAGCATATTTTAATAATGTTTTTAAATGTAATAGTTCTTTTACCCTTGCTAATGAAAGGCAAATAACTGAGGATGGATGAAGTCATAAGATGCAGAGATGTGACCCTTTTCTCTGGGGCTAGAGATACCTCTTGAGCACCAGCCCTCCCACCCCATCTGGCTCTGTGCTGGCTGCCCACTTCTGTGGCTCTACTGGGAGAGGGGAAACAGGCTACTGAATGGGTGTATAATCTTTCCATGAGCAAAGGGATTTGCCAGCATTTCAAAGGGGCTTTTAGGCATTAGGGTCAACGAAAGTGTTTTTAGCTTGCTCAGGATCCCTTGCTGCAGTAACTAAGATATTTCAGATCCCAGGCTGGCAGTTCACTGCTCAGCAGAGTCTCATATAGACACTGCCTGGCTGCAGCCTAGATTCAAAAGCTACCTCCTAACACAGCAAATTAAACAACCTTTGCTAGTAAGCGAGCAGCAGCAGAGGGTGGCCAACACCTCTGCTTGCACGAGGCAGCCTGGTGCTCTCGCATTTCTGCAAACCAGCCTTCCCCAGTGCTCTAAACTGGGAACCATTTAGGTTCTGCCCACCAATGCCTGTAGCATTCCCTGCAGTCCTACACATCTACCCAACAGGCAATTCAGAAGTTACTGCACTTAACACAGGGAGATACCGCTGAGTGGAAGCGATAGGTCTCCATTGTTTAGCTAATTATTCATGCACAATAAATAAATGATAAAAGCATTATACTGATATGAAAAAAACCTGAGGCTAATCACAAGCCACTTCCTGCTTATGAAGAAGTTGGAAGGAAGTCTCTAAACAGAGACCAGTGTGACCCTAGTGTCCTTTACTCTCCCCACGTATCTCAGAGGTGCAATGTGATACGTTCCAGAGATGGAAAATGAGGAGAAGACACAGACATGGACACACACACATTCATCCCGCAGGAAACTTTGCTGGTATATTTTTATATAGTGGTTTCTGTGATTAAAGTGTGGAGGGCAATGCAGGTAAATTTAGGACTGAAATAAGTCTTGATTGCTAAATAAGATGCAGCTGAGAGAATACCCAGCCCTGCGCAGAGAATGTGTTCCTGCCTAAAGAGGGACAAACAGGAATGACCATGGCACACTACTGAGGACTGTGTGTGGCAGTCAGTTCCCACAGTCAGGAGGAGCCTCTGTTGTCATGCAGATATTTACCCAGAGGATGTTTGTGAGCATCTCTAAGGATCTGTTTACACTTGGAAGCTGTCATTGCTCATCTCTGGATTAAATTTGACTTTCTGTGGGGCAAAAAAGCCTTTTCCTTCCAAAATCACAAATATCCTACTTTCTTCCTTTACCCTTTTCCCCCCCCTCAGATGATCTGGCAGTCTCATCCTGCTTTAGTTAACTGTTGGAAACAGATGTATTTTGGCTTGGAACATGCTCCTCTGCAACAGGCTGGAGATGGACCATCTCCATTCTCTGCAAACAGCTTTGCTCCTGGCAGTCATCCCTCCACCACTGCACCCTGCCCTGCACTCCACCGGCCTGTGTACCTGGGGGGACACGGAGGGGCTACACCAGGAGGAAGAAATGGAGGGCTCGTAGCAGGTGCCAAGGGCTTTGCCATCAGGAGCAGTGGAGTGTGCAATTTCCACCCCTTCCACCCCATCTGCCTTTACACAAACCCCTCGCCCCCTTCCCAGGAGGGTGAAAGGGCATTTTATAAATACAATTACGAAACTGTTGGGATCAATACCACAAGGCAGATGGATAGCTCAGCAGAAACAGATAGATTAGATGGTGAGATAAAATAGATTAGTCAAATTGATCCAGGGCCAGTGAGATAAGGCCCTTCCGGAGAGATTGGCAATGGTGCACGGGACGGATCCCTTCGTGACCCCCGCCCCTCCACTGCTTTCCTGTCTCCTCTCCCTTCGTCCCGCTTCATGCTACACTGAACCAGAAGAACAAAACCAAAAAAAGAAAAAAAAAAAAAGCAGAGATAAACACAGCTAGGCGAGTCAAAGCCCTCTCCTCCCGATCCTCCCCCCTTCCCAGCTGCCGAGTGGGAGCTTTCAGCTCGGTGCTTTTCTTCTCCTTTCTAAGTCAGGGTCCCAAAGTTTGCCACTGACAAGAGGAACAATAGCAGGAGCCAGGAGCTTTGGCTTTGAGTCCAACAAAAACGGGGCCTGTCACCAAGTGCTGCCCTTCCTGAGGATAAGCGTGGTACAAAAAAACTGGCTTGAATTACCTAGGCACAGGTCGGAGAGTTGTATGAAACCCTTCTTTACTCTCTCGGCAGAGAGGTGTGCATTGTTTACACATTATAAACCTACTGGCCTTTCATTTTCACTGAAACACGTCTGCCCACACATACCCCTCTAGCAAGACTATTGGGAATAACAAATCTACCCCAAACCATACTTGTCCATCAAAACCCAAGGAAATAACAGCAAAAGCTCCTGGCGTATCACATAGCCCAATTTACCATTGCAGGAGAAATCTTAACTTTTGGAACACTTTTGAGTGCTAAATTTCACAGCCTCTATGGCTTTATATTTAAATTCCTTCTATTCCTTTCTTTTTCCCCCCCAAGGAAAAAAAAGAAGAAAAAATGAAAAATCCAGAGACGCTCTTTTTATAAATGCAGTTCCATCAGCAGTGCTTGTAAATTCTTTTACCTTTGGCTATTTGGCTCACATGACCTATGTGCTGCATGTTATAAAAAAACTCCAACACTCTTGAGAGGAGAACAAACACACCACTTTTTTTCCATCCCAAACTGCCTCTGCCCTACAGCTTGCACCACAGCCAGGAATAAATGGATGGGCATTCGGGGAGACTGAGGGGAGATAGCCCAGCTTTGCTTTATGCCCTGAAGGACCGAGACCTTTGCATGCAGATTTTGCCGAATGGGCAGTGCCCAGTTTATCTAATAGACTTAATGAAGTGTCTTATTTTATGTTACAGCAGACTACGGAGTTGCATTCCCCTCTTCATCCTCCCTGCTGCTCATGTTTACAGGCTGATGGCTCTTTTTCCTTTTGACCTCATGGCAAACTAGTTTGAGGGGCACAGCTGGGAGAAAACTAACTGTGCCACAAGGAGGGAGGCACTTGGTGCTGGTTCAGGCCTCTGAGGTGGTTCATTGCTGGCTCAGACAGAGCCAGATGGGAGCAGATGGGTAGCCAGGGACAAGAGAGGTTAAGGGAGGAGTAACATCACCCCTTTGAGCAGCTCATATGTGATTAGTTCAGCTTAGCCATAGTCTTAAATGACACCCTAAGCCCAAATTGGGTGTCTGGCATGAGGAATTGTTAAACTCAAGCCTCTCTTGGAATGAGATTTGTTACTGCCTTATAAAACAGCACCAGTTAGGAAAATAGAAGCTTTCTTACAACTAATTCCCTTACAAAGAAAGACTGATTTTATCAAAGTTTTCCTTTGAAAGGAAAGACTGAACAAAAAAAAAGAAGTCCCAAGTCAAAATACTCCTATCCAGAAATCTTAAAACTTCCGAGTTTCATGTTGCTCAAGGGACCCTCATCCACAGCCCTGCCCTGAGGCAGGATCAGCTGTGCTCAAAGTCTTCCTTGACAAATATTCCTCTGGCCTCCAATGGTGAAGACATTGCCCTAGGAAAAGGTTAGCCAAAAGTCTCATGCTTCATTCTCCCCAGTGGCTTAGGCTGTTCACGCCACATCTCCCAGAATATTTACAGTTGCTATCAGCAGAGCCTGGAGATAGTTTAATCAAGAAAACTCAGTGAAGAGCATCATGGAAGGCCTGGTACCTCTAGAGAGTCAAAGCCCTTCAACAGCAGAGGCACATGGAGAAATTCACAGCATGGCAGAGCAGCCACAGTGAAGTGCATTTGAAGGACTGGTCTAAATTTTTTTGGATTTTGACATGCAGCTCTGTTTCTACAGTGTTAACTCGCTGAGCTGTATCTAACAGGTAGGCATGCATAGGGAGCCCATAGTGATCACCACCTATCATGGATATGGACTGCCATAGACTTCTGCTGGTGGAAAAGTTAATGCATCAGTAATTTTGGTCACCGGCTGACTTGAGCAGCCAGTAGCCCAGAAGGTATGGAAAGTGGCTTCTGTCCTTATGTAGAGCAGAAGTCTGCAATGAGTCGCCACATGATGGAACAGGCTGCCCAAGGCAGCGGTGGAATCCCCATCCAGGGAGGGAATTAAGAGATGTGTAGATGTGGTGCTGAAGGACATGGTGCAGTGGTGACTTGGCAGTGCTGGGTTAATTTTTGGACTTGATGTCTGGATGTGTTCCTGTCTGATCCTGCTCTAACAGAGGGGTTGGACTAAATGATCTTCAGAGGTGCCTTCCAACCCCTACCACTCTGTAACTCTGTGAGGTCTTTTCCAACCAAGGCTATTCTGTGATTCTATGATCAGTGGAGTTGCTTCTTGGCTAGTGTTGACTGTCAGAGCAGCATTTTGCTCTCCAGAATTTAAGCTGCAGAGAACCCGCACCATTATATTAAAAACGTTATTCATATCTAGCTATATAATAAATTGAAACTCTTCCCCCCCTGTATAAACATGGTTTCAATCTCATTCAGAGCAGTTAACACACAGAAAAAGTTACACCAGGGGAAAAAAAAGAAAGGCTAGTCAGCTGTTCAAAGGTGTGACATCTCTGAAAGAAGCCAAGTCAGAGAAGTGTGATTAAAGTGGCCAAGTTAAACAAGATACAATTAAAGCCACTGCTTCCCCACCATCTCCCCAAAACTTCCAAGTAAGGCTTTATGAATCCTAGGGGACCAGGTTAGTCTTAATTGTATCTTGTTTAACTTGGCCAATTAAACAGCAAACTCTTCTCACAGTTGGCCCTGCCTGCAGATATCACACCTTCTGTGCTTCTGACTGCTTTCTTCACTTTTGGAAGCATATATACCATATATTTTTACAAGCTCTTGGGAATGTGTTTCTAAAAATGCCCTTTGGTTAATACTGATCGCAACGATACAAGCAGTATTTTCAACTGTATGCCATTTCCCTGGAACCGGGAAATTGTCACCCTGATCTGTCATACCCTGTGATACACCTGTAGACTCCACAAAGAGCGGACATTGACTGACTTTGCAGAAGGATTTGGGAAAAGACCAGAAACACCTATTGCCTCAAGTCCCCCTTCACAGCAGGTTGGAAGTGAGCTGAATGCAAGGAATTTGCTATTTTATATGCCTCTACCTCAATTAACAAAATACACACAATGTTTTTTAGGGGGCAAACCGGTCTTCTGTCTGCAACAGGATTTTTTGTTTCGATCTATTTTTGCAGCAGAGGAAACTATCATTGTGGTTACACAAACATCTCAGACAAGGATCTGAAGATTCAGAAGCTCATTTAGTGCTAAATGTTACTAGTAGCTACTCCACATTTGCATGAGGACATGTTGAACATAAGACTGGCCTTAAAAGACCCTTAACTATCTGTTAAATAAAATCATACAGAAATACTCAGTTCTTACAGAGGAACAAACTAATTGTTCCTCCTACTTTGGAGAGGAGGAAATGGGCAAAGTGACCAGAAAAGCCAATGACAGAGGCAGGCCAAGTCCCAAAGCAGCATCACATCACCACATTATGCCACAAATGGGCACACCCCAAGAGACAACACATCCTGCTCTCAGGCAGGAGAAGAGAAATAGGCGTACAGGATGCTAACAACACACCTGCAGCACTTTCTGGGTACCAAGAGCAGCGCATGCCTTTGTCCAGGGGTGCAGCATCAGCACAATCAGGCTCCTGATGAATTATAGATGATTAGGAAACACTCTTTAGTACTGCTTTGGCTTCGATTTCTTAAAAATCAAACTGCTACTGATAAACTTGATTGAGAGCACATTTGGAAAATGTTTTGATCGCTGTTTTTTGAAGTTTCCTATTCATTAAAATGCAAATAGTTAAAAAAAAAAAAAAATCACACATGACAAGATGCCTGAGGAAGTATGTTAAGTAATGCAGAACAGCAATAATGCTGCTGGAGTGCCTGATGAGAGAGCTTCACCCACTTGTATAGGGGAATCACCAGATGGCACTGTAACAACACATAGTTTTCCAAATTCTTTAACTGGGCAAGAACTGCTAGGTTAATGAAGAAACAATACCTTCTTCTTGTTCTTGTTGAATAAGTAGTTTTAGGGGTGGGAGGGGAAGCCATGATAGATAGTAGCTACTTCTGACCCACCTTCACCTAAAAACTCAGGCTGACCCATGGATGGTAACTCCATACCTGCCCGGATGTTGCTTGAGTAGCTCTGCTTTGTGTGTACAGTCAGGTAAAGAAGGTACACTAACAAGCAGAGTCCCTCTGTCATCTTCATTTCATCTTTTACAGGATTTTGAAACATTCTTTTAACGGGAAATTACTATACATAGCTACATTGGATATTAGGCAACATTTCTTCACTGAAAGGGTTCCCCAGCACTGGCCCAGGCTGCCCAGGGCAGTGGGGGAGTCTCCATCCCTGCAGGGATTTCAGAGCCGTGTAGATGAGGTGCTGAGGGACATGGGGTAGTGGTGACTTGGCAGTGCTGGGTTAATGGTTGGACTTGATGATCTTAGAGGTCTCTTCCAACCAAGGCTATTCTGTAATTCTATATATGTATGTATAAACATATAAACGTGCACATCATTTGAATTATCAAAACACAGATTTCCCTAAGGTTATGAAGCAAGGTAGTGGCAGAGCAAGAAAAAGCAGCCAAGAAAACCCTCTAATAAACAGTTGTAACAGAAGTACCTTATTCATGTGTGAGTCACTAACACATACTCTGATAACAACGCATTCTTGGAGAGAGTCTCAGTTTTGATTTATGTCACAGTTTCAGTAAATAAAAAGGAGCTGCCAAAGTTGCCTATATAAAACCCAGAGATCTCATATATTTTAATCAGAACTTTTGGAAAAATTAGTAAAGGAGCTTCCCCCCCGCCTTTTTTTTTTTTTACCTTATTAATATGGTGCTCTAGCATAGGGATCTATTTTGAACTCTGCTGGAGGAGCAAGCATTTCTAAGGCCTGCTTAGGATAAGATATAATTAATACTAGGGAGGAATTAAAAGAAGATTTAGAGAAAAAATATTGTACACATTTGGAGTTAAATAACAATTTGGCCTCATTAAAACAGATTTCTATTTGCAACTAATTTTATTCCTGGTTACAAAGGCCATCGTTTGTCTGAGCAAAGATGAAAAAGTAGCTGTTAACATAGTGCAAATGAGAGTGAAATTGGAAGGGACATGTATGTTAATGAGCATCCGAGTGCCCTACAGTGCACAAAAGCCAGCAGGGAAAAAAAAAAAAGAAAAAAAAGAGATCCCCCTGATATTGTTGAAGAGCTAATGTTTATTTGACATGGCAAGGAAAGCCCTGAACCTGCAACCTGCTTTACATGAAGATACAGTCATTGGTGGGATCAGGGACTACCTTGGAGCACTTCGAGGACAATATTAATTTCTTGGTAGGCTATTAATTATTCATTTGCAATTTTGGAAATAATTTCATTTTCTTGCAAGGGAAGATCTGGCAAGGAGTGACCATTAACTGTGAGCTTAGAACTCACCCCAGGTACGTGAGCTCTGGTGTCTGTAAGTGGCGACGAGCTTAGCTAAATCCCGGGATGCATATGCAAGTTGCTGATTCTCTCCCTCAATGCAGAATGTATCATTGGGCTTGTGAATAAGCAGACAGTGCAAGCCATGTTTCATGAAGATTTATGCAGTGTGCACACTCATCAAAGCCAGAGGGACCACATAGTCCTAAAGCCTGAACAGAATTTGGCCTATCAGATTTGCACTAAAACTGTTCTGTATGGTTTTGTGTACGGGACTCCAAAACCAGTACTGAAACTCCCTTTCAGTTAAAGAAAACTAATTGAAAACTAAGATGCTTGAGCTCCCTCTTGCCAACAGCCAAAGCATGTGGACATAAGAGAGATAAGAGGAGCCCTGTCCCCCTGACAGTGACTTCAACACTAATAGACCTGCCCCTCTTGAACAGAAATCCTGTAAGCAGGAGGGCAGTGTTGAGGGCAAAAGATGTGCAGGACTCACAGCAAGATGTTCTCCAATTGTTCTACAAGTACCCAGTACCCTTTCAGTGAAGAAGTGTTTCCTAATATCCAATCTAAACCTCCCCTGGCACAACTTGAGGCCATTACCCCTCATCCTATCACTGTTACCTGGGAGAAGAGACCAACCCACCCTCGTTACCCCCTCCTTTCAGGGAGCTGCAGAGAGCAATGAGGTCTCCTCTCAGCCTCTTCTTCCTGAGCTCACAGGAACAAACTTGGGCAGAAGTTCAGTCTGGGATAGCATTTCCATTCCCTTCCAAGTGATGCCACAAGCAGAAAGAGAACTCTTGGTCACAGAGCCAACCTAAAAAGCACCATTATCTCTAAAACAATCATTTTGACGGGCTGCTGAAAATCCAAACGGAGGTCAGTAATGTCTCAATCCATGCCGCTCTATTGTTTTAAACATTGCTGTGTTTATTTCACCCCTTCCCATTCATTATGCAAAGAAATACCGTGAGATAAACAAGCAGCATGAATAGCTGCTTAGAGCCTGCCAGAATTCCCAAATATTTCATATTTTGGCCCCCAAGATGAATTCATTCTCCAGACCACCTAACTAGAGAATGAGCTGGATGTTGTAAAATGTGTTTGGCCATGATTACAAAAACTTTCGAGTTAAATCATTCTGCACTGCTCTGCTAACTAAATTTCCTTAGTATCTGCCTATTATTTTTAGGTCATACCTTGCCAGGGTGGTCTTATGCTTGCACAGCAGCCAGCAGCCCATGGAAATACCGCTTCAATGATGACATTTGCGGTGTCTGTCAGACACGGGTCCTTTACAGACCCCCAGGGTACCACTCAAGATAACTGACAGGCCATCATCCTGGCAAGGGGTTTGGAGATACAGAGCCAGGCTCAAAAAGGGGTTAAACTAACACTGCTCACAAGCTGTTGTGCAATGAGAGCTTTCTTTGAGCTTCATCATCTATAACATGCAATTGTTGAACAGATAAACGTGGCAGAGTCTAGGTCAGTCAGTCCTTTATTGGGACAAGTAGTTCAACCATGTAAAGTATGATGATAATTTTCCTGAGGACCACATCCACAAGGCATCTGTCCTACTGGTGTGGCATTAGATGCATTGCCCTGCCAAGATAAACTTTTTTCTTTTTCCCTCCAAATTTTGTATCCCTTTCTCCTCTGCCTTTACCACCACTGCCTCCTCTGTGCAGGTGTAGTTTGCCAGGTTGCTTCATCCCTTTCCAGGTGTGAAATAAATTCATGCCTTCAGCAGAAGCCACAGGCTAGTCATACGCTTCACTTAGTATTTTCTAATTCAGTCTTGTTTTCTACATCTGCTCTCTAACAAGCCTATTTTAGAAGAAGTTGCTTCCTTTTTTGTGCTCACTGGATTTCTTGCACTGGCTAGGAAGAAGCAGTTCATATATTCTGATTTATAGTGTTGTCTTACATTCTCTTCAGATTATATATTTTTGTATGCCAAAGCAATAGGCTACTAAAGTTGCTATGTCTAAAAATATGGGTTCATCTTTCTTCCATTCAGCTGTGTGCCTGGACACACAGCTCCCCAATTCTACTAAAGGATTGAAAGTGATGATGTCAATCAAATGTTGATGGCACATCTTCATGGCAATTGTTTTACTGTGATCAAAACTGTTGTACACAGTGAATGTTGACTGAAACATGGGCACAAATGCTCTATTTCTGTCACTGTATTGATGTGCAGTTGCTCATCCTTCCTGGCTGAAAAATGAGAGGGAAAAGCTCTGGTTGTGTTCCTGTGCTAAGCTGCAGAAACACAGTATTTCCACAGAACTGAGAGGGAGTTTGCGGCTTTATCCTGGAGAAGGCAAGAGTGAAGATGTATCCCTCTCTCAAACTCACTGCTCAGTTCTAGTTTTCCAGCAGCTGGCAAAGCAAGGCAAGTCACAGTAGAAAAGTTCAGTAGAAAAATAAGCTCTTTTACATTCAGGCATTCCTTTCGCACCAAGAAAATACTGCTAGTCACCGATACCTACTCCTGCAGCACACAGTGCCTGCTCATACATTGCGGCAAAACAGCACCCCAAGTAGTAGATCCACAAAAGACTTTAGAGGACCTGGCATACATGCCAGTGAGCCTACAGCCTAAAAACCAAACAATTTTTCCAACTTTGAAATTTCCTACTTTTTCACAAGCAATTTAGCAGCAGATAAGAACCCTGCTTAAAATTTGCAGAAGCCAGGCAGGTTTACCTTTATTTCCAGATGACAGGACTGGTCTGGCCAGGGGCCCATGCAAAAGTAATCCACTCTTGTTATTGTTACTAAGTTGTCCTAAAAGAAAGTTGGAGGCGGTTTATCTTTTACAGCACTCCTTTCTAATGAATTTGCAACACATCTGACGTGAGTCCTTGTATAGCGCCTCCCTTGAGCCCTCTCACCCCTGCTTGTTACTGGCTTCCTGCTGATTTACAACACAACTTTGACATTTGGTCTGCTCCTTAATAAGGGTCTGTGACATTACCCAGGTATGAAAAAGGGGAATAAAATTATGTGGGTTAAAAATGATATAGGTCTTTGAAGGTGGAGACAGCAGAACAGGGCTTCAAAGTCCAGAGAGAAAAACTATACCCACAGAAGGCTCTTTGTTCAGATGGCTCTGCCAGCATAAATCTCCCAGCTGTGGTCCTTTAAACCGCCTCCAATTATTTCAAACTCATTTATCATTTGAGTGTCAAATAATTAGAACTGGTGTAAAGAAACAGAGAAGAAGGAGGAAGGCAGGAAGAAAGGAACGGAAGGAACGGACATTGTAGGCCATTCAATTGGGTGATTTTGAACAGGAAGACTGAACTGAATTATCTTGATAAGGTGACTTGACTAATTCCTTAAGTTCAATGAAAAGCAAGCCAGGCTCCTTTACTGTCTTAGTACAGGAGTATCAGAAACTCTTGGGCAGCAAAGGAAAGGTGAGATGCTGGAGAACACAAACTTCACAAAGAAGATTCAAATTGAGCACTGGAGCTGCAACAACTCCCTGAAGTTCCTCTTTGAGAAAGCAGCGCTGCTTAGGAGCACTGCCTTACAATTCCTTACAGCATTACAGCTCTGTGGTGTTAGAGAGACCTGAAAAGGAACGCACGTGTTCTTGCACAGAGTAAACACCAAACTAATTGAGTTCCTGCACTGATCATCACATTGCTCATGCTGCAAGCACTTTGTTCAAAATTTCCTGAAGGGCTCAAATCCTGCCCCAACTTACGCTTTTTTACAAAACCACCAACTTCAAAAGGATTGCATGGGTTAGCATGCAATTTCTTGCTGGGTGGTACTTTATTGGTCTGGCCAGGAGCCAGTGCAAAAGTAACCTGGTGGTGTTATTGTTATTTAAATGTTCTGAAGTTCTTCTGTAGAGTTATATAGCTATATTCACTCCTCTTCATCTTATTTTCTTTTATTATTTCTCTGCTTTCTGCAAAATTTTAATACAAAGTCAAGTTGGGTATGACTTTTATAGAGAAAATCTGTTCCTCTCTAACATGACCCCTGTCTCTAGACAGGTGGCAACAATCAGTGGATAAAGGCAAGGTTAACACTGTTTTAACTTATAGAAGCATAGAATCATAGATTACTAACACTGCCAAGTCACCACTACCCCATGTCCCTCAGCACCACATCTACAGGTCTCTTAAATCCCTCCAGGGGTGGGGACTCCACCACTGCCCTGGGCAGCCTGGGCCAGTGCTTGACAAGCCTTACGAAAGTTCCCACAGACACAAAGAAAAGGATGAGAGGGAAAAGAGATTAAGAAGGAGGAGTTAAAAAAAAAATTAAAAAAATCTGGCCAAGAGACAGAAAACACACACGAGGAATGAATTTCCAGAGTTACGCAACGGGATCCGTGTTATCAGCTACAGGGGTCAATACGCTGCAGCAACAGGTGCCAAAGATACCACACAAAGATTTCCAAAGGCCCCCAGGAGGACGGGAAAGGAGGGGCAGCCCTGCATCTGGGAGATGCAGCTGCTCCCTGCTCCCAGCAAGTTCAGACCCAAGGGGAGCTGGGAGCTGAGTGCACATCTCCCCAGGTCCCAGTCAGTTGATGGGCGGCATTTTGCCTTGTTGTTCAACACCATTTGGCACCCACACAGTTCCTGCCACTGTTTTTAAACTGTAATTTGGGAAAGAAAGTGCCACCTGGTATGCCAATGACCAGTCTGGAAAGGTGAGCAAGTTGCAGAAAGACAGAAAACAAGCTCCAGGACTGCCTGTGAGGGACTGGAGGGGGAATCAGAACAGAAGGCATGCTGACAGAAACACTCCCGGTTTTGATGGACATCTCCTGGGACCATAAGCAGTGGCCCAGGTCATGGAAGAGAATATTTTCAAGGCAGTAACAGACCAAATACTCTGCAGCAGAGGTCTGGGCTCAGCATGTGCTCCAGTGCAAGTCTGGGAGCCCAAGCTCCACGATGAACAGCAGACATGCTGGGTTCAGTGGCCAACCCCCACTGTCCTTCCCCTCCCTGTGCCTCCAGCTTGCCTTGTAACCCCCTCCTCCTTACACTCTTCCTCCAAGCAGTGACCCCCAGTGCTAAAAATAACCCCCCTGCAGCATTTGGTACAATAGATAAGCCTGGCAAAGCTCTTGTGGGAGACACTGTGGCTTCACATCTGCTTGTTAAAAATATCACATATTATTTAAAAAAAAAAAAAGTTTCTTGTGACTAATTTCAACAGCAAACCATATGGTCTTTTTACTTCTCCTGCACTCATAATACTTAAATGGCTAATTTCCCCTCTTAAACTACCTTCGGCCCACAGAAGGAAACAAAGGAAATCACAGCTATTCAGCTACAAAACATCTTGTTAAAGCACAGCGAAGAGTTATGCAATTAACCCCACAAAAGCTGGAATTTCACAGTTATATCTAACACTTGGAGTTAACAAGAACAGGCTTTAAATTGAGCCTTTTTGTTGTTGTTGTTGTTGTTTCTGTTTGCTGGCACAGCAGTCACAATTAAGGTCAGGTGTCAGACCAGATTTCAGCCATAAATGTCTGTTCCCTTGTTTTTTTGTGAGCTGGAGTCAGCACCTTATTGTGATTTAAATCAGGCACTGGGTGCTTTGGAGAAGATTTCATTAAACTGGAAAACAAAGAATATGATTGCTTTCCCAGCACAAACACCCGCGTATCTACCCATGCATCGTACATACTGCAGCAAGAGCCCTGGATGCTGGTGTGCCATATGTGTGACTGCCATGTTTTATAGCTTCATTTTGGGGCTGTTTTGGGGCAGCTCAGGCCTCGCTGACCCAGCTCCTGCCTGCCAAGGCCTGCCCAGCGCAACTGTGCTCCTCTGCTATCCCATGCCAGAAATGTCCACTATGGACTCAGAGCAAGTCAACGTCCAACAAAGGAGACCATGCTGCCAACTGATACTCAAGGGATGATGCTTTGAGCATTGTCTCATCTTATGCTATGTGGGTCTCAGTGGCTGCCCCCAGAGGTGGCAACTTTGCTGCAAAGCCAAAAGCATTAGTGTTATTTTTCAGTTCTCTTCCATCTATTCCTGTTTCTGGTTAAACAACCCCATGGTCTTCAAGAGTGAGAGCTGCCTGTGGAGCCTCGGGACCCAGATTGTTGGACTAGATCTCCAGAGGTCCCTTCCAAACCCTACCATTCTGTGACCCCTGTGAGAGACAGCAGGATGCTGCACGGGGACACATACCCAGTACACAGCAAATGATGAGCTCTGCTAGAAGAGCAGCAGTTCCATGGAGGAGGACACCAGTGGCACAGCACAATGAACTGCAACATAGAGACGTTCAATGAGACAGAACAATGCTTCTGAACTTGATGGCTTAGGTGAGGGTGCCCATTCACCTGCTGGATTGGAGTGCTCAAACTGGCACTTAGGAGAATAAAACGGGTATTTGGGTACCTAAATGCCTGTCTGAAAATTAAAATTTAGAACTGGGTGCCTTCATTTAGACAATCAGGTTTGAAAATTAGAGTGCGAGATTGCATGCCTGAGTATAATTTAGAGCACGGACTCATTATAGATATTTTTATTGTTTAAGAAAATCCTTCCTGACTGGAAACGAGGCAACGGCCAGGACTGTAACGACTAAAGAAAACTATAATGGTGCTAGGCAATTTTCTTGATAAGATGAGCCACTAGATGACACTTTGCATAATAATATCATGGACTGAACATTTCCATGCTACATTTTAATTTTCTGGCTTGGTAAAGCATATTATGGGCTGGTGCCAGGCAGCCTACAGACCATAAAGCTAACTAGGGCCTTCCTAAAGCACCTGCCTTCCTGATAAGGCAGGTGGCCATTAGCTACATCTCACACATCTAAGTGGGAAAAGGAAAATAAAAGCAGAGAGAAGAAATTAGCAGAAAAAGGATGACCATAGAGAAACAGATGGAGAGGGAGGGAGCTGGGGCCTGGGAACTGGCTAGGGGAAAATATGGTGGGAGAAGAGTGACAAGGTGAGACACTAAGAGATAAGAAAGGGTGAACAAAATAGCAGTGGGGTCTGAAGAGGTAAAAAATGGTGACAAAAGTAAGAATGGGAACAGGAAGAAAAAGCATAGTGGAGTTGGGGAAGACTCAGCACAGCAGAAGAGAGAATGGGAGAGTGTCACTTGGGAGGAATTAGAAGCTAATTATCTACTCATAAATTCATAGCAATATAAATAGCAGTATTTCAGTCAGGAAGAATGCTCCACATGAAGCAGCAGCCTTCAAAGCCAAGAGAGAAGAAAGACCAGCGGAGAGCAGACAACATGACTGTGTGTTTCAAGTTGGTTTCTTATATTTCAAGCAGTTTATTTATGTATCTAGCATTAAATATAAAAACACAGAAGAACACCTTTTGATTGTGCTATGAGGTACAGTTGCCACTCATTAAAGAATTGAATTTAGAAGGAGATGTAGCTCTCTGTACAAATAGAAAATAGCTGATTTAGATTTCTCACATTACACTATCTATCTATTCCTGTTTAAGAAAACAAATACACACATCCACTGGAATTTTCTTGACCATTTATCAGTATATCTCCTTGTGATATGGATCTAAATACTCCAGTTTTTCCTGGGATTTATTTCTTCATGCTCCAGCTGGGAAATGACCACGAATGTAAGCTTCATCATAAAATATCGCAATGTGTAAATTATTTGCACCAGCATAGTTGTGGGGTTTGGTTTTTTTTTTTTTTCTTTGGTTGGGGGTTTGGGTTGGGTTTATTTTTAATTAATTTTCTGAATGACTTGCTAGTTTTTCATGAAAGCAGATAATTCCAGTTAAGTTGGCTGCTGTGAAGTATTTGCATGAAAGTGCATGATAGCTGCACCCAGTGAAACTGCAAGCTTCAAGGGAAGCTTCTGCTCATGCTGTGGGCTAGCAGCCTGTCTGAAACCACAGGTAACGGAGCAGCCTAGCTGATGTTACACCTCCACTGTCACATCCATGCCCTGCAAGTCACTGAAATACCTAAGTCCTGCACATCTTTGATGATTCCACTCCCAACACCTTTGGCCTTGAGGAACCTTTCTCTTCCTTTTCTTACTGCCTTTTGTTGCTACCTTTACCTAACATAAGAGAAGCCTAGTTTAATATTATAACACAAGACAGTGGTCATAAAGGTGCTGTGTAGGTAATGCTTACTGATGACTTCTGACTGGCAAAGAAAGTCAGTCTGAGCTCAAAGAGAATTCTTTAGCCTTCCTCTGCTGCTGAGGTGTCCCATGTTTCTGCTGTGGCTCTTGGGAATATCCTGCTTAGAGACCAGTGCTTCAGAGTCATATAACCATGTCAGAAACCAACTTTAGGAGTGGGGTATGAAGACTCAGAGAATTAGTAAATGTGTAAATCCACAGGATGGTGGGAACGCAGCACCTTACTGTCACTTACAGATGCTAACAGAAAATTACCAGGTGCAAATGGATCTCTAATGATAGCCCACTCCTTCACAGCTAACATATTGTCAGCATTATCTTCACAGAACACTTCCACTTTCCTGTAGGGATACCTACTTCTGTTTTGGAAAAAGAAATCACAGTCACCTGAAATCTAGAACACAGCGACGTCATAGCAACAGAACAAGTTAATCTAATTTAACAATGAGATTGGTCATTTTTTAAAGGTGAAAATCAGTTTACAATTTCCATCTGTCCCCATGGAAGTCAAAATACGTTTTGACTTTCACATCTATGTCTGACAATCATAATCCATAATACAAACAGTAATAAAATTTCCCTGCTCTATGACAAAACGCTACCCAGAAACACAGGCAAGTGTGTATTGGTTCTTTCTCCTTCCTATTCAAATGCAGATATTTAAAGTCAGCTACTCCTGCCCAAATCTGCCACAGACAGGCCCTGTAGCACCTCAATGCATTTTCTCATTAAAGTGTTATTTTAGGCTCCCAGTTGTGGGTTCTTGACTTGGCAAACTGGGAACAAGTTACTGTCATAACACAGCACATTTGGCTTCTTCTCCAAGGGCTGGCATCCCATTTCTGTGCAGGAAGCGAGGAGAGTACCTACACAGCTGATCCCTGAAGCCATTTAGTGGCCTCTCTGAACTGCTACTTGTTTTAGAGCAACTTGAAGTCTTTGCTGAAAAGACACATACAGCCATTCCCAGGGAATGGCGAGTCAAAAGAGTGCTACTGTGCTAGAAAAACAGGTACAGAGCATTTATCCTAGCAAGCACTACTAATCCTTTGCTTCTGTCAGCACTTCGATTTGCACAAAACCAACAAGACCAAGTGGCGAGGTGAAAGACATAACTCAGGCATTTCCCAATCAACTTCAGTGTAGAAAGTGCCAGCAGAAAAATCTTGACATTCCTAAACTGAATGTTTCTTAGAGGACCAAGGCTAACAATTTATATTGATTGCCTCTTGCATTCTGAGGTCCTTGAATGAAGGGCATTTTATAAATGTAAATTTGATGGACTGATACATTTATATTCATGAGAACATAGCTGGAACTAAGCGGGTTAGTGTTAGTTTACACTCCAATTTTGTCAATAATAATCAGGAAAAGGAGGGATTAATGGCTCACCCTTATAATCTAATCATGTCAATGCTATCCACTAACCTGGACAATACGAGAACAAATCTGTTATGTCAGGCTTGCATAAGCAATGATTTTCCAAATCTACATTAACATTTAGAAGATAGCGTGTGGGTTTTGGCACCCATTTTCATCTACCATTTGCTGCAGAAACATTTATGTATAGCAACATGCAAACAATTCAGAGTTCACATCACAGAGGGGATAAACTATGAACGTTAACAAAAGATAGATTAATTTACACAACTGAACCACAGGTGAACAGCAGATACTCATGCTGTAGACAAATATAAAATAAGCACTATGGTAAGCATGGTAACATCCCCCAGCAGCAAAATCCATGCTAAGAGCCTTCCACATTGCACAGCTACGTCGGTGGTCCACTGACAACGCTTGCCACAGGAGCGCTGAAGTACACTATACGTTGATGTTTTATCACTCAGGCTGTCTGACCTGACCTTGTCTGGAGCAAAAGCACCAACACAGTGATAACACAGGCAGCTGCTAGCACCCTGCCTGCCTTACTGGCCAATGCTCACATGGTGGCCCTACCTCTGACTGCCCCAGTGTTGTTACCACTGGCAGCAGGATAACAGCTTTAAACTGGAAGAGGGGAGATTTAGACTAGATATTAGGAAGAAATTCTTTCCTGTGAGGGTGGTGAGACACTGGAACAGGTTGCCCAGGGAAGCTGTGGCTGGCAATGTTCAAGGCCAGGTTGGATGGGGCTTGGAGCAACCTGGTCTGGTGGGAGGTGTCTCTGCCCATGGCAGGGGGGTTGGAACGAGATGAGCTTTGAGGTTCCTTATAACCCAAACCATTCTGTGATTTTATGTTTCTTGAGCAATATTATCCCACTACTCAACCTCCAGACTGTCCATTTTCCTCAGTCCGAGTCTTCATTTACTACTTTTTTTTTTTTTTTTTTTTTTTTTTTTTAAATTGAACTAGCATCTAACCCAACTTCCACTGAAGCTGTTGGGTAGGAGATAGGTCTTTTATCTCTAGCCAGAGATAATGCATTGACCACTGCGGAGAGGAAGTGTGTGTCAAAACCTGACATCTGTCAGAGCCTGTAGCCGTCCACTGTCTGTGTGGGAAAACCCAGTCCAATTTCTGCCCTACTCTGAGGCTGGTGGTGCAAAGGTGGCAGGTGTTGCCTAGAAAGGCAATTAGGAAAGCTAAGGCCTCCTTAGAACTTAACCTTGCAAGCCAGGTCAAGGACAATAGAAAGGGCTTTTTCAAATACATAGCTAATAAAACAAACACTAGAGGCAATATAGGCCCACTGATGAATGAGGGGGGTGCCCTAGAGACAGAGGATATAAAGAAGGCAGAGGTGCTGAATGCCTTCTTTGCCTCTGTCTTTACTCCTGCAGGCTTTCCCCAGGAGCCCCTGATCCCTGTAGCCCCAGAAGAAGTCAGGATAAAGGAGGAGTTTGCCTTGGTAGATGAGGATTGGGTTAGGGATCAGTTGAGCAATCTGGATATCCATAAATCAATGGGACCAGATGGAATGCACCCAAGGGTGCTGAGGGAGCTGGCAGAGGTCATTGCTAGGCCACTCTCCATCATCTTTGGTAAGTCATGGAGAACAGGAGAGGTGCCTGAGGACTGGAGGTTAGCAAATGTCACTCCAATCTATAAGAAGGGCAAGAAGGAGGACCCGGGTAACTATAGACCGGTCAGCCTCACCTCCATCCCTGGAAAGGTGATGGAACAGCTTGTTCTTGGCACGATCTCGAGGCACATCAAGGATGAGGGGGTCATTAAGAGCAGTCAACATGGTTTTACTAAGGGTAAGTCATGTTTGACCAACCTTATTGCCTTCTATGAGGAAATAACTAGGTGGATAGATGATGGTAGAGCGGTAGATGTGGTTTATCTTGACTTCAGTAAAGCATTTGACACTGTCTCCCACAGCATCCTTGTAGATAAGCTGATAAAGTATGGGTTTAGTGATCAGGTAGTGAGGTGGATTATGAACTGGCTGAAGGGAAGAAGCCAGAGAGTTGTGGTTAATGGGACGGAGTCTAGTTGGAGGCCTGTGACTAGTGGAGTCCCTCAGGGGTCTGTACTGGGACCGGTGTTGTTTAATATCTTCATCAATGACTTGGATGAGGGTACAGAATGTATCCTCAGCAAGTTTGCTGATGACACCAAACTAGGAGGAATGGCTGACACACCAGAGGTTTGTGCTGCCATTCAACGAGACCTTGATAGGCTGGAGAGTTGGGCGGGAAAAAACTTAATGAATTTCAACAAGGGCAAGTGTAGAGTTTTGCATCTGGGGAAGAACAACCCCATGTACCAGTACAGGTTGGGAGCTGACCTGCTGGAGAGCAGTGTAGGGGAAAGGGACCTGGGGGTCCTGGTGGACAGCAGGATGACCATGAGCCAGCAATGTGCCCTTGTGGCCAAGAAGGCCAATGGCATCCTGGGGTGTATTAGAAAGGGAGTGGTTAGTAGGTCGAGAGAGGTTCTCCTTCCCCTCTATTCTGCCTTGGTGAGGCCACATCTGGAGTATTGTGTCCAGTTCTGGGCCCCCCAGTTCAAGAAGGACAGGGAACTGCTCGAGAGAGTCCAGCGTAGAGCCACAAAGATGATTAAGGGAGTGGAACATCTCCCTTATGAGGAAAGGCTGAGGGAGCTGGGTCTCTTTAGCTTGGAGAAGAGGAGACTGAGGGGTGACCTCATTAATGTTTATAAATATGTAAAGCGTGAGTGTCACGAGGATGGAGCCAGGCTCTTCTCAGTGACATCCAATGATAGGACAAGGGGCAATGGGTGTAAGCTGGAACATAGGAGGTTCCACATAAATGTGAGGAAGAATTTCTTCACAGTGAGGGTGACAGAACACTGGAACAGGCTGCCCAGAGAGGGTGTGGAGTCTCCTTCTCTGGAGACATTCAAAACCCGCCTGGACATGTTCCTGTGTGACCTGATCTAGGTATTCCTGCTCTGGCAGGGGGGTTGGACTAGATGATCTTTTAAGGTCCCTTCCAATCCCTAACATTCTGTGATTCTGTGATTCTGTGTTTCTGTTTGGATGCTTTTGGTCCCAGTTTTTACACAGGCAGCAGGGATGTGGGCCACAGCCTGCACTGCTGCTGCTCCTTCCACCAGCACATAAACCAGAAAATGGCTGGAGTTAGATCACACCACCCTGGCAACCTAAGGCCTCCAAGAGCCACTGCCATTGCTCAGCTAGACTAGAATTAATGAAACAGTGGGAAATTAATGTTCGTGTATACCTCGGATTGTATTATATTAGTGCAAAAATGGCCCAAGTGACCTCACAGAGCACTCGTGTGATGAGAACACCCTTGTGAAACTACAGCTGTTTTGAACTATTAAACGTTCATAAGCCAGGCATGATTTCCCTGCAAGGCTTCTGCTAAATGAGTGGCTATGGATGGCATTAGCATTCCCAGATGCCCTCCCTCAGCTCAAGCAGCCTGGGGGTAAAAAGGCAGGAAGGCTCTGGGATGCACTTCTGCACCCGAGAACTGCAGCGCAAATCACCCTAATTGTTTGTTAGATGAACAATGATCACTAATTAACATTGTTAAAATGTCATCAATGATCACTAATTAACATTGTTAAAAAATTGTTAACAAAGGAAATTTAACAATATCTTAATTAAGAAGGATTTCTAATTTGTGCCACAGAGCATGTCAGACAAACAAGGCACAACTCTCCCTTTGTTTCTGAGCTCTGCAGCAGGAGAGATTACATGATATGACACAACGCATTCTGCGTTTGCCGTTTATCACTCTACGTCCTCGACACACTTCTGCTGGATAATTACAGCCGGGGCTAATTTTACCTGTGCTATTGTTTGCCCTGTAATTTAAAGAGAACAGGCCATGTTGATGCTATGTGATTTAGTCTGGGGCAGTCAATTGGCTTTTTGCCACATGACCGCTGCTCACACATTACTGCAATGAAGTGCATGCATTGCAAAATAAAATGAACCTTTTCAGTGTTTTCATTTACTTAATTATACAGTATGAAAGTAGCACCTTTCCTTAGGTTTTCTTTTTCTAGCTGTAATTTATCCCCAGCCACTAACCTTTCAGGGCTGTGTTCTACTTCAAAGCCACCATACATTGTTAGAAAAAAAAAAAGTCCCCTCCTATTATCTATTCCTTAATTATTAAAAAGTGTCTACTCTGTTTTCATAAATTATCTATGTATCAGGGATGTCAGCTTATGAGGAGAAAAGACACACAGGCATACATGCACGCAGGCTTGGGGAGGTTACGAACTTAATTATTCCTGATGGAAAAGCAGTAATAAATAAAAAAACTCCTGAAGATATTTGAGACAGTCCTGGAATCAGAGACTGAAAAGATTTTTAGAACATCTGTAGCAAATGATCTTTACAAGCAGCACAGATAAATTGGCACACTTGACTTGGTTACACTGACTGGCAGAATACTCCAAATATCTGACATTGTTCCTGAAGGCAGCGTATTTATTGCATAATCTCAGAGTCTATCTCTAGTAGACTCCAGTTACCAGAGCAGGGGGAACTTGATTTGCCCATTCGTTTTGGTGGAACTGATGTACAAACCCTGCTCATATGGAAACACAGCTGAATGGTTAAGGCTCTGCTTGTTTTCATCTGTAGGAATATAAAGATTCCTGCTTCAGCACAGACTTGCCCATCTGGTCTAGGCTCCAATTCCGTATGTTGTGTTGTGATCACATGCTTGGGGTAATGGATCACCCTTCCTTTTCTCCCTCTACAAGGTGCTTCTGCATGTTTTCACCCTCAATCGCCATCCTTCCAAAGGACTGGGAAAACTGGGATTCACTTTGCGTGGAAATAGCCTTTGGGGCTCCTGCCTTTTCCCCAGACACACCCACCACCACTTCAAAAGTCACCTGATGGGGAGTGAGAGACGTTGTTCTTCCTAAAAAACCACTGCTTGTATTCAGATTGCCCAGGAAGGCCAAAAAAAGTGTTTGATTCCTCGCAGCCCCCCCTGCACTAACCCTGGTGCTCACCTTGGCTGTGTTTAACCCCCAAGGGACATAGGTTGCATGTGCCTAAAGTGTGCTGCTCACACTGGGGGGGGTTTGGGGAGGAGAAGGCACCTTCAGCCCCTTGACGAACACACGCAAACACAAAGATGTCCCTCTCTCTATGCCAGCCAACACTGTCACACATAAAATGCGACAACTCCTTTCCCCAGAACCATTAGAGGTCTTCTCCGGAAAATAACAAAAGTGGGTTCAAATTTCCCCCAGGTGCAAGGGAAATCAAACTTCTGATATTCCCCTTTGCTTTCCTTACAAGTGCCAAATGCTGCATCTGGGGTTTCACCAAAGGTTTCCTGTCCCATGCTTTGTTTTAAAAAAAAAAAAAAAAAAAAAAGAAAGAAGTTAAAATTCTATTCACTGCTATTGTCTTTTTTTTTTTTTTTTTTTTTTAATTCCTTATTTGGTTGGGGAATAAAACCATCAAAAGTAATTATTTTCAAGGTCTTATCTTCCTAAAGTGTTACTGGAAATTCAGTAATACTTGTTTTCTTAGAAATGCCATTGTCTGGCTCCAGTTGCATAGGGACACTTACCTAGTCCCTTCTCTCCATGCTTATTGTACCCACATGAAATGCACAGTCTTAATGCACAAAACTTGTCTGACACTTGTTCTCAGTTAGGTTGTCTATGAAACACCCTGCCCTTTTTAGGCCATTGTTAATGTGGCAGCCCGATGTACTTTTTCTGGAAGGTTCATCTTTTCAGACTTAGTTGACCACGTAAGTACTGAAAGCAATACAAATTGTTGCTTTGACTTCTGAGAAAGTTTTTGAAATTAGACTTTTCCTGTTGCACACTGAATTATTTTTTATAGTTAGCACATCAAATTGAGTTACTTTTTTCAAAACTGTTTTATATTGTTACTGCAATTTCTGTAAGTCACAGGTGAAAAGTAGTGCTGATCTTTAATATGATACCATGTTAACTATATTATCAACAGCACACAACAGTACAGAAGCATTTATGAACATCATTCTGATTTTCCAGAATTCTTCTATAGAAACCTGAGGGTTTACAGCGAAGCATTATTAGCTTTCTGTAATATACCCTTGCTTTTTTTTTATATACAAACCCTAGAATACTAGCTATTTTCAGGATTTTACTGTCCCTTGTATTTTAGTGACCAAAAATACCCCTGAAGTTCATCAGTGCACAAAACAGCAGTCTCTGAGAGTAGACTTTTTAGGTCTGTTCTAAAGTAAAGAACTGATGTACTACATACACATACCTAGCACTATTTTATACACCATCACTAAATCTACACAATAAAAGTTCAGACTCTTTAGGAAATAAGCAAAATAACTTTTTTTTAAAAAAAAAATAAAATAACTACTGTAACTCTCTGTTTTCTCCCCTCAGGTCCAAATAGGGAAAGAGACAGGAAGAACACATGAGATCTGTTTTTCTCCCACACTGTCAACATTTTCAGAAATTTCAAATAATTATGATTTACAGGAAAAGGTGGGTGGGTAAGAGTAGGTTGTGTTCAGCACGACTGGGATTAGCATACAGCACTCCCTCTGCAATACCAAGATGGGCCTTCTTAAGGGAACCCCATAGTAGCAAAGCCAGCATTTACAAACTGTTACTTCAACAGAAAGTAAGGGGAATGTATTTCAACTCCTTTCACCAAACTCCCTAACGCACCCCATACACACTTATAGAAATGTATTGAAAGAAAAGATACTATGAATACAATGGTTAATTATAAGACAAAGAAACTACACAAGAATAAATGTAATGTAATAATAACATACCTGAAAGAAATGTAACACATGCACACATTGCAGGCAGATGGGAACATTCCCATTGAACCTACTGGGAGTTGATGTAGGATGGTAATAAAGGTTTGTCTGGGTCATCATCAGGCACAGGTGGTGTAGGAACAGGAGAGTAGAACAATTTCAGGTGCCACAAGTTAAATTCCACTTGAAACAGGAAAGGCAACACCAGCGGGTCAATGGGCTCTTTAAAAAAGCCCACATGAAATTAATTACTTTGTTTGCTTTTTGTGTTTATACATTTCTTGATGAACTGCAACAGCCTTGGTAATCTTTATCTTCAAGCTTCAGTTCATGTTCAGATCTATTTCTAACACAAAGAGAACTAGCTATATGCCTTCTCTAACAATTTAGAAAGATTTTTAACTGTTGGCTGTCCTTCCACATTTGTATCAAATGTAGCCTTCCCTTCAAGGCTCCCTCTTTGAGCTACACCATCATCATCTTCCTCAGACCTTCCAGAGCTGTGAGTGTGCCCCTTCCACATGGCTTTCCAAACACCATTAATTGTCTTGCTGGTTATCGAGTCCCATGCAGCAAGAATGTTTTCCAAGACATATCAGATGTTGAAACCTCTCCAAAACTCACTCGACTGGTGTCTTGTTTGCCTTGCCCATCACTCCAAGTAATTGCATCCATGTTTGTCATAAACAAAACGTTTTAGAGTTAGCAACTGCTCCTCAGGTTGGTGGTTGCATAACTGGGGTGGTGGCAAAAATGCAACTTGAATGTTTGGGTGCAAGTCACCCATGTAAGATAGATGGATAAGTGTGTTACTGAGGATCACCAAGGCTTGTAATACTGACAATACTGAAAACCACCCATGCCCTTTTATTTGAGAGATAGAGAACACGTGGCCCACGTAGGTCACGTAGGCTTTCAATACTTTTGAGTTTTGTAGGTCGGTGCCAGCACCATCACCCCACAAAATGTAAGCTGGGTTGTGTTTTGCAGCCTGGAGTCCTGGCACTCACTTCTCCCCTGAAGGGATAAAGTTTCTTGGTGGCATGGGTTTTCAAAAGGGCTCTCCTTCAGCTATATTGACCACCTGCTGCTGTGTATAGCAACGCCGTGTAAATTTTTGATGACTCCTGCCAAATAACATCAGAGTATAGTGGGCAAGAGCTCTGATTTTCTTCCTTCAACTGCACTAAGCACATTTTTTGATCAATGGCTTCCTCATATGACCAGTTACCTTCATGGATAAACCACTTGAGTTTTGTGCTGGTTTTTAATGAGTCAGTATTTCAGTTTATTGATCTTATGCTAGATTCAGTCTCTGCTACACACAATCAAGAGCTGATGCAGATTCAACATTTGCCTGTGTTCTTTGCATTTCCATCTTTGTTTCAAAGGGTAATAGCTTTCATGGACTTTTTACTGATATTTTCTGTCAGGGCTGAAACACACATTTTCAATGCCACTGGGCTTTTGGAGATGTATGCTGGAAGACTGTAAAGTAGAAGAAACCTCCTAGACTGCACAAATGCATGATTTGAACAACAGCGGCCCTGCCAAATTCACAGGTAGCTGACAATCCATCTTGCACTGCAGTTTGCAGGGATCAGTCTCTTTTCCCAGGTAACTAGTGATAGTATGAGGGGTAATGGCCTCAAGTTGTGCCAGGGGAGGTTTAGGTTGGATATTAGGAAACATTTCTTCACTGAAAGGGTTGTCAGGCACTGGCACAGGCTGCCCAGGGCAGTGGTGGAGTCCCCATCCCTGGAGGGATTTCAGAGCTGTGTAGATGTGGTGCTGAGGGATGTGGTGTGGTGGTGACTTGGCAGTCCTGGGTTAATGGCTGGACTTGATGATCTTAGAGGTCTCTTCCAACCAAGGCTATTCTGTGATTCTATGACTCTATGTTAGCAAGCTATCCGGTTGCCCTTCCAGAATGATGTTGCTGGCCCAGTGCTGCATGGTTGACTGAGCTCTCACTGAAATCCTGTGGCTGGGTCACAGCCCTGTGTAACTGAACCCTAAAGGAAGCCTTCTCTTAAGTCTTCTCCCAAAACCAAAACCCAAACCTAACCACAAGCTGGTGTGAAGGTGTCCCCTTCTATACTTAATTTACATCCTTTTAAATCAATAAAAACATGATTTCCAAGTGGAAAATGGAAGTGAACCTTTAAAGATGACCACTGCTACTACTAGAAGAAATACCTAAATTCTTATAAACCCACCCAAACTCTTCCAAAAGAACCCTTTTCTGATGATGCAGCATCCTGTCCAGTGGGGACAATATATAGGTGTTGTTTCAAAAAAGCAGCAACATAAAGGCAGAGAAGAAATATGACTAAGGAAAATAATGTCTCCTGCATTTTACATGTTGAAAAGGTTTGACTGTAAATACCACTTTTGACATTCACATTCATCCCAGAGCCACTTTAAAGGCAACCCACAGACTCAACAGGGAGACAGTAAACACTAAATCATAATTACCTCATAAAAGGGGAGCCTGTTTCTCTGAATGCCTGAGATCTGGGTTTGCTTTAGAAAAAAAATATCATAAAACTATTGTGTTCTACCCAGCTTTATTTAAGGCCAATTAGTCCTGGTATTAAAAAGAAAAAGAAAGAAAAACAGAAACAACACCTTCCAAACTTTGCTGTCATTCGTATAGATATGTGAAACCCTGATTCTGTGCTCTCATTAAGGAGCTGTTCATTAGAGGACAGCATGTTCCATGAGAGCTGAGGTCTTACATTAACAGTGAACTACAGAAAATCTCTCCCATTTGGCAGCCCACATTAACATTTCTCCTGCAAAGGGATTTCTTTTTAATGCAATCTAGTGCTGTATGTGTTACTGTACAGAAGAAAAAAAAATATTTTTCAACACAATCTTGACTTGGTTTTAAAATCCCACAGGGTGACACATGACACTGTTCTGAGAGAATAACACCTCTCTGGGTAATCTTTCCAACAGAGCCTGAAAATGAGCAGTCTGTGCCATTAATATGGCCAATGTAATTAGCAGAGCAGTATGACTAATCTTTTTTTTTTTTTAATCAACATTTCCTAAAGCTATTTCTCCAACCAAAGTTACTCTAGCCTGTGGAGCCAGGGAAAGCTAAACTTGAGCGTACCCAAATATGTTGCAGTTTTGAAGCACAGGTAGGGAGATCAAAGGTAACACAGATGCTTGCCTTGGACGTGATTTCTGAATAAAGCACATCATCCAGTTACCAAGAATTAAAAAAAAATGTTTCCAAGTAAAATTAGGGGAAATGAGTCATGCCACAATAACATTTCAAGGCAAGGGAGACCTTTTTTTCTATTAAGAAAAAAAAAATGGAGTTTGAGTTGTGGTTCTTTGTCAGCAGAGAGCCCAAACTCTGCAGGAAGGGTACTTATGTTGTATGTTGGGACTGTGGTTTTTACTAGTTTGGATATAATCACACGATTATCGCATCTCTATTTAGTCTGCTCGTGTGGGAAGGACCCTTCTCTTTGCAGATCAGCATGCAGTCAGAGAGAGTAGTGGCACAGACGTATCACATTGGACTGCAGAAGTCACCAGAGAAGCCTTTGGGAAGGGCTGGGACCTGCAGATGGTGTTTGCCTGGACACAGCTGGCTGTACTGGGAAAGGGAATTGGTGAGGTTGATGATGGCTGTTGGAACATGAAGGGCTGGATGTGGCTGATACTTGCTCTCATCTTCTGGGAGGATGAAGGATTGGCAGTGGCACATCCTGGGATGTTGAAACCACACTGGTTCTCTGCTAAAAAGACAGTCTTGTTTCCTTTTTTTAAAAACATCCAAGCCCCTGTGGATTACACTGACCTTCCACGTGCGGTGTAGTCAATTCAAGCCTGTCAGATCTGTATTCAGATGTACAAAGACACGAATTCCATTTTGAAACGTAGCAAGTGAAAGATAATGAACTCACCTAGATGAATGCAAAAGTCTTGACTCAAAAGTAGATTATCACAGCAAAAGACACAGGTGTTAAGAAAAACCTGGTAAACAGCTCATACATTACCAATAATTATCATCTCTTTTCGCTGGGAGAAGTGATCATAAATATATTCTACACTGCAAATGCCTAGCGCATTGAGGCTAAAGGAGCAACATCATTAGAACTGTACTGATCATTATGTCTTAGCATTGTTCTGCAGGAGTATTATTTCAAGATGTCTGTATTGAACAGTCTTCTAAAAAAGCTAAAGAAAAGGAAACATCAGTGGTTGAAAATGGTTGCATACAAGATATATTAAAAAACGTAAGCTGGATTTGGCACTGGCACAATGACAAGGAACGTTCAGTGTACCATTAAGAGCAAACAGCAATGAAGAAGCCAAGCCCTAGGACCAGTTAAGGGCTGCAGTCTCCTTGTAAAGCAGCAGCAAGTCTGGTGGGTCCAGGGAGGGGTTAGCAGGAGTGAGGTCCAGATGGAGGTCTGATGGACCAATCCCAGATGCAGTGAAGGGAGGCATTTCCACTGAATTGCCACTGGTGGGTGGATTTGGCTCTAATTCTACAACTTTTGATTTGGTATGAAAATACATTTAACCACTCTGCCTGTAAAATTAATGTATTTCCTCTCACATATAACCTTTAGACAAGCTTTGATGAACTTCCTTATATGTGAGCAAAATTTTAGTCTCATGAAGACAGGCTGCACAGCCTTTAATCTCTGATCTTTTGTTATGCAAGATGTTGTTTCTATCAAGTTCTGGATGAGGAGAATAGAAGGAAAACTATCTGTTTTGATCATTGATTACCACAGAATCATAGAATAGTTTGGGACCTTTAAAAGTCACCCAGTCCAACCCCCGCTGCACTGAGCAAGGACATCTCCAACTAGATCAGGTTGCTCAGAGCCCTGTCCAACCTGGCCTTGAATGTTTCCAGGGATGGGGCATCTACCACCTCTCTGGGCAGCCTATTCCAGTGTTTCACCACCCTCATTGTAAAACGTTTCTTCCGTATATCTAGTCTAAAACCATTACCTCTTGTCCTATTGCAACAGGCCCTGCTGAAAAGTCTGTCCCCATCTTTCTTATAAGCCCCCTTTAAGTATTGAGAGGCTGCAACAATGTTGGATGCAACCATCCAAAGTCCTCATTCACAAAACCATCCACCCACCAAATCTGTATCTCTAATTTAGAGAGAAGGATGTTATGGGAGACCATATCAAAGGTCTTACAGAATTACAGATAGAAAACATCCATTATTATGATTATGGCAATTCGTATTCCAGAAGAGTTTCCCAGAAAATAAAGTATTACAATTAGGCTGAAATTAACTTCTCTCTCTTTTGAAAATAATTTTTAAAATTTGGTGTAAAGTTTAATTACCTTAATTCAGCAATGGCACAGTAAAGCAAGTTACATTTAAGCCACACTAAATTTCATATTCCTATTTTTCTTCCTTTATCACTTCTTAAAAGGCTGCAGCCAAGAGGGAAAACTGTTATTGTTCTCCTCAAGAACAATATAAATCTTCATCTGTTAATGTTTTAATGTTTATCAGTTAATTATAGATATTTATCCACATAATCTTTATCAATTAAGCATTCAAAATGCAAAATGTATTAGCATATATTCAAATTATCAAGCGTTAACATGCAAAACTCCCCCTAAAAGATTTTTAATATTTTCATATTTTTAAAATAGTGTATTAGCAAACACCATCAATATCATATTTGCTTACATGATGACATCATGCTGTGATTAAAGTCCTTGATTTGCAACAGCCAATGGACTGCCAGCAGCCTTGGAGCTATTATCCTGGCACTGGAGGCATGCCGGGGGAAGGAAAGTGAGGAGGAGGAAGGGGGAAGAGTGGAGGAAGCATCCACCTATGAGGAAAGAAAAGAATGTCAGCAGATAAAACAAAAAATGCTGTGCAAATACATACTTAGCACCAGAGGAAAAAATAAATGCTTTGCTGTATTCAACCACCATCAGAAGTGTGACTGAACAATGAGTAATAACTTAATGAGCTTAAGGAAAAAGTGACAAACCACTAACAAATAATATTCCTAAGAAATATTCACAGCTAATGTTGACCTGCCCTGGTCACTAAGATGTGGGTGAGAAGAAACCAAGACCGCCTACACTCATATGCATGATACTTCCTTCAGAAGGCCCTGCACAGGAGAAAATGGAATGTAAAGTTAGCTTGTAGGCAGGTACCTGCCTACAGATAGAGCACAGTGTCTGTTAATTTTACCATAAAAACATAAACAACCCCAGATAAAGATCATAAGATCATAATTCAGGGCAAGGGAACTCGGGAGGTCCCTAGTCGAACCACTCGCTCAAGCATGGCCAGCTATGGGATCAGCTTTGTCCAGTCTGGTCTCAAAATCCTCTGAAGATGGAGGCTGCACAGCCTTGGTGAGCAAGTTCTTCCCCTCCTTGGCTATCCTCATGGGAAAAAGGTACTCCCTTAGGATATAAGCTCTTTAGGCTATCGGTGTTTTTTAAGTGCCTGGCATAATGGTGTCCTTGTATATGCCCATGCACCTCTCCTGCCGTTCCTCTTTTGGCATATGCAGCAAATTTGCTGTGCATGCCCAGTCCTCGTTCACTCGCCCCCTTCCCGCCGCAGTGTCACGCTGCAACCTTGTTCTTTTGCCTGATTTTTGAGGACAGCCTGGGGGGAAACATCCACCCCCTCATGGTAATTGATACAGGAGTTGGCTTAAGGGCCTGGAAGTAACAGCTCAGTAATGTTCACTTGGAGGACTCACGTGATGTTGTTATTGATGTTTTAACGATAACAGTGGCTAATTATTTCACTGCTGATCACAGCATAAGTCTCCTGTAAGCCTTATCCATTGAAACTGAGAATCTTAAGAAGCAGAGAAAGATACCGTCCCCACTGGTATATGCCTGCTACCTCTGATAGATTTTCCAGAATTGTGCTTACTTCAAGTTCAAATTATTTCAAGCCATTAAGTTCCACGAGTTGTCTTTTAATGGTAAGTTCTTCCAGAATTAAATTGATTTTCTATCCCATCAGTTCCTAGGGGTCATAATCAGGACAGATAACTGTACCCTAAGCACCGCACAACTTCCGAGAGTTGTCCTCTCTGGAGAGCTGTGCCATCCACACTTTTATTTAGCTTAACTAACGTAAACAGCCATGCTAGAGACCATGCAAAAAGGGCCAGGTACTGAGCAAGTTCACCTTGCTCGCTTGCAAAGCCAGCACCATGCTTTCCTTCATCCAGCAGGGAGACTAACACAAAGAGCATCTTCATTTACTGAGAGAGGACCCATCTGTACTAACCCAGGGTAGAAGAATGACAAGCTGCCACAGTACAACGCACCAGTGTAATTAGCTCACTTGTAGCTGGCCCCTTGATTTAACTAATTGCTGCCGGTGATACCCACTGGCCCCAAGCAGTTCTCCCAGAAGGAAGAAGCCACTGAGGCAGGTCCCCCCACCTGACCCCATGCATCCCAGGCCAGCGGCAGCATCCTGCCCTCCCACTCCTCTGCAGAGCCCCCACATCCCCTCCCAGCCCAGCTGATCCAGCAGGCATCCTTCCCCCACTCCATCTCCATCCCCGGGTGCTGCTGACAGATCAGGCATGCTGCCAGCATCCAAGACACAATTACGGTCACACATGCTGGAAGTTGAGAGAAAACCGTGGGATTTATTTTGGGGGTGGTGTTGGAAGAGAGGCAGGAGAGGGACTGGAAGGCTTTTAAGCAGTCAAGGCCTCTGACAAAACAGGATTGAAAGCTATGCACCATATTTCATATAATTCAAGGCTGGCCTGCATGCGTGTGTTATTAGTTCTCAAAAGCATTGTGTACAGCAATTTCTCCATCCCCAGTGAGCTCTTCAGGCTGGGAGGCCAAAGGAATGGTTGGTACTGAGCCAAAGCAGTTTAGGAATTTCTCCTGAAGGAGGGAGGGAGGGAGAAATGTGGAGCAGAAAGCAAGAAGGGCTCTTCTTTGAGGGCATGACAGCCTCTGCTAATGTTTCCTAAAGTTTCCGGTGTCATCCGCTCCAAACTCTCTCTTTTTGTCCCATTTCAGGGACAAATTAACACTAGGACAAAGTGGTCTGTCTCCCTGGGGTGCAGCTCTCACCCAGCAACAGGACCGCCCGACCGCGGCAGCTGGGGATGCTCTGACAGATTCCTCGGGTCCTCACAAATCAGGAGAAATCCGTTACCACAGCTTTGACAGATGTCTTACACTCATCTCTGGAGCTTAGGAGGGACGTGAGGGAGGAGGAAAAAGAAGGAGGAGAGCTGAAAGCTTTTCAAAGACTATTCAAACAGAGGCTTTTTTTCTTCTTCTTTTTTTTTTTTTTTTTATTTTTAAACAAGGCGAGAAATTAAGGTGGGGAAAATACTTCCAACCAAAATATTTATAAATTTATAGCTTCGCTTTAACCACAGCTTTATTTCTCTGTCTGTCTCACACCATGTTTCCATTATTGTCAGGAGAACGAACCGCATGCATGCCAAATCAGGTCATTCACAAATATAGAACAAACGTCTGTCATTACAGATTTACCACTTTGACTACAGCATATCCCTTCTGCCTATAAAAATCCTGATCCATTAGCAGGGCAAGCTCTCTGCATGTCAGCCCTTTAACACTTCATGCACCTCAACAAGCGGGAGGTACAGCCTTCCTCCAACAGGCCAGCCCATGCATTTGCTCCAAAACAATGGCAGGTTGTGTGGGTGATGCCCATCAGCTCTCCAACAAACCCAAATTTCTTCATGCAAAAATTTCCAGCAGGCTGAACCCTGGGTGAGCTCTGCACAAATTGGGGGTAAGCCCCAAACCCACAGTCACCATGACCCTCCCACCTTCTTTGGAGCTGATGTAAAGTTGCTGATGCATAGAAGGAAACATTAAGAGACTTGCTCAAAGTCCTCTTGGTCCCATTGCAGAACGAAGGAGAGCCCAGGTCTCCAGATTTACAAGGTCTCTGCTTTAGCCTTGGCTGCCTCGAGTGGGCACAAGTCAGCCTAATGCTTAGGTGCTTCCTCACACCCAGTCAGCTTCAAGATGAACTTGCACTGCCTAAATATACTCTCGCCAGCTGCTCTGCCATCATACAGAATTTCAAAATGACCCTAAACCAGCAACATTTGGTGATTTTTAAAAACCCTGACAGTCAGTCAGGAACTGAGTTCATGCTGGACAAAGCAAGCTTTTCATATGGACAACTCAGGGAAGGACAGACTAAGGCTCAGATTTCCAAACTTCTTGCAAACGAAACCTAAGTCTTGCTGAAGTGCCTAAAGACACTTGATGAATAAGGGATTTTTTTTCATATTCATACAGGAAATCTGAAGTGGAGCACATCTTCCAAGATCAAGATTAATGTCCTGATGAATAAATGGCATCTCCTGTCTGGTCACACCAGCTTCTCACAGTGATTTTGGAGCACACAAATGTTCTTTCAACAATTGCCTCAATGAGAGAAAACAAGTAAGGAAATATTAATAAAAAGAGACAATATATTGCTTTGTCCAGAAAATTGGATCTGCATACAAATCTGCGTGGTGGAGACGGTGCTGTGCATTGTACAATGCAGCCAGTCGGAAATCTGATTTTTAACTTGAGAATCTCCATGGATTTATTTGCCATCATGGAGAGCAATTAGGCTTTCTCTGGTGGACAAAGCAGCGCTGTTCGATTGTCACAAACGCTAGTATCCACAGTTCAAACAGCACAGTGGATAAAGCACCTGTTTAAGGCACCACAGTTAAATCTTTGTGGATTTGTAATTTTATTTTAGAGCTTCAAGGGATTTTTCACTTTTAAAAGGAAAAGAAGAAAGCAAGAAGCCCGAGTAAAGTGTGCATTTACTGATGACAATGAAGCTGACAATGTACAAGACTCCAGCTAAAGCTAAGCCTCTCTACAAATCACTTATAATCTAACAGGCAGACGTGCAGAATACAGAAGGGGAAGGGGGTGGGCAGAGAACTCAAGAACTTACTCAAGTTTGTGCCATTTCCTGAGGAAATCACAGGAGAACTGACTCTTTAGCAGGGATTAAAAGGGAAGGAACAGTAGCATGGCAACTAAGGAGGGAGGCAAATATTGCACATGGAGAGAGCGTAACAGAAAAAGCCAGGGGGAAGGCAAATAGCTGTGGTGTTGCTCGGGTAGCAACACCATGTATGGCCATGTGTCACACAGCCTGAAGAAAGCCTCTGGGTTTCTTCCACCTCTTTCCTTCCTGTGTGCCAGGAATTAACAATGTGGCTGCTAGCACGGTTGTCCAGTGGTTCCTCAAGCTCTCCCACCAGCTGATTCATAGCGAGCGACAGGTTTCATGACAGACTGTATTCAGTAGATCCCCCCACCCGGACATGGTAACCTGCATGAACATGGGCCATGAAGCAAGCTTGGCTCTAGATTCAATGCTTAGTGCCAGGGAGAGGACAGGAGGGCAGAAAAGCTGTAGGAATGGGGCCCAGCAGGATGCACTGGCTTTAACTCCCTGATGCTTGCCAGAGGAGAAGGGAACCTGAAATATGAATGCTTTGTAGAAATTAAATAAACCTCCTTAGATACAAAAAGGCCATATAATCAACCCACCAAAGCTGAAGAACTCAAAGGCTGCTCTGCATTCCAGAGGGGAAAAATACAAAGAGAAGGGGAAGAGCGAAGGCCAGAGCCCTCAGCTGCATCTTTGCAAGTCCTGATTTTGTACTTCCATACTAATGCCACTCTTACATGAAAGGCTTCAAAAAGCCACTAGTTTTCAGATTGCTTATCAGTATTTCCAAATAAACAACAAGGCACAGTACACAATACTAATAAGCTGTTTAAGCCAGCAGCAGCGCTGTTAGGCTTATGAACAGAAACAGACACACCACTAAACCAACCAAAGGAGCCCTTCCACCAAGATAAATGGATGCTGCTTAGAGCTGATGATGTGGTTTTAGAGCAGGTCAGGCATGTGGTATCTATGTAGCATCTTGTATTATATGGAAAGAAAATTCTCTTTCACTCAGTTTGCTCCAGCTGAAGAAAAAAATTCTTCTGGATTTTATCACCACGTCATCTTCTGATCCCCAAAGGTGACATTGAATTATCATGATTTCTTTCCAATTCCCAGTGATAACATTCCTCAGAAACACAGCAATGAGCGGTGAAAGTCTAAAGTCTCTTGTTTCACTGGGCACAGATATTTTAGTTAACTTGCAAATACCTCTGCTTATGAACAACCCTCTCAGTCCAGCATAGTCACCCAGTCTTCATTGTGTCCCTCAGTTAATGTCATGATGATGCTTCCCCCATAGCCCAAGGCTTAACTTTGGTGCCTGTGACAGATAGAGAGGGGACAATGCTGGAGGACATATCTGCATAGTACATCCACACCACCTGGCCAGTCTGCCTTGACACTGTCTCTGAAAGGACAGTTTCCAGCTATGGGAGGATGGGTGCTCGGTAACGCAAAATTTTGTGTCGGGGAGCAATGAGATATGTGTTTGGTAGGGACTGGAAAGAAGATCCCTAACTCATTTCAGATGCTAATGACATTCAGCCAGTATTAGCCCAGGTCAGCAATGAACTCCTGACCTGGAGGGAAAAGGCTCTGCCACCCGTTTTCAATCCCCTGAGCTGCTCAATCCCATGATAATGTCATTTCTGAAACAGTGCCAATGGAGCATAAAAGCAGCAGGCAGGACAGAAGGCATCGAATGCTAATAGCCACTCCTTCACTGAAGAGTCTAATCCCTGGCTTTGAAAAGCACTCAGCCCCTGCATGCTAAAAAGAGGTATGCCAGAGAGCTCTACCCCATGTGTGCCAGAGGACGTGGGACAGCAGATGCACATGTACCTGCAAATATACTTTTTCCAAGTGCATGAGGAAACCTCATGTTCCCAGGCTTTCCAAGGCACAATTGAACCAGACCTTTCTTGCCAGGGCACTGCCAAATAAGTGGCTTGTTTGAACTCGACTCAAGCAAGAATTGAAAACACGGGAAAGAAAATAGGAATAAGCGACCGGATGAGGCTCTGCAAGAGAATTCAAGTCTGACAGATTTATGGAAACCTTGTTTCCATATGGATCAGTACCTCTGCCTCCAGAGCTCCAGTGGCAGCAATCAATGAAAACAATGCTAGCTCCGGCGGATGTCTGCACGCTCTAAAAAAAACCCCAACAAACCCATGTATGTATGTTTTTACATAGAGACTAAGTAAATAGAAGTGCAAAACTGGAGTGGCTTCCTTGTTCATTTACCACAGCAGGCATCCCACCCCAGGGGACACGGGACAGCTGCGCTGGTGGGAGGAATCAAAAGAGCGAGTTGATTTATTGAGTTATGAAATGGTGACATACTCTGCATGAAAATGAAAGGAAATGTATCCAGGCAGGCAGCAAGAGCAAGGCAATGGTGGGGGGGGAGCGGAGTGGGGGTGGGAAAAGGCAGCATCATTAGATCTACAGTCATACAGTTACAAAGTCAAATGGATTTACACGGCGAGCGAGGAGAACTCTTGTCTCGCTGCTGAATAAATATCAAATGGACTGTAACCCTATTACACTTAAACACCTGGTAGTGATTGGAGTCATGAAACACACTCCTGCCTCCATAAACCCCTCCCTGTGCATGTGAGTGCGCGTGTGCACATGTATGTCCATCTGCGAGTTATTGGTCTGCAGCAAATAACGGCGATGAGGCTAAATTTGAGTGTGGAACAAATTCCAATGATGTCAGGGGTGTAATACTGAGAATAAAGCTGGAAAGGGTCACAGTGCTCCTCTCCGTCATCCACGCCTGGGGGCACCAACTGCAGCCAAAAATGGGCATGGCCTGTGCTCTTCCTTCCTTTGCCCTTTGCTGAATCTACCATCTGCAAGCTCCAAAGAGGAAGGAAATTTCATTTCTACTGGCTGGACTGCTGACTAAGAAGGAAAATCTGCAACTGAAGCAGAAGATAAAACAAAGAAGGGGTGGAACAGCTTGATTTCCAAGCAGGGAAAAAAAAATCAAGTTTTAGGAAAATGCTTCATCTTTACAGGGAAAAACACTTCCTCCTTCATCTAAATCTTTAATCGTGCCCCCGCTCCCCATCCTTGGCACCTGGCCACATCTTATCCTGTATAAAAGGAAGTGCTGCCTCTTCCAAAAACTCTTCCTCCTCTTGATTAATTCAACAGTGCATCCACAGCTTTCCCTAGAGTTTCTCCACAGGAGCAGCTGAGCTAGGCTCAGAGATAACTGGTACCTCTCCTGCTCTGTATACATGGGAAACTGGACATCCACAGCTGAGTTAGACAGGCAGGCGAACCTGACAATAACCAAAACACAAGGAAGGATGCACCTAAAACAAAGCGTATTAAGTAAGAAGGCACCCAAGCATAAATTTGTTTTGCATAATGCATTTAAGCTGCTACAAAATGCAAACCAAACCAAATGAGCCCCAGAAATTGATACCAATATCTCTGTCCAGTGGTGGAGATGTTAAAACCTGTGACCCATCCCTTGCCCAATACAAAAGCTGAGTGGGACATACTGAACACAGTGCTTCCCTTTAACAAAAGAGCTGGGGTCTAATGACAAGGCCAATGCTGGAGTTGGAGCTGCAGCAGCCAGCCTGCGATCTGCTGATTCCTGTTGGGTAAGTGCTTGACAGGAGATTTTACACACCCCGGCACAGAAGGCAACAGAGGTCCAACAGATGACAGAGTTAGTTTGGGACTTCAGAGAGGCATGATGAACTTCTTGAGACATGGGGCAACCAGCACAAGTCCTCCAGGGTCCCTTTTGCCCTGAGAAAACTGGGAACAGTTGCAATTCTCTTCCTCAAAAGCATATTGTGATGATGATACAACATAAATTGGGATACAGTTATGGTTATGGGAGCCATATGATAGGCAGGCATAAGAGACAGGCAGGCACCCAATATATCTCTGGCTTATATAAATGGATCCCTGAGGGCAGAGAGCATGAATAACTTATGAACTGCCAGTGCATTTGTTCCATGAAGAGAAAATATCATGAGTTTGCCTCACCATAACCTCCAAAGTCAATATTCATGTGCACATAGATAGTCCAGTTCGTAACGGTGAAATTAGCTTGTAGGTGCACATATGACAGTGGAAAAAGTTAAAGTACAGCATCAGGAAAACAGGAAACTTCACCTGTATTTCAAGGGAGAGAAGAAGCTTAGATCCCCTATTACTGCCTAATATGGTGCTGCAAGATGCGGCTTTAGGACTGTTTGTCCTAAAAATGAATCCAGGTAAATGTCTGACAGCATCGTGTGCATATAAACGCAGACACAGAACTGACAGGAAAGGAGGAAGATAATCCATATTTTTGAAGCGTCCCCCTCCCTCTTGTGCACCACTGTATTTTCATGTGGTGGTTTTGCATCCATCTAGGTCAAACATTTGCAAATGGGGAGGACCCTAAGGCTCTAAGATAACCCAAGTGGAACAAAACCATATGAATGCACATGCAAATGCTATGGTAAGTAGCATATGTTTTAGATACTGCTGAGATCATATGTTGATATGAACTAACACAAACTTCTGCTTTTCATCACAGACCGTAGTTGCTACACATAAGTAATCTATATAAAAGTATGGCATGGTTTAGATCTATATGAAACACGTGTCATTTGCACATGGCAAATATTCAAAGAGGGGAAAGGTTAAAGACAGAACATGCATGGAATCACTGCTACAAAATGGTTTTCCCTTTGCAGCAGCCTTGCTCGCTTTCCCCTGGTCTACCAGAGCACATCAGGTTCTGCCACTCACGTACGCGCTCAGTCACTGTTTTAAAAAGTGTATTTACTTATTAATAACTGGCTATACGGAGGCCACATTTCTCCCTGAAGTCTTGGAACGGAAAAGATAGGGGCAAATCACAAAGCAGGGAGTCTCAACCCAATGCTAACTAAGGGAGGGAAGAAATACAGCATCGTTTCCTCACACAAGGCTGAACCCTGCCTGCCTTACTGCGTGCATGTAGTTTAGTGCAGTCACTGGCACTTGCTTGAGCCTAGTGAGTAGGACCTGGGTGATAGACTTCTGCTGCAAGACAGAAAGTAGTGCCTTCAGACATCCTGAATTTTCTTTCTGAAGGACCCCGTACCTGCTTTTGCTGTGAAGCAAGAACAACACTGAATCTCAAAATCCTTAGTGAAACAGCATGTACATCTTCTAGCCGCTTTTAAAGAAAAAAATACAGCAAATAACATATTTGTGCCTACTTACATAATACACAAACCTCTTGGAACTCAGAAAAAGATAAAATAACATGACACCACTGGAATTGAATGAAAGCTCTTTTACTGCTTAGAAGTTAGTAAGAGGTTATATATTCAGTTTTTTTAGCTGAGGTTATGTTACATAAAACCATATTAAAATATTACTTCAAATACTCCTTTTTCATTTAGGAGAGATGGACATAGGCCTTCTGAAGCAATACGCAGAAAAACAGTTTTCCTAAATATCACGCTCAAACTATTCCAACTGCATTTTGCTATCCCCTACTATTCAACCCGTCCAACCTACAAGCAGATAGATAGCATATGTGACAGCATTTCAGACTGCTTTCAAAATCCTTGAAAAAACATGCACAGAATTCTGAGCCTAAGCTGTAACATTTGCTTACTACACCCTGATCAGCTCTTCAAATATAACTTTTTACGCAACGAATGGGCAGGGACAGATCCTCAGACAGCATAAAACAGCACTCTTTTAATGATCTCCAGACATTTTCATTTTGTGGCAGCCCAAAATGGTTCTAGTGGAGGAAAAAGGCCCATGTATTGGGAATTTAAGCCTACTGATAGTAGGGTTTGCTTTTCTTAGTTACCTTTTGCAGGCTCTTTCGAAGCAGTCTGCAGTCCTAGGGATCAACAGACCACAGGCTGAAAACCACATTTCTGTAGACCTGCACCAATTCACAGCAGATTAAAATTCACGTTTTAAAGCTGGCCAATGGCAACCAAATTAAACAACTGAACAGGAAGAGCTCCAGGATGATTGCACAGCCGCCACACAGCGGGCTTCGCCCAGCTCAGGTTTATGTTGGAAAAGTGGAATGCCATTCCATCCCTCTTCTTGCCTGGGGCAATAAAAAGTTCCTGCAAAACTGAAGCTTTAATTTAAAACAAATTTGAGGTGCAGTCGTTTCTGGCTTACGCTAATGCCTACCAGCTCCAACAGAGTTGCAGTGAGTGGCCCAATACAGGTAATGGTCTTAAGTTTATTGCACTTCGTGCTGTGAGGACAGCCTTTGAAGGCATCAGCCAAGCGTGCCGCAGTGCTGAGGCTGCATGAAAACAACTGAAATGACACTGATGTCCGGAGCAAAGCTGGAGATCCTCTCACTGTCCTGAAGCTGCAGAAAAAGCAGCAGCTGCAGTGTTTGCTGATGAGTTAACAGGCAGAACCACAGATATGAGATCCACACTTTCTTATCCCCTCTCCTTCCCCATGCTCAGCCCCTGCTGGCTGAGGTCTCATGTATGACATAACTCACAACTTTTTCCTCTTCCCAGTTTAAGTGGTTCCCCTCTAGTCCTGCCTGGACATCACAGCCAGGTCTAGTTTCACAACATCCGTCTGCCTCTGCCCTGCCTTTCATTGTGGCAGTGGGAATGGAGAGGCTGATCATGGGCTTGGCTTCCCAGTTTCTTGTCCTAACCCTCCTCCTTCCTCCCTTTTGCCTAGCTCTGGCTCCAGCCTAGAATTTGGCCAACTCTGGTTTGGGGCAGCAAAACTCATATTTGCTGACATTCAACTGCTCTTGGGGGATGCATGACCAATCTTCAAGGAGGACTTGAAGGGTCCGAGGGACAACATGAATCGGGAAGAAGCTAGAGCAGGATAAAATGACAAGAGAAAGTGAGCGCAAAAGGGAAAGGTGAAGCACCTTTTGTGGAAAGAGATCACCCTGCAAGACATGTATGGAAAAAACAATTGCTAGAGGGAGTAGAGCAGTGGCTGCCACAGTAGCACTGACACCTTGCCCTACCCAGAGCAAGGTATGATGGGATGGGGAAGGAGACATCTGGCTAGGGAGGAGGCAGAGAGGTGGGAGTGGTGACCTGACAAGGGCGAGAGTGGTTTGTGCATGACGAGCAGCAGTAATAATTCATGGGAAATGATGGCCAGGGAGGAATGGCGCAGGGGGTGGGTCGTGTTTGTGCCAGAGCAAACGGTACATGAGAGGGGGGAAAGCAGAAGGCAGTGTGTGCCAAAGCGTGTGATGGAGGCTGAGCCGCCCCGATGCAGTGATGCTCGTGGGCGAGACCTGCCCCGCCAGGCTCCTAAAAAAGCTGCCAGCCTTTTCAGCCCTATGCAGTGTGGAAGGATTTCCTAAAAATAGCACAGAAGGTGTAGTGGTGACTTGGCAGTGCTGGGTTAATGGTTGGACTTGATGATCTTAAAGGTCTTTTCCAACCAAGGCTGTTCTGTGATTCTGTGAAATTCAGGAGACAGATACCTCGCCATTATTCCAGCATTTTTCACACCCAAGAGGATCTTTAGCTGTGGACCAGCAGTGGCACAGACTCTCGCTTTTATGATTAATCTTTTATACCATCTGCTCTCCCTCCAACTATCCATCATCTTGCTGCCCAAGTGATGATTACTTCAGAGTGCAAATCACCTAACACCATTCTGTCTGATAAATTATATATGAAAGACAGGACGTGGTGAGTAAGACTGAACCTAGTGACATCGGTTGAAGTCTGGGGATCAGTGTGGGTGCTCAGATACCCTAATGCCTGGCACACTTGAAAACAGGCTGATTAGATTAGATGGACAGGCTCCAGTGGAGTTAGTCCAGGTTTACACAGGTGTAAGTGAGATCAGAATTGGCTTTCAGTCTGTGGAAAAACTTCACCGGTTTATGAAAGGAAATTTCAAGCACACGGAACACAGCCTATCCTTAATTAATCATGTGGAAAATACTAAAAATACAGACAAACCAGCAACATTGCAAGTTTCTCTCTACTCTAGTATCATCTCTGAGGTATACACCTGCTTGACAGTTACTGGTGTTAATCACCATTTTATCTGGAGAAAAATAATCTACTTCATTTGTTGGGTTTTTTCCCCCTTACCTGTGTAAATGAAAAAAAAAACCCAACGTGTGAAAGAACAGCTTGAGCTGATCTGCAGGTGGAGGGAACTGCTGACCAGAAGCACTGAAGATGGGCTCCTTGCGTGGCAGTGATGAATGCCAGCCCTTCCTGGCTGTCTGCAGAGGAGATGATGAGTAAAGCCCTGGGCAGCAGACACTGGTTGGAGACAAATACCTGCAGCGTGGACTCCAAAGGCATTGTGGGCTTTTGTCTAGAAGGCAAAGGTGATAACAGGAGATACTCTGCTGTGGTTTTTATCCTCATGCTGTCACCCAATTGCTAAATGCAGAGGTAAAGGATGGAATTGGGGAAAACATGTTGTTTCCCGCCCCCCGCCCCCCATTGGAGGGGGAAATCAGAAACAGGGACTGAACCAGGTTGTTACCATCGCTAATGCCTCTGATTCTGCACCAAGCCACAGGCAATCTTGACAAAGCCTGCCAAGATGTTTCTCCCCTTGCTTTGCGAGTTCTCCATGTGTCAAGGCTAACCTTCATTTTGTTTTAAATACTTTCCGGTCTTTTTTTTTTTTTTTTTTTTTTTCTCCTTTGGAAATAACCTACAGAGCATAAAACCAATTACAGAGGCTGAAAATTATCATTATAACATTCCCCAGAGACATGAAGTAAAGCATGCTCCCCACTGTTGCCACCTGCAGCTGATCCTGGAGGACAGTGGAAGGTCTCACCAAGGGCAGACAGCCCATTACACACCATAGGGATCCAGGCAACAGCTTTTTTCTGCTGACGGTGCGAGGTCACAGCAAGCTTTCACCCAGCTGGGTACAGCTGGCTGGGCTGGTCCCTCTGTCACTATCTGTGTATGGGTGGCTGGGTCAGTTGGTAATTCAGGAGGTTTTCAGAGTCTGTATTGACTCTACTGTCATCAGGCAGTATCTGAGAAAGTAACACACCTTTGCCACCTAACCTACAAACTACAGCTATGTGTCGCAGCCGATTGCAGACCTACTGCCCCATTGGAAACCACAGCTTGTGCACAATGTCATAGCACGTTTTCTTACTGACACTGGCTAGGGGAAGTGACCAGACCTGCCGGATGGTCTGTAAAGTCACATGCTATAAAATAGCTAATCAAACTTGACATCCCTTTCAGGGCTGTGTCTCAGTGTGTGGGTATAACTCATCTGAAGCAGATGTAGGAGAACTGCACCTCTCTCTGTTGCCCTGTCTACTTCCTGGAGGAAACTACACTGTGCAGGAGACAGTCTTTTATCACTCGGGGACAAACACCACCAGAGACTAAGGAGCAGCATTAGATTTCTCCCTTTTCAGTTCTTTGCCTTCTCAAAATTGACTCGCTGTAAATATTAACAAAATGAAAAGCATAAAGACAAAACCTTCACAGTACCTCTTTTGTCTCTAACCCAAAAGCAAAACTCACCTCCACCCATGCAGCTCTCCCACTGGGGAAAGGATGAAATGAAGAGCACATCGCAGCTGTGGCCACCTCATTTAATGCATTAGTGGAATAAGTTGAGATGAATCAGAGCCCTGAGAAGTCCCTAGAAATGCATTCTGGCAGGGAGCAATAGTCACACAGTCACTGTGCCTAAGTACAAGCCACTTTTGGGGGTGAGCAGTGGGAAAAGATGCTTGAAATTAGGCCAATTATTCAAAGCACTATATCCTTCAGAAGTCGAGGGAGAACAAGGGGAGGAAGGACCCAACAGGGCAACAGGGCCTATTTCTGCTTCTCCTGAAATCAAAGAAACATCCCTGGATGCCTGCACTCTGGCATTACACTTCCTCGAGAAGGAAAAGTACACGTTCAGGGATGCACTGACAACAGTGGGAGTCCATTTTACACCACTCCAAGAGAACAAGGGAGGCTTTCTATGTCTAATCACATGGGAGAGATCTGTTCCTACATCCTGAAATGTTTCGAACAGTAGTTGCTTCTAATGGGATATACTCTGGGTACAATTAATATCTTTCATTGTAGCACTTCAGTGGAACCACCCTCAAAGCTTGACTTGTGCCATTTAGAAGAGAGATGTGAATAAGAAACAAAAACAAGATGAGGCTTTCTTCTAACTCTCTTACTACTGCCCTCAGTAAAATGTTGAAACTAAAAACATGTGAACAATATTGCTAGCTGAACATCGGGCTCATATTTTCTTGAATAACTGAAACCAGTATATCTGAAAATATTCAAAATAAGTGAAACATATTTCAAATTTTTCAGTAGATGAAGTTCTCAATCTATTTTCATTTTAAATACCACTCAGATGGTTTTATTTTTCCTACTGAAGAAAAAAATACGGACTTCATTACTTAAGCTTCTGGTATCCAAAACTACCATAGTCAGCTGCTTTGCCAAGAGTTAACTTGCATTGCCAGTGGTTTGGGACCTTAGCCAAAATCACGGATTACACAGAATCACAGAATGTTAGGGATTGGAAGGGACCTCAAAAGATCGTCTAGTCCAATCCCCCTGCCAGAGCAGGAATACCTAGGTCAGGTCACACAGGAACATGTCCAGGCGGGTTTTGAATGTCTCCAGAGAAGGAGACTCCACAACCTCTCTGGGCAGCCTGTTCCAGTGTTCTGTTACCCTCACTGTGAAGAAGTTCTTCTTTACATTTATGCGGAACCTCCTATGTTCCAGCTTGCACCCATTGCCCCTTGTCCTATCATTGGATGTCACTGAGAAGAGCCTGGCTCCATCCTCATGACACTCTCCCTTTACATATTTATAAACATTAATAAGGTTACCCCTCAGTGTCCTCTTCTCCAAGCTAAAGATGACAGTTTTATTCTTCCAGCGACATGAAGCTGTCACGGTGGGCCATTGCCAGGGAAGGAGCCATGATGTCTTGGGTGGTTGGGATCAGCACCAAGCAGAATAAGACAGACAAGTGCTGTCTGCTTCCCCCTCACATGGGAGTCAGTCTCAGGAGTACCAGGTCCTGAATTAGCAGAGACCTCATCTTTCAGTTCATGTTATCTAATGCAAGATCAATGGAGGATAATGTTTGTATTATCTGTGTTTAAATAATGGATAAACCTTCCCTCCTCCTGCTCTGAAAAGCCCTACATATAACCCTGCTCTAGGCAGGCAATGCAGCTGGTCCTTTGTTTGCTTGGCTTCTTCCAGATGGGTTCCCGGTGCCACCTGAGCTGAGTGGGCTCAGGGAACTTTTCATTACTTGCATTTGATTTCAGACACTGGAGGCTTCCCCTTCTCAGCACAGCTTTATTTAAGTGTGTTCATTTTGCATTTGTGTCAGCCCTCAGGATGACCAGGGGATAAAAAGCGTGCTTCTGAAGCTCTGAATTTTCAACTTCACTACCTCAATTACCACTTACCTATTGACCAACTATCAAGGATGCAAGGGAGTACTATTACTCTGGGTGATACAAGTCCATTCAGACAGTAGGTCCTCAGATTTGGATCTCCAAATCTGGCTTGATTCAAATTACTTCCTGCCAGGTTGCAGAAGGACGAACACTGAAGCTGCTATTGTGAAGGGCTGGTAACCCTTTATGACTCCTTTGATCAGGACCAGGACACTCTCCCCTATGCTATAGCTAATTTGGAGGTCCAGGTTAGTAGCATGGTGTTAAGGAAATGCTAGAAACAGTTGAGCGATTCATCATTATTTCATAGAAGTATTGCACTATCAAAGCAAATCATGTGCAAATTTGTAGCTGAAGAAGGAAAAAACGAACTCAAAACAGGCACAAAATCACAGAGAACTGTCATGAAAGTGTTACGGTTGGCCTGCGTAGAATAAATGGAAATGGTGAGGTGGGAAAGCACCAGAAGGAGTGACAGAAGGTTTTGCTGGCACCCAGCTCTGCAGGTCATCAAAATCACAGCACATCCATGTGCAACTTTCTGAGAAGACCCAGGTAGGGAAAACAATGGACTGCCTAAAAAGAGGGACAGCAGTTAAGAGATGAAGATTAAGAACAAGGTTGGAGTTTTAGACACCCAAACACAGAGATGAAAGACTGTGACTAAACCCTCATGACTCACAGGGGTAGCAAAGGATGGAGAGATGAAAGTCCCTATTCACTGTAAGCTCCTGAAGAGTTCAAAAGGCTTGTGAATATGTGAGTAGTGGAGTGTGAGCAAGTATAATCAGTTTGTTTTATAATAAAACCACCTTCCTCTTCTGTAAAGTCCAACTTTGAGCTTTGTTACAATTGCAAGCTGTTTGCTACAGAACAACTAGCACACTTGATGCTAAGGCAACACTCAAGATGAGATAATGTGGTGCATCGGCATCGGATACATTTACAAAACCATTTCTGAATGTTTAGAACTTGCTTAGGCACCTGTGCAGTATAACTCCAACCTCCATCCCTTAGAATTTTTAGGGAAAAGAAACCAACATACATGCAAAAAGCATAAATGGATGTTGCAGTCCTCAAGTGATGTAGAAACCCAAAAGGGAATCCGAGAGGTGTCAACCATGCTGTTGTGTGCCACCCTCATGGTTAGCATGGACCATTTCATGTAATGCTAAGAATACCTTCTGTGTTCAGATCAAGGTGAGGACTTCATAATTTGTTCTTGATTATGCTGGATGGGACTGAGCCATGAACTTCAACATTTTAAGGCTTCAAATTCACTTCTTTACCTTGGGCCATGCATCACTTAAACAAAAACACTTTGATTGCTGCCCTAACAGCTGTGGATTTCTAGTTCTTTTCTTGGGGAAAACACCAGAACATTTTATACTTAACAGTTCATCCCCAAAACACAAATAAAACTCATTTATTTGGTTCAGAAATGTCAGTCAAGAAAAGAGTTATAGACCTGTCTTGTTTTCAAATACGATCTGTATGACAGAGGATTAATCAATAGCCTACCATTCCCAAAGCACATTGCAGAAATCATGTCCAATTTTCTGACTCTCAGACAGAAAAAAAAAATCATACACGGTCAACTTTAATACTGAAATGGCTATACTTATCCCTTCCAAACAAGATTATATTATCAGAAGAACTCAGAGAAGACAGAAATTGAACACCTCTCAAGCAAAGCAGGACAGAAGGGAAATGGAGCAGGAGATGTTACAGCCTTATTCCATCTGCACTCAAGAAAGTGACCTCCTTCCCTAGGACATTGGACGTGTCCCACAGAGACTGTCAACAATAAGGCCTAGACAGAAATCCTCCCCCTTTAATTCCCAGAGCTTCAATTTGCAATGAAGCAAACAACTATTGAATAAATGGTAAGATGGCTCTAGTATAAAGTGCAAACTCAGGTTGTTCCCCCCAACCTGAGGCTGGAAAAAACCCACACATCTGTTCAGAGGGAATTAAAAACTTCAGCTGCCTGTTACAGCTGAAGGCACAGCACCCTGTATTTCTGGCACATGCTGGTACCTACAATCCACCATGCTTGCAGAGGTCAGACACAGTTTGCATCTCTAGCAGCAGTGCTACCACTAAACCAAGAGGCTTATTGAGGAAAATACTTATGGTTTGTCTCCCTGTGAAGAGGTGCTGAGTTAGAATTTTAATGGAGACATTCTCACAAGCGAGACAAAGGTTAGTGGTATATTCAATCATAAATCAAAATTTACCTAGTCTCACCTAAGTGAATGAGCAGGTAGGTTTGATCATCTTTTTATTTACCACTACATGATCAAATTGGTTGAATTTGCCGGTGTCTCACAGGAGAGACATCTTGCTCTAATATTGCAGAACTAAGTACCTACAAAATTGACTTGGAAAAATCAGATGCTTAGGATCCATAAATTCTGAGCATTTATACAAGTCAGCAAGTGCCAAAGCCAAGTTGGAAATTTTTTTCCCCAGGTGATCACTCAAACCCCAACTCTTTAGGCTTTACCTACATGTTTTGGCACACCAATGGGTTCAGATAAAAATAAGTGGAATGATCAGGCTTTTTGTAGTTAAACTTAACTCCAAAAACCCCAATATTATCTCACATCTGCTGTAGGATTGGTCTTGTTACCCCAGATGTCTTTCCAGCACAGGGATGTAGTACAACTACCTAGAATTTTTTAAGAGGTGTCTGATGAGGTTAATGGAAATCCTCTTCAGCAGAAACTGTAGCCAGTTCTTTCTTTTCTTAGCAGACCAGGAAAAGGAGGACAACTTCTCGCCTCAATACAGTACAACTCTTTAGAAAGTCTATGGGAGTTATGAGTGTGCAATAATTACATGGCTGGGGCTTTATAAAGAGAGCAATAACATTAGTAAAACAGCAAGGCTAATTTGCTATTCAGGGATTTTTTTTCCTAAGTCATACTTAATTACTATCCTTTTTTCCTTGCCCACCACCCTTTCCCCCTCCCGCCTTCTCCTCTGAAGAGCTGTGGAATTTCGACACTAAAGGAGAAGCTGATTATGCTGCACACTGGCATCGAGCTGTCCAGGCTACACACAAAAGATCATGAATAGGCAGGCGTGTACTTGCTCTAAATATAGTTCAGACACTACTTAGGCATTTGGAATCAAAGATCTGCTACTAGCAACAAGTCCTCCAAAAGTGTGCGATTTGGCATGCCTGGAGCTGTTAAGTGGATGCAGGCAAAAAACTGCTGAAGTTATGGAGAAAGAATATGAAGGGTGCTAATTGCCATCTGCCAATGCCTCAGAAAAAAAAGTCTTTGCGATAGACTTTCAGCATGGGAAAATGTAATAGCAGCAACAAAGTGTTTATAGGAGAACACATCTAACAAAGCAAGGAGTGCTCAGACTCAAGAGACACCTGGCAGCAAAGGAAAATGCTTCTGTGCTATAAATCAAACACTAATGCTTCTGCTCCAACGTCTATCTGTTACTTTTTATTCTTGAGGACCCATAGTTATAAGGTCCCCTCTCCGAAATATTAATTGGCAAAATAACAACAAAAGGGTTGTTTTCTACGGCACCTTGTGTCGGCATTTCTTCCACAATTTCATTTTCAGTGGACAACCAGATCTGAATACAGTGATGAACAGCAAGATGCTCTACATTCATCATACACCTCAGCCCAGCAATGAACTGGATAGTCTGTATACCTCTCCCTGCTTTCACTCAGTGAAATCTGAATATTTTAAACTGTCTGAAGTATACTCCTGATAACAGCGACTGGCCTTTAAATTAACTGGTAGGAATCCTACCCTCTCCATGCAGGAACTGTTGGGTGCCTCACTTCCCCAGTCACATATGTATGCTGGAGGGTGTAGTAAAGGAAAGAAACCAACTGGGGAATTTTGCCACTTTTCCTCTCAAGAGATTAGAGAGTATCTTGGCTTATTACACGACAAAATGACCCCAGAAATAGAGGACTGTCATCTCAGCTTCTGCCCTTGACCCCCAGAAATGTTTGTGTGGCTTTTTCCTAAATTACCTTCAGCTCCAAAAGTAGAAGGGATTTCCAGGTGAAAACATGCTTATGCTTTTAGCAGAACACACGTAATAATTCCTACGATTTTGGGGCTGTCAGACTGACACATTCATAAGTGTGATCCTTTTTTGACTGACATGCTTAGCAGGCGTTTGTCAGGACAGCCACCTGACAGATGGCCCACTTCTAGCCAGGCACTGTTTTCAGGCAGAAACCCAGAAGCCTTAATCTTTCTGGGACTGGTAACTTGAGAAGTCATACCTGCATTGCATTTAAATATTGCATGGTCATAGCTACATGCATTTGAGCACCTGAAGTCCTCATGATCTCCAGTGCCATCCAGCAAGAAAGCCAACAGCTACCTGCTCTTGACATAGGCTATCCCAGATCCATCTGAAGCCCTGGAGCAGCTGGCCCAACCCCCACCCCTGGAGCAAGCAAAATGACCCCAGAGTAAACCCAGATCTGGCCAACCACAAGAGGGAGACAAGCTCACATGCTTGGCCAACACTAGCCTTCGCTGCGGGGGCGAAGTCTCAGGAGGTCCAGTTGTGAATTTAGTTGATAGCAAATTTGCAACAAGGTGAAGAAAAGTGTGCTCACAGCCTGCTTGCTGCCTCAGTCTCCAGGGGCAGCCAAGCCACATGGGAACTGATCCAAAGGAGACGGAGGACACAAAGATGTTGCCTTCCAAGCTGGACCCAGCTTGGAAGGATTTTTTCTCCATCAAGCTGCAGGGCAGGCTGATTACATTGGAATTATCAGGCAAAGCCGGATTTGTTGCTCTTATCTGATGGCCATCCCAGGTTTTTCTTGACTGAAGGAGCGGGACCCATGGGGCAAAAACTACAACAAAGGCAGGCTGTTGGGACATTCAAGCACCACAGGGATGAGTGTGACATGAAGGCCAAGATAGATAAAATTAGATTAGATAAAACAGGCCGGATCACAGACTGCTAGAGAAAAAAAAAAAAAAAGAGGATTTGAGGCAGGTGTGGGAATACAGCCTAGAAAAAAAAACAAGTTCCAGCCCAGCTATGCTCTATCCACATAGAAAAGTATTCCACAGAGAAGGAAACTGCCTTCCAATTGCCTTAAATGCATGAAGAATGGGCAGGTCACAGCTGAGCCTTTTGAAAATGCTTTAGACAGGCTGAGCTGAAGACAAAGAAATGAAGACAAACCTGAAGTCTGACACCCAAATACTTCCTCCTTTCACATCACCATGTCTTTAATGACTTAAGGAATGGATGCAAACACTACGGCTGCTACACAAAAACCATGTTTACAGCACCTTGATCTCCAGTTCCCTAGGAGGATATAACTGGCTCCCACTATTAATCACCTGGACCCTGAAATTGGGAAATATTTCAGACAGGTTCAAACTTTGTGATCTAAGTCCATGACTCACTATAAGGAAAATTCCCTGTTTTCAAATGTTTTCACCACTGGAAAACAGAAAGGTCTAACAATTGAATCAACATGAAAAGTACCTTTTTCATTCCTAGCAGCAACAAGCCAATTGGATCAACCATTCTACTTCTGATACTAAATTAAGAAAAATGAGGTTTCTTTTAGATAAAGCAGGAAGTAGACAAATATATTAGTGAGGTTGTCAATGTTTAGCCTGTACTCAGGGCTAAACTGTAGCAGTTGTTCTGCCACCTGATGCCCCCTCCCCAGCTGAGAAGCGGAATCAGGGGAAAAAGGGAGAAGCCCCATGGGTTGAAGTAGAAACAGATTTAATGAAATAACAAAACTAATACAATCACCAATATAAAATATACAAGGTTCTACTCAGCCTCATCCTATGATCAGCAGCATGAGCAGAAAGCCAAGAGGGAGGAGCCCCAGGAAGAAGAACTCCACCCTCACTGAGCTCCCTCCTTTTATACTGAGCTTGATGTCAGTGGTGTGGGATACACCTGTGAGTAAGCTTGGGGCAGCTGTCCTGACTGAAACTCCCAGCTGACTTGGGGCTGCTCATGGCCTGCCTGCCATGGCTGGGCTGGGGGCTGTGCCTGGGGAACCAGGACAGAGGTACACCTGGCATTTCATTTGACTTCTCAGTTGCTTTTCTCCTTTCTTTTTGAGAGGCATAGAAATTTTAGGGATGAAGAAAACCAAGCCTCACTTCCAATAACAGAAGTGCTATAGACTACCACCCAGTATCTTCTTAAGGAGCAAAATAACCCATATCTGGTTGCAGCACATCTTCCATGAATATGTACAGACCTGAAAATGAAGATGAAGGTGGTGCGAAGTGGTCATCAGGGGAAAAACTCGTGGTTCTTGATGTCCCTCCAGCTCAGTGAGGGCAAGAGGAAAGACTGGTGGGAGGACAGGAACAGCTCTATCTTGCATATGAAAATGGTACCTGTAGTTGGAGAAACCAGCTTCTAGGAAACACTGCAGCAGTCCTGTATATTTCCTTAAGTGAAGGTCTTACATGTTTTTTTTAAGATTGTGACACAGGGCTTTTCCTAAAGCTGATTCAGATATTGAAGCCTCAGCTCTGGATGAGGTTGCATTTTTACACCTGGCTTGGCAAGCAGGTGTGATCTTTTTTTTTTTTATTGGTCTCATGACACTTAATCAATGCCTTTGTCACCTGCAGATTAAGCTAGCGCAATGCATCAGTAAAAGGCTGTTAAATTCAGTCATCGTTCAGAAACATCTTTTAGCACCTGATACTGACATCAGGCCTCATTTCACACATGGAGTGTATTGTACAGTCATAGTCTGAGTCAAACTCTTGGTTTCTGGTGGTTCCTAGGGTAAAATAGCAGTCCTCTTGTTCAAGGTGACTTGATCTCATCACCTTTTAAAGAGATGGTTGCAAGTCCAGAGCAAAGTAGAGCCCTTGATCCAACAGAGAATGTCCACTTTTACAGATGACCTGTGGTGGGATGGTATGAAATAGTCTGATCATTTTCAAAATATTTACGTAATGCAAATTTTCAAAGACCCTTATTACGCTGAAGGAAGTTAGACTGAAAGAAAGTTAAGGCTGTGTTAGAACTAGAAAAGGGTAAATGAAATGACCCAGGTAATGATAATCCTAACAGCCCAGATAAATAATGGAGAAGCCAATACAGGATTCAATTAATAAGGACTAACAGGAAGATAGTTAAAAATACCAGTCAAGTTCATTAAACAGACCTTGTCTGGCTAACTTAGAATTTTGCTTTGATGAGACTGTAATTTTGGCTTATAAAAGTAGTAGTATCAGTGTAATATAACACACTTCAGCTTCCATGGGACTTAACACCAAACCAATACTTTCATTAGGAATTTAGAACAATGGGAATTATTACAGTTCATTTGAAACGTGAGATAAATATGACTCATGAATGGCAATAAACAGAGAAAACATCAGTGAGCGGGCTTGCTTCCACTGAGACCCAGCTGCAACCCTGCCGCCGCCCTGTTTGACTTTTGCCAGACAGGCAAGACCACCAAAGATGACAACATAACTTACTTGAAAGGCTCGTAGATAGGAGGAAGATTTAGGGAAAGTGATGCACAAATGAAGATGGCAAGTCACTCAGACAGTGTCCTCTGCAAAACTGCATTTAAATATGAGGAAAAAAGCCATCACATGTATTCTCTAGGCATAGAGGATGAAGGCCACATCCCATCTGAATGCCCATATGTGGGTAACTGTGCCGGTAAATCGAGTTGGAGTCAGAGAAAAGGCAAGGGAAAAAGCATTATACAATAAATCTAATTAAAAGATACATGTGGCTCAATCTATTGAGCTTAAAATAGGTGGAGGGGGTGAGAACAGTCAATAGCCAAAAAGAAGTTTAGCAAGGCCAGATCGAAGTCTAGAAGGTGTGGCTAGACACAGTGGCACTGAAAACAAGATCCAGACTTCAGAGGCAAAAAACTATATCCCTGGATTTCTAAAAAATACCTTAGACTCTAGACGGACCATTCTGCAAATTAAAAGAACTAACCAAGGCTTTTGGTCAGCCTAGATTATCACCCAAAACCCCATCTGGCTTTCTAACCTAGGGATGGCCTATTATTGACAACACTGGGCGATTGTTGTAAAGCAAATCAACTGCAGCTGGTCCCATTATTTTACTGCAGGTACCTGAGTGACACTTCTGACTGTACACATGCCCAGGGTTCATGTCACTGTTTTGAAGAGATGCAAAGGAGTACTGATGGCCACTGGGAAGGTGTTATGGGACAAAATAGTGTTCACTTTTGCTGTGGTATGAAGAAGTGCCCAATGAGATGCTGCTCCTACTGAGTCAGACATTGTGTATTTATTCTGCAAGAGCTAATCCGAGCTTATAATTTAAGTAAGACAGATGGGTCAAGAACAGGAGGACAGATAGACTTCCCATCATCACACATGGAAAACAGAACTGCTGGGCAAGGCCAAAGAAAGTCTGTGGTGGACGGAGGAAACCAGCGCAGATTTCTCCAACATTGCAGCACCCATCCCAGCCTCGTGTTTACATTCATCTGCTGCTGCAGGCTGAAGGACCAACCTACTCTCCTGTCTAGCAAGCAAAGGCCTCCCATGAGCGCAGGTCTGGCAGCACATGGTGTGATGCTGACTTGGCAGTGCTGGGTTAATGGTTGGACTTGATGATCTTAGAGGTCTTTTCCAAACAAGGCTGTTCTGTGATTCTGTGATTCCTCCCCTCTCTGGTGCTAACACTTCCTGGTAACATCCCTCAGGTCAGTGACACAGGAGACCGCAAAGCACAAATGGACACTGCTGCTCCACTGCACCTCAGTGCTCTAAGGGTGTTTCCACTGTGCTCCTGAGGCTGGTCTTATTTATGCTGTGCAACTGTGAATCACACAAACACATTTGATCTCCTCCCTCCCACAGTGCACGCTACACGCAAGCTCCTTAAAAGATGTTTGTTAACTCAAGTAGCGTTTTTAGAACTGCGATGTATGGGTGGTGTGTGCTCCTCCAGTACATGAGCTGCTTATCAGTCATTAAATTGGGATGTCTTGATCTTCACCCAGATGGTCCCTTTCAGCAGATAGCATTGTGTTTTAAAACTTTGGATAATTATAGCCCTGTAAATGGAGAGTGCAAGATTTGTTGGCTGCAGCCAGCTCATCTTTCTTCTGTAACAGCCTCATTGTCTACTCATTGCCTTATTCACAATGGGAAGAGATCCACACAAATGGAGACACCCATTTACAGACCCAGCTCCTCAGCTGGGTAAACAGTAGCAGGAGCCTAGCTGATAGTGAGGCCAGGAAGGATTAAAATCTATCATTAAGTTTGACTGATGTTTTTCTTTCCCTTCTTCCCTGGGCACACGAAGCAGGAGAGAATGAACCCAGCATCTATGCTGCTCTGTTAGCTGATTTAAAACATATTTGAAGTCTGTCTACACCAGCCAACAATACCTTTCAGCACTTTGTTGCTTTTTTTTTTTTTTTTTTAAAACAAAACCAATTAACCAGCTTCCTGAGGGAAACGGGCCCATCGTTTCTCTGTTGTCTCCCTCCAGAACACAGTAGTGAAAATGCAGCTTCGAGCAGGACTCGGGCATTTTCACCAGCACATTGCCCGCTCCTCTCAGATTAGCCAGTAGATCAGCTACACTGAGGGGTCCCCAGGGCCTGCCACAGTCCCCACCCTGCTAAGGGGGACTCTGGCAGCCCTGCTGTGCCCAAGAAATGCCACCCTCCTCCCCTGGCCCCTGGGCACCTGCAGCAGCCCCTTGGAGCCACTGCTCCTTGGTGTCAACCCATGTCCTCTGCATCCAGCATAGAGGGACTGCCCGGCTCTGAAGTTTAAAAACTACCTTTGCCAAAAGGAAGATTAATCTCTGAACACGTGGCGTATGTCTTTCAAAGACAGAGTTAATGCATACAAGTCAAAACAGCTGCTATTCAGAGTCTTAGGTGCCCTCCAGCAAGGGAGGTCTGGCACCCTGGGTGTACCCTGGATACAGGGTGCCTGGATTGGCTTAGGGACACCTTGGTTAAGAGTAAATATTTAGCTCAAAGAAAACATTTAAAATCTCAAAAATAAATCACCATGCTCATTGCATTAAAGAAAATCTGAATTCCTGCTTCTTTCAGAGGTTTGATAGGCCAGAAAAAATGGATGTGCTGCTTTGTTATTGCTCTGCAAACCAGATTTCCCATAAGATTCAATGGATGGCTGGAGAACAGGCTGTACTGTAAGAGTCAGGGGGAGAGCAATTTTTCATCAGCCTCCATCTTTATTTACGATTTAACTTGTTTAGGAAAAAGCACCTATCTGTGAAAACATCCACATAAGAGATTTAGCACTCCGCTTGATTATGAGACAAGAAAGCCTGGAGCTCACCTCTGAAACCTTAGCAAAACCACAGGACATCAGAATCAACACAGGTATTTTTAAAGTTTCAATAAAATACAGGAAAACTTTGGAAAAAACCTTCGTTGCCTTCACCATGTTATTTTGTTGTTGTTGTTTTGGAGCATAAATAGAAGGTTTAAAAAGTACATATTTTCCTTCCCCTTGAAGACACTGTGTGAAAAGGTGACTTAATTTAGGAGCTGTCTTATTCAAGAACTTGTAGATAAAGCTATGAGTTAACCACAGTGTTTAAGCAGCAATGAAGCATACTCAGAAATTATGCATTAGGGCTGGGCATGAGAATAGTAACAGTGCTTTCTATTCAAATTTCCTTCAGCAAAACCTTCTCAGAAAAGCTACGCGCAGAAATTAACAATAGGTGGCTTTTATGGCAGCAGTTCAGAGGTTCACCAGAAAGGTAGCAACTTCACAAAGACTTAAGTGTATGAGTAACTCCTCCAGTGAGTCAGTGTCTTGTCACACAATGCACTGTGCTAAATTTAGGCAGGAACTGGGGTACAGGCTTTGGATTTTCAAGGAGTTTCAGAGTGATCCGTTTCTCTTCCTACCACCACCAGAAACAATCACACTGACTATGCCTTCTTGCAAGCATCATACAAACTGCTGAGAGCCAGACTTAAGGGATTGCTCAAACCCATGGGTTCCTGCGTGGCATTTATCTGAGCAGCATCTTGTTGCCTCCCACCGGTGTATTAAGCAACATGACTAACATCAGTCACGTATCTACACCCATCATCTTTTTTCCCTGAGGTGGAAGCACTCATAGGTGAGTGTTTCGTTTCGGACTACGTGTGCCTGTGCATGCACTCACGCTTGTGCCTGGGTATAGCTAACCAGTGCTGCTCATGTTAGGGAGAGAAACCCAAAGAACAAGGAGCAGACTGCAACGTTAGTTGTGATTTCTCAGCTATGTCATAGGATCATAGAATGGTTTGGGTTGGAAGGGACGTCAAAGCTCATCTCGTTCCAACTGCTCTGCCATGGCAGGGACACCTCCCACCAGACCAGGTTGCTCCAAGCCCCATCCAACCTGGCCTGGAACACTGCCAGGGAGGGGGCAGCCATAGTTTCTCTGGACAACCTGTTACAGTAAGGAAGTCACGGACTTCACAGGAGTTTTTGCACGGAGGAAGCCCGTGTGCCTGATTATTACTGTTCTGACTTAAGTGGAGGTGGTTACCACGCTTAAGACTTTGTGATGTTGCAGCCTTGCTTCTGAACTTTGTGACTCGCCACATGTCTAATACTGAAAATAATCACTGTGTTACCTTTCGCATGGTATTGTTTCACAATTACAGTATCTTTAGTACATATGTTATTTCTTTCCACTGATAGAGGAAAAAGGGAAGTTAAGATTTCCCCACTATTGTTCCTGATTAAACTATTTGTTTACATAACGTTGGAAAACTGTAACAAAATCAACTAGAAAAAACAAGCTGTTTCAAATGAAAATATAGATGCTTTCTTCTTAATCTCAGGAATTACATTTAATTTACTAGATTTAAACAAACATGCTTTACCAGGAGCAACACAGTGAATTTTGTTCATGGCATATGTTAAATAAAATGAGATCCCTGTAAGAGAAAAAAAAAATGTTTATCTAAACACAAAGGGGTTTATTATTGTTGCTCAGTCATTTCAAACAGCAATGAGTTTAAACAAACATAGTATTGACATAACTTGCTACTTATAAAATGTTGGAGTTTTCTCTAATAGCCAATTAATAAAATAAAATCCTTGTGTTCGCCTGATCACTCAGTGCTTTCTCAAACATCTTTTTTTTTTTTTCCCACTGATTAGGTTGCTGCAAAACTAATGGAAATATTTTATTACATTTTGAACAGAATAATGCCAGGCTCATAATGTCGGTAATTGAGAGTGGCAACTGATGATATTGGATAGTAGCATGCAATTAAATAACTTTTTAATATATCAGAATTTTAACAATAGTTGCATATATTTTATTTAATCTTATCCTGATTGGTTTGTATTTCTCCTTCAATATGCAAAACAAGCTTTCATTTACTATTGTTTAAAAGTACATTTGCAGGCTGCAAATTCGCTGCCATTCACTGAAATGCACAGCTCATTTCTCACCCATATTTTGGCTTCAGCTTTATTCATTCTAAACCCATACAGCTCTCTCACTCCCTATCTGAAAGCAAACAGAGAGATCTCAAGATACCATCACAGGAAACACCCTGGAATAAAATGAATACTGAGAGAATTTAGCAAACACTTGCTATTCTCCAGCACTAATGAGGCAGAATCTCCTGGAGATTAATAAGTAACAGTCGACTGTCTGGAACACAGAGGGTAGGGGAAGGTGGCGGCAGTGGTGGCTGAGTGGAAGAGGCCAACCACTACTTTACAGAAAAAGTTGACAGCTCCCACCTTAACACCTTTGGGTTTGGCAGGAGAACACTGGTCTGAAGCTCCAGCTGCATCCTCACATCAGTTTGACCTTGGGTTTCATAAATTCAAAACGTTTGAGGAGCTTCAGGGCTTTTTAAAGCCTTTTGCAGTCAAGAGAGCTGCTACATACAGCCAGGCTGACCATTAACTCGGGCAGAGCAGAGCCGGGGGTTCAGTAGATAGGGGGGGAACCACTCTCACATGCAGCTCCTCAGAGCTTCCTGGCTCTGCTGGCTCACCCCTCATACCCCTGGCCTCAGCTGCCCTCCCGTCAGAAGGCCCTCGTAAACAGAGATAAGCAAACTTCAAAAAGTCCACATTCTGTTTGGGTAAGTGCCCAAGAGTTCAGAAACTGGCTTGGAAACGCAGTGAGAATAGGCTGTCCTGGGAGGCGGCCAAACATTCTCCAGCCAGGCTGGGCTATAAACACTTCAAGAATAGCCTTTCTCGTAGTATTTTGGTGGTATTTGTTTCTCATCCTGTCTGACTGGGAAAGTTAAGCATCACCAAAACAAAAGGACTTGGGAATAAATCTGCAGGACTGTTTCTCCTCTGGGCTTGTTCCCCAGCCTTGGGCAAAGGGGGGGCCACTCTCTGCCGGCTTTGCCCACATTGGGTACGTATACCACGCTGGGGGCAGGTGGCAGCTACGTGGTGCTGATCCTGGAGCTAAAGTGACAGCAAACTAAGCCTACTGAAAATAAAAAGGAAGGGGACAGTATATTTTCCTGGTCACATTCCCTATGTCACCAGGACAGGGGCAGGCCTTTGCAAAACTGGGGACAGGAGAGAGGGAGGGGGACCAACCCTGCTCAGCAGCAGTCAGCTATAAATGTGAAACTCCAAACAGAGACTTCGGATGTTAAGTTAAAGTCTCTTCTTGTATGGAAACAAATACGTCTCTGCTTTTAGGAACCGAGATGAGTCATCGCATTCATTCAGCCTGCTGCTGAAACCAGCTCTCCTTTCTGAAGTTCACTCCCTGCTCAATCTAGGGCATCAGCAGTTTACAGCATCTACTCCAGCATGGGCAACGATCCGGATGAGCTTAACCACATCACTCCACCTCAGGGCAAGGCACACCGTGGCCCCTGCCCAAGGCACACGTTTACCATGAGCAGCAGCATGCCAGGGAGGATGCAGCCGTCACCACAAATGAGACCAAGGCAGGACAGTGGAGCGAGCAGAGCAGATGGAGAAAACAACAGCCCTGGACAACAAAGCAAAGGCTTCCAGGAAGAGAGGGGCGTAGGAAACCTGCCTGGTGTGTCTCACACTTGGTTGGTACCCAAGGCTGAGTGAGCCGCTTACAAAGCACAGGCCTGCGATCGCCATGTGGTTTCTCAGAAGCCCAAGGGCTTTGCAACTATCTAGTGAGATGTGAGCATACACAGGGAGAATGTCACTCTTGCACCCCAAAATGGGGGCCTGCTCCCCTTCCTCCCCCTTCTCCCCTTGCACCAGACCTAGGGCTCCTCCAACCCTCTTATCTGCTGATACACTGATGGAAGTGTGGCATCACTGCTGCCTGCCCTCATCCTCCACTCTCAGCAGGAGTGTCACCCCCCAGGTGACACTCGAGTGGTTTCAGGCAGCCAGGCCCCCCATTCTCTGCCAGGAAGCCAGGCAGGTGCTTGGGCCCACAGGGTGCAAGCTGCTCTGGTGATGGCAGCCACCCGTCGCCTCTGCCAGGAGACTCTCCCCTTCAAAACAAGATCTTAATCTTGCCTGCCTCTTCCAAAGAGAGCGCTCGAGCTTACAGACGAGAGGAGCTTGTGGTAAGGTTATTTATAGCTGCAGCAGCTTCCGCGACAGCAAATAGTAACAGTGCAACGTGAAACCGAGCCAAGCAAAAGTATTTTTCATTGAAAAAAATAGATGACAGCTTGTTTATACTATCGTAGGGGCAAAGGCTACGAAAACGAGTGGCGGTGGCAGCAAGTTTTCAAGGGGAATGTCTCGGATCGGGTTGTTGGCCCTTGTTTGGGGCGCCCGCCAGTACTCCACTGCGGCAGGAGTCCAAGCTCTCATCAGCCCCTGAGCAGTGAGCCCCATGGTACATGTGGTATGGTGATTCAGGTCTCTCAGCGTGGACCTGCTACCTCAAAAAGTACCCTCATGAGTCTGCAGGGTGCCCAGAGGGCCTCAGCCCTGGCTCCAGCAAGGACCCACCACAGGCACGCTGTCTGCTGCCTTTTCCTGCAGCCTGTAAGGCTATCTGCACAAAGAAATATCTCTGTTTCAGGTCAAAGGTGTTACCCAACTGCAGGAGACTGCTGCCAGACCTTGGCTGGCCGTCTCTGCACCTCTGCTATCTCCAGGTAACATCTACTGTGCCTGCAGAACCATACCTCCCCTTGTCTTTATCCGCTCCTCCATTAAGCGAGGCTAATTACATTCATCTGCCCCTGCAGTGCTGGGATGCTTTGAGATCTGTGGTTGCAGGGAAGCAGCAAGGGTTATTTCATTACTTATTCATTACTTGATGTAGCAACCTTCTCTTGATTTGAATGTGCAGCCCTCGAAGCTGGCTCACTGGGCCATCTGATGAGGAATATAACAGTTAGCAAGACATTACCATCTCAGCACTGCTCCCCCTTCCCTCCCCCACATGCGTCAAGGCTATGTGAGAGGAAAGCGGGGTTGGGTTGCTCACGTACACATTCGGCTGAATCAAGCATGGACTGCCCCCACGCCTGGCATCACTCACCCACCAGCACCACCACAGCCAGAGAAGGTTCTCTCCCAAGGGAAAGGGAAAGGGAAAGGATCACACCCGAGGCAGACAGGTGCACTGACCTATCTATCTGGTGCCCCTCGTGGTCAACCACCACCCGGCCTGTGCAAAGGTACCGGACTCTCCATCATCCCCAAGTCCCCTGGAGCTCTTGTGAGGCTGAGGTGTGTGTAAGGATCCACCAGGAGGATTTGGTTTCAGCTGGTGTAAGGGAAGGGCAGCATGGCTGCAGGTCTCACAAGGCACCACAGTGCAGCAGATGCTGACGTCAGTGGGGAAGATGTATAACACAGTCTATTGATGCCACGGGACAGGTGTTCCCAAACTCCAGCTTATGGCCTGATGGAGGTCTTCACCATGGACCTTGCGGGATGCTTTAGAGGGCCTGGAGGATTTCAGAAGTGAGGATGTTCCCCCTTGCTCCCACACACAAACTCTCATGAGCGTGGATGCGAACACTGTTCGCAAAATCCCTTCTCATGTTCTCACAGCAAGTCACAGCTCTGACAGCCAGAGGGGAGCTGTGTGTGTGAGATCCAGGGTCCTCCTAAACCAGCGAGCCTCTCAGACTGGCAGGATTTATGGCATGCTCTGTCCACTTCTCTGCCAGTCCCTTTGACTCCCAGTCCAAACAACCAGCCACCTACGAGCAGCCAGGTCAACTCCAGGGCTTCAGCTGGAGTCCAAGGGAAGGCTTGAATCACCAGCTTAGACTCACTGCGTCTTACTTTAAATGCTCTGCCACCACACTTCATTTATGGGAGAGGTGGGAAGGTGATACATGCTGCCTGGAACAAAAAGGGTGAAGGACTGCGAGTCATTCAAAGCCAGTGCACGCTGCAAAAGAAGTTTGAAACCGCCTGACCCCCAACATTTATTATCCATTAGAGTCTTTCATTCATTCCCACTGGGAAAAGCTCCTCTGACATAAAACACTCCTATATTTCGGGTAGACACAAACAAAACAACACCTCACCCTGCCCTGAAATTGCTTTTTTTTTTTTTTCTCTCTTTCCTTTCTGCAATCTTACAAGCCTTTATTTCTGAAGCCAGATTTGCCCTCAAAGCGACTGTACTTTCAGAGCAAGTGAGATGTTGGTTTGAATTATTGACTTGCACCTTTATGAAGCACAGAGGATGAAGAGAGCTGCTGGAAATTTTGTGAACTGAACTCTGTTTGCAGCTCTGCCAGAAAAATACAGTTCAAGTTTCGTTATAAGTGTTCGCAGCCTGAATGAGTCATTATGGGCCAGGGATAATATAAAATAAAACCACAAAGTGATAAACAGTGGAGTAATAGAAGTAACTCTGATGCAGAAGAAACAATATACATCAAGAGTAGGGCCAGCCTAACGAAAGATCCTCCATCAGGGAAATGACCTCTGAGCTGGCCTATAAGCTCTGCACATCTGTGCTCTTCAGAAGTGCAGGAGGGCTCTAGGATCAGCTCCAGCTTCTCAGTTCCCAGGTTAACCCACATCATCTGCCTGGATAAACCACAGAGGGAGACAGGCCAGGCAACTCTGCAGGGATCCTTCTGGCTGCTACACAAGCTGCGGGAGCAGCCATTGAGCAGGGCTGAGTGACAATCGTATTGTTGGTCCCATTGGAATTGCTGTCATATTTAATATTTGTTCCACCTTATAAAGGAATGGAAAAAACCAAATCAACAAGTGAAAATTTGAGGATGGGGAAAAGGGAAAGAGAAAAGTCGGAGCTGCTCAATCAAAATGCTTGGGAGATTTCCAAGTGTTTCCCCTCCAGTTTTGCAGCCAGATACATTTCTTTTGCTATAAATTAATTTGGGATGTGAAACAAAAAGGAATTTCCAATTCAGAGAAGCAATTTTCAACTTAGTTTTGAAATCAGGCATATGGTGATTAAAAAAAACCCCAAACCCCACAACTTTTTCTTTCTCTAGTGTTTTCCTACAATAAGGGGAATTCAGGTGTGTGCTGGGGACAGACTTGATCTTTTCCTATAACCAGGCTGTTTCCCAATGAATTTCCAATGTCAGTGTTTTTCAGGATGTATTGATCCATTGCAGTCTCTTCCCTTGTAGCACCTTGTCCATTCCTCTCTAGCAACATGGGCCAGGTGGGGACTTTCCATGGGCCACCTATGCCGCTCTATACATGAGAAAGCAGAGCCCCTGTGACCAGCGCTGCAGATTGCTGTCAAATCCCTGGAGACTGGCCACTACACAGCTACTTCTCCAGCCTGAGAAGTGGCTGTATTTGCAAAGGCTGCTGTAGAGAGCAGAAGGGAAGAGCTGCCCTTTCTGTGAAATGGTATGGACCATCCTGAGCCCAGGGTAGATGATCGAAGTAAGTCTTACACACAGTTTGGAAGTGGAAAAACAGGAGATTCAAATGTGAAGTCAATATCAAACCATTTACATGCGTGTAGGAAACAAGAAAGGCTGGGAAATCCCTTATCCCTGCCAAAAAAATCATATTATTGCCACGGTAAGAGCATAGAGAGACTTGGTCCTGTGGCAGACACTGACTGCAAAAGCCACCTGAGGAGCAGTGGCTTTTCTTCTACAGACACCTTGCAGGTGGTCCATGCATTAGATCACAGAATCACAGAATCACCTTGGTTGGAAAAGATCTTTAAGATCATGGAGTCCAACCATTAACCTAACACTGATAGTCCTCGACTATAATATATCCCCGAGCACTATGTCAACACAACTCTTAAATACCTCCAGGGATGGGGACTCCACCGCTGCCCTGCGCAGCCCATTCCAATGTCTGACAATCCTTTTGGTGAAGAAATTCTTCCTAATATCCAGCCTAAATCTCCCCTGGCACAACTTGAGGCCATTAACTCTTGTCCTATTGCTTGTTACTTAGTTAAAAAGACACATCCCCACCGCTCTACACCCTCCTTTCAGGTAGCTGTAGAGGGTGATGAGGTCTCCCCTCAGCCTCCTCTTCTGCAGACTAAACAACCCCAGTTCCCTCAGCCACTCCTCATAAGTCTTATGCTCAAGACCCTTCACCAGCTTCGTTGCCTTTTCTGCGCCGCAATTGTCACTGCACTCGACCATGGGGATGTACCATGGTGACCATCCCAGTGGCCCTGCAAGGCTGGCCATTTCCATCCCATGGCACTTCCCCAATCACAGGAGCCAATGCACTAGCAATGTGTCCACCTACAACCTGGCATGCATCACAGAGGGTCGAGAGGCCTTTGTGTAGCCCTGGTCTGTCTTCAGCTGTTATAACCTAGAGCAATATGTGTATGACAGTGTTCACATCAAGTTAAAATAAATAAAAATATCATTTTCACCCTGCCTCGTAGCAGCAACAAACTAACAAGTCCTAACCCCTGAGCTGTGAACATTTTGTTGTTAGCACTACTGGTGATTTATAAGGGATTCAGCAAAATGCTGCTTGTGCTGGGCAGCCTTGATGCAGAAATCCAAGATAAAACACATCAATGTTTCTCCACTACTGCAGGAAGGGGTTGGGGGAAGAGAAGATATTTTTGCATCATGGTGATGTGAAAGACAAATTTCATATGGATTTTCATGCAGACACATAAATCAGTCCATGTTCCCTCTAAAAGTTCATGGTCCTCAGCAAACTTCCCAGTGACCCAGGGCTGAGCTTAGAGGTTGTAAAGAAACCTGAAACCAAGCAAGTTTCAACTAATTTCATATTTTTTCTATGAACATTTTGCTCAGGCCTAACTAGTTTGTTTAGGAGTTTAGGCACGTACAACCATGTCCTTCGGGAGAGAAAAAAAATGCTGAGGAGTCAAATATACCACACAAAGTAATTACAAAAAATTTTTACCTAAATCTAAATTGTTCCCTGCTCTGTGTTCAGTGTATTACTTGCAAAGGTTTCAGTTTGGGTAAGGATTCAGCTTTCATTTTGACACCTGATTTGTATTTGTGATTTCTCGGTGTGCCGGCCTTTGTCACGGCACGGCTCTCTTGCTTTTATTCAGGGAGGCACAATGGCTTCAGACACGTTAGCCAAGCAGTCAGAAGAAAATCTTCTCTCTCCTCATTGCAAAATAAAAGTAAAATTAAAAAATCACCTCACAAGAAGAATTAAAATCTGTTAGATCTTGCAAACATGTTTCTATTCTTTCCCTGGCTGCCCGTGCCCACCTCACCTTTCTGGTCTTGTAATTACAGTGGAAGCACTTTGAAGTTGGAACTGCTTTAAAGGTTTCACTCTGTGGTGCTTTACACACAAAACCACAGCCCATGCCTACAGCTCACAGCCATCCCCAGATCTGACCTTCCAGGGTGGATCACCGTAAGGCTGAAGTCCCAGTGGCAGGTCCATAATGCCAGCACCGATGCCCCCAGCCCACCGGAGGTGCAGCCCTGCCATGCTGCCGGCCCCGCTGCCTACAGGCAGGTTGCTGCCTGCCTGCTGCAGCTGCAGTGCCTTTGGGGAGGTCTGAGGTAAACCTCACAGCCAGAAATTAATGCAGGGCAGGGAGCCACAGCATGTTTGCAGCTCTGGCGTGCCCAATGCTGGGGTTCCAGCTGCCTGCCTCATCCCCAGCCACCTCGGAGCCCCACCACTGAGGAAGCTTGTAATAAAATGCTGAAAGTAGTCTCGTAACTGCAAACTATTTTCTTCCTTTAGCACAGCACAAGACCTTCCCACCAACAGCCCAGACACGCAGCCCTGGCCCCCTCCTCTGCCCCCGAGGTGCACATCAGCTTCCAGCTCTGCAGGGCGCTGAGCAAGGGGTTCGGACAGAGATACGAGGGCAACAGGCAATGCACACCATGTGCTCCTTCACCAGCGGGGACTCACCAGCCCGGGCTGAAGGAGACTTTCCTCCCACCACCATCTCCACCAGGCACCAGGTGAGGATGAGGAGGGAAGTGGCCCATCTCTGCTAAGATGGCACTTTTGCCTGCCAAGCGCGATGACGAGCAGCTTTCCCCACACCTCCGCAAAAGTTGTTTTTGCAGAGGCTGCTTTTCTTAGCCCGGCATTTAAAAGCAGAAGTTATCAGGGCATAAATCATCCCGTGACTTGCTGCAAAGCCTGTGAGAAGAGATAAAGGCAAGACAGTTTGACAAACCGTTAGGAGAGGGAGGAGGAGGGAAGAGGGCAAAGGGGGAGAGCGAAGGAGGGAGCCACAGCGCCGACCCTACTTGGATTATGTCATAGGTCAGCCCAAAGGATGCAAATAAGATTGAAAAGCTGTTTCCAAACTTTCTGAGCCTGGCTATGACTACACATACCCACTCCAGAGCTGGGCATAACAAATATCACACTCACAGAGAGCATTACATCACGCAAAGGGAAAAGCCAGCAGATGAACTCACACCATAAAACCTTGGCTTGGTACCTCGCCAAGCCCAAGCAGACAACTCTGTTATTCTGGAGTTGACAGAGCTCCTCAAGTTGCTGCAGCTTCACCCTTCCACTTCTCCCCACCTTCTCCAGCACAGACCACTCTTCCCTGCTCCCACGCAGTGCTCCCACAGCCCTGCCAGCAGCCGTCCCCAGCACCCAGAGCTGGCTGCACTGTGCAAAACAACCACCCAAACATCTGGCAAATTTTAAAAACATTCGCCTCTCTTTTCCAGCATACTTTCCTCACAGCAGCTCCAGTTGTTTTTTCTAATTTTCCTAATTCATTGACCATTAATGGCTCTGAGTGACAGACCAAATCTAAGCGCAGTGGGTCTGATTCTCATTTACATTAAGGCCCTCGTATATACATTGGGAAGCACTGAGTGTGTTGAAGTGGGTCTAAATTTCACTTACGACACCCAAAATGCTTTTTAAGTCCATGTCTGGTGTCGGTCCACTGAGATTACCAATAGCCAGTGTGGGTGATGCTGGGGGATACCATGACAGGGAAAACAGGAGTGTGGCTCAGATCTTCTGAGTGCAGATGAAATATTTGGAACAGGATGAGCCAAACTGGCCCACTGGGGCCTTTTCCCTCTAATATCTTCATTCTGTCAAAATTATACTTGATCGCGTTTCGTTATTGTTGTTTCTGACTTTCACCTCTGCCTCAGCAATTCCAGCTGGTAGGTCAGATTCCTGTCTCTGATTGCTTTTTGGATAAAAACATGCTCACTGGGGCCTGCTTGGAATCAGTTTGTCTTTTTATTTCCACTAGATGCTCGGCTAACCCCCATAGTTTCCTTGACTTCACACAGGCAGGGTCAACCCACCTTTGCTTTCCTGGCACATGTATTCAAGTACTGATTCCCATGTGCTAAAATAACCCCATTACATTTTTAACAGTCTCCAAGGGGGAGTCATTTACAGGGACTTGAACTGAAAAGTGCACGTTTCGTATCATACTCTTGCGTGTGCACTTGTGCTGATATTAAATCAGCAATGATAGCAGAAAAAAAAAATACTGTCTTGGCTATGGCCCCAGGACATTCCTCGAAGACTGATGATATACATCTGCCTTAACTGTCTGGGTCTGAAATAATTAAAGACCACTCTTCTTTCCCTCCCATGAATTTCATTGAGTATTTGGAAACACTTTTTTATTTAGAAATTTATGCCTGTCTTCTAAGAACGCCATCTCCATTAGACTCATTTCCACCTCCCATAATTACAGCAACTTGACCACCAAGGTATAATGAGTGGCTGAAACACCACTGGCTACTGCACAGTTGCCATTTACACCCACTGGTGCTCTGTTATAAGGTGGGCCAAAAAAGATTTCCCATCTCTAAAAGACTGCATAAAAGCCCCTCTTTAAGGTTACATTGCTGCCTTGCTCTGCCTGTGATCCCAATACTCAGTGATCTGGAGGCTTTCCTGAGTGTATACAGACAGGGCTGCAATGCAAACCCTCCTCCAGTCACAAACTGGCTCAAGGAAAGGAGCACTTGAGTAATCAGCCAGTTAACAAACCAAGCAGTTGATGGGTGAAGTACAGATGCTTAGACCTAGTAGACTTAGAGCTCTTAAGGCAGCAGAGGAAAACAAAACAAAGCAGGAAGTGTTCTAAAGATGGTTTTAGCTAGTTAGCTGGTGTGTGGCAATCGCATGTCATGGTGGCAGGCCCCAGGGAGCCAAAATTATCACCTGTACGTAAGAGAGGCCAAAACCTAGTGGGACCTGCACAGCTCTGCATCTCTTCCGGTGCAAGCTGAGGACAAGCAATGCACTGGCAAAGCGTGTGAGCAGTAGGCTTGGACCCCAGCAGAGGAGAAAGGTTATTCTTGTGGAGATCTTAAAAAAAAAACCCTTTTCTGGTGGGAAACCTGGGAAATGAGTGGTCTCCCTCTGATCTCTTCTCCTCATCTTGCATTTCTTTCCTCCTTCCTTATTCTTCTCTTCACTGGACATTCCTATAGACATCACAGGAGTTTTTCTGACCTCAGTCCCAAAGGCTAGGAAAGAAGGAAGGCTGACCTTCAAGTAGTGACACTGGCTTGGGAACACAGAGATAGACCCCTTCACATATTTAAGACCTTCTATTCTAACTGCAAAATATTACCTCTTCCACAGACAGGTAAATGTAGATTTTAATTTTTTTTCCCCAAGCAATAACCTGAAAAATGGTAATCCCCAACCCATTTTTTATTTTGCCCAAGTTCTGTTTCCTTACTTGTATATGTCAATATTTACAAGCTCTACCACTTCTTGGATTATTTATTTTTCCCTGCCCTATTTCACTCAGTGAAAAATCTCTCCAGCTCAGGACTTGACAGTTTGTTGCTGATATCTATCTTTATTAACTTCACTGCTGCAAATAAACCACCACCACCAACATATAGTCATGAAAAAAACCCAACCCTAAGCAAACAAACTCAGGATGATGCTTAAATCTGGTGGGGGAAAAAAAATTCTCCAAAAATAGCCAGTGGTTTTCAGTGACATATATTTCTGTATGGATGTCACTGCAAGGCACTTCTCCCTCCACTTCATTAGTAGTCAGAAAAGTCAGTGACAATCAGCGGGAGAGCTGCTGTCACCGCACCTGAGGGGATGGCACGGAGGGTTGCTCTCCTCTCCTCGCCGTGCTTTTTTTCTGCTTAGGGGCAGGACAGAAAGGGCTCCGAGCTGCCAGGCTCCCTCTCTCACCCCCAGTGAGCTCTGACACACCGCAGCCTGACAGACAGCGCCAATCTTTCTGCATCACTTTTAAATTTGGCTTTTGAAGGACAACAAACCCCATGCTTTTAAAATGTTCCCAGTAACGTATAATGTGGGATGATGGAAAAGGTTTCTCCCTCTTTGTTAGCTAGACGGGGGCTGAGGCACACCTCCATTCCGCAGCTCACCACCACCAAAGGGCACATCAGGATAATCTGAACTTCCCCAAGGTGTTTTAGCACTTCTTGGGAGTAAATTGTTGCTCTCTAAGCAGAGCTGCCAGGACAACAGTCCGTGCTGGTGGGTCTTATCCTCTTCCTAGCAGCATCCGGCTGCTCGAGCAGAGGATTTGTCAGAGCCTTGCTGCCTTCGCACCAAAATGAATCAGAGCCCACCTCCACATTACATCCGCTGCTCAAAATGTGGGGGCAGAGACATCTTTAATCAATCTGGCTAGATCAAGCTCATCCATTTACATTTTCTCTGTCCTGTGTTTTCAGAGTCGGAGCATAAGCAGGGCAGCCTGGCATGCATGGAGCCCTTTAGGCTGGCTCTTTTCATCTCTCTGTCCAGGCTCTACAGAGCAATCTAAAAATAAACACAGGCTCTAGCCCTGATAGTGACAAAGATAACCTCCCCGCTGTGAACCACCTCCCAGCTGTGCAGGGCTGGGTGCGGGGAGATAGTTTCGGTCCATGAAACTCTCTCACAACCTCCTCAAGACCCGGTGGGTCACACTGCAGCGACCAGCCAAGCCCATAGTGCCACCAAAGGCTGCACATCATGAAAGAGCAGCTTCAAACTGTTCAGCTGTCTTAGAATCATAAAATAGCCTCAGATGGACAAGACCTCTACGATCATCAAGTCCAACCATTAACCCAGCACTGCCAAGTCACCACTACCCCATGTCCCTCAGCACCACATCTACATGGCTCTTAAATCCCTGCAGGGATGGGGACTCCACCACTGCCCTGGGCAGCCTGTGCCGATGCTTGACAACCCTTTCAGTGAAGAAAGGTTTCCTAATATCCAATCTAAACCTCCCTTGGCACAACTTGAGGCCATTACCCCTCATCCTATCACTGTTACTGGGGAGAAGAGAACAACACCCCCCCCTCACTACCCCCTCCTTTCAGGGAGCTGTAGAGGGCAATGAGGTCTCCCCTCAGCCTCCTCTTCTCCAGACTGAACACCCCCAGTTCCCTCAGCCACTCCCCATCACACTTGTGCTCCAGACCCTTCCCCAGCTCCACTGCCCTTGATATGAACAGAGCTCCAAGACTTTTCTCGCCCCAATAGGAGCGATCCCCAGATGGCCAGCAGGCTGGGATGCTGTGAAATGCCCACAGAAACAGCACGGTGGTTCTCTCCTGTGGCTTGCTAGACAGCCTCAGCGGTGTGAAAGCAGGCAGTTATTTCTAAGTGTGGGCACATCTGAGAAAGGGTTCAATGAGACCAGCTGGCATCACATTAAGCCTTAGCCGGGCTGCAGCCCTACTACAGAGATGGAAGAGCTGGCACCAGTGATTCACTGCTCTGCTCACAAGCCATCTCATTGGATGCTACTTTTGCTACCCTTAGCTTTTAGAGAACTGCGCTCTTTCATATTTTCTTCCCCCCCCAGCATGTACCTATGCTTATTCAAAAGCAGCCATGTGCCTGGGTAGAAAAAACTTTTCTGTGACCTCCTGCTTTATACCTTCTCAGCAGTGCTGTCTGCACTGGGAGGACAGAAAGCCAAAGGGCCTGGCTTGCACCCCTGCAGCACAGGCTCACACAGGCTGACAGGTCATAGCACAACGTCTATGTTTCCAGTTTGGCAGACATTCACTCCAAAGGGGTTTCCAAATTTCCTCTCTAGCCTCCTGTGACAGCCTTGGATTAATTTTGTCTGGAGCTGAAGATTTATTGCCTTTGAGTCACTGTGGTTCACTTATTTGCTCTACATCTTGAATCCAAAGTTCAGGTGACATTTAGATATCACCCTCCTTATCGATTCCCTGTGAGAATACCCTGGTGAGACCCCATTTCTTCCTGCTGACTGCCCATTGCCTCTTATCTCCTTGACGTTCTCTTTCAGCTGCAACAACCCTACCAGGAAGCCCTTTTGGAAGGATGACTGCACTAGCATTGGGGCTTGAGGAGGTTAACAGTACAACTGGTGAGATTCACAGCACTCCTGATTCTTCCTCTGAGCATTTCATATGTGCTAAAGCCAAAATACTGAAACAAGAACTTCCAAGTTGTATTTTTTTATGAGATCAGCTCAATACCCAGAGGTCTGACTCTGCCCCGGTGGCTTTAGCTCTTGGTTTACAGCCAACATTTAGACAAATCCATTTCCCAGTTCCCATTGGGATGCAGCTGAAATCCCATCAGCGTGGTCCACCCTGGGAGCGGGCTGCATCTCTGCACCCTGGGACCTGGCGCCAGCCCAGATGGCAGGAGCGCTGTGAGAGAGGCCACTCTCACGCAGTTCTCATCACTTCGGGCAGAGGTTATATTCGCGGGATTTGGCATCTTCGGACCCGAGCCTAGGCAATTCAACTCAGACTTAAATCTGTTGCCTCAACCCAATTTGGATCGAATTGTAAATGGCTCTGGAGAGCGTGGGAGATTTCATCCTTTCTGCCTGGGAAAAGCTGCTCCAAATGCTGCGTTGTCAGGTAGCTCCCATGTTTGTTTATTTGCCTGCTCGCCTTCTCAGTCCCTTTCTGATTAATAGTTACTAATTAATAGTTCTGTCTGGTTTCAGTGACAGGTCCTTCCCACCAGCAGCACTGCATGGGGACATCCGTAAGTTGCTCAGCAGGATGTGTAATCACAGGAGGAGGAGGAAAGGCAATGACCTAAAGCTCTGCCCCCTTTGAGGCCGCCAAAGACGCTGCGGAGGAATTTCCCACTGAGCTGGGAAGTGCCCCCACGCTTTGGGGAAGTATTGGTGTTGAGTCAGAGCTGCGCAGAGCAGAGCAGCTGTGTGCTCCGCATCACGCCGTGTGTGTGAGCCTGTGTCTGCCCAAGGTCAGTGCTGCTCACAGCCGTGCATGCTCATGTCGCTCACACATGCTCGCAGTGCCCGAGGACACAATGGGTTGTGGTAATTTATTATTTTAAATGAAGGGTTTATTTCAGGAGCTCAGTGTTTTATTTCCCATCCTTTATGACTCATTAAGTCAGGTGAGCCACCTCTATTATTTACTTATACTTCTATATTTCAAGGGCAGGTCCTAAATTGATATTTGTATCAGCTGAGCACCTTGTGAGGCCAAGCTCCCTCATTTATCTGCTTGCTTAGCTCAGGATTTATCTTGTGTTTATACCCATGCTGTACGAGTATCTCCTCGATGGTTAGACTAGCAGGGTTTGGACAATTTGCTGCACAACCAGCATCTAGCTCCCATGTTCTGTGCTAGTCAGTAACTATTGGTACAGTAGCAGAAAAGAAAACAACTTCCGCATGTTTTGGTTAGCATTTTTGTACGAAAACACAACTGGAGAAGAAAAAATCATAAGAAACTTGTGAAAGTCGGGGAGTGGAAGTGTTGCCATGTGTCTCTTTGTCAAAAAGAGACATTGCCCATGCACAGAAAAGCTGAGAGAACAGAGAAAACTACTGAGAAGCATTTTTTTTAAATTCTAAAATGATGACCAAAAAAGACCATCTAACCCCCACTTCATCTTTCACATTTCCTTCCCATAAAACCATCTGAGAGGAAAAGGGGGGTTTCAGAGATGATATCCCCTGCCACCCTCCCCTTCGCCAAGCACTTAATCAGAGATTTACAAACCAGTGAATCAAAGGAGACTGTGAAATTCCAGCCAGAGAAGCGAACGAGATTAAGTGGATTAGTCTACTGTACAGGAATCCGAGGAATGCAGCCTGCATGTGCTTTTGTTGTGGATTACTCAGCAGCAACATTATGCTTTTACATCTCCCAGAAACATATGGGCATGTGCACTTGTGCAAACCAACAAGAAATAGCAGTCCCTGACACGCTGCTCCGCTGAACTGGCTGTGCTGATTTCAGCAGCTACGGCGTTTTCCAGGGAAAGGAGGAGAGCATCCCAACATTTTGCTGTATTGGTTGAAAACAAAGCAGCAAACAAGCAGACACATCCGTTTAGTTAACAGGCAAAGCCACCTCCCTTTAACCCTTAGCCATCCACCTGTTAACGCTCCAATGAAATCCCTCAGTTCACACACTGCAAAAACTTTAACAGTCCTGATCAAAACTTAAAATCTCAGACCCAATAATGGGTTTGGGGTTTTAATCGGCTGCAAAATTATACTTTAATACATAGTGTGCACAGACTGTCAAAAGGAGGTGGGCAGAAATGCGGGGAAGAAGCAGTAAGTGATGGATAAATGAACAAACTATTACTAGCCAGAGTTAACAGTTTGTATTAGCAGTCAGTAATAAATAATTAATATAGCCCTAGGAGATATAAAGCCACTGACACAGTATCTCGCATTCAGCTCTAAATGGAACTTGAGATAACCTACTTTGAACAGTAATGTGTTCACAGTATGTGGGAATTAACTGCTCAATGTAATAAGTACTATTGAATTCCTCATCTCTGTACAGATAAAGGGCAACTGCCACCAAAAAACACAGTAATAACAGTAACTGAATGATTAAAAAAAAAGGAAACAAACCTGCTTTTCATTACATCCTTAAAATGTTATATGTTAAAATAATCTTAAAAGGGCTTAAAAAACAGCAATTAAATCTTTCCATTTCTGTTTTCCAAGATTGCAGCTGAGAAAACGAGAGAGGCCTAAGTGCCATAGCGTGCTAGCCTTGCTAATAACTCTCTGTGAAAAATCTCATTAATTCAGTCTGGCTCTTCAGATCAGCCGCTAAGACCTTGTATTGTCAGTCATCCTCTGGCCTTTTCAGGATTTCCATAGCCTAACTAGCCGAGTCTCCATGGAAACCATGCAGTCATGCTTTGCACATCCCTAGAACTTTTTGTTCCTGACAAAGCTTGAAAAATCACATGCAGCACGGAGAGTTTAACACAGTGAACTAAACCCTGACCCGCACTTATAAATGATAAACTCCAAGCATACCAGCTTTATTATAAATTATTTCCTTACAAGATACTTAGCCAAGCCAACAAAATGCTGAACCAGACAACATAGGAGGAACGCAGCTCCAGAGAGAGGAAACAAACAAACCAAAGTGGGACACAGTTTTGGGCTAGTTCTGCCTCCTCTGAAAGCACTGCAAGCACATAGGTACAGAAACGAGCAGGAGGAGTGCTTTAAAGTTGCCATCCCAGTCAGCATGGGTTTATAAAAGGCAGGTCCTGCTTGACAAACCTGATCTCCTTCTGTGACAGGGTGACATGCTTATTTGATGAGGGAAAGGCTGTGGATGCCATTTACCTTGACTTTAGTAAGGCCTTTGACACTGTTTCCCACAGCATTCTCTTGGTGAAATTGGCTGCTCGTGGGCATACGCTTTGCTGGGTAAAAATCTGGTTGGGTGGCCGGGCCCAAAGAGTTGTGGTGAACAGAGTTAAATCCAGTTGGCTGCTGGTCATGAGTGGTGTCCCCAGGGCTCGGTATGGGGGCCACTCCTGTTTAACATCTTTATCAATGATGTGGATGAGGGGATTGAGTGCACCTTCAGTCAGTTTGCAGATGACACCAAGCTGGGTGGAAGTGTTGATCTGCCCAAGGGTAGGGAGTCTCTGGGACAGGCTGGATCCATGGGCTGAGGCCAATTGTATGAGGTTCAGTAAGGCCAAATGCCAGGTTCTGCACTTCGACCACGACAGCCCCCAGCAGTGCTACAGGCTTGGGGAGGAGTGGCTGGAAAGCTGCCTGGCAGAGAGGGACCTGGGGGTGTTGATTGACAGCCAGCTGAACATGAGCCAGCAGTGTGCCCAGGTGGCCACGAAGGCCAACAGCATCCTGGCCTGTATCAGAAATGGTGTGACCAGCAGGGGCAGGGATGTGATCTTACCCCTGTACTTGGCACTGGTGAGGCCGCACCTCAAATACTGTGTTCAGTTTTGGGCCCCTCACTACAAAAAGGACATTGAAATACTTGAGCATGTCTAAAGAAGGGCAACGGAGCTGGGGAAGGGTCTGGAGCACAAGTGTGATGGGGAGCGGCTGAGGGAACTGGGGGTGTTCAGTCTGGAGAAGAGGAGGCTGAGGGGAGACCTCATTGCTCTCTCCAGTTCCCTGAAAGGAGGGGATAGCGAGATGGGGATGAGTCTCTTTAACCAAGAAACAAGTGATAGGACAAGGGGTAATGGCCTCAAGCTGTACACGGGGAGGTTTAGACTGGATCTTAGGAAGAATTTCTTCACAGAATGGGCTGTCAGGCATTGGAACGGGCTGCCCAGGGCAGTGGTGGAGTCCCCGTTCCTGGAGGTGTTTAAGAGTCGAGTTGACACAGTGCTCAGGGATATGGTGTATTTGAGGACTGTCAGTGTTAGGTTGATGGTTGGAGCAGATGATCTTCAAGGTGTTTTCCCACCTAGGTAATTCTGTGATTTCCTGAAAATGGCATTCCTTCAGCCCTAAGAAGTCAGCTCTCTCGTGACTGTGCATCACGATGGTACTGATTCACTTGCCTGGCTGCATATCCCAGCCCGCAGGAGATGGGCCTCCAGCCCACAGGAGAGGCTGCATGATGTCCCCAGGACCCTCTCTGCACCTGGGCTATCCCTGGCCAAGCACTGCCCACCCCTCCAGCCCAGGAGTAGGTGTTTGGGTCCATATAGCAAAACGTTTACCAGAGGTGGTAGCACTACTGCCCTCACAATGACATTTCTCCAGCTTGCACTGGGACACAGCAAGCTCAGAGTGTGCACACGTCTGATGGGGGTAAGAGATTGGTGACCCACTCAGCAGCCTGGCTCCCTTCACCCCAAGCCTGGACGCTCCCTACTGGACTCTGCCAGGATGACCCTCCTCATCCCTACTGAGGCGTGGAGGGACTACTCACACCAACAGCATCGCTGCCCAATATAAAGTACTGACCATAGAAAGCAGGGCAGTGACAAGCAGCCCGTTACTGCCCCCAGAAGCACGTCCATGAAAGCGTCAGCGCAGGGCCAGAGCCTGGCTGCCACTGGTTCCTTGGCACTGTAAGAGCCACAAGGCATTTTTCTTCTCTCCTCCCAAGCAGTGCTGCCAGTTCGTGCTTGGGGAAGCAGCTGCATAAAGATGCTCTACATGGGAAGGCCAGTAGGAATCAGAAAGGTCATATGCAGAGAAGGAGTCACTGCAGGCCAAACTCACTTCGTCACAGTAAATTCTCAGTGCTGGTACAGATGAGCATCTGCCCGCTCAGCACAGTGTCTGGGTTTGTGAGAAGTGACTCATAGCTGAGGGTCATGCTGTGATCTGGGAGGACTGCCAGGGGAGGGAGAGAGCCACGCTCAGCCTGATCCACAGTGAGCTCATTCCTTACGTGGGGCGGAAGATGCAATCCACTCCAAAAGGATCAGAGAGCCCTGAGTGGGCTGAACCAGTCACTTGGGAGCTGGCAGCCACACACTTCCACCCCCGAGCTGCAAATAATGAGTTTAGGATTAGGAAGTCAGCCTCACATGGGATGGCTCAGGAGGTGTTTGGCACACAGAGTCCCTCCCTGGTGGAATGCAGGAGGTCAGAGCAGGCATTATTTCCATGGGGTTCCCCCAGTGCATCACTGCAACGGATGGAAATAATTTCCCCACCTTCTCACTCCCCAGTGAGGAGCAGTGCAGAGTCAGCAGGAAGCCTTGTATCTTCAAGGTCTTTCAGAGGATAACCACAGGCATTGGAGCCATCACAGTGTGGGACACACAGGCCTAATAGATGTTGCCTGAGCTGGCCAGGACCCTCTGGGCCTGGCCCTGTCCAAGCTAGCAGCATCACCCTGCCACTGCTGTTCTTTGGCAAGTGGCACATGCTGGTGCCCTCTCTCAAAGCCATTCACCACCAATGCCAACCATCTGTTTCACTCACCACCCAAGCAGCTGTCACTTGGCTGCAAAGCGCGCAAGCAGCTAGGCTACCTGAATGGTGGAAACCACAGGTCCTCACCCTCAGGTGGACATCCAGTCCCCCTTCCCCGCTGAAGATCTTGCTGTGCCCTGCACGCTATGTGCAAGGCCAGAGGAAGGAGATGGCGTTGCGCTGGAGCAGGAGCCCAAGCAGAATTACAGCCACCACTTGCAACAGCTTCAGTTTATTCATTTGCCCACAAGGACTGAGAGGACCAGACCTCAAGGGACATCCCTCAGAGACAATTTTGTGCAAAAGCCTTGATTGCTGCTTACTGTGCTGTGAAATTGTACATATGTTGGATTAAAGGCAATAAAACATCTTCTTTGCATCTCTTACTCTGATGTCTTATTTTCTTCAGCTTTGCCTCTCTTGCAGCCAGGGCCAATAGCCTCTGGCAGCCCAGAAGCCATGGGAGCCTGAAGCACTGTCTTGAAGGCCCGCCCCAGAAATTATAACAGCTCCCTACCTGCTGAATACAACATGAAATACAGCCCTCCCCGAAAGGGCAGAATTACTAAAATACAACAAGACAACAATGTGTCTTCAAAACTCAGGAAGGTGTGGAGAGAGCTAGAGAGCAGGATTTGTTGCCATAATTGTCAAGGTGAAACAGGTCCCCCTGAAGGAGTGCTAGTCTCTTACCAGCCATGTTTGGCTCCTCTCCCTCCTCCTGACTCCACCAGGGTGTTGGGGCACCAATGAAGGTGACCCCTGAGCTCAGTAAATACCTCCATACTACCTTCTGTGGTGGCTGCCCCAGATGATCCCCAACCCAGGATGGAGCAAGCTTACACAGCCAAGGCTCTCTTCATTGCATCAGCTCTTCCCAGTTTCCACAGAATCATAGAACAGCCTCGGATGGAAAAGACCTCTAAGATCATCAAGGCCAACCATTAACCCAGCACTGCCAAGTCACCACTACCCCATGTCCCTCAGCACCTCATCTACACGGCTCTGAAATCCCTCCAGGGATGGGGACTCCTCCACTGCCCTGGGCAGTCCGTGCCAGTGCCTCATAACCCTTTCAGTGAAGAAATGTTTCCTAATATCCAATCTAAACCTCCCCTGACACAACTTGAGGCCATTACTCCTCATCCATGCTTTCTCTGCTATATATTAGCCACCTTCTCTCTGCCGTAGTACACCTCTAAGTGGAACGAGAACTTCCTTCAGCAAGAATACCCAAAACGGGTTATTGTTTTCCCTTTAAGGCAGACAAACAGCTTCCCTCTGCCATGTCTCTGGTCCAGAGCAGTGATGGTAGGTTTGACATGCTCTGGGAGAGAGTGTTCTCCAGGTGGGTAGCTGTTTCTCTGCCATTAGCCCTGGGCAGAGTGGAGAAAGTCTGCTTATGGGCAATGGGAAACTGCTAGCACACTCCCCAAAGACAGTGAGAGGCAGAACAGCCAAGGCTGGCAATCCTGCTGCCTACTGCTCTGACTCTTTCCAGGTAACTTCCACATGACACTAGGACACCTATCTGTGCCACGCAGGTCTGCAAAAGTACCTCCAAACCCAAAATATGGGGTCTAATCCCACACACCCTGGCCCTGTGTGGTCCTGTACAATGTGTTCAGACAAACTGAGATCCTGATCAAAAGAGATTCCCACCACCTCTATCAATATCTGAGGATGACAATTCACCATCCTCAGCTGCAGCTCAGTAACTGTAAGGCACTACTCAAGGTTCCACTGGTGATTATTAAAAGGATATGGGAAAGCCTGTGAGCTCTAAGCTACTGTGTGAAATTAGAATAAGCAAAGACTACTCTTCTGCTTTGCTACTGCAGCTGCAATCCATTTTCCTGGAACTGCGGCTATATGGTTCTGGCCAAAATGTGGTTTTCAGCTTGGGACATGGCTGTAGAGCTATTGCTTGGCCTTGGCCTTGGTCAGAGCAAACAAGGCTGAGCACTGCAAGGAGACTTTGGTTCCTAAGAAAGGCCAGTCTGGGATGCTTCCTAGTCAACAATGCTGGATCTGTTTTTTGAGAAAGTATACCACAAAAAACGATAAAAAGGAAGTAAGCAGAGAAAGCACTGAATGTAGCCAAGGGCTTGTTGCTCACATAGCTTGCCCCTGACCACTGCTTTCATCGCTTCAGGGGACACCTCCCACAGAAAGCTCCTGCTATCATCCTCAGACCATTCATCTGCACTGGAAGTGGCAAAACATGTGCAAGCAAAGGGGATGTTCAGCTGCAAGATCTCCTTCCAGAAGGTATGTGTCTGCTGTCCTGAGGTGCAGGGATGCAGCCAGCAGTGCTGAGTAGTCCCAGGCTCATCACCACTGCTCTCTGCTTCCTTCTGAGACCATGCTCAGGCTCTGAACAGCCACAAATCCCATGGGTGTCTTGGCTGAGGCATTTGCACAGAAATAACATGATAGATCACATCACTTCAGGCACTGACAATCCAAACCTGCGGCATAAAAGCCTTTTTCTACGAGGTCTTTTATTTTCATGCAAGCCCAGTTTGGCTTGTGATAGACAGGGCAAGGGGAAACCAGTCACTTCGCACACAGCTCTTTCTTTGAATCTACAGAAGAAAAAGGGAAGCAAGAATGGACAGGTGAAATGGCCACTGAGCTGACTATGGGAGGTCCATGGTGAAGGACAAGCAAAGACAAGACAGCAGAGATAACACAAAGTCCAGATGAAAATTACCTCCTTCAGGGTCCTTTCCACAAATTTAAACCAGGAAAAAATATGAACCCTGGTTCAGCAATTTTTGTCACAGGGCTCCTGTGGTTTTGATCTGGCAGCAGATACCCTAAAACCTTGCAGAAGCACAGCCTGACACTCCCTGTAGATATGAGCAGGCTATCCACCATTTCTCTGACTTCACTTTCTCCATCTTGACAATGTTAATAGCAGACACTTTGTCAAGCCTTTCATAAAAGCTATTTATCAGTAAAGCACTTGAAAAGCAATGTATGATGGCCATCCTTCTCCACTTTCCCCAGAAGCAATAGGAGTTACTGATTTTCAAGTTAAAGTTTCATCAATGCTTAGGTTCTATGAGAGTTAAATATTATCCTAAATTGAACCAACAGCTAAGCAAACAGATGATAAGCTTTTAGTGAAATCAGGAGTAGGGTTGAGAAAAAACCCTCCCATGTACTTTGTCTACAGGTGTTTATTCTCTTCCATTAAGTTGTAAATGAGCTTTGCAATTGGCCCCACAGTAATTCAGTAGACCTATTTTAGTCTTAAAAATAAGACAAAAATAGGTCTACTGAAAACTCAGGTAAATAGGTCTGCTGAAAACTCAGTTGAGTTGTCTAGTTTTTCACTGGTTCTGCTAGCAGTCACAGTTTGGATCATGCTTACTTTTACAGAGTCCAGTGATAGTCATGCCTGGCCCACCGCTATTATGAATAAGGTTTGAATAACTGTCACTGTTAAAAGAAAAATTCTTTTCCTTCCATGCCTTAGATTCTTTACAGATATTTTTATTAGATAGGAATGAAGAGGGGAGAGAAACTCTTCACACTAACTCCAAGGAAAGTCTCTGGGACTTGCATAACACTTTGAGGCTCACACTCATATCCAAACAGCTTCTAAACATACAAATTGTTGAAAGCCCATCACAGCAAGGTGACAGTGGGACTACAGATATTCTCCACCCATCTCAGATGCTGCCCTCCACCTGCAGGCAGCCTCACTAATGGTTCATGTGTGAACAAGGTCTCACCTGCTGCGCACACCCAGGAGACATGGACACTACTGGGATACTTCTTAGGGTGTCTGCAAATCTTATTTCCACACTGAAAAGGGAGTTGCTCATTTCTAATTAGTAAAAGCATAACAGCTCAAGCACTATGGAGTCAAAATCCAGAAGCTGAGAATTAGTTTGCAGCTGCCTAAAAATGCCATTAAAAAGCAGCTCTCCTGAGTCCAAGATATCTATTTGTCTCCGAAATCTATTTGTCTCTTCTCTGAGGAGAGGTTGTAGGCTAGACAAAAATACCTTTCTGGTAAGTTCCTCTGTAATGATAAAATCCACATGCTTCCTTCTTCTAGTTGCATGTTCTCAGCATCAGGCTGGGTATTCAATTGGAAGATGCTGGTATGAACTTTTACGCCAAGGAGAAACCACAGATCCAAGCTGGAGATTAACACCAAGCACGCTCCGAGGAGGCTGTGCAGTTTATGCTCTATAGCTGGCATGTTGGACTGATGGCTGAAAATTCAGGCTCTTACCCACAAAGCAAATGTAGCACTAAAACTTTGAAGACAGGTCCGATCTTCAGCTGGAAAAGTTGGTCATCATAAAGAGATGGGAGAAGCGAGGAAAAACAAACAAAAGAAAAGGGAGGGAATCTTGAAAAAATCACAGATTCTGTTTGCATTTCACACAGCAGGTTTCTTCTGGGTTTCAACACCCAGCTGCTTCCAGGAACAGAACAGACATGCACGTGCCTGCAAAGCAAAACACAGCTGGAGAGCTAATTTTAGGCCTACCAGTCTTGGCAATGACCCTTTAACAAATGAAGTATGTATGATTTCCATGCATATGTACAAACACCAAATTCTTTCAGTTAATTTAGATGGTTTTTCACGCAGTTTGGTCCAGGTACCACCAGGTGTGCCTATCACCCTAAAGTATGTTACTTTTACCTGGATAGTAAGATTACCTCCTCCTATTTACACTGCAGTTCTCGTGTCTTCAAAATCTGGTCAAGAATCCCTCAGTCAAGAGCAATCCCTCAGCAAAAAGGAAAAGTTGGGTTTCAAAGGTATTTTCTGATGAAATTGTACTGGTAATATCCACCGTAAGGCTGCTGAGTGATTCAACCTTTTTCTTCCATGAAAGGAAAAGTGGACTTCCTCTCTCCTTCAAAGAAGCAAATGCTGACATTTAAGGAAAGAAATAACAGGCAATATGTTTGTACTTAGGACTGGATTTCAGAAAGAACAAGACCACCAGTTGCAGCCTAGGTTTATAAGGGAAGGCATTATCTTTATTACAGTACAAATTTCCCATTGAGGTACTGTCTGTACTATAGATGGAAAGACCAGTTTGGTTGTGGGTTAAAATCCAAGGGTGATCTGGATTTGAAACCTTTTACCTGAACCAGCCTACATGGAAGATGCTCCAGAAGATTTATCTTTTGCTTATAATAGGCAGACTAACTTTCATTCAGAATTGGCCAAATGTTCTAGTATCTGGAACTGTTAGTACCAGGATCCAGGAGAAGATATGCAAACCCATGTGTTTTTCCTAAGTTTCCTTCATCTCCCATTTGTTGATACTTCCTGACCTGTCCATGCTTCCCTTCATCTCCCAGGAGGGACATCAATTTGAACTGGTGGTAAAGGGACATAGCCTCTGGTACCAAAGGTCTGGTTCAGAGCACTGCAGCTACAACGTCCCTGCCCAATTTTCTGCTAGAGAATGACAAAGCACCCTGTAAGCTTTGCAGATGCAAACTGTCCTTCTCGCATCACTGAGATCCTCTCAAAGAGAGGCCTTCCCAGTCCCCTGCATGCCACCAAAACAAACCCACAGACTATTTTCTCTATTGCCACTTGCCATTTCATCTAACATGGGAGACACTCTGTTCACAACAGTACAAACAAAGGCAATAGATTCATCAGCTCATAGCAGAAACATGGAGCAAGCCCAATGATACATCAACGAGGTGTGATCGAGGACACTGAACATGACACAGAAAAGATAATACAGTGCCTTTTGTCTGCTCAACACAAATTAAACTAAAAAAGTGACTGGGAAATGATGGATTTCTGCCCTGAGTGATACATCTGCATTTTGAGGAAACAGGTAAAATCAAAAGCTAGGTGTGCAACTCTGCTGTCTGCCCTGCTAGTTCCAGTTCAGGCTTGTTCCAAACATATTTATCAGACACTTCTGTAAACTCTTCTCAGGCTGCTAGATAATAACTTGCACGACACTAAAGGTAATCTCAAATATATCTTTCCTTCCCTTTTTATCTTCCTTAATACCAGAGGCATCCATCCCATCATTTATGTGAGAAACAGACTAGATAATTTATGGAAACAAAAATATTCTACTGACTTGAAATAAAATGCTTCGATATGTGGCAATAATAACGAATTAAATAAATTCTGTCATCACACAGACACTGAGTTTTACCAAAAAAAATGTGCCCACACCCAGAGCAAATGAAAATATTAATTCCATATTAAACTGTCTCCCCGACAAATGAGATAAGAAAAGCAGACCCTTTTGACAGTCCATGCGTTAAGAGATTTCAAGATTAAGCAATGCCTTCATCCTTGTAAAACACTATTACCTAATTCATTTCTAATAGACAGAAACATTTCACATAACAGCCTGTCTTCATCAGGTAAATCAATGCTTGAAATAACCTGGAGCATGAATTCCAATAAAAGTTGCATTTCAGTTGTTTCCAGTTAAACTAAAAACAAAAAAGTGACATTATTTAGTGCTGCAGTTGTGGTCATTAATTTAGCAATTTGCCAGACAGAGCAAATATTGAAGAGTATCTCTTATTATTACCATCTGCCCTGAGGTGCAGTCTCCCAAACCTGATCCAGCTTGCAACAGGCACATTTCTTTTGCAAGGGAGTGCTAACACAGGTATGTTTGCAAAACTTTCCTGCCAATCAGCTAGTCACAGACTATTCCTCAAATCAAGCAGATTTCAAAATTTCACTTAAAAACCTGATTAGCAAGCATTTACAGCTTATTTTTTTTATATGCAATTTCAAATCAGGTCAAGATGACATGGCACTCCTGAGTGAGTGTGAACCATCTATAGCAGAATGAAAACACTCTGCTGATATTACCTGCACCAGTTTCAAAGAGAAGCCTGGTCCAAAATTCAGATTGAAAATTCCAACGTGTCAGCAGCTTGGGTGGTTCTTCTTAATACTTTGATCTAGAATATTGGAAGATGATTTCTAAAACTAGATGCCAGATCCTAATATGCACCTATTTTGCCCAATGGGATGCAGAGAAAGGTACAGACAGAGTTCAGTAAACAACAGACTTTTAAGCATGGTGAGGATGCTGAAAAGAGAGTGAAGAAATAGCTACGGTTGAACATTTTTTTAATGAAAAAAAGTTCTGTTGGTTTGCTGGCAATCATTTCACTCAAGCCTAAACAAAATCTGTCATATTTTTTGTCTTGACTTATTTATTACTTTTTTTTAAAAAAAGAAGTGCTTATTTTGGAACAAAAATGTTGACTTAAAAATGAAAAAATCTACACTTCTATTTCTAAATATACAAGTAGGAAACATTTCATTTTTAAAATGTTGAAATGAAAATGTGTAAGTTATTATGAGGAGTCAAAGGGCTTCCTTTCCTTCTCCTTTCCCCTCCCTGCTCCATTAGTAATGCAGTGTGTCAGTCCCTTCTGACACACAGACTCACAGTCAGGTGGAGGCACCCAACAGCACTGCTAATGTGAATGTTCTGATGCCTGGGCTCCATAATTTTGACCTGTGCTTGGCAGAGCAGTGAACATCTGAGGACAACTGCTACTGGGTTGCCATAAGATGACTTAGGCTCCACAAGAACACATGAAGAGTAGGTGAGGATCAGTGGAACTGAGCTCTTCCAAAGCTAGACCCCAGTGCTTCTTAAGGGAGAGTTATCAGGCTCTCATGTACCTCCTACCACGTTCTTACCAAAGAATTTGCTTTGGATCCCAACCAAGCAGCCAAATCATGCTTCAGCTCCTCAGGTTTTATTAGATGAAATTAAAGGACTCTGTATATCCAAAGGAGGCCTCCAAATGTGAGCCAAGTGTAAGCCTGCCCTATGTATAGAACCATAGTGCCAGAGGCAAGCATCACCCATGTATTTGCACAGATGGGTTATTAACTTCAAGAACCTAATTACGTCAATTTAAATGTCAACATTGTTAATGATATCACTGCCTGTTATTTTAGCAGAAGCAACCAGCTTCTGTGACTTGGGAATTTGAGGTTGCATGTCTCTCATTTTGTCTTTGGTCCTAGAAGACAGCCAAGACATCTTCAGCTGCCAAAATTTCTAACTTCCACTTCTGACTTTGGCATCCCTCCAACAAAGCATTTTAATTTATTTCTATATTTATTTGCCAGCCGATTGGAAATCATCAGTTTAGAGGCAGCATAAAATTAATGTCAAATTAGACAACAAGGAGAGCTATGCCATTTGTTTTGCTCCCTTCTCTGCTCATTCAATAACAGAAACCACACAGCTTATTGTCTACTGTAGTTGAGGACATCCAACCCCTGGACCTTGCTGCAGAAGGCACTTTGCCACCAGATAAAAGGGAACACGATTTTTCAGCTTCCAGAAATTCCTAGTGAATTCTGGTCACGTCAGTAGGGATTTCTTTCCCAAATCAGTATTTTTTAATGCACGTAATTTTTCCTTTTCCTGTGTTATGGCTCTACCCTCTGTTTTTATAACCTGCAGGAAGCATATTTCAAAAATATTTATTAGCTTATTAAATCAAATTACCCTTGCTCCTGCTGGACCAAGTTTTATAGAGTGCCCACAAAAAAAAAAAATAAAAATCAAAGAGCCTGTGCTGCAGCGACAATTTGTAGTGATGGCAGAGAAAACTATTCCTTAATCTTTTTAATTAGCAATTGCAAATACTTCAATTTACTAAATCAGAAACTATTGGCAAGAATGGCTCTGTCTATTCAAGTTCTGTGGCTCAAGACTGGAAAGGTAAACAGTCTCAGGGAAGGCTGGCCAAAATGAATGAGCGTATTTGTTGAAAGCTCCTAGTAAAACGATCAGCAATGAAATGGTTAACTATATTGACCTGTGAATACTGGTAGCTATGTTTTAAATTTAAAGAGCTATTCAGGTAAATGAGAGAGTGTCACAGTTCTTTCTGCTATTTCTTGTCTGCCTGTGAACTCAATGAGTTTGGCCAAGGAGAAACACACCTCTTGAGATGCCTCCCACAACGTACAGCGACAGAGGTCAGCTCCAACCCCAACTACCCTCACAGGGTAGCTGAGCTGTCACACCATGGTCTTCTTTCACCAGTAGTGAATACTTTTGTCATATTAGCTAACGCAACATTTAAGCACCCTTTTTTGTAGTTCAGATGAGTCAAATCAAAGGATTTCCAGGAGTCCAATACAACAGCAACAAGAAAAGCAAATTTTCTAACATTGCAAATTTTGCACTCAAATTCAGAATTCTTAAACTGTTTGGGAGAACAGGTCCTGAATGCTGGCTTTTTATCAAGTCAATTACATTAAAAACATTTACACCTGCACCCACTCGGAATTTGGAAGAAATGAGATGCAGGGATATATATTGCATTTATCTCCAACACCGAACCAGGAAGATTTGGGGGAGTGCCTTCTGACTTTTTTGCATTTTCCCACTGTTTCAGTTTTATATTATAAATTCAGGTGGTGTGTGTTTTCCCAGCAGGCATCCCTTGATGCTCAGTAAATAAAGTTGGTTAAATAAGTGTTTTTGTAAACTCCTGAAAACTGAAAATCTGGGACTTCAAAGAAAGACTTCTCTCCTTCTCTTCATTTTCTCCACCCTTTCTGTAAATGCATTTCAGTATTTAGCTGCTTTATAACCCAGCCTTAGATGATATTCTTGGTTTGAAAATCCAACAGCTTCATAAAGAGCAGAAACAAAGCCTCTCTTTAGGCCTTGCATGAGAAACGAGGGAAACAAGGTATTTCATCCCTGCCTTTACTCAACATTGCAGCCATTGAGGACATCAAGATAGCCCTTGCTACAGTGGAGTTACAGTAATTTAGCATAAAACTTGGGAATGTGTGAGGAGGAGTTTTAGAGCCCGCAGGTGGCCCCGAAACAAGACATCTGTCTGCTGAGGGCAGCCTGCCTTGCTCTGCTCCCCCACCACTTGCCCAATCCAGGCCACCCCATGCCAGCACTCAGCACACCCTGCCAAGCTAGCTGCGCAACCAGCCCCTGCAAATCTGGTTAGAGCTGAAACCTGCTTGTCCCACCAGAAAAATCACAGCAGATCCACTGCTATAAAATCTTATTCCAAATAAAACAACAGAAGAGAGAGGGATAAATCCCTCTTGGTGTGCTGTGCCGGGTAGAGGTGCTTGGGGAAGCCCTAAGACACCGGAGCAACAGCAGAAAGGATTGCAAAAGCACCCATGGACACCCCGGGATAAAGGCCAGGGGAAGGAAAACAACTGCAGGTATTGAGCAGTTAGCCGAGATGCCTTCCTGCCCTTCCAAGCTTATGAGCATGATGGATGGCTAGGGAACAGGGGGAGTTTTCCCCCCCCCGCCGACTTCAAGGGCTGGAAGTTGGGGGCAGACAGCACAGGAAGCGAAATTAAAGTTGACACCAGGCAGTCTGGTGTTACAGCCGTCTGCATTCCTATTGATCTGAAGGCTTAGTCTGCATTCTGGCTTTATCAGCCGGTGGCATCACGACTGCCATCTCTTCTCTCTCATCCTCCTAACCTGGAAAACACTTCTGAGAGTGCTGAGAGACAGTTATCAAAGATCCACCGCCTAAGAAAAGAACAACATGCCTCAGAAGAAACAGCTGCTGGCACCTTTGAAGAAAGTTTCCTGACACTTTTTCTATTTAATTAAAAAAAAAAAAAGCCAACCTCAATATATACACGATGTTTCGCCTTGCAGATCATTTCAGAACTGCTTCTGACAGTGGTGGATTATAATGAACCCCTTATCAAGACGTTGCCAGCTCAAGACAGACAATGTGTGTATGTATACGCACAGATCCCAGTCTTGTTAACATCAGAGAGTGAAAGAGATGATGTGCAGGGAGATTTATTGCAGGGAATTACCTGCATACACAAAACAAAGCAAAACAGGCCTGCATTTTTTGCATGGAGGTTTTTTTTTTTTTCTCCTGATCAGCTCGTAAACTGGGAGCACTGACCCAAGGAGTAGGGCTGATGAAAGGGCGATCTGCCCAGATTTTGCTCCATTCCATTTAATTATTCCTCTTCTATAGCTGTTGCACACAAAAAACCTACAAATAAAACACAATATAATATAAAAAAATAAAAATCATCCCACCACTGAAAGAACAACAGAATAGAAACCAGATGACTATGTCAAAATGGGCCAAGAAAGAGCTTTCACTTTCCTGTATTGTAGCACTTAGGCAGCATAAACACATCTTCATATGGTTTAAACAACAGTATCACATTTGGGTAAAACTATAAACTGTCCCTCACCTCTTCATACAGCATATTGAGGTGAAAGTACACCCTGTGGGGGATATCAAAACTACCTCACGTGTTGCTAAGAGGTAAAACAGGAGCAGGCTCTCAAAGTTGTGCTCTCACCCACAGCTTCTAACCAGGGGCTCAAAGTGAAGCTGTAATTAAGCCCCAAATACTAGAGCTGCTCTGACCTTGAATATTTAACATTTTAAACTCTGGGCCACAGAGCTAGACTGTGATGCTACTGAGGCTGGCATTTCACAGCACAAGCCATGAAACCACTGCTGTCATGCTGTTATCCCCAATATTAATTCTTATTAATGAGAATTTCTTACAAAAAAAAAAAAAAAAAAGGTAAAACACAGATGTTTTCTGTGAATCTCGTAACTAGCAGGTAGGTTCAAATAACATGGAAAACCAAACAATCTATGGATCAGGAAGGTTTTACCTAGCCAAATGTAAGCTCCTTAGCTCAACTCTAATATTTATGATAGGCTTAATCCAGTAAACAGATAAATTGGTATAAGTGTGAAAGACCACACAACCACATACAGGCGATAAAGACCACACACACCCCTCAGGCTTAGGGCATTAAGAAAATAAGGATGTGCCAAAAAAATTTAGACTATTGGACTGAACAAATAAATAGTGGTCATTAGAGTTCAATAATGGACCACGAATCCAAACAAATAGTCAAACTTACCAGGCAAAAGCTTCCACAGTTTATTTTAGCATTGCTTTAATGTCACTTTCCTGCTAACGTAATGAGTGAAATCGTAACTCCTTTCCAATCTATAGAAGGTTTTGTCATTGATTTGTTTGGGGCAAGAATGTGACCCTATGATTTATAGCATACAAGATCTACAGCAGCTCTTAATACCCTGATGTGAATCTACTCCAAAGTTGAATAAATACAACTCAAGTAGTAAAACACAAGAAGCACAACTGAAAAAAAAAGACAAGTTCATATTAAATATACAAACTCCAAAGAAAAAAAAGTCTTGCTTTGAGCATAACTTGATTCAAGGGAGACCCATGCAGGTATTAGAAAGTTGAGATTCTTCTTTTTAAACCTTTCCATTAGAAATACAGGGCTAAATCTTGCTGATGTGAAAGGTGCTTACTGGCTTAAATAGCAGAAGTTTACTCTGGAAATCAGACAGCCATATTACATAATTCCAGTGGTAATTTCTGGCCTCATCATTTACATGTAGCACAGGCAGCAATATCCTAGAACATATAAAATCCTACTGTTATTGCAGTATTCCACAGCTCTAATTAAACCTTAGCTGCCTAAAGTACTCCTACATTACTGGATCAATGTAAGTGAGCAACCTGATATTTACATAGAGCTTTGTACATTCAAAAAGCTTTGCAAACAATAATGAAGTAAGCCTCACAAATACCACGTATGCAAAGTGGAAAAGCCATGAGTCCCACTTTGACAGGTAAGGAAAGTGAAGCAAACAGATGCTCATGGCCATGCAGGTATTCATAGAAGATGAGAGAAGCTGCAGATCCATAATACAGCATAATTCATGTCAACTGTCCATCCCTCCTCTTAGCAGAAAACTGTCACACACAATAGCAAAACACCATGTATTTTACTCAGATGTGCAAAGGGGTAGAGAAGAGGCATGCTAAAACCTTAAGTGATTTAGATGACCACACACACCAGTAATAATTACTTTTCAAGTGTAGCACCTGCCCCATTTGTATTATGACAAATCAAGGTCTATATTCTTTTAATTAACTAGTGATTTCTGATACTTTGCCTTTGGGTTAAGCTAAGCCAAAGCTTGTGCCAAGCCATGTTTTCAGCAGTGGTGGTCAGCTCTTCCTCACATGTAGTCATAACCCTAGAATTCTCAGGGAGGGTGTTCAAAAAACAGACAGCTAGGAACCTTGGTAAACTTAAAACATGACTCCCACAATAAAAAAATATATTTGAAGACTATCCTTGGAGTTATCTACTAACAATCAGAGAAACCTTGTGAAGTGAAAAGGAGAAAATTAACTTTCCTAATGAAATATTAACTCACCCTATTGTCTATATTTAACCTGTACCTGGGGCTAAACTGCAGCAATTGTTCTACCACCCGATGACCCCTCCCCAGTTGAGAAGGGGAATCGGGGGAAAAAGGGAGAAGCCCCGTGGATTGAAGTAGAAACAGATTTAATGAAATAACAAAACCAATACAATCACCAACATAAAGTATACAAGGTTCTACTCAGCCTTATAAGCAGCAGCAGGAACAGAAGACCAAGAGGGAGGAGCCTCAGGAAGAGGAACCCACACCCTCACCAAACCCCCTCCTTTTATAACAAGCATGATTAAGTGGTATGGGATACACCTGTGAGTCAGCTTGGGGCAGCTGTCTGGATTGGATCTCCCAGCTGACTCGGGGCTGCCAGTGGCCTGCCTGCCACGTCCAGCCCATGGGTCTGTTCCTGGGAAACCAAGACACCTATCTGAGTATCAATAATTTGCTCTTAGGTAGTACCTTCCACAGAATTGCCAGCTCTCATTACTTGATTATGTGTTGCAAGATAATTGGGTGTTTGCTTGATTTTTCTGAAGGATTCTTATTATTTTACCCTTTCCTCCTATTGCCGTAAATTGCTGTTTCTGTTCTCCAAAATGTTTGCCACCTCCTGAAAGGGCCAATGGGGCAGTAACCATGAGCTGGCCTCGCTGCACAGGCCACTTCGCCCTTGCAACCATTGTAAATGGGAGAGCATTTGGAAAGAGGATTTATTATTCATGCTGCAGTAGTGCCTGGAGGGGCCCTTAGCAGATAGGGCTCAGGTTGTAGCTGGCACTCTACATCCATGTAAACATGACATAGACCTCTGCTTAGCATGTAAGTGTATGGTTAAACACAACAGAGGAGCAAAATCAGTTGTAACAACACAATCTTTTGGCTCGTCAGGTTGCTTGCTTGTCCCAGCACACCACTCACCTAAGCCAGATTATTTTGCAGGGTGCCCAAGAAAGAGGTGAAAGACCGACATGAGGAAGGGTCAGCAGACTCTCCAGGCTCTTATTGGGGTTCCTCCTGGCACAAGAACCAAGGTGAGGTCTTCACTGAAGGCCTTTGTTAAGAAGGAAAATGAATGATAAAAGTGATACAAGCAGGCATCCTGGGCCAAGTGGCTTGCTCTCAGGATGCAGAGGGAACAGGAAAATAACCCTAGAAGCATGCAGGGGGCTTTGGCCTCTGCCATTTAAAGCTGGATGAAGTCAAAGAGCAGAGAAACAGCAACTCCTTGAGAGAGGCAATGCAGGCTTGCTGAGAAAATGGAGGTCACTCTGTGTGTGCACGTGCACATCTGAGAGCACTTAATGTGAATTATTGGCATCCTACACAGAAAAACACATCCCAAAAGCAACATGGTTTTGGTTGTCTGATACCTCAAAGTAACCACCTCACATAAGTAAACACCTTTGTTTAAACAACTCGGTCCCATATCAAAACCAAAGAGGCCATTTGCCCCATCTGACTCCTACAGGACAACTGTCTGAAGCCTCTCTCCAGGACAGCTGGGAAGTCTTTGCTCAATTTCATCTGCATCTGGTTAACATCTTTTTGTCCTCATGCCAGCGCTGTCCTTCAGCTCTCCTTCCAATGAGCCCTGTATCTCTACAGACAAAAACTGGCTTAAATTGTATTTTCCTATTTTGAACAAGTCTAGCTCTTCTAATTGCCTCCTGGGAGACAAACGCCCTATTTTCCCAGTCATGCAAGCAGCCTATCTCTGCTCCAGTCTGAGTTTAACTTTTCCCAGTGGAGATGACCACAACTGGACAAAGCCTCCTAAATGGGAGCCCAGTGGGCTCATACTCCCCTTCTCCCCGTTTGCTGAAAATTATCTGTCAGATACATCTTTGCACTTTTTGCCATTTTTTCCCCTGGTCACATCATTTCAGAGCTTCACTGACACTCTGTGATTGACTAATGGGCCAGTCTTGTCTTTCTCCTTCTCTGTCATTCACAATTGATGGATTCCCTTTTTAACATAAATTCTTATTAGCCCCTAAGTGATTGCCCATGCCATTACATTCCATCACTCAGCTCCTCAACATCTCATCTCGTGTTGCTGAAGGAAATTCCATTAATCCCTTGCATTAAGGATGCATCTCAAATTTATCATTGGTAAAGGAAGAGTACTACTTTTTTAAATTATGAGATGATTATGCACGCAGGTAGGTGGCTTTAAAAACAAACAAACCAACCCAAAAGGGCGGGGGGGGGTGGGGGGGGGGTGGTGTCACAAGAAAGGTGAGAAAGGTCATTCAACTCTTTTCAAGCCTATACCTGCTTTTATTTTTTAGACTGTGTGGGGACATTGCCTCCCTCTGAAGAACCTAAATCCCTTTACCACACTCAGGAAATGATTCTCACATCACTTCTGAGATATCCTATCCTTCCTGCCTCCCTGCTAGGTGGAGGAAAGAGAGGCAGTGAGACGTTAAACGTTTTGGCCAAGGTTTCCTGAACAGCTCTAGGCAAAGGGTGCGAATGCCTGAAGACTCTCCTTTCTCTGGAGAGACCCTTATTCCAAATCTGACCTGCTGAGAGCTGACCTGCTCCCCCCACTCCTCTCTTCAACCAACCTCTATTCAGTTTTGGCTCTTCATTAATCATGAGAGATACCTGGGCTTAAAAGAGTCGATGAGAAACAAATTGCCAAGTGTCCTTCAGCGTGGCGGGGGAGGAGGACATGAATATTGTGGCAGATTCAAAGGAACAGCTTGAAAGCAGCTGGAGAGCTTTGCAAAAAAAAAAACAAACAAACCTGTACGCCGCACACACACAGAGCAGCTGCATAGAGGGTGCCATGTGCAATATTAATTACGTTATGGAAGACAATATTCAATGTTTTCAGTGCAAAGTGGTCAGGATAGGAGCAGCCAGTGACACTATTTCACACTCCCCTACACACCGCCACTAGGACTTGGTTTAACATAAGCTTCCAGTCATTCAAGGTGTTACAATTTGTATGACATCTTGGATGTCTCACTGAAACACGCATTGCAAAAAAAAACCCCGAAAAACTAAAACCAAACCTTCATCGCAAGGCACAGAGATTTCAAAGCTGCCTTGAAAGATGAATAATAAAAGTAAGGGAGTGTCCATAAAACAGATCAAACTTGGCAGAGCTAAGTTTCCTTGTGAAATTATTTTTTAGCATCTTCTCTCCGGCGGCCTGCCTCAGCTGTCTCCCTCTGTGCACAGTTAATGATCTCGTTGAGCAGATAACCAATCTCTGGTTGATTTACAAGGCCTTTTATTGTCTGAACTGTCTATAATTCTTTTAATAGAGTTTCAGTTGATACTGCAGTAAAACAAGGTTCATTTTACATATTTAATGAAAAAAGTGGAAACAAGCCAATAAAGATACCAAAGGACCAATTTGACAAACTGTTCCACGCAGGCTGAAATATCTTACGTGCCAAGTATCTGCAAAGCAAATGCACAGGCTCTCTACGCTAAGTCTTATGCTTAATAAAAATGAAAACCTCTTGCACGTCATGAATTGTTGATATGTTTTTCCCAACTGTATTAGAAGGATTAGTTCTATCTCCGTTTCTAAGCAGACAACAATATATGCATGAAGGTTTTAATTGTGCGCTGCTCCGAGAGCCCAAAGTGTCGATATGTGAACAAAGCCTCCTGAACTGATGTAACTCAACACAATACACACCACACCAGGGAAGCACGGACTGGGAGACAGATATTTTTAAGGGACTGATTATGCACTATGCAAGCACAAATGAAGCCAGTGCAGATGGAGCATATGTATTCTCAGTCACAGCTAAGTCAGGGCTTCCACTAGCACACAGGAGCCTGAGGAAACACTTGGTTATTTGGTATGAACTCCAGCATAACGCACCTGAAAAAGTGTTATTAAGAAAATAAAGAGTATGTCAAGTCCTTCATCGGCCTCCCCATGGACGGAAGCAGCTCCAGAGGTGCAAGGCAATGCCAGGCACAGCCCCAGGCCCTCCTCAGCAGCAATGTGCGCTTACGGGGGCTCCGGTGCTCGCCCTGCCCCAATCCAACCTGGGCTCTCCATCGTGCATTTAATATGAGTAACACACTGAACACCACGCACCAAACACACCACACTTCGGACAAGCACCTAAGACAAGTTTCTAACCGTAAGAGCCCAGCCAGGGGTAGGGGTGCTGCAAGCAAGCTGCTGAGGCTTTCTAGACATACTTGCAGCCAGCTTTTTCTCCCTGTCACATCTGCATTTTTTAAGCTACTGTGCACTGATGTTGCCTTATGGTGATTATTTTCACTGCCAGCAGAGCCTTTTGCATATTAGCAGCCATTAATCCCATTGCATCAGCCAGCTTAATTGGGGTAGGCTGTTCTGATTCCCAACCTCTGTCCTCCGCTCCTTCCCCCTCCCCGTCCTCCCACCCCGTGATGTTTAAGGGATGTACCAAATCTATAGTGTTTCTACAGTTGAATGGAGCATATAAAAGCTACTTGGTCAGATCTGGTTAATTGGGGGGACTTGTGGTTTAGTGGTTAGGAACAGGCCTAATCAGGGATAGAGGAGGAAGGAGGGGAGGGAAGGGGGGTTCTTTTTTTATGAAAATGTGGACCTCCCTATAGTAATTCCCCTTCAGCTGCTGCCTCACAGATGGACCTTTTAATTGAATTTTCTTACAGGCCTGAGGGAGTGAGTTCATTTCAGGTCAGGTGAGGCAACTGAAGTGAATCTAATAGCTCTAGTTTCTTTTCAGTGAGAGCAGAGGGAAGCGTGGTGTTTTGTTTTTTTCCTCTCCCCCTCCCTTTCAGCTCAGCTAAAAAGTTTCAATTAAAAATTGAAACACACACATGGCAATTTCCAAAGATTTGTTGTCTTCATTTTGCCACAAGTGGCAGCAAGGTCAGCGATGGGAGAAATCTAAAGCAGTTTGCATCCTGTTCTGGTTTTGTCCTCCACACAAGGAGGAATGCAGTGTGTGCAACGTTGACAAAAACGGCACAAAAGCGTCCTCTTATCTCATACTGGCAAACATAAGAAACATCTTCCAGATCTAGAAACCTGCTACAGATGAGTTACCAAATTACTCATCCCTGTAGCATATTTTTTTAATACTACGATACTGTTCAGGAACAGGAGACCCTGCCTCAGTGGGCTTGTATTTAAACTAATGAAGAATAAAAGGGAGCTGTCCTACATGAAGCACTCTCAAGCCCAACTTGCTACATCTGCATTAGATAAGAAAAGCTGGGCTTAAAATTCAAGCGATGTGAATGTAGCTTATATGACCAAAATGCCCTTCCCATGTGATTTCCCACCTTGCAAAGATTTGCAGAGCCAAATAAGCCATGCCATCAAAAAAAAAAAAAAAAAAAAAAAAAAAAAAGACATTTATTCTGGCATAATGAGCTTTTGTTAGAGCTTTTCCATGGAGGAATGCTGCAGAATTTTCCGGTGATGGCCATGTTCGTAGCACATCAGACCACCGAGGGTATGATCTCTTCTAGCCCACGGCAGGTACAACTCCACGTGGAGGAATGGGCAGAGGAGGACCATCATGTACATGGAACAGATTGACCTTGTCCTCTGGGAATTTTGCCACCAGCAGCCGCGGAGCCAGGATAGCTCCCCAGGAGCTTTGCCAGCAAAGCAGGCAGGAGTTTCTCAAGAGGCCATCTGGTCACTTAAGGCCAGGGCAGGCAGAAAGCAGGATGCTGCTTCAGGTCAATCACAGTGAAGGAGGGGGGACCTGCAGGGAGCAGGAAACCGAGATCCCCTGCAGCTGCCAGGGCAGAGCCTGGGAGATCCCAAGTGGCTTGCAGGGAAGGGAAGATGGGCGCGTTGTGGTCAGAGAGGTCTGGTCAAGGAGTGATGCTTTCACTTGGCTGAAAGCCTTTTTCAGCACACCACGAGCCTTAACCTCATATATGTTTCATTAGCCAGCGTACAAGGCTTTCAGATCTTCCTCCCTTAGTCACAGTGGCATCAGATGGGGGCTGAAAGGGCTGCTAGCCTTTTGGAGTAAAAAGCAGCTTCTTGCTGCCACTCATACAAATGCAACTTGAGCCAAGCACAGTGCATGGGACTGAATAGCTGTCTGGGACCCAGCAGCAGCCCCAAAACCAAGCACAGTTGCTCCTAAGACCATGCTGCCTGCAGCTGTGTTGCTGTTAGGATCGTTTCTCCCTCCTTCAGTTCAATTTCTGACCTCCAGAGAGTGATGAACCACCTGCAAAGATTTGGGGCTTCACACAGAGTCTACAAACAAACTTGCTGCCTTAAATCCTCTATACAGTAGCTTGCACCTTCACTGAAAAACAATGGAGATCAGCACACTCAGAAAGCTTGAAAACTACCTCTTTAAGGATTGTTCTGATGAAATGACAGCTATGTCTTGTTTTGTTGCTTTCAACCTAATATAGACAAGGCAATCCAGAAGAGCCGATGGTTTCTCATGTATAAGACAGAGCTGAGACCAGGCAAGCATTGAAGCAAACCATCTCACCCCATCCATCTCCTTAGACCCACCTAAAAGAGGGGTGAGGAAAGAGAAACACTACAGAGTCAATAGCTAAAAGCTAGTCCAAACAGCAAAAAGGTACTGCAAATGTGAATCATGTTGCTGACAGAGGCTTTGCAGGTCATCAGTTTCTAAGAAAAAGCAGAGCACTCCCCAAAGAGCGTGTGGAGATGCTTATTCAGACAATCTCAGAGAAGGCCACAACTAAACAAACAGAAAGAGAGCCACCAGAAAACACACACTGACTGGATCACTTCATGGCTTCAGCTCATTTCCAGTGAATTGCTGTGGTCACAATTTATAAGTAAAAATAAATCACATCTTCTTTCTGTCAACATACTCATATCTTTCAATATTTCATGTTGTAATGATACTTCTTTTCTAAATGAAACTTCATTTAATTTTAAATTTTCAAATGTTAAAGCCACAATGAAATTATTTTGAAACTTTTTGAGGAGGAAGAGGAAAGGGAAGATCTTGCTTTGCACAGCTCTACTTGCAATATCAAACAGCAAATGTCTATATCTGTGTGAAGCAAACAGCGAATGCCTGTAACTGTGTAAAGCTGAGCTAAACCACAGGCTAAAGAAACTCCTTTTGCAGTTGGGTCCTTTGTCTTAAACCATTCTGGGTGTTATGAGACAGGTACACCCAGCATGTGGCTTTTCTGCTGGTGTTCCCAGCATCACAGGCTGTTTTGGGGTTTTTTTGTTTGTTTGTTTGTTTGTTTGTTTTTAAGACCCAGCAATGTACATAAGAGCAGCTTGGCCAGTGGCACCTGGGCACAGATTAAATTCAGAGAGAGGGTCTGACAGAAGCCTTGGGACTTCCTTATTACTGTTGCCTTTATACAGACCCATTTAGAGGACCCAAGTGGAAACAAAGGTAGCAAGCCACTGCATCCCTGCTGCCAGGAAAAAGGAGGGGTGATTTAATCACCCATTCGTGTTACACTGTAGCAGAAGGGGCAAAAAAGCGCACATTTAGGACCAGATGCTTCTCCTTTAGATGAAAGGATGATTAAAGCACTTGCGCTGGAAACTGCGGCGATCCCAGTGTTATAAATACAGCAGTGCATGTCTGACCCTGCCCTTTCAAAAGCAGAGAGCAGACGCTGTGGCTGTGGCAAGGGTATACAGAGGGGGAAAAACAGTAGCAGGGAAACGTGCACCTAAACAGCTCAACCCACATAGGAAAATGTAAATGCTTCATTTGCTCTTCTAAGGAAACTCGCTTGAGTTTCAGTGTGTACCACATAGTGCCCTAGAACTTTTCTAATCAGAAAGAAAGGGTGCTGACTAAATCCCTGTGTGGGATTGACTATGGGCAACTTAATCTGGTTTTGTCTTGAGACAGCCACATTTCCACGTGTAACCAGAAAGATTTCTTTCAAAATGCAAGGAAGAATGCAGAAAAAGCATTGCTCTTTACAAATAATCAGCTGAATGTTACAGGACAGCTGCCTCTGCAGTGTAAAACACATGCAGGACACAGTGTTGGGAAATTATCACACTTCTTGCTCCAAGAGCTGTTTGTTTTTTTTTCTATAGCACCCCTTCAGCACCTATAGCAGCATGCAGAAGGCTTTAACATACTGCAATAAAAATGTCTGCTGGACAAACATCACATCTATTCATTCTCTAATAAAACGTTATTTTAAGACAATATATTTTTAACTTTATATATCAATCATGTTCTTGCTTCCTGGGCAGCTTTAAAAAGAAAAAAACAAAACAAAATACAACAAAAAAAACCCAACCAACAACAACAACAAAAAAACAGCTTGACAATTAAGATGGAATATCAGTCTTAAAAGCAAACAAAATACAAACTCAGTTTTCCTCACTGCCCCCTCTATTGTTAAGCATCCACACCCGTAAAACTGGCTGGTACTGATAGAAAGGATTAATTCTTTGTGTGTGAGACATCTCACATCTTGCTGGGTTTTGAAACAACTATTCTACATAAGTTGTCTCAAGCGAAGGACAGTTGCAGCAGTTTCTCAAAACCAAAGAGAGTTTGTAGAAGCAAAGCAGAAAGCAAAACTGTTTCCGGGCACTGCAATCCAGACCTAAAAGAGAGCACGTGATGTGACATGCACCATTCAGAGACTAATACACCAGGGTGCTCAGTCCACAAACTCCAAATGCTTCTGTCAAATGAATTTCCTATATCATAATCTTCTACAGATGCAAAGGACTAATTATAGGAAACACCTAATAATGGAAAACATAAGCTTTAAAATTGCTAATAGATACAAGGCAGGGAGCTAGGAGACTGAATCTTTTGCATTGGACATTTCTTTTTTCTTTTGAAATTTCAGCGCGCAGAGATAAGAAAAATGGGTACAGTTTCCCTTTACATGACAGGAACAATAATTGAGTAGGATTATATGTCATCCATGAAGACACTATATTTATGCCTCATTGTAATCCATTCATTGGTTTATGGATCCAAAGTCCCACGGGTAGTGTCACAAATCCACATAATGTCCCCGAGTAGTGGATTTTACATTTGGATCTGTGATGTAGCTGGCGGACACAGAAAATGACATGGAGCCAGACAGCTCCCAGGAGAGCGCACCGCCGGGCACGCCGAACACAGCGGCTGGTCCACAGCTCAGGTGGGAAACACAACCCTTGGCTTCCAGCCTGCCAGCTTCAGAGGGGTGCTCAAACCTACAGGCTGTTTTCTACCTGATCAGCAGAGATTTCACACATGGTGTAATGGTGACTTGGCAGTGCTGGGTTAATGGTTGGACTTGATGGTCTTAGAGGTCTTTTCCAACCAAGGCTGTTCTGTGATTCTCTGACGCTCAACCTACAAGTGTCAAAGGTGGCTATGTTCTATCTTGTATGGCGTATGGAGCCATTTCTTCTTTTGCCTAAGGAAGCCCAAGCCTAATGTCATCTGTTGGACTATCTAGAAATATCACTACAGGCAAATGTCAGAAACACGAGACCCATCATCATTTCTTTCTTCATACATTAGGAGTAATCCTGAAGTAGCACAGCAACACATAATAACCCTCCCAGTAGAAGATTTCCTGTGTGGCTTTGTACAAGATCTATACTTCAGCTTCCCCCTGGAAATTGAGGGGGTTTGTTTTTTCCTGGCAATGCTTTCCTTCCTTCACCTTTTAGATTGTACATTTCCTGAGACAAAGACCATTTTTTATTTCATGCCTGCACCAGACTTAGCTAGGCTGCAGTCTTGGTAAAGCTTTGAGGCAATATCGCCACAGTGATTAAAAAAACCAAAACTAAACAAAACAAAGTAGTTGACAAGACTTTATAGCCACTGCTTAGCTTATATAGATTACATACGTCTGCTGGTAGGCGGAGGTGCACTTTGGTAAAAAGCTTTCCTCATAAATCTTTAATTAGGTATTTACAAAGATCTCAGCTGACAAACCCTTGATGCTTCTCAGTCTTTAATGATGACAGGAGGAGCAGTTAAAGAAGTTGTCACATTTCCTTAGACGCGCATCTCAAACAAAGATATTGGGTGTTGGTCCATTACTGAAAGTTACAGTAAAGTAATAAAATTCCCCATCCAGTGTGCCAGCTTGATTGTCAATATAAACTCAGTCCTATGCTGCAGTTACAGCTGACTGTGAGTAGTCTATAACTATAATATGACATCCAGAAATAAGTACTGTGGTACAACTAAACAGACTCAAACAGAAAGAAACAGCCTAGTGCAGTATAATTCTGAAGTGCTTATGTCTAAAATATATTTTCACATCAAAACCCCACCCCTTGGAACAGTTACACAGTAATGCTCCTATCACAGACAGCAGTACTTCTGCAAATCACTGGTGCTAGGGCAGAAGCACGAAGGATCTACCTACCGTTATCACTGCAGCCAAACCAGCAAGATGCAGCTGTATGGTTTGCAACATGAAGCACTTTAATCTTAGACTTTATGATAAAAATCAAACAGGTCATTTCATACCTGAAATCTTGCATGCAACATGATCTCAAAGCAAATTAACAGTCGAGCAATAATTATTCCTGCTACTTAAGTACCACTAACAAGAAGGAGGCCCTAGGGTTGATCCAAAGTATGCACTACACCAATGTCTGTAGCAAAGCAGGTAACCCTTTCCCGGCTGCCTTTGTCAACCCTTTCATATCCGATAATTGCATACCATATTTCACACCTGAGGTTATTGCCAGAAGAACCTACAGAGTAAAGCAGAGACAGTACTCTTCTGAAAGAAGAGTCCACACTGAAAATGATTCCCAAGTTATGAGTGAAAAGACTGATGGGCAAGAAAAAAGGAACCAGAACTTGAACAGTGTCTAAACCTTCAATTTCTCAACTTGTTTGCCTTATCTTTTCTTAAAACAAGATATTTTTAAAGAGTTTACTATATAAATAGATTGACAGTCCTGGAACTTGTATTCCCAGTATATATATGGCTCTTATTACACTGTTTCATTTCACTTGGGCCACCCAGTAGTTAACACATCTATTTCAGCCACTAAAAACCTAGAAGAATAGAACCTTTCAAAGGAGTTTTTTGACCTCAACAACAGCTACCGCTTACGCAGCAGCGTCAGTGAAGCAAGGGTGCTGGTCTCAGAACAGTACTTACAAGGAAGATCTCCACACTGCAAGATGTCCAACCGCATCTGGCGTGCCTCATACACAGAGCATCTCCTTAAAGGACTAAGGACAAGGTGAAGCAAGCCCATCCAAGGAGGAGGACCTTTTGGGAAGACACAGAAGTTCATTATTAGAATTGTGTTGGATGTTTTCTCCCAGTTACATCAGTGCTGCACCTGCTAAGCAGATTAATAAAGTATAGTGATCTCTCAGGTACCAACACACCTTTCATAATGGTTAGATCTACCTAGGAAAGCAAGTGGGAAAAATGTAGGAAATCTTACTCAGGTAAAATATATAGCAAGTGGAGCTGGGGAAATTTCCTGCATTGCCTTGACCTTGTGGGCCGTCTTTGTTAACAACAAAAAAAAAAACAAGCCAAAGCCACTTCACAGAATCACAGACTCATTGCCTAGGTTGGAAAAGACCTTGAAGATCATCGAGTCCAACCATCAACAAAACACTGACAGTCCTCAACTACACCATATCCCAGAGCACTACGTCAACACGATTCTTGAACACCTCCAGGGATGGGGACTCCACCACTGCCCTGGGCAGCCTGGGCCAGTGTCTGACAACCCTTCCAGTGAAGAAATTCTTCCTAATATCCAGTCTAAAAAGGTTTTATGAGAAGCTATAAGGGTGAGTGCTGTGCACCATGCAGACTGGGGGAGAAAAAAAAAAAAAAAAAAAAAAGTGGTCTTTCTGGCCTTTCAGGCTCTTGAGAAGGTGTCCTGACTTATGTATGGTTTCTACGGAGCTATCCTGAACACTGAGAAGAGAGGTGCGAATATCTCAGATGTGGGTCTGAAGAAGCACATCCTCACCCCCAGTTTTCTCCCAGGTCCCATTACAGCTTTGCCGCCCCCACCCCAGACACCAAATCTTGTGTGTCTTCTCCACCAGGGCCTGGGGGCTTCATCCCCTGCTTAGATGGGTGCACCTGGCAAAGAGCCAGCACTGCAAGGGTTAAAAAGTGGACCTTTTCCACCCAGAAGACTGAACTGACTCCTTTGAAGCCATTAGTCTATTGTATAAATCCCTCCTCGTTTTGAGGATTACAGAACAAATACATTGTAATGGCTCCGTAGGAACCTGGCCCGTGGGGTCACCCTGACTTTAGTTTGTGCATTATGTCCCAAGTGACAAAAATCGAAGCACATTAAATGCTTCATGAATGTGAAATGTCCAGAGTTTTAATCTCGAGAGCTTTACGGTCCTACAGCTTGTCCTGAATGCACTGAAATCCACAATGTGGATTGATTAGAGAGGAGCTGGCTTCAGCTGACACACTCACACCACGCAAATTCAGATAGGTTCGGATGTAGAGTAATATTTGCTCCGTGTGTGTTGGGCTGGGGTTTATCTAGCTTTACGCATTATAGTAGAGCACATCTAATAGACATACGTTTACAATTTGTAACAATTTATGCAGAAAAAAACCCTCTTCTATTAAAAGGAATCCCTCTTCTATTAAAAGAAAATTTAATAAAAAAATAGGTTGGTTTAATGAGACACAGACCCTTTATCTCTGAATTACACCAAATAACTACACAATTTCACCACGCTTGCCTCCAGGTGAGAAAGATACTAAAGGCATTTAGGAACAAGGAGAATAAGTTAAAAACTTATCAGAATCTCTTCAAGACTAGCACCTGACAAATCATCTTAAAGCAGCTCTGCCCTCTTGGTTAAAAAAAAAAATAGTAAAATAAATAGATAATCCTTTAGTCTCCATTCATTAATTTGGGTGGTGGAAAAATTTCACTAGATATTTTGGTCAAGAGTTTTTTGACTCTTGAAGATGTTTGCTTCAGGGGTTCTGTTGCATTTCTTCATTTTTTAATAGAAGTATTCATAATATGACTGTGATTTTTAAAAATTATTTTTATTTGCATTTTGCTACTTATTTTCTAGGGAATAATATGCTGTGCTCTCTCTCATAAATACAAACCTTTGACATTTTGGAAGAAATAAGTACATATTCTGTTACATTACAATTGAAGAAACACTTTATGAAGTTAGATCTCACTTCCCAGTGCAATACCAGGGCCCTTCTTTCCTCCTGCTGATTGTGCTTTTACGTTAGACAGTTTATCATCTTAAAGGAACTTCCTGAACTTATTTTATCATAAATATTTTATTTTTTAAAATAAGTATTGCTTCCCAAGCCAAGGCTTTGCAAAATTGCACGACCGTGGATATTTTCAGCCAACCTGACATCTTGCTACAATACCGTGGTCACATAACCTTATCCCAGTGGGGATGGGAATGCAGTGAAGCTGCTCTCATCACCAGGATTTCCCCCTCTTGCCCTGATAATGAGTTTCAGCCCATCTAATCTCTTTCTCTCAAAGATCCTATGTCTTTATATCCCCTCTTCTTGCACAGCCAGTGGCAGTGGTGCGATGCCCATGGTGCTGGAGCTGTACAAACAGGTAACAGCAGCAGCCACTCACCAGGCAGCTGCTGCCCAGTGGCTGCAGCAGAGGCTTTACAGCTTTATGATCGGGTCTCAGGGCATATCTCCCCTTTGAAATGATGGAGAAATGCCTGAGCAAGTGTTGAGAACTAGCAGCAGTGCAGCCACATTGGCGAGTAGCCCATCTGAGCACTAAGGTTTGGCTTTGCTGCTTTCCAGACCTCTGCTACCACCTTCATGGGCTGCGCTCTGTGCTGTGAGGATTTTCAAACTAGCCAAGAGCTGCCTGCCATATTGCTATGGCTGCCGTGCAACATCGCTATGCTTTGTATTACCTTGAACAATTCACTTCAGTTATCACTAACACTAGGGTAAAGACCTTCCTGGGCTGCCAGATGTGCTGCAAGCTCTCCATAAGCATAGAGAAATGCTGAGGACTGCTCCTTGTGCTGAACAATGAGTACCCACCACACAGCTCACCGAGCTCCTATGCCTGCAGGACTAAGGAGTCAAGCCAAGAGCAAGATCACAAGCCTCTCACACTGCAGTGATTTCATTTCAATCCACCGCTCCATTGCTTCTCTCCTTACTATGGACAAGTTCATGTTTATTAAGGGACTCCATTAGTCTTTCCCCTGCCTCCACCTTGCTGCAAAATGTTTTTTCCTCCAGGGCTACAGCAGCAGCTGGTACACTATTTCCTTCTGAGGTGTAGCCAAATAATGGCCTTTTGGAGGGGGATCCGTTTCATTTTTTTTTTTCTCCATATGTTCCTTTCAATTGAGGGGTTTAATACACTCATTTTCACAGTATCTATCTAAGTGTTTTTCCTTTTTTTGTGTCTGTTATTGAAATGAATAAATGTGCATAAGGCCATGAGGCACAAGAGTCAGGTCAATATACCAAAGCTTTATTTTGTGAGTGTGTTTTCTGGGGGACCTGGAGAGAGCAGGGGTTATCCTTGCCCAAAAGTTGATCCCCTTGTCTAGAGCACAGGGAAGTTAGTTGTGCTTACGTGAGACAAGAGAACAGTCTTCCTCCAACAATATACGAGTGCTTTTCCCAAATGGATGCAGTGTCCCTAGTGCAGAGGACAGAATTTGCTGTGGTAAAACTACTTCATTTCGGGATTTGCTTTTTGCCAAGATACAGCAAAGCAGATGCAGGCAAACTTGGCAAGTACTATATATGTACACAGATATATAGATAATGCTGGAAATATCAGGGCAGGAACAAACAATAATAAGTGAAGCTTGCAAAAGTGTACAGCTGTGCTGTCCAAGCCCTCCTGTTGTTGCCTGGCCTAGGAGACTTTTTACAGTTGAAAGTGTTTCAGTATAACTGCATCCACACTAAGGGACTTAATCTGTTTAAAATATACATTACTGCCTGTGAATTGCTATGTACCTGTAGAGAAAGAATAAAAACAAAGAAGCAAGTCAAGGAAGTGAGAAACCTGAAAGAAGTGGTGGAGAAACTGGCAGGTGATAGCAGAATGTACACTGCATCCTTCCCTTACCTGCCACAAGCGGTTTGTTTTGAACCGCACCTGTTACGGTCAAGAGTTTGGAGGGACACAGAGCAAATCAGCTCAGGAAAGCCATCTTCTAATGAAGGGCACAGCAAGGCACTTTGCCTGGGAATTTGGGAAGGCAAGATGCAGGTGGCAAGGGAGTGTCAGACCTCAGAGAAAGAAAACGGTAAGGACCAGGCATCAGACCTGAGGAAGCCTGGGGTGCAAGAGCTGTCACATGAGAGATCGTCTGGTGTCCAACCAATTCCCTTTTCCTCCCATAACATCAGTACTCTCTCCTTCACTCAGTCACCTATTTACATGACTTCTGTAGAAGCGTCAGATCTTGGAGATACCCACTGTTTCGTCAAATTTGGCTGAAATCATGAATTGGGTTCAAAATTTAGACAGCTGCATAGCGGCAACATTATTTCCTAAGAAATAAAGGCAAATCAGTGCAACAAATTAGGAAAGGGCAGTGAAATAAAGAATGAGTAGCAAGAACACTTGAATTTGATGTGAGGAAGGGCATAAACTGTGAAGGGATTTGAGGAGGAGACTAACATGAGGAGAGCAGCAGATTTCAGAAGATAAATCTTTGCAGTGGTATTTCGCACGTAGGGAATGCCTCACCAGCCTGTCCTGGTGAGACCTTAAGGTGCTCATTGCCAAATGCCAGGTGTCCTGCTTTTCCTCTGCAGAACAGGAATCACAGATATATCTTTATGGGCAGCACAAACAGATCATTCAAAATAGCCTAAACAGGGGAAAAGCATCCAAACTGTGCCCCAGAGAACTTAAAGCCTCAAGAGGGTACACATAAACACACCTGCAAAAAACTGAGGCACGCCAAGATGCATTTCTTCCACCATTCAGAACTGACTTCCCTGCTCAATTTGCACTCCCTGCAGCATGGCTTGGGAAGAGAAAACAAATGGCATACTGGACCACACAGAGAAGCAATGCGGTTATCAGTGAAACATTTATTAGCTTAGGAAAAGAAACACAAAGGCTTCTTTTCAGAATTCTACTCTTTCCTTGCTATCCTCTCCTCACGTACATAATTTTCTTCACCTGGGCTGTTGTTTTACAGCTATCTGCTGTACAAAGTTGTAGTTTATTTAAAGGGGTATTTTATAGTGAAATCCTACTCCCATTATTTAAAAGTAACTATCCTGACTCTCAAAAGCCAGACAAGAAGTGCACCTCCAGAATAGGCTCTAACAATACCACAGATCTTGAATTTATCCTCATTGGCTGAGGTCACCTCATCACTCAGAAGAACTGTATGCAACTGAAGACAAGGGGATGGGAAATACAGCCACCCACACTGAGTAACAATAAATTCACTTTCCTCTGCAGTGCTATTATGTATTTCCCTCTCATAGCTCAGTTGTCATTTGCATTCCCTTTGCTCCCACTGGCTGGGTGAAGGTTCTCCAGACTCCTTTTTGCCTTCTACCCAACCCTACCTGTGCCCTCTGTACCTTGTATTCTCTCCTTTCATCCTGTCCCACTCCTCCTCCCTCTTTCTTTCCCCCTCTCTCCAGCTGCAGCAGCTCTTTCTGTTCCTCTGGCACAGCATCACAGGGTGGAAGCGGAATAATAAACACGCATAACACACTAAACCGCCACTCCATCAGCACACGTGCTGTCAGTATGTACACTGACTGCCCATCTATTTCCAGAGATCCTGAAAGAGCTAACGAGGTTTACGTTACTAATACACTGTGGAAAGAGGGAAAATTCCCATCAGAGGCCTAAAATGACTCCACAGTGCCGCCACCACCCCTCAGTCCCTTCCAGCCTCCACGGCACTTCTGGGGTTTGTGCAATTTTCCAGCTCGCCCGGACTTTACATCCAAGCGAAAGGCCTCGACTCCCGCTCTCTTTGCTGGAATCAAGCAGCCTGGGAGGAGCCTTCACAAACAGCAAGCATGATGCCAAGGAGAGAAAAGAATAACCAAGGAGACAACTCACTGCATTGGCTCCTCTGTTTCTCTGGCAGGACTCCCTGGCTTCGCTCAGAATATAACTGACTTTGTTGCTTTCAACATTTTCTTCCATTTTGAAATATTTTAGTCATTAGCAATCCTCCTTATGCTCAGAACAGGAGACAGCAATCAAGTTCTCTTCCTAACAACTCAATGCCTTGATGCTGGTGCTGGAAAAGCCGCCCTCTCGGCCATGCTTATCTTCCCAGGAACAGGGTGCCCTGAGAGGTTGTGGAGTCTCCATCTCTGGAGACATTTCAAAGCCGTCTGGACGTTTTCCTGTGGGATCTACTCTAGGATCCTGCTCTAGCAGGGGGGTTGGACTAGATGATCTTTGGAGATCCCTTCCAACCCCTACCATCTGTGACTCCATGACTCCCTTTCTGGCAAATCTCACCTGCCCTCAAACATTTGAGTACTGCTTTCCAGACTGATGATTCAGACATTCACAGCCTTTTGCCACTAGGATAATCCCCCTTCCTCAACCCTGCCTCTGTATCACACACTTTCCTGTCACCTTTCACTTACCTGCTTCATTCAGCCCTTCCTGCTCCAGCTTCCTCCAAATTCATTTTTGACTCACTCCTCTCTTTCCCTCCACAAAGTCTGCCCACATTCCAAACCCTGATGCTTCTTCTGTCTCAACATCATCCAAAAGCCACCCTTCAGGTTTCATCCTCACAAATATGTCTCATTTGGGCCTTCATTTATTATACCTTGTTTCTGAAACATCTTTGGGGCTCTTCCATATGCACCATCCAATTTCAGTCCACACTAGAGACAACTGTCAGAACTGCTTCCCTTTCATTTCCATTGAGCCTGTTAAAATTCCCTTCAGCAGACATCACTGCTCACTCCCCATCTGTAGTTGGCCAAACAAAAACATCCAATTTCTAAATTCAAAGCTTTCTAGTCCAGTTTCTCCTTCTTCTTCCCCCTTAGTCAAGCTTTCTGGTATCCATCCCCCACCAGCTATTGGACAGGCAACCAGCACAGTACACTGTGCTTTGTAAGGTCTCCCAAAATGAGAGGTCTCCGTACCTAAGTTTCTCCTGAGGACCTGCTTCTGACATGCTCCAATATGTCAGTTGATGTAGTCTACGCAACCTTAGGCCTTTCCTTAGCTCCCCGCTCGTGTCTCCTGTCTCATTGTCGTGGTTCACAGATTGCCAGTTCCTGCATCTAGCGATGTAACAAACATCTGACCGCATGAACACTTCAATACCACCACCACTTCTTGGCAGACATTGCAGAGCTGATGTACTGCCCACCGAAACAAAGCCTACAGAAGGCAAGGGAGCCTTCCTTTCCTAACTCACCACTAGCTGGACAGAACAGCCATCTCTTACTACAGTGAATAGAGACTTCAAGAACAACTACTCTATGGAAACCTCTAAAGCTGGCAGCATCCCTTTGGATGAGGAGTAGCTGCCAGCCCAAGGGAGACAGCCACCACACAGCAAGAATTTCACAATGTGTCAGCAGTAATGCTAAAAAGCCTGCCTTCTTTTTCATCTTCCAAGCAGTTTGCTAGAAGACACAGAAAAGACATGGTAGAGGTAAGTGTTAGTATATACGTGATGTTGGCTGGATGTAACTGTGGCAACTGTATTGCATGGCAGTTCAAGGACATGCAGCAAAAAGTGAGTCAGGATCTGCCAAACATTTATTGATTTTTTCAGCAAAAAAAAAGGCAAAAGGACCCCCCCACACCCCTACCTTGTGTGAGTGCTCTTGTAAAACAAACCACACAGACAAACAGGATTTGTAGGATCAGGCTGGATTGTTTCCAAAACACATATTGTGTGCAGAAAGCTACAAGAAAAAGAATAGGTACCAAGAGGAACATGATAGCTTACTGCCCTGACAAACCAACAATGGGACTATGTGAGGGGAAAAAATTGGTTAGGCTACTTAAGATAATTTATTAATAGAATTTTTATGAGGATAATCAATAGATAAACCTATCCTACTGCAACTTAAATAAAACCAGAAACTGCGATCGGTGTGAAGCTATCAATGAAAAAACAATGCATTACAGTATAACTCACACACTGACACCTCATTTTAAGTATGAGGAAAAGTCTGCATTATTGACTAATCGCTTCTGAAATGCAGTGGCAAAAAAAAGAAAACAGAATTTTTGCTTTACTAGAACACAAAACAAATCTGCTTGAATTTCCCTTTTGAGATATTTTTACAAATAGGTGACAAAAAAAAAAAAGAGCCTTCAGATTTTATTAAAGAAAACACTTTGCTTTAGCCTGAGAGTTTGCTTTTTGCTTTTTAACAGCCCTCTCTTCTCCCCTGGCACAATAATAAACATGCCACCCTTCTCATCAGCCTTCTGGGTCTTCTCTTCATAAAGGAGCAGGACGATGTTCAAGCCCTCACTAAGAGCAGCACTGCCACTCAGGGACTTCACTCCCCACTGGCTCAGCACTCAGGGTAAACGCTCTCTGTACCCAACTCTATGGCCTGGCTTTTTCTCCGGTGCCCCACAGAGTCACCCCATTCCCTATTGCTACTCTGATGATTCTCATAGGCCTATGGACAAGTTGGTTATTTCCATACCCTCCCTATCTCTGATAAGGAGGGCAATTAGATTAGTTTACTGCAGGCAAAATCAATAGCAAGCATCTGGGGGGCAGATTAGCCATTGCTAATTAGAGCTTTTAAACATTATTCAAATAAAATGTATGAGGTTAATCAACCAAGGTGGAAAAAATCCATAATATTCTAAGTCTGCCCTTGGTTTGTCAACCTGGTTCACTTTGAAATTAAAAATGGAATGGAATTCCTGAGGTAAAGGCAAACTTTTCTAAACTGGGATAGACATGGAGAAGGGCAATACTATGCATTTGCAGGGAGACAGACATTTCTTTGTCAGATCAGAGGTATAACACCAGTTTCTAGACATAACCCAATTTGCAAAGTATTTTGTCAGGTTTATTCAAATCAATTCCCAAAAGCAGAGCCATATATTTTGAGTCTACTTACTCTTAATGAATTATTTTAATTACAGCTAGTTATTTTTTAAAAGATGTACTTTAAAAATTGTAGAATTATATATGTAACTAACCAGATATAATCCCACAGCAACATTTTACCAAATTAGCCATTTATTTATATTAATCTAAATAGTATTGATTTTAAAAAAATTGCTACTGTATTTGGCATGTAAATGCCTGTTTCGGTATATACTTCACACATGAATTTTCAGCCTATGTAATGTATTACTTTAATATCTTCAGATTAGATTGCCTTTAGATAATATGTTCAAATATGAACCATACATTTTCAGGGTAGCTTCCTTTGAATGCTCATCTAGAGAACATTTTGCTTAATAGGAATTTCCTCTGTAGACTACTGGAATTCTTGTTTCTGGAAAGGATTATCTCTCCATGTAATGAAATGTCTTTTTCCCCAAAATCATATTCTTAAGGAGTGATTTAAAGTACAGCAGGAAGAAGATGAGCATGTCATCTTAAATATGAGCAGGAGATGAGCATGTCATCTATAGTACACTGGAAAAACACCTTCCTGATTCTCAACAATAATCACAAACTTATGAAGATAGAAAAGTTGTCTTATTTTAGATGCCTAAAAATAAATTTCATTACATCTTCTAAGTAGAATTATAGAAAGAGAAAGTATGCACGCATAATTTAAAGAGGCTTTCTACTTCAGAGACAGAACAAGGATTTATTTATGGTCATGGAAAATATAAACCAACAAAACCAAAACCCATAGTACAAACCAGCTATCCAATCCTGAGATCGTGCACTTTGGCACAATCAGCCTAAATTAGCCAAACAACTAACATGAATTTTTCCTTAGTTATGTGGATTCAGGCATATCTTTACAATATTTGAACTAAAGCGTAGTTAATTTTTAAGTACATTTCCCAGTGTTTCAGTGAACCAGGGCTTTAATAAGGCCGAAGTCCCACTCAAGTGCCCAGTAGATTTAGATTCAAAGCCCAGGGGCTGACTTTGTGCCCTGTTTGGATTAAGGTTCAACAGTGACACATTTGTGAACGTACCTTAAATCTTGATGTATAACAGCAGAGACCAAACCCTGTCCACATCGTCACCCTTGGGAATAATGGAAAAGCATTCCAGTGAGATGAAGGAGCCTTAAATGATCCCAAGATAACACTGCTATCTATAGATTAAGTGTGAAAAAGCCATCAGGCAGGCAACAAATTCCCTCATTCCCTACAATTCTGTGCAGTTTGGGACAGGCAGAAGTGGATGCCTGCCAGCACATGGGATGCCTGTCACTGTTAGCCTGAAAAATATACTGAAAACAGAAACTGTTTTCCCAATTTCTCTGCCTTTTGTATCATCTTTTTAGGTTGGTTTTTTTTTTTTATTAGCACATTTTTCAGCTATTTGCAATGGCACTTTTTTTAATACTGCCTCTTCTTTACAAAGCAGCAAACACTTTTGAACCCACAAATGCAAATATTCATTTCAAGATGGCATACAAATTCAAGATGACTGAGCTCCTCTTTTGCATCTCACATGTATCTCATCTCCTCAGGATTTGGTACAGACTGGAGGAGGAATCACAGAATCATCTAGGTTGGAAAAGACCTTGAAGATCATCTACTCCAACCATCAACCTAACACTGACAGTCCTCAAATACACCATATCCCTGAGTGCTGGGATAAACACTTAAACACCTGGGATAGACTCTTAAACACCTCCAGGGATGGGGACACCACCACTGCCCTGGGCAGCCCGTTCCAATGCCTAACAACCCGTTCTGTGAAGAAATTCTTCCTAATATCCAGTCTAAAATTCCCCATGTGCAACTTGAGGACATTACTCCTTGTCCTATCGCTTGTTACTTGGTTAAAGAGACTCATCCCCACCTCGCCACAACCTCCTTTCAGGTAATTGTAGAGAGCAATGAGGTCTCCCCTCAGCCTCCTCTTCTCCAGACTGAACACCCCCAGTTCCCTCAGCCACTCCTCATTAGGCTTGTGCTCCAGACCCTTCCCCAGCTTCGTTGGTGGCCTTCTCTGCCGCTGGCTTCTCTTACAGCACATTAGGACAGCCTGCTGTCCATTAAGACTTCCTTATTGAAGAGTGTCCAGCCTTCCTGGACCCCTATACCTTTCAGGACCATCTCCCAAGAGATTCTGTCAAGCAATCACCTAAACAAGTCAGGCCTTTGGAAGTCCAGAGTGGCAGTTCTGCTGCCCCTCTCATAGCCTCTCTAAGAATAGAGAATTCAATCATTTCGTGATCACTGTGCCTAGACGGCCTCCAACTGCCACATCACCCACCTGTCCTCTGCTACACAGAGCAGGTCCCACAGGGCACCTTCTCTGGTTGGTTCACTCACCAGCTGATCAGGAAATTATCTCCCACACATTCAAGGAACCTCTAGGACTAGTCCCGCTCTGCTGTATTTCCAGCAGATGTCTGGGAAGTTGAAGCCCCCCACAAGAACAAGGGCAAGCAGTCATGAGATTTCTCCCAAGTGCCTACAGAGTATTTCATCAACCTCTCTGTCCTGGCTGGGTGGTCTATAACAGACTTCCACTACGACACCTGGAATTCTCATGCCACAGAAGAGCAAGGCCATTAGCACTACATCAGTATAATTTTATTAAAAAATACATTTCCAAGAGAAAGTACTATCTATCTCCACTAATGCACTTTCTGCATAACCTGGTTTTGTTTCATATTAGCTCCTTGCAATAGTATAGTATAGCAGTATAGTATGATTATTATGATATGTATGCCATTTTCTTTGCATTACACCTAGCAGCAGAGACTCTGAGAATTTTATTTCCAAAGAATGAAGCACTCAATTGGGCGACATATATCCCCAGCCTCTTGAAGCTAAGCAGAAAGAATATCTTTTTGAAACCAGGCACCCAGGATTAATAAAACCATTGCCTTGTTTAAAACCTGAAGAGGGACCCCACACCACTGGGATATCACCTTGGATAGAGCTCATGGTCTAGTCACATGAGAAACCAGCGCTCCCGGCACAGTATTGTCTATACCTGTTTGCAGAGGTCCCTGTGAGTAAGGAAAGGGGTAGAGAGAACTGAATGTTAAGAATCAGAAAACATAACAGGTCTATAATAGGCACATAGGGTTTATGCCCTACTGCAGCATCTTCAGCATTTACCACTATATGCATAATAAAAATTAATTTATTAGAAGAACATCCTTGTCTTTTTGTAGCTGGACATACACAATTAAGAGCAAAGGTTCTGGATCTGGTAACTGAGTGAAGCTTTCCACCTTCTCCTAAATAAACTGCTTGTCCTTTGTGCTTTCTCACAGGAGGCCACAGCCCCGGGAGTCTCTACGTAACGCTCAGGATGTCACACAAAACTTGGAAATGGTGAACTCCGTCTTTCACCTTCAGTTGACTGAAACTCTGTGAACCAAACTCCATGATCTCTCAAATCACTGGGACAGCAATACACAGATAAACCAACTTGTCCTGTAACCACTGACAAGCTATCAGATAGATCTGAAATATAACTACAGATAATTTCGCTTATTCAATACAGGTACTTAATACCCTTCCTTGACAACAGCAGGAGATACATAATTACAAAGAACAAAGCACTGAGAAATTCCAAATATTTTTTTCTTTTTTAAATCATAGCAAGTAATTAAAAAGACAGCAAGTCAAAAAAAAACCACCAAAAAACCCCAACAAAACACTTAAGGGTTTCACCTTGATAGAAAATACCAGGAAACAGTTTCCCCATCCTGTCAGATTTTTCACATTGTCAAAACAAATTAGGACAAAATTAAAAATCTTGATAGGATATTCTGAATTCTGTTTGGTTCAGACAAAAATGGAAATTTGCCTAATTGTGAAGGGCTGCACTGGTACTTGTTACACAACTCGCATCCAATTGCAAAACCACACTTGTCACACCAGTTTAACAATTACAGTCACACTTTTTCTTCCTTAAAAAACCCTCACCAAACCTCTCTACAGCCTCTTTCATCCAAAAAGTTCCAGCTGACAAACAGGCACTTTCTGATGAAAATAATTACACTACATTTTTTCAGTCATGTTCTCCATAGGTTCAATATCCCTCTTTCCCGAGGGTTTACAGTTACACAGAGACAGTGCAGTAAAAATGAGACTACTGAAGAATCCAACCTGGACACATTTACCATCCCCTCTTGTCTTTCCCCCTCATCTCTCATGACCTTAGCTTCTTATTTTAGGTGGAGACATCCCATGGAAACCTTGTGTAAAATGGGCTGGGGAGATGGGCTGGAGGGGATTTTTCCCCAAGATGACCCATATTTAGTTGTGGCAGGGGAAAGCTCTCAGGAAATACTGTGCACTTGATAAAGGGTAACATTTTCAAACAAGGACACTGCAATGTCTAACCAATATTAAGAAGCAAAGACTCAATAGAAATACTGAGTTTTATGAGACTATATTTTTTCTCCTCCCACTAACCTGTGCCACAGGCTATAAATTACTTCTTCCCTCTGATTTTCTGATAGGAAACAGCCACCTTAGCACTCCTCTCTTTACTGGCATTCCCTCTGCTCCACAGGTGATGACCACATTTCCTCTCAAACATTTTAGTTGATTAACATTTGCAGTTAATCTCAGAGCAACTGTTCTCAACCCAACCAGGATTTTGCTTTGACACCTGCTGCTTCACTGCTTTAGACCTGATTAAGGACTTGTGTGTGCCAGAGCACTACTGCTTCCTCACAAGAGGACCGAGCTGCCCCGAGGAAAGATCCCACCTCTCCAACAAACCCTGCCTTGCTCCCACGCTGAACACCCACCACCAACCTGAGAGGCAGCTCAAGTGCAAAGGGTTGATAAGTACCCCAAGAGCCACCACGTGAGACATTTTTTGCAAGGTCTAAGGTAGCACAGAGGCTTTACTGTAACTTAACTGCTTGCTGGCTAATTACAACTGGCTTGATGGCTGGTCACCGCACCATTGCTAAACTGAGCTGAAAGCATGCGCTTCTCGGCATGACTTGGATCATGTAGTTCAGTCAGTTCCCATCATTCCTTTGTCCCTCATATGTCTGACATGTGGATGAAACCTTCCCTATTGTGCCTTTTCTTTTCTGGGAGAACAAAGAGGAGCTGACAATGAAGTGGCTGCCAGCCCATTGCCACAGTCCATATATCCACACAGCTGTCATTACGTAGTCGAAGCAGCCGTGCTAGCAAGAAAGAATAAGCGGCCTATGTGAGAGACAAGTGGGTTTAGCTAAAGAAGCTATATTATCATCTACAATACACATACTGCTATTAATATGCTATTACGGGAGGAAAAAAAATCTCCACATGCAACCCTGTGACCTCGGGGAGCTTTGGTAGCAAAGTGCACTTAAAGAGCAGGCTTGGAGGGATTCCAGTGCATGCCCTCTGCCTCCAACTATCCCGAGCAAGCACCTGGTCCCTACCGTGAAAATAAGTGAAGGCAATTCGGTCATTACAGAAGCATGCCTAACACCCAGGTTTTCCATTGAGGAATGCATTGGTTTCCTAAGGTAGTCAGGACTCCTCTTGTTGAGCGCTGACATGTCACATCAGTGGATTTCTTGTTTACAGAAGTGGCAGATTGTTAATGTGAAGGCAATTTCCTGTGTTACAACAAAATCCCATGATATATTTCAGTTGTTGAAAACCTGGAATGAAGCAACAGCTCTGTGATATGGAAATGCCACTGAGAGCTAAGTGGTAACTGGAACTAAAGTTTATGAAGTAACTACATTAAAAAAAAAAAAAAAAAGGAAAAAAAAAAAGCAGCTCCCCATACAAAATAAAGTCCCCTCTTTAACTGCTCCTCACTCCCATCACAATGGTGAAGAGTAGGTAAGCCATAGGTTTTGTTGTTCCTGATTAAAGTAAAAAATGGAAATTCATGGGGCAGCTTTTCATGGTTTACCAGGCTAGGGTATAACCTCAGAGAAAGATATTGTCAAATTGCTCATGTGGCCTTTCAATGCATATAGGTCGTACACCAACATGCAAAGAGTGGGGGAGAAACGGAGATAATAAGTTGGACTGAGACGGAGGTCACATGGGACTTCTGATGCGGCTATACATCCACCTCCCCACCTTGGGAAAGTCATCTCAGCACTGAGTCTCAGTTTCCATTTGTATGATGAGTATAGTGATATTTCTCTTTGGACTGGATATTGTCTCTTTGGATTGCCTTAACATCTATACAGAAGCTCTGACACCCTGGGACCCCAGGGATCTGCCAGGAGCCTGGCCAAGACTAACCCTGTCACTCTCCAGCCCTATGGACACCACACTGGGGGGCCAGGGGATGGCTGGGACTGTGTGCTGGGTTTCCCAGTCAGTGCTGATCCCAGATCCACACAGCCACCCTGAAACCCTGGCTGGTTTGAACAAGCCTGTCTGCCTGGCAGCACCAAATCCCCATCCCTTCAGGTGCTTCCCCAATATTTCATTGCCAGAAACAAAAGTTGCTGCAGAAGATCAGAAAAAGAAAAAAACAAAACAAAACAAAAAAAACAACCCACACACCCAAAAACCAAACCTTCATTAAAATATTGCTCAGGCTGGTCCTGAAGATTTCTATGAATGGGCCTTGGCACTGGCACAGCAAGAGGTGGGGCAGGGCAGTGAGACCTTTCCATAGCTCTTACTTCCTTTACTGCCTGATGTGGACCACTGAGTCTGATAGAATCAAAGAATTGTTCTGATCTTGTATCATGCCTCCAGCAGAGACTGTAGGGCCAAAAAAGATCAAAAATACACATAAACTAGATAGCCAGCTTGCCCAGTCCAGTGCTTTGTTCACACCCCCTCCTTTCCCCTACAAAGCAATCTGTGTTCTCTGTGCCTCTGAGTAGCTTCACAGAGATGTCTCAGGGTCTCTCCCCAGTGGTGCCTCATGAGAGTCCTGGCTTCTTGCTCCCCGTCTGTGCTGTCATCTCCATGGCAAAGCTAATCTAAGGGTCCAGGACCATTCAGCTGTAACTTCTTCCCTGTATACTTTCTTGCTCAAGCATCCTTTCAGGATGGTGATCACATTGCCAGATTAACCCACTGCCCCCATGCTGATCTCGGGAGACTTCAGTTGCCACGATCTTCCCTGCCATTTCAAAGTAAATGCCCCATGATGTCTCCGAGCTTTTGGGCTGCTTCATCCTTACTGCCTGTATCTTCAAGTATGAGTCTACCTGCTGCCCTCCCCCAATCAGGGTGCAAGAATTTCCTCCTTACATCTCCTATGCTTCAGGCAGTTCTCCTGCAATGAAGCTGCCTTACCTCTCTGCTTCTGCCATAGCAAAAAAAAAAAAAAAAAGTGTTTTCTTCCTTGCTTCTAGCACTTCTTGCCATGATTTTGTTCTATTTTAGTTTTTTCCTAATTATTCTTTACTGACTATTTATACTTCATCCAAAAATTTTAAGCCAAAGTACATCATGGGAAAGAACACCATCTTGTGATAATCAAGCTACTTCCTCGCCAATGGAAAGCCCCCTTTCTCTGTTTTTAGAAAGGGTTTTTCCAAGTTCTCAAAGCAGGTATAAAGTCACCCCCGAAAAGGAGGATTCAGATTTTTCCTGAGGGGATCAGCTCATGTTTCAAGCCTACTCAGCAGGTTAAGACCATCTTTGGCAGCGAGCTTCATCTGCCACACTAAACCCTTTTCTTCCTTCTCCCTCCTCCAGGCCCCTGCCACCCCATTATTTGTCCAGGATGGTCCTCAGTTATATGACAGCTTTGTAGTTTCAGTAAATTCAAGAAGAGGCTTTCACTTCTTATTCCAATCTACTTGAGATACACCAAAATAGAAAACACTTTGTGCAGGAATGTCACGTTGCCCTCCTCCAACCTTAGCAAAACACATGAGCACTGAGGTGATTTTCTCACCAACTCTCATCTCTTCCTACAGAGATTTGCTTGCAAAATGAAGGCTGCTTCAGTAGGCTGGAACGGGGACTTCATAGGTTTTGTTTGAATCATGGAAAACTGAAGTGTGATTTTATTTTATTTTTTTTTTCCTAATAGTTGTTCAATAATGCAGACTGGGGGTTCAAGTACCTATTTGAGAGTGAAGGAGAGGTAGAAGAACAAGTCATTGAGCAGCTTGGATTTCCACTGGGGTCAATATGATCACGACAAAGTCTTGAAACACAGGCCAATTTTGCAAGAGCAATTCATAGTCTACCACCAGACAAGTGATGCATTGACTGGAGCCATGCTGATTTATACCAGCATCAACAATGCTTCTGAGAAGACAGCTCCTTAGGAGACAGAAAGAACTATTATCATTTGCTAGTAATCACACCACTTGTGCAATAACGTCATAACACAACACCCATCTGTGTTTCCACACACAGCCAAGCCAGGCTAGTGGTTCACCACCATCAAAAGATCTCTCGCTCCTCTCTCCCCTCCTCCTCACATCAGCTCTAGCTCCCGCCAGAGACCTCTGCAAGTGGGTTCAGCTCACCAGCCCAGCTGAAGACCACCTCATTCTCGTGCACCAGTGAACTGAAACAGTTCACAGCAGTGCCTCAGGAGCACCAGAGCTGGTACAAGATCAGAGGTGGGGGCACATCACCAGAAGATGGAAGGAGGGGGTACTGGGAATTACCTATCAACATCGTCCTGCCTCCTCACACTGAGCATCACGTTTGAGGGGTTCACTCTCCTCATTACCCTGGAGGGGGGGGAATTTTCAGCCACACAGTGGCAGACAGGAGTCAACTCTATCTGTAGTTTTTCCCAGAGGGGAAATGAAGGGAGAAGAGAAGGAGGGATGCATTAATGAAGAAGAAAGCCTTTGACAGCTTCTTACAATCTCTGGCAACAGGCCTTGCTGCTACCTAGGTTTATTGGTTTTGAATTTGGGGTTGTTGCTGCTGTCATGTTTGGTTTTTATTTGTTAGAGCAACGCTTTAAAAGCCCAGAGATATACAGATTCACCAGAGGTCAAATAAATTGTTTGCATTTTTGTTATAAAAGGGGCGCGAGGGAGAGGGAGACAGATGGTAAATTGACTGCTAGGAAGCAGAGCTTGAACTTTTTCAATCATGTCCCCCTCTTAACTCACAGCTGGCAAAGCTCTCAGTTCTGTGGCAGGTCTGTCACTGGGCAGATCAAATCCAGCAGCACAGAAAACAAAACTCACCAGGAGCCACACAGGGTGAGAAATTATTTCCTAATAAAACTACAAAGCCCAGAACAATAACTGGGCAACACTGACATGTATTGTTGGCCTTTATCACAATCTCTTTATAAGCCTGGTTAAAGAACAGAGATGCAGTTCTCCTTTGATGTCCTCATTCAAAGGACTTTACACTCGCTTCCACCAGCGATAAGCCAGGGAAGGGGGAGAGGAGAGGCTGAACACAACAGAAAAGGCTTGGCAAATAAATAGCTTGTTATACTCCGGTATTTCTGGAGACACTGTCACAAAAGATACAGCCACAGAAATCACAAGTTGGATGCGACTCAAGCAGAGCAGCTTACGCCTGTGGCAGTCACTTCAGACCTGAGAGCATCTTGGAAACTCACCAGCAGTTCCCCAAGGGCAGATGTAGAGGTAAACTTAACCTTGCTTGTGGGCACTTGGGTTAGCCCCACTTAGAGGTTCCCCGGCACTGACTTCTTCCTTGTGCTACATCAGCACGCAGCTGGGGCTTCCCAAATCCTCTCTGGTGGTTCCTCAGCTCCCAGCTCTTCCGCAGTGAGCTGTGGGAGAGCTCACTGGTCAACAAACACAGCATTGTCCCTCTCTCACTGCTAAACCTTCACCAGACCCAAAGCAGAAGCATCTTAGGAACAACATCCAAGTAAATATTTTTTTTCCACAGTGACAACAAACTGCTAGAGGATGTGTGAACAAAAAGAACACGGCACTGTCCTCACCAGGTTCACACTGGGACACTGTTCCTCACTGCGCTGTGTGTTCACACTTGCTGTGTGCCTGTTATGAGGCAGCAATTTTTGGCAGAGATGCTGGAGGAGACAACATTTGAAACAGTTAAATCTACCAGAGATCCTCTGTCAGAGCCCTAAATCCCACATTCAGAAGCAATGTAAACACTTAGGAGCCAAGGACCAGATGCTCTTTAAAATTCTGCTCCCCATCATGTGTTGAAGAACCTAGCGACTGCAATACAACACTAAAAATAATCCCCTATTTGGAGTTTGCTGCTGCTGCAGAATCAAGAGAAATTCCAGCTTGGCTCCTGCTCTCATTCACACAACACTAAATCTATACAATAGAGCAGTGAGCTACATCGAGAGCATGGGATCATTAGGCAACAATCAAATAAGCTGCCATCATTTGAAGAGTCCAGTAATCAGTCTGATCCCAGGTATTGCCATTTTATTCCAGACACAAAGAGAGTATACAACTTAGCAAAGGTCAGATTTGAAGTGCATGCCAGACCTAAAAACTGAACCCATATGTCCCAAGTCCTAATTTTTCAGAGTGAGCTCATCCCTCTTCAGAGAAGATGTTGACCATGATGCTGTGGTCACAGCATGTGAAGACGCTTCACACTTATTATCGCATCATGGTTGAAACCTGGTTTTGAAAACTGTTTGTAAATAAGGTCAAATTTCCCAGCAACATCAGCCAACCAAACAGATGTCACAGTTGCCTAAGTGTTTTCAGCATGTCTAGACACCACGTGGTGATTAACACCAGCGAACCGTGCTTCCGTATGTGCTAGGAAGAGCAGAGCCCAAGATGTCACAGACGTACAGCGGAAGGATTTTGGAAAATGCAGATGAAGTCAGAGAGAGAACCAAGTGCTTTCTCACATCCTGCAAATAACTGTCTGAGCCTCAGCAGCACCCAATTAAGAAAACAATTGAGATAGACACCAACCACAACTCCTTTGTCAGGATCACTGTAAGGTGCTGCCAAAACATTGGCCTCCCTTGATTTCAAACACAGCCTGGCAAATGGTAGAAAGACAATTCCCAAGAGTAGCTGCAGCAAGCGCTCCAGCTTCTCCTTTGGAGTATAATAGTTTGGAAATTGTATTAAAACCACGAATGAGGATTGTGAGCTAAAGCAATAAAGCGTTATACTTCCTAAACTACGAGCAGGAAGGGGAAATGGTAAACACTGGAGGAGCCAGCAGAGGAAAACAACACACTATCTAATACTTCTGCACAGCGAGCCCTACTGGGACCCCGCCAGGAAGAGCGTGGTTCCCCCTGCCCCCCAAAAGCCAGGTGCTTTGCACCAGCACTGACAGATATGGCATCGGTTCTGCTTATTCCACACTTCCCTGCCCAAAGAGGCATCCTGTGCTTGAAAGTCAGCCTCCCTCTTCAGTTAGCCGCCAGCCTCACATGGTCAGACATGCACTGCAGATACCGTTAGCTTTATGATTAGAGCTGTCTGCTGCGAGACACATTTTAAAATTCATGACCTTTCCCATCAGGGTTCAAAACCGGACTGGCCTGAAGATGAAAGACTGGCTTAGACTCCTGCTGTAAGCCGCTTCCCTTCCTTCCTCCCCCCAGTATTTCTCCTTTAGCATTTACTTCCAATTATTTTACAGGCTGCCTTCCATTAACCATGGTTTTAAAAATTGCTAATGAATTGAGGTAAATTAAAGTTCATTGGTATCTGAACCAAGCATGTGTTTCAACTTTCCAGTCATGCCTGACTATCAAAGGTATCTTCTTTTGTCAGGTAGAAGATGCTCTAGGAAGGCTGCAGCTGGCCAAAAGAGATAGAGCTGAGTTTTGAAGGGAAAAAAAAAAGAGGGAGAGCACTCACATTGCCTGTGAAAGAGGTATTTGCAGAGGGATTGGCCATAATACCAGTAAGATGAAGGAGGGGGTGATGGAGGAGGGGAAGAAGAGAGGAGGAAATGCAAAACCAGCCACAGCACACGCATTGGCACTCGCACAGTCCTGGAGACCTTGCCAATGGAAATTAAAGAGGAATGTGTTTGCTCCTTACCACAATTAGAAGCAACTGAACAAAAAAAAAAAAAAAAATCCTCCTCTCAGTAGGATTGTTGTCATGATTTGTATTTTACCACTGTAACACACTCCCACTGCTGGCTTTTTCTCAAGGAAAATCCATGAGAATACAAATTCATTTTCCTAATTTACACTCTGCAGACCAGGATGTTTCTGCCAGTTCCCAGCAACTGCATGAGCCACATTTCCTAGTCAGGCTGGCCAGAAAACAACAATTCATTTTGCGAGGCACTTTGGGACTGAAAACAAGACCTTCCGAATGCAAGAAGGGGATTCTCTCTCAATCTGGACCACATGGGACCACTTGTCGCCAAACACCTGGCAGGGAGGCAGCCACACACAGCCACCAGCCTTACAGAGCTAGCCAGGGCACATGGTTTGGCAGCAAGGATACCCTGAGTCGTGGGGAAGCTGCACATCACCCTGGACAGCACTGCTGCTTGCATGCTGCTCCTCTCCTCTGCTGCCTCCAGCCCTGGGAAAAGCCCCCAGCTGCTGCTGTGATGCTTCTTGCCAGCTACCAGCACATGCCTTCCAGCTTCTCCTCTCCTTTCCCCATGCACCATTTGCAGGTGGTGCCATACAGTGGCCTGGACCCACCCCAGACACAGTGTCTCCAGCTGACCCCTTCTTAGCCAAAGAGCATCTCCATGCCTGTCACTGCTTCCTGGGGCTATGGTCACTGCAGCAGGGTGGAGCGAGCTCTGGGAAAGGAGGAGTGCCCTGGGGAGGGGCAGTCACAGATGGTGGTGCCCTCATTGCCCTTAAAATAGCCACCACTGAGATGACGCAGTGTAGAGCCATGCTCAGCCCATGCTACCTGCAAATGAAGGATGAAGCAGTAGTAAACATCACTTTCACAGAATTTACCCATTGCATGAAAGCCATTACATATGCACCTATGATGAGCTTCACCCTGTTCTTTGCTGGTGATGAAGCACATCTTCAGGGACAATCTCCATTACCCTTCTTAAAGCTAGCAGTGGTAAAACACCCATGGGGATCTCTAGATGTCCCAGTGAGATGCATGGCCATCCAAGCTCTCCATCAGCGTTGCACGCAGGAGAGCAGAGAAATGCCTCCACGCTGGCACTGGACCCATGGAGATTAGCAAAGTCATTCTGCTGATAAGTAACATGAAGAGAAGCCAGGAGAGAAGCCTCCCATGAGAACCCAGGCAGCCAAAAAGTGCCTGGTGCCTGACCCTTGCATGCTGCTTAGTTGCTTTGAATACAACAAAGCCTCACATACACGTCTCTTGGCCTTGGTCACTGGTATTTGCAGATCCTGACAGACTTGGTAGGATAACCAACATTTTCTCAGCTCTGGGTCTAATAGACCTTCTGCCCTCCCATCCTTTAAGACCCAGCCTTCATGATTTCCACTGGTTTCCAGCCCTCCAGAGATGCCAACAGGACAAGCCTGGAGGATGAGAAGCGCATGGCTTTTTTGCAATACCAAGCAGAGCAAGCCTTTAAGCACAGCTCAGCTATGTAAAGTGAACAGTCATAAAAGACTGCCTATGATATCAGAAACTCAGGGGAATGATGGAAGCAACTCAGGTCTCCAGGAACACTTAGTCTCTCATGGCTGGTTTTCCTTGCCTGTCTCAAGCTGCAGGCCTCAGCAGTTCCTGAGGTGGGGACACTCAACAGGACTGAAAGTGGAATGGCACAAACCAGAGAATGTATGACGAGTTTGAGGAGAGCAGAAAGCACCCAAGGAGAGACTATGCAGCTAAGCTCTTCATCTCCAGGAGTTCCTGCCTCTTCCTCCTCTGAAACAGCGTACCTATTCATACAATCACACAGATTACGTGATGATTCCAGTCCTGCTCTGCACCAGCAGGTACTCACCTGGCATAGTCTTTGCTCCTCTTTTCAGCTCAACTTCCTTCCGTGAGCACTGGAATCCCTTCCAACTGTAGTACATGCTCATGACCATGGCTATTAGGCTTTCCCCAAGAGAGGGTACATTTTTTTGCAGACAGAAACTAAAAGCAGTGAATTACCTCTCTACCTTAGAGGAAACAGAACTCCTTCCTCCTTGCTAGGTATCACAGAGAGAGCATCATCAGTCCTTCTTCTCCCCAGTAAGGGCAAATTCTGCCAGTTGTTGTCAGAGTGGCAGTGTTAACTCATCATCTTTACTACGATACAGCTGAAAAAGGCAGAGACAGCTTGTGAAGCGCGGTGTATCCAGTTCAGCATGAGAAGCGAGGGCTGGCAGCATTGCACATCATTGTGCAGATGCTGCACAATGAGAGATTGACTCGTGTCAAACCAGGCCAAGTGAAAGCACTTCTCTACCTCAGCTGAGTAAGAGTCCCTTTGCCAGCACTCTGCATAATGCAGGATGACCCTATGGACAGGGGCAATGACTGATGCCACAACATCAGAGAAGCCTGCTCCCCTGGGAAACATACCAGGTAAGGGGTGTGGATTCACTTTGCTGAGTGGAAGTTCAAATTTATCACCCTTGATGTCTTACCAGACGTTCAATGTTTGATTGATGAACACCCCCCGAGGGGTTGGTAGAGGATGGAGATGAAGGTCTCCCTCTGTATGCATTTCTGCATGCTTTTTTTTCTATTTAATAAATAATGACTGGAGTTAATGACAGTGCCTGATAGTGTCTTGAGCTTCCCCACAGTGCAGTTAGAGGTGGTATGGAGAGGAAGATCCAAGCTCCCCAGGATGAAGAGGACCAGGATGGACCACAGTCTAGGGGAGCAGTTCACAGAACTGTGTGTCAAAAGAAAGAAAGTAGGAGCTGTAATAAAAGCAGCTGCCAGTCCATTTCATCCTCAGATTCACACGTCTGCTAAAGCCAGGACAAGATGAGCACATGCTAAATGACAGGGTGTAAGGGGCACATCATGCCCAGTTGGAGTTCTCAGTTGCTCCTGAGAACTGGCAATAAAGCCTCACAATCCACAAGTAAGATGCAAATGAAATAGGCAGGGATAGTTTGCATTGACGTGTAACCCTGACCCTTCAGCGTGAGAAGGGTAGCAAAGAAACACCTATGAACCAGGCTCTTCTGCTTCCAAGGCTTCTTCTCAAGTGCCTGTTACTTAAAAAGAGTCTGGTGCCTGGGAACAGGAGGAATTCTCCTCTGTTCCTCAGAGCCTCTTGCAGTCCTTGAGGGTAAAAAGAAAAAAACAAAAACGAAACCAAAAACCAAAACCAAAAAAAAAAACCACCACCACAAAAAACTCCCCAAAAAACAAAAAAACACCCCCCCCAAAAAAAAACACAAAATAAACAAAAAGAATAAACAAAAAAAACAAACAAAAAAAAAAAACAAAAAAAAAACCAAAAAAAAACCAAAAATCCCCCAACCCCCCCCCCAAAAAAAACCCCCAAAAACCCCCAAAAAACCCAAAAACAACCCAGTCCTTAGATGAAGGGAATATCCAATTTCTGTCCTGTAAAAACCTACTCTATAACAGCACGATGTTCACAGTTTGAGACACATCCAGTTTCTGGCACTTCTGCAGCCCAGAATAGGTCCACCACGGGGTATGTGCTTTGACTTGTAGTCACCTGCTTAATCCATATTGTGCTGTCTGGGAGAGGACAACCTGCTTGATTTTCCAGCTATTGTGGCTTTCAGAGTGCTCTTCAAAGACATGAGTAAGCCCAGAACCTATCCAAATGATGATGCTGCAAACCATACCTGTGACCCAACAGGCAGGGGATTTTCCTTAGGGGTCCAACTAGAGAGAAGTTATCTTATAGGCAAAGACTAGCCCACACTCCTGGTAGCAGGCCTATGAAAGTTCAAGTCCAGCAGGCATCCAAGAGAAAGGCAAATGCCATCATCCCACATCTACTGATGAAGGAGGACGTAAATATCCTCCATCCATGAACTTGGAGCACGAATCACATAAAAGGAACAAGAAAGGATCAATGATACAAGTGCTAGGCTACATAAGATCCAACTAGGCATGCGAATTGGCCAATACAGAATATGATACCACATCACTATCAGGACTAAAGCTGATATTCAGTTACCCTCAGAACATTCTCTAAACAAATTCGACCCAACATCACTGAGATACTTGTCTCATGTTGCTGAGGCATTTCTAATCTGATCCGAGACATCTTACCAGGGGTTTTATCCTAGCTGTAAATGTACATATTATTCTACTAGTTAGGGCTCTGGCTTTTGATATTGGAGACTCAGGTTTGCAATCCTGTCCTGAATTGAGCAGCGGCCACTTGATGCCATACCCTGATTCAGCAGTGATATGAAAGTGAGATACTAGAAATATATTAGCTCTCCCGTTCCTGCAAAAAGCTTCAATATTAAGACCGTTCAAACACGGTCTACATTTAGCCTGTATCTGGGGCTAAACTGTAGCAGTTGTTTTACCATGCGATGGCCCCTCCCCAGCTGAGAAGGAGAATCGGGGGGGAAAAAGGGAGAAGCCCCATGGTTTGAAGAAGGAACAGATTTAATGAAATAACAAAACTAATACAGTCACCAACACAAAGTGTACAAGCTTATACTCAGCCTGGTCCTTGAGGTCAGCAGCATGAGCAGAAGGCCAAGAGGGAGGAGCCCCAGGAAGAACTCCACCCTCAGTGAGCTCCCTCCTTTTATAGTGAGCATGATGAAGTGGTGTGGGATACACCTGTGAGTCAGCTGCCTTGAGTGGATCTCCCAGCTGACTCAGGGCTACTCATGGCTGCCTGCATGGCTGGACCATGGGGCTGTGCCTGGGGAACCAGGACAAACACTAACTTGGACAGGCAACATGACTGACTTGTGTTAGTAGATGCATACAGGTTCTAATGAACTCACTGTTTGCACTTTGCACCCGCTTCCACATGAACTGAGCATGATTCTAAGAATCTGGCAATTTTTTCATTGCAAATAAAAAAGAGAAGCTACCTGATATCACACCTCCTCAACCTGCTTGCTTTCATGCCACTAAACTAGTAGACAATTCTCTTTTAAAAGAAAAAAAAAAAAAAAAAACTAAATGGAGAATAAAGACGACACTGCATAGAAGTGTGAAAATAACCTAAAGAAATTCTGAACTCTGCAAGAGAAATATATTAAACCCTGCAAGGTGGTTTGAAAGCTCAACAGTTTGTATCATTCTCTCTTTCATAGAATTTAAAGTGATTTTCATAGCCCTTATTTAATTACACGACATAGAACCATAGAATAGCATTGGTTGGAAGAGACCTCTAAGATGATCAAGTCCAACCATTAACCCAGCACTGCCAAGTCACCACTACACCATGGCCCTCAGCACAACATCTACATCCCCGTCACATCACTTTCTTCCTCCTTACATTAAATAAATATTTTTCAAATGTAATACCAGCATTTCATTGCCCTTTCATAAAATGGCAAATTGATTTCATATTACATCTGTTTCCCACACTATGGATATTTGATTTACTAGCACTCACAGTACAACACACCATCACTGGAAACTGTTGAATTTGGTTTGGGGGACACTAAATGAGGCACAAAATATTGAAGTTCTGAAAACCAAAAATTTTTACACTTCTGTCTGTGCCAAAGCACACTGACCTGACAGCCACAGGGCAAATTTCTTCCTCTCCTGTGCAGATGGGATGCACCAGATGCCTTGTGTATGCCTTGTTCCCTATCACACGAAAGAACTATTGCAGGAGAAGCAGCAGCCAAAGCTTCCTGATGCTGTTTGGCTGGAAGTCTTTGATCTACACCCAAAAAGACCACTCCTAAACTCCAAAGACCATCCCACTATCCCCAGGTCCTCAGCAGGTAGCTTCTCTGTTCTGAAGCCAACTGGAGTGCCAGTCAACGCTAACTGAGGGGGTTGGTACAGATGCGTCCACTGTGAAATAGAAATAGCAAAGAGCAAAAGATATTATTTCACTCACTGCTTCTACAAAGCAAGGATTTGAAAATAAATTTACTCTAGAAGGTAGGAAGAAATACAAAACATTTGTTGTATCGGATGCATGTTACACACCTCGGCATGTGTGCATTTGTCAGGTCTGTGTTTCTTCTTTTAATGGAAATGTTTAAGTTCTGTTTATAAACCAACTGTTCATCTGTGTCCTCACCAGTGACTGAATTTGGGGAAATCTCAAACACCACTAATAACCTCTTTTGAGACAGAATGTCACTGGTGGCTTTTCCTGTGCATATAAGACATTTCTCCCAGCTTGTGCATTGATCACTCACACAAGCTCACTTCAGTTCCTCCGTAATGAACAGCCAGGTGCACTCTGTGCTGAGTCATTAAAAACAAGCAGTAGAGATGAGATTGTCTTTACTGTAACCTGCTTCTTGTACCATCACCCGAGCTTGCCAGGTTTTTTCCCCACTCTGCCCTTTGAGTCTATTAACACCTCTAAGAGGAAGAAAAACGTCCAACTGTTCTCTCTGAAATTGGAACACACTTGATGAATACACTGTACATGCAATATCAGACCATCTCCATGACCCTCTCAGAAGAAAAATACATCAACTTCTGCTTGTTTTAAAAATTCTATCCTCTCTGAATTTTATTAGCTACATGTCAGCTCCCAAAGGACTTCATGAAGACCAGGGTATCAGGGTGTCAGACAGTGGCAAACAGCAATGGGGCACAGCAGCATTTAGTCTTACAAAGTGTACAAGCTCCAGCCTTGTTTACAATTGAGCACAGAATTTCACAATTACAGTAAAGTGAAAATGCAGAGTGTATTAGCAAAAAGGTGCTCCAGCTGCAAGTGGCTGGGAGCATATGATGAGTGTGGAGCAAGTCCAAGGCAGGCAGAGGGAACTGGGATGGCCAGGGACGTGGGGGGCTGCCCAGCGCCATGGAGCTTGTCTGCAAAAGCCAGAGAGCAGAGCCCAGATCTCCTGAGCATGAGTCCAGAGGCATAGTTGGGAAACACTTGCTCTTGAGATCAGACGAAGGGCCTGTGCTGCAGCAAGAGGATTGCAAAGGGAAAGGATTGGAAAAACACGAAGGAAGAAATCTCATCCCTCGATACACATGGCCAGAGCACACACAGCACCCTGCCTGCAGAGGCACAGTGGCTGCATGGCCCTGGGTCCTTCATGGCTGGTAGGTGTGGGTGAGGCGCTTTGCACCCAGCTGTGCTCATGAGGAAGCCAGTGCTTGGTGACAGCCTAGCACAAGCCCTGCCCAAACCAGCACCATGCACGTCCCTGCTATACAGAACTGCCCAAGCTGCATATTTCTGCTCCATTTCCTAAGTTTTAGCTTATGTCTGGCAGATAAAACTGCATCCATCAATCAAGCTCAGCAAGGCTGTTATCTGCAAGAGCAATAAGTCTCCTCCAGCTGCCTCCTCCTCCACCAAACCAACTCAGCCAAACCACCCTGGAGCTCTCAGGACAGGCCCATATGCCCAGCATCTGGTGAAGGCATGCAGAGAGCACAGCCTGTGCCTTGCCAGGGCCATGGTAGCTGTTGGAGGTTTTCTTCTCCAGCACAGCCTGATCTGGATTCTCATGCAACCCATCAAGATGAGCAGACGGCAGCCACCTATGGGAGCTCCCAGAAACCCTAGGACAATGTGACAAATGTCAATTTGAGGAGCATCTCTTCTCACCCTTTCTAGAGAAAGGATCCCCAAGTGATGCATATCCGGAGATGACAGATAACATTGATTGTTGGAAACTCTCTCGAATGTTATACTGCTGGGATCTTAAAAATATTATCCATAGTGTCTGGTATAATATACTTAACTGCATCCAAGAAAAAAAGGGAATACTTAGTGGATCTTGCTACTAAAACCTGTCGAAAAATCATTAAGAGCAGTAAATTATGATGATGAGAGATAATTTTACAGATGAAGGCCTGAAAATGTCTGCAATTTCATGTTATGTTTGAAAAAGGAACAGAAAATGGAAAATAAAATGCTCATAAACTTAAGCCACAGAAATGAAAGGCTACATGGAGGTTAAACAGTAACATATATAGGGGAAAAGCTACAACAGTTTTAGGACTCACACCTCCTATGAACAGGGCTAGCGAGAGGCTTAGACAGAGCCAGCAACTGCCTATGGCAATTTTCAATGCTGCAACATGATTAGTAGTGTTACCCATCCTTCTTTGTTCTGTGCCCACACCTCAGAGCGAGGTAGGGTGATGATGGGTTGGGGGTGGAGAGACAGCAGTACCCCCCAGCCACTGCGATGGCTCTATCCCTCCAGCCCTGCCCCAGCTGTGCCCACCTTCCCCTGCCTCCTCCAGGAGCTCCCATCCCTCACCCTTTGCATGGAAACATTCCATGTTCCCTTTGCAGCTGAGGAGTTTGAACAATTAACCACCGTTATTTCAGAAATAACATTTGTTGTGTCGAGAAGCCAAAATAAACCATACCTTCCAAACTGATTTACTGTCTTTCATTTTTTCTGGAGGAAAGAGGCAACGCTGTGCGAGTACTACATTACTCAGCACTAAAACTACCAGTCTGGTCACCACAAAACTTGTGCTCCTCCCATGGATTTGCTATCTTCTAACTTTGACCTGGGCAGACTCTACATTTTAACACACTCTCCTTTAAAACAGAAATTGGACTATTCGCATAAAGGGCTTGGAATTGTGGAGGTAAAGGTGTGGATTAAGTCAGTAAGTATATAAAATTAATTTTTCACTTCAAAATGGAGGGGCATCAGCTTAGACAGTCTTACACAAACAACTGAATGAATACACACACTTAAAACTCACTGTAAGAGGCAGTTCAGACTTGAGTTGGAAAGAAAATGACAGTAAGAAGATCAGCATAAAATGGATTAGAAGTTTGAACAAGAGGTTTGAAAAAGAAGTGTGGTTGGCATGCAGAAGGTGGGCAGATTTTCCAGACACAGAACGCAGCATGAGAAAGACTTCCAGCGCCAAAGGAAACAAGATAAACGACCTACCAAGCAAAGAAAAGTAAAAATGGGAGCTATGTTTCCAGCAAGATAGATGTCACTGTTGCTCCCACAAAATATGTGCAAGTATTTTGCAACATCTGTTCTCAAAATGTCACATTTAAGCAAGAATGGGCACTGCCCGCATGTGTAAGAACCTAACGTGCACGTATTTGTATTTTGCATGGGCTCATCATGTTGGTGCAACTAGAAACTGATGTTTGAAAATTTGGCCCCAAATAGCTTCACTGGAAGCAGAATGCAGACAGATTTTCATGAATCTCAATGTGTTTTATTTTTATGGCACTATCTCTTCTGAATCCAGCAGAAATACCATCACCATGATAATCTCTGTTGTGTCATGTGCCTAACCAACCCACATAAAAAGCAGGGAACCTCAATTCTACATGGGAATTAATTTATATATTAGCAGGTTGTAGGTCCCACAGTACCTACAGAGTTGAATAGCAATACTATAACCAAACGTGGTAGCAGGACTGTCACATCTTGAAGTTGTCATCACATCAAATGGGAGTGCTGGCTGGTCAGAAGGCTGGGACAAGAAACCAGACAGGGAAAAGAAAAGGAGTGGGTAAACCATGTGTTTGCACAAAGAACTCATAGATCACAGCTATAGAGAAGCACAAACAGTGTTCAGAAAAAAACCTGAGTGCACTGGGGCTTTGTTGGGCAGAGCAAGAAGTCCCTAATTTGATGAACACCTACCACACTGTCTCCACAGTATTTCTGCCTCAGACAGATTGGAGGCAGAGAGCATGACCCAAGGTGGAACAGCCAAGGCAACGGTTCCTTGTATTCCTCCTATCTTGCCTGCTGCAAAAGGGGGGACTGAGATTGGTGACTGCAGTAGGAGAAAGGAGAGCAGACAAATGCTGACCTGAGGAGCTATATCTGCCTGCTGTGGGACTAGTTAAGTTTGTTAGACCAAGCAGCTTCTAGGACTTCACCAATGCAGAGCTTAGAGTGCTTCCTCTGAACTTGGCAGAACCACTTGCTGAGCAATGGCAGTCGAAATGGAAGTCAGTGGGCTGTAGAAAGGTGATAAACAGAATGTGATCTGAAGGGGGAAAAAATTATTAGGTGTCTAAACCCTGCATTTGCTTTGACCTTCATCCTGCACTCTTTGCTGCTGCTCCCACCTACAGTGTGAAAATTATGCTCTTCCATCTTATGGTTCTACTATGAAAATAAATCCATTAATATTTTTAAAGTGTTCAGGATACTGTCATGCTGAATGACAGCAAAAACCCTCTGAGGAAATTAATAACTCTGTCTTCAGTACAGTACCTGAATTGGATGTTGGAATTAAGGGATCAGCTCCTCCCTCCCCTGTTAGAAAATGCTGAAGAAAAACTACTGAATAGCTGCCTAGTGAATGAGGACTGTCAATCCCATGGACTGGATGAGGCACCATCCTGTGAAGCTCATTTGTAATTGTGTCCTTCAAGTCTGTACCATAACGCATCTCCACAATGCAGCCAAGCTGAAGTCTCACTGGCAGCTCAGCTCTGGCTGAGGTTTCAGTGGGAGCCAGCAGGGAGAGGTGTGAAGGTCCACAGGCACAACACTGGATGACCAACAGTGGAAAAAATGCTCCTGTCTCCAACATGGCAGGATTTCATTTTCTAGGTTGACTTCCACTGAAAAGTATATCATCCTCACACGCTTACAGCCTGTGCAAGGCAAAACACCCACCACACGATACACAAGGAGCTCTGGAAGGGACAACCATAGACTAACAGAATGGTTTGGGCTGGAAGGGACCTCAAAGGTCACTTAATCCAACCCCCCTGCCATGGGCAGGGACACCTCCCACCAGACCAGGTTGCTCCAAGCCCAATCCAACCTGGCCTTGAACACTGTCAGGGAGGGGGCAGCCACAATTTCCCTGGGCAACCTGTTCCAGTGTCTCACCACCCTCACAGCAAAGAATTTCTTCCTAGTATCTAGTGTAAATCTCCCCTCTTCCATTTTAAAGCCATTACCCCTCGTCCTATCACTCCATGACCTTGTGAAAAGTCCCTCTCCAGCTTTCTTGTAGACCCTTCAGGTACTGGAAAGAGCTCTAAGGTCTCCCCGGAGCCCTCCAGGTTGAACAACCCCAACTCCCTCAGCTTGTCCCCATAGGAGAGGTGCTCCAACCCTCTGATCATCTTTGTGGCCCTCCTCTGGACTTGCTCCAACAGCTCAATGTCCTTCTTACACTGGGGCACCAGTGTTGAACACAGTACTCCAGGTTGGGTCTCACCAGAGCGGAGTAGAGGGGGAGAATCGCCTCCCTTGACCTGCTGGCCATGGTTCTTTTGATGCAGCCCAGGACACAGTCGGCTTTCTGGGCTGCAAGCACATATTGTCAGGTCATGTTGAGCTTCTCATCAATCAACACCTTCAAGTCCTTCTCCTCAGAGCTGCTCTCCACCCATTCTCCACCCAGTCTGTATTTGTGCTTGGGATTGCCCTGACCCATGTGTAGGACCTTGCACAACTTTATGCAGTTTGCATGGGCCCACCTCTCCAGCCTGTCCAGATCCCTCTGGATGGCAATGGAGATGGAAGCAGCTGAGTGGCAACAGGCAACTCACCTGGCCAGAGGGGAAACCCCAGGAAGCTAAGCCTAAAAGGTACAACGGGGAGGGAGAGCAAGACCCCTCCTGCACAGCTTCTTAAAATTACTCCCGGTAATGTCTCAGCCATGAAACTCTACCAGCTGATGTTAAAAACCTGTACAGGAAAGCTACGAGCAGAGCTCATCCAGGCAGACACTGAAATCCAGGTGAGAAGTAGCTAGCAATCTGTCAGAGGATGTTACAAAGCCAAATCCTTCTCTGGCATTCCTGGGATCCTTGAGCTCCTCTCCAAGGCAAACCAGCATTCCCCAGCCTCAGCCTACAGGCTATAGTGCAGGGAGCCCTACCTTGCACTTGGGGCAGGATGCTCAGGCAACGTTCTCCACAAAAGAAGTCAAACACCAGAAATTAGCACCCGTCATAAATAAACCACCACGAGCTGAACCGAAATAAGCTGCTACGCTGAGCCCAAAAGCAGAAAACCATTGCTGTTTCAAGGACTGGGTTTGTTCCCTATTGTGAGCATGGTAAATTTTTACATACAGATCTCCCTTTCAAAAATGCCAGCCCTTTCCTAGGCTTGCACTTCGAGGTGATTGTTGCTATTTGTGAATGACTTGGGAATTAATTAATGTAAAAGCCAACTGGCTTATAAATGGTTGGCATTGTGAACAGCCCCGGGATCATGGGGAGAGCAGTTTACATGGTCAGAGCCACATTCAGTTCTGTGTGCCACACGAGAAGATTTATTATCACAGTAGGTCCATTTTCCAAAAGTTTGCAAGGACTGTTTCATAATGAAGGGGCACTGTTCACAGCACAGTCAGCACATATTTTTTTTCTGGGGTGTATTATAAATCCCAACTAGAAAAAGAAGGTGGGGGAGGGTTATTTAGCACTTAGGGAATGAAATCTCAGCATAGAAACAGCACAAATAATATATTTACTATGGCAAGAAAGAAGAGAGGAAAGAAAAACACAAACAAGACTTTTTTTTAAAAATAAAAAAAGAAATAAGTTTACTACTTAGTATTCTATCCTGATGACAAGAATTGAACTCCCACATTACAGCTAATTAAATTAAATCAGCCTACCAAGCTGGATTATAACCTATAAATATTTTTGGTTGCTTGCCTCCCTCATAAACCATCTTTGATTTAAAAATATCTCAGAATAAAAACAAATAGCTCACAATATGGTTTAGGCACTTATTAATTAGAAGAGGGAGGAAGGAAAGGCATGTGCATTTTCATATAAAAATAGTCAGCTGGGTATTTTTAACTGAAAAACAACCCTGAATAGACCAAGGTAAAATGGACAGTGGCAGTGGCCACCAAAAACCTCCCCAGTGATCTCCAAGGGAAGAAGCAAGTTTGTGCCTCTGGCCGTGTCCTTGTTGGTGGGCGAAGGGGCTGGGAAGGGACCACGGTGGCTGGGGCTGGGCACTGGGCCAAAGCTAAAGCTGACTGACAAGGAGCTGTCCTGCGTGCAAAAAGCCCACTGAAGCAAACACAGCCAACACCCACGTTACCCCATTTCCCAGTCAGTACAATTCCCTCTCCCACCAGTCTTACATACTCCCTGCAATTGGGATGCTCTAAGGCTCCCAGACATTTGTCATAGAATCACAGAATAGCTTTGGTTGGAAGAGACCTCTAAGATCATCAAGTCCAACCACCAACCCAACACTGCCAAGTCACCACTAAGCCATGTCCCTCAGCACCACAGCTACACATCTCTTACATGGGGTTTTACCCTGAGATTACAGTCTTGCAGTGATGCATGGATCAGGCAGCTCTTGATAACCGTGTACATGCAAAGGTATTTGTAAGTACCCTATGATTTCCCTGACAAATATTACACCAAGAAAAATATCTATATTTAATTCTCCCAGCTAAAGTGCATGTGTGTTATGATTTTCCCCAGAAAGCTTAGCTATTGTTGTGCTTTCTTGAAAAAAGAATAAGAAACTATGATGATAGCAATAAAAATTACGCTGCTGCATGTTCTCTGTCCTCTTACAGTGAAATTCCTAAAGCCATTTAATAATCAACCTGTATTTCTACATAGCAGGGAAGAAAATGAAAGGTAAAGTGAAACAAGCCACGGAAGTCCCATGAGGAAAACTTGAAAATTCATACTTTTGCCAGACCACGAGTGAGGAACCAGATAGTGTAATGTATATAAATGAGAGCAGCAGCTCTATTTCATGCTAGTTAGGCCATCAGATGTAGAGACCATCATTGCCAAGAACTCCCATGTAGTTAGTTTTAAAAAGAAATCTCGTATACAATGAAGTAATTTTCTGAAAAGATGTTTTTTCAATCACTTGTCTAGTGGGTTTCCATAGAAGCCATCCTGTTCTCAGCGCAGTCTAAGAGTCATGTTAAGATCCTGACACCATTCACAAGAGCTAGAAAATTCAGAAATGAAAGATACTGCTCCTTCCGTGTCACACTATTGCTCAGGCTTGGTTACATTCAAATAGCATCTCCTTCTTTAAAGAACTCCGACAAAGCCTTCCACCCCTCTCTGATAATGATAAGAAAATAGAGGGGAAAAGGAATGAACACTGTAGAACTGAACAGCATGAAGGGCTTATCTCCTTCTTCAGACACTTTGAATTTCGTGGGATTTCCCTCACATTTATAAGACGATTAAATGCAGCACTTAAAAAAACAAAACAAGAAAGTCCTTGCCATATCATATTTGTTTTCTTTGACCTCCATGACCAACAAGAAAACCACACATCCCATGTCAATTATTTTTACCAATAAAAACACAACACTCCTGCATTGAGAGCCACAAAAAGGTTTCCTCCAGGTCCTTGAGCCCTCTCCTCCCTCACCCCTGCAGCCAGCCACCTAGCCCGTGGCCTGTCTGCTGCCAGCAGTGGGGTTTCTCCTTCCTACACCTTGTCCCCCTTGCCTGCTACGGTGGCAGGATCAGTGTCTGGGACACGTGGAGCTGCAGGAGCCAGCTCCTGTCAGGAACCAAAACCCTTGTCATATCAGCCTCTCTCTCCTGGAGACCTGCATCAGCTTTTTACAGCACAGGTGCAAGGACACAGCTTGCAAATGGTCATAGAGAAGCTATGGTGTCACAGGGAATTTAAACAGGCCTTTGAGTCCCAAAGTGGGATCATGGTCCCTGGGTGACCCTTCCGTATCAGTGCAGAAGAGGAGGAAAGGGGGAGCTCAGTGACAGCCTTCAAACACCATCAGCTCCTCTGCCACAAAGTCACCTCATGCTAGACAGAGGAGCCAAAATTGCAGCTTCAGTCTGCTGCTAAGGAGAGAGTCCAACCAGCTGCTCTCTTATTAAAAAAAATAAAAATTAAAACCCAAAACAAAACATAAAAACAAACAAAAAAATCCAAACAAAAAAAAAAAAAAAGGGGGGGGGGGGGGGGGGGGGGGAAGGCAGGAAAGAGAGATTTAACTGGAGTATTATCAGAGATTTGGAAACATTAAGAGCCTGTTCAGCTGTGCCCTTGCTAACAGGTGTCCCCAGCAGTGAAATGCAATTAATATGGAGAGGATTTCTGGGAACATGGGGATGGATAGGTCAGCCAAATAATCCCATGTTAAAACCAGTGGGTTGTTTATAGGTAGTAGCCCAAGACAATCCTGACAAAAAAAATACAAACATTCAGGTGGCACCGGGCTTGCTGAAAGGTTTTGTAACAAAATTACTAAGCTTTTCCCACCACAGCGGCACTGATGCTTCTGTAAAACCCTGGCAAGGAGCCAGCAAAGCCAAAAAAGCCCTGCACTGCCGCATTACATGCTAAGCACCACTTTTCCCCTGCCTTATCCTGAGCATTCTGGTCTTTACCCTCTCTCATTTTCTTTGATCTAGTTCTCGAGAGAAGAACATCTGATCCCAGTAATCTCAAAAGAGCAACAACAGTGGGAGGCCCGTTAAATCTCATTTTCAGCTTGTCCTGAGAAATTGAGAGGAGGGAGAGGACGAACAAGAGAATCCCAAGCATGGCAGTTGCTGTAAATAAGAGAAAACAGAGGGCACATCAAAAAAGGAAGAGGTTGTTGAAGGATCAGTGGTCCCAAACTAGAGATTGTTAAATGGGAAAGAGAGAGACACTCCAGCTGGTTTTCCACAAGTAGCAAATGTTTGCAGTGAAGGAATCATGAAATAAAAAACTGGGAAAAGTCTGCACTAATACAACACCAGGACTGCAAGTGTCAATTCAAAGAGGCCTTTAACGGCCATCATTACACATCCTGCGTGTTAACACTTCATTTGGACTAAAGCAGGAATCAGAAACCTGAACCCTTTCTATTATATTCATCTCTGGAGGCTCAGAGACACACCTGGGGCTTGGATGCCCTCAGTTCTGAATGCCTCCCAGAAGCTGCAGAGAAAACGTGTCTCTGCTCTTTATTCAAACATGGGCAGGCCCAAGGGAGTCCTTTTGGCAAATGAGTTTTATCTTACACAGTTTTTTGGGAAGTAACCAAAAGTAAACTGCTCTTAAAGCGATGACCTAGAGAAAGGGTTTTGGATATTAAGAGGGACAACACAGGTTACTCCTGACCTTAAAACTAATTTGGAGTTTGGATGACCTATGCGTTTGTGGATGAACAGTCCTGGGAGCGAACCTGACTGCGCTCAGCCTTGGCATGAGCCTGAAACACCACACAGCTCTGACCCCATCAGCACTTCCTCTCCTCCAGGGCTGCCCAGGCAGCTGATGAGGCTCAGTAACTTCTAGTAATTAAAGAAACAGGTGGAACAACATCACACTATCACCCAGGAACTTTGCACACTGCTTTTTCTGCTGCCCTCATGCTCAGATGTTTTCCTTTTATTCCCTTCCTCCCCCTCAGCATCCATCATGAAAAATTAATTTGCCTTTACTGGAGTTCACAGGCAGGAGGGGAAGTTAAAAATAAACCGCTTACATGCATCCATTTGTACCGGGGAAAAAAATCCAATAATTTCAGGTTTTACTGGATCTAGAATTATGTAATCCTGTCCACTAGTAGGGCGGAAACATTTTAGCTGGTGCACAGGGGTGCAGAGCAGGCATACCACCAGAAGCTTGAAATAGCAAGTGGCAGACACTCCAATAAAATAACCATGGCAAAAAGTAGAAGATTAGAAGGGAAAAGGATCCAAACCAGTTACAACTTGACCTTGGTTTCAGTTTACTCCAGCTGGAACAACTGAGATACTTCTAGCCCTAAGCCTCATCATTTAATCAAGAATTGCCTGCGATGAAAGCAGTTGGAGGGAAACATTTTTACACATTTGTCTGCTCTAATTTTCCTCCAGCTGTTGCCTTTCCAAATTTGATCTCCAGACAAACAGCATTGAGATAGGAGATTTAACAGACAAAGCTAAATTGAAGTGATTCTGGCAGCAAGCGCACAGAAATGCTATCCAGCTACCTCAGGTAAGGAGACCGGGAAGGGAGATGAGCCTTGGCCCAGGTAATGTCGCTGGCACCTCCTGGCTCTGCCACCTCAGCTGGAGAGACCACGAGGACAACCCACCATAGGGGCTGCCCTACTGCTCACTGCCCCCCACCACCTCAGCCAGACGGCTGGGAAGGGCTGCGTTGCTTAAACGCAGCTTGGGACGCAGTGTCACCATTTGTCTATGTCCACCTCAGATGCAACGCTGAAGAACAAGGCGGTCCCTCACTCTTAATTCCTGTCTGCTTCTCTCCCCCATCACCTCCTCCTCACCATGTCTCCTTTAGCACCAGGGCTTATCTGACCTTACAGAGGCTGTGCCAAGAAGCCCTGAGCACAGAAAACTAACCCTACGAGGAAGAGGAAGCAATATCAAGGTCAACACAGTCCCCTTAAAGTACGCAGGAGGAGAGTTGCACAGCAATGGCTCAGGGAGGAGACAGCCACATGAGAGCAGCCTGACATCAGATGAAGGCATCTACAACATCAACCAGACCCCTTAGCTTTCCACTGGAGATGTCCTCTGCTCACCGTGCAAACATGACATTGCTAGTGCCAAGGCTACGGGAGAAACACGAACACAGTCCTTTCATAGAATCATAGAATCACTATGGTTGGAAAGGACCTCTAGGATCATCAAGTCCAACGTTTATTCCAACATCTCCCTAACCACCAGACCATAGCCACAAGTGCTTCATCTACTCATTTTCAGTGGCTTCAACTTCATTTTTCTGTATGAATAGGCACTGAAACTGAGCAGGGGAACGGGCAAATCCCTAGCCCAGTAGCAAAGCCTACTCAGACTGAAGGTTGCTGGGCTCGTGGCTCCTGCTCAAGCAAGCTGACAGTATTATGTACACACATCGTGCCACAACCACCCATCAAGGCACTGGGCAGGAGGCAAGGGTCATCCCTTCATCACTTTCATGAATCCACCATTCATGTTTCTCTCCCTGTTCCCCCATAGCACCCCCTACTCTCCAGCAAAACCCTCTCTACACCTCCAAGGCATTTGGGATAACTGAAGCCATGCTTGCTGGCAAGGGAACAATTGCCCAGGTGAGTCCCTCGGCCCTGGTGACAGTACATTTCTGTTTTGCTGAAAGGTACAAGCCATGCTGCTTATCACGCACTTGTGTGGGAGCATGTTTGCATTCTTAAGAGCAGTGGTGCAAGTCACTTTCCCTGGATATTATCATAAAAAGCTAGGTTTCCCCCAATTGCTTCTCTGTGCTTCACAAGATTGCCACTTTGGGTTTTGTGCCGGGGCAGCAGGGGTGAGATTAGCTTCCCAAAGAGAATTAAATCCATAAAAGAGTTAGAGGAGGGCCTGCTGGTGCTATTCAAGGGCAGTGGGAAGATACACTCTTCTGCAAACCGAGCTTCAGAGCACAGCCCCCCTAACCTTTATTATTATTCTTTCACTGCCAGGGAATTTAATCGATCAAAGCAACCCAATTCTTGGCACAAGTGCTTGAAGCTGTAAAGCTGTTCAGACCTTGAGCTTACAGCCAGAAACCCCCTAAAGTCCCTAGCAGGTTTTGCACTCAGCTTCCACAGGGAGCATGTCCCAGCACCACAGTAAAGAGGCAGTGAGAGAAGATGCTGAGAAAGAGGGAAGGGAAAGAGCCGATTAGACAAGCTCATAAGGATTTGATCTCAAGTGGGCCCACTTGGCTCAGAAAGTTTGGACAACTGAGATATCTCAGGCCCGCAAGGTGGGAAGCCAGAGATGGCGATGGAGCACCGCTGCTTCCTCAAGACTATTGAGCCTCAGCAGCACCTCCAACCTGGCAGCATCAGTTTATCACACTTATTCTAGCACGTGACGGGGCGAGTTCCTGCCGGGGATCTGAGGGCAGTGACACAAAGGCGGAGGGGATGGACGCTTGGGCTCCTCGCCTGTTTTGAAGATGCTGATCACACGCTGTAAGCAACCACCTCAAAATCAGAGGAAGAGGCACAAATCAAACAAATTGAGAAAAAATCCCACTGGGGGAGGGGGGAGGCGAGGGGAGTGCTGAGGACACAGGTCACTACAGCAGCACTGCCAGGCAGGCCCACAGCTTCCAGTGATGGGGAGCACTAGCCACCAAGCAGCACTTGTCACCGGTGCAGGCAGACGGCGGCAGCAGCAGCCACTAGTGTCTGGGGCACTGCCACTAACCCTCGCCTGTTTCTGTTGGTCCCCAGCACCCACAGCCCTGCCAACACATCCTAACTGGGCTGCTTTGATTGCCACTTGGCTGTTCCCGGTATCTATAAAAACCACCCAAATTACAGCTCCCCTTAAAACCCCAAGCTAGTTACTAAAACAGCCCAAGATCAAGAGCACGGACCTGGCACAATCCTAGAAGCAATTGGCAGGGGCAGGCTTTTAAAATTATCATCCTAAATATGGATTTCTAAGAGAGAAACCAGAAGTTAAAAGAGTGTAAACTGTTATCATAAATATTTGAGTGAGATACAGGCTGGAACAAGAGTCTTCTGGTCTGTTGGCTGTAAAGATGCCTTTTACACTTCCAAAACATCCTCTGTCACTCTCTTTCCACACCCGTTCTTTGCTCCTTTGGCTTTTTCCAGCCTGACTTTTATATAGAGTCGATGGCATCTGAAAGGAAAGCTGCCTGTGTTTAATGCTCTTCCTAATTTGCAAGAAAAACAAATGTAAATCACACCTCACATTTGCAGTACTGCGAAAGAAAATGTTAGATTTAAGGCTCTGATGTGTACAACAGCAGAATCAAAAAATATAGTCAGGAGTGACTGGATACCAGATAAGTGATTTTTCTTTTTTTTTTTTTTTTTTTAGGGTCTGCTTGGGGAAAAGAAAGGCTTGAATATGAAATACCATTTCCCCTTGACTCACTTAGTGTTGTTTTGCATTAAAAAGGAAAAAGCTGCACTGTGCAAAGCATGCAGCAAGCTGTGTAAGTAGAGTGCGCATGATACTGAGCATTGCTGCTTATTTATTAAAATTTTGATACGAGGTGAAACTCAATTTAGTTGATGTCAGCAAGCTTCCTAATGAGGACTCTTTTTATTTTTTAATTATTTTCTTTTCTGAAAGGGCAGCTTTGTGCCTTCTCTAATCAGCTTGACAAAGGACATAAAACCACAAAGATAGGTAAATATTACTGTAATTACCAATGAGAAACGCCACAGACAAATGGAGGAAGTAGCTGCAGATCTGTCTGCAGACGTAATGGCTGAATATTGCGGGTTACTTGTTTTGCTCTGGAAAGGAAGGGCATTTCATAAACCATAAACCATTTTGATTAAAATCTAAAACCAAGCCCAAATTTGCAGCTTTTTCCTCAGACATATTCAGAAAGTGCCTCTGACTAATCATGATCTATTTTCCTGCTCGCTAGTTCTGCAGACACTGATGTGTCCCAGTTTAGAAGCTTTCTGTGAGGTCCGTATGGGGGATTTCTCCTGATCTAGCAGATGGGTAAAACCGCCCTTCAGTCCCTAGCCCAGAGCACAGACTGCCAAGTCTACAAAGAGCCTTAGAGATGGCAGCAGCAACATCAAAGGCAGGTGCAAGGGAAGGTATCACTACTAGCCTAGGAACTGCTATGCAAATTAAGTGATGCAATGTAAGGGTATGTTAACGCCTGCATTAAGCCTCTGAACATGCCCAGTGTGAACCGTTTCCAAAAGCCTAAGCAGATTCATTCTCAGCTGGAGGCTTGTATAATTAATAAAGGCACCATGCCTTCTCTCCTGACCCAAGTGGCTAGGTACCAAACCATTTATAGCTTTATAGGTTAACACCAACATCCAAAAATGTATTGGCAGCTTGTGCAGATCCTGGCACATTAGTGTGATGCGTTCCCAGCGTGAAACACTACTTAATAAGCAGGTCACTGCATTCTGCATTAGCTTCAGTTTCTGAGTGGGCTCAACGTATAGCCCCATGTAGTGTATTATGGCAACGACATCTCAAAGGGACAAAGGCATGGATAACAGAAGCAAAGTCCATTTGAAAAAGAAAAAGTAACCCTGTTCTCACTGGAGATAAAGGCGTTTCGAAAAGAATGCTGCTACTGTTCAGGTATCCTGGAACATCCTTCAATCTAATACACTGAAGCAGTTCACGTGTTAGAGGGAAAGGCAGTTGCTCCTTTGTATAACAGAGCCCATACAGATTCAGCCTGCTCCTCCTGCAGCCCCACCAGCAGCAGTCCTGATTTCACTCACATGAAAGAGCAGCTCAGCTTGTTCTGAATTCCAGTCCCAAACTCAGCTGCCTCATGGGACACTGCTTCTTCACTGGAAGAGAGGGTTTGTAAGAGCAGAGGAGCAATTTAAGAAGCTACTGGCCCTTCTTCCAAGTGGAGGTTGCTGCTTGACAAGCAAGACTTTGTCTTGCATGAGTCTCCATAGTTGAGTGCAGAGTCACAGAATCACAGAATGTTAGGGATTGGAAGGGACCTCAAAAGATCATCTAGTCCAATCCCCCTGCCAGAGCAGGAACACCTAGGTCAGGTCACACAGGAACATGTCCAGGCGGGTTTTGAATGTCTCCAGAGAAGGAGACTCCACAACCTCTCTGGGCAGCCTGTTCCAGTGTTCTGTTTCCCTCACTGTGAAGAAGTTCTTCCTCACATTTATGTGGAACCTCCTATGGTGAAGCTGATCTGGTAGAAACCAGGCTGACTTTGCATCATGATGCATCGGAAAGCTCAAAGAATTACTCAGCTAGTTCTGTGCAGAAACCAGTGTGGGATGTGCGCAGTGCTAAATGCCCACATTTGTGCACTAGCACATTGGAAAATGGAAATGATACCTACCAGCACAGACCAGTGTGCTCAAGTTCCCTGAGCTAGATAAAGTCATAAAGGAAAGGAATGATCTATCGCACATGTAGTGCATTAGAGCTCTTCATTAACAGAGGGACTAATCAATTTATGGAACTCATGAATCAGTAAAGCTATTACTTATAATGATCACTAGCAAATTAACATATCACAGCATACTGACCCCGATTCATCTCCAGTGCACGCCTACCCATACACAGCCAGCAAAGAGCCCAGCACTGCTCACTGCATTTCCACTCCACTCAGCAAGACTGGGTCCACTTAACACCGGGGATAAAAAAAAAACCACTGCACAGTCAGCCTCCAAACTTTCCACTTTGGTAATCATACATGTGTATAAACTGAACAGAAGACATTAAAGCAAAAAAAAAATAATTGTTAAATGTGTGGAAGATCACAAGCTTTGGCCTCTGGGCATGAGTTTTAAATCCACTCTAAGCTTACATACAAGCAGACCCAGTGGCTGGGTTCAACCCATGAGAAAGAAAGAGGTCCCTGCCACACTCTGTTGCTGATCCAGTCAGCCAATTTATGCTTGCTTCCATTTTGAAGGTAACATAATTCAGTACATTCATTTGGATCCAGCTTTAGCCCATCAAGGATCCTAGCGAGGAAGATCTGTTTACACACTAAAACCCCAGGGCCAGGCTGCCTGCACCGCAATAGCATAGTGGTCCTATGGGCAAAATCAACCTGAGTGGGACACATGCAAATGCCTCCATGTGAGATTTTTAAAAATTTAAAAGAAAAAAAGAAAAAAAAAAACCCAGTATTATTCAAACTACACTCAGCCACAGAGCACAGTAGGCCACATGTATAAAATGATTCTTTATTAGCGATCCTGCGGCTTTAAACCAGAGGAGACATAGGCTTTGAAATCCTACAGACAGACGATCATTCCCTATTTAATTCTACTAGGCTTTTTCACAGAGGCTTTTTACGGTCTAAACTGACATTCTTCTCTCTATTCATTACCACATTCCTGGCCTAAAAATTGTATGACAAGGGAAAGGAAGTGGAAAATTAGGTTACAGTGCAAACAAACATACTGAAAACATCGCCCATTTGAAAACAAATTAAGTTTAACTATACTTCGCAAAGGTTAACTTCATAGGTTTTATTATTAGAAAATATTAAAACACTGTTCATTTACTGCAGGGCTCTCCTGCCTGCTGCTTTATTTCTGGGTCATGCAAGTGTCATGAAGGGTCAGCTCCACATTACTTACAAGCTACGCTTGCTTAACAAAGTAATCCACAATCTTTCCAACACTCATCCACTATTAAGCGCTCTCACATAGGGTATTGTCAACATCAACAAAGCACTTGTAGGTTCACCAACACAAGGAAGCTCCTACCAGCTGAAGACTTGGGCCTCTGAACATACACATACAGGGCACCACCTTAAATCAACACTTCCCCAGTGAAATCAGAGGAGGCATGCTGCTCTAGACCAGTGCAAAGCCCATCCTTGACATTGGTCATACTGCTGTTTACTAAATTCAGGTTTAATCAGAGGTTATCATTGGCTTTGTGCATTCTTATAGTTTATTTTTGACCTCAAAACAACAGTCGCGCCAATACAAAGAGTGGCCAAAATTGCAGGATATTAGCACAGGGCTTGGTACACTTCTCTGTCTACAAAGATGAACGTTTTGGATGTTGTCTATGCCCAGATGCACCCTCTGGCTCTACTCTGACACCACAGCACCATGCACTCCTAGCCCCTCTCTCCCTTCCTCTGCTCCTTTTTTCATGGGAAAGGAGTACAAATGCCAGAGACCCTTGCATGTTCCAGCCAGGTCCCCATTCAGGAAGGTCAGGAGATGACAAACACCACACAACCCACCACAGCATGCCTCCACAGGACAGTTAAGAAATCTCTGTATCTCCGTTTCCTACATGTTAAATTTGGACATGTATATTTGAGACTGTGTGTGCCAAACAACACGACCTTGTTGTAATGGGGGGAAAAAGCATGCATGAATTTAGCAGTCTGGTCTGAGGCAATGCGTCAGACAAGATGACATAACTGGAAAAAAAGCTCAGTGTTCAGAGCTGCATAGGGTCTTAAAAGGCTTCAACTTTGTGTGTAAGTTAATTGGCAGTCCCTTGTCCTGGTGCCATCACTTCACAGCTCCCTCTTGCTGAAAGCTGCCTAGTCTCTTGACTAGCACTACAAACACGCATGTCTTAATCATCACTATCTTAAATGGACTCTAGAGTAAAACACAGAAGCCCAGCTGCAACGATTACTTTTCTACAAGTAAAGTCCCCCAGGAAAAGAAGATGTGGGGATGGCAAAAGGACCCTTTCTTTCTTCTGAGCACTCAGCGTAATTACATTCCTAATGGTGAATTTATGATATCTTATCTTGTGCACAATGAATACCCTATGTGGGTCACCAGACTTGATATGACACTAAAAAGAAAGAGTGGCTCATGGTTAAGCAAAGCTGGAAAACTGGATGGCCAAGTTTTTGTTCTGTCAAGCACCAACATTTCATCACCTTGAGGGCATTATTAAACTTGCCAGCCCTTTTGCTCCTCTTATTAGTAAGACATTTCCTGGAGAACAGGAAAGGAGGAGGGGAAGAGGCACTAAAACATACTCTCTAAAGGCTTGAAGACATTTGTCCATTTTATGACTCTTATTTGTTCTTGCTCTCTCTGTTGTTCTCATTGTGTTTCTCCCCCATTTGGATTGTGTTGACATCACTCCTTTGTTATCTTCCTAAATTAGCTGTAATGAAGTCCTTTGAGCTACATGTGCATGCCTTATTTTTTTTGATTTTTGCTTCTCCAAACCATCCCTATTCACTTTCCCTCACACCAGAGCCTCCCTTCCCCCAGCCCACAACATCCTTTCTAATTTGCTTTTCATTTGCTCCCTTTCACCTTTGGTTACCCAGTGGCCAATATGTAGTGTACTTTACAAAATAAATTACATTACAACTGACTCTCATTGAGAAGTGATAGGCACCCACATGGATAAAGCTGAGCACAGAGATCAGGAATCATCAGAAATTTCAGTGCCTCAAAATACAAGGACAAAAGGGGGAATCAAAAAACTCTGAAAGGACACTTGTCATTTCTAGCATGTGTAAACAAGTCTAAGAGACATTCGTAGTCATAAAACCACTGGACTGCAGATCACATAGACATACTATGGCAGCCTGTCTGGCAATCTGACCATCACTTGACTAGACTGGAAGCTAGTTTTATGTAGCATCTTTCGTAATCGTGGTATTTTACAGCACTTTGCAGAATAATGAGTTAACATACTACAGCTATTATGCACTTAGCAATAGTGGACAGACAACCTTGCATGTCTAGAACCAATTTTATTGAGAAGCTGATGGGCAGGGCAGACTGGTTATTCTCTGCCTTTTTGTTTTGAGAAGTGTCACAGATCTTTAGCTTGCCTCTTGCAAGGAAATATAAAAGGTGGGCTGCATCTTCAAAGGAAAAAAGAAAGAGTGTGTTTTGACTAAGTGATAGCTTGCTTAAAGTAGGTGACAAGGACTCTATATCCCAAAAATTGCCTCCTATTCCCTATTAGGATGATGAGAATATTTTGATGATTAGCTACTATGCCAAATAATGTGATTTTCATCATCCTGGACCTACTTGAGAATTTGCCTCAATATGTACACAAAGTGGAATGATTCAAGCAGAAGACAGGGAGGGCACTGTCCCTGAACGGCAGGTCCCTAGGGTCAGCAGCAGTTTCCTACATAGTCTAATCTTTGTTGCAGTCTGTTAGCACCTTACTGGATATTTACATATTATTCTTTTATGCATGCATGAATTCACTTGTGTACCTACAGGTAATGTTACACTGTGTGGCATACCCTATGAGCTTGTAACACTGGACCAAACCATCCTTCTCCATTACAAGTTTACTGCAAGAGCAAAGCACACCACTCTCCTGGATGCCTTTGGGAAGGTGGGTTGGCGGGAAGCCCCTCTTTGACTACTTCTCTTTCTGCGCAAAGCATCTGTCATGCTGTCTTTGGGGATGAGCGCAAATTCTTCTACTAGAACTGCTATCAGCCTCCCACATCTCCACTGGCTGAGAAACGAGATGTGCCATCAGCGACTAAATTTCTTGGCCAATATCCTATACTGATAAAGCTATACAGTGCCTGACCAGCGGCAAGATTCATTTCCGTTGAAAGTTAACTCACAATTAATTGAAAACACAACCCAGAACTTCCAGAATAGGGTCACAGTAGGACCCAGAACACTCATTTTTACCAAAACCATTAAGTGCCTTCATTCCTAATTAAATGATAGGGGAGATCAGCACGAGTAGGGTGCAGGTCTTGAGTTTTCATTATTTTGGATTTTTCACAAGGCAGGTGTATTCAGAATCTTCCTTATTCCTCCAATAAGCTGTGGCTTTGTAATGTACTTTGGTGTTTTCCAGGAGAGAAAAGTCGCAATACCACAGCAATGTCTGCAACAGTGACCACTGCGAGAAAAACACAACAGCTAACTTAGATATCCTTTAATTTCAGGGAGAGCCTGTGGGACTTGGTCCCGCAGCCGCCCAGGGAGGCCTGAGGGGCTGCCGAATGAACCCTCTGGCCATTTGTGCCTGGAGACGCCTGCCACGGCCACAGACACCGGGCAGGGCCTGGCAACACACGGCTGAGGCCTCAGTGACAGCCGTGAAACCAAGGCCGAGTATGAGACGACATGAGGGGATGGATGGAGAGGGCAGCGGCGGCAGAATACCCACACACACGGGTGCCAGGGCCACAGCGCTGCCAGGCCTGCACCACATCGCCTAGCAACGCGTTGTGACACCACTGGGAGATGCGTTGCAACCTCACGCCCCTCGACGCTTACACGCGGGCACCCAGCCTCACCCAGCCACTTGGTGCCCACGCTCCAGCCCAGTGAGCTCACAAGGCCGGCAGTGCTGACCAAGGCCTTTGGTGCTGGTGTCGTGCTCAGGGAGTTGCTCCTTGCAGCTCTCACTGCCTGACCCCAGAACCCTTGAGGAACTTGCCCCAGCCCTGCCACCTTCAGGCAGCCGGGGCACACAGGAGAGGCGCTTGTGGAAGCCGAGGCGAGTTGTGCAAGGAAACCTCACCCAGGGCACCAGGGAGGCTTCCTACTTCAGGCACCCGGGCACTTCTCCCACCCCTGCCCAGCCCACACAACACTCGCCCCCTCTCTTCCTTGCCTTGACTGACACCGGCTGCTGCAGCGCCACTCACAGGGAGCGCCTCCACAGCCCCAGCTCCCCCCAGACCACTGCAGCACGGGCATAGCGTGGCCACCCACATGGAGAACCCCCGACCCAGATGCATTGGCATCTGGCACGAGGCCACCTTGGGGATGCCATGTCTTCCCCGCCTCTGCTATCCAGCCATGCTGCAGCAGGCTGAGAGCAAGCCCCCCACCACACAAGCTCCAGCACTGTCCACCTCTCTCTCGGCAGGACACAGCCGCAGGCACCCAGGAAGCCACGCGGGAAAGCAGCTCTGCTGCCAGGGACGGCACCATGAGCCACCAGAGCCAGGCAGCACCGCACAAGGCAGCGGCAGCCTCCAGCTGCCCCATCTGCCTGGGAGACATCCAAATGCCAGCCTACGTGGCATACTGCATGCACTGCTACTGCTTTGCAGGCATCCAGCACTGGGTCAGGGCAGCAGATGCCTGCCCACTCTGCAGGCAGCCTGTGGAGCTGCTGCTGCACTCCGCGCGAGACGACGGCACGCACAAGGAATACGTGCTCGGCTTGCCTGCCCGCCTGCACAGGAGGATGGCCATGGAGAATGCCCGCAGCCGGGCCCCGCAGCACTGCTACAACCTGCGAACCAGGACGCCCGGCCACAACGCCCGCAGCCGCTCCCCGCAGCGCCGCTACGACCTGTGCAGCCAGCCCACCCACCACCACCCCTCGGCTGCCACCAGCGGGCCTGTGGGGACCCACCCCGCACACGGCGCAGCTCCGGGTTCCTCCGCCACCACCTCCCAGCAGGCTCCCACACCCAGCACTGCTCGCCGGCCAACACCGCCCAGCACAGGCCAGCGCCCCGCTCCCACTGTCCTTCTTCTGGACCCACGCTACCCCATACTGCGCCTGTGGCCCATCACCATCCCCAGCTTCCCCATCCAATAAAACCTTCTCGCTTGCCAGGGCCTCTCTCTTTCATCACCAAAGAGCAACCCACCCCCACAAATGCTTTCCAACACCACCTTCTCACACCACGATTTCATTCCACCTAAGCTCTGCAGCAGGTGATGCATCCCTCCCAGCCTCCCACTCCCCAGCACCAGGGCAGGGCTGCCCCGCAAGCCTTAGCACTGTCCCCCGGCAGTCTGCTTTTGAGGGAGCAGGGCTCCACGAGCGCTGGACACTTTCCAAGAACCACCTGCAGAAAAGCACGGGAGCAGGCAGTCCCACTGTCTCACAAGCCAAGCAAGAGGGGATAAATTAACTGCCTGGTGTAGTGAAGGTGACCCGTGGCAGGGGTGATACAACTAGATGATCTTCAAGGGTCTCCACACCCAAATCATTCTGTGATTCTACTAGAATATGACCCCGTCATGTAAAACTATCACACTTATGATCTCCACTGCGTGGGGCCATGACACAGGGATTCTTCCCTGTATTTTACCACTTGCATCTTCTCACAGTTATTCTTTCCAGATCTCAACGCACGTAAATCCTCAGGCACGGAAAACACTTTGGGATTCAACCTTTGAGTTCATGCACATTTCAGAAGTGAAGAGACAATCCTGGTGCACAACATCATAAAAAGCGCCCTTTCCTTTTGAAGATTACGGCAGAGAACATGTTACCACGAGTACCTCCATCAGGAACACAGTGGTCTGAATGTTTGCCAAAAATCTGACTGACTTTATAAGCTCTATTAGTGGTCAGCCTCACCAGCAGAGTTTGTAAGCACTGCTAAGCTCCTCTGGCTGCAGTTAGACATGCTGTTCTGGCTGCAGCTGATGCAGGTTAAGAGGCATCATCCCCTCTAGCTCACCATCACCTTCCTGCCAAATTTACCACCCCCTTATTTCTGACAGTGCAGCTTCACATGAAATCACCCTCTTGGCCAGCTGCGTTCACACAAGCCAGTTTGAAAAATACAGGAATTGCAAATGCTTCAGCTAACCAAGGTCATATGGCCAGGCACAGGACAAGGGCAACTGTGAGGTGGGCAGGCTGGAAAGACTGTGAGCTGGGGGACCAGGCAAGTTTTGGGCACAGCTAGGAGCTCAGTAGCAGCTCCTATTTCAGGAAGGCTTGAAAGGAGAAGGCTCTCCTCTTGGGAGTTTCCAGCAGCTCCATGCAACAGAGCCAGTCTTCAACCACTTCAAAAGGCCATTGCTCTGCCTTTCCCAACACAGTGCCCAAAAACAGAGTCAAAAAGCTTTACACACAAAGACAAAACCTCTTGTTATCTCCAGGCTATTTCAGACACCAGAAAGCTTGCATACGTTTCTATTAATAGGAGTAACAGATTATCTAAAAGTAATGAAAGGCAGCTAATACTAAACTCGGTGCATGGGTTAGTCTGTAGACAAAACACGTTGCTTGCTTTGTTGTAACTGTTCTAGCATAAACAAACCTTAACTAACAGTGCATTTGGGTTGGGTTTTCCTCCTTCTCCCCCTCTAAACATGTAGAGCTTCTCCGTAAGTTTCAGTCCCACTTTTTCCTAAGAAATATATTTTGGGGGCAGGAGAAGAGGGAAGAGGACAGGAGCTGTATCAGCATAGCTCCAGGCAGCACATGTGCCCTGAGGGACACAGTGTAGTCCCCAGACCTATATGTTGACTATAGGATATGCTCAAGTGACTAAAGCTGCCGAAAGGCCCCCAAGAATATGTCTACCACTGAGCGACGCCTTCCATCTCCCTGTACAGACACTTTTACAGAATTGGCTCTCAGTCTTTATTGTGACACTACTTTAATTAAAACACGCAAAGCAGATACATTGTGAGTCCAAGCAATGCCTCTTGGATGTTTGTTTTGTTGAGGATCTTTCCTTTTCTTTCATCTATCTCAACTATAAATCCTTAAACAAAAAAAAAACAAACTTGCTAGGAGAGCTGAGATGCAGGCAGTCCTCAAAAGCATCTTTATAATTCATCTCCTCCCACAGCCTACCACAAGACTACTGTGGGCTTGCTATACTTAAACTAGTGCTTGGACTCCTCTTTCTTTTTCTATATCTAGTGAAAGTTTTCCTCAGGACAACTCCCACTGCCTTCTTCACCAATGAAAAAATGAAACTAAGAAGCCAGCAGGCTCTTGCCACCATGGCTACTAAGGTAACTCTGATCAAGTGACTTGGGATTCATAAAAGATAATCCTTGCTCCCCAGAAGAAGGAGCGATACCTCCCATCTTTGGGCAAAACCAAGCAAATTATACAGCAAATGAAGGTGACTGCTGCACAGAGAAGCTGCTCTTCCTTTTCAAGACCCCCATGGGACATCATCTTGCAGTGAGGTGCAACCTGTTTCCATGGGACTTCATCTCACAGTAGAGCAGCAACTAGGCCAAATGTCCCACAAGTGTACAGCACCCTACCAGCCAACTCACTCCCGCTTCCACTTTCAGGATCAGCAGACTCCCCTGACAGCCTTCCCTCCTGCAGGACAGCTCTGATATAAGACTACCGCCTCTCCTCAGCCAGCAGATCAGCCAAGTATTGGCCCTTCCATCTCTTCACCACCAGAAGGACAACACCTTCCTGGCACACAGGAGGAAGGAAAGAGACATGATTTAAGGAGATGAAACCATGGCAGTACTGAGCACTGTGAGTACCATAAGCCCCACACATCTGTGGTTCTAGTTGTAGTGGTGTTGCCCAGTATCAGTATGGCATGTTTCAACACATCCAGCTGTGTTGTAGACACACTCAGAAACCAAACCTCTGTGAGCTGCCTTCATCTCAAAATGATTCACTCTTGTGCTAAAACTTTAAATGTCACTATTGTTAACTCACAGCTCAGCAAAACATGCAAGAAAGACTGGGAAGGGATGGATTAGGAAAGTCTGCATGATTAGCATGAGTCACAGCTCATTTTGGCACCACCAGTGAATAGGCTGTGCGCCCACCACTTTTTCCTTGCCTTCAAGAAACTAAACCCCAAGGCAGGCCATCTGAGCCCCTCTACAAAGGGCCTAGGCTTCAAAGTGAAGCCAAACCAAAGGAGCCAAGCAGAGCTCATGGGTGTATTCCAAGCCCACAGAAGGAGAGCTCAAAGGGTCTGAAAATATTTGCACAAGACAGTTTATCATTAGAGAAACATATGATTTTCCAGCTGTAGCCATCTTCATGGAGGCTTAAGTAACTGTGGTTCACAAAGCCTACACTACCAAAGGCTGAATTTCTGCTCCTTTCCAAGTCAGATACTTGTTACAGCCGTGTCTTTGCTGAGCAGACTTCTAACTGGAGCTTTCCCAGTGCACTTACCAAAGTATGTGTCCAGCTCCAGTCTTCCTTGACCCAGCTTTGCATTTTACACCAGAAATAAAGGTACAGGCTCAATAGCCACAACACTGGATGGAAGCTGAGTTTGCTAAGTTGACAGTGTGCCAAGCATGCATGGTTTTGCTGAGGAGCACACAACAGCGCCTGTTGCTTTCTGTTGAGTGTGAGTGAAAAGGCAGAGTGGAATCTCTATCAAATACAATGGAAATAGAGATTCTGTGGTAACGAACAAGGAAGTTACTGCTGCAGGCCAGAGAGCAAAAATTCATACCAGTCAATGGATGTAGGGCAAAGTGCATGGTTTGGAGAACATAGAAGAAAATAACTTATGCTAACTGCAGGATGTGCCATAGAGAGAGAGGCAAGCGCATGAACAAGAAAAGTCCTTCAATCTTTTTCAATTCTAAGATTGCTGTGACCACAATACAACTTTATCTAACACCATAGCCATATTACCAAAGGGACTGAGAATTTTGAAAGCTTAGAAACAGCACAGCACTGCCATTCTCGTATTTTGAAAGAGTCTTGCCATGACTATAGGGAGACTGTCAGTAAATAAATTGGATATGGTATCACTAGACATGTCAAGTATGTAAGAAAATGGTATAAGAGACAAACACAAGCATTTACATGCAAAACTACAGTAATGCTCCAATTTTGGATCTACGTTATCAAGGCTTCTAAGCTGAAAAGAGATGAGCTTTACAACACCCTTGCCATCTCTCCATTAGGTAAATGTCACAGCACTGTTGTTCAAAGTGCTGTGCTAATGAAGGCGCTGTATTTAAAGATCATATTTTTACAAGTCCAGAGGCAAATCAGTCTCACATCATTCCTGATGCTTCATTATAATTTGATTTGGTTGCCTTTTATTCCAGCTCCAGCTTCACAGCTAGAAGAGTTAGTCTAATCCTCCTGCCCTGCAATGGTGTATGACAATTCCAGAGAGCTACACAATGGTGGGACTGAAGCCGCAGGTCCATGGAGACCTGAATTGGTCTAAGCCAGGCTTGTGGTATGTCAGCCCTCCTCCTGCTTCTGCATTCCCCTCTTCTTCACCAGCACTGCGGGTTAGCCAGCTATGTGGCAAGCTGGCTTGCCAGCAGCAGCAGCAAACTCTGCTCTCTGAAGCAGCTCACTCTGCAATTACAGGAGCAACAGATTGGGTGTTAAGTTAGAAGTTCATTGCTCAATACTTCAGTTGTGATTCCAGAAGCAGGAGGCACTGGAGTGGAATCAACAGGTCTTTGAGGTCACCCTACAGCCTCCTTTCCGTGACCACTGTAGAAAAATCTGAAGAGATAGCTTCTTCGCCCATTTTTTTAAACCCAAAAACACTCTATGCTATTCCTCGGGACAACATACCCAGGGGTTCTCTGTATTCCTTACACTTCTCTCTCTCTCTCTCACTCAAAAAACACAAACACACATCCATCCTGCTGGGCCGGAGACCCTCAATGCCCATCTACTTCAAAGCTAATATCCTGTGCACTGGGCAGTCTCATCTGTCAGACTAACTTGGCGTAGATTAACTACTACTTACCTTTCTCTTCTGTGAGCACTGCTGCCCACCACTTCCAAGCAGATTTCACCTTTCAACCCCACATTGCTGAGTAGAGATAATGGGCAGACCTATTATTTTTGAAGGATTTAAACCAAACCCTCTTATACATTATCGTAATGCTGTGGATGCTCAATATGACTTTATTTGGTTGGGGTTTCTGTATATATAACTCCAAAAAGGTACTTCCCAGTGAAAAATAAATTTTGTTTAATAAATAAATCAAAATATCCACTCAGAAACAGATTCCCCTAAAGCCTTTCCCTGCCACTGAAGTATGACGTTCAATATTGTCCTTTGCTTTTTGATATGCTGGGAAGAAAATGGGCCAAGAACATTTCAAACTTGTTTCCTGCACAAAGTCATGTAAGCATTGTTGATAGCTATTGCAGATGTGCGAGTTATGTTTGGATACAGGCTTCAGTGCCTCACAGCTTTCAGCCATACACAGACTGACAAAGCCAGAGTCAAAACAGTGCTTTTCAGTTTCCCACAGCACCAATGTCATTCCCCCTGGCACAGATGATCAGCATTCCCCCAATTCCCAAGCATCAAGGAGCTTCTTACAGAGCTGAACAATCCTTGTGACAAGACAGCTTGGAGAAAGGGGATTTCCCAAAATCCAACATGAATTTCAGGGGCTGCTCAGTCTGTGTGTACCTGTCATCAATTCCTTTTTCTCTCTAGGACAGCATAAACCACCAGTGTGCCAGAAGGTTGCTGTTACCACTCTCTGCAAAGGGCTAGCTTGTTTTCTGCTATGCAGAGCATCAACATGAGAGCCCTTGAGCAGGTGCAGACCAATGTCTCTTGTAAAGAAGTTACCACCAACCCCCAGCATCTCTAAAGTAAATGCACACAATAAGGAGCTGCTATACATTGGTTGGGGGTGGGGAAAGGCAGGAGGACATTTATTCCATGTTGTTAAGTCCTATAAAGGCATTGGCTAGGTTTATCAGCAATGGATGGATGGATTTGGAGTTAGGATTATCAGGATAGGAGGATTTAAAGGGTCTCTTATTTCCAGTGTCCTTCTCCTTTTCATGGTGCCCTTTCTTTCTTTTCCACAAGTAAATTAAAATTGTTGCTGCAGTATTGCTGACCTCTTTCACACAGGGCATCAAATCTCCAAAGAGTCCCTTAAAGCTCTGTCCTTTCCCAGTGCTGTATCCTATTAGTGCACTGACCCTTTGTGCATCCAGCAGAGCTGCTAACCAAAAAACGCCTTTGGAATCTGAAAGCTGCAGCACAAAGGCAGCCCTTGGGTTTGAATAGGGCAGAGCAAAGGGTTTATTCTGCCTCCTTCATGGCACAGGGGTTAGGGCAGAGCAGGCAAGGAGAAAGTTTGGTCCTTTCAGCAGATATAATTTTCCTATTAAAAAGGAAACAAATTGGAGTCTATACCAAGCGTTTCCTAAAACAGAGCTCTCACCAGCTGACTTTGGTTGTGTGAGCAGTCTCAGGTGTAGCCAGCTTCCCAGGCATAGTTCACCATGGGGGAAAAAACTCAAGGGAAAATATACTGGGTTTGAATCTGAATCAGAGAAACAGCAGTCCAGTTGTGTATCACAGAAAGGCATCCCATTCAGGATGTAATAAAGGGAACATTTAAAAAATAAGGTGTCTTTCAGGTATTAGAGCTACAAAAGCTTTCTTGAAACATCTCTTAAACTAAAAAGATGGGAGCAGAGTGCCTAGCAGCTGTCAAGCTAACTTTTAAACCAGCTGGTGTGAACTGGTTTAGAAAGCAACTTCTTACTTCATGTCTCCATAAATTTTGAAAAGGAGTAGGAGATACCTACATACACAAGAAGGACATTGAACTGTTGGAGCAGGTCCAGAGGAGGGCCATAAATATGATCAGAAGGCTGGAGCATCTCTTCTATGAAGACAGGCCAAGAAAGTTGGGGGGGCTGTTCAGTCTGGAGAAGCAAAGGCTTCAGGGATACCTGAGAGCACCTTCCAGTACCTGAAAGGGCTGACAAGAAAGCTGGGGAAGGACTTTTTTACAAGGGCATGGAGGTGGTTAGGACAAGAGGTAACAGTTTTAAACTGGAAGAGGGGAGATTTAGACTTGATATTAGTAAGAAATTCTTGACTGAGGGTGGTGAGACACTGGAACAGGTTTGCCAAGGGAAGTTGTGGTTGCCCGCTCCCTGGAAGAGTCCAAGGCCAGGTTAGATGGGGCTTGGAGCAACCTGGCCTGGTGGGATGGAACCATGGCAGGGGGATTGGAACTAGATGATCTTTGAGGTCCCTTCCAACCCAAACCATTCTATGATCCTATGATTATCTTGACAACCTCAAAACACAGTGACTGTTCTGATGAGCATAGCTGGTCTTCAGGAAGAAAAATCCAAGACGAAATAGTATCCCAGAGTAATGAATTATCTCTTACACCCCATCACAAGTCAAGGGCCTTAAGCTGACTTATTTCCAGTATCACAGCAGAAGACTGATAAAATGGAGGCAGTGAGCCACACAGTGTACTCCCACATCCCAAACATTTGCTTTTCTTTCCCTTCACTCACCCCACCAATGAATTCTTTATGCAAGATGTTTTCTTTCTTAGTAAGAAATTTGGGGAAAGAAGGTGAAAGACAGCTGAACTTCTGAAGATTACCAACCTATCACAAATGAGATCAGAAGAACACAGCTGTGTTTAGCATCTCACTTGAAAGTTTTTTGTATCTAGTTTTATCTGGAATTATGCTTCCCCTTCGATCCCCACCAACCACACTTTGTTCACAGGCCATTTAAAGACTTCTAATTCCTCTTATCCTTCAATTCAAGTGCTTAAGATAGGAAACAAAGACTTAAAGATTGGATGTCTATGTCTATTACAATACTTTCTATGATCTGCCTTTCACAGATCATCCTTTCTTCAACAGGTAAGTTTGGAAGCCCTGCCAAGTCTTCAGACAAGTTACAGGAGGCTTACAATGATATGTTTATCACACTAGTACTGGAATCAAAACAGAACACTTTCTTCCTTTCTCCACCTCAACACTTATTATTTGTGTATTTAACTAACCTACCTACTTGACTGAATGTGCCTTCCTGCAGAAAACAGATTTCGGTGTCTGGTCCCTTCCCTTGTTGCAGCCCAGAGGAATCCTGGCTCACCCAAATCCCTGAACCACCTTGGCTGCAAGGGAAGCATGGGACAAATCCCATGGAGCTAATAATGAAAACACAGCACTCTGAAGATGAAGTGCTGGGGTCTGAACCCCCAGCCCTGAATTAAGGTTGACATATGGGTGGTTCCCATGGCCCTTTAAGAGGAGGGGATGAGTTTACCTTTTGGCTTTCCTCCAGGGTGCGGCTGGCCTTGTAGGGAAAGCCCTTGGGTAAACAAGCCCCAGGTGCCCTGCATTTTGATAACAAGTGCCAGGTGTCCTGTTTGGGGATAAAAGCTGGGCCCACTTGCAGGAAGGGTGGGAGAGTCTGTCTGTGGAGTGGACGCACTTCACAGAGTTTCCTGTTGGGGAAGGACCTCCTGACTCCTCATGGAACCGGGTCCCAGTCAGGTCTGGCACATTCAAATGCGGGCTTTGTGGGGAGGCAACATGGGGTTACTTCTGTCATATGTAACTGCCTTGTTCTCCTGGTTGTCTCCCATTTGCTCTGTGGGTTATCTCGTGTCTCTGTTTGTTCCATCTGTTATGAGCAATATTGTGTCATTCCTGGGGTCGCTGGGGTCAATGTCTACTATTCGTGATCTATCTGACTTGTTTGTACCCCCAGCAATCCTCTATATACTGACCCCTTTGCGTGAAATAGAACCTACATACTGGATTGTTGGTCTGCTGCTGGCTGTGTCCTTTTTACTGGGCCTACTAATTGGCAAAACAGAAGACCACTTCAGGTTCAGAGGCTTTGAATTTTCTGTAAAGGATTTTTTAAATACTGAAAAAAAACATACAAACCTTTACTATTTAATCAACTTTGGTAATAGTAATTCATTTTCAAAATAAAAATTAAACATGACTCTGTGGATATTTGCAGCTATTATTTGCTCCTTAGCTGCAGGGGAAAAAAATGAAACAAAGATACATACTGTGGCCTCTATGTGGTCTAAAAAATACACTTCTTATTGGGAGGTTAACTCCTTTAAGTGAAGCCAGGAAAGATATGGCTAAAATAAGACTATTGAGGGTGATACAGTGAAAATAATTTACTCTTCCCCTGCTTCCAAGTATTTCTATTATCACCAAAGAGGGTAAACTTTGGAACAGACAGAGGGAGAGCTAGATATGCCACTACTATCACAAGCTTAATATTTGCACAGATCGACTCGCTAAAATCTTTCCATACAGATTACTTGTTTCTCCTAGCAGCAGACCTTCTGCCTTTACAAGAGAGGTCTGTCTTTTTCAGAGCTCTGCACTCACATACACCTTCTCTTACCAAGAAGGGCTTTGCTCCCTCAACTGTTCTGGAGTGCTTCAGTCCTCAAAGAGAAGGGGCTTGGACAGTAAGAGGAAGCAACAGATTTTCAGTCTCCCTTTCGATTTTTACTGCCTATATTAGTCAGCTGTGCCCATGCAGAATGTAACATTCATACTGTTAATAAAATAGTCTGCTAACATTCTTGGAGGCAGGAAAATAAACCCAAAGCATTGATTTCAAGCTTCAGCTGGAACAGCCACATCAACTGCGTAATATGAAAGATGAAAGACAAGGCCTTCGGCAGCATCCACACACCAGTGTCTCTAGCAAAGGGCTCTCACCTGGTCACATTTGTTAGCCCAGAACATCACAGATCTCCACTGCACTGGGTTCATGGCACTGGTTCAATGTAATCAGTAGCATTTCCATAGCTGACTTTGCCTACAGGTCACCAACACTGTCCACCCCTCCCCTACTGCAATCACAGCTTCAGCAACCACCACAAACTCACAGCCATGCTGAGGGACCTAAAAAGTTGTGAACAAATCCAACCTGGAGTATGAAGTTAAGAACTACAGCCAATAAAATCAAGATGTTTTGCCCAGGACTGATATGAATGGAATATAGCTCTCAGGAGTAATATTTTTCTCCCATCTCCTTACTAGGAACTTAACTAATTGATGACCTCAGCCAAGTAGAGAGCAAATGCACCACAAATTCAGTTGCTCCTGCACCCTCTATTTAGCAATTCTCCTGCTTCAGTTCACTGTTTGCAGTTAGATATTATTAGAAAACAGGTTTGCAAATTTTTGTTATCTCAGGATAAATAACACCTTCGTGTTACCCTAATCTGAACACACCCAGCAGAAAGGCAAATCGAGGCCTTCGTCAACATCCATATGCCATTGTCTCTAGCAGAGGGCTCCCACCTGATTACATTTGTTACCTCAGAACTACAGGTCTTATTTTGCATTGTTTTCAGTGCAGTCCATTCATTGAGGTCAGCTGCAGACAGGCAGCACTGACTTCAGTGTAAAACTAGAGAGCTCTGGTGTCCCTGTGTCATTGGATAGGTCACACGCACAAGTTACCTTGGGGTTAAAAAAAATACATGACAAGTGTTTTGGTTAAGAGCAAAGAGCCTGCCTCAGAGCAGCTACTCCTTTCTAGGCTGTGGCAAAACAGAAGAAGAAGAGCACAAGCAGAAGCCCTAGCAAGACTGTCAGAAGTGCACCTCAGTGATCAATACAACCGAAAAGGATGAGGCAGTTTACATCACTTCATTGCAGAGCTGGCTGCTGCATTCTGAAGTACGCGGTTTGGTCCATCACTCCACAAGACACCTCATCTTTGACCCTCTTCTTGGTAATTATCTCCTCATACAGCTCACATTAAATCAGACATTAGGAGCTCCAGCTGCACTCAGTCACAATCTTGGAGTACACATCTTATGACTCCTCCTGAGGACAAGCACACAAACCAAAAATAGCTTCCTCATCTTATTTACACAACAATCATGAATACTGTAATAAACAAATAAGCTCTGATGAAGCTGCTTCATAAAATTACTTCAGATTTAAATATTTTATCTTTCACCAAGAAGGATAAGCAGAAGTGCTAGCACTATATTTAAAACAACAACCAAAAAGAAAATCACAACTGTGCAGTTGTTTATTTCCGATATGTGTGTGAATACTGAAGATAATCAGAAGCATGAAAAAAGAATTATTTTCCAGCTTTTTTTTCCCCTTCAGTTCTTAGTAAAAAAGTCCCAATTTAACACGTTCAGTGCTTGCTCTAGTTAACACAACTCGTGCTTAAGTCCCATTGACCTTAATGAAACTTAGGCAAGCACTTAATTTATCTTTTAAGTGTTCCCCCAAACTTTGCATAACCAGAGGCAAAATTAAAGTGCAAAGATTGTAAACTACAACAGAAGTGTGAACCCAAAGTTTGCTCTTGGGGCATTTGCTCTCTGCTTTGTCCAGGTAGTCAGAGGAGTTAAAAGTCTACAAGGGAGATACAATGGGAGCATAAAGACTTTCTATGCTGGGAAGCTTCAATTCAGTTTTTTTGTTTCATGTATCTTTTAATGAGTTCCAATTTCAAGTAATTTCAAGTTGAAGACTAAGATTCTGGAAATGGGGGAAAGGAAGCTCTAAGGCTCCTGTCTTCTCACAGATATCTTGGACCCAGATGACAGCATGCACAGCAAAGGTGACTGGCCCTACCTTATCAGATAAATCTTTTGTCATGTTGAACTGTTTAGTACCAGAACTGCAGTGAGCAGGCTGCTGTAGAAATCAGGGTGACCCCTGCAGCTGGAGAAACCCCACACTGCACAGACCCAGTAGCAGTATCACACCAGCTTGGAAAGTATCAACGTATTTCCCCAAAAGGGAGCAATATTTAAGGCCATGTGGTCTCTGAAAGTCACAAAGGAACTTGTGGCAAGATCCTCATTTTAATCTTTAGTGGCACTACGAATGTCCTAGTAAGTCCTGATTTAAAAAAAAACAAAAAACCAACCAACCAAACAAAAAACAAAACAAAAAAAACCAAAAACACACACGAAAAAAAAACACCACAAAAAACCCTACTTTATTTCCTCTGCATCATGTACTCTAAAATGGGAGTGAACTGGTAGAGACTGCACTTAGAGCAGCTTTGAGCTTTATGCCAGGGAACAGTCATGGAGGACTCCTTTTGGTAGAGCTTGCATGGACACCTGCAATAAGGATCAGGCCCTACAGAGCAATCAGGACTCCAAATCTCAGAATCATTCATTTCCACTTACAGAAAGTACTTCCAAAAATCCAAAAGGCTCAGAAGCTCAGCACTGCATTTGCACATTTCTGTGCCAGCACAACATATGCTTGACATGTCTAGAAACATTATGGTGTTGCTTCCATTTCCTGCCAACCACGACAACTCTTTCTTTTCCTTCCTGATTTTAGGTTTTGTGAATTGTTTCAGTGCAGGAAAAGGAGGAAGAGTACTTCAGTACCTGGGAAAGTGTTTAGAAGAAAGAGGCAAAGCATGTGTTCTCAGGATCAGTTGGCAGAGGAGGCAGAAAATACCACAGAGCGTGACACAAACTGAGAAAAGATTTTGTACTTGCTTTCCATTTGTTCCCACAACAGATGCATGCTGGCCTGACTCAATCCATGAAGTAGCAGCCATTGCATATGCTTCCAGATCCACAGCAGCCTAGCTGAAGGCAAACACACCGCTAGCCGAACACGAGTTGAAGAATCAGCACGGCAGCTACAACTGGGATGGCTACACATCCTCAAAGTCCCATCACAGTCTGCAGCATGTAAGGGTCCTCTCCCACTGCCTTCAAGGCTAGAATTACTTTCACTTATCCCCTCTATGAGCAGCACTAGGTTCAAGGTATATAGCAGCACTGATAAAGTTGAATATCAAGTTTACGAAGCCCACAAATGGAGGATCTACCCTTCGAACAGGTTCAGATTTGGGAGACAAGCATCTGAAAGATTTGATTCTTATGTAAGTGATTCAAACCATCTAAGCACCACGCAACTCTGCACAAATGGACTGAACTCCCTAGAGAAAGCCCTTTCTCATGAAATTGAGTATTTCCAACCTTGGCTTGGCAAGAAGTAACATGAGAGCAGACTCCCTCGTGGTATTTTGGTATGTGATTCCAAACACAGCCAAAAAAACACAGCGAGAAGATGGATTTAAATATATTATCTGATTTATTAGACATATACACTATTTAAATATTTTTCTGATGACAAACCCTCTAATGTTTTTGAGCACAGACCCAGTAATCTTGATCTATGTGACGGCTCAACTTTACTACATGCTTTAAAGCCTAGCTTCTAGGCATTGAGTTTTTGCTTGTTTCAAAAATAAATGCATCATATGGCAAAACTGTCTCTTCCCTCCTTCCAAAAAGTCAGCCTGGTCCAATGGCAGACCACTGCTCAATAGAAAGGTAACAGTAAGACACTGATGACATTTCTACCATGAGAAGTCCTCTGCCTATCACACTAATGGCAAGGTAGCCCTAGCAAGGGTTGGTGGGAATCCATGTACTCTCAAAGGTCAAAGAGACTGGTATCTAAATCTTGGGGCCAGTTTAAACAAAGTAATAAAGGGCATAGTCTCATCTACCAGAGAAGCCAAAACAGTGTGATATTTCCCCCAAAATTCTAACAAAGGTGCAACCAAAACCAGAAATATTAACACACTCCTCTTGACTGGCTGTAGGTGGAAAGCCACATTTTAGAAAAGAAAGAGAGGATGTGTATTTACATCCAGCTGCTACAGGAACAAAAGAAATAGTATTTTACCCAGAGTCTGATTCCTGAAGAGGTCCACAGTGGCAAAAATAGGATAATTGTAAAATAATAGCTCACAGAATTCTCACACTTTTTTTTTTTTCCATGCTGCTAAAAGCAATTCACTATCAGCAGTTGGCTATCACCAAAATTCCCTCTTTCATCTCTGTATTTCACTTAGGGAGTAGCAAATATAGGGCACTCAGCTCATAACTTTTGGTTTTTTTTCAAGCAAGAAAACTCTTATAAAAATGAAATAAGCCTCTGGTTTAATGGCCATCAACTGAGCACAATAGCTATGCTGGGAACAAGAGATCTTCAGAAAATCCTCTCCATGACTATAGGGCTGATTCTCTCATATTAAATGATAGTGGCCTGATTCCAGATGCAGAAAAGTCAAGTCCTTCAGGATGGTTTGTTCTTGATTTTAGCTAATCCTCCCAGACTATAGACTATTCTGTAATAAACCAATCAGCAAGGGGGCTCCCAGGATTCAACACCCCACTTCTCAAAACTTGGACCTGCACCCACTCAAACTAGTCTCACCCTACACAAAGGCCCCACATTTGTGGGCCCACTGCTGATTTCCAGACAGCCTTTACGCTTGACGTTCTGGGAAACTGGTTATCTTCCATCTGCAGCTTCTTTTTTCAGCTGGTCTTCATAATCAGTTGGCTCCCCCATACCTCTGTTGATCACAGTCAGTATTTCTACAGCACAATCTATAAGACTGTTTTAACCTGGTGTGAGTCTGGACATTTTATTTTTTTTTTACTTTTTCCACAGCCTCTTTGACAAAAGGTCATTCTTCCCAGAATATACCAGGGTGATCCAGCCTGAAAATAATTCAGGACTCAACAGCCTCATTAAAAACAAACAAGACTAGTTAAAAATAGACAGAAAAAGGAATTATATCTTGCATTTATTTTGTTTTAAACACATCCAGCAGACATCTGCTAAATCAAGGCTAAGGAAGTTCAGTTTGGGTTTATACAGTAAAAAATTTCCTGTAATTACAAAGACCAGGTCCTGTATAGCAGTCATGTTCTGTGCCTCTCTCTTCAGGCATGCCGTCAGTAAAGCAGTTTCTACTTTCTGGAGCATCACTCCGTCTCATTGAAATAACTATAATTCTACTATGCCCTCTTGCAGTTTCCATGGACCAGATATGCCTTCCCTACTCTCAAACTGTTCTGTGACGTTATTAAGCACAATCAGTGTGTTGTGCTCCATCTGAAAGCAGATGAGGTCTTTGAGGATTAAGCAAAGGTGTAAGGTAAATGTTAGATATATTACTACTTTAATTAGGTGTCCATCTGCTAACAGCTCTTCACTGAAAGCATGTATTTAAAATCGGGTTCTACCAGCTTCCTGCTCCAAGCTGCCCATCACCTGCCAGAGACATCAGGAAATTAAGTGGAGCCTGAGGAAATGGGAGACAAGGGAAGACTCTCTGACCAACCAGCAAACACTAATGCAGAGAAGAAAGGGTCCCTTTCAGAACCAGCATCCTGGTTTTGTGGATCCCAAGTGTTTCATCTCTCAACCTACCACCTCATTCTTCAGAAGCCCCAACATCTGAAGTATGTCTAGAATGAGGGATGGATGGACTCAAGTCATTCTTCCACCAATGGCTCCAAATACTGCCAGCACAACACACCAAAGCTGGCAGCACATTGCCTTTCCTCCCTGGCTCCCTCCACAACAGCCCACTAAAATGAGAAGTATTTCTGGAAAGCCAGTGTAAGAGACCATGCCAAAGGAGCAAAAACCCCAACTGAAAACACCAGCCAACAGTTCCAGAAGTACCACTTGACCAAGCTGACAGGGATTTCACTTGAGCTAGCTAAATTTACCCACAATTTGCAAACATTCTCAATTCATGAATCAGTTACAAATCAGAAATGATTATTGCCACATTACATCATCTTCTAAGAACAGCATCATAATGCAGCTGCTTGCTACATCTGTATTTTATGGATACTGTCCACAAGTCAAGAAAAAATGTCTTCTGCCAGGACTCACCAATTACTAACATGCTGAGAGAGTAAAGGTAAACTAAAATGAGGATTGATTTACCCTTCACCTCCAACAAGTTATACTGCTATCTGCATAAAGCTCCAAATAAAAGGAGCCTGGCACACTCTTTGAAACAGTTAATTTGAGTTTCCATCCCCAAATCCATCCTTTCCAATTTGGCACAGTGGGAAGAATCTCCATAAAGGTGTAATACGAGTTGCTGCAAATCAGGACTCAGGTGCTTGGCAGGTATCCGCATCCAAAGTTCACATAACACCTGGCTGTATCGTCCTGCCTGTAGCAAGAATACTGATTCTCTACCTACCGTAAGTTCAAGGGAAGCAAAAATGCAGACACCTAGATAGCAAGCATACAGCAGATTTACAGAAGCCACTGGGGCTTGAAGCCTTGCAGGAAGCACTGAAGCAATTGAGTCTCATGGCATGGTGAGGAGCTGATCAGCTAACTTAGCTTGCACTATCTCCCTTCTCTTGCTCTTAGATAATCCAGTTTCCCTGCAAACTATTTTAGTAGTCTTCGCTGAATAAAACATGCCAGGTTTTCAAGATTTTGCTTTAAACAGTCACATGATTTGTGTCTTTTTGAGGTTTAGCTATGTAATCCCCCTTGGCAATCAGAGTTTCTAATACTTCTGGAGACAATATCAAAATTATGCATATATTTATGTTTACGTACAATGCTGGCATTATTCAACAGCAAATCTGTAGCCAAGAGAAGAATGGAAACTCCCTAAACCAAAGATGATTAAAAAAAAAGTAATTCCTTTTGATCACACAAGGTCTGGTGCATCTCAGCTTGCTCTTTTTCCACCTGGTCCTTCTGCTTTATGTCCATTCCCTGTGGACTGACACAAACTCTATCCCCCATATGTTTAGGCTGCCATTAACATCACGTAAGAGACTAGCTGGAAGAGACACACTCCAAGGAAAGAAGAGCCAGAACATCCCCCTTCTCCACAGCCAAGTATGCCATGCTGCCAGCACATTTGCTCCCCACCAAGCCACTGAGCCTCATGGTTATGTTGGGACCTGCATCTACATTAAATGGTGGCGCAGAGCGCCAGCAGTATGAAACACAGTAAAGACCATGTAACTGAAACCTGCAACTCAGGAACCAGCCAGCAAAAGGGCAACTAACCTCCCCGAAACAGAAGGCAGACATGTTTTCAAGGACATGAGACCCTGGCAAGGTACTAGCTCCTGATGCACTGAAGTGGAGCAATGGGCACAATGGAGACTTGTAAGAAGGATTTGGGGGTGATGCTCTAAGGCACTCCTCTCTGGTTTTGTCTACACCTTTATCAAGGCAAAGCTTCCAGCCAGAAAGCATGGCTCGCAGTGACTTCAGGCCACCAAAGAGCAGCCATGGAAGGCACCTGAACCACGAGCCTTTGTCCCTCTCCTCAGGGCAGAGGCAGCAGGCACCTCATGAGCTGCCTTTTCCTTTGGGGAACAAAGGCTGCTGTCCAGAGCTCCACCAACATGCCATGTGGAGCTTGGAGGGCTGAGAGGAATGGGTGACACTGGGGATCGACTAAAAGGCATTGGGTGAGGGAAGAAGAGGAGAGTTTGGCAGGGAGCACCCTCCCCCTGGGTGCAGGAAGACACCCAGGATTGCAAGCAGCATCACCTGTCCCCCTGAAGCCAGAATGCTTATTTTAGAACTCCCACATTTTCCTTTTTATTGCTGTTCCTACCATTTATTTGCCACAAAGGTAGGGAAGGCTGTGGTCCCTGACAGGCACTCAGCCTCTAAATGCGCAGGGAGCCATTTATATCCCGTCACAAGGAGCAGCACAGAGGTATTTAGGGGTAGTAGATACCCCAGTGTCCTCAAGTGCCACAAACTAGTCCCCAGCCTCACTGTACCTGGCAGGTGCAGTCTGAGCCACATGTGCCTGCAGGGTCTGCACCTGGTAAAGAAGAGTAAAATATGGCTTCAGAGGTTCGGAAGGAAATGTGGGGAGACATGTCAGAAAGCCATCGCTGACAAACATTTAACCACTTCTCCAAACAGAAAAATGAGAACTGCAATAGCTAAAGCTGCAGGAGGCTTTGTCTGCTCCTCCCAGAGATGTCTTGCAGTTCCCTCTGTCTCTTCCATGCCTGGAGAAGCACCCGCAGGGTCCAGAGCACGCTTGCTCATCTGCACAGCCGCATGGCCTACTGCTGCAAGAGCATGCTGCTCCCTCCATACCAACCTTGCTTCACTTGCAGCATCACACCCATTCCAGCAACAATGCCATTACTAAGAGAATTATTGCTCGACTGAGAAAACAGTAAAGACTGGACACAGTAATGTCCTAAAACATGAAATTTCCTAGAGTTTAAGGTACTCAAGTCTCCAGCTCTTCTGCAGAACTTTACTACCACATGAAGACAAAACACCACCAAGAAAAGTAAATAGAGAAGATACCCAAGGAATGAAAATGCTCATTTAGGATCCATCAGCAACAGCCTTTCACACCCCTCAAATTTCCCCTGAGGGCTACATCCTGCAGCCAAGATCCTCTCTGCTGTGGGTAGCTGGAGTGGACAGTGTAGGCGTCGCCTGGCCAGGACCCAGACCTTGGAAGAGACTTGGGGTGTGCAGGGCTCCAGCCACAGCTGTCCCCACAGCCCTGCTCCCCCAGAGAAAGCTTTGATTTTCAGGCAGATGATATTTTGACAGCACATTGAAATTGTATAGAGAAGCAAGTGTTTTGCACCTATGCTTACGCAGATACTGAAAACAGTTTTTCCCCCTCATGAAAGCATTTCAACAACAAAATTGCTGTAGCCTTCCTATGAAACCAACAAAACTAGTACTCTCCACAAAACCATGAACCAAGTTAGAAACTGTATAAAGCTTTAGTCTACATGAATACATTATGCTGTTGGAGCCATTCTGTACTTCAAGGTCCCCAGTAACTATCCACTGCTGGATAGTCTGCGATCTACATGTTACTGTTCACAGGCACATAAAAATAAATGCTTAGGTTTTACTCAAATAAGTTTTGGCTTCTAGATACTTAAAATTTAGATGCCAACCTAAATAAAACATTAATCCAGTCTACTGTCCGGCCTTTCTTTTCAACACCTGAACAGAAATACACCTTTTCCTTGAAAACAAGAGAGGCACATTCTGAAAACACACAGGTCACAGTTCTACTGTTGCTTCTTGGACCATAACAGTACATAAATTAAAATAGTTTCCATTTGTTTTCACTGGAAAAAGTATCCTTTCTTCTTTTTTGCCAGTCTTCACGCTCACATATCAAATGGCTTATAAAAGCATTACAGCTGCTAAGAAATACACGCAGCAACCAGTTTCCTAAAATACACTAAGTTTCTGACACTTCTCATTTACACTCAGTTATCTGTCACACAGACTTACTTTTGGGGCAAGGAACACACCTTTTAGTACCCATACAGAACCAAGGTGGGTGAATTCACTAGGCTCTCCTGTGACAGAACAGCTAACAGTATAAGCCTCTACCAGTTTTCACTTACAAAAGGAGATACATCATACTAACAAGTATTAAATCAGTGTCCTCACTCAGGGAAGAATTGCCAGATTTTCACCTAGTAATTGAAAACCAAGCTATTTTATTTAAGTAACTGAAAGAAACTTTGAGGAATGGTGTTAAATAATTATCACAGAACAAGCAGCCTGTAACAAACCCAGTTAAACCCTGGAAGGTCTCCTACTAAGGCCAGCAGTACAGCAAAAACACTGCGCTTGACACGACAGGAAGACAAGCAGACAAAACTACTAAGACGTCTCCTGCATCCAGATCTGATGAACTGTCACAGGGGAGGACAGGTCATCCTGTAGCAGACAGTGTGCCAATAATTTCTATTAAACTCTAGTGGAAAAACTCAACATCCGGGAAAATAAAGTTTCCTTCAGCTATTGTTTCCTCTCCAAAGATCACTTCTTCAACTAAAAGGATGGGGAAGAGGAAAGAAAGAAAAGGACTGGGTGAATAATGCTCCGTGACTAATAGCCGTGGTCTGACCAGTCTGAAACAGCTTCCATGACCTTTTGAAGAGCCACAAGTGAGACACTAACAAAAACGCACAGTGCAAACTCTCACACCCCCTTCCTTTTATCAGATGGGCATTAGAGTGAATAGGCTGACAAAAACAACGTGGAAGTAATCTGCTGAGTAATACCTCTAATATTCCACTGTGGGTTGGCTCTGAGAGTTTGAGGCACATAGCTACGAAGGCGCTGCTCTGACTGTACTTCAGATGACAAATTCTCATTAATCACACGCAAATACTACGTGTTGTTCCACAGCTTACACAAACGTTCTTCTGGAGCAGCACTCAAACCATTAACAAGTTGCTGAGCCCTCCTGTATATCTCATTATGCAATTTCTTCAAGAGGATGTGAAAGCTCTCACCCCACTGCTCCACACATCCCACGCCCTGTTATCAGCCTACAGGACTTCACTCAGTGTATATGTTCCCTACGCCATTTAAAGGTCTTCAGTATAAATTCTGCTTTCAGGAGGTGGCACACCAGTTAACTGTTGGGGGGTTGTTTCATTAATCTCTTCTGTCAATCAACACAAATCCACCCCAGGCTCCAGCATCGTTAGATCAAACTTGGCAAAATCACATAACAGTAATTATAATACTATCCAACTCTAATATAGTATTTTAGTACTTTTCACCAGCAGATCTTAAAGATCACTAACACTGTACAGAGGGGTGCAATATTCTTCTGTAGCTCTTCCTTTCAGAGCTTCATCTGCAAGGAAAGTGCTTAACGTGTTTAGTATTGCTGGACCGCAGAGACACATTCCACTAAAGCAATGCAAACTAGTCCTGCATAAATGAAGATATAGTGATTCCTGTGAATATCAGTCACCAATAGGCAAAAATCCATCATATAAGTACTGTTGAAAGGGAGGGAATAATTCACAGGACACAGTTTACTTGAGTCTTTTTTAGCTCATGGAATATATAGCAGTCACAGCCATTATTCCCTGATTTAGTTTAGCATTTGAAGTTTCATGTTTTTCTTACAAAATCACTCTTAACACATTGAGCTTGACCTATTAATATCTAGATTAAGTGATCAGAATTACACGAAGTGCTGGTTTATTTCTTGACTAACAAGTACACAATTCTGGTTCAAAGACTGAAACTCACTGAAACACTTCTTGAAACAACAAATGTCACAAAGCAAGATGATCCATTTTATAGAGAAGAAGAAAAAAATACTATGCAGGTTACATTTTGAACACATGCTGTCAAATTCTCAAATGGTTGCATGATCAGAAAAAAATGCATACCATTAACTATAACTAGTTAGCAAAGATAACTCAATAAAGCGTAATGGAAAATGCTTAAAACTCCCAACTAAATCATCTGCTAGCTGTTAAAAAAAAAAAAAAAAAAAATCATCAAATCATGTTTATGTAGATGCTTAAGTATTATTTAGCCAGCACTCAAGTTGAGAACATTATTCTACCTTGGGGGAAAAGCAGCTTGGGCCAAAGCAAGAACTGTGATATGATTACCACCCAAACCTTTGGGGAAAGTCTGGCACTGCATTTGAAGTCCATCCTAGCACGTGTTTATGGAAGACAGAACCCTAAAATCTGGATCTAACAACTGGAACATAAGGGAAATTCAAATTTCAGACCATTCCTATCTAGGGAAACTTGTTTAAAATTGTGAGCAAAACTCAAGTTCCTAAAACAGTGAAAAGGCACTATGTGAACTTCATGGAGCTACCGAACTGAGTATGGAACAACAAAGCAGAACTTTCAGGTACAGCCTGAGCAATGAATACCAGGTACCAAGACCACTCCTGTCCCAGGGCAAAGCTTAAACAAGCAGCACACCTAAAATAATGTGGTAGCAGTACAGCAAACTGTGGGATCCTCTCAGTTGAAGACTTGTGAACAAGAACAAGAAGCCACAGATGAGAACAAAAGAGGGATGAGGAAATGAATGTCTTAAGTTCTGACAATTCTGCAGATGAGAGATGACAAGAAAGATTTTGAAGACAGAAGTAAACAGAGTGGAAGTCACAAACAGGAGAACTGACAGCCAGAAACTTTGGATTTTAAATGAGCTCAGTGGACAGAGAAGGGGAAAGATCACTGAACTGTTACCCGTGAATTACAAGGATGGGAGGGGAGCACTGTGAGAAAGAAGACATCCAGCATGTTTGGCAACACCTTTAGGAGGGTCTTGAACGGACACACAGTGGCAACTGATCCTGCTTAGCCTCTCACATATATCAAAGAAGAGGGAGATGGGGATAAGTGGAAAAGTATCCAACCTCGGAGAAGAGATGAAGAAGAAAGAAGCACCAAAAATTTCAGCAAAGACAAGAGAGGAAAAACCCTTGGGCATGTGCAGAATTGCTGGTGAAGTGTTTACTGATGAGTGGTGAAAGAATCTCATCATATCAGGTCAGTGAGCTAAGAAAAGCACCTCAAGACTGAAAAAGGAGTGGAAAGAGTCCATAGAATAAAGGCAGCAAAAACACAAAGGCAGCACAATGCATTCCTAAGGGAGCATTTTAGTACAGCATGGGGAAGCTGATGGGGTATACTGCGGCATGGGTCTGTGGGGGATATGGAACCAATTCCTTTTTTCCTGATCTGCAAGAGATACCTTTCTTCTCCCACTCATCCCAAAGAACAAGATCACCTTGTAAATTTAACATTAAGCCTATAAATATTTGGGGATGACATCAGGGATCTAAGGGATAAGAGGACCTACTTGTGCACTGTGGCTGAAAACATCAGCTAACAAAGGATTAGTGATGTTTAACATGGTCAGAAGCATATGCAGTGCTCCAGTTGATCCACCATGCAGTGTTTGCTGAAGTAATGCACTTCTATTTCTCATACAACATTTGCCAACAGGTTTCACACCCACTGTTTGTTCCCTCGGAGTAATTTCAAGGTGACCCTCAGAAGATGGATCTCAAATAGGAGGGCTCAAATCACCAGTCTTAGTTATCACCACAGGTACTGTAACATGGTTTGCAGAGGAAGAGCCAGGAGAAGCCACTCAGCTGTCATTAGGCCACTAGCTCCAGCATGACAATGCCAACACCTTGTTATTTTTGAAGTGTGTAAAGACTCCCTTGCTCTGTAGCAGCGGTGCTGCCGGGCCTGTGCCTACTCAATAGAGGATGCTACTGGGATTCAGTAATTCTAAGCCTTGTTTACCTACAGCAGAGCAGGAGGTTTTAAGTACAGTCAGCAAGTCAGGAAGGAAAGCGGGAAGAAAAGATCTCTGGTTTCTCTAACAAGAATGCTGAAGCATTAGCTGCTACATTGGAAAACTTGGCTCATAATACTCCTCCAGAAAGGTCTATGGGCATGAAATGAGGTAAGGCATCTAGAAACACAACCATACTAAGCCATGCTCAGGCTGATGCACCTGGATATGCCACACAAGCTGCACTGAGCTGATGCAGTTAAAAGCATCTATTCCCCTGATGAGTCTACCAACCTCTCATGGCACCCCACGCTCACCACTGGGCAGGAGACACCTCCATCCTGATCCAGCTGACTCTGCTCCTGAGCAGCCCAGAGGGCTTGCTAGACACCATGACACAAGGTGCTCTGTCCTCCTCTCCACCACAGATAAGCCACACTACACTGAGCTGGGGAGAAGAGACACCTTTTTCCTGTATAACAGAGCCTCTCAGCTTTACACAGATTATGCACCCTGTAAGAGGAGCACTGGAAAATGCAAGGTGGTATTGTATTGTATTAATGTCACTTAATGGTAACTGTCAGTGACTGTGATGGAATAAATATGGAAAAGGAAATTACTGTAATTGATTGACAGTCTGGAAGTTTCCACATATGATCTAATGAGAGAGACCTGCGAAAAGCTGCTGTGGTAGAGGCTATTAATGCAAATCAGATGCACCATGCCTGCTCTCTGAATTATGCAATGCCATGTGAATGTCTAATCCATTTCACCAGGCTTGTCTCTATCCAGAACGAATATTCCACTGACATGTTGATTAGTCTATTAGGGGAGTTTCAGAAGTTCAGTGCTAGAGCAAGTGCCATCGCACTGTTATTAATTTAGTTCAGAACAAAACAAACAGGTCTGTACAGCCATCAAAATCACTACCCAAGTTTACAAGAGAAGACTGTCACAGCTGATGGGAATTTGCAGGAATACCTTGTGATACATGGTAGGAGTTAAATAGATAAGGAGGGTATCACTTTTCTAGGAAACTATCCTTGAGGACTCAGGAAAAAGTGTTTGATATTTGATGATACTTTGCATGGATTTCCAGAAAGAACATTTTGATAACAGAAACAGACAGGAAATTGAGACAAGCTAATTGGCACATTTATATTGCAGCAGTGCCACAGACACACAAGGCAGCACATAAACACTTTGGAAGATGGTGTCTGTCCCAAGCTTTCTGGGCTGATGCTGCTGTATTTTGCCTCTAAAAATATATTTAGATCACATGCCATTTAGCTCAATGATGGAAATCATTTTGATGAAGTAATCACAGTCCCTGGGGATCACTTGTCCTTTGTGCAAAGCCGTAACGCAATTAGCACCACGGTGCCTGTTAAAGTGAAGCACAGAGCTGGACCACAGGAGACCTCACACAGTTTCAGATTAAGCTTGGGGATGTGAAGAAAGCTTGCACAAAGCCTCCTGTGCCTGTGCTGGGTGTTTCTCTCTCATTTCCACCAAAGTAAAAATCACTCAACTTCAACAAGGAATTGAGAGAAGGCACCGGCACCGCAATGTATACAGGATTCCTCACTACTTTCTAAAAATAGCCATTTTACAAGTCTGAAACCTAAATAATGAAGCTGAAAATTAGCCCCGTGTCATTCACTCTATCCAAAATGAACACTTAAAGCAACCACTTTGTCTCAATATCACTTGTATCAAAGGATCACAGGGCAGCTACATCTAAAAGGAGGTGGAAAGCCCATGAACCCAGTCACAAAAGTGAAAAATAGCTGTAGAACAGCTTTGTCTCAAGATAACTGTTGCTCTCATTATGTCAAAGTCCCAGCCCTGTGAGACACCTTCTCCTCTTATACCTACCTAGCACCTGGCAGGAGATTGGAAGGCTTCATGCAGGGCAACTGCATGGACACAGAGGGCCCAAGGCAAAGCCAGGCTTTCCAGGTGAACCAACAGTGTTGAAGGCACTCGCCTCACATAGGATAAACAAAAGCATGTTTCCCACGCCTCCTGGTCATGAAAGGCCCTGAGGCATGTCCACATCTCTTGTGTAGAAAATGGGACAGATGCCATGCAACAGATCCCCAAGATCCTCTCCAGTTTTCCACCAGTTTGTCTGCAAAGCACAGTACTGATAAAACTTCACTTTTGTGCAGGTGCCAACATTTCATAGTTATTACTTGCACAGCAAAGACAAACCAGCCCCATTACACTCCAGGCTTTATGGTACCTGGATATGCCTAGGGACAGATGCTGGCAGCAGAGCCAAAGAGAGCTTGAAAATAAGTATAAGAAATGAGGCAGGGTTTCTCATATTTGGCAAGTCAGCACTGGGAAAGCAGAGATCCACATGTCATTGTAACATTACATACTCTTGTAGGGAAAAGATGCTGAAAGCCCCCCTGGACTCAAGCACTGTTACTTTATCAGTGTTATTTTCAGTGCCACATCACAGCAGAGCCTCAGCCACATCAGCTGTGCAAATACAGCACAAGGAAAGGGAGCCTGTGCCCCAAGAGGCTTGCAAATACACCACCAGTCCTCCTCAGGAGAGGACACCAGTTTTCTGAGCAGGGTGCTCTGAGAAATTCTACTTGGGCATTACTTCCGGAAGCAAATGAAAGGCTGCCTCCACTCACACAGGTTGCCCCTGGGCCAGGAGTCAGCTCTGAGCCAGACACTGGTGTGTGCAGGGACATCTGCTTGGGACCCGGGCCTCAGCAGCACCACGGGTGGCTTCACGCTCAACCCTAATGGACTACAAGATACATCTTTGCAGGGAAACCTCTTCCCTTGTGATAAACATGTTTGTGGAATCCAGTGGCTTAAAATCCCTTCACAGTAATTTCAAAAAAGAGATAAATGGATGTTTGTAAGCTCTTGAGTTCACTACAACTTCCTGACAGCTATATAAGGCTGCAGGCACTCTGGGACTTGCAGACCTCCTGCTGGGGACAGGAGCACTATGCTGGCACAAAACATTTTCCTGTTCCCCCTCCCCCCTTTTCTGCAGTGCCTCATTTCAGAGGCTGCTCTGTGCAGGCACGGATCAGGGATGTTCTGATCAGACTTGCCTCGTTAACAGAAAGCATAAACTCCCCGTGACATTCTGATGTTTTGAATTCACACCACAGAAATTTATTCACGTTTCTTGGGGGGCTGAATTTGTCTGGGAGGGACGCACAGTGCAGGGGCAGGCAAAGGAAGGGGTTTTGCAGGGAACAGAAGGCTTCTCTAGCCTTGGAGGAATTATTTGCCACTCAGGGGCCAACACTTTTTGATTTTTGCAGAGATTGATGTTTTCAATATGTAGAAACACTCTGAGGGAAAAATATTTTGTATGTGTTCAGCATCCAAGATTTCACTATTTTACTTGCAGAACAGACTGATTCTCTCTGTGCTCATTCAACAGGAAGTTTGCTTTTGGGCAGGATAGGGCAGAAAGGCAAAATCTAGGTCCAGATTTCAATTGCTCCCCAAAGTGCAAGCACACAAGGACTCGGAATGCAGTGCAGCTAATAGCCAGCTGTGAATTAACACTCCTCCGACATTGGGGCAGGCTAAGCTTCTACAGGAAAACTGATCCTATACCTTAAACCACGTGGCACACCACTCCACAGAGCCCAGTAATGAAGGAGGACAGTATTAACATTCCAATCAAAACATCCAGGAGGAGGAAAAGGAGAACTGGTACTTCCAGTGTCAACTCCAATTAGGAGGAAATAGAAGCCACAGATGAGAAATAGGAAGCATCTGTATGTGAAAGCGTATTTAGCTTTGAAGCTGGTGTGGGAATATTGGTTTAGTCCTTACTTTCCCCAAGTATTATGTCATCTCATGTGTAATGTTGACACTTACAAGGATTACTTATTAAATAATTCCTTTACAAACAACAGGGAATAATTCTGGCCTTTGATATAGAGAGATTATGATCTCAGATGCTACTATAAAGATCTTATATTCATCTTAACAGGCTAAGCACATTAAGAATCAGGAAAGAAAATACATGAATGCAAAATATGGAAAGTAAACCAGAGAACAGGAAAATCAAAAAGCCACACTAAGCCCCAGGTTTCAGTACCTGAGAAAGGGAAATTAAGAGATTAAATCTCCCTCCCTTCTCTTCTTGCTCCTTTCTCTCTCCCTCTCACCTTCTCTTTCTCTCCTTTCTCCTCTTAACAGTTCCCCATTTTGCAATGCAAAGAAAAAAAAAAGGGGGGGCAGGGGTCTTAGAAATAGACTGCAGATGCCTAATTAACCTTCTACTGCCCTCCAGTCAGGCACAACCAGCTGCCAATTACCTGTAGGTGCTTATCCAGGTTGCAGATGAAGCCTGGCACGATGCAGAAACTCCCAGGCCAGTTCCATATGGGTGCAATGCTGCACATACATACACTGCTATCCTGCTTCTCCTAGTCCTGAAGCAGTTTAGCCTGTTTCAAACAGCACAGAGCCTGAGTTAATAAGCTTTGCCAGGCATGAACTGGCTCTCTGAGGAGCTGGCCTGGATACTGCTGCTCTACTGCAGAACCAGGAGCACCGGGGGAACACAGCACATGGGTGCCTGAGGTGGTGATGGGTACCCAAATGCTCTAAGCAGATCAGGGGACCAAAGCAGTGACTTCCCCAGAGCTGTTTGTCCCAGGAGGGCTCTCTATTCAGGCACAGGGACTCAGTCCCTCACACCCCAACCAGGGTGCTGTGTCCATCTGCGTGTTGCAGAGTGCCCACCATCTGTAGTGTCCAGAACAGAAATTAAATAGCTACAGCTGCTGAGCTGGCCATCACCTGTACCCCCAGTGGTTTGTGCTACAGTATTATAACCACCTGAGTGCCAGAAATCAGATCTGTGCTGATGGAGAATCTGAATTCAATGCTCAAATCAGGCCTGAAACAGAGCTGTAGTTGCTGTGTCTGGAGAACCTGGACTTGGTATGGGGGTCCAGGTAGGCTCAGCTGTGTGGACTATAACATTTTACAGCAGACAGATCTTTCTGCCTGAAGCCCTGAACGGGTAGATGTAAGGGGTCACATGGACCCCACTGTCAGAGCACACCTTGGCTTCAAGGAAATTGTACTCAGGGTCACTTTGGACCAACTTTTCTTTTTTTTTTAAAAAAAAAAAAAAACCACAACCTACCCTTTCACTAGGACGTTTTTTCAAGCTGTCCCCATCTGAGCATCTGCTCTAACATGGATGTGAGGGAATGACTCCTTTAGAAACAAGTTGAACCAAGAAAAGAAACAGCACTAATTTAATTTGTTTTCTCAAACTGCAAATCCTCCTACATGCTTGAAGCAAATGAGGCATTAAAGCTGAGAAAATGCATTGAGGCCCTTCAGCAGCACTTCCTTCAGAGGAATGAGAATGGGTAAGGCCCTTTTCATACTGTCCCATTGTCCTGGCCAGCCGTTAGGTGTTCAGCCCTGGAGCCCCAACTAGCAGCACAGTATGGGGTTACCCTGGGCAATGAGCGACAAACAATTTAAAACTTTTCCATAAATCTGAAAAACAAAGAGGCTTTTTATCTCTGCACTGAAAAGAGTAAAGGAGCAGAGCCTCCATCCCTAGAGCCCACTGCACCAGCAGCGATCAGGGCAATCAAGCTGATGGGCTGACAGCAGACCTGCAGCAGGCAGCCCCTCTTCTCACAGCAAAGAAATCGCTCAAGAACTCCTTCCCAGTTGCCTGCTACAAAAGGGGACACCCTTCCCCCTGAACCCCAGTACCCTTCCTGCTGGTAAAATCACACTGCCGCTTCTCCTGCTAGTCACACCATCAAGAGGCACAGCTCCCTCAAACCCCTCCAGGGTCACAGCACCATGACAACAGCAGAATAGGGCCCACTATTAGCCTCTTCCTGAGCTTTAAGAAGCTTGTGCTCTTTAATAAAAGAAATCAAGCCAGAAAATTTTTTAAAGGAAGTGGAAAAGCAAAGCAAGAACAACTTTTTTTCCAACCTAGAGAGAGTGGCACAGAGAGAATAAAGACTGAAATGACTGAAAGCCCACAGAACATTTTATAGAACAGTTAATTTTTTCCCCCCAACAATGCTACTCTGTCCCTGACATGAATCAAAAATGTCACAAGGCACTTCGGTGAGGCTGCGTGTGAATGCTGGGTATTGAGCTGCAGCAGCTGCAGGCAGACTCTGTGGTTAGCCCTGGGAGACTTTCACTGCTACAGCTGGCTTCGATTCTGTCGCCCTGTCCGAGCGGCCGCCCCTTCCCACTGCACTGCTGCTAAATATAATCACAGCCTTATCTGCATTTCATTCCGCCACAAGCACCACAGGACCTGTTCAATGGTAAAGATGTCAGCTTAAAAGCTATATCTACATATATATTACATACGAGCCTTCTTTCTTTTAAGGTCTTAAGTTTATTCTTTATACACTTTAAAAACCTAACAGCCCAAAGTGACCTGAACTCAGACCTGTGCCTATTCAGGAAGCATCAGTTCACTTTGCTAAATTTTAAAGAGATCACCTTTGCCTATGGAACATTACCCCTATGCCACTTCGAAACCTTTCTCCAGCACCAGCACTAGGAGCTCTGTTGCCATTCCCTTACAATCCCAAGCACTAAGACAGGCATTTTTATGTCTAGTATTCAGCTCTACAACAGGATGCTTTTCCCAAAACTTCCAGCATTAATGATGTTCTCTGCTTCTGCAATACCAACAGCGGAGTCCAGCAAGGCAGTAAAGTTCGATTGGTGGAGAGCAAATATTTTATTTCTCGAGCGCCATGAAAATTTCTGCCGTTTTTCAAGCTGTTCTTAGAAGCCTACATTATTTTCACCTTGCCTCATATGAAATTCTCTTCTTCACAACATGCCTTCCCTGCAGAAAAAAAAAAAAGGTAAAGAAAACAGCTGGAAGGAGAGGTGCACAGTTCTCGATAAACACAAGCCTGGTTTTGCATGAAGTTTCAGTTTAAAAAAAAAAAAAAAATCTTTTGAAGAGTTACACTTTTTATCAATCCATAACCAGCTCCAACCACTACATCTTGCTCAAGACAGCATTTTGAACAGAGATCTTGGCTAGTATCTCTAAATAGATTCAGAATTGCTCTACTGACTCTAAAGTAAACCCCTCATGAAAAAAAATATAGAATTAGTTTTAAAGTCTAATCAAAACAATTTAGTGCAGCAAGTTGCATGCACTTCTATGCACCAGTGCAAGCCCTTGCATACCGATTAGTTTCCTTACAGGTACAAGTTACCACAGAGGCAGTATACTGGATCAGAGCACTCCTGGACTAGATTCCTGCCCAAAAGAAATGGAAACCTGAAAATCTTGCATTTCATCAATGGATTTGTACACACACAAGGATTTACTTATTGGGTCAAGCTTTATGCACTTACATCAGCATAAGCCCACAGCCATGTGAACTAGAGTGGAAGATGTGTTCACTACTACAGACACGATATAAAATAAAGGCTACATCATCTTCCACCTGTGGTATCTCTAGAAAATTCTGCTGGGGTCCTGCTTTCTAACTGTGTATTTCCTATAGGGCAGGCTTGGTCATCTGTAGAAAGAAGGCTTCAGTCCTAATAAATATTCAGTGGCCACTGCATGTATCATCATCCTCTCTCAGCTCTAACACCTTCTCCCCCACCAAATCCCCTCAAGTGCATCCCACTTCTCTGTAATCCAGCTCCTCAGCCAGTATTGTCTTTCCAGTATTTGAAACATGCAGTAGCAACAGCAGCCACCTCCACTTTGTTCCCAGAGTTTTTAACAGAGGCAAGAAAAAAAAAAAAAAAAAGGCAAACTCCAGTGCAATCCAATTGCTTGTGAGCACACAATATGCACACAGGATAGCAGGGCAGCCAGGAAAGCTCCTGCTTCTCTCCATCACCCCAGCCCTCTGCTCCACCTGACAGTGTTTTAGCCTGGAGCATACCTAAGGGCTACAGCACAAACTGCCCATGAGGAGAACAGCAACATGAAAAGCTTCATTGCATCATTAGGACACAATTTGTGCTAATCCCCCCAAATTCTGTGGGAGTGTATAAGCACCTAAGAAACAGCCTGCCTTTGTAGAGGAGAACTCAGGGTTGGATTTAGACCACCTGTCATCCTTTTCCTTTACTTAACCCTTACCCCATCCCTCAACCCCATTTTCTTTATGATAAGAAAAAAAATAAATTAAAAGTCCTCCTTCCCTAATTGTAATGCAAGCCTCCTGGCAGCAGGCAGGATTGTTTTAATAAGCCTTGGCAAAGCATGCCCATTTTTAATCACACTATTATAAAAAATTAAAAAAATAGAGAAAGGAAGAACAAGAGAAAAAGGGACTCTAGGCTGCACACAAGTGGCCAGTAAGTGGAACATGGTGTCATTGTAAAACATGGGAATCTGCCCATGCCAACACCAGCCCATGGTGCCCACCACGAGGCTCCAGCTTAGAGTCTGCAAATAAAGTCAAGACAAGAGGACAAGAGGGATGGGCAGGAGAAGGATGCCCTTGCTGCAATGATGGGGTAGAGCTCAGGAGGGAGCACCCCAGCAGGCCCCGTCTCCCTTAAATATCCACTTCGCCCCACCTCACCATCACCTGCTGGGGCACTGGGCCATGCACATCTTGGAGCCCAAGCAGTGAGTGCTACAAGAGGGGTTGGGGGTTTGTAGTGGGGGTTTTTTCCTCTCCTTGATTTTGACTCTGGAAGCAATGCTTTGCCATCCAGGAGCAGGGTTTTGTGCTGCAGGGCTCTTACCTTTCACACAGCCAAGAACCAAGAGCCTATCTGCAAGGTGGTAACCTCCCTTAGCACATGTTGAAGAGGAGGAAAGTTCTTTACCCTTTTACCTCAGGTAAAATTTGCTGCGATTAATTGCACCCAGCAGCCCAAGCACTCCTGCCTCCCCACTGAGAGCAGGCTTTTCCCTGCCTTCACCAGGAGCTGCTATCCCCCAGTCCACCTTCCCCAGAGGAGAGGTGGTCAGCACCAGCATCACCTCCCCAGCACCTCAGATGCAGCAAAGAAAACGGCTGTAAACTCCCAGTGGCTTCACAGCTACTCATGAATATTATCAGTACACCTGAAAGTTATCAGCCAAGCAAGGGCACGGTGCCAGGAGTGAAAAGCAAGTGAGTGACAGCTAAGCAGTACTGTCCCATCCAGGTGTCAGTATCAACCACACTCCTGCCATCAACCCACTCTAGCTGAAAAGTGCCTTAGTCATAAGAAGGGTTTATGTCACCTGACTAGCCCAACAGCTTTGTGTCACTGATATTCTTCAGCTTACACTGTGGTAGTGAGCCTCCTTACTTGGAGGTAAAGTTCATAGATCTATTTCTGCCAGCATAACTTACACCTGGACTTACACAATGCAAACAAAACACTAAGAATACCACCAACAAGCTGTTGAAATAAGTAATCAGCATTCCTCTAGGCCTCCCCTTTCCTTAGGCCCAGACTCCGAGACTTTCAACATTGATTTGCCCTGAGAAATCAATGTGGCAACTCATACAAGTCAAGGCAAAACACTCAGGTCCGGAAACTTCAGCTGTGCAGCATCAGTGGATGAACTTGAAAACCAGCACTACCACAGCAAAAATATGCTTTAGGTTCACACCCCCCACAAGGACAGAAAAAGCATATTGACATTATATGACCAATTGAATTACCTTAGTAGATGCACAGAGGCTTATGTGTTCTGTAAAAAATTCTACAACCTTTTTCTCACTAACAGGTGTGCATTATGCATATTTAAAGAGACCATGAAATAGACACTTCAAAATTTAAAATATTTGGACAATTATTTATCAGATTGCACAGACAGGTGTCTGTCACTGATTTTAAAATCAATTTTCTGCTGTAACATAACATTTTAAAAGAGCCAAAGCCTCATCACACAAGCCTCTCAGAAGAACTATCTTGGTCAACTGTACACGGCCCATTATAAACACTATGTCTCTCTGTACATTTACCTACAATAAGAGCAGTGAACAGAGGGTTAGCATGTGACAGAGCTCTGTCAAATCTCTGAAAATTTCTGTATTTCAGATTTTGGTTCTTTAAATATTATTTTGAAACAAGATTTTAGTCACGACAACATTTTAACACTGTTTGACATTGTAGCTGAAGAACAAACTGGTTTTATTTTGCATGCTCTGCACAAAAACAAGTTATGGCAGTATGAAACAGTGTAGAAAAGTTACGTTGCAAAGGTTTCCTGATACGAGTTTCAGGGAGAAAATACTGGCTAATCACAGACAAGGACTAGGCCTGAGAAACAAGAAGTTCATCAACAGTCGTTAAAGAGGAAGATGAAAAAGAAGTTGTTCAAACTCAGAGTTCTGGGAAGGTCTGCTTAAGCCTCTCTGTGGTAACAAGAATCACCCAAACTCATTAGTGCAACTCAGCAGTATCTGCAGAGATACCGACATCAGGAGAGATGCACCCTTGCATCTACTTGCTTTAATTCTTTTCACATACTTTTTGGAGAAAGGGTAGCACAACTCACACTCAGAGCTCAGCTGCTAAAAAGCCTTTCTACTTAGCTATTAGCAGACAAAACCAAACCACAAAATCTTAATGTGAACAGCTGTAACTGCAGGCTATTTTGGGGGGGAAGGTTCAAGTTTTTGTTCTGTAGGTGCAAAGAGCCTGGCATCATGAAGTTGTGGTTGGTAGCCAGGCCTCCTAGACATCACTGCAAGATAGAGAAGCAGCAATTAAGGAGGCCCAGAACCCCACTGAAATAAAGTTTTGCTATTGAAACAAAACAACAAAAGAAAAATCAACAAATCTCCATTTCAGTGGATTTGGGATTTCAAAGGAAGTATTTCCCTTTGATTTGCTATATTATTTCTTTTACTTAAGCTTACCAAATTCTAGGGACAGTACAGCCAAGAAAAATATCTGTATACAATGAAAGTCAACAAGGAAAAGTTTCCTTGCTTAAATGAATCTTGAAAGGCAGGAGAGGGCAAGTAAATGCTTTGTTTCTTGCTCCTTCAGATCAGACAAAGCATACATTTGCTTTCTGTCAGCAGTCACACCTTTTTGGACTATCTTATCACCATCATGGTAAACCCTAGATCTGTTTTCTAAAGCATCACTCACTTCAGTGACTGAGAGAAAAACAAGAAGGAAAAAAAAGCTTATTTCTTTGCAGGGTCCCCACCCCACTGCCCCAGTTGCATGCTCCCTTGGCACAAACTCTGCCAATCTAGCCTCCATCCTGCCCCATGGTCAGTACCTTACCCACCTATACTCAGCTTCTTACAGCAGAGGGACCTCACTAGTTAAGGAGTTCCTGAAAGACCATAGCTGGTCCTACAGCTCCAGCACACTTCCCCAGCTTGGAGACCTACACTTAATCACAATCATTTTTGTAATTAATTGGTACCTGAATGAGCAACAGACCCAGAGTGAGACCTCAGATCTGCTGCCACACCTCTCCTACCTCCTGGACACCACTGAGGGGTTCTGTTTCTTGTTAGGACAAGAAACATCCTGTCATCCATCCTCCAACTTGCACTGCTCTGTACAGGGCTGATTTAAAGTGAGAGGTGAGCAATATCCAGCCTGAAACCCCATTGCTGCTCAGCTCCAGGCTGCTTGGCCACAGCCTTTCTAAGCCTCTTCCCCAAAGGCCACCGTGTTTATGGCAGTGGCCCTACTGCCCAGTGTCCCCCTCCAACAGCCACAACACTTTTCCCACTCGTTGTCCCACTGCCATTGTCCTGGTTCTCCTTCTGCAGGACAGCCACAACAGCACTTTTCATCCCTGAAATGCACTGCACAAATGGGCAAGTCAAACAAAAGCTAGAGCCACTCTGTTTACTAGGGAGAAAGATCAATGGGCTTCAGTGAAAGGACAGGAAGCTGATGTTCTCACTGTAACTTGCTGGTAAAGCAGTGAATAGTGCTATCGAGGCTGACAAAGGCTCTTTTTTCCTCTCCTCTTATTTTTTTTTTTTTTTTAAATGAAGAATCCAATGGAGAGGGTTATCATGTAGTTATCAACAGGCCATGAAATGGGGAACATCAGCAAGTTTATTCAGCTCTTTTGTTTGCTCTCTGAGGGAGTTAAACAGAAGCCTCAAAGTGCACACACACACAAAAAAAAACACCACAGAAAAGGAAAAAAAAAAAACCAAACCCACACAAGCAAAAAGACAAACTGTTAGGATTAAAAAAAAAAAAAAAAAAAAAAAATCAAGTGGGAACACATGTCTGAGGGGTTTGCAACCACACTTGTTCAACATCTTTCAGGGTGCAAGGAGCATGCCAATAAATTGGCAAGGAAGAGAGTTGCCAGTGTATGGAAGCAGTTAACCTCTCCACACACCCCTGCAAGGCCACTGCTGTGCCACACCAGTCCTTAGGGCCCTATTAGAAGGGGACACCTGGTGTTTACATGATTAGGTTCTTCTTCAGGGTACATCTGGAACACTAGGGGATAACTTTACCCTAGTCACCATGTGTATCTTGGCATTTACCTGGCACCATGAAAAAGTTGTGCTCTGGTGGAAGTACCACTGGATTGAAGCTTACTTGTAAGTAAAGAGTGTGTTGTCCTTCCACAGACACAGCCCCTCTTCTCTTACAAAGGTTTTTTCCATACAGCAAAACATTTTGCAGCTACTCATGGAAGTGTTCTTAAAACTCTATGCTTTACAAGTGTGGTGACATGACTGATATATTAGAAGTGATGCTGTTGTAGGAAGGAAAACCTGTGTATGAACATCATATTCCCCAGCATCTCCAAACTACATGAATCCATCATACAGCCTGAATATTTATGTATATCTCATGCATTCTGCACACAATATTCATCATGTATTCATGTGTAGGTCTGCAATGCTGGTAAAAAATTAAAATGCTATCACACAACTAATGCCAAGTGTTTTGCAAACATGAGAAGTAAAAGTCTTTTTGCTCTCTCAGGACTCCTTCACAATCTCTTACATATAAATTGTCAGGCTCCAAATTCAAAGTGAAGCTTAGCACAGGGGAAATTGTGATTTTGCTTGAAGACTCAAAGGAAAACTCAGAATTCTATGAAAGACATGAGGTTAGTTATTAGCAATGTAGCTCTTCAAAGGACTACAGAAACTGAGAGGACCTATGTCATGGGAAAGCCAAGCAATTGGTCAAAGTGTTTTTAAAGGTTAACCCTTTCTTTTACTGCTTTTTAAGAACTGAAGAGAGACTTGGTAAGATTTTCCTCCTGCTTGCTGTCAGAAGTATGATTCCTTGGGTTTATCACTTGCAGTGAGTCTGTTTTCCTACTTGAAGTTCCTCAGGTCCATTTTATACATTGATATAAAGCTGATATCTGCAACAGTCTAACCAGCAACCTGAACACATCAACCCATCAGCAAGAGCTGGCCTCCCCACTCAACAGACATTGGCTATTGCAAAGCCACCAAGAGCCTTCCAGATCACACGAAACTCTGAAGAGTGGCCAGGGTTGCAGATGTGCATGGGATATAGTCACCCTTGTTCATTCCACATGAGCACTATTTGCTCAGGCTACCATCATGGAGCTAAATGAAGCCAGAAGCATGTAGGTATTACAGTGCCCTAACATGAGAATGCTTGAAAAGCAGATGGGATGCATGCTGGTGTTCCAACTGCCCTCCACCTAGTTAGCCTCTAATGTTGCTAGCAGCCCACTTGTCTTGCACAAGATGCACACAGAGGGAGGGATGCGAAGACGAGTTTGAAGTCATCTCATCCACGTTCAGCTTTGCCCACCCGCCTCCTGTGTCAGATGTCAACAGAACCAAAACAAAGGTAAAAGTATGCTGCTTCCCCAGGATCTGGGGCATATGCCCATGTGCATGCGCAGCTATAACTTGGCCCTCTTTCTATTCCTTCTTTTAATGAGAATTGACAGGCCAGTGCCTCTATTAGGGTGGCTTGCACCAGGAATAGAGAATGTGTAACAGTGACTCACTCCAAATAAAACTTAATACAAGAAGTGTTGCTTCTGTTAGGCATCAATTTCAAATTCTACAAATTCCTTAGTGTTGTCCTGGTTATACATCACTACAGGTTTTTCACTAAATCACACAAATCAAAATTATCATCTTCCAGATATAGTTGAGACACATTTTGTATCAACATACAGATAGTGTCAAAAATAGCTACCCCTTAACATCTCTGAACATGCGTGCTCCTTACAGAATAAGGGTTTACTTGACAAGGTATTCAGCAATAGTTATTACACTTGAAGTGTATATCCTGCCTTAATCCAACAGAACTTTCAGCTTTCTTTCGAAGGCATAGCAGTTGAATTGATCTTTTATACAGGAGGACAAATTTAATTTTCCGGCTCTGATTTGGATAAGAATGCCTATTCAAAACAGCACTTAAGCCTCACAGAAGTCAATGGGACCTAAACACATGTTTACAATTAACCATGTTCTTAAGTGGTGGTCTGAACTGGATGAATAAATGTGAAGTCAGTAGGTCTGCTTGCATAAGAAAGAACTACCAGTCTGGGAGAGAATTACAGAATTTGGCTATAGAAGGCTGCAGGATTAGTAACAAATATGTCATTCCTGTAAGTAATTTACTTAAACCAAAGCCATGGCAGAGCTGTTTAGAGCATGCACTCAGATTAATTTAAGGGACAGACTTAGAACATAACTATCAACTAAGGACAACTGTAAATTTATAATAATGTATCAGAATCACCAACTGACTTTCAGATGAGATCTACAGAACTGAACATCCTGCTCAAATTTAATGAGTTCCAGCCCATTTCAGAGCTAGGTTGTGACTTCACACAGAAAACTGAGTAAGTAGCAGTGCAGGCCAGAGAAGTAATTGTGGCTCCAAAAAATGAAACCAAATAGCACATGTAAGAGCTTCCAAACCCTTCCAAAATTATTTTTGTGGTAGCAGTTTATGAGAAAAATATGAGAAGCCATCAACAGATCTTAAGGAGTTTAAGCTCCCAACTCTCATTGACTAAGAAGGGTCCTGTAGACTTGTCAGGCATCCTCTGGGTACTCCTAAGATAACAGCGAGGATAAATCCCTGTATTGGCTATATTTAAAGAAACACATTATGATTTCCAGACAAATTTATCATGTACATCACTTACCCTCTTTCTTCCCAGGCTGCCTCAGTGTTAGTGATGTATGAATAGCTGGTATGTCTATATTAGACAAAGTTTGCACACTTCTGTGTTACACAGAAGAGGAGGAAAAGGAATCATCTCCAGATGTCACTCCAACTCTGCAAGATTAATGAGAAGTTTAACAATTAAGAAGACCTGGACCAAAAGACCCTTAGATTATTTTTTTTATAAATGAGTACTTCTACTGCACTTTTAATGCATTACAGTCATAGATGACCCTCCAAACTGGACTGACACCATTTTTTTCAGTGTCAGAAGCTATAGTCAACAGCAATAAGAATTTGAAGAGCTTACAAGTAACTGCAGCCCTCCAAGGCAATGCAGGGCTTCAGCAGCTCCAGCTCAGCTCACCCCAGGGTAGCTGTATCCTACTGCCCCCATGCCATAAGGCTGCAAGTCCCCATAGGACCCTGGGGCAGCAGTGGGAGTCATCTCCTCCAGACATCTCTCCACGCTTTGCTACCTCCAAGAGCAGCAGAAACAGCAGGCTGGGCATCTGTGCTTTCCCCTTTACAACAGATAACACTGGTGTCCTTGTGCTTGCAAAGATGCATGCAATTATTCTAAGGCTTTACAGGTAATAACCCAGCTCCAGAGGCTGCCAGGGCCTTGGAAGTTACTAATTAATTCACCACAGCTGCTCTGCCCTTTCCACAGTAACTAAATCTGGTAAACCTGTGGGCTGTCAGGCTAACGAGTGCAGGGCTCTGAGGTATGAGGAAGGTATGCTATTTCCTCAAAATTTTCCTCTGCTGAACTCAAGGTACAACTCCAGGGAGTCAACACATTAAAAAAATGCTTCTTCAGATGTGTGCCAAGTGCCTATGTACATAAGACACAGCACGCACATGAGCAGGGATGACATTACTGCCACTGAAGTGATTTACACATGCCAGAGGCTCAGTAGGGCTGCTACTGCGTGCAGGCATCTCTGTGTGTGTCTGCCTTTCCAGGATAGGCTCTGGCATAACACCCTTCCTAAGACCCTCACAATCACACCCAAGGGGCAGGCTCTTCGCCTGCTCCCCCTTTCACAGAGAGGGCACTCCCCAGCCCATCTGCCCTGGGCTCCCAAGGTAACTGCCAGCCCTCCAGTTGCTTAAATAGACTCTGCCCCAGAATTTAGACATTATGCATACAGTCAATTATGGCTGGTCTCAAAAACACAGGAAAAGTGAAGCAGGTAATTCTCATGACTTCCAACAGATTACAAAATATACCTGTCTAAACATTAATAAAATACCAATACCCACTTACCTGCTGCCATTCCTTCAAGACCCTGATGCATGTCTGAAGCTAACAGCAGTCTTCCACAGCATTGGAGACCTTTTCTTCACTGTACAGGTTCAATCCTGGTGCTGCTAAGTCACCCAGCACAGCTCCAACCTCTGTAACCACTGCATCCTCTCTCCTGAAACACCTCCTGAGGAGCTGCTTTTAAAACATCATGGCCCCACCTGATTGGCATTAACAAGTGATCAAAGTCCCAGCCACACCATTTGTTGCTTAATTACCACCAGCTGCAAGTGGGAAAACACGTTAGGAGGTCATCCCTGTGCCCAAGCATACTCTGCCCGGGTGTATGATCATCCAAATGCCCATTACCATCACTGTGAGCTCCAGGCCAGGCGCAGGAATTTCTCCTGCTGCTTGCTATGGGGTTTGCTCACTGGGCACAGGACAGGATGCAGGACGCTAGTAGTGGAGCAGGTCTCTGCCCTGCCCCTGCACTGCCAGCCTGACCCACGTGCCACAACCAACACCAGGCAGCCATCGTGGAGGAGCATACGCTCCACAGCTTCTGGCTGGCTTTGGATGCACCAGATGCAGCTGGTCAGCAGGCTGATCAGCAGTATTTGGCACATGGGCTCCTAAAGCTGGAGAGAAACCACAGTGCAGTGCTGGGAATATATGAGTTGTCAGCACCGCAGCAGGAGAGCAAGAGACAAGGATGAATGGAGGCCACTGAGCTGGGTAAATCTGTGCCTGCATGCACAACGCCTGCCAGAGGACAGAGCAGGAGGGGCGAGGAGGTGGAGTGCAAGGGGTCAGGCAGCTTGGCCGAGGACGAGCAGCAAGTCGATAGCGCAGTCGGGTACCTGCAGAAGAGCCTAGGATTAACACAGTGGAAGGGACAGAAGTCTCCTGGTTTTGAGTGCGCTGCCCATGCCCCTACACAAAACAGCCCCTGTGGCCATAGCAAGCCTTTCCTGAGCTTCCATTCTCTCATCCTTATTGTAACACAGGGCCCTGGCTTCCAAAGTGCACTATCTCCGTTCAGCATGTCCCGTGCCTCGGTCGCCTGCTGCCTTGCAAAGCCCTCTGTGCCAGAGCGCCGCGCTCTGGGCATCCCGCTGCCGCAGAAGCTGCTGCCACCAGAGCTGTCTGTCACTCGGCAACAGCGGCAAGCAGCAGTGGGCTCGTGGCAAGCTTGGAGGGAAACAAAGCAGGGCTGGAGTGGCAGAGCGAGTCCCCCGGGAAGCAGAGTGCTTCTTTCGTTGAGATGCAATGTGTAGTGCTGGCTGCAGCATAGTTTGGAAGCAGCAAAAGGGATGCTAACATCAAAGGAGCACTCATCAGCCCTGAGCGGCTTCTTGCAACCATTATTCTCATTATTCTTTCCTTTTTTTTCCCCTTTATTTTGGGAAGTGGACTTCATGACACATTGTGTGAAGTATTTTGCTCACCTCACCCGCTTCCCAGCCAACAAACCTGAGGTATGCTGCATGCACTAACAACTGCCTCCCATGAACCCACGTGCCCGGCATGTGGCCTCCACACCCTCACACCCTCTGCAACTTGTCTAGGCCAAATGTATGCAGAGCAACAAGATACACTCCTTCAGGCCAGGAGGTAGGAAAAAATGCTCTTTGCTCTTTCATATGGCTCTTAAACCTTGTAGAGGGAGGCTGTTTGCACAGGTTGGTAGGGCTGGTGCGGGTGCTGCATGCCCCCATGGCTCCCTGCAGAAGACCCCCGGGTGGTGAGTGAAGGGCTGGGGCAGGGGTGAAGGTGGGCAGCCAGGGAAATCGGGTCGATGCTGCATTTCGGCTATGGCAGAGGCCCAGGTAAAAGCCACAGCTGCAAGGTGGAACAACTGCCCAGCCCCTTGCAAAAGTGCACAAGAAGAGGTGAGGGCCTTCAGGACGGCTGGGCAGGTAGAAGGGTGAGCTTGGCCCATGGGCTCGCAGCAGGAGGAAGCAGCCTTTAATTGTGATACAGAGCTTTTTTGTACCTAGAACCAACCTACGGGTTCTCATGCAGCTGCACGGTACCAAGCTGTTTTGTTTGGCATCAGCTGAGGAGGGGTAGCCTTGGGAGGGATGTTGCTGTCTCCTCTGTAGCATCATTTTAGATGCTTGGGTCCTTCTCCACGGAGGGTGGATGTGGCACTAGCACACATTGGGCAGTACAGGGTACGCAGATCATCCATTAATGTCGGAGCAGGGGAACTTTGTGTTATGGGATGCTGTGGGCACTGGGGGTTGGCACAGGTTCAAAAGGTGACCAGGGAAATTCATAGCAAAGACATGCATGGAGGGCTAACAGCTATGATGACAGTGACCCTTGGTGAGGCAGTCCCCAAGTCACAAATTGCTGGGGACTGGACAAAGGCTGTGCACAAGTGACGTGATCTGCTTGCCAAGTCCTCCTGCTGCACCCTTGCTAGCCGTGCAGTGACTGGACACTGAGCTAGGTGGACCACTGCTCTCATTGAGGAAGGAGAGAGTGGGGACAGTATTTTTCAAGTCTCATCTTGTTCCAGACAGGTGTCTTATCCCCTGAGGGTTCCCTTTGTTCCGAACCACTGGCTCTCACAGGGCATCTCACTGCCCAGCAGAATTAGGCACATTTGGGGGCTTCAGGATTCCCAGCAGCCATTGGGATGTTTTATGAAGCAGAGTCAGCCAAATCCAAGACACAGCCCTGGGCTGCTGTCACGGGCTGGCAGGCTGATGGAAAAGACCATGGAGAACAGACCTGCCAGATAGCTTTCTCTCGAGTCACTGCTGAGCACATTAAACACCACAGTATTTGGAAAGAACCCATGTTTTCAGTTTGGCTACTTATTTTCTTGCCCGTCCCACTTCTGAACAGGATCTTCCAACTAGTCATTTACCATCACCCTGAAAAGCAAGAAACAGCACGTTCCCACACTGGAGACTGACCATGAAATCACACCAACAACCGATAGGGAACACTCCCTGCAGCTGGCCCAGCATCTCCACCCTGCCAGCACACACACAGCAGCCCACCCAGAGCTCATCAGGACAACAAGGAGCCTCCCCAGTCACACACTCACTGAAGCCTGGTCCGAAGGGATTGGGCAGCGTTCCATACAGATGTGCATTTCCTACACCGTGGATGAAAGCAAATTGCAGGCTGGATATCCCAGGAACAGCAGCAGCACAAGTAAAGGCTCCTGCTTCCCCTCCTGCCCCCAAGGGTAAAGGCACAGAGGTAGTGAACATCATTTATTGGTCAACTTGTGCTGAAAGGCCCTGTATCCTCCCCGGTGGAAGAGCAGAGGCAGCACGTGGAGAGTCCAGAACGAGGTTTATGGGGGTGATGGGAACAGCCTGAAGAGCCTTTCCATTGCAAGGTTATTGTTCTGAATCTGGCCCAGTCCATGGACCTTATCAAGTATTATCACTGCACAACATCTATTTCATGGCCATGAGTTGATCATTAGGCTTCTTAGGTAGCAGCTGTCCATGTCATTAAAAATACCACTGGCAACCCTGGCCATCTTAGCAGAGACATTGAGGATTTAATTGGGAAGTACACCATAAATATTCTCCTTCTGTCAGTCTAGATGATCCACTTTGACCAAACCTAAGGCAGATCGATGGAAATGCTGCTGCCACCCTGCTCTGCATCTAGTGAGTTTTCACCAGAGTGGTGATCAGTGATCACTGTCAGGGAAATATTTGTTTAAATGGTAAAAAATCCCCAGAAAACAATTAGCCAACATCTGCTGAACTGCTGGCAGCTTGATTTATGTCACGATCTCACTATTCAGAAACCCGTATGTTTACGAAAAAATATCAAATTAGAGGTGGTATGTGAAAATACTGGATCTGAGGGCTTCAGGCAGCAAATTCTTGCTACAGAGGACAGCTAGAGCTTTCTTAATAATTATGCAGGCCAGTTTTTCCACAGCCCCTTCCCCAGCAATACTGGAAGGCTGCTCCTCAAAGGACCCTTGCTCTGGTAAGAGTGGGAATTAATATGGTTTTTCACTAGAGATGCAAGTGAAGTAAGCTTCAGACTCATATCACCTTACCTGCTGTGGTGTCTCCCACCCAGACTTCTGTCTGATATTTCAGCTCTGGGGCATGCAATCACTTTCGGAAAATAAACTGAAAATAAAGAATGGGAGATTGGTTATGTAAGTCATTTCTAGTGTTTCCATCTCCTCTTCTTCCTCCATCTGCCAGACAGAAATTATCACATTAATCCCAAAACAGTGAATCACTTTGGAGTCCTTGGAAAGTCTCTGTAGTAAGGAAGGAGCTAGGATTTTACTTCAGAGAGTGAACCTATAGATTAATAAAATGTGCATATTTTATAACCATAAGAAGTGAGCCTGGGACCTAATGAGCACTCAGTGCTTGCTACTGTTTGAGTTCAGCAGTCAGAATCTGGCCATAAATATCACAGCTATACCAGAAATTCTGTTCTACCAGAAGCTGTTCCTCTTTCCCAAAGTTTGGGAAAAGTCATCCTGCAGTTCTGTCCTACTTAGCTACACTTTCATTACTTTTTCCTATATAAATATACTGCATCATCTAGATGATATTTTGAGGTCCCTTTCAATCTCTAACATTGTGTGATTCTGTGGTCATCATACATATATATATTATCAATCATATATATATACTATAAGATACCTATAAGAATAGGTATCTAGCCTATCTATATTATACCATGTATATATTTAGTATCTATATTCACATACTACACATAAATGTTGGTTTGTTTAGAAATATAAATATATACTATATTAGAATATAAATATATTACATTGCTTTGCTGCTTCAGTCATAAGTGAGTACACGGAACTGCAGCTGTAAAAATAAGAGGAATAAAAGTCTGTTTTATAATGTGTCATCACTTTTTTTTTTCCTGTTTATCCAGTAACTCACAGTGTCAGAAAGGCTGTGAGGCATCCTCAGCTGTTAGTGTGAATTCACTTACGCTTGCTCTTGCCTTGAATGCTCAGAAATTTAGTGGCCAAGGATCTGATCAAGACAGCTGGGAGTTTTTACTCTACAGAAGTAGCCCATAGTGCCCAGGACACTGGCTGAGCCCAGAGCATGCCTCAGAAATCAGTAGAAATGATGCAGGACCAATACATTCTCACCTGGGATGCCCCATCTGCTTCTCCAGTCACTTCAGCCCCCACGTGTGGTCACCCACGTCCTTCATCAGCATCCATCATCCCATGACACCCCCTCTGTCCCTGCTTGTCCTGGGCTGCAAAGCACCTCTCAGGGCACCAGCACTACAGAAATCCCTCCTCTGTGAGCTCAGAATTTGGGCAGGGACCATGTAGCCATGCTCCCATCTTGTGGCACGGGCAAGGGCCACACTGAGTGTCACGTGCAGACCAGGGCCGTGGTGGAAAGCTTCCCCCTCTGGTGAATTTGCACCTGTAGCCTAAGGCACAACCTGCATCCTACGTGTTTATGGTTGTTCTGCATGGCGATGGTGGAAAAGGATGTCTGTGGATATTGCTTCTGACTTAGACAAATCACTCCAGCTACAGTGGCTGTTTTAGGGCTGCATTTGCCCACGTGTGATGGACACGTGGAAACAAGTTGGGCCTAGGTATTTGCTCTGAACATGTTCCAGTGCTACAGGGACAAGCTCCAGAGTCACATTTAGAGAGCATCTGTCCCCAACACCGAGTTGAGGCTAGTTATTAACTCTCAGGCCCAATCTTAATGGCATGTTCTACCTTGGGGCAATTAATGGGCATGACACATCCTAAGGCAAGAAAACAGCAAAGAAAAGGCTTTAGTCTTACTGCAAATTAAGCCAGGCAAGGCCAACACTGTTCTTGTAAAAGAGGAACACATGCCTTGTGGTTGATATTACCACTGAGACGAGTACTCATAGGAAGATGACAACTTTATGCCAATTCCCATTTTTCTGGGTTCTTATGTTTTCTTTTTCCTTCAGTCTTGTCTTGCCTTTCCATATGAAGGATTGAGCTGAGCAGAACCCAGCAGTAATTAGCGCATGGCATCGAGCTCTGCTTTTGAGAAGAAGGTGAGGAAACGCACTGGCTATTATGCAGAGACCACAGAGATGAACCAAGAGTCACGCTAATGAAGTCAGGAAGGATGTCAAACTCAGATTCAGCAAAATGAATAAAAGCATCAGGCTGAAACACGTCAGCAATTTTATTCTAGCAGCTATCATCTTCTGAAACCAAAATTAGGATTAAAAACATGGTTGTAATGAATGACACCCACTCCTGCAGCCCAGCAGCATTCATGTGGAGAACAGATAGCGGGGCAGGATTAATCACCAGTGAGGTAAGAAGCTGCAAGGGGTGGTGGAGCCCCACAGACCCTGTTTAGGGCAAACCCCCTCGAGAAAGGGCAGAGGCATCATGTCCCATGTCCCTTACTGTCCATAAAATACAAAAAAAAAGAATAAAAACAAGGACAGCAATTTGTGCATTCATCTACTCGTCCTGGCCAGCAATATTGTAGGGCAGCGACTGGCAACCCCAGCCATAAAATATGAGCTGACCCAAAAGGGAACTTTTTTCCTTTCTGCTCTTTCCTCAGCTAAGCCACCTACACAGAGAAATCTCTTATCGTCTCTGCTCCCCCTGCTCCAGCAAGCATCAGAGCTGGCAATTCTTCTGTAGGCATTAAGGTCCTGCTCTTGCTCCCAGCAAAGTCAAAGGCAAAATTTCTATTGTATGAAGGATTACAACTAATTTCCTGCAAGCTGGGTGAAGTTGTTCAAGCCAGCTTCCCAAAACAAGCCAATGCATTTTTAAAACCATAGCTGGGGGTCTACTGTATTATATTAAGTGACCCCTGAGAGGGTAAAAATTGCTGCGAGGTGAGTTGTCCTACCTATTGTTTTAGGCTGCTGACTCAGGAAGACAGGGCTGCCTTGTTTCACATCTGAAAGGACTTTTTTATTTATTTCAAGACCACACAGGCTAGAAACAGCTTGGGGTTGTTGGTCTGTGGGTGGAAGAGGGGGTGGGAGGTTTCCTCCATCAACACAAATTGTGAGGAAACTCAGTGTTTGTGTGAAGCAGCTTTTCGGTGCCCTGGGACCGTGGGAGGCTGGTAGAGCTCTCGCCAGGGCTCCCTGTGGGCACCAATGCTGGAAACCACCATGCCAGGGCTACAGGTGCGACTGGCAGAGTGTCCCTGGGGTGGCTGGGTGGTGGGAACAACCTTCTGGAGAAGGTGGGAACCAGAGCAGAGTGCACCACGCAGGAAAATGCTGGGGATGGCCAAGCTCAAAGAGGAAGCGGGGGCTGCAGTAGGCGTCGTGTGATTCCTGTGAGCCACTAACAAATGCCAAAGAGGAAGGGAGTTGAGCTGGGATGCTGACTAAGGGCACCCCTGCTCCACAGCAGATAGAGGAGGGCCTCCAATGATGCACTCTATGCAGGTCTAGAAAGCCAGATACTGCTGAGGCTGAAGCCATTAGCACAGCCAGCTCCATGCCCCACAGTCCCCTCCACACATAGACCACCACCAGTTGCTATTGAAGCAGAGACCAGTCAGTGTACCCCAGGTCTGACTGCAAATGTTGCACCCAAGTCTGTTTGATTGGTCTGGAATGAGTCCCCACTTAAACACAGGCAGAAATAAAGTGAGCCTATCACTTTCCTATGAGCAATTTATTGAACATTAGAGTCTGAACTGGCAAAAGTCCTACTTTGCTGAGAGCAAGATCAGGCGCTCGCACAGCCCTTCATGTACAATTACTTTTAATTCTGCTCAGTTACCACTGAACTATAATATCTGTGAGAATTTTTAAATGGATCATTTTGTCAGGTTTTTTTTCTTTACACTTGCTCTGCCTTAGACACTTGTCACCAATTTTATTTAATTAGCACCACAATTGTATTAACACCACATTTTTTTAAATTTAATTATGCTTCTGCAGTACCCCAGCTTGTTTTGTGCAATTAGCGCTCTACTTTCATACAAATTAATCTCCCTGGAGAACTGCATCAAGAAATAGAGAGAAAGAAGAGACCTCATTTAATGGAAATAACAACATCAACTGACTATATATGTATATAGCCCTCATATGTTGCCAAACATGCAATTTGAGTTTTGTGCCTCCCAGACACACAAAATGATCAAGCAGTTTTCTCAGGAGTTAACTGAGGAATTTTACGTTGTCACAGGCTTCCTGTCCTGGACGTAGTGCAAAGGGTTAACTCTGTTTTCTGCTCTATCAGGCAATTTAATCTAAAGAGGACAGGAGGAAGACTGGTTCCTGTATCTGGTAAACATTTGCTTTATCAGGGAGTGTAAGAGTGCCTCTAACAGCCCTTTCTCACTTTAACTGCAGCCACAGAGAATTTGAGGGGGATTTAGGGTATTTAAAGTGACTGACTGCTCAGTCTCTGTGAGGCTTCTTCCCATGCTGGGGTTTGTTTAGTGTTTTGACTGCCCTATGCATAAACAGCAATGAACCTGAACCACTAACTTCTCCAGCTTGCTTATACACCAAACCACAGCTAATTCCTGCAGCAGAAGCAGCTGGGCGGGCAGACTTTGCCCATTACCCTTATTTGTGCCATGGCGTCAGAAGTGAGCAAGAAGTGTGTTTCACCAACCAGAAACGTTTGTGGGAAGTGCATGTGAGAGCAGAGGACAGGACCAAAGGCAAGCGAGCGGGATGGTATAATTGCTCTGGAGCATCTCAGCTAAGGGACATAGCAGGGTGCACAAGGGCAGTCTGCAATGCCAGTGTGATGAAAAGATGGCGAGCGTGATGGCATGGTGACCAGCTGGTTCATACCCATTCAGTTTTATTTCCAACTCGTAAGTCTCTCTCCCTTTTCTTCTTTCCCTTCCCCTGTCTGGGTAGGCAGAAGGGTTAACAGAGAGTATCTGCTGTCCTTTAGTGGCCAGCCCAGCCTCAGACCAGAACAAGATATTATCCCAAGTCCTTGTTGTCTTTTACAATGGTACTAGAAATTTTGCACAAAGATAATCCACAACATTTACCGTTTGATCAGAAATACTGTAAAAATACACTTTCTCTTACTGTTAAGGCTTCTCCTGCTTGCTCAGACTGGGATAGGGAACAGACACAGTCAGGAGAAAGGCAGGAATGGAAAGCTGGTAAATAAGTGGGGAAGAGTCAATCAGCTACAGAGAACTGAAAACAGATCAAAGAGCGTATCAATGATTAACAGGAGTACATCAGGGTTTTTTGGTTTTTCAAAGCTTACTCTCAGCCAGCTGAAAGTGAAATGTGCTGTGCTGCAACCTTCTGGTGTGTTTTAGAGCAAAAGAAAGTCCTATCTAACATATATTGGCAAACTACAGGCTCAATATTTCTTTTCACAACTGAGTTCTTGGAACTTCACTTCACTTCAATGACTTCATGGTCATTGAGTTGTCATTGAGTCCATGTGAGGGCTCCAGCGAAGGGCAAAATGCCTGCATGATACCTCAGGTAGGCTAGAGCCAGCATCCCTAGGACAACCTGACACCTTCAGAGGTCCACTGGACAGCGACCCTCCATCTCGCTCTATTTACACCCGCAGGGCCAGCACTCACAAGAATGCTGTGGCCAGCATTGTCCTCCCTCAGGGTGCCTGGTGCAGGGGAGGCAAGACTTCATCCCTCTTTTCTCTTTTCCAAACCAAGGAGTAGCATGATACCCCCACACTCAGGGCAGCTGTGCTTCCCAGGCATCCCCGTGGGCACTGTGAGCACAAAAGGCTGCAGCTAAGTGTCAAGGTTTAGCTGTAATTATTCCCTGGAGAAAATCTGTAAGGGCCTCTTCTCTCCCAGGCATCTGCCTTGGTGGCAGCCAGCAATGACCTCACCAGCAGCAGGGGTCTTCCAGAGCAGACAGACTCAGCCATGCCAAAACACCATTCACACCTCCAAGGTTTCTCCGGCCGGGACAAGCTGTGGGGTGAAAGCTGCATGTGGCAATCCTGTGTTGAGGGTGAGGTGTTACACAGGTGAAGCCACCAGCATTGCCAGCATGGGTGCCTGTGTACTGCAGCCCCTTCTTCCCACCCTGGCAGGGGTTTGCTCTTCTGATTGCTCAGATGTGAAGCAATGGGCGTTTTTCTAATCAAAACCCTGGTGACTTCGGGGGCATCTGCCAACCCCCCAGGAGTGGCATTCCAAGGCTCAGCCCCACATCTGGGTGATACCTCCAGCTAAAGGGTTTCTCATTAACACATTAAAGGACTGCCAGCTACAAACCCCTTGTTAGCACTTGCTGCATGGAGCAGTTGATCACTTCAGCAGCAGACCAAGTCACTTTGGAGAGTAATGACACAGTCGTCCAGCTTTGTCCTTTCTATTTGTTAACTAGTTCCTTCTGCAAATAATAAATACGGAGGGGGGAGCAACAACCCTATTCTCCTGAACACCACTGTGAGGAGACAGGATTAGAATGACATCAAGTGGCTTTCAGCATGACTTTGTGCAGTGTCAGGGTAGACATTCATACTGCAACACAATTATTCAGTCAATCCCACTCCCTGTGAAGTCAATGGATACTGTGCCAGGGACTTCAAAGGAAGAAGGATCATGCCCTCCTGTGCAGTTTAGGGCTCTAACAGAGGTTGCTAAAAGCAGTTTTTAAACAAAGTAATTCCATTTATTTTCAGAGAAGCATGCAGAAACACTAGACTTGCTAACTGCTAAGGGAATTCTGTATTTATTTTTTTCCCAGTTAATTGTGTTACTAAGCAGAACAAGGATGAAAACTAAGATTTTATTATTTTTCTAACCTCCTGCAAAATTAAAATTCCAAAACCTACAAAGCTCAGTTTGGATCAATGAAAACCTTGTTTCCCACTAAAATCACAACATGTTTTTTTTTTTTGGTTTGGATATCTGCTTCATAAGAGATTATGCTTTGTCATAGACCATGCAAAATAAGTATTTCAGTGATGTTTTAGTGAAATGAGACACCAGAATGGTCCAGTCTGACAAGAGGTGTAAGAAATGTGTGGACCACACTGCTAACTTTATACTCTGGGCTTTTTTTTGTAACTGAAATCCAGAATGCCTTGATTTTTCATTCTCTGATAGGGAAATAATGAAGTTTTTGAGTAGTTCTTATCATCACCTACTAGCTCACAACTTGCAGTATGGGAACATTTATAAAGAGTTAATAAATGACCAGCAGATACTATGGACATGTCACAGACATGAAAATTATTATAAATGTTCATAAGCACACAAGTGTTAAGAAACTGAGAGAAGCCCATTGACCTCCTGTCCTCTGTAGTAATCGACTAACCATATACTAAACCATCTATTTATCCTGTATTAACCATGGGTCCAGTTGGTGAGCCTACCTCTCACATAAAGCACGACCATTTATGCGAGAGCTACTCCACACCAGCACCTAGGGTGACATTTCAGATGCAGAGGCCAGCCTCCACAAAGGCTTTGCTCCTACCTGGGGCAAAGTGCCCTAGAGGAGACGCCGAGTGCAATACCAGGAGGTATTTATACCCCTGCTCATGTCGGGCAGGGCACAGTACTAAAGGAGATGATGGATGCAAAGGGGATGGGAACAAGGGGGAGACTGAGGGCCAAAAAGATGATCAGAGGGCTGGAGCACCTCTCCTATGAAGACACGCTGAGGGAGTTGGGGTTGTTCAGCCTGGAGAAGGCTCTGGGGAGACCTTATAGCACCTTCTAGTACCTGAAGGGACTGACAAGAAAGCTGGAGAGGGCCATTTTACAAGAGCATGGAGTGATAGGACAAGGAGTAATGGCTTTAAACTGGAAGAGGGGAGATTTAGACTAGATATTAGGAAGAAATTCTTTCTTGTGAGGGTGGTGAGACACTGGCCCAGGTTGCCCAGGGAAGCTGTGGCTGCCCCCTCCCTGGCAGTGTTCAAGGCTGGGTTGGATGGGGCTTGGAGCAACCTGATCTGGTGGGAGGTGTCCCTGCCCATGGCAGGGGGGTTGGAACAAGATGATCTTTAAGGTCCCCTCCAACCCAAACCATTCGGTGATTTATGCACTGCCAGGTCACAAGGTGGTAGTTCTCATATTATCCAACTTAATGTACTGTTTAAAGGCTACAGTGGCAAAAGCAAATAATCTGTCAAGATAATTTTTTTTTTTAATCATCTGTAGAGTCTTTAGCAAAACTGTCCCCCATCAGCGGTTCCCTGAGTTGCCCCATCCCATGCAGCCCCCATTTTCAGAACACAGGTGCCCTTCATGTACCTCAAGTGATGAAGCTGGCCAGCACTGCACAGGGCGGCTGTCAGCAATCCCACTTTCCACTGTGGCAGCTGCTGCTTTAGCTTTGTCTGTGAGCTCTGATGACAACCTGGGACATAGTAATCTATGTATTTCTAATATGAAGAGCCAGCTCCTCGCAGCCCCCCTTTTGGATACCCCTCTTGCACAAATAGGAACAAAAGATGATCTCAAGCCCAGGAGGCCATTACGACTCGGCCGTTGAGAACAGCCATTTCCTATCCAGTGAGAAAAAGAGACCCAGAGGGGGAGTGAGACAGAGAGAACCCACAGCACAATTTACTGCCCCAAAACGATCTCCTCAACTAAAGGCACAACCGTAATCATTGGTGAAAAAAAACACTCCCTGCTAAGGTGTGAGAGTGATTTACAGCATGTCTCCCTTCCCAGCGCCAGGGCTCTCGGCCCTCAGGAGTGTCAGGCACTTCAGCTCAGGACTGCAGTGCATGGGACCACCTGCAAGTCAGAGGAAAGAGGGGTGCTCTCTCCCCTACTAGCCTGACACTGTGCAGCCACAACATTTCAAAATGCATCCTGTTAAAACACAAATGCAATTACGATAATGGCAATGAAGACCAGTGTGCTGAAATAGTTTTCACGTTTGAGATATCCCAGTGAATGTTTCTGGTTTACAGAAGTCTTAAGAGGCTTATTACATTAGCTCTGTTTCCTTAGTTAAGCAAAATCAGTTTTAAATCACTCTTCTCCAAGAGAGGTAAATGGAAGGTATAGGTGGTATGTACTAGAGGAGCACAGATTTTACCAAAATCACTTTAAATTAATACTGAAAATTTGATCACAAGCATTTGCTAACGCATTTAAAATAGGACATATATCAGTTTAAATTGAACTCTCATAGAGGTTTGCTTCAGCTGTTACAGAACCAACTAGTTAAATAGACTGCCATCTATTCTAACAATTGCTAACATCATCATGACTTCTAAACTGAACAAGGCATGCCAGGCTCAGGGTTTGAAGATGTGAGAGGCATAAAAGTGGTATCTCGAGGAGGGATTACAACACATGCAAAGCTTAAAAAAAGAGTCCAGGAAGAACGGCCTGTGCTGTGAGGAAACACTCCTGCAATTTTAAAAGGTGGTGGATAAATTTGGCACCAATGCTCCTGTGTGCAAGGCTATACATTTCAACAGAGTTGTGATAGCTCACATTGTAGTCTGAATTTGGATCTGAAAAATGGCCCCAGTGCCACCATGGTTATTGTATACAGTATTTTCATCTTCCTATACCCTACCTTCCAGTACCCTGTGAGAAGCTAGCTATCTTCTGCGCAGCCATATCCTTGTATGTTTTTTCAGGGCCCTAGTACTATCTCTGTACCTACATAAACAAACCCATAAGTGCTGAGTCTGTGGCAGCACAGGCATCTCCCTGTGCCATTCCCAGCTGCAGGACCAGGTCGCCAGACAGCAAGTTCCTCAGGCCAGTTGCTGCGTCTCTAAAGCACAAGATGATTCCCAGGAACTAAAAAACTATATTCTCTCACTGAAAGGTCAGCACTGTGAATTTGTACTGTACATATACATCTACTATTCCTGAAATACCTCTTTTGCTTGCAAGTGTTTGAAAGCAGCATGTGCACGGGATAAATAATGCCTAGATAGCATTTTAATCATAGATCCATAGAACAGTTTTGGTTGGAAAAGACCTCTAAGATCATCAAGTCCAACCACTAACCCAGCACTGCCAAGCCACCACCACCCCATGTCCCTCAGCACCTCATCTACACGGCTCTGAAATCCCTCCAGGGATGGGGACTCCACCACTGCCCTGTGCCAATACTAATCTTGTATGCTTCCCATAGTGTAATACAGCACCACAGTACTATGAACTGTCAGAGTTCTTCATTTCACTTCACAGCCAGGTATTACTACTTTTTGCAAAGTCAACATGACTCAAGTCAGTAAAAACAAAGTCGCTACTCAGAGCACTGCAAGCTTCATTGAACAGCATCACTACAGAGTGAGGAAAAATTCCTGGAGAACAAAACAGGAAATAAAGGGCAAGGTGGAGCTCCATTTCCTAATTCTCAGTAGTCCATATATAAATCTCCATACACTCACCCACAACAGGCCTGTTATGTACCAGTTAACCCATACTCTGCTTAATTCTCTAACTCTTATTTTGCTGCAAAAATATTCCCATTTTATTACAGAAGGGGAAACTGAGGTTTGGAAAGACAAAGAAAGGGGAAAAGAGCCTTGCCCATCCTCCAAGGCTGCACTGCATAGATGGAACATTTCCAGTCCTAGCAGACACAAAGCTTATAAAAATTATCCATATGAATTATTTCAGAATTTTAACGACTGACTGCTATTGTTATCATCATTATGGAAACTTTTTTACTGCCATGGGTAAATAACAGTAGTGGCCCCAAGAGGCAGCAAGACAAAGTTGCTAAGAGTGTGCAATGAGTACAGCCACATCTCCACACCAGACTAGAGACTGTGGTACAGCATTTCTCGTTCAGCTTTTTGCCTTTCTCTAGATATTTCCTGCACAAATATAGTCATGTATCATTCAACCTAAAAGTGCTTTTCTTCCATTGATCAGTCTATCATTTCTCTTTCTTCAGGCAAATATCAGCTGCTTGGGTAATTTGCAGTTACTTTTAGAAACAGGTAATCATCCTGTCAATAGAGCAGAGGTGGCTTGATAAAAGATGCAGCAAAAGGTCCTGAATGAGTGAATTAATGGTTTACTAGATCTTAATAAATCATCTGCTACTTCCTCATGTATGTCATGGGAAAAACTTCAAAGATGCCTAGAGGGCCAGATTCCTTCATTGGTGGCAAAGACCACAAAGAAAACTACTTACAGTTGAAGGTCTGGGAAGCAGAGGAGGAAATGGCAAGGTGGGGTTACTGCCTATGGTCAGCTGTATTCACAACTCAGGAGAGCGCAGGTGAGCACCTGCTGTGTGGGTGCTCCAGGCTGTGGGAAGGTGAGGGGGGCAAAAGACACCTCCATGGTGTGAACAGGCTCCATGAAGATCCTGGCGCCCTTCTGCATTGTTGGGAAACACCACAAGAATCAAGGAGCCAAGCAGCATAAGTAGCCTGCACTGGCTGGAGGTTAATTGCGCTCGTCAGAGATAAATGGTTACACGGACATGCCCACTGAAAATTAACGAGGCAGTTGTTAGCTTCAATAGCTCTTTAAAGAAGAGATTGTGGAAAAAGATGGAAGTGCCTCAAAAAGAAAAAGAAATCAAAACATTGCTTTGTCTCTGAATGAGATCAGGTAAAGCATGGGGGAATAGATGTCTGTCCAGGAACAAGAAACTTCACTGAAGATCTTAATGTACTCAAGAAAAAAGTGTTGACCAGAGCCCACTGACATATAAAATATGTGCAAGTCAAGACACTCAGGTTATTCTTTTACAGAACATTTAGTGCTTCTTAGGACCCCCCAAAATAGAAAAAAAATGGACAAAACCCTCTTACTGTCACAGCTCCTTAAAAATCATCCTTTGCATGATGTGAGCTAATTATGGTGTGCATGGCAGAAGTTGGACATCACTGTAACCACACTGATCTCCCATGTAGCCAGGGTAACCAAGACTTCCAGGTGTTACTCATGAAAGGAATAGGACCTTTTCTTCCTCCTTACCAATAAACTGATGCCTGATGTTGGCAAGGCAATGGGTGACTTGCTAGAGGGTGAACCAGTGGGTTTTCTCCATCCTGCTGGGCTGTGCAGGAGAGCGATGCTCAAATATTTATACAAATGAAAGCTTCACTGCCTTGGACTGCTGCCGAAAATGAGAAAGATATTTCCATGTGACCTTTCAGACCAGCTCTCTTTTAATGGTTTTATTCTGTTCGATGACTTAAATCCAGTCTGTGAGTTCATGGTCCTGGAGGTACTGTAAAAGTATAAAATAAAAAGATGGGCCCTATCTCAAGGAGTTTACAGTCTAAACACAAGTCAAAAAGAGAACAGATGATGAGGCAAAGTGGGGAGCATGGCTGAGATTAACCAGGGATAAGATACAGAGGAGGAAGAGGTGGGGATAAAAGACTCAGCCTGATAAAACCCATACAAAAGTTGGAGGGAGATAAGAAGGCCCTCCAAAGGACGTGCTGAAGGAGATGAAAGAGGTAGGAGGAGAGGCAGGAAATGATAGGACCATGGAAGCCAAAGCAGAAGAAGGTTTCCAGAAGAGCAGCCCCTACTGCCTGACAAGGGCTGGCAGCCCAAGAGGAGAACACGGTGAGAATGTCTGACCACATCCCTGCTGCCCCTTTCAACATTTTTCGGTGAAAGTTCAGAGGTATCCATTGCTGCAAACCATCGGGGGGAAATGAGTTGTTGGTTTTGGGGTTTGGTTTTGTTTTTCTTTAACAGGGATAGGGCTTGAGAGATTCCCTAGAGCATACTCTTTTTTAATCCTTTTGGGATTAAATAACTCCAGACACATTTCCCTGAGGGCTGGATCCCCTTTCAGTTTGGCAGGCTGGATAGGCAGCTGCAACCTCTCCCTGCAGAGAGGGAGGATGTTAACTATCTCCCCGCCACACATTGCGTGCCGTGCCTGATGTCCTTCAGCCCACGATCAACCTGACATTTAACCTCTAGGCCAGCCACAATACACAGAGCAGCAGAGGGGTGTGCTGCCATCCTTTGAGAAGGACGAGGCTCCAGAGGAGTTTGGCACCTCCAGACACGCAGCAGGGGAGCAAACGGCTGACCGTGCCTGGTTTCCAAATGCCAAGGTGAACTGTTGGCTGCACAACCAAGGGTCAAGGAGCTGGCTAAAAGAGCAAGCAAAAACCTTTGTGTGAGTGAACATTACGTATTCGTATATTCAGTATATCTACTATACTAAACCACTGGAAAATGAGGCTTGTTTTCCTGGTATGTAGAAGAGAACAGAGGAATCTCCTCTTCTGCCCTGATAAGACAAGGCACACATGAGAACATAAAACCATATCATCTTATCAGATATGGGAATTTACTCCAAACTGCAAGTGTCCCGTTGGGGATGCTCTGCTGCATGGCACGAGCGCAGTCGGTTCCCATGGGTTTCACAGTGTAACTCGTGGTGGGTCACTCTGTAGGGAGTGACTTGAAAACTGAACTTCCTCAGTTCAGACATCGTCAGATTCATTTCCTGATTTAAAAAACCCTACTCCTTTCCTCAGTGAGGAGAAAGACAGTCTAACCCGAGTAAAAACAGAAAGACTGAAATAATACAGGGGAGGTTAGCAGCTTTGTTTTACCCCTCCTTTCAAGAAGCTCCATGTTTCTACATGCCCACTTACTTGGTTTCAGTGTTAGCTAACAATGAACATGTCCAATATCTGCTAGGAGAAGGCAAATGTGACAAACCTGCATTGGTGATACATTTCATTTTGCAAGGATGTGATGGCTAGTGGAGCAAGAAATCACCTACCAAGACAGCAAGGGAGAACTTGGAAAAAGAGTCCTTGTGCTCCCTGAAAGTGATACCACGAGGGGAGAAGCTGGTGTAATAATTTTACACAAGTCACTAAGCTTCATTAGCGGAAGGTCAGGTAAACATCATTAGAACCTGATCATAGAATCATAGAATGGTTTGGGTTGGAAGGAACCTCAAAGCTCATCTCATTCCAACCCCCCTGCCATGGGCAGGGACACCTCCCACCAGACCAGGTTGCTCCGAGCCCCATCCAACCTGGCCTTGAACACTGCCAGGGAGGGGGCAGCCACAGCTTCCCTGGGCAACCTGGGCCAGTGCCTCACCACCCTCACAGGAAAGAATTTCTTCCTAATATCTAGTCTAAATCTCCCCTCTTCCACTTTAAAGCTATTAACCTTGTCCTATCACTCCATGACCTTGTGAAAAGTCCCTCTCCAGCTTTCTCATAGGCCCCTTCAGGTACTGGAAGGTGCTCTAAGGTCTCCTTAGAGCCTTTTCTCCTCCAGCCTGAACAAACCCAACTCCCTCAGCCTGTCTTTATAGGAGAAGTGCTCCAGCCCTCGGATCATCTTCATGGCCTCCTATGGACCCGCTCCAACAGCTCAATGTCCTTCTAGTGTCGGGTGCCCCAGAACTGGACACAGTACTCCAGGTGGGGTCTCACGAGAGCAGAGTAGACCAGAGTAGAGTAGACCAGCCCTTGATCTTTGCAGACTTCATTTGGGGAACTCACAGCACTGGAAAACAACTGAGCAGAAGGCATGTTTTTCTGATCTGAACTGGAATGTCCCCACCACAGGGGGACACATCTCTGTCTTCTTCCATAAGCTGAGCTCCCATGCAGCACATGTGGGAATGCAGCTATTGCTGCTTCCCCTTTACTGCTGCGATGGGGGAAAGCATCTGCAAATTTATGAAAAGATTAAATTGGGGAAATAAACATTTCGGCAATACCAGCCGTGCTGTGTGAGGCATCACATGTGTGTGGCCCAGCAGTTCGGTCATTTCCCTGGTGTTCCCCTCAGCATGGAAAGTCATCAGGAGCCCTGCAGTCGGGGTGGCTGTGTCTTCCTCCTGGTCCTGCTGTGCCAGCCGCAGAGGCTATGGCTCCTGCCCAGGGGGATGTTTTTACCCTCCCAGTTGATTTTGCTTGAAGCTGATTTGCTTGATTTTGCTGATGTGCTGCCTTACTGTACCAGGGTCTGCTCCAGTCCTGCTTTGCATCGCAGATTCTCTGCAAATAGCACGATCTTGATGTAAATGGCAGCTATATGTGTTTATTCTCTGTGGGCACAGACTAAATCTAATTAAAACAGAAGGCTTCCAAAGTGCCATTAAGGCAAATTTGTGAAACATATTAAATTACACTCCCACCATTTTCCTGCGGTTTTGGTCTCCCAGTCTGAGAGACAGGAGTTTAGAGCAGATAGATAAACTGATGGAAAGTTCCTCAATCTCCAAGGCAAGATGGGAGAACAAGTGGTCTGTTCACATTTTCCCATAAGTATCACAGTAGCAGCCTGTGAGGGAAGGGTTTATTTTAGGAAGAGCTATTTTGAAAGCTGAAGTGTCACATCCTGGCTGGCTCTTTTCATGGTGTCACTATAATCATCCAGTTATGACAAGCTTAATGCAGAAAAAGCAACCTTTTTTTTTTTTAGGAAAAGAAACAATGTAACTGGTATATTTTTGGACAAAAGCTGTCATTTTATTTCTTTTTTGGTCATCTTTTTTACTTTTCCCTGTCATCTAACCCTATTTATAAAGCACCAGACATTAGATCTAGGAACTGCCTGTCCTTTTGCTGTAGAAGCCCATGCTGGCAGCGCTGCCTAGCCCTGCACACTTGGGAGGGTTGTCTGAGTCCAGCACAGCAGTGCTTTTCTGGCTGGCACACACTCTCCCACATTCCCCTGCACTAACCCAGCTGTAGCTGGAGGTAGGAAACCACAGCTGATGAGAATTCACTATCTCCACTAACTGGGTTAATGCTTTTCAACGTTAAACCAATGCATCCAAAGCTCAAAATCATCCCACAGGTACCTGTTGCCACATTAGTAGCAAGCCTGCTCGCCCCAGGGCGATGCAACTAGGTGGGCAGCTGCCTTGCTGCTGGGTCTGAGCTAGAGGAGCCAAGTCTTGGCTTAGCAGGCGTTAGAGTTGGGGGATGACCAGGCTGGCTAGTCCTGCAGATACCACGCACAGCAGCAGTCAGGTCTAACACGTCCCTCCTCTGCTCTGCAGGCTGGACTCCAGCTGAAGGCCAGGGTAGCTTGGAGCAGGACTAAAAGACTAGGTGTTTTCATAAAATAAAATTATTTTCGCAGCTGGAGCTGAAGCACAGTAGCTCATTCTGACTTAAACTGCATTTTCTGTGGACCAGACAAACAAGACAAACACAGACTGCATCTTCCCTTGCACTTCAGCAGCTCATGCTTTGAATTCAAAAGGCATAAGTAGGAAATTGATATACTTTCTAATTTATTGGAGGGAGGATAACTCTTAGAAAACCAAGGAGACTGTTCTCAATTTATGGGAAGCGGATGCTTTTAAACAGTGAATGAGCCAATGTTGAAAAAGTCCTGCCTATAGAGCTGCATGCATTTAATATTCAGAAGACTCACAAGAGATGCTAAAGTGCCCTCAGCTCAGAAAATTAATAAAATATTATCTCATGAGTGAACTTCAAAAGCTTTGGCAGCTTCATTCATTCCACTTCAGATAAGCAGCCAAAATGCTGCAATATCCTGCTAACCTGATGTGAAACATCCAGCTTTCCTTGGCCAGTAATGTTAAGCTGGAAATGTGTGAACAATCTTTATTATTAAATATTTAGCCATTTCATCTGCTCCATTGTGCCTCCCTATGCCTGGATCCAGTAATTCCTGCTTCTAAAGGTGGATCTAGGCCCAGATAATCATCAGGGCTTTGATGCAACAGCAAGTGTCTGAAGACGCAGGATTTAAAGACTGCTTCTGGCAAACTGTGCAGCTCTGTATTTAAAGGGTGATTTGTCCAAAGATCTCTCTTTCTAGGGTAGGAAGACTATGTTGGGCTGGTTATTGAAATGACCAAGTCTACAAAGACATGACCAGAGGACACTGTCTGGGGAGAGGACGTTTTAGAGAGATCCTAGACTTCGGTGGCTTTGTGCTCACCTCATCTCCCAGCAGCCCATCTGCTCCCAGCTGGCTCAGGAGCAGGTTGGGCAGCCTTGGATCTAGGCCCTTAGTTATTTCTCTCTCCCTTCACAGTTTTGCTTTTTTCCTTTAGTTTACCTTGGACTCCTCCTGCCATAACAAATGACCAGCAATACCAGAATGTAAGCTATTGGTACAGGTTGAACCTTTTCATTTTGAGCCATCGAGCAGCCCTGCCTTTCCTGCAAAAGCAGAAGGAGGAGAGAGGAGGTCTCAGGCCAACACATGCCAACACATAGGGTTTGTGCTCCACAGCACTGAGACCTGGCACTTGCTGAGGATCCTAAATTATCCTGACATCTTTGGTAGTCAATGTGGGCTGAAGTTTCCCTGTTATGCCTTCCCTGCTGCAACAGCAACTCATCCAGCCAGAAATGGGATAGCACAACTCAGCTGCACACCGATTTGGGACATCACCAGTGTACAATGCTTTGGTACCTCAGTGTTACTCTGGCAGCATAATCCAGGACAGAGATATCCTGCGTTCCTCACCACATTGCCACTTGTTTTGCCAGTCACTAGGCCTAGCACAAAGGACACTGCCAGCAGTTGAACAAACCAGTAACAAGATTCTATTGCACACAAAAGGGTCAGTGCATGGGTGATCGCTGGGGGTACAAACAAGTCAACCAGATTATACATAACAGACAGCAACCCCAGCAATGACACAGCACAACCAACAACTGGTGGAATAAACAAAGAAACAAAGTCTCCCATAGAAGAGATAGGAGACAGCCAAGCCAAGAGGCTGATAACATAGGATAGAGGCAAATTTGTGCTGCTCCCACAGAGCCTGTGTTTACAAACGCAAAATCTGAGCAGGGCCCAGTTGCAGGGAGAGTCAGGAGGTCCTTCCTCACCAGGGAAACTCTGCAAAGTGCATCCACCTTGCAGACAGACACTCCAACTCTTCCTGCAAGTGGTCCCAGCTTTTATCCCCAAAGCAGGGCACCTGGCACTCATTTACCCAGTGTGGGGCACCTGGGGCTTGTTTACCCAAGGGCTTTCCCTACAAGGCCGGCTGCACCTTGGAGGAAAGCCAAAAGGCAAACTCATCCCCTCCTTTTGAAGGACTGTGGGAACCACCCATATGTCACCCTTAATTCAGGGCTCGGGGTTCAGACCCCAGCACTTCACCACTTGCCCAGGAACTCCAGTGGATGTAAGGGATAGCTACCTGTCTCCACTTTCTGCTGGAAGAGGAGACAATCTTAAGCAGTGGTGAACAAATTCCCATAAATTCCCCTGTCTGTGACCAGATGCTGCTGAAAAATGGGACAAAGATCCATTTCTCAGCCACCAATTCAACAAGAGGCAATAACAGACGAGAGCCGTCATCATCTCAGGGCTGTCTGGTTATCCACACAGCATCAGTTGTCTCTGTTAGCCCAGACATTCACTTCACCCAGCCCAAACTGACACTCTTGTCAGTGTAGCATACAGACAGAACAAAAATTAAATCCCTGCAGCATCTGATTCTCCTCTCATCCCTGCTGCCAGTCCCTCCACATGAGGAAGGGAGCCCAAGGGAAGCTTTATTAGTCTGTCGATGAAGATAAAATGATAGCACTTGCAGGACTGTCAATCCAGCACAAGTAATGACTTAAATAGATATATATTTATATTTAATTTCCAATCCATCAGTAATTCCCGACAGATGGAATCCTTGCATTTCAGGTCAACTTGACATCGCCAGCACTCAAAGGTCCAAGTGAGCATTGCCAAGTTTAATGAGCTGCAGTAACAATGTCTCCACATTATTGGACTAATTACTAGCTTCTGAAAAGAAAAGAAAAAAGAAGGGGGGGAGGAAGAAAAAGAAAATCCTCTAAACAGATGAAACTTTAATTAACAACATTTTGAGACATTACTTTTGTGGAGCAAACACCACTTCAAAGTTAAAACAGCCTCTAGGTGGATAACAGAACTAATGAAAGGTACGGTAGTCAATTTAGCACTGAGTTGCTTCATGTGTAGGGCTTTAAGCCTTCAGACTAACCAGACTCTTTGGCCACAGCCAGCACATTCCGCTGCTTGTGATGCAGAGTGTCCGATGCTAAGGAGCACAGACCATCTGGAAGTCTTTGGCACGAGGGCAGCCAGTGGCAGGTAAGTCCCATCTATCAAAACAAACTACTACACACGGTCACTTCAGCTGGTGGCCAGTGACAGCGAAGGCCTGGCAACTGGAGTGGCTTGGGTCGAATTGCCAATGCAAGATTTTTACATTAAAAAGTAATTGTTTTCATTAAAAGTAGTGGCTACAGTCTTGGGCTTGCAGCTTAGAAGTACGTGAAGCCAGTGGAAATGCTGCACATTAAACTTGTGGAACTAATACTAGAATTTAGCCTCAAAAGAATGAAGCGAATGCAAGGCTAATTTCTTCAAATTAATTTTCAGCATCTAAACAGACACAGTAAAAAAAAAACCCTACAAAATCCTAGCCTTCAAACTAGTCAAAGTATTTTTCCTGTGATCTGAGAAGGAAGAAAAGGAAGAGGTTTGTTGCTACTTCTATTTTCAAATACTGAGCATTGCTCAAATCTGCCATGATGAGGGGCCATGTCAAATTGGCTGTATCTGATAACAGCAGGCTGCAAAAACCTTTCCTTATCCTGCAGAGACCTTCATGAATCTATTCATACCTTGCCCACTTTGCACACCGCTGTAACCACCTTTACAAAGCCCACTGATGTGAACTGCAACCGCTCCAGCCCGGAGGAGGCTGGCACCTCTCTGCAATAAATCCAGATGATCTGGGAAGTGCAAATCACGCTGGTCTGCACTGGGAAGGCTTGGCTGATATAACAGTATTTGCGTGCATGTAGGTACATTCCCCAGCCAGGGACCTACGGAGCAAAATTCAGCGCTCACTGACACCCTGTGTGATCTTGCAGGATTCACCCAGCCAAGCACTGCCCCCCCAGGCAGGAGTGGAGGGAGGATAAAACTTGGCATGGTCTGACTGTGCAGAATGCATGTTTGCTGAGAATTGAGCTTGAATATTGCTTGGAGGCTGGGGGGGGAAGAAGGCATCAGATTTGTTTAGGCATAAGGACGTATCTCAATTTTCTCCTTGGTTTTCTTCCCAGTCCTGCCCCTGTAGGCCTATTATTTCCCATTTCAGAATCAGCACCTTTGCCAGCAGAACATAAAGGCTAAGAAAAGCTTGGAGTATTTTCTGCCCTTGGAGTATTTTCTGCCCTGATGATGGGACCTTAAACTGAAGCCATATGCTGTGGGAACAAACCAAAAAGTGCTCTGCTGCCAGTATATGGAAACACAGGGGGCTCCGTGAATCCGTGTTTCCCAGGATGCTGCCAAGGCACAGCCTGGCAGGGTGGGGGAGAGCGACCTCTGGGTCCCCAGCCCCAGCAGAGACCCACTCTGCAGAGCTCTTCTGCTCCCCTTCAGCTTTGCCTCAGGTAACACTGCTTAGGTTGCCTTAGCCATGCATCACAGCTTCTCACCTTGGCTTTTTCCTTGCATAGGTCTCTGCCCTTCCAAAGCAGCACATTATCCCAGCACATCAGATCAGCAAAATTTCTGTGCTTTGGCAAAGACCCAAGACCACACCTACCACTGGGCTAGTCAGAATGCAGGAACTGAATAGTTTAATATGGAGAGTTCACTTTATCATCACCTCTCCCACCTCCTCCCTAAAAATAAAACACCTTTAAAAAAAAACAGGCAGCAGCTAAGAGGCTCGTGGCTATGTTTAGCTGGAACAGGATTTGAGATTTTGAGGGAAAACCCCTGGCTGCGAAGCACCCGGCTGATGCAATGTGAAGAAGAAATAGGCTTCTCCCTGTCAGAAGAGGGATCCTGACATCAGCAGGTGTGTGGCTGTTCAGTGACTGAGGAGGAGAGGATCACAGGACCTGCAAACCAAGATGTATGACAGGACAATGTACTGCAAAGCGTGCCTGTGTCTCAGAGGGTGTCTTCTTGGTGGCTTCCATACTGCCAAGCTGCACTCAACTCATTGCCATACAGTGGCCCTCATGGCCATCTCCTGCCATATACCCCCAAAATAATTCTTGGACAGGTCTGCTTAAGCTACCATTTTCCCCAAAACAACAGAAAGACGACAGCCACCAAGTATCCACATACGACTGACTCCTGCTGTGTTACCGCGTCCAGCCCAAGCTGCTCACCCAGGCCATTCCAACCCAGGTTTGACATAGGAGCCACAGGTTTCCTCAGCCATCTGGCTCTGGGGCTTTTGTGAGGCTTCATGCCAGCACTCTTGTGTATGTGGGAGTTGATTCCTCTTCCAGCCATTTCAGTCTCTTCAAATGCTCTCAACTTTACTTTCGCCCATGACTTTTAGGACACCCTGACCACCAGAGTGGAAGCCTGCAAGGCAACCTATGGGTTCCCAGCAGCTGGCTGTTTTCCAGGCTTGTAGTTGCCATCTTTTGTTACTGGAAATACCCTAATTAGTTTCTAATGCACTGCATTAACAAGCATCCACCTTATTCCACATCTGTTGGCTTCTTCAAGGCTTTTGGGTTTTTTTAATCACCAGTTGCAGACTCCAGACACTCTTCCCATCCCAGTGCTCCTTGCTCTGCTCACAGCTGAAGACTGACTGTGAAGACACTGCACGAGTGGTGGGTTTGGCTGGTGAGCAGGACATGGGCCTGGTATCTCCTTCAGTTGTTCAACCAGGCTAAGCAGATGTATCTACACTGGCAATTTCCCTTTCCCTGCCCAAGAGCTGGGAGAATGCAGGAGGCCCTGGATGGCGAGAGATATGTGGTGTGCTGGAGGTCCCTCAAAACACCCACTCAGGACCTTCACCTCTGAGTCACCTTCTCTGCAAACAGAGGATGTCAAAACTCCCCTAGGAGGAGCACTTAGCTAAGCAGGCAGGTATGTGTCACAGCAGGAATAAGCACAGGCACTACCAAATGACCAGCCAGAGTTTAAACCCTAGGACAATTAAGAGTCTTGTACTACATACACATTCTAACTCTCAACTTTCTCATACTTCTTTCTCCACTTGCTACAGACAGACACAGATATACAGCACAGCAGAGCAAGATGTGCCCAGCCTCCTCTTATTCTCATCCTGATGCTTAAACACAAAACAAATCACAAATAAGTCATCAAAGGACGAGAGACGTATCCCTGCTGCAAAGTGTTTCTCCCAACCCTCTGGTACCTGCAAGGCACAGCCCTGCAACCTGGGTGTGAGCTTTAGCAGCTGTTTACAAAATTTCCCCCTGGACCCAGGTTTGCCTTTCAAGCATCTCTCAGAGGCTTTGGGTCCAAGACACATGTTTGATTCTTGTCTAGTTAGCTCTCACCTCTGACTTGCTATGAAGAAGAGTGGGGGAAGAGATGGATCAAACAGATGATGTTGACAAAGGATGTACCTGCACCTTGATTTACTTCAAGTCCTTGAAAACCTGTTACTGAATAAAAAAAGAGGAATAAAAAACAAAAACAGTAATAAAAAGCGACTAACGTATCCAATTTTTGTGGCCAAAAATAAAGGCACTGGAAGGCAGGCTTTTTAATGGCTATCCTGTGTTATTTGAAGATCCCCTTGTAAACAGGAATCCTGGGTCTGTTTTGCCATCTGTTCCCTCCACTCCTGCCTCGGAATCCTGAAAGGGTATTTATTGTATGTGCAGGTTCTGTGAGGCCCACTTACTATAAACAAATACCGCATGAAATATGGTGGGGCCAGCTCTTTCTACAGTGCCTGTATTTATGAGGAAACAGTATAAAAACAAATATGTAATCTGGAAATAAACCTGTTAAATGAATAAAAAGTCCTACAGAGCAAAACATAATGATTAGCGGAGCCATTCAGTGAAAGACCCTGTTAAGGGAACACATCTGCTGTCATCCACTTTACATCAGTGCTTTTCCCCCCTGATAAAAATCCATCTAAAAGCAGCCACCAGAAAATCACGGGGGAGGGGAGTGGGGAGAAGGAGATGATAGAACCTAAGAGTTAAGATGAGGCCAACCATGGCACTTTTGCTGGTACTTGAAATGCCTCGAGTCCTGCACCCTGCTGTCCACCAAATATAATATGTTATTTACAGCATGTACCAGGTACAGATTATATTCACTCAGCTGAAGGGGGGTAAAAAAAGGGGGAGAACAAGAAATAATACCAAAAAAAAAAAAGATCAGCAAAGCAACTGAGGACCAGCATGGTGTGTTGAACAAAGATTCAAATAAAGAACTTGAAGTGCAACATGTTTGTGCACACATGCATAGAAAATCATGTTTTGATTTCGGCCAATTGCACAGAGCCTAACCACAGGTTATATAGAAGAGTGGCACAAGATAAATCCGTTATGGAAATGCATCTCAATTGTGACCTCTGACTGCCAGCTTCACTTGTGTGCAATATCACTACTGAAATTCAGGAAGTACTATTCTAGCTACCTGTTCCTATTAACTCTATATTTACAGTCTTCAAGTAAAATCACACCCTGCTCTGCACCCGCTCCACCCCACCCACACAGCCAGAGCCAGCTACACCCATGTGAGCAACCACATTTGTTGTCACCCTCTCTCCCCGTGATTTACATCTGCTCCAAGATGTTCTGGGTATTTCCTATCTCAGTTTCTGCTTTCCATTGTGGGTTGCCTGACCTTCCCCATGGAGCCGGTTAATAATACTCCAGTCTCTACCAACAACAAAAAGTAGGTACAAGCTGATGCAACTCTGGAAAGCGCCGTACCAAATGCTGATGCAACACCCCCAGAGAGCTGTGATTACTCCCCCAGAGCATGGGGGACAAGGATGCCCTGCTTCCTTTCAGCTCAACTCTTGCTTTTGCCTTTGCCTGCCAGCACAAAAAATGTCAAAACCAACATCTTCCAAATCTACAGCTTGGAAAAGCGCCAGTTTTACCCTCCCACTAACTATTCCCAGGCAGAAGCACGACACAGACAACGTGCTTTTCCTTCTTCACACACGTGACTTCATGGTCAAACTGAAGTGCATTGCCTTGGTCATGTTTTTAGCATCAGGATTGTTTCCACTTCTTACCCATCAATCAAAGTAAAGCAATAAAACCTTCACCTTCGTGGAGAATCGAGTAGCAGACGATGGGCCTGTGACTCCCCTTCCCCACCCAAAGCATGGAGTAAGGCATCATATAGCATAGTTTGAGTCCTAATTGGCAAAACAGGCGTAATTTCCTTGAATGTGCACTATGATGCTGGTATACTGTTTGCAAATTATTAACCAGCATAGACTTGCTGCCTTCTGTGTGCAAGATATACATAAAAGCTTAATGGATTTATATCACTACAGTCACTACTACTGCTCACTGACACACTTTAGTATTTTTACTGCTTTTTCATAGCTGGCATGATTCGGATGGCATGTAATCAAATATTTTACAAAGACAGGGTCTGATCCAACAACCTTTATGCACATGAATAATCTCACTATTTTCAATGCCTCTGTTCACGTACCCAAAGCAGGCAGGACTGGGTGCCTACTGCTACAAAAGTTGGGTTTTTTTTCCCCTTCTGTATGCCCCTTTTGGGATTTTGATGGAATTCATAATAATTAAAAAAATAGACCGTTAAAACTCCTTCACAGGTTTGTGCATTGAAACCTTCGCCTAGGATTTAAAGAAATGACAAGAACACCGTTGTGGCAGTTACGTTTGGCCAGAGATGGAAAGAAGTAAGAGTTTGTGTTTTGTCACAGACTGAAAGACATACTGCTTTTTTTTTTTGCCAGTCTGTATCTCAGTGTGGTTTCCTGAGACTGCTTAAAGGCTTGAAGGGGGGATTTTTTTTTTTCAAGAAGTCATGACTCACTTTTTAAAGTGGTGTATTTCAGACATGAGGGGGATTGCCCAAATGTTTTTTTTATATTACCTACAAAATATGTCACAGTCACATGCTTACTTCAAACCCATACATACACAAAATGCTCACGTGCCGGTGTCTTACAGGCTGTGTGCATCCTGTTCCCCACTCACGCAACACATCTACGTGTTCCCTACGATGTTTTGCTCCCTGACCCAAAGCTAGATCGGGATCTTCATTACAAAGCATAGTTTGGGGTTGATCCATTGTAAAACCAGCTTTTCAAGGTTTGATTCAGACCTGAGCCTACCAGCAGACCTGTCCCAGGTATGTGCTGTCCTGGCATCTGGTGAAACCCATTGCTGCTCACTCAGAATATCCTAAAACAGCTGGGCTGGAGAGAAAAGGTACAAGTGGATCTTTGGAACTGAATTTTACATTTGGATTCATTTAAAAGAAATATTTTTAAACCATTGCAGCTATCCTTTTTTCCATAACCAAAGCACAGAGAAATAGAGAGGGCATCTGGGCCACTGTGAATCCCCAGATAAAAACCTGTATCACTTTGCAATGCCTCTGCAGCCAAAGGAAGGTATTTTTCTGGTTTTCCCCCCACAGGGAATGAAGGAACCCTCTGAACACACCCAGCAACTTTCTGGTCATTGTATGTACACTCCCTTCGTATTTTACTACCTGTAGGACCCCTGAAAAAGCCTCTCTCCCATCTTTTGGCAAAAAAAAAAAAGGAATGCCATATGAGTTTCTGGAAGTACACAGGCCTTTTAAATTAAAGCCTACTGAGTTATTAGCCTAGTATGAAAACCAGGATATCACATAGTGGCTCCTAATCTGCTCCTGGGAAGCACTGAACCTGATGGCAGCACTGCCCAAGCAGGAGCAGGACATCCTTCTGGCTTTTGGGACTCCGTTGGACTAGTAGCTTTGAGTGTCACTGAATCGTAAGCCACAACATAAGGTGAAGCCCTTTCAGCACACGAAGAGCAGAAGAGCTTTGGTGTCCAGGCAGGGATACAAAGCCCTCTCCAGGTCCTGTTTACTCAGCAGGGGTCACACCACAGGCTAATCCCATTACCTTTCAGCTGCTGCACCCTGTGCAGCGTTTTACTGTTGCACCCCAGAGGGGTGCTTTGAAAATAAGCCCAACCCAAATCTGAACTCTGCTTGTGACAACAATCAAAAATTTGTTTCAAGCCCCAAACTGAAAGGAAAAGAACAAAAAGTAGCTTATAAATGATCTGATCCAGCAGTCCTGACCTGCCAGCCATACAGTAAGGGAGCACTACCCTGCCCTGACAGCCAAGCCCAAGGAAGGGGTGCTCATTTTGCAATTCATCAGCTGGGCTCTCTTCCCCTGTCGTCAACTGTTTTTCTGGGATCTGTTCAGAAAAAGCCAAACAAGTCTACCAGTCACCTTCTAGTTTGCCCATGTTTATATTTTGGTCAGTGTGGGGAAACAGGCTGTCAGACCTGCGTCTCCTCTCCCTCCCTCCCCTCAGGATGAAGCACATACTTGGCCTTCAAGCCTGCTTCCCTTGGCCTGCCACGCTGCTGCCAAGTTGCCGTCAGAGACAAAATCAAGAGCACTGAAACGGCAGGAGAAAGCTGATACCACATGACGCATCAGGGAAAGACAACACACACCAAGGCCTCTGGAAAACAGACTCTCTCCTGGCTTCCCAGCCATGTGCAAATTTATGAGGTTTGAATGAAATTCAGCTAAAGCATCCAGGCCATCGACTGCTTCTCCAAAATGAACTCAATCACTGGACTTCTGTCCACTTAAAAGTCATCTGACCGTGCTCCACACTGCCTAGATTAAGCTCTGTTGGTATCTGAAATACCTAAAATAAAACTAACCCTTCTGTTGGCACTAATGCAGATGAACTGTTCAAAAAACTTTTAAAGACATGATAAAAACACACAGATCAAGACACTACAGTGACCCCAGCACGTGGATGAAAATTCAAGGGCAACAGTTAGAGAAGCAGAAATGGGTAGTTAAGTGAGACACAAGGTTTACTTGCTCATATGCACCTATGAACATTAACATATGGATTTCTTTACATCTTGACCCCAGAGAAACTGGCATAAAACTTGAAAATTGCCACCTGCTTTCTGCAGTTATTTATCTATTTAGGGATTAAACAATGTCTAAACACACGTGCGCGTGTTTTTCTGTTGCAAATAGGCAGCACAGACAATTGCAAAGCAAGGAGACGGCTGTGAGAAAACGGATTTCTAGTGACCCAGGGGAAAAAATAGTAAAGGGATGAGTCCAGGCCTCCAAAACAGCTGGTTAAACTTCAGAGCTTGGTCTAAGGCTGTTCTGAGGCTTGTCTACCAACAGCAGAAAAAGCACCTTCTCCTCTGCCTGCCTTTCTTTTCGTACTGCTCCCCCAACACCAACGCGCTGGAGGGTACTCCACGCAGCCAGATCAAACCTCGCCTCCTCACCTGAGGGAAAAAGCTGCATGGATTTAAACGTTGATTTCCAAGAGAGGTACAGGGCTCTGGCCAGACGAGTGCTCAAACAGCTTTTAATGTATTACCACTCACTCCTTCCTTCAGCTGTTACTGGCTACTCCCATCCCCCTGGGCCTCCACCGCGGAGCCCCTACACACTGCTAACCCATGGCAGTGCAACCTGTGGTGGGGTTGTTAAGCCCATCTCGGCACAGCGCCAACCCACCACTGCCTTCACCTTGGCTGGGGTCCCGAGAAGAGACTGCAATACCTATTAATCATTAACCCTGTGGATTAAATCCATCTAGCTATTTCACTCAGCTACAAGCGGGGGCGAAGGCTGTCCCGCAAACAGCTCTGTCCTGTGACTGCCTGGCTCTGCACACAGAGTCAAGGGAAGAACTGGGTCTTCATCTACAATTGAATTTGCTGCAGGTCCACAGTTACAGGAGGAGCTGAAAACTTCCACCGAGCCCTGAAGGAGCCTGTTAAATCTTCCACTGAACATTTGCAGAAGCAAGGAAGGAAGGATGGACCCTATTCCCATGCTGCTTCATGCCCTGGGAAAAGGATATGGTGGGATCTCAAGCACAAGCCCAGAGCCATTCAGAAAATGAAAAACAAAGATCCCCCGAACATTTCTTTGTTTCTATTCATAACCACAATTTCATTTACATTGATGTTTCCTGACCAATTCTGTCCTCAAAATAATTGATGGGGAAAAGATCAAGAGATGTAATTAAACGAGAAACAAACAGAAAACAAAGGGAAGAGGGTAAATGGGCATGTGACTTTGGGTCAGGGAAGGAAGAGAAGCAGGTGGTGGAACTGATGAGGGAGATTTAATGAACTGTGATTGACTTCGAATAACAAAGGAGGAGGAACCTAATCCTGCCGTTGAATCTGTACACATATGGACTTACCATAACAAATGGTCATCAATCCATCAGCCTTAAATTAAAGATAAGGTGGGCGGGAAGGAAGGGACATGGTTTATTCCACCCACCCCCCCATCAAACTAAATCTGTATGCGCGTGTCCATTTCTCTGTTGTCAGAATTAGTGTCTGCCATCTCCTCCTACTCAACGGAAGCCATCACCTTCCCAGGCCTCACCGTGCCACCGCAGGCAGGTCTCTTTGGATGCTGCCGCAGAAATTTAGGATCCTGATACACTGATTCTGCAGCATATTTCACTCAACAGCAATGGAGGCTCAGCAGCCTCAGAAATACACTCACAGGACTCTGCGTGTAAATGCTCGCCGAGCTTTAATCAAATGCACATCACAGATAGTCCTGCGTGACAGAAAGCAGAGCTGCGGAGCCGCAGACCTGCCAAGAATAGCCTCATCTGCCATACAAGTGTTTTTCCTTTTCTGTATCATTTTGGCCCTTGCTCTCCCATTCTAGGACAAGCTGCAGAAATATTCTGGGCTTTATATGGTATCTCCTTATTTCAAGCTGAGGGCAAGTTCACTAGATTTTTCTAAATATATACTCAGGTTTTATGAATTCTCATTAAGTTTTCTAGGATAGAGTTTCTATTTTAAGGCCTGGATCCTACAAAGAGAGCTGCATGGCTGGACACCCCTTCCCATACATTTGGCCAAGGCTGGCTGTGCACGTGGGTTTCTTTGCAGGATTCACCCTAGTGTTTAGGCTTGGCAGGCAGTTTCTTCCAAAGAAAGTGCTTCTGTCCAGAGGGAAGATTTTCTTTAGATGCTGATGTCTTCAGGGCTGCTAACAAACATTTATTTCTCCTTGACCAGCAGGCAGAAAATGCATGAGCAATTCATGCAGATCGCTATTGACATACATTTAGAAGAGTGAAAGCTTGTGACTTCTGGGGTAGTATCAGAAGCTAAGAAATATAATTTTCTGTTTCTGCCATAACCTTCCTATGTGATTTCCCAGCATGATCCATATTTCAGTGTATTCCAGTTATACCAGAAGAATACCATCAGCTGGACTGGGAGGTGGCAGGGGGTGTGCAGACACTCAGGGTAGGAGCTCTATGGGACTGCAGTTTGGCAGAGGGGCCGGGCACCCAGGAGAAGTGCTACTGGGTCTGGCTACTATTTGAACAAAGCATGTGTCAATTAAAATAATTCAAACAGTTCTCCTGTAACCTGAGGAAAGCACAGGGCAGGCACAGATGGACAAGGATGCAATATCGGGCCCTGCCACATCAAATCAGGAAAGGAGGAAGAGCAGGGAAAACAGAAATTTGAGAAATACCCAACAAAGCTAAATTCTTCTCCCTATTCATACCTCTGCAAGAGAAGTAGGAGGGACACGACCCAAGCACCAGCTTAGACAATATGTTTCCCATTTTTCTGCTTGCTCAGGTCCTCTTAATCTGTGCATTGATATCTATCGAGGTCCTCCAGCTTCACAGCAGTGGAGCAGCCCCCACCAGAAGCACCACCAGGGTTGCCAGAGCAGGGGAGCATCCCTCACTCCAGGCATGGTGCATGCCAGCAAGCACTCTGCCCTGTCAGTGGAGACCTCCCAGCCTGAGCGTGTCCCCTGTGCTGAGCTACTCTTAAGTGGCCATCAGGAGAGGGACTCAGGGTGTGGGATGGGAGTCATGGGAATTTGGGATGCTGTAGGCACACACCAAAGAAGTATAGTCAAATGCTTGGCAAGTGCTAAAATTCAACACTGTGGTTGGTATCTAGTCTCTGACTTTGCTTCTCCCCTCTTCCACATCCTAAATGACATTGCACCTGGAGCATGAATTTGCACCGTGTGGGTGTTTTCGGTGCTTTTTGGGTCCATCTGCCCTCCCACCAGGCTTGCTGGAGCTGGCCCCAGCTCTGCAGCCACCGCCTGCTGCGCCCAGATCTCATTACCCCTCCACCAAAGAGGGCAATCCCCCTGGTCCACTGAAACGTGACCACAGAACTCCCCGAGAGGTATCATTTATCACCACCAGCTCTTGAGAAGACAGACATCTTCCAGCGAGAGAGCAGCATAGGATCACTCGGCTGCTCCACAGAAGCAAACACCAGCATTTCTGGAGAGGCAGGCAGTCACATCTCCCCGCACACACACAAGCAAGAGCCAGTCACTACCTCACCGCCCTCCACTTCCTTCTGTTGGCAACTTCAATTTTACTCGGACTTTTTGCTAAAGGGCTTCTTCTCTTACTTATTGTTCAACAGGGGCCTGAAGCAAAGCACGTCAACAGCAAAGGAGGAGGGAGAAAGTCGAAGTGGAGCTCGGCAGTGCATGATCCCCCTCTCGGTCTGGCAGTTTTGGGACCTCTCCTGTCTTCTTTTCACCTATAAAATCCTGGCTGCTCACCACAGCATAATATAGCAATGGGGGAAAGAGCAGAAGAAGGCTTAACTTTTATTTATTTTAGTGCTATCATCAGGATTATGTTGGGGGGAAAAAGCTTTAATACATAATCTTTTCCCCGTGCTATACAACACTGGCTGCTTTTAATTTAGAATTAAATTGAAACACTCACTCAGAGCAGCTTTGAACAGCAGCCAAAGCCTTCTCTTGCATTGTGTGAGCATCTGGGTAGCCTTTCCACTCTTTTTTTTTTTGGTCCATGATGCCTTTTTTCAGGCCTTTCCTGAGGGTCGGTCGCTGAAGGTACTCATGTCACCCTTCCACAAGTGCTCAGGGTCCCCTTGGCTTGGAGCTGCCACACCGACCACAGGTGAAGGGGGAAGCCCTCCCACCAAAGCGCCTTCGTACAGCCCCCAGCAGACCAAACCTCAACAAATAAAGCTCCACAAATTAAAGAGAGAAGGACATAGCAAAAAGCACATCAAAATGAACGTTTTTTAAAAATGCTAAATAGCAGTGATTTATTTTTTGTCAATGGCACACGTTATTTTGTACGCTTTGTTGCACATGATGAGGCAAGTTCACAGAACACCACAGTTTGGAGGTATAAACAGGACAGACAAGACTGGGTGGGGTAAAGCCAAAGCTGGCTCCAGACGGTTCTCACCAAGCCCATGAGAAAGGTGCCTCAGTCTCCCTGTTCATTTTAATCTATATAAATGCTAGGTTTTGTCAGGCTAAAGAATCCACTGCAGACTCAAGTCTTTTCCTTAATTATTGGTATTCACTCAAAGAAAAAGTAAGTTTTAAAGAGGGGGTTCAAAAAAAGAGATTGCCACCCTTTCAGTGCTGCTGTGAAGGGAGCTCTGCTTATCACAACAGGTGCAAAGGCCACTCACAAAACCAGAAGCAGTTCAACACTGAAAGGCTAAGAAATTACTTATTCTCTTTGTCAGCTGCTCACACAAGCAGGGTAAAGGCTACTTGGAAGGAAAGAGAGAGGGTAAAAAGAAGGGTTAAAGTTTGTTGGAGGTAAAAAAAAGGAAGAAAAAAACCCCAAAGCTCGCAGAAGCCCACAGGTTCACAGGAGACTCAGGGAGATATGTGGACCTTAAAAAAAAAAATAATAAAAAAGGGAGAGAAAGAAGAGACAAAACTACATCCCCACATAGAGCAGGAATGAGCAGCATCAGCAGGCTGGGGACTGGGGGAAATTTTAACAGTCTACCACTCCATCTGAATGGGGAGGGGAACAATGGTGGCTGAAAGCACAGCATTCCTGCCCCTTCGCCCTGCAGAAAGGAGCTCTGCAGGTCTTTCTGACGGCTCCCTCTAATTACGCCTTCTTGTGTATGGCAATTCACGGCCAGCTCAGAGAATGCTCCCTGTTGGAGGGGTGATTTGTATACCACACCTACAGAGTCAACATATTGGGGAAGAAAATTATTTACAAAAAAAAACCCCAACCTTCTCTGATGAGGAGCCGCAATTGCAGAGTTCTGTTTTCCCTTGGATTCTTCGCTGGTTTTTTTCCTCCACCCTTCCCCTTTCAAGACAAGGCATCAGAAGTAACTGAAACTAGAATTTCATTTTGTAACACCCCTCTGTTAATCCCTAGATCTCTCTCAAGGGCTGCATAAATTTCACCCTCTCTTCACAGAGCTTGAGGTTGGTTTACATCTGGTGCGTCTTATTTTCTAAGGATGATGGTTCAGTTTATTTTAACCAGGCCTGCAGTGATGTGCAAACTAGCCATGCCTCTTAGATGCTGATTGTTCCCAGAACCAGATGGTCAGACCTTCCTCTTTTAAGACAGCTGACTCATAGCCATGAAAGAAAACACCAAAAATGAAAACAATCATCAACAACAACATCAAAAAACACCCTGTGGTGGGAAAAAAAAAAATCAACGTTGGGATTATGAGAGAGAAAAAAACTCAGAGAAAAGAGAGTGTTTGGTTTCCAGACCCTGGAAGTGCAGCATGCAAAGGACAGAATTGGCTCATCGGGCAGTTACCACGAGTGGCAAGCGAACAGGAGGAATTCTCTAGCTTAAATATGACAGATGTTCATACCTCTGATACCCTGAAGCAGTAAAAACCACCTGTGGTTATTCTGACTGCCCTGCTAAATGAATGGCGAGTTAGAGCACTAATAAAACACAGCAATGCGAGTCACCGCTGCCTGCACCTGCAGATTCCTCAGTACCCACTACTGTATTCACAATTTACAGCCAAACCCAAAGGGCTTCACCTTTATTTTAGCACCCTGAATAGTCTCTTGACATCCTCATGGTTCCCCTCCTTACCAGGCCTTTTCTATACACGGCTGGTCCTAGTTTAATTGGGCTGCTTTGCTGTAAGTCAGTGAAAGCTGCTGAGAGGGCACAGTTAGGCACTGAGTAAGGAGAATCACTGCACCTTTTACAAAGCCAAACTTGTCTATGGTGGTTTAAAGCAGCACAGGGTTTCTGTTCTTAAAGCTACTCCAGCCTAATCAAGCCTGAGAAATCCTATACTGAAGGTTAAATCAGTCCAACACCAGACTGATGGCAAACCTGTGTGCGTACAGCCAACTCGTTGGTCCTGGATTAGCAGAACCGATTCCTCCGCACCTTGACAAAAATCAATGTACATTTTCACATCATTGTAACTAAAATGAAAAAGTCGTGTTATGGACAGATACAAACAAGGTACCACAAAGCAGTTTGTGAGTTTTCTACACAAAGGTGTAAATTAGAGCACATTGGCTGCTGGCGTGCATGCTTTCACCCTGGTAGACATAAGGTAGTTCTGCCTTCTTCCACCTCTCCAGGAGAAAACAGACACACAACCTGCTTAAGGACTTTAAAAAAACCAACCACTTTCTCTTTAACCATCAGAAAATATAGAGCCACACAAAAAGAAGAGATGTCTGGATGTCTTTCATCAACTACTTTTCCATAACATTTCCTAATATCCGGTAAGAAGTATGCAATCTCAGCATGAAAAGACTTTGTGAACATCGCAAGAAAGACTAAAAGCCCATTTCAAACGTTACAAGGGGAGGGGGGGCTTCAGATACTTTCAGAGTTTCTAATTTCAGTTTTCTATGGCTCTTAAAAATGGCAATGTCCCAGTTAAAGGAGACATGTTCTGTGTCTGGATCACTGCAAACATAAGCTAAATGTAAGACTAGATTTAACAGACAAGGTCACCTACAAGGCTGTTCACACCTGTTGAGCTGAAATCAGATTTTGAACTAAGTTAAACTGCAAAGATTAGACACACAGTCAAGGCCTCAATGCAAGTATCCTACAGTACTAGGTTGTAGGAGCCTTTCTATTCAGATTAAAGAGTTTTGAATAAGGCTGTTAAGACACACTTTTGCTCACAGTTAGGACAAACCAGGTAGAAAACCGGAATTCAGCACCACCTTCTGCACATAAGCATTCACAGATGATAATAGCAGAAATAATTGCATGCCTTCATGAAGTATCTCAAAGTATATTGTCATTTAAATCCCCTAATACACATCAAGTAAATAACAGCACCACAAAAAATTAAGTAAATAACGCTGTTGAGGATATTGCTGTCATACTAACAACTGAAGACACCGTGTAATGCCTGCTCTGGACTGGGGACATGCTCTATGTTCACAAAGTCCCCTGGACAATGGGACTCTAAGCTTCTTGCAACCTCTAGACACTGGCACAACGTAGATGTTTAATAACAGGGACCACATACCCGGTGCACACAGTCCTCACTCGTCAATGTCCCATATGATGTAAAATACTTTCTGTGCTAATTGGCAAGGACAGCTGTTAATCCACCATAGAATAGCTGCCTTACAAACCTCGGCAAAGTCCACTTCGCTTTGAGTCAGGCATACTTCAGAAAGTATTTGTCCTATTTGCACTGGGATTGAGAGTCAGAGAGAGAGAAGGGATGAGAGGGAAATACTGGAAGTCTAGTAGGGCTGTAGTAAAACTTCTAAAATCCCATAAGAACATGAAAGGAGCCACAGGCCCTGCACTAAGAACAACTGGTAATTAGAACCTCGATACACTAAGTCATTTGAGTTTATTTAAATACATACTTAAAGATAAACACAAAGCAAGATTAACAAGTCTTTAACAACACTTGTGTTATGAAATGTCATTATAATCAAGCTGTAAATCAGTAGTACAGTAGCACATGCTACAGATCACAAGGGCTGTATGTTGAGGAACAAAAGAAAGGGCAACCTCCTCATGTTTTATGACTGAGACACGTTTCACACCTTTCACACACTGAGACACCTACACCTTTCACACAGTGACATTTTTGGTACCTCCAGTTACCCATGAGGCCATCTGTCTACGTGGTAAGCAGTATATGGAAAGGGATAGTGATATTTTTCTTCAATTTACACAACCTTCAAAGCAGGCTAAAGGCAGGCCCCATCACTGCTGAATGGCTGCCTATACCAGTGAGCTGTCCTGTTTTCTTTCACAGCTCCCCTGACCTCCTCCCCTTGCAGCACCCCACTGATGCTCCCCCAGCTTAGAGCTGCAATGTGCCAGCTGTGCCTCTGCCACTGCACCAGGGAGGGGAATGCCATCCTGAGGCAATGGATGGGGGTGAGGGCAGAAATATGGGAGCAGAGATTTAGCCTAAACTGAAGCTGTCAGAGCTATGCTCTGGAGAGTGAGATAATACATGCATCCCCCTGCCTGGACGAGGCTGAATTTGCACATCTGGGGCCCACATTTATGGCTGCTTTGGAGCACCTTTGCCATTAACACTAAAAACACATCCTGGAGGACATCAAGACTTGAGATGAAGGAGCTGCGAGGGGAAATAAGACACCTTGCCTGCCCCTCACCTTGTTCCTCCCTCCTCCCACACGGCTCCGAAACACTTTGCAACTTGAATGCTGTCAATCTCCTTATGAGACAAATATATTTATAGAAACTCCACCTCTGTGGCTGAACACTTTTATGGTACCAGATGTCGAAGGACATTAAGTTGATAAAATAAAGCTTAGTCCAAGGAAAAGGGTCAAAATTATCTTCTGCCAGCAGTGAGAATTACAGCTTCTCCCACTTCCATGGAGCAGTGCCAGTTTACTCCAGTGAGAAATGGGGCTGCCAAGCGGGTACAGACATAAATAAATGTTCTGTTTGGACAAGAAGACATTTGTCCTTCACAGGAGAGATTTTGCTAGAAAGGGTTAATGTCTTCTTTGAAATACAGCGCAGCAGCTGCAGATGACATCAGATTTTCAGCCATACTGTTTTATATCAATGCACATGAAGCATGCAGGGAAGACCAAACACTGCTTGAGACTGTAATGAGATGGTCAGAGGTATCACAATAAATGATATCATTTAGAGATTTCTCAATCATACGGTTGTGTTTAAAAACAGGGATATCTTCAGTTTGTTAGGAGAGCAATGTGAAGATTTATCCCAACAGAGCAAAAGCACCAAGGGTTCAAGCACCTCTTTTGGTAATCAGCCCACAAGAAACATGTGAATCTCGGGTATGCACATTAAACTCACCCCCTTTCAGCTAAAGCCAGCAGCCCAGAAAGATGCCAGGGTCTGTACAAGAAGGATCCATATTGCTATATTTTGGCACCATGCAGCACAGCCAAGGAGAAGTAGGTTAATTAAAATTCGTATGTCATTTCCATTTCCCCTGCATGTCTACAAGACTGTTTATTCTCACCATCTGAAAGAGATTCTCACCATCTGAAAGAGATATTAATTGCTGCTCTTGGTTGGTGAGAATAAACACTACAAGAGATCAAGTTCCCTAGTGAAGCTGTCTCAGTTTTGCTTTTAAAACCCAGTGGAACAGCTTGAAAGGGCTGCTTTTATCTGCACAGCAAATGGCTTAAGATGCAAGCCTAGGGTGAAGTCCATTATCGCTTGTCCACCAAAATTTTTCTGATGAAAGCAGTGTTTGTTGCCTATTTCCTTCAGCCACAGTTCAACACAGTAAGATTTCAGCCATAGATGAGGTTTAGGTGATTTGCTCCAAATAATCCCCTTTGTTCATCACTTGCGCCAGCACTGCAGCTGCTCAAGTGATCAGGAGTGGGTAGGATCCCAAAATGGGACCTTTCACTGGACAGACACAGCATGGAAATAACACATATGTTTGATCATCGGTATTTCAACATTAATGCAGTATCGACGGTGAGAAGAGGTCTAACAAAGGCTGTGCTGCTCATGGTACATCTTGGAGATTGCTTATCTCCTACAAGCATAACACCTTGCAGTAATACAGAGCGCACAGTTTGGTGGTGATTTCTTCCCCCCGTACCAGAGATGGCAGTGATGTGTGTGGATAGCACAGTTGGTGCCAGCCCAGAGCTGCACGCTACCCATGGCTTGTTTGACTTCTGCATCACTTCCGCTGTGGTTGTAGGTGTGTTTTTAATTCCTGGGTGCTTCGACTTGTAGAGCCTGACAGTGACTGTGATGTGAATGCTTCCCCTTTGCCAGCATCAGTGCTTTCCAGGCCTTCAGAGCAACTACAGCTACAAAACAGGAACATGTGTCTCAGCTGGATTGGCAACGTAGGCTCCTTCACCTCCAGAAACACAAAGCCAACAAACTGGACAGAATCCAAAGCGAGGCGCAATCTGCCTACTGTCGGACCCCAGTCTACCTTACAGCGATGCTGCCCCATGTGCCTGGGTGGAGACGGGTGTGAAATAATACACCCACAGATTCTACTGATTCCTCACAGAGCGCTGGTCCACAGCTCTATGACCCACCCCAGCAAAAAATTAATGTCCGTGGTAAAGTGAGACACTGTAGAGTGAAATACAATTCTGGGAGGCTTTGACCAACTCAAGGAAGTAATACCTGAGTGCTACTGAACCATCCAACAGACGAGAGAGGCTATATACAATGGGTCAAAAAAGTTAGGCATCCACTGCATATCCCGCTGCCATTTCCCAGCTGAAAACACCTCACAAGAACCTTTTAGGAGGATACAGTAGTCATAGATCATTGTATTTCACAGAGATTTGAAAATGATCACCCATATTACTAAACACCTACCAGCAAATGATGAAAGAGACTGACCAGCCCTTCAGCAACAGAAGCAAGGTTAGTGAGTCAAAAGAAACGGGGCTATGCTACTCATGCAGGAGGGTAAGGAAGCTGCAGCCAGCATGCATTCTCAGCAGGTCTTTCAGCTCCTGGAAGAGCCATGTAATACTAAGGGGTTTGCCAGAGCTGTACATCAGGCTTACAGCAGTCTTATTTATCGGGTGAGGTCCCGGACGACTGGAAACTTGCCAGTGTGACGCCCATCTACAAGAAGGGCAGGAAGGAGGATCCGGGGAACTCCAGGCCTGTCAGTCTGATCTCGGTGCCAGGGAAGGTTATGGAATGGTTCATGTTGGGGGAGATCACGTGGCAAGTGCAGGACAACAGGAGGATCAGGTCCACCCAGCATGGGTTCACAAAGGGCAAGTCCTGTTTAACCAACCTGATCTCCTTCTGTGATCAGGTGACCCACCTAGTGGGTGAGGGAAAAGCAGTGGATGTTGTCTACCTGGACTTCAGTAAGGCATCTGACACTGTGTCCCACAGCATTCTGCTGCAGAAGCTGGCGGCTCATGGTCTAGACAGGTGGACTCTTCGCTGGGTTAAAAACTGGCAGGATGGCCAAGCCCAGAGAGTTGTGGGGAATGGAGTTAAATCCAGATGGAGACCGGTCACAAGCAGTGTCCCTCAGGGCTCGGTCTTGGGGCCAGTCTTGTTTAATGTCTTTATCGATGACCTGGATGAGGGGATCAAATGCACCCTCAGTAAATTTGCAGATGACACAAAATTGAGTGGGAGTGTTGATCAGCCTGAGGGTAGGGAGGCCCTGCAGCAGGATTTGGACAGGTTGGAGCAATGGGCTGAGGCCAACTGTATGAGGTTTAACAAGGGTAAGTTCTGGGTCATGCACTTCGGCCACAACAACCCCCAGCAGTGCTACAGGCTTGGGGAGGAGTGGCTGGAAAGCTGCCTGGTAGAAAAGGACCTGGGGGTGCTGGTCAACAGCCGACTGAACACGAGCCAGAAGTGTGCCCAGGTGGCCAAGAAGGCCAACAGCATCCTGGCCTGTATCAGAAACGGTGTGACCAGCAGGAGTAGGGAGGTGATCGTGCCCCTGTACTCGGCACTCATGAGACCGCACCTTGAGTACTGTGTCCAGTTCTGGGCACCACAGGATAAGAAGGACATTGAGGTGCTGGAGCGAGTCCAGAGAAGGGCAACGAGGCTGGTGAGAGGTCTGGAAAACAGGCCTTATGAAGACCAGCTGAAGGAACTGGGGTTGTTTAGTCTGGAGAAGAGGAGACTGAGAGGAGATCTCACTGCTCTCTACAACTACCTAAAAGGAGGTTGTAGTGAGGCTGATGTTGGTCTCTTCTCCCAAATTACTACTGATAGGACAAGAGGAAACGGCCTCAAGTTGTGTCAGGGGAAGTTTAGGTTGGATATTAGGAAGAAGTTCTTTACTGAGAGGGTGGTTAGGCACTGGAACAGGATGCCCAGGGAGGTGGTGGAGTCGCCGTCCCTGGGGGTGTTCAAAAAACGGGTTGATGAGGCACTTGAGGCCATGGTCTAATGGTTAGGAATATGATGGGATAAAGGTTGGACTTGATGACCCTGGAGGTCCTTTCCAACCATAATTATTCTATGATTCTATGATTCTGTGATTTTCAAAAATGAAACAGGCTATGGAAATCTTGGAAGAAGTGCATTAAAAACAAACAAACCTATTTTGAGAAGTTGGCTGACACAGGAATATAAAAATTCAAAAGTTGTTAGCCACTTGAGATACAGGTGGTGTGGATGGAATGGATTGCAACTAAGCATGAAGAAAAGGAATTACCGTGGTGCGCTTCCAGCCAAAAATTCTAGAAATGGGACAGAGGTTATAACTAATAAATTTCTAAGAAGAGACAGTCTGAGAACACTTCTCAGTTAACAGTATTTCTTTTGTCTCTCAACTAGTTATTTACCTGAACACTTTAGTTCTCAAGAGATCTGGAGTGATGCAATAAACCTACCTCTCTTGTAGCATCTGTTTACAAAAGCTGTACCTGCTGCAGAGCCATCACAACAAAACAAATTTGGCTTCAACACTAATTTGCTCACCGTAAGTGTCACTTGAGGCAAAAAGTAGATCTGGAGTAATAGACAGCAATCTCCATAAACATATCCAATCTCCATAAACATACCCAATCTCCATAAACATATCCAAGCTTCTGTAACGAGGGCTGCAAAAACTGATAAGGTGGCACACAGAAGTTAAAGTAGTATCACCTTTTAGGTATTTCTGGGTAAGTCAAGGTATATGCAGGACCTTCCCTCTTCCCATTCTTTGGGGTACCTACATTACACTAATTTTGTGTACAGCCCAAATGCTAGACCAGTGCTTTACAGTTCACACCTATTTTCTTACATAAAGTGCCTTTCTACTACTGCAAAAATATTAGGCTGTCGTAAGTTCGCTGATGACACAAAACCGGGAGGAATGGCTGACACACCAGAAGGCTGTGCTGCCATTCAGAGAGACCTAGACAGGCTGGAGAGCTGGGCGGGGAGAAATTTAAGGAAATATAAGAAGGGCAAGTGCAGAGTCTTGCATCTGGGTAAGAACAACCCCATGTATCAGTATAAATTGGGGACTGACCTGTTGGAGAGCAGCGTAGGGGAAAGGGACCTGGGGGTCCTGGTGGACAGCAGGATGACCATGAGCCAGCAATGTGCCCTTGTGGCCAAGAAGGCCAATGGCATCCTGGGGTGTATTAGAAGGGGTGTGGTTAGTAGGTCGAGAGAGGTTCTCCTCCCCCTCTACTCTGCCCTGGTGAGGCCGTATCTGGAATATTGTGTCCAGTTCTGGGCCCCCCAGTTCAAGAAGGACAGGGAACTGCTTGAGAGAGTCCAGTGCAGAGCCACAGAGATGATGGAGTGGAACATCTCCCTTATGAGGAAAGGCTGAGGGAGCTGGGTCTCTTTAGCTTGGAGAAGAGGAGACTGAGGGGTGACCTCATTAGTGGTTATAAATATGTAAAGGGTGAGTGTCATGAGGATGGAGCCAGGCTCTTCTCAGTGACATCCAATGACAGGACAAGGGGCAATGGATGCAAGGTGGAACATAAGAGGTTCCACATAAATATATGGAAGAATTTCTTCACAGTGAGGGTGAGAGAGCACTGGCACAGGCTGCCCAGAGAGGTTGTGGAGTCTCCTTCTCTGGAGACATTCAAAACCCGCCTGGATGTGTTTCTGTGTGACCTGATCTAGGTGTTCCTGCTCTGGCAGGGGGATTGGACTAGATGATCTTTTGAGGCCCCTTCCAATCTCTAACATTCTCTGATTCTGTGATTCTGTAATTTGCTGCAGACTCTTGGAACTATTTCTAATACAAGCACATAAGGCAGCTCTATCAAACACAAATAATGACAACTTAAAAAAAAAAAAAAATCCTTAGGCTTTTGAGTAAAGGAGAGCAAATCAATGACTCACTAATCAATGCATGGATCCCTTTGTGAAGTGCTAGGGCCTCTCTGGAAACACATCATGTATACTTGATTTTTCCCCAGAAAGTTTTGGCTATGAAATGATGCATTGAGAATATGTAATATATTTATCCCTACATCTTCACAACAGTGCAACTGCTATTATTGGCAGTGCAGGAATCAGATCCTAAATCCTATCCATCACTTTGAAAATGTCACTCTAATACCAGCCTGACAACCCCAATGCACAGTCTCCCCTGGAGATAATCTAGCCCTTGTACAAACAGATGTTTTAAACATCCACTTCTGAAACTTTCTCTTCACCTCAAGGGAAAACTTGTGCTTATTTATTATTATCTATAGAGCATCACATGTATTCATACTTTTTTTTTTTTAGCAGAATGTTTAATGTGCCCCAGAAACAATCACACTCAGACTTATCCCAGTCCACAAAGAAAGGAGGCAAAAAAAGAACTGGCATTTCCAGAGTCCCTTCCCATAAAGCTCCTGATTGATGAGCACAGTTACTTACAGGACTGCAAGACACACTGCAACATAACACATTTTCCCCCTTGACCACTGGAATATCTGGGGTTGTCCCCAGGTGTCTGTAGACACCAGTCCTACACCCATCAGAGCAATATTGCATGCATGGCAAAACTCCAACAAAGAGCACCAGGAGCAAGGTTAAATCAGCCAGGGAGGTGCAACACCAAATAAAAGGTGAGATTCAGGGGGAGGAGAAAGATTACAGCAGTGCAGGATCCTGGGGTGCTCCTGTTACACATACATCCTGAGAGCTCTTCTGTGCTTTTGGTTTTAATTAGCATTTGTTAACATATGGAGATATTTACCCAGAAAGAAGGTTGGTGGAGAGGTTACCAGAAACAGCCTCTTTCCCTTTCCCCCATCCCCTTCCCACTGGGGCACAGAGGCCAGCTCTCCAGCTGGTATAAATCCACTGATTTACACCAGCTGAGCATCTGGCTTCAAGACATTTCCAATCCTATATAAAAAGAACAGCAACATGGTGTGCTACTTATACATCTCTGTCCCGAGCCAGGGCTGTGGTCCTCACCTGAGCCCTGCTTGGCCATGTTGCCCTATGCCATGCCATCTCCCATGGCATCAGATGGACACAGCCAGACCCACTCCTGGCTGCTGTCACCTGGAGAAAATAGGTGTAAGATCCTACCTCCCATCTCCCTCTTACAAAATGGAGGTTGGAAAGAGGAGGGGAAATCCCTACCTGCTCCTTCCCCCAGCTGTGTGGGGAGGATTATTTCACAAGTGTTTATAAAGGGGTCAAGTGCAGGAGTGATTGGTGTGCTCAAGTGTGCTAGTCAGGTTTTTAAACTGACTTGAATTCCTTTTCCTGCCTCTCCTTCATAAGGAAAATCCCAAATTTCTATATACATATTTAATTTATATTCAGCTGCATCAGTTTCAAAGATAGTTTCAGAGAGAGTAAAAATAAAATAAAATTTGATAGAATAGAAATATTTTTGCGTTGTGCAACACTATTTTTTGCTGATCTTTCTGCATTCTTGTGACAAACATGACTAATCTGTGATAACATAAGATCACCCCATGTGGCAGCACTCGCTGCCTCTGGAGGGAGGAGCAGAAGAGGAGGAATTGTCTCAGGTGAGAACAACAGAAGAACAATGTGCTTGGCCATGGTGGAAAGAGCCTGGCCAGTGCCACAGCCAGCCGCAGGGGCAGAGAATCGACCCTGCCATGGCGGGTGGCAGACCTTGCCATGGGTGAAGCTGGGAAAGGATGAGAACCTGAACCAACAGCCACCCCATCTTCTCCAAGACCACCAGAGCAACTTTGTGAAGGTCTGCCCGTGGCCAGAAAGCCAAGGTATCACCTTCCCTCTGGACCTCACAACACTGGGGCAGCTACGTGCCGCTGAAGGTGGGGTCACAGCACCAACCACATCGCTGTGTCTGTCCCGTTTCCTCTACAAGGTCACAAGATGGTTGGCTTTAAAGCAGACAAGTGTGCAGCCTTGGCCATGTGCTTCCTGAGGTCCCTGGGAGTTTTGCCACTGGCTTTTACCATCCGGGCAGTCAGGGTCACTGTGTGGTGCTTAAGCAGCCTCTCTGGAATCAGAGCCCTAGACTGCAATTAGTGCTGATTTATTCTGGGTGACTACAGTTCAACACAGACCAGTACTGGTCTGGCTGCCACAATTCATCCTTGAGATTTGCCAGTGAAGGCAGCAATTCTTTTGATCTTCCTAATAGAGAAAATTGGAGACCATACAATTAGCCCTTTTTTTTTTCCCCACTGCCATTTGGATACGACTGCAAGCAGTCTGAGGGGGAGCTCTGCTTGGAGCAGACTGCTCCTCCAGTTCTGCTGGCCACGTAATGTTGAAGGATTTAAACACTCCTGACTCCACTCCCAAATGTGTCAAATGTGTAGAGGGAAAGAGCTTGAAATAAGAGAGAGGGCATTGCCTGGGGCAGATCGGATGGAGTGATAGAGGGACTCCCAGTATCATTTGACTATAAAGCTGCTTGCTTTACATAGCTCATGCAGCTTGGTCTAGCAGGGATCAAGGGGTGACCCAAATCACTAGCTATGACCACGTTCACAGCAGGGTGAGAAAAGAGCCCAAATCTTTTGCCTGGGAGCTGCTTGTTCACTGCTCCTCCAGTGCGGCTCAGAGGAGGGCTCTGCTACACCAGCTGTGGACAAATACAGCAACAAGTGGTCAGCAGGACATAAAGAACAAAAAGAAGAACATTTCTTTGGGTACAGGATATGAGAGTTATCCAGGACAAGTATCCTCCTGTACAAAGGATCCACCGAGACAGTGGTCATTTATTCACGCTCTCCCCATTGCCCTTGTCCTTGGAGGTGTTCTCCGTGTGCCATTCAGCATTCGTTCAATCTGCAGACAAGATGTGACCACATGTGATAGCTGCTCTAATTGCAGTTCTCCCAGGCTCATCACAACCCCTTTCTGAAGGGGGACAGATGGAAACAGAAGTCACCAACCCAAGCAGTGGGTTAAGCAGCAAAGCTTGAACAGAAGCTAAGCCACAGGGGTGGGGTGGGGGCTCCTTCAGCAAACTCCTGGCAAATCAGTCCTGTCCTCCCCCCCCCAATATGGTCATGATTATTTAAAAGCAAGGGTATACTAACCATTACATCTGTACAAACACGCCACAGGAAACCAAACTGTAAAGACATCAGCAATCAAGACCAGACTCTTGGTTTGTTTGTTAGGATATCAACAAACACTAAATACGGCCCCGATCATGACTGTACTTGGCACAGCAGCAAATGCTCCTTGGGCAAGGTGGGCAGACAGCAAACCTGATCTCTCTGGGATCCCTTACTGTTTCAAGAACAACTTGTGAACTGTTGTGGAGCAGGGCATAACTAAATTAGCCTGGGGAAGGGAAGGGTCACACAAACGTGTCCCAGTCAGCATCATTCACTCTGGCATTTTGCTCAGTGTCCATCCTGAAGTTCAAACCAGGAAGCTGCCAGAGAAACCACTGAGCTACAAGCTCTTCTCTCTCCTGCTGAAAACATCAAATAACCAGAATATTACTCGCAATCAGAAGTGTGCTTGCTGCTCACAGAATCATAGAATAGCCTTGGTTGGAAAAGATCTCTAAGATCATCAAGTCCAACCATTAACTCACCACTGCCCAGTCACCCCTACCCCATGTCCCTCAGTTCTTCATCTACATGTTTCTTAAATACATCTAGGGTTTCTTAAATACCTCATGAGTCTTGCAAAGTATGAGGCATACTTTTCCCACCAACAATGATAAAACATTGGTTCACTTGTTTGTCTGTTTGCTTTAATGATTAAATACTTTTCCTATAGGGGATTTCTTCTTTGGAGGTTAAAATAATGAAAGAATTTTTTGAGCAATTTACCTAATGTGGCCCAAACATTCATGCATCATCTCTGTTCTTGAATTTTGGGCAGCAGTTAAACATCATACCTACTATAAGACACCCAGTTATAATGCAAGCATTAGCATTTAGCACACATTTACTCAGAAGAAACAAGCCCATGCAAACTATGAATATCTCAACTTCAAAAAATCCAGGAGAGTCTCTTTTAAAAACCTCCAGGAGGAGACTTTCTTTAATGCTCAAGTGCCTTCAAGTCATTCACAAATTAACAAGCACAGAGTATTAATAAACTGAGTAGCTTAAGATGTGCATGTGGTCTTAGTCTCATGGGGGAGAACTGTGCCTTTCTGCATTAGAAGACTATACCAAGAAACCCCAAAAACATAAGCCTGCAGGGAATTCAGCAGCCCACTTTCCTTCAGTGGTCTTCCACTGTCATAGACACACTAAAAATAAGGGGGAAATTCAGCTCTGTCTTTTGTCATCCATAGAGAAGAAAACTCAACGCTTCTGCATGCTGTACATCATTGCAGTGCATCAAGCGTTAGCACGCACAGACATGCAATACAGTGATAAGATTCATTATAACAGCATGTATTTGTTGCTACAAATGCATTCTTTTGCATCAAGACCTCAAGTTAATCACTTCAGTAAATATTTAAGAACATGTGGAAGCCAATGGGACTTAGGTGCTTTCCCTCACTGGGCCCTCAATCCATAAATATGAACTTTGATTTGATCAGCTTCCAAAATCAAGAAAACAGTAAATGAATGCAGAACTCCGCAGATTTTGACAGATCCCACCACGCTAGGAACAGAGACACTCCTTGAAACCAGTAACAGTTTAAAACAGATTAAAAACCCTACTTTTTTTACACAACAGGTAATGGATTCCTGAAATCTGTCCCTGCCTTGTGTTCTTTCCTGCCCCTCGTGTTAGGTTAATGGTTGGACTTGATGATCTTAGAGATCTCTTCCAACCAAGGCTGTTCTGTGATTCTGTGATGGAATTCAATGCTGCTTACCCCGTAATCTTTCCCAAATGTCAGATATCATCATTCCCCAAAGTAGGGAAACTCGCATAGCAGAGGGGAAATCTACATTACTAGAGAGAAACATGAAAAGTTGAGTCACTTTAACAACTAGAAAAGATACCAAAAATAGATATAATAATATTTCTCTCCTGTGTTGGGGTGGGGGAACCTAAAAATAACAACAACAACAAACCCTAAAACCAGTTTGCTCTAGTTATGATAATCCAGGCATAACATTTATATGAGAACATAAAATACAGCACACAGCTGTAAGTAAAACAATATGTGTGTTCCTGAATAATGGGAAAATAGCTTGCCAATAAGGATATATTTTGAGCAAATGAAAGATGACCTGGAATTGACTCTGGAGTAACAACTTGATTACTTATAAAAATAGGAGGTAGGGGAAAAGAAAAAGAGGAAGCAGTGGTTGGAAAGAGCTTGTGTTGTGTGGTATTTGATGTATTTACTTTGAAAAGTTTCCTTTTGATGAATAATAAAAACAGTGCCGTAACAGCCACCTTCATGCCAAAAAATAAGATTGGCTAGGGATTTTACAACTAATGTGGCTCTACTCACCCAGATTCTCCATGTCAGAAGGCCACATTTAAGCTCAGATGGTGAAACTGGAGCAAAAGAGGTTGAATAAAGAATGACTCTGAAGGCAAAGGGAGGGAAGAGCATGTGGCACAGCTCCTTGAGAGAGTGCTTATCGGCTCTCCTGCCTGCAAATTGTTTCCATGCTGGTGTGCAGAGCAACACACTAGTGTGCCTTGGAAGAGACCCAACACGCTTATCAGCTAATGCATTTCTTTCTTTTAATATCCAAGGTGAGCTCAGTGTTCATAAAAATACAAGACTGCCAGGCTCGTTGGCTGAAGCGATCCACCACCATGGATGAGACATTTACCCCTGGGCCTGTAGATCCTCCACAGACAAGGCAGAGCCACCATGTATGTGGCAGGAGGAAAAGAGGGGACGACACAATCCCATGTCAGGTTATTGCTGGGAAAGCTTGTTCTGTACGCTTGCAAAATATTTGGGAGGAGAGTTGTGACGGAGAGCCCTGGAAAAAGCCACGTATAAAAGGTAGCGCATTCCTCTCTATCTACCCAAGTGATTAATGCCCAAACCACCCCTACTCTCCTTGAGCCCTCCAGCCCTTGTCCCTCAGAGCCATCAGCATGAAGGATGACTCCCTGCATTCCCGTCTTTCTGTTGATGCTGCATACAATGGTATTTTCTGGACCAGCACTGGTATAGAGGGAGAATCAACTCATTTTACACCAGTTTCAAACTTCTCTACAATTAAAAAACTTCTAGTGCATTTCTTTTAACCTGACACTGATTTCACTCCTTTAAAATGAACACCGTTCTCATTCTTGTCCCTTTTCTCCTTTCCCATATATGTAATGGACCTTTTCCTTTTGCTGGTTCTCTCCGCTTCGGGATCTCTCCACTTTGTCCATCTCCCTCTCTCCTTCTGAGCCATTTCCATATTTTTAAATATCAGACTAAAAGTCTTTCTAATCACTGAAGAACCCAGTATTGAGATGAACTGCAATGCATTTCTGCCTAGCTCAAAAGCTGAAGTGCTTCCTTGAAAAATACTCTAGACAATTGCTTTTATAGCAATGAGGGAGCAAAGTTCAGGCCTCGTCCTGATTTCCAGCTAATCTGAGCTTACATGAAAGCTCCCCATGATACACAAAGAAATATTTACTATATGAATTTAAGCAACATTTCCTGCTTTGCAAAAACAAAGTTAGTGTTTGGGCTTGATTTTCTGTCCAGTGGGTTTCTGATATACGGTGCTTGTTATGGCATCCTGACAGGTTTCTTCTTCACTTTCTCAGCTGGACCTGTTCACAGGAAACAGGAGGACCAAGATTGATGAACTTAAAGCAGCATTTTGTTGCTTTACATGACTAACTCAACAAAGGTCAGGCAGTGAGAAGCAAAGAATGGAGGAGCAAGTAGAGAGGCAACAGAGAGAAGTAAACCCGATTAATTTTTCCCTTGGAAATACTCGAAAGAGGATTGCTTTCCTTGGAGGACAGGAGTTTGTAACAGAGATGTTGCCATTATTTCTGAGATGAATAAAACGTGGAGTGCAACTACTTCATTTTTTATACAGCTCTGGTTCCACAGAGTAAAGCCTTGAGAAAGCAATAAGCCAGCAGAACCTCACAGTTATTAATCTCGGGTATTTTATCTCTTTTCTCTGGATACATCTATTAGCCATGCATGTGATGCTTCAAACAAAACCTTTTCCTATGTCCTCTTCTTCTTACATCCTCCTCTTTTGTTCTTTTATTGGTTTAAGCTGTAACCCACCAGGTCAAGAAAATCATTCCCATTTTTATTACAAGTCTCTATAAATAATAAGTCATAGATATCTTAGGAGTAAGAAATAGAAATAATTATTTGTCAAGGTCTGTCTTTCCTAGCAAAGAAAGGGTAGCCATCATTGGTGTGGGGTTTTTTAATAAAGTGGGTATGCTCATGTGCACTGAGCAGATAAAGGCCTCATCAGAAAGAAAACAAATGGGAAGGAGCCTGTTGGCACCTTAGCTTCAGTGAAGCCATATTTCAGAAGGCTTTTCACCAGTCATTACTAGGGTGGGGGGAATGGAGCTCCAAGTCACATTTGTTCTCAAATCACAGATGATCCCTTATCACTCGCCTTGACATTAGGCTTTTTTATTGTTTTATGGAAGGATATGAGATTTCTTTATAATTCATTCCAGAAGTCTACCTGCACTCCCCTTGTAGCAGGGGAGTTGATGAGAAAAATACCTCTTCACGCAGCTACACCGAAACTGCAGTATCTGCAGCCCTGGAAGAGCAATCTGACTCAGATTAAAACATTGATTTTCTTTCCCTGTTCCTGTGTACACCAGCTCCTCTCATGGGGGAGAGCTGGGTACCAACAAGCATTCGGATGATGATTGTCCCGAGGGGAAGGATGCATCAGTCAGTACAGTGGAGTCCACTCTTTTTGCAGGTATCCCCTTCACTTTTTTCCCCCAACAACATTAAAATGGAACCACCCAATTCTATGCACTACTTCAGCCTTCCAGGTCTCAGCCAGCACTCTTCCTTTCCCGAGTCAGCACCTATTTAAACCAGAGACTTTAATGAGGTTTGCCATTTAGGCTGTGAGCCCTTCTCTTTGTCCTGCCCACCGGCCACCTCGAGGGGATGAGGACCAATGGCAACTGCAGAGTTACGTCAAAGTAGATCTTTGTCTTTGTGAGAGTAAGCTTCTTTGCTCTCCGATCTCCTGCTATGAATCACATTTCCTACGCTTCCAAGGACTGCACAGGTAAGCAAGTTTGCGTACAGAAACACTCAGCATGTTGCTTCAGCACTGCTCTGTTGCCTTTTTATTTTTGATTTTTTGTTAAATACACCATTTTACGACACATACATTGTTGCTACATTGTGACAAGCTTTTAACTAGTAAGGAAGAAGCTTTTACAATTGTGTTTCTGAAAAGGCTCCGATTTATTTCTCATAAAGATCCTTGGGATAAAAAGCAGATTAATGTTCAGAAGTAAGTTAAATGAAAAATTGAGGCTGCTCAGAGGGAGATGTTAAAGGCTGACTGGCACAAAAGGGTAATTTCTGGCAAACTTCTCGAATCACTAAAATAAAAGGGTCAAGAGTCATCTGCTTAAGTAATGATCTCCAAGGCAAAAATATCAGCTGGTCAATCCCATAACTACAATGGGCTATTATATGTATGTTCTATAGGCTGAATGCATCAATTATACTCATCATGTGGCTTCTTGAACATGCTTAACTTGCTATTTCCTTTTATTCAATGTGATAGCACATAAATTAATGCAAAGGCATACATGAGATTATTTTATACCTTCTCTCCTCTGATTTAAATTTTGAGGATCAGTGGTTTCACTATGAATAATTTAGAGGGAAAGTCTTTCAAAACTGAGGGGGCTGATAGGGCACGTCTGTGTCTGCGAGAGAAGTTCTTTCCACTAACCACACTTAGGCAGGATGGGAAACAGCTTTGCCAATCAATAGAGCATCATGATTCCTCTCCTAACAGGAAATGAGGACTCGGTGCAATACTGCAGTTTTAATTTTAATGCAATTTAAAAGAAAAAAATCACCCAGCACCAGATGCTCATCAGAAGACCATTAAATGTTATTACTATATGCTGACTCCCTTAGGAACTCTCAGGGTTAAAAATCAACAATAAGAAGCAGCCTACCCCCTTTTATAGTGAATCTCTTCAGCTGCAGTTCAGTTAAGAGGTCTGACAGGTCACAAGACCCATCACAACTTTGATTATTTCTCAATAGCTGAGAGGAGAATAATTGCTATGTTCTTACAGACCTTCTCACTGCAGAGCCCCTCATGCTCTCTTTACCTTCAGCCTGATGAAACGTGGCTCAAACACAGCTTTGTGTCCCCTCTGCATTTTTTACTGTCCTTTCCTAGATACATGTGCTGTTTCATTTGCCACAAAGGACTGAGGACTGGCCCGTTCATACGCACATGGCTTTCTGCAGGAAAGCAGCACCCTGCCACTGCTGGTGGGTGGCCGGATGCACCTCCAAGCAGGGCTCCTGCACCAGCAGCCCTGCTTGATTGCCACCACTTTCCTCCTTCCCCATTTGACCACAGCAGGAGCTCTCCCTTCCAGCACACACCACTTGGCTTTCCCGGCATGGAGTCAGTGCTGGAAAACTGTTCATGGCAATGCTCTAAGATTTAATACAGCAATATCATTCTAGAGTTTTACTCACAGGTAGCTTGATATCCTTCTGGGAGAAGGAATCAATTCAGGCTGCAAAGCTGCCACAAACTGAAATCAAGGGAAAACTCACTGTTGGTTTCTTGGAGGGTTAAGTCAACAGTTTACCAAAAGTGAAGAACTCCAGAAGCAAGGAAGGGTGGTCAAGGACACATAGCAGTCAGAGCCTCTGAAGGCTCAGATGACTTTTCCTGCTCTGCTGCAGCCTCTTGGGATGCAGCACTCAACAGCAGCAGTCTTAAGGTCTACCAATGTTATGTGAAATAGAGACATTGGTACTTCTCCACATCACAGGGATGTGACAATGGATACACTAAAGGTTGTATGGCATTCAAAACATAGTGATCCCAGAAAAGCCTTATATTGACATTAAAATTATTATTTTTTTTTTTTTTTAGCTCCACATACTCCAAGAAGAGCAATATGAAGCTCAACTCTAAACTTGAACACCTCAACTCTAAACTTGAAGAGACCCTTAATTTACAAATACACATCTTCTCAAGCCTCTGTAAGGTTTGGGGGACTTAAGCAGCAATCATGCCTCACCTGTTCACATTTCTTTTCTTCAGGATTCAGATAAACATGAAACATACTGACCCAAGAGTCAGCAGTAACTTTTCTCCCATAATCCCTGGGAAATGGAAGGGTAGTGTACTACAGGAAAAGGGAACACTGAAACCTCTCCAGACCCAACAAAGAAGGAGCCAGGACTCTTGGCATCTCTCCTAGGCATAAAAGCACAGTCAGATGGACAAAGACTCCCTTCTTAGGAACTGGCAACAACACAGTACATCCAACTCACAAATTAGATAGAAAGAAGTGGTTTGCTTGAAGAAGCATCCGACTGTGAGGAGGCCAGTGTTCAAATAGTACCACCTTCATTTTCATAGCAGACATCTTTAAGCAGTCAGCTAAGTAACCCCAATGCTGCAGTGAGAGTGCTGAGAATCTTCTAGGAAATTCAGCCAAACAGCTACAGCACCACATCACTAAGGAGTAACTGAACACTTTGATATGATAATTGATTATCGTGCATTGATTAAAGCTGGCAAGAGAGCATACACTCTCCAGATGACTTTCAAATTACAAAGCCACAAACTTCAAAGCTTATTTGGATTCACACAACAAAATACATTTTGTTATTTACAATGTGAAAAAAAAAAAGCATCCTCGTAAATGAGGCAAGAATTTTAAAAAAGCGAATGGTGAAATGGCACAACTTGAAATAAGGAACTAATCAATGCTATCAAAATGGCTTCAATCTGTCCTGAGGACTCTAATCATTTCCAGATGATAACATGGGACTGATTGGATGTCTCTGGCAGCAATTCTTATCAAGACCTGATTATAACTACAATAGGAAGAAGAAAAATTGGTTGGTAGAGGGTGGCTAAGAAGGCCTGAGGAAACGTGCAATCATTTGCTCAGCTTGGTGTAAATCTACCTGATCTGATGGCTGCAAGTAAAGTCAGCAACTGCTGTTGGTCATTTCCAGCCCTGCTGAGATGCTTTTCATAAATTCAGCCAAACACACACTGGAGAATAGTTTTAGTTTATAGTAAAAGCAAACCAATTTGCAACCACTTGCAATTTCTACAAACTAGCAAATCATCAGCAAAGCATCTTGACTCACTTCCTGGTCTTAAAAGCCTTTTCAAGCTCTCCTTAATTGCACATTATTTTAATTGCCATGATTCTACCTCTAGAGCTGTAAGGGAACCATGTAGTTGTTACTGTTTATTTGTATTATTACTCCAGAGAGGAATCAGGGCCATGTTTTCCTTGCCATCATGAAAAACTTTACAGAGATATGACACTGCTCAAAGAGTTTTATCTAAATCTGCATGACCAGAGGCAACAGGTGGCTACAAGAGGAGCATGACAGCAGAAAAAATTTACAAAGCTCAAAGGAAAACAGGGGGCTCAGTACAAAGTTAGGTCTTCAGTCCTATCACTGCTGCAGCGCTACATTTCTTGGCTGAAACCTGATACTGGAGCATGCCACTCACATCGTTCAAAAATTGGAGACTAACGAGTTTTTCTGAAGTTTTTTAACAGAGTTTCCCTAGGCACACAGGCCTGGCACTGCTCGGTTGTTTCACATTGCATTGGAAGAAGCATTCCCTGCAATATGGCTTTGATGGAACCAGGTGAAATCAGGTGTCTAGAGCAAAGCTCAGATTCATTTATATTGGAAAATCAAAATAAAGCTCAAGATATATAAAGCCATTCAAAGCAAGTACAACCAAGAACTCAAAGTTATGCCAGTGCCAAAATAACACTTTTAATTTTTAATGAAGTTACTTTCAGAATGAGAACAGACAAGACCAGTCACGAACCACGTAACGCTGCTTAGCAAAGCTGCAAAACAACCACGTAAGGAGTGCTGTGGGCACAGGCGACTGGCTCCAACTCACCAAGCTGTCCTAGGGGAATGCAAGCACTACTCTTTCCTTTGGGGAGAAACTACAGATGTTTTGCAATATGTTTACACCAACTGTACGAGCTTCAATTTCTTCAGCACACAGTACGCTGCTTCTAAGCTAGAAGAGAGGTTAAAAGTCTCACCTCTTGTCCCAAAAAAAAACCAAGAGGAAAAAGGTATTTCAGAAAAAGAAGGAACAGCCCACTGATAACAAACATTATCTTGAATAATTAGAGCTTACAACTGCTGGTCTACTATGTCCCCAGCTAGTGATGTCTTTGTTTCAGAGGTTTGGTTTGTGGGGTGCCACTGCTTAGACAAGGACACAGCAACCTTCACAATGCCCAATGAACCAGAGAAGTTTGGCTGAGAGAGGAAGCTTATTCAAGGTTAGAAAAGGCTGAAGCTTCTAAACGCAGCGGACAATAAAATTTGTAAATACTTCCTACATTTGCTATCTGAAATGCAACTCTCATGCAAGAAAAACACCAGAACTTTATTTAAACTCACATTTCTGGCTTGATGGCTACATTTGCCAGAACTTTTATAAAATTACCTTGTGTCATTGCAGAGAAAGACATGGAGCCAGTGTTATCACTGTATCACAGAATCACAGAACAGCCTTGGTTGGAAAAGACCTTCAAGATCATCAAGTCCAACCATCAACCCAGCACTGCCAAGTCACCACTACCCCATGTCCCTCAGCACCTCATCTACACGGCTCTGAAATCCCTCCAGGGATGGGGACTCCACCACTGCCCTGGGCAGCCTCTGCCAGTGCTGGGGAACCCTTTCAGTGAAGAAATGTTTCCTAATATCCAATCTAAACCTCCCCTGGCACACCTTGAGGCCATTACCCCTCGTCCTATCACTGTTACCTGGGAGAAGCAACCGACCCCTGCCTTGCTACCCCCTCCTTTCAGGGAGCTGTAGAGAGCAATGAGGTCTCCCCTCAGCCTCCTCTTCTCCAGACTGAACACCCCCAGTTCCCTCAGCCGCTCCCCATCACACTTGTGCTCCAGACCCTTCCCCAGCTCCGTTGCCCTTCTCTGGACACGCTCCAGCAGCTCAGTGTCCTTCTTGGAGTGAGGGGCCCAAAACTGAACACAGTATTCGAGGTGCAGCCTCACCAGAGCTGAGTACAGGGGGACAATCACCTCCCTGGTTCTGCTGGTCACACCATTTAAATAGCATTATACGAAACAGCCATGGGATAACAGAAGCCAACCATATCAGATGGTATTCTCCACCAGGACCCAGTTACCCACTGGTGTGCAGTAACATAGGGTAAATCCATGCTGTAACAACTTGCCCTTTTCAACCACAGAACAAACGCCACTTGCAATGAGAACCTCCTTTTAATTAATCCTTTCTCCATTCATCCTTGTTTCAATCATACTTTGTGCAACCCAGACTGAAATATTAAGTCAGCAAATATCTGCACATGAACAAAATACCTGTGAGGTATTAAAGTCACTCATTCATCAGTCACCAACCCCCCCAGTCTCAGGGCAGCATCACCCCTTCTCTGATACGAGCACAAGGATTTACTTTTCACAGTTATTGGCAGATTTTGGATCAAAACCTTCAGGCTTATTGTAGCAATTAAATGCATGAGTTCTGTATTCACTCATTTGGAAAGGTTCCTACTTTGTCTTATTGCTCACCAAGACCATAAAAGAACATTGCAAGGAGGAAATCTGTCCCAGGTGCCATGAGACAGTTTTGTAAGCCAGAGTGGCTACAAATACACTTGAGTTCCTCCTGTGGCATCACCCAGGCTCTTACCCTTCTCCTCCTTGTCTAAAGCCAGATTCCCACTGGAGGTGCTGCTGCTGTGCATTCTCCTCCCTGGGAGTTCTAGCAGGACTGCAAAGGAGGCTGGTGGCCTCTCCAACCCTTGCTTTTACAACCGCATACAGCTGCAGGAGGACCTACAGAGCAATAAATGCATGGCCTGCCCAACCCCCAGGGCCTGGAGAGCTGGATGTGTTGTCGAGAGAGGTACAACTGCTTCTCTCCTGCCCCATGCCTCCCTGTGCTGAAAATCCATTATGGTTATGAGGTTGTGTGTATTGCTATGCAGGCTGAAGAGGAATTAAGGCAGCTGGATTTGGAAGGACAAAGAAAACCAGTGTTCTACTATGATCGATGGTCATTGATCTGATGCTAATTAGGAAAAAAAAAATCTTTTAAAATACTGGAATTACATATAATTGCTTTGATTATTCATTCTAGCTTAGTACTGGTTCTTTGATGCATTGAACTCCAACCTCCAGCAAATATTTCTTATTAAACAATACTAAGTATATTTATAACACAATGAAAGGTAAGCAACTGAACAAAACTGCCACCTCCTCCTCCTCCTATCTTTGTTCAGCTTAGCAATGCGCTTTGCATGAGGAGACACTCTGCATGAGAAGCTTTGCATGAGCTTTGGGATTTGGATCCCTAATGTTGTCTCATCTAATGTAAACATCTAAAAACCTCTAATCTTTACTTTAATAAAGCTTCTTACAGACCTCTCAGAGCTGATTGTGTCTTGTAAAAGTGAGTCAGCTTCCCGTGTGAAACAAAATTTTCTTTAACAGATCACAGTGCCCTGTTTTCTATTCTCTGAAAGTTTCTGATGTGGGTTTCTCTATGAATGAGCCCTTAGTCTGCCTCGTTAACCTGGCCTGTGGCGTCCTTTCATACAGATCTATTGCCTCTTTCTTACCCATTTCCTTTGCAACCAGCCTCAACCTTTACAATTCTTCACTGAAATGGACAGTGCAAGGAAATGATACACCTCAGGGCAGTGTGCACAGTGGTATTCACAACCCTCTCAGGAGGCCAATGATTATAGCTGCATGTAGTGGCTGGCTCAGAAAAATATCTGGACTTGAATGATCATAGTGTTTCTGTCATCACAAAAACATTTTTCTTCCCCATCTCTCTTAGTCCCATCCCCTTTCAAAACCTCAGAACTTCAAAGTGTAAGCATGGGATAGGAGAACAGATGAAACCAGCAACAAGGAGGCCCCAGTAACCAGACCTGCCCCAGTTTTCCCCACCCAAGAGCTAAAAGAGGCTCTGCAACCTTTACATGGTGGGTCTGCTCTAGCTAACAAGGGTAAGGGTATGCCCCTCTACTCCGTTCTGGTGAGACCCCGCCTGCAGTACTGTGTCCAGCTCTGGAGTCCTCAGTACAGGAAAGACATGAACCTACTGGAGAGGGTCCAGAGAAGGGCAACAACAATGATCAGAGGGCTGGAGCACCTCTGCTATGGGGAAAGGCGAAGAGAGTTGGGGTTGTTCAGACTAGAGAAGAGAAGGCTCCAGGGAGACCTTACTGCAGCCTTTCAATACTTAGAAGGGGCTAATAAGAAAGATGGGGGCAGACTTTTTAGCAGGGCCTGTTGCGATAGGAGAAGGGGTGATGGTTTTAAAGTAAAAGAGGGCAGATTTAGACTAGATATAAGGAAGACATTTTTTACAATGAGTGTGGTGAAACACTGGCACAGGTTGCCCAGAGAGGTGGTAGATGCCCCATCCCTGGAAACATTCAAGATCAGGTTGGACAGGGCTCTGAGCAATCTGATCTAGTTGGAGATGTCCCTGCTCACTGTAGGGGGGGATTGGACTAGATTACCTTTAAAGGTCACTTCCAACCCAAACCATTCTATGATTCTATGAAGGTGTTGAGTCCCTGCAGAAGAGAAGCTCATACAACAAGCCTCACCTGATTAGGTATAGATGTGGCAACAGTCAAAGCACCATAGCTGTAAGAACCACCTGAAGCAGACAAGGAAGGTAGTAAAAGTGAAATCCTCAAAACTGGTATGTTTCAAATAGACTATATTTCTTGTGGGGCTGGCATATAGTTGGAAAGGGCAGTTCTGAAAAGTTATAAATTCCAGAAATAAGTGAAAGACGAAAACCAAACCAAAACCCAAAAACCTTTCCTTCGAGCCGGAATTGAACCAGCGACCTAAGGATTACTCTCTAGAGACAGCCTACAGTCCTCCGCTCTACCAGCTGAGCTATCGAAGGAAGATGAAGAAATAATGCCAAGAATGAGTCAAGACTGTATCAACAATAGCCTTAGGCTCTAGTGGGTCGCCATATGTATTGGTTTTCATAACAGCAAAATAGTATCCAAAAAAAAAGGGCACAAATCTAACTTTCCTGCAAAATTGGATTTTGGTTACAAAACTGCCAGTTTTCTGCCAAATAGTTCACAGCTCTTGTAAGACTGTTGGTGATGGTAGCATTAAGGTTGGAGTTGCTGTCATGACCCATATGAAATCTGTCTACGGCTTGACAAAGAAATTTGCCCACTCTTTGGTGACCTTGCCACATCTCCTAAGCTGAGCAAGGAGAAGAGGGAGAACTCCCCTCCACACAGCTCCCCACAACACTTCTCCATCCAAATCCAATAATAAAACAGCAAACAAATCAGTTAATACACTCCCCAACAGCTTCCATAGCAAATAGGAACAGGGGAAAAGGATGGAAATGAATAACCATGGAGATTTTAATTCAAACCCCACCAACTCCCAAGGTGCATGTAAGACTCCTCATACACCCGATGAAGTTGCAATGTCTGGCATTGAAGCCAGTAGCCTCCCCAACCCCTGGGGCCTGGGAGGCCGAGCCCTTTGTGAATCATCTGTGTGAATGCCACAGCTCACAGCTGTGGCAATTGAAAGCAAACTACACTCTTTTTGAATTACAGTGATTCACAGAGCATCTCCTCTGTCTGAGTGGGTTGGAAAGCTATGAGCAGACACCCTGTTTGCTGAAACCATGCCATCCTACCTGCAATGGGAGTGTATCAGTGTTACCTCAGTGCCCTACAGCAAATCCTTCCTTAACCTATGCTTACCTCCACCTCCTCCTTGTGACTCAACCCCAAACACTGGGCTGTTTCAGCAAAGGTGTAGCCAGCAGGTTGAGGGAAGTGATTAAAGGGGGATCATACTGCAGTCTGCAACTACCAAATGGGAGAGCAGGGGGAAGGTAGGGCCAGGTTCTGCTTGGAAGTGCACAGTGGGACAATGGGAGGCAACAGACACAAGCTGCCACCAGAGGAATTTTGGTGAATATAAGGGGAGAAAGATACAACAAGAGTAAAAATTTTTAGTGCTACAAAGGTTGCTTAGAGGGTGAAAGATACTCAGAGCTTGACTGGACACAGCCCTGAGCAGCCAGACCTAACTTTAAAGTCTACTCTGTCTGAAGCAAGAGGCTGGACCAGATGATCTCCAGAGGTCTTTACCAAACATACAGAAAAATGACCCCATGCCAGGAAGGTGACTTTACACAGCAGATGAACTCACAGCAAAACTAACATGTACTTCACTGTCTGGAAAATACAGCTCTTTGTCTCATAATCAAACTCCCACACACATTTTATTTATTTTCATACTAACAGACATCTTAAGCCTCCTCTACTGCTAAAAGCAGCACAGATCTTATTGAAACTCTGTAAGATGTGTCCCTGTTTATGTACATGGGAATATAGGAAGGTCAGAAAATATTTCACTTACCTATGAGGTACTGTTGCAGCTTCTCAGAGGTCTAATCCTGGGACCTGTGATGTGTCATGACATTCACGTACCTACCAACAGCCATCAAGTCTTCTGATGCTGTAAAGAAAAACATAGGATAGATAAAAACATAACTGCTACATGCCTTTCAGGGCAGTATCTGCACTCTCTGGGGTCAGAGAGTCTTAGTGGGATACCCTGAGATACCCACATGCAAGAATGTGAGGTTAATCTCGTGCTAGAGAAAGAATGGCACAACAGATAACATGGACCCAAGCTCCTAAATCAGAGCAGATAGCGTAGCCCCAGGGCACTAATCTTTTTCAGTCTGCAGACCCCACAGCATTTTCCAGGGGCACTTTGGGCTTCTTTCAAGCTAATTTAAGCCTATTGTCATTATCCAAGTTACTTTTCACAGACCCCTTGAAAATAATTCACGAGTCCCACCCATGCATTCAAGGACCCCAAAACTGAAAATCACCGCTCTACCCAGTTTAACTCATTGGTACTGTCATCCAATCCAGCAGTGAAGTACCAAATGCAGACTTCAGGGGAAATATCACCATCTCTTTGCTGTCAAAAGTTGTTACTGGTGAAGATAACCCTAAACAACTTGTACTTTCCTGTAAGAAATCAGTAGCAGTTAAGTCAAGATAAAAATTCAAATGGAATCAGATAAAAAGTGGATGCTGTTACTATCTGTGCATGAACAAATGGGATGCAGAAACCACAGTGTTGTCTTGACAATAAAAAGCACTGGAGTTCTCTTTTCGTGGAACTTGCTAGCAATGATGTATGGGTGATTTGTGAGAGATATTCTCCTAAACTACAAATGTACCCCCCAGGGCAGCTTTTCAAAGTCGATATTCCTAGGAAAAATTAAATTATTTTTTTTCTTGATTTTTTTGAACTTGGCAAGCTTTGAATACTTAACAATTAAATTTTGGCATGGAGTTCATGAAAGATCTCTGATTATTTCGATTCTTTTAACTGATTAAATGAAGATACCAGGCTTTGAGAGCCATGTGACTGGAGCCCTGAGCTATATAAAGGGAACAGCTCACCTGTTTCATGTGATGTAGAATAAGATGAAAGGAAAGGATGTAGCTTGAAAGCAAAAAGGAGTACAACCAGAGGTAAAGCTACTAATAGCTGGACTGTATAATTATACTTGGTAATTCTATGTGTTTTGTTAAACTCAGATTAGCATATGATGGTCTCTGGTGTTTTGTATACTTACAGACTGACTTTCTAACTGGGCTTTAAATGGTTTAAAGGTGTGTTTTTTTCCCAGCGAACAGCGTTAAAAAATCTGATTGATTGTAAGGGACGTGGGGGGATTGGTTTCTTTTCTTTTGAGGTGGAAATACGCACATGCTCTGAATATGAGCATTCGACTGGACTCACAAAGAATTTGTGAAATCTCTGTGTTCACTTTAATTCTACCTGGTGTGTGTTAAACGTTACTGGTTGGCTGCTGTGCTTTCTGCACCACCAGCTAGTGATGAACTTTGGATATCAATTTGGCAGCCTTGTGTGATACCCCTGCAACAGAGGAAGAGGTTTTCCTAAAGACTCACAGCAACTTGAATGGAGAGTCTGAAGCATCAGCAAAACAACCATTTCCCTCTGTCTACCTGTTAAAATTCAAGATAGAAATCTCTTTGGGCCGGACTATCTTTGTACTTAAAGGCTGTATAGCAGCTGGCACAACAGACCCCCAACCCCGTCTGATGCCCCCAGGCTCTGTTGTGATGTAAATAATATGTATGACTCCTTGGGCCAGCTTCAGAGACAACTTTAATAACACATCACTGTGAATGAATGCCAAGGGGCAGGAAGATGGGAAAGCAGAAGGAAAAGAATTGGGAGAGTACATGAAGGTTTCATATAAAGGAGGCTTGCATTGCTGCAGTGTAGGCTGCATTTCAGGAAATACTGAGTTTATAGGCCATTACTTACAGCTATCAGGTTTTGTTATGCTCAGAGAACCCGCTTAATGCTTCTGATGCTGCACCATTATCAGCAATAGACATCCAGAGGAAAGTATCCTTTGGGTATTCAAAACTTAAGCTGTATATGCTTATCCACACATACATCTAGCTCAGTTTTGCTACATAATAGCCTTACAGGTCTGAGGTGGCTCTTAATACAAAAATATTTTTTTTACAGCTAAGTTATTTTAATTCCCTTTTCTTCCTATGTATGACCAGTTCCATAAACAATTAAACCACAGACTGAAGACCAATGGCAGCACTCAGACATGACATTCAGATTGTGCAGCCCTCTTCAAGCACACAGTTTAGCACCAGCAGTCACAATACAAGTACCTGAGAGCTCACTCCATCAGTGGGCATGGAAAGGAATAGCCTCCATGTAACTGCCAAACTATTATTCAACGAGTTAAATGTTCGGCCAGGTAAATCAAGCTGAGAAATGCAGGGAGTAGCATTCCTGTCTTCTCTCCCACAAAGGGTTCCATGTCTTGTCCTTCTCCTGGTGAAAGGCAAGATTAATAATGTGTGAGCTCTTCTGAGATAATGGTCAGCCCCAAAAGTTTTAATAATTGGGTGGCAATTAACCACCATCAGGACATGACATTATTGAGATACAGTGGACTATCTCCTAGCTGCTGTGAATCCGAAGTCATTGGAGAGACTGACTCCTATCTAGTTTAGCTTAGTTACCATCCAACAAGTACCAGGTTAGACTTTTTTTGTTTAAACAAAAGCTCACCTAATCATCCATAGGCTCTCTATGTCCTGGTCTCATCCAGTCAGCTAAGCAAAGGAGAGTATTTCTGATTGATAACTTCCACTTTCCAGCGCTGTTTCTTCCCCGCCACCCCCACCCTCCCCGAGGTAAGCATTGCTTTGCAATAGCAGCCATAAAGGCTGTGGTCTCACTGGAGGCTTCAATGTCAGCAAAACCCTGCATCACCTGGGGGAGGGCAGCAGTGTGGAGGACAAAAGCAGCACTGTTTGGGGCACCGGAGAGCACGCCACCTCCTGCAGGCGCTTCCCTTTGGGATGCAGCCCATCCACCCAGCCACTTCCCTTCCCCTTGCTCATCAGGCCTCTCAAACTATTCAGGTCCTAATGAAAATGAAACATGCATGTCTTATAGAATGAGGAGAGGCTGGTGAAAAAAAAAAAAAGTGTGAAATTACAGTATTAGTGTGAGAGGGAGAGATATGAGCCCTCATTCCCCAGGAGAGAATTTGAAAGTGCATAATTTTTCCATTCACATTTAAGGGGCACCTTTTGGAAGCTGAGAGGAAGACCCAGAAGAAAAACAGCACTTATAAGCTGAGAGAGTATTTCTGCCCAAAATATCTGGGACTCTTTTTTGATATACCAGCTTGGTTTGGCATGGGGAGATGTGCTTAACCAGCCTTGATGAAGAGGTGAGGTTCTTAATGTGTTCTTCTGCCCACAGCTAATGCTTTATCTAGTCTTTCTGAAGAACCAATAGCAAATCCTTTAGGGGGGTCACAAAAAAAACCAACCCAAAAACCAAAAGAGTAGGGTATGACTTTTTGGCTGGTTTTCCTCTTCCTAGGAGAATTTAGCAGTCCTGGGTAAGGAGGAGACTTGCCTGTGTTGGGTCTGGCTGTGGTAGGGGATACTAGTCTCTCTCACTCATGAGAATCTGATTTATTTTTAAAGAGCACTTTGACAGAGTATAACAATATTACCACACATCTTGCTCAAGCAAAGGATTTTTCCAATCTATATTAGTGCCAGAGAGAGTGACTATAAAATGAGTTACTGTACCTTCAATTTCTGCCTTGGCTATAGTGATGGGAAGCTAATTAGACAAACTCTGATCGTGTCTTCTGGACTCAAATCCATATTACCCGGATGCATAAGAATTACCAGCTGTGTGAGAGCTCATGCTTCTCGAGGGAGTTGGACCTAAAGGATGAAATAACAGGTAAAAGAGTGACGAATGATGGCCACTGTGGGGCCCAAACCAGTCAAGCAGCAGCATTTAAACTCTTTTCCAGCTAACCTTTAACACCTCACAATGTGGCCAAAATATGTTAGAAGCATGTCTGAGGCATGAATGCTGGGCTCAGACCACATGTAAAACTAAAATCTAAACACAGTTTGACTTCTCCAGGTTATTCTATCAGCTAGGAGATAGTCCACAATTCCAAAGACCAGCATATTGGAGCCAACTGCACACGCTAAGTCTGATGGAGCAGACCATACATTTTATAGCCCTTGAGGCTACTGACCTTCTTGACTGTGACAAGCTTTGCTGGGTGGTGACAGACTCGGACCTAGCAGGGCTCAGCAGGTCAGGGAACAAGAGTTTCAAACTTGGGCTTTACTCCAGCCATCAGAAGCAAAAACCTTTGGTCAGGCTTGAGTGTTTTCTGGTGCCCCTTTTGCATGCATCTGTGTTTCTGGGAAATGGCACTTGAGAACCACTGTCTTCGTATAGAAAAATCCCACCAAAACCTACATCTGTCTTGTTCCCACTTCCTTATCAGAAGTTGGACTTCAAACTATGCCCAGATATTATATGGCCCACTTTTCAGGTATGCCTACCTCTACATAGATCAAAACATTTCAGATATCACTAAGTATCATACAGAAGGGCAGCGTTAATATCAAGTTTAGACCAGGGTTAATATCAAGTTTAGTCACAGGTCAAAACATCCTTTCTGAAAGGGATGAGCAAACTTCAAAAGGTAAGAACACTCAAAATAATGGCTGCATCCCTACAAGCTGCACAGTCCTTCCTTTTTCGTAGGTTAGCCTCAGCCAAAAAAAAGGGGCACAGCACTGAGAATTGAGCTGGGCCAAGGAATATTATTGCTACTATTTTGTATTATTTGTATTGCTATAGCACTCAAACGGGGATTAGTGTCCCATTGAACTAGGCACTTTAAAAACAACCACCACCACAAAGACAGTTCCCTGCCCCTCAGAGCTAATCTTTGGCCATTTCTCTGCAGCACCTGGCTAGAGCAGGGCATAATCAAGTGTATTAAGGAGTACTGCATGTAATCTTACTTCTATAACGCTTGTCCTTTCTTAACCTACCGCCCCACTTCTGTTTGTTAACCTAACTCATTACTTCAGTCTAAATCTAGTTTTTGAGCTTCTTGGACAAAAGCCTTTGTTTCTGTTCATTTGTTCTGTTTTTTCATTTTGCATGGTTTTGAGCCACAAAAAATAATATACATTATTGAAAATATGAAACAAAACAACTTCCTTCCCTCTCTAAGAAAAAAATTAATATTATATATTTAAATGTGCATCTTGAAGTGTTATGATTCTGTACCTCTATAGAGCCCAATGTAATCCTGTGTATCAATGAGCAACACAACTGATATGTCAATATAAATAAAGAAGTCTGGTCAACATGTATATATGTATGTACCAAGCACTTCTCCAGATGATATGCAGACAAAGGAGATATATCTGCAAAAAAAAAGATCCAACTGGTTAAATTAAAAAAAAAAAAAAAGCTGCTGGGATACTGCATTATGATTGATAGACTGGATTTGCAGGTGCCCATAAAGATAAAGGAATGTGACAAAGCCAGGGCAATATAGTCTCGGCATCTCCAGGACCTGGTACAAAACAGTGGGCATTCTCCCATCTCTACAGTCATTCTTCCCAGGCCAGCCTCATGTCTGCAGCATCCTCTTCCCCTGTCTACAGCCACAGCAGCTTCAGTTGCATCAAGGGATCATTTCTTGGCAAAGGAGAGGGTTGGAGCACTGGCAGTTTCTAACCTTTCCTAGGGAAAATGGACTACCTGGACAGAAGAATCTGTAAGCCAATAGGTAGAGTAGTGCAGTAGGGTCCAACAGCTCTGCCATCATCCATCCATTCCTGAATATTACGTAATCCACTCATGCTCTAGAAGAAGAAAAGAAAAAAGAGGTATTTATTTAAAGACTGTACTGAACACCTCTAAACAATACGGGCTGTTAGTTTACACAGACAGAGTAGCAAGGGTACAGAGTAATGGTGCAATTCACTTCTGCTTCCTCTCCAGGCCACACAGATCTGCCCAATTGTCGTCTTTACATGTGACTTTACAGTGACTTTCTGCAGGCTTGCAAACCTCAAACTTACTCTGCCCAAGACAGCAGACTGCATGAAGCAGAGTCTCCAAAGAAACGAAGGACTCCCTCAAATATCACTCTGCTTTTTTTCACAAGCAGCAGAGAAAGGAGGGGGTCAAAGCTTTTGAAGTGGTATCTGCAAGCAAAAGAAAGCGTGCAAACTTTGTGAGCACACTGCCTTCCCCATCCCTGAGCGCTCTCACTCGGGGAGGCATGGGGCGGGGGGGAGCCCCTTCACAGCTCAGCAGTCAAGGCTGAGAGCTATTTGGATTAGATGAGGAATTTCAAGTGGAAGCCATCTGAATGTGTGTGAGTGCCTGTGTGAAGCTGAACTGTGTTTAAAGAAAACAAATGGACCCTGCAAGGTCCAGTTCAAAAGGGGGCATAAGGAAGCCTCGTCTTTCCTGCCATTGCAGACTTTAATGGGATCATGTGGAGTTTCTTTCCTGTTCTGAAAGTGAAGAGTCAGGAAAAACCCATGACAGCAACAGTATGAATAAATTGGCAAGATATGCTGTAACTAGCTTTGATACTAAACAAAAATAAACCAAAAAACCCCTCATGTTGCAGCCATTTTAAGATTTCAGCTTCTTCCTTCAGCCCTGCCACTAAGCAGGCTTCCTCAACATGTGACAAGAAGAATTCAGAGGGACGCTTGCCAAGTGTTTTCTGACCCAAATCCTAGAGGTATCCTCCATCTGCAGCAACAGACAGCTTGCTGTGGTCTGTCATTACCTTCTGTTTGGTTTTCAACACCAGCTACCCTAGTTAATGCAAGAAGATGCGACCACCAAAGACGATGAACAGACAATCCTTCATAGCATTTCTGGGAAGCTTTGAGGAAGACTTCTCTAGTCTTGAATAGGCCAGAACACAGAACAATGATGACTGAGGTATGCATATACCACTGTATTGCTTTAGTGAACTAGGTAAACTCAGCCATTAGGAAAACAGGCTGTAAAAAGCCCAGCGGAGAGGATTTAAGGACAAGAGATGAAGGGCAAAGCAGCAGTTTCTGTCACAGCACCACACCAACCTATTTGGCCTCTCTCTGCAGGCAACACATTTCATAGCCTGAGAAAGCCAGACAGTCAGAAATATTTTTCCTGTAGGACTGAGACCCAGCTCCACATCCATAATGTTCTTCTATGTAAATGTTTGCATGCAGCCCTTCACATGTAAGGTTTGCAGCAATGCATGGTATTTAGCCAAATGCCATTCCCCTAAAGGGAAGCATATTTTTGTTCCTATGATCTTGCATGGAAAATTAAATGGGCATATTTTAACATGGGAAAAGTAAACACATTTCCCCTCAGCTAGGCGCTGCTACATCACTGTGCTGGTGATGACGATGGCCTGGGATTTTTCTGTACACATTCCTGACTGAGATTCAGAAACCACCAATGAAGAAATTTCCCCACAAAAAATTAAATCCCTCAGTTTGACCTAGGCACTAGGCTGGGGATTGGATCTACATAGCCAGACAATATAGGCAGCGCTGGCCTCGTCAGCAAAGCACCATCATTCTGTTCTTCATCAAGCTTTCCTATTTGATGTAACAAATTCCCATTTACCCACCACATAAACATGCTGTACTTCACATGCTTGTCTTTGATAAACCATTCTCCCCTTTGGGGATCCATTAGGCCCAAAACAAACTGAGCCTGAAAAGCTACTTAAAGCTTTTGGAGAATTCTTTGGATTTCCAGCTTCACATTTCAGTTACTGTGATGTTTGCATTAAGATGCTTGTCTGAGTTCTGCCCTGCAGGATTCAGAAAAAGAAAAATGTTCCTTTTGTACTGAACACAACCAGTAGGTATTTAGCTATTTTTTTGTGTATTATGACAGTACCATCTGGCACTCATCTGCCGGGTACCTCAGGAGAATGTCCCCTTCCTACTTGCCTGTATGATGCTGGCCAAAATGATAGAGTACACCAAAGGTTAACTTCCTGTCTCTTGGCTTATCTTGAGTAAAACAATAGTTCCTTTATATTCTTAACTTTGCATTTCACATGTTCTCCTGCCTGCCTGAAAAATGGGGTCACAAGAGATTCTTCTGGGTCAGACACCTCCTAATGCAAAGCCAGGGATAATACTAGCACACTTAGTAACAACAATCTGTGAGGCTTTTGGTGATATCCATACAGAAGGAAATATCAAATAGAAATGGAAATTTGCTCAGTTAGATTTGCTCTGTTACACTGAAATGCTTCATACAGTAGAAGAATAAACAAACCACTGCTCTTAGAAGTCATGGTTCACCTGCTGACTCAAAAATTCATGTCTGTCAACCACTGTGAGAGAGGCCGAGGGGACTATCTGATTGGGTTTCTCTTTTGGTCTCAGCCTAATTTATCTTGTCAGTTCCAAGATCTCCATTCCTTTCTTGAAAGGAAGTTTGGCTTAGCTATGCCCTCCAATTATTTGATTATTTTTAAGCAAACAAATGAGAACTTAGCATGGACCAGTTCAGATTGAGTAGTTCAGCTGCTGAGTTACTCCTAAAGCGATTTTCATCCTACCTCCTTACTCAAACAGCAGTTCCTTCATCCCTTTCAGGATATATACTTTAATACTCCCAACCTGCTTCTTGCAAACAGCCTTTTCAAGAGAAACAAGCCAGTCTTGAGCAATTAAGACTTATAGATCTCCCTCCACTTCCTTCAAAGCCATTGTGGAGGTGCAGCTGAAACCCATTAAATTCAATTGAGCCCAAATGGCCCATAAGTCATATGGAAACTTCCTCTGGGCTTTTAACAAAGAGCCTTGCTTTAAATTCCAAATTACAAACAAATTCAGTCTGTTCAGCTTTCACATAAAACATAAAAATTAAAGAAAACATATAGAGGAAAAGTTGCATCAAATCACAGGGAGCATTATGAGAAACTACAACCACTTGCTCTTGTTCTGAAGTTACATTCCTCAGTTAGAAACGGCACATTAAGTCATGGCAATATTTTCTTTAGTCTGGACTGGAAGCATGCTTTATTCTGTGTATCACAAAGTAAAACTGGTGGCATTCACCACCCATTCTCTCCTCTGACTCTTCCCCACAACAGCTAAAAATAGTATGTATTTACAGATATACACATAATATGATGTGATGATATTATATCACATATAGCTACCAGAATAATCTCAGGTGAATATTTAATAAGTAGATAATAAACATTTACATACTATATATACTTGACATTAAGTATTGCTTTATTGTGGGTCAGGTTTTTATCAAGTTGACAAATTTATTAATGTGGTTTTATACTGGAACTCCCAATCTATCTAATATTAGGGATCAATACATCTACTGCAAGATAAGTCAACTGAACACTGAAAAGATCCAGGTATTATCTGAACTTGAAAATTATCCAGTAAAATTGTTCCATAACACATCTTTATTCAGACCCCCCATGGGATTGGCATACTGTTCAAGCCTTAAAAAAGCCTCTACTTGAGGGTTAATTTTACCCTAAGGGCTCTGAGAACAACTGGAGGCCCAGATCTTCACAACTTTGGGCCAATTAATGTTTTTTTATATTCTTTTTGCTAAGAACTTGATGAAAAATATCCTGGTCTACTTATTCTATTTGGCACCCAAGTACAAGACACTAGAAGTGCCTGAATCATTTTTGAAAGTGCTGTGGAGTAGTATTTTCTAAAGATAATGGGTCTGAGAGGCAGACACACATTCCCGAGACACGTAAAATCGAAACAAAAAGTAGCAGGCATCATTTGTGGCTTATCAGGACCATGATAAGCACCACTCCAAGCCATTCGGGCTCAGCAGCCGATTCCTGTGCAGATCCAATGCCTTTGCCATGGTGAGTCCACATCCCTCAGATACACAGGGAGCAGGGTACCACTGCCTGCTGACAGACTTTGCAACACCACTGTAGGTCCGTCAGGGCTCTGCAACACCAGGCTATCAAACCAGAGTGACTGAGGCACGGACTTTGCCTCCTTCCCATGCCCCTGCAGCAGCCACAGTGAATCCTTTCAGCTGGCTTTGTACAAACCCACTGGTTAGGGCACAGTTCAGGTTACTGCAATGAAACACACAGCTTTTTCTCCTATCCCTACTCCTCTTCCCCTCCCTCCCCTAGCCCCTTCTCCTAAACGTCTGCTCTTGCTGCTCCCTCTGTACCAGCTCAGAACCGCTTTAACTCATCAAACAGGCAGAAGAACAACTCAGCAAAAGCAAACACTTTAACAGAGCCTTATACAAGTGGGAAGGATGACAGTGCCAAGGAGTAGGACTGTGAAGCCAGGAGCAGGACTGAATTGTAGCAACAGTGAGCAATCTGCTTCATAAACCCACACCCTGGAAGACATCAGGTTTATTAAAGTAGCAAAAGGACGGGACAGCTGAAATGTGTTAGCCTGCATCTAAGCCAAAAAAACAAAGATGAGGTCAGCGTGGTGTATTAGCAGCTTGACTCTCACCCCACTCCTTTCTCAACATCTCCAGAAATTCCTTGGTGTTTAGATCTCATTGCTGGGACAGCAATAATAGAAACTACAGAACTTCTAAGTCTCTGAGTGAGGTCTGGGAATATTAAACAGACACTAATTTCACAACAGTGAATGAAGTAACGCCTATTGGGAAACTTTTAGAGGAAAAAACAAAACAAACCTAGAACGAAAAAAAGATGCTGAAGTACCTGTTTGGCATAAGTATGTTCTCTAGCTTGTTTGTTTGTTTAATTGTCCTGAATTGCAGCCACCACAGGAACACCATAAATCTGAAGTGTAGGTGGGACACACTGACTTTCAAGCAAGAGGGAGAAGGAGAGGGGAATTGCTCTTTCCTCTGGTTCCCTATTGCCAGGCAACAGTGAATTAAGACTGCCTGAGAAACCAAGTAAGCTGAAATCACTCTTTCTGGTGGATAAAAGTTATCCGAGGACAAATTCATCCCCATAGTTATAACACGGTTACCCTAAGCTTTACAGACCTGCAAATGGCAAGAATTAAAGTAATAATAAAATCCCCCTAAAAACACAAGCCAGGATTCTAGACTTGTGGAAGGAAATACTCCAGTATAGCTCAGTCAATGTCATTAAGGAGACAGATGAGGAATCTTGGGGTGAGCCTGCAGCATTCAACACACTGATGGTATCAAACATAGCAATGTCTATGCAGCCAGCACATCCCTGCCTCAACCCTGGCTCTGAACAAATTTGTCTTGGGCTGACCCAAATACAGAAAAACACTGGCACCGGTCACTGTCAGGGTACTTTTGTCTACAAGCTAACTCATGAGTGCTTTTCAAAGCACTGATGGTTTATTTTCTTGAGCGAAAGCCATGACTTCTAATTTGAAAGCAGATTTAAAAATGGTTGTGATGCATGGGGATTTATGGACATTTCCCAGGGAGTTTCAAAAGCCTGGATTTTCTTCCCACAACTCCCAGGAAATGCAGTTAAAAGTCTCCCACAGGTCATTACTTCAGCATGTTCAGACCAATGGTGCGGGACAGCCACCCAGCAGCCTCCACCCCAATGCCTGCAAGGGGCAGGACCCCTACAGATGCTATCCAAGGTCCCCCCCAAAACCAGGCGACTTGTGTGAAAACTATTCATGCAAGCAGCATGAACTTGAACAGTTACATGTCATCTGCTTTTCTGTATGTTGCTAATCTATAGTGAAACAGCATAGGATTGGAGGCCAGTGGAACAAACTGGGGGGGTGGAGGTGATGCTCCCTCAAGGAAAAGAACATCAGGAAATTTCTGAAGCCAAAAGCACACTGAGGACACTATTACATTTAACCTAAGAATGATTTTGCAATAATCCTGATTTAGCCACTGAGATTTTCAGCTCCAACTGGTTACAGCAAGTACTGCACTGGAAAGCCCTGGGTGAGGCTTTCTCTCTCACTCACTTCCAAGAGCTCTTTAAATGTCAGTCCTTGAGCAATGGTTTTAATACACAATTTGCACAATTTGAAGGGAGACCTTCGGTGTTTTGCTTTCCAGCTACTTTTACTGTTCTATTTACCCTGAACATTACTTTCAGGGATAAAGCTAAAAACCCCCGCCCTTGCTTGTTATCATGACAATATTTAATTCTGACAGTGCACTCAGTATACTTAATGAAATATGCAACCCTGTGACTAATGAGGTATTTGCACATAAGGGCCATATACAGTAAATTGCAGGGCAATAAAAGTAAAGGCAAACCATGAAATGATCAGCCAGCTGTTAAAATGATGCAAAGTGTGTCTTTTTAAATGTATTGTGTTATATCCAGATGCTGACTAGAATTCAATCCTTCAAATCCTTCAGTAAAGCTTCACCTTAAAAAAACTATAGGTTTCCCTTTCTGTTATTACACCTTAGCTCCCTACTTTTCAAATACTGATGAGAAGTTCACCTATCTAGTGTCTCCCTGCTTTCCACTCACCACGTTAAGGAGAGTACTATTTTGATTTTGTGTGTGTGATTGCGTCCGCTGCAGTGCTAAGCATCCTATCAGCGCATGACCAAATAGCAGAGCTGACATTTTTGCCGTGATTATCCACGAAATGTGTTTCCTACCTCTGATTTACAAGAGTCCTATTCATGAGAAATGATTAATAGCTCACTAGCGCTGCCAAAAAGCACATAAATCTAGACATCCTCTATGCTCCTGACATGCTGCTCATCTCGGAGATATGTTCAGATCTCTCTCGCCCTCTCTCCTGCTTATCTATGTCTGATCCCCAATGGGCATATGCTTGTGCTGATTAGGCAATACAGTTGCTGACTGGGACAATCTTAGGCTTATATTACTGATGGCACCCAATTAGAGGTTGCAGAAAGCAGTGTCCTTCCTGGCTTGCACTAGGCAAGCATGATTAAGTGTTAAGTGCCTTCTAAATTAACAGGCAACATTACCCATGTGTCTGTTACAACTTATCAGGGTAAGAAACCAGCTCCATTGCCAAGTTTTCTCTGTTAGCAGTTAGTCTCCCAGGCTGTAGACTAATAGAGCTGAGAAGAGGGCAAGCTGCATACAAGCGTACACCTGACTCAGCTGATGCTCAACTTACTCAACAAGGTTTCATACACTTGGAATTAAACACTCCTGTAAGTGCCCCACTCAGATATGATAGATTTAAACAAGCACCGTCTGCACTGGGGCCCATGATATCATTCTCCATTCCCTCACTACCCCCCATTCCGGTCTAATAAAAGCTATTTCACAGTTCTCTAGCACCCTTCTTCTGAAGAACCTAGGGTGTTATACAATTATTAAAGAACAGATCATACCATGCCTACCCATTTTATTCCATAATTTCAATGGGGCTGCTAGCACAGCAAGACACACACACACACACAAAAAGTAGCTCATTGTGCCTAGTGTGTGAAGAGAATATCAAGGTTGCAGTGCTTTCCCTACACGTATCCACTGTGACACAAGCCTTTAATTGTACAATCATGTTCTACTTTACAAATAATACAGGGTACAACATGCCTTTTCCTCTCTGACTTTGATGCAGACGGGTTATAGCTTGCAACCGTTTTTCATTCCTGCATTCACGATGCTCACTGTTGTTACAATACAGTACATTTTTCATTTAAGATACTACCACCAGATCTCAGAATCACACACAGCTCCCACTGACTTCTCTGGAAACCCCAGCTATTAGCCCAGCTGTAATAAAAAAAAACATATTATTATTAATAAAATAATTACAAAAGAGCACTGTTTTCTCTAGGAGTGTTTTGATAATACTCTTGGCACTCATGTTCTGCTCAGTTTTTTTCCTTTTTAACTTCCTCATGATTAATTACTGGTCCAAGCTTACAAGCAGCAATCAACCTTTGAGTGAATCCACCTAGAATTTTGCCTGATTATGCATTTTCAACAGATCCTGTTTGCAGCTGAGTTTTTGGGCTTTATTACAGCACAAACTACTTCTCAGGTAAATACTTGGAAAGAATTGCACCAATGTGAAGGGATATCTTGCCAGTCTTTAGAAGTGTAACTACCACTCCATCCTCTATCTACCTTATCTGCAAGCCATCTGGTATTTTTGCTAAGTAACAGGCTTTCTTTAAAGCAGTGCTCAACAGTTTCTCTAAAGAGTGAAGAGTTGCCTATATTATTTTCATTTCTGTGCCAAAGATAAGAAAGTTATTGGTGTTGCTTCTCTGGCCATTTTGTCACAAATTCGTTCAGAAGCAGAGTATTTCATTACTGTTTCTTGCCATGACCTGATGTCCAGATGTGTATTCCACACAGCTGTATGTGCGGCTCTAGCCATGGGCTACATCCATGAGAAAGAAGAAGCTGATGATACCAACAGGTGTTCATTGTGGTTATATTTTGTGCAATGCTGTTTGCAAAGTATATAACCACATGAAGTTAAAAAATCAAACAATAACAGCCACTTTCACTGCTCAGCATGCCCAAGCCTCCCTGGCCAGTGAGTCATAAGCCACAAAGGGCATTGACTCTCTGCTTAATCCTAAAACATGCTTGCAGTTTCTTACCTGCCTTATTTCTTCTGCTGCATTTGGAACCAGTCTCTCAGACTGCACGGCCTAATTCTGCTCAGCTTTTGCTTTGCTTCATTACTGCCATCCTACAAGCAACTAAAAACATGCTTAAATATTCCTATCACTTAGCCCGAAGGAAAGCTGTTTAGCACATTTAGCATCTTCACCCAGATCTGAGACTTTCTGCAGATGTAGGAATCATCTGATGGCAGCCACTAACACCTTCCTGTATAAAAAATACATTTCTAAAAGAACAGCTACGTGCAAAGCAAATAGAGAATTCTTCCATAAAACAACACAACTTGCTGCCCCAAGTAAAAAAGGAGAATTTTTAACACAGTAAATTACAAATAATGAATAATATTTTCTCACTCTCATTTCTGTGATGTGTGCAAAGCAGAGGAGTTAGGACGAGGTGTTAATTTTATCATCTTCCAAATGGCACAATCAAGGCAAATGGAAACTGTGATAAAACCCCTATCTACTGGGTATCTACCCACCCTTTCAGAGAATACCAAACCTTTGTTTTCCCTCACAACTGTGCCGAATAACCTGGAACCGGATAGATCACACACACAAAAAGACCCACCCCAAAAAACTTTCCATGTATTTTTACTCGTCTGTATCTTTTCTCAGCCGTTTCACCGGGAGTACAACACACCAACTTCTCTGACATAACACCCCTTAGTGGTGCACGTAGGAAACATTATCTGTTGGGGTTGGCTGCACTATCTAATTAGAGATCTCCCGACAGCTCATCTTCACTAAGTTTCATAATTACGTGACTCCAAGCGTCAGCAACCCTCACTCAGCAGTTCCATGGGGGCTTTCTCGGTAGACATCACTTATCGTATTTATTTTTCTTTCATTCTTATTTCATCCTCTGCAGTATTCAGAACAGTTTTCAGATACCCTTTTTTCCACATAAGATGTTGTTTGTTGCTTTCAAGACTCATATCAAAAGAAGCGCAGAGAGGAATAAATTACATTTGGAGTATTTCACTACAGCTATAACCTCAAAGGTAGGAGAAAAGAGAGAGAAGTTTAAAATAAATTTCATTCCTCTCGTCCACAAAAACATACTTTCAAACTACATATTTATGATCTGGTGGTAGATGATATATTTACAAGGGCTCTTCTGCCTATCTCCTTTTGTATAACAAAATGCTCTTACTCAGGGTTCAGGCTATTTCAGGAATTGTTCAGCGCTGGCTTCTTCTATGGCTAACAAATGCATGATTTAACCAAGGAATGCCTAGAAGAAGTAAGAGTAGGAATCAACACTCTACTTGACCTTATACTCCTTCAGCAGGTGCTGTACTTTCACAGACACAAATACAACCAGCAGAACTCTCGGGGGGGGGGAAAGAAGGAAATTATTTTCATAGATCATTTGCCCTAACTTTCCAAACTTGGTTCCTATTTGAAAACAAGTACAAAACAGTATCTGAATTCAAATTACTGATGTAGAAAACCTTGATACACTAAAGTTTCATATAGTACTGTGCATGTTCTGGGTGCTGTTTTGGTCGCTCTTAAATCAAAAGAGCAATCTGCCTACCTGTAGTTCATGGTACCATTTTGGAAGTAAAGAAACTAATGGAGACCGGTACTCAGTAAAACTTCAAATGAGAAGCAACTTTCCCTACTGTTGCTCATTTTTCAAAAGCATGTGTTTAAACCTCAAACACTTAATGAGAGCAGTGTATACTCCCATCTGCTTGGCATATCTAAATGATACTAAATAAATCTTGACATGCTTTCGGAGAATTTTATCATTAAATATTTTGCACACATCATCTTGACCCTTACGCAGCTTGATTTAAAAAAAAAAAATAAAAAAATCTGAATAACATAAAGATTTTTTCCTAAGCTAAGAGAGCCTTATACAACCTAAGCTCTATTTTCTTTTCTTAAACAAAACAAACAAACTGAAAACCCAAACCTTGATCTTTCTGAATAAATTAATCCTAATTAAGGAAAGTAAAAGTTGGGTGGTTCTGGCATCAGCAGAATCAAAGCACATTCCATTATTTAGCCAATATGAGCAATTTTGTTAAACAAACAATACCTTTGTTCTGTAAATTTTGGAAGTTAGGCTTTGGACAGATGTTCCCTGCTGGATGCAGACATGCCAGGGGAAGGTTATAGCCCCAGCTGTTGATCATCACTTCTCTGCAGAGGTTACTGCTCCCTCACATTTCTTGGCAGAGCTTGCTTACAGAAACACTCCCAAAGCCACTTGAAGTTAAAGTGAGTGGCGTCAGTATTTAGACAGTTGAAGCTAACTAGCACAGCTGCTGCAAGAGTTCGTGCCTGTCTGTACCTTTAGACTTCCACCGATCGCAAGATGGCAAGTTTTCACAACTTCTTATCAGGGCAGAAGGTTTTCTCACCTTTTTGTGTAGCACCAGAGATCAAATCCCAAATGCCACCCTTGAATATTTAACCTTAAGTGCCTCCTAATTAAACACCAACAATTGTGATAAATGTGCTGGCGAACCACAGTCCTGTTTCAACTCTAACTTTCTGCTTTGATTACCTTTCGAATCACTTTTCCACCAAGCTCAGGATCCTAGAAACAATAATCAAAATCCACGTTATTTCACTGTGCAAGGGCATCCTGCAGACTTGTGTAACACATCTAAGGCCACAACATGCACAAAATGCAGCTCTGATGTTGGGAGGCACCAGGCTATGGGCAGAACACCGTACTTTAGACATGCTGTGATGATCTAGACAAGATCCTCACCTTTCTCTGCTATGTTCCCACTGACAAAATAGTGAAACTTGCAGAGTCCTTTGAAATCTGAGTGAAAAGTGCTGTGTTTGTGTATGATAATTATTATTAAGAACATGGATTCGCTATTCTTTGGCAAGTTAAAAAAAAAAAAAGAACAAAAAAGAAAACACATCATACAAATATTTCATCAACAGATTATTAGTATTGGTATATGAATGGTTATAACTTAAGAATAATACAAGATTTATTTTCTTACTCTTTTATAAGTAACATGTATCTATAAGTAAATTCCAATGCATCTCCAATTAAGGGATGCACTGAATTTACAACTGTTTTTTGAAGGATATTTTTTCTGATTTTTCTCCTGGCAGGGTATTGATTGAGCTGCCTAAAATGTCGTTCACAGCAGGCTATTTATGTGATGACGTTTCTATCCAAGTGAAATTGCTATGTCTAACACCTTTTTCCTCTCCAAGGAAAAATATTATTTTGCAGACAAAACAGGAAGTTATCCAAGGGTTTAAGAAAATAATTTGTTGTTTCTTTCCTTCAGTAGAGAATTGCTTAATTTTCATGCATTTGTCTACCTCCTCTACTGCTTGAGCTACAGATAATACCAGGTAGCAAATCATATGCCAAAAATCATATTAAAAAAACATTACATACACAAAGTCAATCACTCAAAACTTACAACCTTCCAAGATTTCCCAGACAATTGCATTTCAGGCTCCTTGGTGTACATGTTGCATGCAGGACTATGGATGACATGACTGTTTTTTCCCCAAGTCATTTCCTCATTCAGTGGACAGACTAGACGCTAATTATTACACACATGAATGTTCCACCTTTTTTTAAATTCTTACTGCTCTCCATGAGGCACCAGACCTTATTTACTGACCTGTACTCAAGACTTGCTACGAAGACAGGATTATGAATGTCTGTCGACTTTTCTGTCATGCCATCCTTCTACTACTCGAGTACTTTGCAAGCAAGAAATCACTCATGATTCTGTGAATGGGATGAGCTTCCCCTCATTTCCACAGGTGAAAAGATCATATAATGATAACCATATAATGATCAAAAAATGATATGGAAAATAGTAGTTAATAAGCAGCTTCACTTAAATCTCCATAATTAATTTACGTTCTATCAGATCCCTTCTATGTTTCAACAGTTCTTGAGCTCTTCTTGCGTGTACACTGAGACATTTGTAAAGTCTGGACTCTGGCAACACTGAGGCACATTGCTTCTACCTCCTGATTATTGAATTCTTTCTCCAATTGTTGGAACAAAATGGACAGACATATTTATTTTTAAGACAAGTGAAAAAGCAACACATTTTTCTTAAACTTGTTCTCAGGAAAAAAACCCAAACCAAACAAAACCAGCCATTTTTTCTGAAGCTTTAGATGTTCAGCCAGGTGCAGTCTCCCAGTCTGTACATTTTCAGTCCAAATAATATACATTTGACAAATTTATAAGCAACTGAAAACAGAGTCTTGTGATGAAAAGTGTCAAGCAAGCTTAACTAGAGGTGGCATTTACAGCTTTGCCTATAATTAATATCTCCTATGAGGAGTGTGCCAGTACTCCAGATGAGGCAGGCAGCGCAATGACTCTCTGCATACCTACACAAATGAGCAAGGCTGCAGTAAGAGGTCTCATTCATTCTTCTGCTGATCTGAAACACACAGGCATCAAATGATTTATACCACGTAATCAGCGTTCACAACCTCAGCAGAGTACCTGAATGCAGCACAGAAGCAAAAATGAGCATCTAAACCCCCTTCTTGACATTCCTACATATGAACCAGTAAGTCTGGGAATGATAAAGAAGCCAGAAAGGAAAACTTCACTTGCAAGCAAACCACTTGCAGTAGCTAGGTTAGAAGAAAGACGTGACTTTTTTGCCCTCATGAGTCACGGGTAGATCTGTCCTGATATGGCCAACAGTAATTACCAGACACCACTTCTCATGGCTGACACTATTCCATAAAGGAAAAGACAAGAAAGGAAAAGGTCCCTAATAAACTTGCCTCTATGTCACTGTAAAGAGCACCTTAAAATGTGACTGATATCTGCATTCCTCTCTGTCTTACCCTGCTAAAGTTTCTAAAGCCAGCTTTTCTTCAGCTTGGTTCTTATGTGTGTCTATGAACTACATGAGTAAATCATTGCTCTATCACAGCTCATTTACTCAACATACTACAACGCAGTGTAGTTCCATAAAGGGCTACAAAATCCTCGATAATTTGAAACTCTGTAGTATACTACTGCACTTAGCAGAATCACTAAATAGTAGTAAAATAAAATCTGTCGTTAACTGAATAATTGTTTTATTCCCCTCCTTAGAAGTGGAAAGAAGCACATAAACAGTTCATGTCTTTTTATGGAAATGAAAACCAATGCATTCAAGTAGCTAGGGGGTGGTTTCCCCCTTTTTTAAATCAGAAAAATATTTTTTAGCACTTATTTATGTTTTTAAGACATCTTGACATCTGTTCTTTAAAAGCACGATGAAAGGCATACTTTTAACTACAAACACTGATAAAATATGGTAATGCTCTGTTTTTCCCTGCTGCAGGACTGCCAAGTAATAAGGATTTGCATGACTAAGCTTCTATTACACTGACATATGCAAAACTGAGGAACAGTCATTTTTTCTGGTCTGACAATGCTTAGAAGTGAAACACTTCTTTACTCTCCTCTAGGACATGTTGGGCCTCAGACAAGATGAACAGTATGATTCAACCAAATAAATTTTTAACTGGACGATTAAATGCTGAGTTCTCCTAAGCAGAGACACTTGGATAGCGACCTTATTATGTGAGCTAAAGTCACTAGGGATTTGACTAACTCTTGCAAACATACAGTATTTCATTTGATATGTCTCTATACAGAAACCGCCACACCATTTGGAATCCACTTCCTTGAACCTAAACAAATGTTTAAATAAGCTTCTTGAAGCACCTTTGCAAAACTCCTGATTCTGTGATCAATATATTGGATTAAAACAATATCCAGCTGAAGGATAAAAATGTTAATAAACATTTTGAAACTTTGGTGCTTAAGGTTATTTTCACACCAGTAACTACCATTGGCCAACCTTCCTCTGGGAGCAGCATCTGTGGGTCCCATTGACTTGAAGTGACTGGCAGGTGCTCAGCTGCCCAGAAGAATATGATTTATCAACCTAAGGCACAAATTTTAAAATGTTGCCCTCTTTTGAATGAAATTTCTCTTTATTTACTCAGTATCTCCCATTGTACTGCACAGTATATCAAAACTTAGATTTCAACATAGATACAACAAAATGTAAATAAAAAGTAATTCTAGGCTGAAGTCCTCAGGAGTAATAAGGCACCATTTCCTTTCTGGACACCTAATCCATACCACAACTTAGAGCATACATCTACTTGAATGGCCATAGACTCAGATGTGTGTACCTCCAACATATCTAGAGCACCTAGATACCACATACAAAATAAGACATACCCTTATCATTCCTGGGAAAAAAAAAAAAAAGTATAGTTTTAAAGATAAAACTATCAGTTGCAAAATGTTTGGAAACTGGCTACCAGAGTACAACTATTATGTCATTATGTCATCTCATATTATAACACTGTAATCTCCCAGATAGGGTGAGTAGCCTGAGGAAGTCTGTATGGAAGAAGCATTTCCAGGGAAAGCATATGATGCCCACATTTGTAAAGATGCAGGAAGAGAGATGGTCTTCAACACACATCAATCTCGACCTCCTGCGAGGAATTAAGTGGACTTTGGATGGTAAATCCAGCTCAGCCAACAATTATGATTGTTGATAAAAAGATTCTGAAAGATACTGGAACTGTAATTAAAGCATTGGGGTGAGAGGGAGAGGCCACTGCCACACAGCCCAAATGCATCACTGGTGCTGTTGCACCTTTGACATCTCATTGCTGCATTCTAAATAAACTTTCATTAATGGTAATCACCAGCAGCCATTTTCAGCTTAGTTTTGTACGTAATCATGCTTAAATGATTGTGCTATCTATCTGCCTCTTTCCATCTGTTTACCTCTTACTGCTCCCTCAGAAAACTTGCTGAGCTGTTGGCCAACCCAAATTAGTGGAGGGAAAAGCAAGCAGAGCTGAAATGCTGCAGTTGGCAGCAACCAATTGCCCAGCAAGTACTGGGCATGCACAGCGCTGAGCTACACAACATGCACACTGCTCTTGACAGAACAGCATGCCATAAAAGAAATGGAGAAAGGTCAACGTAGTGCACTGTGAAAAGGAAGAGACAAAGGACACCAAGCCAACAGAAATCACATTTTACTAGCCCCACAGCTCACAGACTGACTTTATTCCATGGTGATTAGAGAATAGATTTAGACTAGTTATTAGGAAGAAATTCTTTCCTGTGAGGGTGGTGAGACACTGGCCCAGGTTGCCCAGAGAAGCTGTGGCTGCCCCCTCCCTGGCAGTGTTCAAGGCCAGGTTGGATGGGGCTTGGAGCAGCCTGGTCTGGTGGGAGGTGTCCCTGCCCATGGCAGGGGGGTTGGAACGAGATGAGCTTTGAGGTCTCTTCCAGCCCAAACCATTCTGTGATTCTGTGATTTGTATTCACTATTCGGTACGTACCCACCGATAGCACTGGTACTGTAGAGCAGCTCAGGGGAAAATGCACTGATGGAAAGACAGATTTGCTTTGCTAGTGACCTATCAGTGGTCACCTGGAACAACCAAAAGACTGAGATGACATGAGAAATAGAAAACAAACTTTTAAATTCCAGAACAAAGAAGTAAGCCTCAGTGCAAATCTTTCCTAAGTAACTATGCATGTACAAACAAAATTAGCATAGTTTTCTGCTTACTGGTATTTCAGCTTTCCAGCAACTCACTGAGTGTTATCTTAATGCTGAGAATAATAATATTCCTTAAAACATCAGTAGCCAGCAAGTATCCTGGAGAAGACTCACACTTCTGTCTTCTCTCTTTGTTGTCCGGGATTTCTGTTCTCAAGCAGAGAGTCCTTCATACTAGGATTTAGGCTGAGAACCCCACACTCACACTCGTAAGAAAATCAGATAAATAAGGATGGAATTAACCCATGAATTAATTATTTGGTAATACTGTCTTCCAGATTAATGTCTCCTTTGGATTATCTGATGCATGCTGCAGTTAACTAACTTTCTTTTGATCCTCCTACTGGCAAAACAAAAGGGTGAGATGGTGGGGGTGGAAAGATAATTATGCTCAAGAAGATGACAGTATATTATCCATAGGAAGGTTAAACCCAAGTCGTTCCTTCTCAAGACTCCTACTACCAAGTGGTGATGCCATTGTGAAGCTGTTTAGCCAGTTTCAAATTGGTACATGTTCTCATGCTCTTGCGATACCTGGCATAATGTGAATGCATTGAGACTTGTAAAAAAACAGTGACTCATTGCTAATCGTCCAGAAAAGAGCCAGAGATTCACGGTAACCCTGTATTTCTGGAAAAGTCTATCTACACCCCAATTTTCATCTGTTTTATGAGACAGAAACTGCAGGTGAAGTTGAGAACAGTATCTGGATCCTGATCTGTTCTACAAAATGTTGGGGAGTGTCACTTAAACCCACAGTTAAACTGCACAGTATTATGTAAGGTGAGCTGTGGAGATTCAAGTGGCCCCACAGTCAGGAAGATATTTTGGCATGAACTGAGCACTTTTCAATGGTGGGCTCAGCCTTACATAAGTAGCTTCAGCCACAGGCTGAATTCTGATCTCCTGGTTTGACACAATTCCTTTTCACAGAAAGAACACACTTCACATGCACCTATTCCAGAAAAGTATTGATTTGTACTTGAAAAAGGAACATTTTAAGTAACTTTTGTATTGAAAACTTGCCACTTCACTCTCTCACCTGTGATTTTCCATAGTTAAACCTCAGCGTCTGAATTCCACACTTTGATATCCCCAACAGGTTATTTTACCATGAAAAAAGGCATGTTAATTACTTCTCTTGTTTAAAATATGTTCATTGCTGCTCCAAGCTTAGCAGAAGAGATGTTCAGATTTAACAGTCCCTGCCACTTTCTTTCTTCCTGTCTCATCAACTCTGCTTAGTACCAGGAATGAGGAAATCAAGAAGACAAGCCAGCCAAAAGGAGGCTGACCCTGTGGAAGAAGTGGAGCTCATAAAAGACACAGAAGGGGCAGGCGCAGCACATAGAGGATAGCTGGATTGAGGAGGGAGTTGAACTTTGATGAGTTGGGGGACAGCTGGGAGGGAGTATGTAGCGGGTAGCATGGGGAGAAGACATAGGAAGTGAAAGCATGCATAGCTGTGTAGGGGATGAGAAATTGAAAAGATGAGCAGAAATGTCAATTCTTAGAGCACTGAAGAGGAGAACCTGCCCTGTGCTAACCTCTGAGTGACACAGACCAGTCCTCCAGGCTCATGGATATTCTCTCTGTCCTGCAAGAGCATAGCATTTCTGTACCAAGTTAGTGCATGAAAGGCTTGCAACGGAGCATCAAAGGCTCACAACAGAGAATCAAAGGCTTGCAACAGAGCACCTGCTGTGCTGCCCTCAGTAGCAAATGCAATGCACCAGGGACACTCTTCATCAGGTACTAGCCCTGCACTGTGAAAAGATGAACTCCTAAGAGACTGCATGTCCACATACAGCAGGCACAAAATGCAGAGCTAAGCATTACAAAGTCTTGGATCAAGCTGGGTAAGCCCTCATGAATTCTGGGCAAGCTATGGGTTTGAAACCACACTTCACCGAGACCAGGCTCAGTTCAGCTGTAAATCAGAACTGAGAAAACATGACCAACAGATAAACAACATCATAAATCCTGTTGCTTGGCTCCTCTTTTCATTGCAGCACATTGCACATGGCACCAAAGACACTGAATAAAAATGCACCAAAAAATTTTTTAATAATCTTTAAAATTGTACTCCTCCTCCCAGTTCATCAATTACATTAATAACACCATCAATATGCCAGAAGACAGACTTTTCTCTACGTAAATGAGACTTAGGCTTGTTTTCAACAAAATAAAGCATGCCAATAAATTAAGGTATCGTATACGGGCCAGGTATAAACTTCATCCAGGCCAGCAAAAGTGCTAGTAACCATGACTAAATTTAGCCTCTACGTGCAGAGCACTGCCTGTATTTTTTTGTATTTTGTTAACAATGCAAAATATTGAAGTTATTATTTAAACATATCTTCCAAAGAATACAGGAACAGTTGGAAAATCAAGAGATAGATAATGTGATAGGGAAGACGTTTACATTTAGACCAGTTAGACACACTGCACCTCCTGGTTCTCTGGAAAATGTAAAAAGCAGGCAAGAGACTTACATGGGGCAAGACAGCAAGGAGCATATAAGGCTGGGTTTGTTCAAAAGTGCTTCCACAAAAGAAACAGCTACAGAGCTATCCAATCCAACCTCACATCTGCTTCCAATTTTATAGTATTCTATGTCTTTGATGAAAATCCAATTTTTTCCCAAAAGGAATTGCAGCACAGTTGAATAAAGAAAGGTCTATTGATAAATCTAATGCATCTTTTACAGAGTGTGATGCTTCAGGAGTTTGGCCGTGGGGGGAGAAGGGGTTTGTCTCATAATGTTGTGCTGTATCTCTAAAGTTCCCTTTACAAGTCACCACTTTCTAACCTAAGAAGCAGTCTATTTAGAACAAGACTGAACTAGAGGCTCCAATCTAGCTGCTTTTTTTTGCCAGAGTCCCTAAGCATCTTAGACACTCGCCTCCATCCAACCAGACACAGTCTGAGATTTTTTTTAGCACGTTTTTTAAGCAACGTGAGGTAGCACACGTCCAAATCCACTTGACACCAGTGTGTCCTTTTGACACCCTCTCCAAAGAATAACAATTCAGCAAAGAATAACACTTAAACAATAAATAGCCCTTATTTTATTATGTTTCTTTCACAGACACACAGGAAAATTCCTTATTCTACAGTGAGCGTTGCTCAGATAGTTCCTACAGTAATGCTAGCCCAGTAATGGGCTAGTTCTCATTCCAGCTACTTATATTAAACTCTTGGCCCTTTCAAAGCTAACAGAAATCAACAGGGACAAGACACACTGCTCCTGTTTCAAGGCACACAAAAACTTTGGGGTCTTGTCTGTCATCAGCCCACTATTTTCTGCTCTGCAGCCTTGTTGTCAGAAACAGTCCCCAGGCTACACAGCTTTTCAGGGGGACATTAAAGGTACTATAAATTGCTATCCAACACAATTGAGCCAGAAATCTGACTGGTACAAGGATGTAAAATTCCACTGAAGTCAGGGGGCCTGTGCTCATTAATGTCAAGGCTTCATTTCACCCATTAAAAAGTGAACTGTCAGCTAAACTATGCTCTGTGAACTCTTGTGGGATTTCCTGCCTTCTTAAGTTACGCATTTCCAGTTTAAATGCATGAATGTAAAATAAAATGCATTTCTAGAGACACAGGACAGACTGTCCACATTACACGCTGCTTCCACTGTCAAAAAAAAAAAAAACCAAACCAGAAATATAATGTTTTTAGTGTAAAAGCACACCTATCCTCCTAAGCAACCTGGGTGTAGGGAAGGCAGAGTGCTCTGATGAGACAGGAAGGTCAGGTCAGCTATAGGACAAAGGCCTTAGCGCTGATCTTACCATTTTTTGCAATGTAAATCTACAGGGATTGTACAAATTAGCCTGATGCTTAAAAGGGACCAAAAAAATACCCCAACAGCTCGATATTTTTTTCCTTTTCTGCAGCCAAGACAAAGTCATGAACGATGAGATACTAGTGCTAATTTACTTAATGTAATTTATTATTTGAGTACCTGTCTGGGGGTCTGTGGAAGCATTGGGACTGGATAATCCGCTGAACGATCTTTAATCAGACAGCAATATTAGGTGCTAATAGCTCCGATAAAGGGGCTGTTTAACCCAACTGTTAACACAAAGGCGTGCCTGCCACAACGACTATTTCAACAATGCATTTGCCAGTCATATTAATTAAAACTAATTCCTTGCAGGCCACAGAAAGCACAAAGTAAACCCACTTGGAAAATGTCTGGGTTCCACCACGACAAATCACATTAAAGAAAAAAAAAATTAAAATTATCCTAAGGCAATGAAAGTTGTCTCAGAAAATATACTCTCTTGGAAATTCTCAAATTGTAAATTCACAGCAAAGCTAAAAAGGCCTTTAATAGAGTCTTCTGAATGTGTAACTATATATCTGTGGCTCTGTCCTGTGACTTCATACTAGTCATTAAAAGCTTCTAATAAGTCAAATACAAAGCACTAAGCATTCCTAAAGATCCCGAGGTGACAGTTATTTACATGTCATTTAGATCGACCAAGACTAGTGTGGTTTGAGTGAAGCAGCACAGTTACATCTCCCAGACAGATTAGCAGGATTTTTTCTCTTTCTATCTCTAAAGAGTTTAAATTATATATATATATATATATATACATTTATCAGGCTATAAAGGGGTAAATTTTAAACCCCCTGCATACAGATTTCAGGAATAAAACATCTATTTCAGATGGAAAGTCTTAGTTAAGATCATACTCACAGATGATGGCTGATTCTTTAGAAGTGTTTGGTTTTCAGAAAAGTGTTTGGCTCTCAAAGGTCCTGATATACTAAAAGGAATACAGGAAAAAGACACAATTTTAACACTTCAGTACTCAAATGAATCCCCAAGGATATCTTGGTTAAGAGGTAAAATGCATCCCGGTTTACTCCCAACTTAATTTCCTTCTGGAGTCTGTGAACGGAGAGATAATCAGCTAGCAAAATGTGGTTATTAACAAAGTGAATGTGGGCTCCAAACCTCTACTCAGATGTGATAGCATGGACCCTTCAGCCAGAAGTGGGGAGGACAAAAGAGAGTTATGAAAAAGCAGACTCCTGAAATCTGTGCAAAGCCCAAACACTTCTGGTAAACTGGGAGCGGTGGACAAGATTGACAGGTTAAAGTTTTCTTGCCAGGTCGGTGCCAGTTATATATATCTATCTCTAGGGTAAAGGAGATTAAAAGCCATCTGGACATAGTCCTGGGCAACCTGCTCTAGGTGACCCTGCTTGAACAGGTGGTTTAGACAAGATGACTATCGGAGATCACTTCCAACCTCAATCTTCCAACCATAAATAGAAAAAAAAGGAGGAAAAAAAAAATCTACAAGGTGATATTCCAACTACTAACACCTACTCACCTACCTCACTGGGAACTTAGGACAGGAAGTAAGTGTGTTACTTTTGTTAAAGAGGATGCAGCAATGTTTCTGGTGCTCCATTCACTTTCACCAGGTTCAACTTGACTCCAGGAAGGTAGTTAGCAATGTGAGAAATCTTTTCTTTACAGGATTTTTGTAAATCTTTAGCATTACCTTAATGCAGTTTTGTTAAGTGAATTATTTATTAACTTGATACTCTCATTGACCAGCACGGGGAACTCCCACAAAAGCAGTCAATTGGACTTCTGAGTGCAAATCAATAGAAAGCATTTAAAGGGATATTCTTCCTTTGATACACATAGGAAACTCCCATGAAACAATCATGGAAACAATCAAGGGAATTATCTTGCTAAAGATCATGCAAAATAAAGACAACTTTTCACTACATCTCTTTTGGTGATGGTTTGGGCTTTGTTTCTAACCTGAAAGTCAGTTTGAACTCTAGTTAAGCTTTCTCACGGGACATAATCTGTTCTCTGACTGGCATTACCAAATTCTTCACCATACAGGCTTCTAGTTTCTTTGAAAACGCATTTATTCTGGAATCACTGCTCACTTTGTAAAACAGAGTAGCTGTTATAGGACTTACTTAAATATAATCTTTGTTCCCAAATAAAGCATCCGTACAGAAAACTGTTCAGTAAAGTAGCTTGTCCCATAATAGTTGTGTCAGTTAGTTTCCCCATTTGGGTATGTCCTAAGCTTAGCTGGGCAGAATTTTAAACTCTCATTAGCGGAAAACCAGGCTTTATTGTTTTAGTAAGGTTTACAAGCCAATCACTTCCTGTTTCTTAGTTAAATTTACAGCCCTATATTCAACAGACTGTAAATTGCTGTATAGAATTATGCTAGCCAGGCTCTGGATTGAACTATTTTATTGTCTGGGAGGCAAATTCATTTCATCCTGGAGTTGATTTTTTTTCCCAAGGAAAATGCACTGAAGCCACTGGCACTGAAAATTACAGAATCCTTGTATTTGTCAATAAGATCACGCAAGTGTTGATGCCTTCTGGAAGTAAACTTCTGTTAGAAATACTATTATCATTCATTAAAAAGAAATAATATCTTCGAAACCTTAAAAGCATCTTAATTCTCCAGAGTACTTTCATTCAAGAGTAGTCAAATCAGCTTGCATTTTTTCTAGATACCAACACAATGATGGTAAATCGTGACTATAATTGTGCGACCATGAACAATTATCGAACATTAAATTGGACAGAAACATTTCAAATAGCAAAGAACAGACAACTGCTAATCACCACGGCAGAAGGTCATAGGCATAGGGCATTTCATTGACAATTATTTGAACTATGGCATTTAAACTGGTGGCCATTTTCTTCGTTGCTTTATCCTCGGACTTGATCAACATTCCAGATCCTGCCTGCATTCTGTATGGAGCCCAGCAATAGCTAGATCAAAGGTATTAAATGAAAATCAACTTAATTTAATGTGACAAGAGTGGCTTTGTGCTTAGGCTTTGCATCCAGTCATTTATTTACTCCCTGTGTATAAAACTTTGTCTTTTAGAACAAGACTCTCTTCTTGATTGCATATCTCTCTGGTATCTCCTCCTCAGTTTCTGAAATGGTTGTTATTGCATGTACTGCCATTCCCATATAGGTACTGGCATCAGCAAATCTGACCACAGATGAACTTTTTCTAGAAATACATCCATTCCAATACCCCCATCAAAAAAGGGGTGCAACGTGGTCCAGGCCAATGAAGATTCAGGCAGAAAAGAAAAAGAACTTGGCTTAAGACAGTATTCGCATACTCTTGGCATTACCAACAAACTATCCCGCGCTTCAGACTGCCACAACCCCATTTTTCCTGCCTCTGTGGCACAGAACAGTCTGTTGTCTAAGACCATCTGGAGAATTTTATTGTACTTTGGCTACTGAAGAAACTTAGTCATGCCCTGACCTTCCTTGTTACCTTCCTGTAGCATATTATGCTTATGTTATGTACTATTGATCCCAAGCTTTCTTAAAGATGCCTTTTGCCTACTATAAAGGAAGTCTCACGGGGCAGATTTTCACTGTATGCTTCTGAATAAACAGCGTAATTATGGCCAAGAACAGCTTGCAGAACCTAAACTGTAAGACTTTGACTCTTTTCAATCTCACCTATCTCTGTCAAAATAAATATTTTCTGGAGATATTAACCACATCTCTTTGTTTTAATGGCACATTTCCACATTATGTTGAAGATGGAAGAACTCTTTGGCAACTAGAAGTTACTTTGTTTAGAAAGAATCATATTTGCTTTTGTATTACAAAGAAAAGCCAGTGTTTCATGGCAGTGAGTCCTCATTTTAACCTAACGGACGTTCTCTTTCAGGGAGTATTGACACGTTAGAAATTTCTAGATGCATTGACAGTAAAGAAGGCAGAGACCATAGTGTGGGAAGATGGGAACACACTGGAGGATTCCTGAAATTTTCCAATAGAATGATTTCTCATCAAAACACTCTAGCCAGGGACTAAGGATGCCAGGCTTCCTGGTTCTTCTGGCTTCACATCATCTTGCCAGGTGGGCAATTGGAGGCTGTATTTCATTTATTAAAACTATGAGGCATGTCAGGTGTAGAAACGGTACTGAGCAGGTGCAGTGTTACAGAATACACCATGGACAAGGATATTCCAGAGTGTGTGTTTTTCCCCAGTTCAAAATGAAAACTTTTCCCAAAGTCGAGCTTTTCCTTCTCCTTACTCAGTTATAGCATACACCAATGTATAACCTTCTCAAAATAAAAGCTTCATTGACTGCAACAATTGGAAATTACACAAATTACATTTTAAATTATAGCCTACACAAAGCCCTCTCTCTGTAAAATCCTTTGATGGCTAACTGGTATTGCTGAACTTCCTCATATACCCAGAACATACCCCTGAACCTTGTTCCTTCATGTTGTAAAAGGGAACATTTCCAATCCCGCCAAATTCAATTGTTTTTGTGAGTTCCTGGGCTTTTATCCCTCTGGCTAAGGGAGTCCCAAAAGCTCAGCAGGAGACAAAGGCAGGGTGCTCATGGCCAAGTGGGCTGCCATTGTGTTAACAACTCTCTGGTGACAAATGAATGCCTTATCTTAAGTCATCCTTTCCTATGCCTTTTCTCTGGGGGGAGAGTTGGCCATAGGAATGGCTCCTCTTCCAGGAGGCCTTAATCAAGGTAAATCAACATATTCCTAGAATGAACAAACAAAATCTAGGGCAACATAAGGTGTTCCCACATTCTTTCCCCACTTCAGTAGCTGGTTCTGCTTTCTGTAGTCAAAACCCAGACTCCTATAGTATAAATGCTGGAGGTGGTGGACTCATGATCTAAGCACATCCATGTGCCTGGGAACTACCAGTGAAATAGCAAAGAAAACCACTTGAAATTGTAGAGGTAAACAAACTATGGTTTACAGTTTACTGCACACTTTGGCCATGATTTTAAAAATTTTGATTCCACCTGGCTCCTTTGATTTCCAAGATGTGATTTTCATAGCACGGTGTGCAAATGTGTGCAAATTGGTACTACAAACACACAGAAGTTGTGTTGAAAAGCTGTCATAGTGTTTTTGTAAAAGTACACTATGGAAGCCATTGTTTTCTTTTTCACATCCTAGGAAAAAATAAAATACATATAAGGGTAAGCATTGTGGAATCTTAGAAAAAAATCACCTGCTCTCTACAATTCCTTCATTACTTGTTTCAATGAAAGATCAATTAAGAGATCCATGGGTGTATCTTGAAAAAGTTTTTGAGTGTATTTCTAGCCCAGTGTTGTATGGGGGCTGTACTGATCACAGTAGATATATTCTCCAAAATATACTGATAAAAATTACAACGTTGTTTATTTTATCAGAACAGAAACACAAATCAAAAGTGTGGATAGTTTACACATAAATGTAGTTATCCCTGAATCAGTGTGATTTTTATTTTAGTATTTCTTTATTTGAGATCTTGGCTTTCTGCAGGACTGTGCAAGATCAGGGTTTTTGCCCTGCCTCTCCCTTTTCTCTTACTGTGTAACTGCCTTATACAAAGTGATATTTGTGTGCCAGCAGGTAACATGTTTATGAAGTAGTCACCCAGACCTGACAAGTACTGTAGTGTATTTCTTTTGAAATTTGCCCAAGGTGGGGTTATTTCGTCTGCTTTGACAAATTCTATATGCACTCTCCACATTACCCTGTCACATCTGCCTTAGGTTCATCAGTATCTTATTACTGATGCTGTTGTTTTCAAATCTAAATACAGTATGGGGAAAGCAAGCAAGCACACAAACAAACCTATATTAGCAATAATTTTAAAAACAAAGCCTGAAACAATGAAGTGCAATAGCCTTGAGTGATTTTTTTTATAGCTGTGTCCTAATTCTTCAGAGAACAGAGAGGAGAGCTTTGAAAAGGTGCTAATAGACCATGAATTTGCAGCAGTGTAGTTCACAGCTAAACACGATCCCACTTCAAGCTCGGGCAGGAAAAAAAATGAGGGCACCACAGAAGTGCATTAAAAATCATGCAAACAGTCCCAGCAACAACCAGGGCAGTAGCAGCTTATAAGATCAGCTTCATTTGGCAGAGTGCCCATCGTACCATGACCTAAAAGGGCCAGGGCAAGAGGATATCTTATGGCTTGCAAAAAGAGGATGGGATGGGCTGCCAGGGGGAGGGATGGAAGCAAAAAACATCTTTTAAGCCTATGTTGAACTAAATTGTTTTACAGAATACTGATAGCAAACTGTCAATCTTTTAAATGTGTTCAGAGAATTCTTCTATAATTTATTTTAGACTATGGACAAATATTCTCTCTGGATCAGCTGTGCTACTGGGAGAGATTACTATCACAATGCCCCTCCTCCTGCCTGGGGGTATTGTCCCCTCAAATATCCCAGAGATGCTCATGTGCCTTCTCCAAATGAGACCGTGGTTCCATGACAGCCTAATCCAATCTAAACTGGGGTGGCCACAGTCCCTCCACTCCCAGCTGCTGCCCTTTCCCATGCCAGCAAGGATGCTTGTCTGGTCCCACACTGAACTGGTTCAGAAAAGACAGAACTAACTTGAAAATTCGTAACACTTCCCTGCCAGTTCAGCTCCCTGTGGAGCCAAACAAGGACCAGCGGTGGGGCAAGAGATAGGGTGGGGATATACCTGATGCAAAGCCAAGCTGCAACAGTTCTGGTTTGGATCAGCCTGAACGACCTCCAGGCTGCGCTAGCCAATGCCTGCTGTTTAAACTGCTTGGGCTGATCCAGCTCTTTCTGCCTGGCTCAAGGTTGGGGGTGGTCCTAAAAAGAGCTTCCTCATCAGATCAGAAGGGGTGGGCAGCCTCCCCTCGCTATCAGAAGTCCTTTCTTTTGATACACCTGCGCCCAGGGTTTTGTGGAAATAGCCTTGTGTGATCTATGAAGCCTACATGGATTTTCTGCGTTCTTGTGGCAGGACAGGCATTGATGAGTGGCCCTCCGTGTTGAGCTGGGGGAAGATCCTTCTCAGGATGGAGGAAGAGAGATGTAGTCAGGCGTAATTCAGTAAAGCAAAAAATCTAACCTATATGCTTGCAGAACTGCTTACTGGAGTGAAGACACTAGAACTAAAATTACTTTTCAAAAATAAGCAAATCTGTTCAGCTTATTGTCAAACAGCCAGTTGTTTATCACCAATTGCTTTATTGTCAGATGCCAATTTATACCCTAAATGTCTTTAAGATGAGACCGCTGCCCTGTTGAGGAGGTAATCCATTGGCCAGCACACAACTGCCCCTTAGGTGCCCTTCATTTGTAACATAATGGAGATTTGCATGTTCTGTCACAAGGGAAATGTTCCAAACTGTATCAACACTCAAGCCAAGAATGTTACCTGTTTCCTCACCCCTCTCCAAAAAAAAAAAAAAAAAAAAGTGGATTGAGTTCTGCTTTTTCACTGATTCTCAGGAAAAATATAAAGATCTCTGCCAGTTGCAGATGTGTTCTATTTTTTCCCTACATCAGAGCTTCTGAATCATGCTTAATAACAGGCAAAAGCTATTCATACCAAATGGGGAAGTTCTCACACACTATGATGATAAAGCATTTCATCCATTTGCAAAAAAAAAGAGAAGAAAACACTACCCACAGAACTGCAACATCACATCATCTGCACTTTGCTGAATGTTCACAGAACAACACTGGGAGTCATTGAAGTGTCAGATAGTGATTTCATCATGTGTCAGGCCTCCCACTAATAAATGATTCATCTCTCTCACTACTGACACCTCAAAGAATTAAGGAGAAGAAAGAAATTCATAAACTTTAAAGTGAGAAGTACTCTACTGATATTATATTTTCCAAGTAAACAGAAGCTTATGCACACACTAAGAATGTGTTTAGAATTTAACCTTCCATTTATCTGAAGCATACTTTTCAGTTTTAAAAGTGAATCTATTATAGAAAAAAGGTACCATGGAATTCCATGTGTATTGTATCACCACCATATATAGAGGTAAATTGCTCAATTCACAAATACAAGATTTCACACACACACACCACCACCACCCCCCGCCCCAGATTTGTGAACTGAAACTGGAACTGGGAAGATAACTTTTCTGGTTTACATAGCAGAGATTAACAGTGTGTTGGTGACAATAATCCTGCCCCAACCTCTGAGTACTGATTATAGTTGTAAAAACAAATCTGGCTCCTCTTGAAGGTGACGAGCGACTCACAATTGACTCTAATGGAAATGGGACTGGAAGGAAATTTGTCATTTTAATATGAATTTGCATAATTGTTCTTTGATGCTTCATAAAGCCAGAACATCTTCCATTGGTGACAGTAGCTCTACTGGATGAACAGGACTAACTAGCTATCCAAACTTACTCTCCCAGAAGGTATGAACTTAAATACAGACCCAATGTACTTAGCAAGATACTACCATTTTTCCTGGGTTTGCTAGGACACTGAAGTTTGTCTAGTCACACCCTGAGTTTCCCAGTTATTTTTTTTTCCTGTTTCAACATAATGCAGTAGAGATAGAGGTCTCAAACTCCAGCATTCTTTGTAAAAAACAAATAGCTGTGAGATGAGATTCTAAAAGTGTCCTAACTACAAAAAATAAAATAAAGCTGTAACAAGAACTTAAACCTTATGAAACATTAAAGAATCCACATGGGAGTGAGACCAAACAAATGACCCTACTGTAGGAAAAAAGTGACAATTGTAATTCACTATAAAACCATGAGACACCAACCTATGAAAACCTGGCTTTGCTGATTCTGCCACTAACAGAGCTCCTTTGGCTATAGGAAGGGTTTTTTTTCTTATCAAAACTGTATCTATTATAAACACTTCAATCAGTAGACTCAAAGCTGGAGGAGCATATGGATACAGAATTTATCCCAGTTGATTCCTCTCTTGGAGCAGGGAAAAGAATTAGATTAAGATAACAAAGTTTGGACTTTGACTCAGAGACCTAGTCTCAGAAGAAATAATTAGGGTGGTAGGAAAACTACTGGGGACAGAATAAAGCCACAAGCCCCTGAGGTCTCATGTCCTAAGCAGGTACTTATTTCTTTGGCTCACTCTGAATATATATACCAGAGATACCAACATGATGAATGGAGTACTTAAAAGCAGTAATATACAAAAGCAAACTATTCTTTGCTGTTCCCCCACCTCTTGTTTTCAGTAGGATTAATTTGGGCATCCTAGGTAAAGATGATGTCAAGTTTCTCCATCAGTCTGATTTAGCAGGACCTCTTCACTGTCAGCAGAGGAATGTGAAAGACAGCAACAAACACTTGTATGCAGGAAAATTTACATGGCTGTGGGGCAGGATGCCTGGATGATCAAAAAGAAAAGAAAATATTAAATACTTAAAACACTTTACCATGAAATCACCTTCTCCCCCTTCCCCCACCCTCCCCCCATGTTAAATCAGGTAGAAAAGTGTGATAATATTAAAGCTTAATCCAATTTAAATAAATTATTTTCTTGTAAATGTTAAAACAATCATTACATGCACCATTTACCCCCTCCTCTGCCCATAGTCTTAAATTATGCTCCATTATATCCAGATGGAAAAAATATGCAGAAATGTTTCTTAAACATCAGAAATTTTGTTTTTTATTATATTCAGAGGTAAAAGTCATTAAGGAGTCCTAGTGGGGGAAAAAAAATATCTTAGGCAGCATTATGGGATTTTGTGTAGAAAACTTAATTAAGAAATTTCTTTGCTAGGTTACCAACAATATTTTATTACAAGCTTAAGGTATAAGATCGTTACAGCTCTCTGTCGTGCTTGGCAGCAAAGAAAGAACATATGCAAAGAACAATCTTGTTCTTACAATTAATTACAAATGAACAAATGAGTGATATATCAGACCCTGTCTATGCTGCATAGTCATGCATTTATAACCAGTTCACCATACAGAGTTATTAAAAAGCATGCTTTGCATCCACAGTAGCTTGATACCACATCACAGCCACGGGTAGTTATGTTTATTCATGCACAGCTACCACCAGCCAGAACTACATGTATATGTCAGTGCATTTTAGCAAAATCTGCGTCAAATAACCAGTAGTGCAAGTCTCTTCAGCTAGCTTTTTTTTTTTTTTCACAGGGCAGACTGGAAGCAAGATAGAAGGCAAGGCAGAAACGCATGGGTAGGTGTCAAAGGGCAGGTGGTGACAGACAGCAGTCTTCACCCACTGGCCATTCTGGGCCAGTTGATATGGTGACAATCACCCAACATGGAATTGCATAGCAACCCATCCTGTTTATCTCATCCTTACAGTCCCAACACATCTGCCACAGAATGGGTGAGGGTTTCTCTCCCCACTGGCAATACAAACAGCTGAGAAGGGAACATCTGAGCCCTGGGCACTGTGGGTCCCTGGCTGCTGGTGAGCCCTGCAGTTGGCGAGGGCCCCCACTTGCAGTCTAAGGATTGCTAGTGGAAGAGCCCTGCAAGAACATTTCTGCAGTATAGGAACCTGCAGCATGTGGAACAGTGAGGAACTGGACACTGATGAATTCTCCTAAGTAGAGAAGTCCATCCTAACTCCCCTTAGTTCATCCAGCTGGGTTACTGGATCACAGTGAGGTGCCAAGGCTGGGTCTCCAGCAAGGGTAGAATACAGATAACTACAGAAGAATGAATAGTTCACTTCAAGACTAAGCCAAGTCACAAACCAACCAGAAATCCCTGCTGTGGCTACAAGGTCACTGGCACCTACACACACTCGTCCCTGTAGATGCAGACATAACTACATATTGCTCAAGGCTTATAACACTGATCTCACAGGCAGGATTTAAAAATCACCACTCTGCTAGTCTCTCCCCAGGCCAGCAAAGGATATTTTGTTTTAACCTCACACCTTCAGTTCATGCTTCTCCCTAGGAACATTTGTTTCACTGAGCTGTCCAAAGCCAGTCCTGGCCATGAGACTGAATAACACCAGTCTCACTCAGAGGTGTCTCAACCAACCCAAACCACTGCAACTCTGAGCACGTAACTTGCCAGACAGTTTTACTGGTTATAGACAGAATTCCAGTCTTTGATTCACTTCTAAGTAAGTGTGTTCCCACGCCATTTCCTCATCCACACAATTCCCTCGTCCTGAACTGCTTGCTAAGAAAGCCTGAAATTATTTCTGTTATGCTCCATGCAAAGACACTGCAACAGACAAACATAATTACATAGTGATGAGATGCTCCAGTTCCAAAAGCCATAAATCCTAAACAAGATTATCTTTGTTTTAAAATTCATCTTCCCTGGTTCACAAGATGAGCCATCTCATGGCACAAATAGGCAAGATGATGTGTTATGATTACATACATTTACCAGACACTCACTCACTAGGAAGGGCTACTAGGGCTGTTGCCCACACTTTTCATGACAGCTGCAAGTGTCATATTCTCCTGTCAACTGACAGGAGAATGGTACAGGAACTCAGTATGACAAGCATATTTTTTAATTTACAGGCAACACTGGTAGTTTGAAAACTTTTTAATTAATGAACACAAATGACTGGGTGCATGTATGCTGCAGAGCTGGCTAAACCGCCTTGGGTACTAGAGGCAGACTTGGCTTTCTGCACTAATTTACCATCACAGAGAAGTAATCTTAGGGCAAACAACAATATTTTTCAGTGGGATAAATGAGTACATCCAGACCCCTCTAATTCATCAGCTAGACTGCCAGAGGTACTCAAATGGATTTGTTCAAAGCTAGCTTTGGTGCCCCTGCAGCCTGCCATATAGATTTAACATTTTTTTTTTTTTTTGGAAACGCCACAGTTGGAGCAACTCCCACCTCACCTTCCTGCCTGTAGAGACGTGGGGAGCCATCACTACAGCCGATCCAGCAGAGCTCAACTGGAAGAGGGAAGAGAGGAGATGCCAGGACACTGCCCATGGGGCCTGCAAAACTGCACGTGTGCTTCTGATCCTGGGGAAGCAGTAACCTGATGAGTACTCTACCCTGCTCTCTTGGCAATACACACGCTTCAAAAAATGATTCCATGGTGACCAGATATTTGCTTTAGTAAACAAACTTTAATAAAAGAAACAATTTTTAAAAAAGTCAGATCCTCTCTCACAGCATTCCCCGCAAGCCAATTCTGGAGAACCACTCTCGTGGGCCAGCGAGCAATCTCTTCCCAGGCCAGGCACTGAGCAGGAACGGAGCCTGCTGCAGCTGCTGGGAAGGACAGGCCGGGTCCACTGGGGCTCTGAAACAAAACAAACAGCTTGTTTAGCAGATAGTTATTTCCTCATGGACTGGTCAGCAGGAGCCATCATGAAAGCTGACTGGCTGGTGACTCGAGCAAGCTTGCTGCCTTCCTGGTGTGTTGTGTCTACACCAGAGAAGGCGGCAAATCTTAAGATGGACCCAAATCCCTTAAGAATTACAATGACATGACCAACACATGGTTGGGCCATCCATTCTTGGTTGTTGTTGTGGCTGATATTTTAAACTTAATTCAGTTTTTTCCACGACTCACTCATGCCCAATAACCTACAACCACTCAAGAATGATAATTCAGCTTTATTATCCATATGCCCTGAGCTCACGTTTCATAAAGTACAAACACACTCAAGAAAGGATGATTCCTAAAATAGCCAGGCATGTACATTTCCACCCTCTCTTCAGGAATGCAGTTCAAAAGCAAAGGTCCTACAGGTCCTTGTAATGCTTAGAATTGCTAACCTGAACCTCTTGGTAGCAGCAGGCATTATCTTCAGGAACAGATGGGCTTTTATCTTAGCCTCTCACACCAAGCTACTACATACCATGTTTATATAGGCACTGCAAAGACAGAAGTCATAGCATGAACCAAACAGAGCACAAAACCCCAGCTCACATCAGCAGAAGACTTTGAAACTGTGCATCCAAAACTAGTGCATGCTACGAGTTCGATAAAAACACCACTGGAGTTATTACAACTGGCTGTAATAAACAACAAATAAACACACCCAAGTTTTTAGGCAACAAAACATATTACTAAGACCAAACAAGTAGTTCTTGTGCTTTATTTCTTACACTCTGCTCAATGATTTCAGGGTCTCAACTCTGTACAGTGCTGGGGTACCTCAAAAAATGGTGAAAAATCAAAAGGAACCAAGAGCATCCAGCACCCTACAGGATCAGGCCTTTTCTATGCTGTTATTAAACAACAACCAAATTGTCTGATAACCTTCCTTATGACTAGAACTACAATCATTTGCTGTTTCTGCCCTTTCAGTAGGAGCCCCCACTATGTGTGTGTTACTTGATTATTTATAAACATGGCCTTTTATTAACAACACAGCCTCCACTGTGCTCAAAATCAGTTCTACTTGGCTGTAGTACAAATGATGCTTCTAATGTGTGAAATTTATGGTCAGTTACAAGGCAAAATGATAGCTAAACTTTGGCTAGAACATGGGATGCCAGCAGAGCCGACCCTGCCAGTGCTGGAGCCGAGCTCAAGGCCCGATTCACCACTTTTCCACACTACTCATCAGCTGGAAACAGCTCCGGGCAACTGAGCTGGGTTTTTTTCCAACAGGAAAACTGAGTGTGTCCTATACTTGAGAGAAGCATCACTGCTCCCTATAAAGATGGGCTCCAGCATGGTACAGCTCATCTCACAGCCATATGTATTCTCTCTCTTTGTAAATTAAGCCATCTGAAATAAAGCAGCCTTATTTCTTTCCTAGAAAGGCCTCAATGTTGCCTGCTGCTCAGGCAAATGGCCCTGGAAGAGAGGCTCTGCCAAGGCAGGCGATGTGCAGACAGGAAAGGCAGACAAGCAAATGACAGTTTTGTGGGGTGGCACTGGCTGAACTGGGAGTCTCTAGAGCCTTTAGTCTACCCACAAAAACCTGTTCTGCCTCTTCCCTTCCTCTCTCAAAATCACCAGACTTGACTTCTACAGCAAAGTTAGCCCTTGCCCCTTTCCAGCTACCTATTCCCTGTCTCTTTCCCCAGTCCCTCTCTCTTCTCACAAACTACATGGCTCTCTGCACTCGCTCCAGTCCCACCCTCCACCTTCCCCTCTCAATTCTCCTCCCATTTTCCATGTCACTTGCTAATGGTGACACTAGCAAGACAATCACCTTTTCCTCATATCGTTTTTGACCGTGCTGGGCTCCCTTGGGGGCCACGTCCTGGCCGCTTACGCACACACACGCTGCAGCATATCATGCCAGTTTGGGCAGGCTTACCATCGCTTAAAGGGAAGGGCAGAAGTGGCCATAAAGAGATCCTCCCACTGCCCATCTAGCCAACGTTGTCCTCTGGTCACAACCGAGACCGTGCTGGCCCCACAAGCCTGATCTTCCGTGTGGCTCAAAGTAAGCATTATACTCTTCATGAGGATGAAGGGAGGGAAGGAAGAAATACAACCTTTCAAATGGGCACAGAGAAGGAAGAAGAAGAGCAGGAGGAAGAAAGGTAGGATGGAATTATTTCTCTCAACCCCCTCTTCCACCTACTAAGATATTCCTGTTCCCCTTCTTCTATGTAGAGCTCTTATTTCAGTGTAAGAGCACCCTACTTCAATTGAATTAACTGGTTAAAATTACTAACTCAACTAAACCAGTTCACGTTTATGCAAAAGAACAGTTTGTGCAGCAACCTGCACTGAAACAAAAAACAGACAAATTCATACCAATTTGATCGTTTTCATTCAAGCTTGCGTGCTTCTGAGGATTTCGTTCAAGCTTGTGTGCCTCAAGGGTTACTGTCCCCCAGTCCTATTTCTCAACAGATGCAGGGCAACTGAGCAAACTGCAGTAAATGCTGAACAATGCGGCAAGGACAAGCACCCTTACATTGCCAGCTGTAAAAAGCAGTGAAATAAAATCTGAAGAAAAGAAAAGCTGACATAGTACTAAATTTAGCAGAGAAAAGGCAGACAAAGGGCCTAATGAAGAGATACTGCTTTTTCTGTGGTGCTCGCACCACGAACATTGTGACTGTCCACAAGCGCTGTGTTTCATCAGTTCTGTGAGCTGAAGGAATTATTAGCCCTGTTTTACAGACTGTAAATTGATGCAGTCAGAAATTAAGATCTAAAGAGTTTCAAGGTACCTAAAAACTCGATTCTTGCTAGTACTAAGCACTGCATATTCTTTGAGTGTTTAAAGCATACAGCTTCCAGCCACCTTTGGTGCAGATGCACATGTGTAGTCCTATGACAACCCATAAAATGAGGAATACAATGCGAGAGCTACAACAGGAACACTTCAGCAACCAGAGACATATTTATTTCCCCATCTCCTCTTCTACATTTTCAAGTGGGGGAACAAAGTATCCTGCACGCTAGGAGATTTGGATCAAAGGGCTATGATGGTCACAAGTCACAACTCATCACCCACCTGACAACTGTAACTATTTATGTACAAATTAGTAGTGCTGACCTGGTCACTATTAAAAGATTGATGTAAATGGCTTATCCAGCATCACACTCCTTGGCAGAGAATCAACTTCTCCAAAGCAACATTCAGCTGCCTTAACAATGAGATTATGCCTTCCCTTCTTGCATTCATAGGAACACAGGAGGGTAAGAGTTCAACAGACAACACTCTGCTTCAGCACGCACTCTAATTCATCCCCAGAGCAGACGCATTTCATACACTGAATAAAAACCAATCATCCTATGGAGGGGGGGGGAAGTATGCAATCTATTTTAAGATTATTACAAAGAAATATATAGATGGATGGATGGATGGAATTAAGATTGCATAAGCATTTCCTAATTCTGGCATTTTGTAACTTTTGAGTGCTTAACTTAGCCACTTTAATATCCTTTCCCTCTGACCATCTGTGTAGTGTCTGCCTACACATGCACGTAAGGCTGCCTCAAGGATCCTGGAGATGCTAGGCACCACATCTCAACTGCCCAGAGGACTTTAAATCACACGCATAAATCTGCATTGCACGAATCCAGCCTCTTTGGGCATGTGATACCGAATCCTCTCCACATGTAGAGCTTAACTGCATAATGGAAGCTGCCTACTGGGAAACCCTTAGGCCCAGATGCAGAGACACCACCTTGTGTGTCCATCATCAGCTTACTATGCTGCATGGTCATTGTGTTTGCATTTTATGTATATATTTAACAAATGTGTACATCTATGCATGTATTTAACAAGTAAAAGAGGTTGCAGGGAACTAGCCAAACTGACTGCCATCAACTGGCTACTCATATCTCTTGTTTTCCCAAGGGAACAAATAAAAGGAAGTTCGACTTCCCTCTTCTGCACAGGATCCATTCACAGCAGGAGTCATTTTTCTCTTAGACATGTATTTTAACTCAATCTTTAATATCCTATTCCAGTATTACAGTAACACGCTACAGGACTTTTAAGACCAACGCAAAACAATAAAGCAGAATACCAATACAGGAAAGACAGGATGTAATATGTCACAGAAAGGGGAGATGAACTCAAATTATCAGATGTGGAAACCAGAATGTTGGGTCTAGACACTAACTCAAGTCAGTGGCAAGGTATCTATAGGCAGAGGCCCCTCTCTGATGGTCTCCACATCCTTCTTGCCTGCTACAAGAGTCAGCTGCCTGTGGTGAAGTTCTGTCTTCTCAAACACAAACCAAAACGCGCTGTATAGAAATGGTGTTGTCACTTGTGGTACAAAAAGCTACTGAGTAGGCATATGTCTGAATTTTACACACCCAAGGGTCTCCATTTAGTCTCTTTACCTACTATGTCAAGCTTCTAGGATGCCATTCAAACCTCTAAAAATATGAATTCCCCCTGTGTTACTGTATCTCCACACATCACCAGCCTGATTTCAGGGCTAGAAGCAAGTTCTGTATCCCGCAGCACAAAGCTACCAACCCTCTCCCACCCTCATCCTTCTCAGTGCACAAAAAGTTTTGGATTTATCCACACAAGAGATTAGATCTCTGAACTGAAAGTTGCTTCCCTTTCAGATGCAGAAAACCTGTTCAAGACTAGAGAATTTAATCTTGTCTTTTCTGAGGCAGGCATAATTCAGGTAAATACACCACAGTCAAGGAAAAGGTATCCAGAAGTTATTTTTATGAACTGGTAAGTAGCCATCTGTCCACAAACAATCACAGCCTGCCCCCAAGACAAGGCTCCTTTATGGCTGAACTTGTCTGGCATCATGCCCTTTGTTTGCTGACTGGTGAATTATGGCTCACGAATTCACCCCATGTTCTTTCTGTCTTCCCCCTACTGCTTGTGCCTATTGTTCCATCTGTTTGACCAAAAAGAAGAAATGACAACACCAACAAAAAGAAATGGTTGTGCTTTGGTTTATGGTAGATCCTCATTTTCCTTATGAATTAAATATTCTTTTTTATTTATTCATTTTGACCGACAACCATACCAGGACCTTCCCCATTAGCTTACTGAAAATCTTTCCCCAGAACTCTGAGGATATCACAAAGCATTTTGCATATGCATCTACCTTCCAAGCTGGAAAGTGTCAAAAGCAGTAGTCCCTGATTAAAAGAAAGAAGTGCAGTCATACATAAGTCAGCTATGATGAATGTTCTTTTCTGGTTACCTCAAAGAGATTTTATCTGTGTTGAGATTGAGATGTGAAGTAGGCAAGTATTCATGAAAACTGTTGTAGGTATCAGCAAAGTTCCTTTGCAATGAAGCTTCCTCTCACTTTTCACTGGAATTGTGTACTAGAAGATTATCTTATGTGCTACAAAGCCACCATATTTCACTTCTTGCAAAGAGCTGCACCTAGGATGTTTAGTATACACAAATCCAAACACACAATGCATAAAATGTGTTATTCTCATGCAAAAAAAGAAAAAAAATCCACAGTATCATCAATCCCCTAACCCCCTAAAAAAAACCCCCTCACGCAAGTTTTTTGAACAATAGTATCCTATGTCAGACCGCTGAGACTCTTCTGGCCTTTGTGAGTGGAAGGCTGACTCTGGACAGTGATAAAAATTAACTGTAAAACATACAAATCAGTTTTGGGGCTCCTTTATAAATCTGTTCTTTTATACAGTTCCTTATAAAAGGATTACATACAATGAAGAAATGAATGAGATGCAAACAAGGAAACTCTACGATGCTAACATCGGTCACTTCTCAAACATTTTCAAGGCACAATATAGTTGGAAGTGGCTAGGACAAAACCCTCTGAAATTACAAAAAAAAAAAAAAAGGTGATCAAATGTAATGGCAAATACTGACATCAGTAGCAGTTAACCTGTTATACCAACTGCTATTGTATCATCATTTAATTGATTTTGTAAACCAGTTTAGCTTTAGTATTTGAAAGGTCAGTCGCCAAAACGCCCACAAGCTAAAACTGAAAGGCAAGATCCACCGCAGTTACATGATACTCAGGGTGTACATAATACAGTGCTCTGTATAACAGAACACAAATGTAAATAGAGCCACAGATCCTATGGAAAAGCTTTCTGCTACCCAGCCTTGAGAAGAAAATTCATTAGTTTGCACTGACAGTAAGCTCTTGTTCAACACATGGTACAAAAGCTAGTAGCAAACATAGCAACACTGAGACTTAAGAACACTCAGGATGCAATCTCCAAAGCAAGGGGTGGGAAATACTTGTTTTTACTACCTTATGTTATTTGAGAAAAGCCAGGTAGGTCTGCTACAAGAACCTTTTGCTCAATTATTGACTTAGAAATACACAAATTACTATCTTTGTCCTTTCCGGTTTTCCAAAATGTCTCCTGGAGAGAGTGAGTCACAGACTCATCACTATTAATTGAAGAAAACCTGTGACAAAAGTGTTTTCTTCCAAGTATGTCCTTGACTTCCAAGCTACATAAACACCTTCAGAAAAACGAGGTCGGAAAGTTGAATGGTCCTACAAGAAATGTGCATATTTCCCATGTAAAGGAACAAATTTCTCTCTTCAGACTGACACTTAGAAATAATGTATATTTTCCTACCAGAGGCCTAAAGAAAAGGCTTCAAAAGATTAACTTGATCATAAGTAGCAAGTAGCATAAAAGTTTGATGTTGGATGAGGCTAAGCACACACTGTATTTTTCATGTTTTTTATTAAAGAAGACAAGGAAAAAGAGCCCTAAAATAGAAAGCCGGAGAGGGACTTTTTACAAGGGCATGTAGGGCATTTGCCCCTTTTACAAGGGCATTACTGCAGGTAATGGCTTTCAACTGGAAGAGGGGAGATTTAGACTAGGTATTAGGAAGAAATTCTTTATTGTGAGGGTGGTGAGACACTGGCCCAGGTTGCCCGGGGAAGCTGTGGCTGCCCCCTCCCTGGCAGTGTTCCAGGCCAGGTTGGATGGGGCTTGGAGCAACCTGGTCTGGTGGGAGGTGTCCCTGCCCATGGCAGGGGGGTTGGAACGAGATGAGCTTTGAGGTCCCTTCCAACCCAAACCATTCTATGATTCTGCGATTTAGTAGTAAGCATGAAGAAGTGAAGGGAAAAACTAAGAAATTATGACATAATTTGATTTGTTCCATGTAGTGTCTTAAACATGATTTGTGTCCTATTTCTAAGGTGAAGGGAAAACACTATGCCCGCTCATCCACATAACTGAGGAACCATGAGGAGCTATGCCTCATGGTTAGGAGAGAAAAGCAGGAACCAGTGGGTGCAGTTTTGGGGAGTCTCCTGCTCCCCTGACTCTGAGCACAACCTACTGAGCAGAGGGAATACTCTCCAGAAGGGCTGTGAACATTTAAACTGTATCTTACATCAACGGACACATCAGCACACAGGTCTGTCACCTCACAGTTTGCGGCGGGTTGTACAGCAAAGCACAAACGGCCACCGAGCAGTGTAACACCGCACCAGGGGAATCGCCTGTCGCTCTCCTTCCTCCCTACCCCTGCAAGAGATGCAATCCACCATTAACGACGGGCCTCAGGGTACCCCTGGGACACACAGCGAGCCCAGTCCGGCCCGGCAGCCTGTCCTGAGGTGACACCGCAGAGCGGGCAGCCCCGCGGCCCAGCCCGCCCCCGCAGACACCGAGTTTCGTGCCGCCGATTCCCAGCCCAGCCCAGCCGCATTAATCCCCGCACTCTGCCAGCAGCCTCCCGCGGCGCCGGCCGGCCGGCCTGCCTGCCTGCCTCCCCACTCCCTGTCAGCGATTCCCTATAAACTTCCTCCCTCCTCCGCCCTGCCGTGCCGTGCCGTACCGTGCCGTCCCCTCCCCCGGGCGGTGGCGGCCGCCTCCGCACCGGCACTCCGCAAGGCCCAACCGCCCCCCCCCCACCGAGCGCCCCGGGGTGGGGGGGACACGGCAAGGAGGAGGGGGAAACCAAGCCGCGGGGGGAGAGGGGGGGAAAGGACGAGCATCGCGACGGGGTTCCTCGCGCAGCAGCCAATGGGCGGCGCGCACGGGCGGGCGCGCGCGGCACGCCGGGAGCTGTAGTTCGGCGCCGTCGCCATTTTGTGGCGAGGGAACTACAACTTTCCCGCCAGCAAGGACAATTCACGGGCCCTTGCGCGGATCCCCGCCAGTGAGCCCCAGCGCGGCGGGCCCCGGTGCGTGCCCGAGCCGGGAGGGGGATGGCGGCGGGCGCAGGGACGGGGCGGAAGGAGAACCCTTGGCAGACGGGAGGAGACTGCGGCGGGGCGGGGAGGGGAAGGGGGCAGGGCAGCGCGTCGAGCGTGCTGCGCGCTGAGGGACCGTCGCCAAAACTCCCCGCTCGGGTAGCGGCGCAGGGACAGCGGCGGCTTTGGCTGCCGGGTGGCCGAGCTTAAATGCCAAAAAAAAAAACCAGGGTGGGGAGGAGAGGTGGGGGGAATACAGGGAAGCGTGTGACGCTTCACCCGCACGGAGCGCTCAGCGAGGCCTGTTCCGTGCGCGGAACGCAACGGGGGGCCGGGCGTTTGCGGCTGCTGCCCCGGTTGGGAGTTGCAGGCGGGCCCTAAGCGGTGTATGTATGTATGTGTGTGTGTGTGCGTGCGCCTGTGCCCCTCTGTGCGTGTGTATATATATATACACTCGCGCGCGCACACACACACACGCAGACATATATATTTAAAAAAAAAAAAAAAAAAAAAAAAAAAAAGGAGCCAGGTCCATTTAAAGTTGGTGCCGGAGAGCTGTTCTCATTGGCTGGGGGGAGCCGGAGGAGCGAGACACACACGGTGCGCGCAGCCCGAGCCGCCGCCGCCGCCGCTGCCGGAGCCGCCGCTGGAGTTGTCTCCGCCGCTTTCCCCCGCTGCAGCGGCACGGACGTGACTGCCAGCGTTCCGCTTATTTATCTTCTCCTCTCGGCCCCTTTCCTCCTCCAAGATGTGACCGCAGCTCAGACACTGAGGACCTGCAGATCGCTTCGGTGGCGAGGGAGAAAAGGGGATACCAAGGGCGTCGTTTTTTGTGTGTGTTTAGGGGGAAATTTTCCATTATAATGTTTCACTAAAGTGATTTTTCTTTTTTTTGTTGTTGTTGTTTTCTTCGCATTCGTCTTTTTTTTATTTTTTTTTAATTTTTTTTTCCCGTCCCCCCATTTCTCGGATTTATTGCTAGGAGAACCACATTGTGCGGGGAGGAAAGTCGGATTACAAGATACCACTACAAACAACCCCCTCCCCCAAGGATTTTTTTTTTTTTCGGTATATATTTTTTTCTTATTATTTTTAAATTTTTCCTCTCCCCCCCCCCCAATTGCCGCGGCTTTAATTCATGAAGCAATTGTCCCCTTTTGCAATCAGAATCTGGATACCAGAATGAGCAAAGAAAGACCCAAGAGGAATATAATTCAAAAGAAATACGTAAGTGGCCGTAACGTCTGTCCTTTGACTCCGGTTTTGGGGGAAATGGCACTGAATGTCAAGTTTATCGCTGAGGCTTTGGAGACAAATGTGATAACCGCGGTTTATATTTATATTTTTTTTTCTGGTTTGGCAGGGGGTGTGTGGGGGGGGAGGTGTAGTTCCGGAGGCCCCTTTTAACGGAGAAACCGTTCGGTTCGGTTGATAAAACCGGGTTTGTGTAGCGATTCCTCCGGCGGAGAAATGTATTGACCTCAAATGACACAAATCAGCATCTAGTTTTAGATGAAAGGCGGGGGAGCTCCGGGGGGGGGGGAGGGGGGGGATGATAATGTCACGAAACTGCGTTTTCACGCAATGAATATTGCCTTTCCCCCCCCCCCCCCGCATGCGAAAGGAGGTGGGTTGCTGGTGTGATGTGTCCGTGTGTCTGTCCTCGTGTCTGGCGGCTGAGAGCCCTTTAAGTTGGAGCCGAGTCCCCCGGTTATGGCGAGCTCAGACCTCCCATCCCCGGGATGCCATCGGGGGGCGGCAGGGGGGGAGCTCCGAAACCCCGCCATAGGAACACCACCGCCACTCGGGAACCGCGTTCCTGGGGGGGGTGGGGGGGATGTTCACTTTAATAATTGATGGGGGTTACAAATGGTTGGGAAAATTGTAAAATAATTCATGATGAGGATGCGGGAAAATTTGGGCGAATCCAGGGCTGTTTTTCTGCCTCCTTTTATTCAGCCCCATCCCTTGTAATTGTCTAATCCTTTAAATATAGGAATGGGGATGGAGAGTTGGGATCCCCGTGCTCCAGTTCGGGTTTGATTGGCGTGGTGGTGGGGGTTCTTTACGTGGGGAAAACTGAGAGGATTGGACAAATAGGCGGTAGAGCGAATAATGATTTTTATCTGCACGGTGTTGTTTTTGTTGGGTTTTTGGGGGGGGCAGGATATAAATCCTCGCTTTTGGTCTGTGTTTTGATGCGAAGCTTTCAAAGTTGTAGTTTATATCGCGACCGATGTTCTTGAAGCGGTGGGGGGGGTGTGACCTCCGGGACACTTTCCCTCGGTATTCTATAGATTCGGTAAAAACTGCGGTTGACTCCGATTGCCCGCCCCGCTGAAACGCACCCCGGGGGGGGGGGTGTGTGTGTGTGCGGGGTGCTGCGTGGTATTTCGGAGCTACTCTTCCCCCCCCACCCCCCGCAAAATTTCCAACTGAAGCGACATCCGCATTGCAGAGGAGCGGGGAGCCCGGGGCCGGCGAGTTTAAAGTATCGCATCGAAACGGGAACGGCGGGTGGAAAGTGTGGCGAAACACGCGAGGCGCCCGCCTTCCCCACGCAGGCGGACAAAAGCGGGGCGGGGGGGGGACGGGACAGCACCGCGGGGTTAATAATTAAGGTTTGGGGGGGCACACACGGATCGCCCCAAACCACTCCTCCCGCGGCGAACAATGCGGCGCCGCTGCCGCTCCGCCGGGCAGGGATGAGCGCGGCTGCCGCCGGTCGCGGGGAAGGGCCGGGGGGGGTTATTGTTTTTAACTCCCTCCTTCCTTTTCCCGTTCCCCCCCATTTTTACTGGGGGCGGTGCCGGCGGGGCGCGCTGGCGGCGGCAGCAACAGGTTGCGGGGGGTGTGAGGAGCCCGCGGGCCGCGCCGCCGCCCGGCCAGGTTCGCCCTGCTCCCGTGACGTCACAAAGGGACGGGCCTGTACGCCGTGGAATCTTCGCCCCCCCCTTTCCGCCCCCGGCGTGACGTCAGAGGCGGGGGCGGGGGGAGGCCCCGGGGCAGCGCTCGGCGGCGTTGCGGGGGAGGAGGGGGGGGGCGGCCCGGCGCGGCCCGGCCCCGGGCCAGGTGAGCAGGTGCGGAGCCGCCCGGCCCGCCCTGCCGGTTTCGGGGTGGGAGGTCGGTCAGTCACGTCTCCCACGCGGCGTGGCGACACGCGTGGCATATTTCCTCCTAGCAGTGACCTTCGGGCGCTGCAGCAGCCCGGCGGAGCACGCCGGTACGCGGGCGCCGCCACCTCCCCGGTGCCAGCCGGGCCTTTTGTTGTCCGCCGGTGTGGCTGCAGGTGTGACCGCTCGCCCCTGCGTCCGGGCCGCAGCCGTGTCCCGGCTTCCGCGGGGGCCGCGCCGTTAAACCCTCCCCCGCCCCGCCCGTGACACCCTGCGGCCCGGGCACCCGCACACCGTCGCAGGTCACCCTGGGAAGGCCGGCAGCGGGAGAGCAGCCCGCCGAGGGTAGGGGTCCCCTGGGGGGAGCCCTGCGGCGGCGGTGGTTCCCCGCCGTGAGGAGCCGGGCTGCGGCCCAGTGTCCCCGCATGGCTGAGGCTCCGCGGTGGCCCTGCCAGCAGCTGAGGCGGCTGCTGCTCTCCGGCATTGGCGAAAGGCATTCTGAACACAAAAGGTGGTGAGGACGATGGAGTAAAGCCTGCGCGCTGGGGGCGGCACGGCTCCCCCCTGCCCAAGGGATCGCAATTAAAAGTTCTCTTCAACTTTGAGAGCGCCTGATAACCCAGGAATGAGGAAATCCGTGTATACATTTTTTTTTTTTTTTCCCCCTGTGCTTTAAAAACGCTATCACGTAGTTTTTAAAAGAGCTATGGCTGACTCATACAAATCTTTCTTCTCACTTTACCCTCCTCCTTCTCAAACATCTTTACATATCAAATATTGCCTTTTGGCTCCAGCCTCACAAAGCTGACAGCTTTGCAAAGCATCAGCCGGGAAGCCAGACTGCGTTCAGTATGCGCTTGGAATTAATAGTTCTTAAATGAAAAGCTTTGAAGTCTTAAGCGTCATCTCGCAGGTGCGTTTTTCCACCCGTTTTTGTGATGCCGAACAGCAAATCTTCTGTTCTTGCTGGCTGAGGCCTCAGAGTATCAGACCTGGATTACTGTCTTTAAATACCTGCACAGTTCTGCCACGGTGACAGATGGCAAAATATAATTAAGGAGTAATGTCACTGCTGTCGCTGCGTGTGATTTGTGTCCTTGTCCTTGCGGAGGTAAAAGTGCTGTAGTCTGCCATGAGGTGACACGCTTCACCTACGGACAGCCTCGTAAGCACCAGACAGGGCTGGCACGGCCTTTCCAGGATTAGCACGCTGCAGACATCTGAGGAGAGCTCCTGGGAGTGCTTCAGCCTTTGGAACGACACTCTGTACTCACGCCTGCTTCGAGCAGGCTCAGGGAGTTTTGGGGAGGATGGTGACCACACAGCACCACCTCCTCTCTAGTAAGGGATGTTTGTGTGCAGGGCCCAGGCACCCTTCAGCCTGACCTTCCTGCCCTGCTTTGTGTTCGGCAGGAGCTTCCTCGTTTCCCTCTCTCAGCCCTACAACTGACAGCCTGCTTTAAGTTTGACTGCTTTCTACAAGAAATCCTGTAAATACGCCAGTGGCAGTAGAGGTAGTATTCAGTGTACATTGCATCTTATTTCAAATAACCTTATGGAACTTTCCTGTGCTGGGTCGTTTTCAGCCTTGCAGTAACAATTCCAGCACCATACCATGCTCTGCTCTATTTTTCTTCCATGTGTATAACTTCACCTAATGGTGTAAGGATGCTAGCTGCACTTGAGATCTGGGTTTGGGTTCCTTTTAACCTCCTCCTGGTCTCTCGAGACTACAACATTACGCTGTAGGTGGCTATAGGATAGCACGTAACTAGAAACTAGTAATTAAAATCCCTTTTTTAAAGGAATATTTACTTTTTGCTATCAACAAATGCTTTGCCCTGCGGTACTAATGGACTCCTTGCTCTGATGGACTGAGCCAGGAGCCTGTATAAGATGCTGTCCAGAGTGAATTTTAATGAATCAAGGCCCCTGTGAAGAGTTTCTAATGTGCATTAAGCACTTTCTCCTTCTCTTACGAGGCCTACTAAGACAGCATTAAAAATATATTACCCCTTCCTTTTCTGTAGATGTAAAATAACAGCTAATGTTATGCATATGCTAAAGTGTGGTATGAACGTCAGCTGATCCTGTAAGGCAGGATTCCCTCCATTTTAGTGTTTGATGAAACAGAAAGAAGTCTAAATTACTTGCCTGGAGCTACATACTGTAACGGTGGCAGAGGTGGAACTAATCTGTATTTCTGCAGCCTCGGCCAATATTTTACCCTGTAGCTCACGGGCTCTTGCTACGAGGCACAGCAGCTGCTACACAGGGACTACTTTACATGGTTCAAACTTTCTGTAAGATTTTTCCCCCTCCCCAGTTATGGTCTGGATTGTTAGGTTAACAGTATATTTTTAACATAATAATTAAATAAAAGATGCATTTCAGTAGAGATATGTGATTTTGTTTGAGTGATGATCATACCCTGCAGCTGATAGAGACCAGTTGATACTGTGATGACTCAGTTGTGGGAGTATTACATAAAGTAGGTCAATTTTAAAATCTCACAGTCTGAAGCTAAAGAGACTCCGGCTTTAAAATTTATGTGGTGTTTATACATGCTACTGATTATTTCCTGATTGGAACATAACTGAAAGTTCTTGAGGAGGAGGGAAATGTTTTTGGGGGCTGATTTGGGATTTTGAGGGCCATTTGTATTGTAGTGACTGAATTTGATCAACTTGAACTTGGAGAGGGAGGGGAAACACCAGCTGCTTTCATTTCTGAAACTTTCAGTTTGCAGCACTCAAGTGAAAGGGAGGTTTAAAGGTAATTTTAAAGCAGGGAAAGGAATAGCAGGCACACTTTAATTATTTTTTATTACAAGCACCGAGCTTTTGTGTGATTTAGCAGATGTGGAATTTGCAGAGGAATACATGCATTGCTGTGAAATGCAAATTTGCATTGAAAACATTCTTTTTTTTCTCCTTAGTCCTTTGCATGGCTTTCTTCCCAACTAGAAATGTAAACCAAGTGTAAATGATGCATTGTTTGCCTTAGTGGGCAGACAGTCTGAAAACAATAGTGCTGATGGATTTGAGTGCCTCTGTGGAAGATTAACGGGACATTAACTTTCATGTCTAATAATGCAAATTTCAGTGTCACCAAACCTGAGCTTCCCTTAAATGTTTCCTGTTGCTGATGGCCCTAAATGTCCCTATGCTAAGGGCCCAACCTACAGTTGGCATTTTTTATGACATAGCTCTTCACCTTCAATACAAAGCCCCTTAACCTGTTGTAATGGCTGTAGAGAGAAGGGTAAAATATACCTGGAGTTTAATATCACAGGTATGGGGTATGGTACGCATATACTTTTTACACTTACTACCGTTTTTTTTATTTAAAGCATTTGTAAGTGGTAGGAAGCCACCAGGAAACTTAAAAGCTGCAAATGGCTTGTAAAATTCAAGTCTAGTATGTGAGGAGTACTTGGCGCTGAAATTCAGATACAGGAAATAATATGCTTGCCAAAATATGTTTGGTGTTCTCTTGGATCTTTGATGGGTTGTTTTGCTGGCTCATTGCTGCTGGGAATATTGGATGGGACCCTTCTTGTTTTTTAACGGGGAGGTTTTATTTGGGAACTCCCGTGTTTCATTTGTAGGGGTGAGTTTATTTCGGTTGGTCACAAGAAGGTTTTCTCAATGAATCAGGCGGTAGAAGGTTTAAAACCATTTGCCGTTTCACTTGCTCGGGTTTCACACTTTCCCTCGTGTAATGACATCCTGTTCTGATGTTGTTCCTTTGGTAATCCGGCAGAGGCCTGGTATTTCCAGCGGTGGGCTGTGGGAAAGGAATAAACCCTTTAATTACAGCTGTGAGGGCTTGTTTGAAAATATGCTAGCTCTCTTCCCCTCCATGTGTGCTTGCTTTTTTGTCCGTTGCTTCCTTATGCAGATAAAGAATACAAAGCTATAAAATGCTGCTCTTCGGCTTGCTCTGCAAGCGTGGCCACGATCGGTGGCAAAAGCTTGAGCGGTGGCTGAGGGCATTGCCAGGCTTAACGCCTGTGTTGAGGCTCTCGACTAGAGATCGTGGCTTCCTGGTCTGCGAGCAGACGGGTGCTGTGAGCATACCCCATCTGCTCCCGTGCAGAGTTTATCGACTTAATTTATGTTGCTGCAGAAAGCTGTTTGGAGTGACTGGCTTGGCTGAGCACCGGAGCAAGGGAAAAACGCTCGGGTGGAAATCATCGTTCCACTGGTTCACGCAGGGAAGGGCAGCATCCCAAACTGCCTCAGCATTTCTGCAGCAAACGTCTCATCCCAGATTGAAGCGTCAAACCATATTCTGTGTTTTTACTTTGGGGGAACAAAACCTCCTTTTATCAGGCGTAAAAATGGGATTGTGTGACTGAAAAAATGCATTGAAAACAAAATAAGAAGCCTGTATTAAAGGTCTCCATCCACTTTCTGCATCTAGGTCAGGCCTGTGGAGCAAAAGTAGTTTCTGATGGGGTTGGGTGTAGTGCATGACTTAATCCTTTCTAAATATCTCTCTTCTGTAATGTGTAATCTGCTTGGTCTTTCCTACTTGGGTTCTTGCAGTCTTTTCTGGCAGGCTCTTCCCTTGATCTGCTCTGCAAAGAGGTAGCTTTGGATCTCTATTGCTGTTACTATATTGCTTTTACTTCCTAAAGGCTAGAAGACATGCAAATAATCAGAATCAAGTTGAGAAACTGTGGCCTGCTGCCGTGCACCAGGAGGGCTTGTGGTATCCGCGGCCCTGTGCTCCGCTTTCAGTTCTTTGAGCTTGCCATGCTGGTCTGACATCTTTTGGATGACGTGATGGCTGCAGATTAGCGTGTTTTGGCACATGCACGCTATGATGACTGGCTAACAATATTTATAAAGTTCAAAAATAGACCATGGGAGCTCATTCTGACATAATCTGCTAATCTTAGTTTTGCACTTTGGTACTGTGTTGTCTGAGCCAAGTTAGAATAACTATGCATTACGAGCAATTCATTTTTAGCTTTGCTTGCAGATTAGTTTTGAAGCAATGCATACTTTTAAATTAAGAACTATGGGAGTGAATTTGGAGAAATTATTGGCTCTTTCAACTAGGCATATGGAAATCAGCTCTGTGCCTATTTTTAAAACAGATTTATGTGAGTGGGAGTAGAGATATGTGCTCCCCAATGTTTCTGGACAATGTTGTATACTGGCATTTTGACTTGGTGTTTTTTACCTTCACGGCCCACAAGAACAGGACTGTCTTCTCTGGCCTTTCCCACATTTGTATGTTAGGGGAAGGACTTTTGTCTTTTTGGACTGTGCTTTATTTTCTTCTGGATAAAAAAATCTGGTACTGCTGTGGGTAAACTTTAGCCTCACGCTAGGCATCCTGCTATTCATGCTGCATTTTGTGGAGTCCAACCAAGACAAGAAGCTTTTGAGGCTCCTCAGTGACAGGAATTCAGTTCCCCATGGGCCCCGACAACTCCATTTAGATAGCTGATAACATTTGGGAATGGCCTACATTTTTCAGAGCTTCAAAGAGGAACTTGCAGATGTAAAGTGTGCGAGTCAAGCGAATTGCAATGTACAAATATTTTTTGAGGTTGCTACTAATAAAGTGGACAGAAACCATGAGACTTGGACAAGAGTCTGCCTAGTGTCTCATTCTTTGATATACTTATTGTTACTTTTATTAGTTGTTACATTTAGCATATAATTTTCTATGCTGTTCTAGAACTGGGAATCTTTATGCCCAAAAAGTACGTAGCCTAGAAATTGCATTTAGAGTTTTAAGTTGCTGCAGGCTACCACCACATGTTTGTAGTTTCTTTCTTTTTATAAGGTGCCTGTTAGGCAGACTTAGATTTAGAGAAGGGATACGTTTCCTTCTTTCTCGCCTTTTTATTTCACGGATATTACTTTCAGCCAGTTTGTCCCACAGAGTTCTTTTTGGTACATCAAAGTTGTAAGCCAAATCTCTCAGCTGTGGTGTGCATGCTAAAAACCCTGTAATACAAATTTCCAACCCTGCGTGTATGCCAGATCAATTAACTTCTTAGCTCAATTCGAGCTGGAAAAAAATAGAACTGCTTCTGTTTTGGTTTCAGCCCTACAAAACTTGGTCCAGACTCAAAGCCAGGGAGAAAAAAAATAAGTTTTCTGTTGTTGTTTGTAAAGTTGACTGATAATTTAGGTGGTGGTGTACACGGTTCCTTTTTGGGTGACGTTCTGGCCTTCACATGAGTGTTTTTTCACAGAAGGATGACATAGATGGACACCTGAGATGTGATTTTTTGATTGATAGTCACTTTTATCTCCCTCTCAAAGCATAATGATAACGAGGAACATTCTCATGGCCTATTGCCATGGTGCAGACTGGCTTTCTGAGACCAGGGAACATCCCTTTCAGTTTTAGACATAAAGCAGAAGTTAATGTGTTTGAATAGTATTTCCTCTAATCATTTGTTAAAAGCTGTACTACACCCACCTAAGATTGTAAGAAGAAGGTAGTCTTGCTGCTACTGAGGCCTTTCTCTTCCATTTGAAAGCTTTTACCAGTGTTATTTTTTTTGTTCTGGTTACTCAACGTATAACCGGGGACACGGTAGTACCACTTTGTAAGACAAGAGGTTTCGTGTTACTTAAAAGCTGGAGTTACAGCATGTTACAGTAACTGTAACTTGTGAATTATTTATAACTAGGAAGAAATAATGGTTGTCCTAATGGCAGATAATTTTGAAGCTGGCTTTTTCATTTTTCAAGTCTGTGTGTGATGTCTTGAACGAATAAAAACTACAAAAATAAGAAGCAACCGTTGAGAGAAGCTGTCCTGTCCTACACTCCCCTTCTTCCTATCTGTGGTGCAAGTGTCCTGTGTGCAGCTTTTGCGTTTTGCCTTCATTTACAACATTGTGAACGTGGAGACCATTAAGCTGCCTGCTGCCACATTTTTATGATCACTTGAAACCTGCGCTGCACTGAAAGAAGCAGTTTAGCTTTTCTCTGGTTGCCTGTTCCCCCTCCTTTCTGCAGGCCAACACGTGTACCAGGTGATAGCTCCCACCACAGACTGGGGACTTTCCAGGTTAGAACTGAACTTGAATTTGATTTTTAGCGTGGATTCATTTAATATTCCAGTTAGCGATGTAGCTGTAAAAATACTTGGTCTGGGGAAGGTGTTGCAGGGACGTGAAGTGGCAGGGGAAGGGTTTGATTGCTTCTCTTAGCAATAGCATGAGCTTAAATGGACTGTGAAATTATGACTAAATAGGAGTCAAGATACATGTTTTATTTCCTAGCAAACAAAATTAGCTGGCCTTGTCTGTTCTAAGGATTGTTTGGCTGTACTGGCCTACTGCTGAAAGCATGGTGAATATTAATTAAGGTTGAAACGAAGTTAGGCCACACAGGTGAAAATGAAGCTGAAGATGTTTGTGCCTCTGGTCATGCCATAATCGTTTCCAACATACTAAAATATTGTTAGAAGAGGGTTAAAAATATACTACTGTTGTTATGTGTTATGCTTGCTTTGAACAATTTTAAATTTAAATGAGAAGAAAAAAGGGGAAGAAAATAAAATTAAGGTAGCTATGCTACTGAAAGCTGAGTTCCACTGCTAAATGTGGTAGAAGTACTCTTTTTAATTCACACCCACACGTGCCCACCCCACAATACAGGAGCTCCATTGTGGAAGTGAAGCCACTTTACCGTTCTACTTTCTACAACAAGGACCTGCTTACAGAAGGGAGTTCCTCCAGAAATTCCCTGTGGCTTTATTTGGTTTATCTTGTACTGCTGCTTGTACTGTACTACTGAAGAATAAGTTCAGATAGCTTCTCTTGTTAAAACCACTCGTGTCTGTTGAATGTGCAGGTGAAGTGTTGATGTATTTTTGCCCCAGGTTCCCAAGTAGTGTGAGAAGGCTAAACCACATCAAATCAAAAAGCTACAAAAACTAAAGTTTCCTTTAAATATAGGAACATCAGGATGTGGCATCACATGCCTTTTTCTCACCATTGAAGCCAGCACTGGTCACCCTACTGATCTTTCCTTTATGGTATAGTGCTTTGGCTATATCAATACAACTATAAAGCTGCATATGAAATGGGATCACTGAAATGATCTAGCCTAAAAAGTAGTTATGCCAGTGCTTTGCTCTTCTCTCTCCCTCCGACTTCCTCATCTTTAACTTGTCTGATTTCAGTGCAAACCTGCAAAGACTTCCTTCCTGGCAGTGTTCCAGGGCAGGTTGGATGGGGTTTGGAGCAACCTGGTCTGGTGGGAGGTGTCCCTGCCCATGGCAGGGGGGTTGGAACGAGGTGAGCTTTGAGGTCCCTTCCAACCCAAACCATTCTGTGATTCTATGATTCTGTGACTTTTATAAATTTAGTTAAGGGAACGGCGGGACACAAGGACCTCTGGCTTTGCTGCGGATTAAAAAGATGTGGAATTGTACCCCCTGATTCAATCCAGTACGGCACTGTAGCACGTGCCTGTCTCAAATGTATGAATACTCTCACTGACGCCAACTGAAGTACTTGGAGCTTGTGAGTTAAGCACATGCCGAAGTGCTTTTCAGGGCTCGAGATTTTGCCATCCCTGTGTAAGAGTGTGTGCAAGTATTTGCAGGCGGGAATGTTAGTTTTCTAAGAGGGTAATAGCCATTTAATAGTTTTAATGGACTACTAGATGTAGTCCTGCCTGGTTTTTTTTGTTGTTTTCTGAACCGTTTATTTATCTTCCCCCCCTGCCCCCCCCCCCCCCCCAGTGTCTTCTCTTAAAATTTTATTTAAATGTAATAACCATTCTTTTTCTTTAATACTCTTCATTACAATGTGCATAGTACTGACATTTTTTATGGTTCACTCACCCCGTCCTTGTCTTCTAGTGCCACGTTTTTCTCTTTCCTTCATTTCTGTGTATTTGTCCAGTTGGCCTCCTCTATCCACATCGTCTCTGTCTGAGGAAATTGTCTCTTAGGAAGCTGCTGGCATCTCTGGCAGTATTATTTTCTTTTCCTGAAGGCCAAAGGGGGAGATGAGGAAAGGTTCCTGCAGTCCATTTTGGGGGCAGCTCCATAGGAAATACTTTGGAACAGGAGGGACTGCACTGTTGGTACTTGTCTCTCAAGCCTGTGTGCAGAATTTCAGTGTTGGTTATGAAAAGTACTGGCTGTGTCCTTACATTATGCAAGGCTCAGCAAACTGTTAATGTGCAAATGCTGTGGAGGAAAAGTAGAACGTGGCCCTGCTCATCCCTTTTTACAGTCCTTTTATGAACTTTTGGGAAATGGAATCCTGCTGATGTGAGCATTCAGGAAAAGCTAATTTCATAATTCACAGACATTAAAGGCTTTTATTTCTAAGACATTAATATTCATGCTCTTTCAGTCAAGAGCAGCATTATGTGACACGACTGACCAGTCGTAAAAAACAGCGCACAGCTTCCATATTGAGAGAATTTTTGCAGTCTCCATTTGAGTATGACCTTCCAAAGTAACTAAAGGTGGTGAGATCTCTTCCAGGCTGGGTGGCAGACCAGCTATAATGATTTCTAGGCCGTCTTGCTTTGGAGAGCAGGAATACAATTTTCAGCATAAATAACGTTAAGAAAAGTCTCTTAAAGTCTTCTGGGTAATATAATTTCTTTATATCATACCTAGTTTTTCATTATAATACTGCTTCAGCTGGCTCCTATGAAAGCTGGTGTGGTGTATCATGCAGTAGAAGGAAATGTGTTTATGATGTAGGTAATGGTGCTTCTTTCCCTCACAAGCATCTTTTCTTACATTCTTGATTCCTCTTCCTTTTGTGGTGTCATTTTGTGCCCATTACTCTTGCAGTCAAGGATGCAGTGAAATTAATTCCCTGTGGATATTTTGGAAATTACCGGTTCACTAATTTGGATGGAGGAGAGTGAAGGGAGAAACTATTTCCTTTTTTTCACTAACTTTTCTCAGGTCCTGCCAGGGGTGAGTCTGATGGTTTCTTCCCCTTATAGACAGCCCGTCTCATTATGCATTATAACCCCTTGTCTACTCAAGCCTGATGACTGTTGAGGCCATTCCTACTAGGCTTTGCCTCCTGGCCCAGATTGGACGAGGAGCGGCTTTCCTGCGTGCATGCCTGTCTGTATTTCCCCTCTGGAAAAGTGTTGAGCTGACCACAGGGATTCTCTGGCAAAGTGGTCAGAAGCTTTTTAGCTTCTTGGAAGATTTTTTTCTAGACATGCCTTTGCTTCTTTCTTTTCTTTCTGTCTTTTTTGTGTCCCTGTTCACTTTGCATAACCATGAGTAGGCATGTGGTACTGACTGAGGGACTGCCTGGTTATCAGCTCTGCACAATCCGTCTCCTTCACATGAGCGCTTTTCAGAGGGCCTCCAGAGTGTTGTCATTTTATCACCTGCACGCTACAAGCTTGACTGCAGCTACATCTGGGGCTTCATCAGGGAAGCACGAGTGTGCTCAGCTCTGGAGAGCTAACCTGTCCTCCGGCACAGTTTGTGAAACCAGGGTTAGTACAATGCATGAAAAATGACCAGGATACATATCCATGGTTAGAGTCCTGCTCATGTGGAGGACAGCTTGAACTGAGTTCTCAGTTAGGCCCTACCACTGTCCTTGTCTTTAGTAATCTGCAATATTTTTGCTGCTTTTACTTTTATGTGCTCCCTCAGTCACAGTGTCGTGGTCAGGCCTTCAGAAGATCAGCTGCAGCTTGGCTGTCAGGCATGATAGCTTAGGAGGGAAGTGCTTCTTCATCTTTTGCAATGGAAGAATATATGTGAGCACACTACACTGTTGTCTTTGGAAGAAGACTTTGAAGAGGTCTGTTCAGGCATGCTTTTGAAGGACTTCTGAAATTTGCTCTCAGCTGTCCTCTGCATAGATGATTTATCACCATTCTTCTGTTCCCATGGAGCAGTAAATCGCATCTGGGCTGGAAGGTTATCCTTTTTCCTTAAAAGGCTTCATACTTTTGCACCACTTCTTCCTGTATTTCATGGTCTCCAAATGTCCAAGTATTTCTTTCCCACCAGTGGAGACCCAGTATTTTAATCAGGAACCTACGCATTACAAAGCTGAAGCCTCATAGGACATAGACCTTCAGCTTTGAAAACTCATTACTCCATGGAAGAATGCCATTGACATAGTTCCAGATGGTTTCTAAATTTCCAGTCCACTGGACTTTCTCAGTGATTAGATCACCTCCTTCACTAAAGTCACAGAATCACAGAATGGTAGGGCTTGGAAGGGACCTCTGAAGATCACCTAGTCCAACCCCCAATCAAGGATCTGCAGTTGATCTGAGGGAGTTAATACATAGTTTAATTTCAACCCACATGAATAATGTTAAGCCCATGCATAAACTAGTCTAGTTAAGAAAAAGAACAAAATAATAGGTGATCTCTTGAGGCAGCCCTTTGAAACAAGAAGTAATATCTTATAAATTTTTGAGCACATAAGAAAGAAGGTTGAATAGCTGGCATTATTTAAGACAAAAGGCTGTAAGAACAGTTCTAAGACTGGCTGACTGACCAGCTGAGAAACTAGGACAACATCTAGTAAGGGAAATCTCTGTTATAGCGGACTGGTTATAGGGGCTCCTAATCCTATCATAGATAAGAGAATATAAAACTGTCAGAAACAGGGTTTTAAATCTGTATCTCCCAGGCTGCTGTCATTTGCATGGCCTTTTTTTTTTTTTTTTTTTTTTTTTACAATTGGTTTGGTTGGTTGTTCGTGCAGGAAATCCTTAGAGAGAAACTAAGACTGTTTCCACAATGACACGTTCATTAGGCTCTTCAAGGTGCAAGTAACACCTCTAAGGCTTACCCGTAGCAAAACTTGAATCATCTTCTTGCATTCATATATTTCATATTTGGTTCATGCATGAGAAAGCTCTCTAGAGCCAAGTGTAATGCTATACAGCCTTGTTTAATGATATTTTCCAGTGCCTGGCTTGTCTAATGCTTATCTAAGTAAACTTTCTCAGCCCTTCTGTGCTGGAAAGGTCAGTAATTTCTCTGTTCTTTCTGTGGAAGATTCACGTGTCTGGCTCTTTCTGGACCAGGTTGATGAGCTGCTTTATTTGTCACTCCTGAACAGTACCTCTGCCCACGTTTTCTCAGCACAGCGAATCTCCTTGTTATTATCGGTTTAACTTTGTGGTGTAGATGCAACTATTACTAGGGCTTAACAAACAGCCTACCTTTGGATGACTGTTACTGTTATGATAAAAATGATGCAAGGTTGGTTGCTCATTGATTTATGCCTTTTGGCCATCTTCCAGGATGAAACTATAACTTCATTACGCAAGAGTTTCAGAACAGGACAGAGCTGTCCATTTATTTCCTTCCAGTGTTATCGAGCTGACAGCTTGCCTTTGGAGGGTCATATATTCAAAAGTGCCCAATTGGATCTTACTTGATTTTAGCCAAATGTGGTACAGAGTCTGAAGTTCATTTCCCTCCCTAATACCACCCCTTTTACTTCCCCTCCTTAAGTTTTTTACCTTCTGTGCTCTCTTGCTTCCTTCCCTTCCCCTCAGTTCCTCCTGCTGAAAATAAAAAGAGCCTGGGAACATAGGCAATGCCACAAATAAAAGGAATTAGGGTTTTTTGTTGTTGTTGTTGCCTGTAATTTTGGTTTCTGTTAATAAGACTGTAGTTTCTCTGGCTAGATCAGTTCTGCATTGTGGAGAAACGCATGGGTTTCAGAAATGGTAAACGGAAGATATTTTTCGTCTTGCTATTTCTGCTAACCATACTCCTACCTCTAAGCCGCTTATTTCCAGATTGCTTCTTGTGACTTTGTTTTTCTCCTCCTGCTTGGCATCAGTGGTCTCCACTGATCTTTTGGTACCTTTACTTTGGAAGTCACCATTTGGAAGCCTGTGTGAAGTCATCATGGGAAAGTCTATGAACTTAGCTGAGCAATCCTCTAGAAGGAGGAATGGGGAGGGGAAGACAAACCACGTGCAGTATCTGCCTATGTGCTGCTCAAAATCAGAAAGCGAATTTCTATTGTCGTATCCAGACAAATAATTTCCTCACACTAAGAAGTTGTGAAGGCGGGCTTAGAAGTTTTTTGTGTCAGTGGGACAGCACCTTCAATTCTTCCAAGTGTTTTACTGAACTTAGCTGTTTTTTTGCATATTGGTGTGCGTTCCTAGAAAACTACATGGTTTTGTGATTCAGTCTTAAAGTGTTCTTAATAACTAAGCAAGATGACTTGAATAGTCTGTTTTATAAAGCAGACAACCTTATTTGGATTTCTCTGGCCTCTCTTTTAAATATCGTGTTAAATGCAATGGAAGAATCGAGTTTCAACCAATGTATTCTATGAAAACTCTTTTTCAATTAATAACTTTAAAATTACTTTTCCTAAGTAATTCTTTACTCTTTTTTTCAGTATGTATTTATGTACTTGTAAAGTGGAAAAATAATATAATCAATACCTGATTAAATATTACTATTTAATGCGTTAAACTGCTTGCTTTAGTCCCAAAAGAAGCACTTAACAGTGGTATTAGATGAAAACATCCATTTCCTCCAAGAGTCTGTATCAAATGCCTTCTGATTTTGAGATTGATAATTTTGATAGTTATTTTAAATTTTAGCTGTTTATACATTCATTTTATAGAAGTTTGTAATAAGTTTTATAACTTTAATGTGGATTATTTCTTAATTTTGCCTTGTTTCCTACTTAAGCGATATTCTGTAATTACCCGATTCACTGTGGTTGTATGTAAATGAAACTATGAAATCTGTTGTCAATTAGCAATCAATGTGGTATCCATATTTTTAAATTATATAAATTGCCTATTAGAGCTAATTTTCCAGGGCATCTCTATCTCCATTCTTAATGTAATGCAGAATATTTTACAATAATGCCTAGGTTAACAATGATAGTCTTGCTGTATTGTGCAAAAAAGGCTTCTGTGCAGACCCAGCTGGGTTTCAGGCTTAATTCATTGCTCTGTGGTGGGATCACCACAGCTGCTGTGGGGCCTTTACAAATGCAAAAAAGCTGTCAGTGTTTGTTTCATCAGATGCATAAGTGATGAGACCAAGTTGAGGAATCCATTCCAGCCCACGGTGTGCATGCTGGAGGCATTATTGTTTACAGAATTAGTGTCTTAATGCTTTAAAATACATGATGCGCGTTTTGCCTTAGAGCAAAATATTTTAGGAGTAAGACGGTTTAAGGATCCTCTTCAATTTAGTCCCCTGTTCTAACAGCGTTTGCCCTGACTCATGTAAATGTGCATCTGAATTACTGTGCCGTACCTGCCTTGGTCGTGAGTAGTTCAGTTCTCCTCTTGTCTCGTGCATCTTTTTTGCTAGTACTTTGATTATCGTGAGCAGTCACAATTAAATAATTACACAGCTTTAATGCAGATATCCCTCCCCCCTTACCTGTCAACCAGAGGAGTTGTGCTAACAGTCTCCTACGGTCACCAGGAGTCAGAGTACTTCTTTTGGCTGTCAAGACTTGAACAAGGTTCCTTGCAGCCAATTAGAGAGTAACGATGACTGGTTTCAGAGGGTGCTGCTTAAGAATGCAAAGCATGCCTCTGTGGGGCCAAGCACACAGTTCCTCTACCAATTCTCCTTTCCCTTGCTTGAGGCTCCAGGAATGCAACACGGAGTAGGGCTTTTGCTTACATGACGCCAGACTGGCTTTTGGGGGTAAAAGGAGGGGGGGGAGTTTTAGGTCTTAAATTGTTTTTCTGTGGGAGCGTTCATGTGATCTTCCAGTCTTTGTTGCAGTCTGTTGGCTCTTTGCATGAGGGCACGCCACCCTTCCCTGTATCGTGTAACTCCACTGGTAATAAGCATTGCTGGAATTTTAACTAATGTGCTGTTTAAGCCGTCGTCGCTATGATTTTATTAAATGTGCTTGCAGCGTGGAATTTTGCTAATGCTGTAGAGTGATCTGCTATGCAAATTGAATGTAAGAATGGGCTGGTGGGGATTTGTTATCTGTATATTGGAGACCTGTCTTTTGCATTTGGAAATGAAATGAGCTGAATGGTGTCGGCATAGGCTGCTGCTGGAGTGTTCACGCAGCCTTCTTTTTCCTGGTTGAGGATGCAGTGCTGTCACCAGAGGGGCTGAGGTCGGTTTGTAAGGAGGCACACCTGCCTGGAAGTATACTTGCCGCTTGCCAGCATTCCAGTGGGCACGTATGGGATGAGCTGAACAACGTGAGTGTAGGATAGCTTAGGCACAGTCGTATACAAATTCAATTATGAGATTTATTCTGACTGGCTGTCGTGACCAGGCAAAGCTGTGTTCTCGCTTAAGCTCTTCTGCCGTGATGCAGGCAGATTCCTGTGCTGCGGCAAGTGTTGTTTAGCTCGGTGCATGACTGCTATTACCCATGTTTTTTGGCTAAACCGTTGCCCTGTTGCTAGAGCAGCACTTTTCCAAGCGTGACGTGCGAAGAGGGCACTCTCGAGTCCTGCCAGGTGAAGTGGGAAGGCAAGGGAGTTCAGCTTCATTTCCAGCATTGCTGCTTCACCGAGGCACATGAGCTGCTGTAACCAAGCAGACATGAGAACAGGATTCATCTCCTCTTCTCCTGCTGTTCCAGGGAGCAAGTTGCTTGCAGTGCTTCCTCTGCCAGCGCTTTGTAGCTAGAAAAGCAGCAGCCGAAACCCCGCCTGGCAGCCGGTGCCCTCCATCCCTCCCTTTCCTCCACCTCATTTGCAGTTGCTATAAGCGCTACCATTTATTTCCCTTGGAGTCTCTGTTGCTATTTTATTGTTTGTTGGTTGCTGCAGGGCTGAGAATGGTGTGGGAGGGCTGCTTCGGGGTGCCAGGCGGGGTATAGCACAGCAAGTGCTTAGCCAGGGCCTGGAGGAGCTGAGCTGTCAGTGCTGGGTCTGGCCCTCCGGTCTGTAAACTGGGGGAAGAAAGACAGCGGGGGCTTTTAAACTGCAGCTGATGGAACTGCGGCATTGTGCTTTCTCCTGACAGAGATGGAAGTAGGTTGAATGCTTTTGAGGGAGGTGGTTTTAAGAAAATAACAAGACCTCCTTGACAAAAGGTCTGTCTGTTTTTTAATGTCATGGCCCTGCTCAGCCTCACGGTGCAGTCGTTTGGCTTTGTGCGTATGGAAATGAAGTGTCTCAGCACGTCATGGGGCATTTGTATTTCAGGGGTTCAGGGAAGCTGCCTTCTCCGGTGTGCAAAGGGTGTGGTGGATGGGCTGCTACACTCATCCACCAGCCCTGAGACCCGTGGACTCCTCTCGGGCAGCAATCGGGTGCCGGAGCAGCAGGAGGTGAGGTTTGAGGGTGTTCCCAGCTCACAGGCTGCTCACGCACCCCAGCCCTGCACGGAGCAGCCTGAAGCTGAGCGGGGACACTGCCTATCCTGGCAGCAGCGTCTGGACATGAGCCAGCAGTGTGCCCAGGTGGCCAAGAAGGCCAATGGAATCCTGGCTTGTATCACAAATAGTGTGGCCAGCAGGGGCAGGGAAGTGATCTTACCCCTGTACTCAGCTCTGGTGAGGCTGCACCTCGAGTACTGTGTTCAGTTTTGGGCCCCTCACTCCAAGAAGGACACTGAGCTGCTGGAGCGTGTCCCGAGAAGGGAACGGAGCTGGGGAAGGGTCTGGAGCACAAGTGTGATGGGGAGTGGCTGAGGGAACTGGGGGTGTTCAGTCTGGAGAAGAGGAGGCTGAGGGGAGACGTTATTGCTCTCTACAGCTCCCTGAAAGGAGGGGGGAGCGAGGCAGGGGTCGGTCTCTTCTCCCAGGTAACAGTGATAGGACGAGGGGTAATGGCTTCAAGTTGTGCCAGGGGAGATTTAGATTGGATATTAGGAAACATTTCTTCACTGAAAGGGTTCCCCAGCACTGGCACAGGCTGCCCAGGGCAGTGGTGGAGTCCCCATCCCTGGAGGTGTTGACACAGTGCTCAGGGATATGGTGTAGTCAAGGGCTGTTAGTGCTGGGTTAATGGTTGGACTTTTCAACCTCAGCAATGATTCTGTGATCCTGTGATCTCTGCGTGCTGCAGCATCCTCACTTCTGCTGCAAGTCCCAACTGACCCTTGAGTTTGAGCTGAGTTAAAGCTGCTTCATGGGAACATTTTAAAAATGAAACAAAATTATCTACAGTGTAATTTTTTTTTTTTTTTTTTAATAAAGAACATTGTTGTATAACCAGGCTTTAGAAAAACTCAAATTTTGAGCCAAATCAACTTTCTGGTTTCCTGTTGCCCTTTCAGTTGCTGGTGCCATGCCAAATCGTGTTGGTAAAGAAAACTCTTGAGTAGTTACATACAGCCTTGGATACATTTAGCTGTCCTGAAAAAATGCAGTAGTAATGTTTGAGGTATAATAGGCATTTTTATTATTTAATAAGATTTCTCTCCTCTACTCCAGTATGTTAAGCCACTAACGAGGAAGTAATGGGCATTGGGATTCCAGCTTTATGTTTAGACTTGTAAATGCATTGACTTTGGAAATACTCTGGTCAGTGTTAATGCTGATGTTTGCTGTGCCAGTCTCAGGAACGTATGTCATCATACGAGGCTGAGTTAAGCAATTGTCCCCTTGCTGGTGAATTGGCTCTTGATAGAGATTCAGAAGAGCTTATTTTAATTAGGCTTTGTTTGAAAACATGACTCAATCTAGTAATTGAGGTAGGAGCTACTTCCCTGTGGACTTCTCACAGTGTTAATGCAGAATTGCTGGATGTTTTGCTTTTTAAGGATACTTCTGCTGTCCTGTTTGTATGGGAGACAGGCAACTGTGTGGCAAGAACTTTGTATTTAATATTAGGAAATGAAAAAAGCTTAAAGAAGCACATGGTTAAAAATAGGATATCAGAACGGTCTACTAGAAAGTTGGATTTTGGATGAGGAACATGGTGGTAATGCAGTGTCACTAATGAAGCACTGAGGCTTTGGAGACAACAAATTGGCCTCGGGAAAGCAGTAGCGAGCACTGAAAAAACTGATGCATGTTCTACAAAGTGATAGATGGCTTTTTGCTTGATACCGACCTTCACTGGTGTGCTCACCTCTTCCTGTGGCAATTTTAACATAGGAGAGAGCTGCCTTCTGTGCTTCGGTTGACAGAAGGCACGTTAATATGTGGCTGCCCAGGCTACTTTTCTTTTAAATGGCTTAGCTGACATTCAAGGCTGAGGGAAGTACAAAACAAACTGAAAATCTTTCAGATGTTTTAATTAAAAGTGATGGAAGTGGAGAATTAGAGCCGCTTCTGTGCTAGGGCGGCTTATTCAAACATGCAGCTTAACCAGTTAGACTGCAAGGTGGAAAATGCTGGAGATTGTGTATCTGCATTAAGCAATTTTAATTTGGTCTTTCATCTGTGTCATTACTGAGGGATATCCTGCAGGCTGGTTTAATGAACTCAATCTAGAGGTGTGTAGAGGCACATCTCTCTGCTTGACAGCAGCAAGATGGCATGCTATGACTGGCAGACATATCTTCAGCTTGTGTAATTGTCTGCTCTTGTCATATGATGACAAATGGAGCGATGATCATATTAAACAACAAAAAAGTTCAAAGTTACACGAAGGCTCTGAATAAACTCTTGGAATCAAAGAGATTCTCACATGACAGCATGTCAGCATGAGTATTTTTAGCCTGAATTAATGCAGCTATAGGAAACTCCCCTCCCCCAGAAAAGTATCACCCTGCTAAGTTAAATGTCAGTCAGAATTTTTAGCCGAAATTCTCCACTTCCTACAAGTGTGGAAGCTTGTCTTGTCAGCACTCAGCCTATGTTGCACATGCAGGCGAGGTAAAAACTGTCCTGGGTCAGTAGTTTTATAAAAAACACAAAAGGTTTAGTAACTAAAGTTTGTCTATTGACTAACAAACCAGGTTTTTTTTGAGTGAGCCTTTTCCAAAACCAGATGCAATAGGGACGAGATCATGCAGAAAAATTTCATCAGGAACTGAGCGTAGTTTGGGGTTTTGGCAAATATGTTTGCAGGAAATAGAAATTTCCTTCTTTTCCCTTTATCCAGTTTTCTCTCTCGTGACGAATGCAAGCTAACGTGCATTATGGTGGGAGGTTTGAAGTTTTGCAGAATAAACTGTTCTGATGAGATTAAAGTCAGGTATTCTATCGGTTGGAATATGTTTCCCTTTGTGAATAAGAAGATTCTGCAGAAGGGAAGCACCCTTCAGAAAATCCAGGAAAAGTGTTTGGAAACAAAAGACAATTTTAGAGCAGTGGGGTACAGGAACTGCAAAGTAAAGAGCTAAGGGGACAGAAGCTGTTTTGTTTTGTTTTCCACTTTCCTTTTTTTTTTCCATAGGAACTGGGACTGAGTATAGTTAACCACAGGGGAAAATGAGTGGTATAGATTACCAGTTTTATTCACTTGTTGGTGCTTATAGTTCCACTCTGGTAAGCTTGTTATCTCTGTCACAGTTTTAATTAAAATTTCCCTTCCCCCCCCCCCAGTCTTTCTGTCTTCTGATAAGGAAAAAGTGTTTTCAGCAGTTAAAAAAACACATATGCTACTACATGTGGACAGAGGAAAACTTTTTCTTCTGAACACTTTATTCACTTCATAGAAAATTGTTTTACTTCTGGATTGCCATCCTTGTGTGGTATCCCAGCCCCAACAGCACATTTTTAGATGCTATTATCTAAAAGACTTTTTCAGAGCAGCTGCCCTGGAGCTGGGTTTTGTTGCCAGGATGGATGCTGGGGAACGCAGAGTGCCTAGCCCAGAAATCAGCAGTACTCATCTCAAAAGAAGTCTTAAATACAGCCTTTTTCACTTGGTGATTGAGTTAGTAAGTGGCAGGAAAACGCTTCCTCTTTGTGATTTCTGAAGTATCCATAGTTTACTTCTGGATTTGAAAATCTTTGCTATGGTCCTGTACCAGTTTAATTGTAATGAGAGCAGTGCTGTGTGCATGTATGCCTCCTTAGCTGGTACAGCTGGGACTCTCAATTTCAGCAAAGAAGTAATATTAGTCAAAAGTGTGCCTCTGTAAAAATAGCACTGTTATACTCAACAGTTAAACCTGCGTGAAATATGTCACTTTCCTAAATCTATGTGTCTCAAGTCTCTTAATGCACTGTCAAAGCTAATTTTTGTTAGCCGTTTTAACATTGTGCAACTTCTGCCTTCTGCAGAAATTACACGTAGCTGCTGCTTTGGTACAGCTATGAGTAAGGCCATGTCTGTAGCAAGAAAACATGCGATGTTAGAAAACTTGAGTATGATTCTGTAACTAGTTTTGGATACGGTTCCTTGTCCATTTTAAAAAACGTACTAATGTACCATTTTCTCATATGGATGAGAGGCAAAGGAGCAGGATTCATTTTAGACTCATACTCATTTGATTGTTGAATAAACATGAATCTTAGAATTGTTGCAGGAAAACCAGTCTGATTTGCAGTCTCAGAGCTGCAGAAAAGTAATTTTACTCTTTTTTTTTGTACTAGCATGTTTTGGTATGAAGGGCCATGGAGAGATGGTAAACCTGAACTGCAAATTGCTGCCAAAGCTACCTTCTGAGTATAAGCATACTTTATAAAGATCAGCTGCCTTAACCCTCTTCTCTTTTAGTAGGGATGAAAATTTAGGAGTAGAGTTGATGTAGCTTAAAAAAGGAATAAAGCTAATGAACCTATTTGGTTGTTTTATGGCTTGAAAAATAGTCAGTAGATTAATCAGAGGTGCGATTCGACTTCTGGCTTGTTCATGCAAAGATGATAGGAAAGATGGAGATAGGATGTAGTGTGAAACAGCAGAGAAAAGGGAATCGGTCAAGAAATGCAAAGATGGAAGTGACTGAGCCAACACAGTAGTTATAAAAATGATTTCTATGAAATATTCTGAAGGGATTCATCAGTGTGGAGTGAAAAAATATTGCAGTAATGGGGAAAGAAGAGTGAGAGTCTTTCTCAAGGCATTTTAGCTCTGAGGAAGATTTGCGTCTCTGCCACGTTTTGCAGGAAGAATTGGCAAGATCTGTCCCTGGTATGAATACTAGTGTCTGCAGAGGGGTTTGAAAGGCGTGATGGCCATATTGTATTTTGAGTGACGGGTAGGCAATCGGTACGTTGCAGGTTTTTACAGAACTGTTTGTGCAGTTGTGTGTAGAAAGGTGGGGGCTGGTTCTGTTATGAGTCTCCCAACAGTAAGGGGAAGAGATTGTCAACACTTAAATTGTCTGTCTTCATTTTGACTACAAAAAGAAAATATTTGGCAGTGATACAGTCAGCATCTTCAGGGACATTAGAAAACAGTGCGTTTACTGTGGTAACCACACAGTCGACTTACTCCCCAGCTCAGCAATCATTCCCATGTTGGTTTTAGTCCGAGATTCATTTATATGCGAACCAGTGGCTTACATGTGGTGGATGCTATCGTTGGCTGACTTGCCAGCACACAGTCAAGTGCTCTTGGTTAACACCACTCATCAGGCACTTCTGTAATTGCCATGTATTGGTCAAGATGATTGCGTAGCATCTTAGAGTTGAGCAGCATAAATTTGGAGTGTGCTGTGCTGGAAAGGGTGCATCTTCTCTGGTCAGCCTCTCCTTTATTTCTGTTACTGATGAAGTATATGTATGGGTGTGTGTGTGTGTATATATGTGTGTGTGTGAATGGATACATATATGACCTAGGTGAGGTGGTGTGAGGTTTCTAACAGTTTGAAGGTCCAGTGGGAAAGCTGATGGTTGATACAAGAGAGGCTCTTCGTTTTTTTTCTATCATCTGTCTTTCCTTTTCCTGCATCCATATTACTCTAGATGGCTTTTACCCTTCTTTCTCTGTCCGTAATATTCTTGTTACTCTCTGCTGTACATGTATCCTTCAGATTGTGTGGCAGCAATATGGGATTATGGGATTCCAGATGGATTAGATTGCTGTGCCTTACCCTAGCCATCTCATACATATGACAAGAAGTTGTTGTAAACAGTGCTGCATGCCTCGTCATAAATTTTACTTCAGGACTGTTATAAAGAAACCTTAAACATTTAATTTTTCAAAATAATAAGCTGTGTCTTTCTCCTTCCGCCTCTCTGGTCTTTCTTCTTTCTTTCATCTTCTGCCCTCACCTTCGCACAGAAATTCTCTTTTTACAGTTTCAGTGTAAAAATGAGTCTCCAGATTTTCGGAAAAGACTTGGGGAATTCTTAGCCCCATAGTTAATGCATTTTGGTGTATTACTGCTATTTATTTTACACTGGCTTCCAGGACTCCTGAAGCTCTTCTGGATCGCCTGCCAATTCCAAGCTTGTTGCTACGACCAACGTACCAATTCAGTATGAAAATGCATTCATTTCACAGCATAATTCATTATCTCTTACTGATCCTGAAGCTGTCAGATTTGTGTAAATGTTTTGGGGAGAAGCCTTTCTATTCTGTAGGCAGCACTGTTCAATCAAAATGTCAATAGCTGGTATCAAGTGGCAGGATTAGTCCTTGCCATAGCGTACAGAGGAGAGGTTGAGTGCCTGGAGGATGTAAGCAGTAGAGCCAAAACACCTCTGCTACCTACTTCAGTGTCATTTATGGAATTTTGAACTGTGTGCGAAGGAAGAATAAAGCGAACGTAAATGTATTATTGCTCCTATTATAACACTTCAGTAGGATAAAAAGAGAGAGAAAAACTTCAATAGCTCTGATGATAGCCTGCCAGAGTAAATGTTGGCTCAGAAGCAACTGTGGTAATGTAGCATTTTCTCTAAATCTGTTTGAGTTAACTGAGACCAGGGCCAAGCTGAGAAATGAGTTTCTGTGTAATGCCGTCTCTGCTGCTTCCAAGGTGCTCTAGGTTCTGTGGCTCCTCAGTCATCTCCATCCCTCCTCAGATCCCAGCAGAGCCGAGCGGGTCAGGTCAGCAGCTCTACCAAACTCTCCAGCAGCAATAGGATTCATACTGGATGTGGCACCGGGGGAAAGGAGGGATATCTGAGCAAGTGAGATTTTGCACTGAAATATGGAGCTTACTAATGGTGCTGTAAAATAATAATTTTAATTAAAAAAATATATACGGTGTGAAGAATGTAGGCTGGCATGGGTGTCTGATTCTTTGGTATGTGACATCTGGCTTTGCTTCTGAGTTTGTGGGCATGAGCTCAGCTTTTGTCAGGTCCTACAGCTAAGACACTCCTGCTTTTAGGACTATATAAATAGAGGAGCTGTTTATAGGCAGCTTCTGTAATACGTGGGGAAACGACCATTTTTAGAATTTTAATTTGAAACATGTGTAGATGCAAGTTAAAATCTTATTTATTTAGTCTCTTTTGGGATCAGAGGGAGAAAAATGTCTGCAACGAAGACAAAGGCTTCCAGAGCCTGTGGAATGATGTTCTCGCTGCTGATGGCTGTGGTCATGGCGATTGCTTTCCCCTCACCAGGTGGGAGGTTTGCTGCTGCTTTTCAGTTTCTTTAATCTGGTGGCTGAAGGAGAGATGCTGGCCTAGTCTTAAAAATTTTTAGTGCTAGTTTTTCTAGGTCATAGGTATTGAGTAGGAGAGGAGGGTATAGTTGAATGGAGAAACTTCCCTCGAGATGCTCTCAGACATGAAGGTAAATGGGAGACAGCTCGATTTTTGGTTAAATGTTGTGATTGTTATAGCAAATGCTTTGGTTGTCTATTCAGTTGTACCAAGAAACCAAAAGACACCCAGAAATCAACCAGTTACGAAACCAAGCATTTGATTAGAAACAAGCCAAAATTGTAGTAGGTCTTCTAAAGATAGAGCCACAGAGGCTGCATGGGCTTGACCTGGTCTTGGCTAGAAACAAAATGTCAGCACGAATTTCAAAGATTCCCTTCATCTTGGATCTTTGTGTCCCATCTTTGAAAATGATGGCTGTGGTTTCCTGGTATCTAAGCACAGGAAAGGAGGAGGAACCACAGGTATTCCTGCTTTGTTGTAGTTATGGTACACCTTTCTATATTAATCCCACTCAAATTTCAGTTAATTGTGAGGCTAGATTTTCATCTGGTGGAAACTGGCAATTGATATTTAATGGATCTCTGCTGAGTAAATTCCTCCTCATGGGATTCTTTACTTTCAGTCCCGTGTACCAACTAGTGTACCCAATGCTGCGACATAACTTGGGGGCAGCGGCGAAGCGGGGGAAGAATGAGATTAGAACAGGCAGCTGAGAGATATATATGCATACCAAAAAAAAAAAAAATCATATTGTGGGATCTTTGAAGAATACTTAATAAGTATAGAAGATGAGATCATTTACCTTGGCATTGCAAAATGCTGCTGTTAAGAATCAGCTGTTGCAGGGAGGATTGGTTGGGGCTGTGCTGTTGCAGTATTGTTTAATTTATATATGCTCCTTCCTAATAAAAACGTGTCAGTACCATTGTATGTTAGTTGGGTTTCCTGCCTCTCTCTCTCTCTTACAGCGTTCGAGTTGGAGACAGGATTACAGTCTTGGGAACCTCTGTTGTGCACATGTCTGTGCACTGCTCACGAATAAGCAATCACTGTAACTCATAAATATGTGCACTCGTCCTCCAAAGACATATAAACCATGTTTGAGCTATAAGGCTATACAAACATAAAGCAATGCTGATGACGACACGCAAACCACAAGGGGGAAGCTTGACTGGCTCAATCTTTTTAGAATCTGGAAATGTTTGCATAGCCTTGTTGCTCGGCTGTGTTTCTTCCTCAATAGATAGACAGGGAGGTATCAAAGACTTGAGTGAAATGGTGTCTTCAGCTGTGTATGTTGAATGTTAGCCTGTTGTCCAGCTTTTTAACTTAAAGTCTGGTTCGCTGCTTCTTACAGCTGCAAAAAATGGGTTGAGGTGGTGACCTGAGGACTAGCACACATGGTCTGGTTCTCAGTCTGCAGAGGCTCTCCTGTTGGAGAGTGTGCAAGAAGAGCTGTGTGTAGCCTAAAAGAGATGCCTGTATAGTATGTGGTGCAGGTCACATGCCAGAAGTAGTTTCAGAGAATGTTGGATTATGTGTGGAGTGAAGCTGGAGATGATTATGGCCAGAAAATATATTGCTGTGCTGTAGGGAAGACACTGAATGAGTCTTTCTTTCTTTTTTTTAAACCAAACTGCAAATTTATTTTCTTTCCTTTTATGCCACTTCCTTTATCAGAGTGGCTTTCTCAGGTCACATGAGACAACAAATTGTTCTAATTTTTTTTTTTTTCCTTTTGCGATGACCGCAGCAAAAATGTGTAGTGTTCCTTTCCCTGCCCTTTGTCTTCTGATGATTATGGAAAAAATGGTTTGCCAAAGCCACGACTTCACATAGGTCCAATTCATAAGGACCTGTGCACCTTGAGGCTGAAGGGCATAGCGGGGCTGAGGACTGGCCTGTTCTTTGGACAGAATGGTGAGGCGTTGAGGCAGAATCAAATCCGTGTTGTTTTTACAACCATTCAGAAATGACTCATACGTAATTGTTAGTATGTTATCAATTAATGTATCATCAAATAGAGGATTTGAGAGCGTATGTTATGTTACCTGTGATTTCCTGTGGTAGGGATGCTGAAATTCATGATGCTTACAGCAGCCAAATGGAGTTAAGGTTGATCTGACTGTGTCTAAGGTGCAAGCCTCTGTCTTCAGAAAGTAACATCCGTGAATATTCCAAAACAATTGGAGCTGGAGATCATCCTGACTCTGCAACAGGGAGAACAGAGGCTTTAAGAGGAATTGCCACCATGTGCTATATGGTGAGACATGCCGAGTGTCATGGGTTGACAAAAGTTGTTTACTTGGCTTTGTGTCATGTAACGGCAGGAGGATTTTGTACTGCGAATTTGCAGCAGCATTTGATCTGCTTGCCCTTTCCAAGTCTTGCAGGAAAATGTGACTGCATCTTTAATTTCCCCTGGGCACAACTGCCAGAAATAACTTGTGCAGTGCTCCAGCCCCTGAGCTGCCCCTCTAACATACTTCCCTGCTCTGCCAGGCCCTAGCAAGTGGTGTCTCTGTCTCAGCCTTCCACAGGAGCTGCAGCAGCAGTGACACCTGAACCACGCTGACTTTACCCCTCTTCTTGGTGACTGCAAGGCTGTTTGGTTGATGGGCCAGACCAGACTGGGCTGAACTGTCAGCCAGTGGTGTTTCTCTTTTAATGATATTTTGCAAAATATTTACTATGTTGTTCTGTCCCTCCTTGTATTTATGAAAGGACTTGGCATGCTTCGCGTGGTGGACCCGATGAATGTCTTAAAATTGGTTGTGGATTTCTTTGTAAGAGGTTTTTGCTTTTTGGCTCCTTCCTTAATTTTTGCTGAATATGTTATATGTGACTTTTCACTCGTTCAAGCGCTGAGAGGGAGAGCAGAGACAAAAAGAGAGCATGAAAAATTGTCAAAACTAGTCAACTGTTGTGGGAAAAAAATCATATTGATGTGTGCATCACTGTTTGGATTGGCTTTCTACTGGTGACATTGATAGCTAGTTGGGATGTTTCTTTCTGTGAGACCTGTATCTTAACAAAAGTTGTCACCTAGCAGTGCTGGGTATCTGTTGCCTTACTGACAGGACAGTGGCCACCATCTCTGCAGGGCTTGTACTTAGAAGATCTTGGAGGCTGGCGGTTCATGAAAGTTGCATTTGTAAAATCAGATTTGGGTAAAAAAAGCTGTGTTACAATGACTTCACCAACACCCCACTTTGATTTAAAAAAATAATGTTTAGAAGGAAGATGTGCTTCATCATAACAGTTGGTTTAAAAAATATATATTTGTATGTTGTTAATTGACTGTTTCTCTCCACACAGTGAAGTGTAGACTATGCTTGAGTGCAAACCTGTCTTGGAGAAACTTTTGTTCTGTGTCATACCCTGTAAATCCAGTCTAGAGAGCGTTTCTTAGGCAAATAATGGATAGATTTAAGGGACTAACACCCTATACACTTTTGAATGGAGGCCTTTTCATCTTAGAATACAAAGCATTAATTCCTCTCCATCTCTAAAAAGAAGCACAACATTTGCTCTACTTTCCAACTTGGCAGCTAAATGAAGGTGGTGCAGTCAAAAGGAAGTGGCTACAAAAAGATGAAGCATATTGGTTGTGAATCTGCCAAAGGTGGCCAGCTGTATTGCTATTTTCAGCTAATTCTATGCACTTAGACAGAGTTTTCACTTAAATTAAAGACTAACGGTATATTTAGTGATCATTAGGTTCTCCTTTTTAGAAGGCTGTGTTCCATGGTTTAGTAATGACGGTGGTAGAAAATCAGAAGGTAGCCAGCTAACCATTATTGTGTCTTTTTTCCAATGCTAAAATATATCTGGTCCATGTGATCTTTGGAGGGTTTAGTTTGTACTTTTTGATAAATGCCTTTCTTGTCAGAGCCACATCATTCCAATTCTTTAGTTTTTCTCTTTGGTGGGATTATTTTGGAAAGAGTGAACCGTCAGATACATGTGTAAGGGCAGCACTGTACAAATGCTTGTTTGGAAGCTACTGATACCAAATCATGGAATCACAGAATGACAGCATGATTTGGGTTGGAAGGGACCTCAGAGATCATCTCGTTCCAGCCCCTCTGTCATGGGCAGGGACACCTCCCAAATGCTTGAGCTGAATACCCTGTAAGTGAACCTTCCAGTCTGGGTATCCCAACTCTGTCTGGAGGAAAGGGTACCTGGGGTTGAAAGACTGCTTGTCATCCTCCTAGTGTCTCAAGTTTTTAGAAATATACTTTGCAAACCTATTTCTGAGGGGAAAAAAGAAGAAGGGAAGCCAAGTAAACAAGGTTCTCACCTGGAGATGCAAAATTTTAAAGCTTCTCTGATACTTAGAGGAATTTAAAAAAAAAAGGTGGGGAGCAAACAAGAAGTGGTGGACTGGAGTTTATAAGGGCAACTAGAAAAGTGTATGTTGGCATCGGTGGGAGTGAGTGCCGGCATCCTAATCCTGCAGAATTAAGTAACACATTTTTGGCATTGCCTTTACTCCATCAGATGGACTGTCCTCAGCTTAGCATTAGGGGTGTGCTTTTGACTTCGTACCCACAAGGGCATGTAAAAAAGGAAACTGCCTCCCCCATGCAGCAGCATAATAAATATCCTGGCAGGTCTCAGTCCATAAACTCTGTTATGATCTTGCAATTTATGATTATGTTGTTATTTGTCAAGAAAACCATGAGCAAATCTTTTGCGAAGGCATGCGAAACACTAAATAGGGAAATGCAAAAGCGCTGGTGCATTTCGGAAGGACCTTTTTTAGGAGGTTTGTATTTGATCCCTTTTACACCAGCAGTTGAAATGGGTGATCTGTGGTGTATTTGAAGCATGACTGAGAGCATTTGCACTCTGCTGATGTATTCTGCAGAGGTGCAGGTTTGGTTAACGTTGCCTTCGTGCTGCTACAAGCTGTTGTGGTTTTGCTGCCGCCTGAGTAAGAGATCTGTGGTCCTCAAGGTTGCTCCTGGAGCTGGTGGTGCTGGGAAGGTGCACCATGTCCAGTGGGATGGGTCTAAGGGCCTTGTTTGACCTGTGAGTGTTCAGGCAGCAGTGCCCAGTGGGGCTGGTGTTTGCTGAACGAGCACATCTCTCTCACACACATTTTCAATTATGGATACATCCCTTGAGGATATATAGGATGTTTTTGACAGCCCTACTAGGAGAATGAGTGTTGTTGGGATGGTATTGGGTAAACCTTTGCAGAATGGTTGTGCTGAACTAGTTAAAATCAGTGAGTAAAGTGCATATGTATTCATTTTAAGTTGCCATTTTATTGTATTGTATAGAACTGAGTGTTAGACAGTTTGGCATTCTCTAATAGTTGGTTAGCAAAGTCTTTTTCTCCCATCAAAAATATCTTTCCAGTTGGATCGCCTTCTGTTTATTTGTTTGCTCATGTTTTGATCTTGAAAGATAAAATATCTGTTTGTGCACAACAAAATAGCTGGATATAGTTCCTTGAAACATGTGCTTAGAGGGTAGGATATCTGTCTTCCTGAAGGCTTTCCTGGGTTTAAAGCTTACTCGTAACAAAAATCCTCTTGACATGGGCAAGGCAGACTGGACAAACTCATGTGGACCTGAGGTGGCTCAGGGAAGAACGTGTTTCTGTGAAGCAGCACTTGAAGCAAATGGCCGAATAGGAGAAAATGGGTTTTCTTCCTTTCCTGGAGCAACTGGAACTGAAATTAATTTTAAACAGCTCTCTCGCCTTTCAAATCTGCGATGTGTCTCCCTTTACTTAGAAGATCTGAGAAAGAAAGCTTTAGAAAACAAAAAGCATTGTTCCCAGTAACAAACCACCAATTGGTCCATCATGGTTTTCAGTTGTCTCCGTGATTATGCTTGTGAAAGAGATTAAAATACTTCTCTTTTATTATCAGTGAAGTAAATTCCCCTGCTGCAGGATTCTAACAAAGCATGTGCCTGGCATGGTTCTGCTGTGCCTTGTCCTTTACTTTCTGTTCCCCACGTGCTGGTGTGTGTGCGACAAAATCTGCTCAAATTCACTATCTTTGTCGTGGGTTTAAATCTGCAGATTTCTCACTTCTTCCAGACTCGCTATAATTGTCTGGAGAGCTTAAGAATAATTGCTGCTTCTGTTTTTATGAATAATTTTTGGAGCATTCTTCATGTTAGTAAAACCACAGAGCACTTCAGTGAAACCTTGCTCTGAAATGGAGTTTATGGGTTTTTTTTGGTCGTCGTTGTTAATGTGTTTCTTCCACCTGCTCTAGGAAAGCAACTCTGTGATCAGGAATTTTTATTGTTTCATATTTGGGTCTGTCTTTTGACTGTTTAAACAAGCTAATTTTTTGTGTTGTGGTACAGTAGGTGAATGTGTTTTATCAGTGCCTCGCTGCACACTTATTTCCCTTTTACCGTGCCTTTTTTGCACGTGCAAGGCAATTTGAAGACAAAATATGGACCTGATGTTACTTTTTAGATTATTTTAGCATACTCGCTGCCTGTGGTGTAAGTTTATTCCCAGCCTGCTGAACAGAGAGAATGTGTGAAGAGAGGTTATGTATGGCATCGCGTATTGAAACCAAGGACCATGCACATGTTGCATTGTTGTTAAGTCGTGGTTGAGCCAGGAATCCTGCATTTGGACAACCCAGTTTGGAGAGGCGCTGCTTCCACTCGTCCTGCATGGAGCTGTAAACTCTTCCAGTGGCTGAGACCCAACACAAGGCTCTCCTTAACTGTGTGCAGGCAGGAGAGTAACAACAGCACTTAAAAACACAGATAGCTTGGTTCAGCCCTTTCCCATTTCAAGTTAGGAATAAAATTTATAAGCCATTTCTGGGACAGAGGAGTGTGTTGGGTCGCTGTCCCCTCTGGGGCTTGGGGCAGATGGCATGGGGGATACGGTGTGCTCCTACCTCTTGTTGGCAGAGGTGCTGCTCCAGCATCACGTCACTGCCCGGGCGTCTGGCAGTGCCTCCTGTAATTAACAGCACACGGTCCACGTTCTCAGCTTGGGACTGTTTTGAGGACCTGATCTAGGTATTCCTGCTCCAGCAGGGGGATTGGACAAGATGATCTTTTGAGGTCCCTTCCAATCCCTAACATTCTGTGATTTTGTGAAAGGTTAATGCTGCTCAAGCTTGTAAAGTTATTGCTAATGAACTGTTTGCAGTAATACAGCAAGCAGCTCAAGCGCGTGGGCTCAGCAAAGTGTGGTAGAAGGCTCGTACAATTAGCAATAATGTTTGGTGCAAAACACCCCATCAACAGTATCAGCTGACTTATCTCATTATGAGCTATAGCTGTTTCATGAATCTAATAAAAAATGAATTTTTAAGACAGGGTAGTGAGAGTAAGAGGAAGGCGTGAAATTAGATTAGAGTCTGTAAACAGAAACTCTGGCTTCCCTGCCCCTGTCCTAAGCAGCGTTCAGGCTTCTCTTTTATAGAAAGCACAGGCTTTGTTTTTGTGCAGTAAGAGCCAGAGTAATATCATTCTGGGGAAGTCCTTCTATCAGTCCCTTAAAGAGGCATATTTTTTCAGTTTTCTGAAATCTGGGGCTTCTGCCTCAACCTTAGTGAAAGATTTAACTGAGTTCTTACTTAGAGCAGGTTTCTCAGTATTTCAAAACACTGAAAGGATGAGTGTTGGTCCTGTCTCCTCTACTTCTATAACATGTTTCCATGATGTACATCAGTGACTGCGTGGCCACTGTTCTTCCTGCCATGTTGGAAGCCAAAGGTTCATCCATGGAAAGGAGAAGGGAAACGGTAAACACTGACCAGGGTAGCGGTAAGAGCCAAACCTCCATTTGCAGAAGGATGAGGAAAATCCAGCAGTCCTAAATTGGATTGCTCCTGGGGCATCTGTGGGTTTGGCAGGGGGAGGGATGGGTTGCAGCATGGAACTGAGCTGCACAATGTCATTCAGTCTGGCGGTGAAAGGGGTGACTGTACTGCCCGCCATGACAGAGGCTCAGGGAACACTTATTGTTCATTTCCTGACTCCAGTGTAATCTAAAATCCCTCTCAAAACAGCCCTTTTTTCTTTTTAATAGTATTTTTTATTCAGAAAGTAAATAAAACCTCAGGCAGATTAAGGAATGCTGTGCACACTCCTGGCAGAAATGGAGTAACTTCTGAAATCTAGAGTGTGAAATAAAGTCGATGCTAAGACTTGGTGAGCAGGAGGAAGGGCTCGGGCTGATCCCTGCACTTGTCAGAGCCTTTAAACAAGGCAAGAATGAGCACGCTGTAGAGTTCTAGGAGGTCTGAGGTTACTTGCTGTGAAAGAGCAGATCAGCATGCTGTGGTATTTTGTTTGAGGTTTTGAAAAATTATCATATCCGGATAGCAAACCCTCATATGGAAATACACCGCTGTTTCTTCATGAGATTGTTTCCTTCATCCTGAGGCATTTATGAGAATCTAGTATCCTCCCTAAGATGGGGTTTACTGAGAACTCTCGTCATTCATAAAGTGAAGACATTTATGGTATGATTTTTTTTTTTTTTTTTTTTAAAGCAACCTGGGAGTCTGTAAATCGGTGATGTTTTCACCACAGGAGGATTGACAGATGACTAACTGGATTTTCCCTTTGCTTTTTACAGCATTTCATAAATGCTGAATAATTTCCATAGGATGAATTGTTTTCGTGCTGCCGAGTAGTTAAGGTGGAAAAATGCCCAGTATCAGTAACCATACCTGGTACGCACAGTGCCTCGTGATCTCTTCAGTTATATTTAACATAAATGATGTAGGCCAGTCATCCTCTTGTTGGTCCTGACTGTCCCTTGGGAAGTTCCTTCTGCCGTGCAAATACCTGCAAGCACTGTCTTTAATTCTCACAACCTTATGCATCCTGGGCGCAAAGCTGAAGGTACAAAGGACCCTGTTTACCCTGACCTTACTCCAAGGTGCTCTGAGAATGAGCTATCCCCTTCAAACCCAGGGTGAACAGTGTGCTTCCACTTGAGCTGCGATGATGAGTTTAGCTCCCTGGCTTTTTACTATGCAAAATCTCCTCTTCCTTATTTAAAAACAACAAACAAACTGAATTTTGCATAGAAATCTACATGAATTTTAGATTATTTTTCCCTTTTGCTGAAGTCCTCTGTTGTTGTGTTCTTCAGTGGACTGATTCATTGTTTTGCTCATTCATGATATATCACCTATGTAGAAATGTCTCGATTGCATTTCATAAGCCAACTAAATTGAGCTCACAATGGGAGAGGATTAGTTTTTCATCATTAGTGATGTAGATCCCAGTAATAAATGCATCCCCAGTATTTGTGATCCTCACTGGCTGGGGCATTTTTGTTTCAACAGTAGTGCTGCAGCAGCATGGTAGTGCTCTGTGTTACATGTGGGGAACATGCAGTGAAATTTTCATTTTCTCTTCTACAATGCTTAGCTGGGGAGAAATAACAGCCAGAGTTTGCTTGCTGCATCTTGCTGGTAGTTGCCAGATAACTTTTGTAGTCAGTTGTCAGTCAAAAAGTGCTCATAGAGAAGGATATCTATAGTAAAACAAAAAACAAGATGCAGTTGCAGTGAACGTCATCTCTGTAGTGTTTTGTGAAGCTAAGAGAGGGATGCTACATACTCATCTATTTGTTTGGTTTTTAGTATGTGCTTGTGTTTTCTAAATGTGTTATTATGAGAAGGTAAAGTATATTAAGGTTGGGGTTGGTTTTTTATTTTAAATTCAGAAAGCTGATGCTATTGAGTGAAAGTGAAATAAGTTAGTGTGGTTTGGAATATTTGTTAAGCATCATATGTGCTGTAGAGCCTCCAGGCATTTTAGGAATAAGCTACTTTCCAGGACCTCTGATGACATCCAGATAATACATGATATTGGCCAGAGGTAAAGCTGCCTCTTTTTAATAAACTGTTGCAAATTTCCACTACTTGCCTTGGAGAAAACCTGTCCTTTGGGAAATGGAAATTTATTTGGGACTTATTCCAAGATATGGTTGTGTTCAAACCTTTTCTTCAGTCTGGAAAGAAACACAGACAAGAAGAATATAATTTTAATGAGTACAAGATGCCTGCAAAGTGCTGCTCAGAGTTCATCAGTAAATGAACTGTCCCAACCCCAACAGCAGTATTTGGTGTTTTTTGGCTCCGTTCAAGGGCCCAGCATGGGGCCAGCAGGAAACAAACCCCGCCATCTGAGGGATGGTTTTCTGCTGGATGGGTGTGTTAAAGTGGCTGAGGGCAGGAGCCAGGGAGGGTGTGCGGGTGAGGGTTTGGCTGCTGTTGGGAAAGATGTGACAATTTGGCATTTTTGCTGCTGTGGAAATGGGTGGCATGGGTCAGATTAATCAGTTGCTTTGGCCTATGGAGGCGTGTGGTGAGACCAGAGCCAGTAGAGAAGAGGAGGTGGGATGGAGAAGGGCAAGTGGGATGTGCAGGGTAACTCCGGGGCTGGGAGGAAGTGGGAAGCAAGGGAAGGAAGAAGATGAGGACAATCAGAGGAGCAAACCCTCCCCCCTCCAATTGGCTACAGGGTGTTACGGTCTTGAGGAGCTTCATCTTAGGGCTTTTGCCAGGCCTGAAGTCTGTGGAGTGGTTCATCAGGTCCAGTTGTTTGAGGATGCTCACTGGAGCTGACGGTGAGCCCATTGCTGTATCCTTGCACACCAGCTCTTCCTGAAATCCCTACTACACCTTGCAGCCTGGAGAGCAGGAGGGGGAAGGATGCCATGGGAGGACAACGCATTTCCAGTTGTCAGCAAGAAAGGATAAGCAGATTGAGGACGGGGGGGAAAGTAGAGCAAATTTTTTGTTGTCGCCTGCTCGCATTAATGAGAGGAGTTGCGAGGCGCCTGTGTATGAGTTCAGATTTTGCTAAACCAACTGATCTGTAAAAGCAGAGAGTAAATCCATTTTCCCCCCACTACTTTAGTAATTGGCAGAAGGCAGAAAGTCATTGTTGACTGAGAATAAACAGATTTCAGGCATTCCTAGGCTGAGAAACCTGCTTAGCTTTCTAAAATCGGTCTCCCTGGTGCTCTGCTAAAAGCTTAATTGGCTGACATTTTGTATGTGAGAGATTTACTCTGCTGGCCTAAATTGAGTTATTTTGTGTAAATGTTTTTGTGGGGTTTATAAAATATTCTCCTCAGAACATACATGTGTGTGTAAACTCTGGACTGTTTCTTTTGAAAGAGTAATAATGAGTACTTGATGTTGTGGCTTTGGCATACAGAGGACAATTTAATATGGAATTCAGTTTACACTTTTAGTTAACCTCATAAGGGATTTTGTAGGTTAAAAACTAAATATCTGTACTTTTTTGCCTTTTTTTTTTTTTCCTCCCCCTACAAACCAGCTGCTAAGATAGAGTCTTCCTGTAATTACACAAAAGGATGGCTGCACTGGTCGTGCCCGATATTGGAGATGAGTAGCCACTCTTATTAAGGATGCCTTTCTAAACTGCGTAAGCATGGGGGCATGGCCACAACAGGTACAACCTAAGGCTTTGGGAACACTTGGATCCTTTCCCAGTTGCCAGGTTTCATTAAGAAGGAGTTAATGTCATCGCCAGCCACTCTTGCTGTATGCATCAACAGTGGCTGGACCATCTCTTCCTTGCAGTGCTCGAAAGTCATCTCGCACACTTCCTTGCTCTGTTTTTAGTATGTTGTAATTAGTATTTTCATTCAAGCTTTAAAATTCCTTGGAGATTTGCCTAGGAGAGGGCTGTGCACTTTTAACCCAGCTGCAGAAAAGGGATCTGCAGCGTATTAACCGTGAAATTTGCAGGTCAGCTTTGCAATTTCTATATTTGGTGTTTATAACTTGCTGCCTGGTTTGGGCTCTTTTGTTTCACATTAATTTCCACCTCTTGTATTCCCAAATGTGATTGTGTTTCTCCTTCCGCCCCCCCTTTTGATTCCAGCACTTACTCTATCCAAATAGATGAACTTTCTTGGCAGGGATGAGCGGAACGCTACTTGGGGCTGTGCTGGTGATCTGGAATGAGTTTTAAACATTAAAGCTTGTTTACTTTTGGATTTGACAAGGGCTCCCCTTGGACCTTTTTTTTGGCATGCTGTTAGTACTGTAGATGTCTAGTGCAATAAAGCTCCCCTCCCCCCCCCCCCCCCCCCCAGTATAGTAAAGCTGTAGGTGTCCAGCAGTCCAGGCTGATGCACTGAGGATGGAGAAGCCTAATTTCTTAGGGAAACAGGGCATGTATAGTGGCTTTGTGTCATCCTGTTCTGAACAGCTTTCAAACTTGTCTTCCAGTTCCTAACCAGAAGAGGATTAGGAGTCCTTCAAATAATTCACCATTTCTCTGTTTTTTTCTGGTGGAATTGAGCTGGAGGGATCCCAGACTGGTGGCCCGGTGAGCAGAAAGGCAGGCAAAGCTGTCTCCGTGTTGGGTTGTGTCTGTCCCTCCTGCCTGGTGGCCAGGAGACCTGGCAGGGATGGAGGGAGGTGGCAGTGCTGCAGCCAGAGGAGCAGAATAGCTTTGGGAGCAAAGGCTGTGCAGCTAGGGGAGAGCCTTGCTCCTCTTGCCCAGCAGCCCTGGCTTGTGGTGCCTTTTCTGTACCCACCCCCCCATTAAACTTCCACCAGACTTTATTCAGATGTGGTAGTGGGTGAGACTGAAAATGTACAGCACAGTTGCAGTGCTGGTTGTTTTACGTGAGATTAAGACTATTTTAGGAAAATGCTGATGTCTTAGAAATTGTGGAAGGTGCCAGCTGTGTAAAAGAGGGCTGGCTGAGTCAGAGAGGCTGTGGTGCAGCCCCAGGGGAAGGAGGGTGATGGGAGGAAGGGCTCTGGTCTTGCTCCTGATGGGCTGTTACGCATCACTGGTGAGGGGAAAGGAAGAGCTTTGCCTGAAGGTTGTTTCTCTGCAGGTTGTGATTGTGTGTGTATTAAGGAGGTGGCTACAACAGGCACATTTCATAAACATTTAATGGGGGACAGTTCATGCTCTCTGCGCGTCAGTCTGTGCCCTACCAGGGTATGTTGATCTCCCATGCCTTCAGCCACTTCTCAGCCTCTGAGTAATGCAACCTGTCCCGTCAGCCTGGTTGTGCCAAAAAATTCTTCGGCATTGCAATGTGCAGGAAAAAAGTAATCCTGAGCACAGTCTTTCCCTGTCTGCCAGGGGAGCACCAGGAGACCCTCTGGGGATTTTCGTGGGGCATTGGTTGTGCTGCTTTGCTGTAAAAGGGTCCTGTGGTGCCTTACCCTACGTGGCAGCCACTTCTGGAGTTGGAGCTCATGAACATTGTTAACCTGTGGCTGCCACCGTGTAGCTTAGGTCAGGAGATAAAATACGTCCCTAAAGCAGTTCAGTCTTCTGGGGTAATAAACCCTATCAATTTAAGAGCCGTGTAGATGAGGTGCTGAGGGACATGGTGTAGTGGTGACTTGGCAGTGCTGGGTTAATGGTTGGACTTGATGATCTTAGAGGTCTCTTCCAACCAAAACTGTTCTATGATTCTATGAAATACTGTATTGTGAACTCCAAAGGGTTAGTAATTGGAACTACAGATAGAAATGAGATAAACAAGATCCATATATTAAGGTGTTAAATAGACTATGGAATACACTTTTTGTAGTTAAATGGTATGGTCTGAGCCAGACTGGTGGCTTACTTCTACCTAAAGAGGCAAGTCCTGCTCCCTGCTCTTTCCCCATCAGCTTCCAGTTGCAGGCTTCTGCTCTGCCCCTTGTATCAGCTCAGCCCATCATCTGTTTGCACAGTAAACAAGATCAGTTTGCTGATTTGTTAGAAACCCAATCCCAAAAAATAGCAAAGAGGGAGGGGTGGGGATGGAGAGGAGGGAGTGGGGCAGGCCTGTGAGCACAGCCAGCTTTGCTCGATTATGTTGTCTAACCACACCCGTGGATGAACACCGGCTCTCTGGATGCCGTAAATCATCCCTCAGCCTCTCATTTGAAAGGCAGCAGAGCCCTCCTGAGCAGCAGTGGGCACACTGGCTGACTCACGGTGGGGGATGCCAAAGCAAAACCTCCACCTTCCTGTGACGCTGCTGCGCGTCTGTGCGTGCAGACATGATTTTACCCGATTTCCCTTTCCAGCTGCTTTCCATGAGCTGTGGCTGTCTTGCAGCTTCAGGGACTGGGCATCATACCTAGTGTCCTAGATGAGCCAGAGAAGGCAAAGTCTGGGGCTTCTGTCCCTGTTGGTATTTGCTCTGTAGATGTTAGAAAAGTGAGAAGTATATAGTAGAGAATATAACAATGTGATGTAGTAGAGAATTGATAAAGTAGTTCTATATTTCCCATCAAAACTGGAGTGGTTTATGTTATGGAAAGAATGCCTGGATGAAGTCTGAAGGATAATGTACGTTCACCCTGTAAAAAATACCAACATTTCCTGTTGTTTCCTAGAGGATTTTTTTGACAAGGGTTATGTTTGAAGGCAGTGAATAGGAGTAGACAGGGTCATCCACTGAGCTGATCTGTTGTGAGCCTGAGAAAGCACTGTTGAGTCTTTGACAGCTTCTCCATGTCAAGAATTGGTTGACCAAAGTGCAGACTAGAGAAGAGGGATGGCTGCAGGAGTGACCTAACTGGTCGCAACTGCGGTGTTACTGTCGTTGTAAGGGCTTCCTTTGTATCCAGAAAGCACAGCTTGTGTCGGTAGATTTCAATAACGTGCTACTTAAGAAAATGAGTGAATTGCATCTCTACATTCTCTGACCACATTCTTGTATTCCTTCCAAGTGGTCAGCCCCTTCTTCCATGTTCCGTAAATTTTCTTCTTCCACTGGAGTTTATTTTGTAGCTCCCTGCTCAGCCATGCAGGTCTCCTGGCTCCCTTACATGATTTCTTACTCTTTGGGTTGCTATAATCCTGAGCTTGGAGGAAACGATGCTTGAATATTGACCTCCTACCATCCAGTGCCCTGTCCCATGGGATTTCTCCAAGGAGTTTCTTGAAGAGGCCTAAGTTAGCCCTCCTGAAGTCCAGGCAGTGGTTCTGCTTGTTGCTCTGTGCCTACTGCATGTGATCTTGAACTTCACCATCTCATGGCTGCTACAGCCAAGGCTGCCCCCTACCTTCACATCCTTGACCAGTCCCTCCTTGTTTATCATTAGAAAGTCCAGCAGTGATCCTCTCCTTGTTGGTTCCTCCACCACCTGTACCAGAAAGTTGTCATCAGTGCACTGCAGGAACCTCCTGGGCTGTGCGTGCCTGGCTGTGTGGGCTTCCCAGCAAATGTCAGGGTGGTTGAAGTCCCCCATGAGAATCAGAGCCTGTGATTTTGAGGCCACTTCCAGTTGTCTGTAGAAGGTCTTGTCAGCTTCCTCCTTCTGGTCAGGTGGCCTATAACAGACAGCTGCAATGGTGTCTCCCATGCCAGCCTGCCCCTTAATTTTTACCCACAAACTCTCAACTTGCTCACCAGCCACCCCTGGGCAGAGCTCAATATGTTCTAATTGCTCCTTCACGTAAAGAGCAACTCCACCTCCATGCTTTGTTAGCCTGCCTTTCCTGAAAAGCACACAGCCATCCATGACAGCATTCCAGTCACGTGAGCTATCCTACCACGTCTCTGTAATAGCGATCAAATCATAGCCCTTCGACCACACAGAGATCTCTAGCTCCTCTTGTTTGTTCCCCATGTTTGTTACACACATTGGTGTAAAGGCATCTAAGAGAGAGAGGTGAGCTCACAGCTATCACCCTAGAAGGTGTAGGAAGACTGGGCTCATCCTCAGCTAGCCTGGTTTTACTCCCCTTCCCTTTGAACCTAGTTTAAAGCCCTCTCAATGAGCCCTGCCAACTCATGGGCCCAAATCCTTTTCCCCCTTGGAGACAAGTGAGCCCCATCTGTTGCAAACAGGCCTGGAGCTGTGTAAACTGCCCCATGGTTGAAAAAAACAAAACTCCATCGATGGCACCAGCCTCTGAGCCACATGTTGATCATGTGGCTTTTCCTGTTCCTTTCAGTATTCTTTCCTGCTACTAAAGGGATCGATGAAAAAATTACCTGTGCTCCAGACCCTTTAACCAATCGCCCCAGGGCTCTGAAGTCTCTTTTGATCACCCCTGGACTTTTCTCCATAACTTCATCACTGCCAGCCTGAACAGCCAACAATGGGTAATAATCTGAGGGCTGTACCAGATCAGGGAGTTTTCTGGCAATATCTTTAACCTGAGCCCCAGGGAGTCAGCAGACTTCCCTGTCAGTAGGTGGTAACTTACTCTGGTGCCTGTGTTGGGTGCTGCAACCAAAGCTCCCATGTTTTGTGTGCCAGCTATACCTGATGCTTCCAGCACAACCACGTGTGTCGGTTTGGTGGGGTGGGTGGGCAGGGTGAGTCGTGTGGCCTCTGCCTCCACCAGGATAAGGTCTCATAGCCTGCTGGTGGGAGGATTGAGTGGAGCTAAGGATTAGCTAGGGATTTCTTCAGTTTGGTGTTTTGGACCGAATGGTTTCTTCTTGCTTTCCCTTCCAAGTGTTTAATACTTTGTACTTTTGCAATGTCTGTCATGAAAAAATCTTCAAGGATTTTGCAGACATTAATTCCTCCTCATACAAATCATAGAATCATAGAACAGCTGGGGTTGGAAGGGACCTCAAATATCATTCAGTTCCACCCACCCTGCCACCAGACCAGGTTGCTCAAAGCCCCATCCAACCTGGCCTTGAACACTTCCAGGGATGGGACAGCCACAGCTTCCCTGGGCAACCTGGGCCAGTGCCTCACCACCCCTGCAGTCAAGAATTTCTTCCTAACATCCAGTCTAAATCTCCCCTCTTCCAGTTTAAAGCCATCACCCCTCATCCTATCACTCCATGCCCTTGTAAAAAGTCCCTCTCCAGCTTTCTTGTAGGCCCCCCAGGTACTGGAACGTGCTCTAAGGTCTCCCTGGAGCCTTCTCTTCTCCAGGCTGAACAACCCCTACTCCCTCAGCCTGTCCCCATAGCAGAGGTGCTCCAGCTCTCTGAACATCTCTGTGACCCTCCTGTGGACCTGCTCCAACAGCTCAATATCCTTCTTGTGTTGAGGGCCCCAGAACTGGATGCAGTACTCCAGGTGAGGTCTCACAAGAGGCAGAATCCCTTCCCTTGACCTGCTGGCCACAATTCTTTTGATGCAGCCCAGGATACAGTTGGCCTTCTGGGCTGCAAATCTTTTCAGGCAGGAGGGAGTGTGACCGTGTTTCTATAAATGAGGAATCCAGTGCACAGAATGACTTGCCTGGAGTCACATGCTAGTGAGGCAAGAACTTTTCCCCAGACCTGCTCCTTGCTGTTGGGTTTTTGCCAGAAGACCTTCTCGTCCAGCAATGCCTCTTGGCTGTCCCACTTGCATTGGCAGAGTCTTCTTCTGGGGAGCTGGAGTCAGGCAGAGCCAGCTGGCTGTCTGTGCAAAGCTAGGGTGCATAGTTTTTTAAATATAAGGTGTTTTCCTTCTTCACGCAGTTGACAAACTGTGTTGCGAGTAGTAAATCTGTCTTGGGAGCCTTGTTATCCCCACCCTCTTCAGCATGTACAAAAAGGGTCTGAGATGGAGGACGCTTGGAGGAAATAGCTCTGCTCTCCCAACACCTTGCATTAATCATAAGTGGCAATGTCATGATAACTAACGAATTAGATGCGTCCTCCTTCTACTTCCTCCATAGTTCCTGGAATAGACTCTGAATGGTGTCTTGTCTCAAACTGTGGTAAATCAGCCCGGGACAAAGACAACATGAACAGGACTACCCACAGATGTCATGGGAAGAAACAAAAAATTGCAAGGCTTTACTTTTGTGCTATTGTCATAGAACAACTTATTTTTCTCTTTCTTCGTAAATGAGTCAAAGCTCTAACATCCTCTTTTTAAAACGTGTTGTCAAAATAGAAAGGAAATGTACAATGCAAACAAAACCCCAAATTCTGTTTAGGTAACAATGACCTGTCTAAGTTGTCCACAATGTGTGGTCCTCAGAGCTCAAGTAGTTTCTGTTTAATTTATAATATGCACATGCTCTGCTGAGTGCATCGTGGAAAAAAAGGGGGGGTGGTGGAAGGAGAAAGGAAAAAAAACCCTTGTGGAAGAGGGGGGGTTAGAAGCAAACTGACAGACTGTTTATTATGCAGCATATAACTTACCAAATGGCTTCATTTTTCTTAGTGGTCCAGACTTGTCACTTCCATTTGGCAAACTCCAATACTGCAAAGTCTGAAAGCAGCTATTATTGGCTTCTGCCTGTACTGTGCTCAGCTCCTATAAATTTGGTGTCTGATCTTTTATATTGAGATTAATAAATATTTATTTAAACAGACCAAATATCACCAGGCCTTTCCTACAAAACATGAATTTGAATGCAGTGCAAGATTTTCAGGTAGGCATGTGATTGCTTAAATATGTTTAATATAGCTTCACACATGTATACTTCAGTGCCTCTCTGTTCTGCAGTGCTATATGTAAAATATGTACCCAAACATATAGGCAGGGTCTGTTATTAGATAATCGTGTTAAGAATGTGCAAAACTGGGTGGTTTAACATGAAGGAGAACAAACAAGGTAACTCTTGTTCAGCACAGCATGTGCCTTTTTCTTAGTTAGGACCATCACTCCAGTGTATTAAGTGTATTAAGAGTTTAAATTGTCTTGTGTACAGCTTGGACAATCCTGCTGAATCTGTCTAAAAGATGCTTCTTTTAATTCAAATCCATCCTCTCCCTCCAATCCCTTTCCATAAAGCCCATCCATCCCATAGCATGGTGTCACTGGTTTAGCGAAAGCATGTGTAGAAAGGACTTTTGGGGTGCTGTTGGAAGGGTGTTGTGCTTAATGAGAGCAAACAATATGCCACTTCTGGGTTGCTGTAGTGCTCTGTCACTGCTAGTTCTCAGATTTGGGCTCAGCCCCCATGATTTTCTGTGCTCAGAAGTGGCTGTGGAGCTACTTGGCAGGCAGCTGTGCAGCCAAGCATGGGGTTTTTCCAAGGGTACTGGCTAGATGCTCTGCGAGGAGCTGGGGAACACGCTTGCCCTCCTGGCCAGACAGCGCTGGCTCCTGCAGCACCCAGTGGTCTGTCCTACCCTTCTCCCCAGCGGTGTCACCCCTGCCTAGTTTAGAAAGAGGGGATGGTATGCGCGAAAGAAGCGTATGTTGGTGAGGAAATAAGGAAAAATACTCACTCTGGATCTTCAGGTATTGCCATGTTTTGGGCTATATTTTTCTTCCAGCTTCCTTCTGCCATCCCAGAGGTTGAAACCCTCTGCTTTTTCTCATTAACCCCTTACGGCCATTCCCCCTCAACCCCAACCGTGTCTTTACAGTGCCTATTTTATGAGTATTAGGGAGATCTGGTGTTGGAGATGCTGTTCCTGGAAGGACTCTAAGTGTTTCATCCTCTCTGTAGAGCACCTCTGATTGGAGTTTGGGAATAGAGGGTCCTACCTTTCCCAGGCTTCTATCTAGGAGGTACTAAATGTTGTCTCAATGGAGGTTCTGACAGCCTATGTTATTACCTAATACCTTAGAAGTTGAATTTTTCTGCAGCCAGTTCTCAGGCATCCTTCAGACTGAAGGATTGATTCCTCCTTCCTGCAGGAAGGCTGGAGACATGTCTATGATTCCTCCCTGTCTTGCTATCAGAGGTAGCTGGGAGATTGAGAGTGTACCGAGCGTTAGTAATTTGCCATTCTTTTTTTCTTGCTTTTAAGACACCTGTCGTGTTGCCTGATAAGGGAATTTATCTGCAACACCAGTTCTTCCTGTATTTGTCGTTCTCCTCTGTAGTTGTCCCCTGTTGCTTGTGAATTTTCAAAGATTTCCCTTTGAAGTCCAGGAAAGCTTTTATTTTAAGGATGTTCTGAAGAGCTCAGAAAGGCTGGAGCTTGTGGTCTGCATGCACAGAGTTTAGATCTGTGTAGTAGTTTTAGGCTATTAAAACTTATTGCTGTGGTAACTAAGTAGGGAGATTGTATTTTGATCTTCTGCATGCCGTTCTCCCTGATGTCCGATGTTAGGGGAGTCCTGTTTGGATTTTCCTTTTTCACAGGGGAAAAAAAGCAAATGAACAACGATCAAAAGTAGTCCCCAAAACATCAAGTCAAAGTGATTCTTCATCAGTTTTGCTTCAGAAAATTGTGAGAGGAACTTGATGTGTATTGAGACCCCTCAAACCTTTCATGACAGCGGGAGGGATGTGGGGCCTTCAGCGAAGGCATTTGCCCTCCTGCATCTTCAGCAGTCGCTGGTGGAGGGGCGAAAAGAAGGACACAACTGTAGGGTGTGAATAAACTCCTTTCCCCTGGTTCCTACAGTTTTCATCAGAGCGAATAAACTGCAACTCTTCTAATCTCCAGGAATTTTTCAGGGAGAACGAGACGTCACATTTTGTGTACTTAAACACAAAGCAGAAACTGACTGATCCACCCTCTGAATTTTCTTGACAGGGTTTCTTTGTGCATTGTAAAGAGACAAAGGACAATTTCATTTTTCTATGGATGCTGCCAGTTTTCTTTTTCTGTACCTGTTACCTTTAAGGCAGATTTACAGGGACGGCATTTTTGGCAGCAGTTGGTGTGAGTCAGCGAACCTTTCCATCGGTTTACAAGTTGTAACAAAGTTGTGTTCTTCAGACACTGCTTTGGCTGCACACCCGGGCTCTGGTGAAGCTTTCTGCCTGGCGTACAGGAGGATTGATGTGCTTTCTTGGGCCAGCAGCTCTCTCGGTTGCGATGTCCTTTAAGCCGATTTCCACAGAATTTGATTTAAAACATGCATAAGTAATAGAAGAGCTCTCGGAACAGGATATGTATTTAAAACCCGGTAATAATTTATGTTCCTGGTTGGTACACAAGGCACCTGGCCTGTTTATCATAGCTCCTCGTTACTGGCTGTTCCCATTAAGGGCATCTCTGTAGCAGTGGGTAGAGTGGGGAGGGCAGCTATGGGAGAGGTGGAAAAGGTTTTAAATTCTGTCCTCTGAGTCCCAATTTGTTAAAATAACACTTGTTGCAAAGGGAGGCTACTCTCATACTGCCAGGGTAATTACAGAGGACTTAGCTGTGAACAAATATTTTTACCAGTTTCTGTATGACTTTGATTTTCTGTTAACTAATGTGCTACTAATAGAGAAAACATCTTTTTGCCATTAGGAGAAACTGTATGGACCATTAAGAAATTATCTGTCTTTCCTCTGGTACAAATAATGGGATTAGGACAGCCTTCTCCCTCTCCTGTTTTTTTCTCTTTTTCTAGTTATGCCAACCCAAACTGGATACATATTCCTTTAAAAATCCCTTCGCAGTAGAAATGTGCATGTGATGCAACAACTCAGAGACAAATACTGTTGCTTTCACAGTTCTGTGACTCGGGAATAAGCCCGAGAGGCCAATCCTTAGCATTTCCACTGCTTTAACCAGGGCAGCAATGGAATTGCTGAGCTTGGTACGGAACTCCAGAGCTCTGGAGGAGATGCATTGGCCATTGCTTGGCTGACTCTGGTGCTCACTTCTGCTGTCCAAACTGGAAAACATGTATGTTTTGGGAAAATTACATTTGTGGCCATAATAATATCTTACACCCCCAGTTTTGATGTTTGCTTAGGCAGCCGCAAATGCAGGTCCAGTGCCTGTGATGGCTGTAACTGCCCTGGGCTCTGTGGTACTGGTGTTAATTAAAAGTGGTAGGTAATAGATACAGGGCACGGTGTGGAGTGGCGGTGGGCAATGGGCAGAGCAGGAGTGTCGTCACATGGTAGTGTGCTGAAGCTGTGTACGTATTCACACCAGCCTCTTTTTCACTGCCATGTGAATTTTACCTCTTCTTTTAAAAAAAGAAAAAAAGAAAAAAAGAAGTAATTGTCGTTGTCATCCCAAGATGTTGCCATGGTCTTCCCAAGGCAGAGCCGTGGTTTTGTTTGCTTGTAGGAAGCTGAGGCTCTCACTGGTGAGGCTGGAGTTGAGGAAGGAGCATGTGGGTATGAGAGCTGGAGTTGGCTTACAGTCTCAGTCTTAAAACTTTTTATTTTAAATTTAGAATACTGACCCTTAACAATCAGCCTTCTAGGCTTGTTCTTGAGCTAGTGGGAAGAATAAATTGTCAAAGCAAACTAAAAAGACAACCAGGACACCATGCATGTTAGCCAGATGCAGTCCTACTTTCTCTGCTGACTTGAAAAGCAGTGCTTTTCTTTCCCAGGGTAGAGCTGGATTTGTAGTAATTGGCACCAAGTTCCTATTGTATGCCTTTTAATTTTTAAGCAATTTGTTTTCACTGCAAGTCTCTTTCTGGAGCAGCTTGCATGGCAGAGTGGGGAGACTTTTTTTTTTTTTGTGGAAAGGTATGAGCTGTCATTCCTTTCTACCCACTGTGAAGTATGGAAATACAATTATTGTATTTACACAGGAGGAAGTGGAAGCACAGAGCTGTTCTGTGTGAGGCTGGCCAGGAAAACTGAGGCAGGCTGGGCTGAGAAACACCAGCACCCTGTGCCCCTCTCCAGCCCTCAGGAATAGTGTGGCATGCCAGGCTAGGATAGAGAGTATTTCATCAAAAATGTTTATAATTCAAAATCAGTGGCATCATTTATTAAATGCATTATTTCAGGTGGGTTTGGGCCTCATTTTCTTTTTGCAAAGGCACTACGCGGGAAGTTTAAAGGTATACAAAGTTCCCTCGTTGCTGCTTTAAACTGAATTTACCCAAACACAAAAGCATCTCCTCCTTTTATAAAAATCAGCGTACATTAGGTTTTTCATGTTTGAACAGTTGCTAACTTTAATGCTGCGAAACCTCAGCCTGAAAGGAAACCTTTTTATAGTCACCATGTGAGGGAATATAAATAGATCTGTCGATTGAAGGGCTCTTTCATCCCCTGTCTGGAGCGGCCAGGACAGCGGCTGCTTGTGCCATGGAGCTGGTGGCTTTGCAGATCACTGGGAGCTGAGGAAGCCAATTAAGGGAAAAGTAGTTAGTGCTTTAAACTACAATGCAGTATATTCAGTTTTGGATGTATTCCCTTCCTCCCCACACCTTTTTTTTTTATTTTTTTTTAAATTTTTTTTGTATTCAATGAATAAGTCCTACACTTTGAACAAAATCATTACCATTCTCCTTTTTTTTTGTTTTGTTTTGATTTATTTTTTTTTTAAGTGGAAACTGTAACTCATAAAATATTTTAATCCCTGTTATTGAGCATCATTAAAATGAAGATTGTTCCCTGGCAGTGTGTTTTTAATTTAAGAACTTTTCATACTGTGAGTGCTCTCTCCATTAAGGAATGACATAGAGTAAGTTGATGAAATTAGAAGTTTTATAAGACACTTTAATAATAACTTTTTCTTATGTAAATTAAAGTATTTTGTGATTTTTAATTTTCCTTGCTTTTACACACGCAGACATGTCTTATTTGACAATATGTGAAGTGCATTAAACTACTGGTTTAGCTAGAAAGGGAGATGAGAAACAGAAATTATACGCCTGAAAAACGGAATAGTCTTTAAAAAGCATGCAGTGCTCACAGCAGACATGACTTAAGGTGAGGAAAATGTGTTTGTGAAGGACCACAGGGCAGAGGGAGAGTGGGAGAGGAGAGTGGTGTGCGTGCAGCTTGTCAGCCCCTGCCCCCCATATTTTTTTTTGAATTTCTGATGTTTCTTCTAGGGGGCTCCTTAGGGTGTGCGTGTCCTCCTTCCATGCCTTACGGGTCCCATCGCTTGCTGGTGGGTATGGCAGTGGCCCTAAATTTGTAAATACAAGTTTGTGTGAAAACCAAACTCACAAACAAACTAAAAGGGGAGGGAAAAGAGGGTGCAAAGAGAGCAGATGCTCGCAACATCCTGTGCGTTTAGCAAACACTTTCATTTAAAGTTGTTTTTTTTTCTTGCCCTTAAAATGCTGAGCTGCCTTAAAGCAACTGCTTTAGAAGCTGCAGAATCCCCAGTACCATACATGTTACTGGGAAATGAAGGCAGACCATAAAACACACAGCAGCATAAATCCTTCAAGTTGGTAATTAAAAATACCAAGGAATTTTTTTTTTTTTTTTTTTGCCTTTTCATGTACTACAATTTTGCGCTCAACAACGTTAAGATGGATAAGTTTTTCTTTATTTCTTTTAAAATTGTCTGCGCGGCACTCCTTGACTCACCATGGCTATAAACTCATAAAGGGCAGAGTTTTCATTAGAAACCATCCAATTTAAAAGGGAACTGGGCGGGAGGTAGGAAACAATGCTGAGCGGGATGCCTAAATTGCTCAGGATGTTGTAAATAGGGCTGGCGCCTTTTGATCTTGTGAAGGGTGGTGGAGATGATATTGCTTTGACCAAAGGATGTTGGAGGCAAGTGGCAAGAAATCACCCACCTTCCATCCTGTTTTCCACTGCCATTACTTGGCTTAGGGCTGGTGTTATTAAGGAGGTGTAAGGAAGGAGCTCAGACAAGGCTTCCCTTTAGGGTCTTGTTGCCGCTAGAGAATTAGAAAGTGTGTTTGTTTCTGGTCTGTTCAGATGTTTTATGGCAGCCCGTTGTTGCTCACTGCCTGCTTTGGCTGGCAACTGGCTCTCATTAGGTGTAACGTCAGGCTGTTGCTTAGGAAGGGAAGAAGAGATGAAAGCTCGTGTATAACTGGTGAGCCTGAATGAAAAGAGATTTTTTTTTTTTTTTGCAAATACTTTCAATTTCCCCCTTTTAAAATTTTTTTGGACAAAGATTTAGATGGAGGCAATATTTCAAGGATGTAAATAAAGCTGAAGCCTCAGAGAGAGTCATCTCTGGCTTTTGGTGAAGAAATTTAGAGGTGAACAAAGAGCATCCTGTCTCAGCGTAGTGCTGCCTGCCAACCATCAGGGAGGCAGAAGTGGCTTTATAATGCCACCCACAGCTATGGTCACACCCTGCGTAAAAATCACAGCTTTCCATCTCTCCTGGGTAAGTACTGGCTTACCCCAGCCTCCCGTCCCAGGAGGGAGGAGAGCTTTGCTTTTACACCAGTGAGAATGGAAGGGCACCGGAGCTGGGGCAGGGTCTGGAGCACAAGTGTGATGGGGAGCGGCTGAGGGAACTGGGGGGGTTCAGTGTGGAGAAGAGGAGGCTGAGGGGAGACCTCATTGCTCTCTACAGCTCCCTGAAAGGAGGGGGTAGCGAGGCGGGGGTCGATCTCTTCTCCCAGGTAACAGTGATAGGACGAGGGGTAATGGCCTCAAGTTGTGCCAGGGGAGGTTTAAACTGGATATTAGGAAACATTTCTCCACTGAAAGGGTTCCCCAGCACTGGCCCAGGCTGCCCAGGGCAGTGGTGGAGTCCCCATCCCTGGAGGGATTTCAGAGCTGTGTAGATGAGGTGCTGAGGGACATGGGGTAGTGGTGACTTGGCAGTGCTGGGTTAATGGTTGGACTTGATCTTAAGGTCTTTTGATTCTATGACTTGTAGCCTTTGCTGCTGATGGTTACCTTGCCTTTGTTACAGCAGTCTGAAAACACAGCTGAGCGACTGCACCTCCTCTGTGGTGCAAAGGCAACCAGGTTCGTGTCAACCAGCTCCAGCTGGGGTCAAGTGCCATCTCAGAAAGCACTGCTGCGATTGGTCGAAGGCACCTTTAATTCTTAAGTGTTGCTGTGTCTTGCCTTACACTGCACGATGTGAACACCGGTAGCTGGAGAAGTATTCTTGCAACGGTGTTTGGATTTTTTTTGTATACCAGAGATTTTCTGCGTTATTTAGACAAGTGGATGTGGGGGAAATAGTTTATAAAAAATAATTGCTTCCTGTTGAGATAATATGTCTTTATTACAAATGTAGTAAACTGGTTTCTTAAACATTCCCGGTTATTTGCAGAAGCAATCTCGTCAAATATCGATGAGGTTGTAAACTAGAAAACCTGATGCTAATCTGTGCTAAATGCCAGTGAAGTTGGGGACAGAAAAAAATTTCAAGCATGTGAATAATCCTGTTCTGATAATCATGGTTTTTGCAAGCTACTGTATTTTAACTCGTCTGGGGTCAATTATAGTGTGGTTCATAAACAAGATGAAACTATGTGGCTAATAACATGAAATGTTTCCTACTTTGATCTAATCAGAAGCCTGTCTTGAGCTGCTGGTTTAGATCTTCATCAGAGGAGAGGAGGATGTCGGAAACAAGTCTTTAAGTGTTTCTCTCTTGGCAATTAGCCACAGGAGCTCCATTATTACTTTTTTGCCTGGATCAAATGAGGTCAATGGCATGAGCTTCCTGCATGAGGTCTTTCTCAGAAGCGGCAGCAGACAGTAATTGCCGACATCTCCATCCTGCAGGTCTCCATCCTGTCAAGGGGCACGGGATGCAGTCTAGAACCTTGGAGGGAGGGGTAGGAAAAGCAGACAAATGACTTCAGGAGGGAAACAGCAGTTTAACTGTATTGCTTTGCATTTAGCTAAATATTAATAGCTTTCAGAAGGTTGTGATGGTGGTGGTAAAAGAACAAGACTAGTGTGAGAGGCCTGCCTGCTTTAAAATGATGAAAGTACCAACCATCTGACAGTCAACTTAATTTTTACTACATCATTTTAAGAAAAAGAAAGTTGCTTCAATGTTGATTAAGAAATGAATGCATTAAAAGCAGTGCCTTCACATATATCTGTGAGCAAATATACAAACACAAGGCTTTTTTTTCCTCTACCTTACAATGAATTTCCACTGCATTAAATCTGTGAATCAAAAGAAAATTATTTAGGGCTGCAGTCTGAATTGTGAATTTGCATGTAGAATATTCCTTTGAAGTGTCCCTGGGAGGTCCCTTAGCACCAGCCCATGTCCTGATGAGGGATCCTGGGCAGATGAATGGCCCAGCATCATCTTTGGCAAATGCACGTGTTCAGTTTCAACAGTGGTGTTATCCATTGAGTTCCAGCTCTCGAGAGTAAACAGCAGAAATGAGAAAATTGTATATTTGATAATGATCTATTGATGTGGCAGCTTTAACCCTGCGACCTAGCATGCAGTTTCTGCTATGCAATATAATTAAGTTGCCTAATCAAGTGAGGAAATAGTCCTATCAATAAATTGCTTTAAAAAAAAATATTCAAATATGCAAATACTTTATAGTGAGCAGTGAATTTCGTAAGTATTGCTACAAAGAATTTGGTTTGTTGAGGATTATTTTTTTTTTAGGGTAGAAAATCCTATTTGAACTTGAGTGAGTCCGTATGTCATGTGCCTCACTCATGATGTTAGAGTGTGGTTAATGACAAAAGTGATTTAGAGGGTTTTTTCCTTTAAAAGTCAGAGGGTTTATTTTTAGTTGGGTGATTCTTTCTGGAGCTGGGATGTGTTAATCAGAGCTCTGTGCTCACCCGAGCCCCTGGCTGCAGGGCTCTTCTCTAAACACAGCCAGAGACAAGTGCTTGTGTTTGGGCTCCAGCATGTCCTGTAAGTTGGTACATTACTGTTGGAGGTCCAGCTAGATTGCACCAATGGTTTTATTTGCCTTTATTCCTTCCCTTCCAAAACAGAGACATGTCCTGCTGCAGTGGCTCGGGAGAGGATCCTGGAGTTTGTTTCTTGAGTGAGAGGTGTGCCCTGGGATGCAGTAGAAGGGAGGAAGGAAGCAGAAATGTGGTCAGGGCTTAGCTAAGAGGGTTCTTCAGACCTGGCACCCAGCCACGCACCGTGGTACACCCTAACAAGGTATTTCTGGGCAGAGTTGAGTAAAGAAGCAAAATCAGAAATTCTTTGCTGTGAGAGTGGTGAGACACTGGCCCAGGTTGCCCAGGGAAGCTGTGGCTGCCCCCTCCCTGGCAGTGTTCCAGGCCAGGTTGGATGGGGCTTGGAGCAACCTGGTCTGGTGGGAGGTGTCCCTGCCCATGGCAGGGGGGTTGGAATGAGATGAGCTTTGAGGTCCCTTCCATCCCAAACCATTCTATGATTCTATGAAATCCAGTTTCAACTCTTTGCATAGTATTTGTGAAGGTTTTTAGAAGTCTTTTGGATGCTGACCCTATTTACCAGTGTGAGAAAATCAGATTTTGTTTTGAAATTGGTGTTTCTAGCTCTCATGGATATAGAGGGAAGTTTGAAAAATGTCAATGGTATGGCTGAGCCAAAAGGTTAAAAAAAACAAGAAAAAAAGCCACCCACAGGAGCAGAGCCCAAAATGTTTTCAGCATTTATGAAATCTGAAGGTACAGTATTAGTTTGGGAACCTTGCATGGAATTAAGGAACCCTTTGAACAGATGGAACTTGTATAATAAAATACCATTGAAAAAAGAAAGGCAGAGAAATCCACCAGCGAAGAGAGATGTACAATAAAACCTCAGTGAGGCAATAAAATGGCTTCAGTCTTTCGGTACGCTGATGCTGGTGGCTAAAGATAATCTAACACTTGTTGCTGAGGAGTGTGGTTTTCTGATGAGCTGATTTGAAGAAATGAGGATATGAAATACTTAGAGGATATTGTCTTCTGTCTCAGAAAGGAAAGATAGCATCTCTCTCATATAGGCTGGTTGAAATTTTAATTAAACCCAAGCCAAAATACATTGCTGACTAGGCGAAAGTAAATTCATTTAGAGAACTGAAGAGACTGAGGGCGAGGGATTTCTCTGCGAGGAAGATAAGAGAACATTATTTAATGTGTTTATGCCGTGTTTGTAGTTGAAATATTTATACTCTGAAATCTTTTAGTAAGAACTGTGTTTCAGTGGAGGTGTACTTGGGATGTAGGATGCGAAGGAGTCAGAAGGCAGGGAAGGGAGATGCTCACGGAGGGGAGAAGAATAATTGTCTCCCCTCCTGTCATGCCTTATTTTCAGCTGACTGGCTTGGCAGACGTGTGCAAGCAAATGCTCTTTAATTTTTGTTTTGGTGATTCCTCCTCCCTCCCCCCAGCTTTCTGTCATATGTAGCTCCGAGCTGTGATTTGTACTGCATGGCTGCTTGCAGGGCCGGCTGCGGGGGGCTCCGGGGGCACTGCCCAGGCACGGTGCTGCAGAAGATGGAGCGCGGGGGCTGCGGAGCCTCCGTGCCACTGCGGATAGGCGTCAGAGGGCTGACAGCCTGCTCACTCTGCTACAGAGAACAATGTTTAAGCGTGATTGCGATGATGTGTTGAAATAAACTCTGTTATGATTGTGCTGCTACATTCTTGGCAGGCTTACCGTAAACCACAGTGTGTTTTTTGGTATGTACGTGGATGCTTTTTTTTTTTTTTTTTTGTAGGGGTAAGCAGATTAGTTAATGCCTGCCTTTCATGAGCAGAGGCTTTCATCCTTAATGCTGGGGTTATACTGCATTCAAGCCGTCTGTAGCCTGTGAAGGTCACACTCCCATTTTGATTTCCTCTCCTTGTGTTAGGAGCTCCTGCAGGAGCGGGTACAGAAGGGTGACACAGCCAGAGCACAGAGGCTGAGCGTGACCCTGCTCCCCCCCGCTCTACTCAAGGGGTGCCCTTCTACTCTTAAGTGCCCTTCCAGAAGGAGGATTTTTTTCCTTAAACCCAGCCCCTTCGTTGTGCTTATGTGCATGTTATAAAATACCCAGCTCTAAAGGCAGCAGTTCAGAAGTAGGACATGCATTTCTCTCTCATTTAAGATGTTGTGGCTTGACTTTAACAGACAGCCAACTCCTGCCTGGCATGCCCGAGTGTGAGGTCTTGTGCTCAGGAGGGCACTGCTGCCTTCAACCTTTCGTGTGTTTAAACATGCCAAGCCTGGAGCAGGCTACCTTTCCTCATCCCTCCCCTGTCACAGCAGCACTGCTGTCTCACCCACTGGCTGCCTGAGCATCCACCATCTGGTCCCAAAACCCAAATCAGAGCTTTTTGTTGTTTTAATAATTTTCTCCTTGTGTGGTCAGGAGGTTATTTGGTCTGTTGAGCTCTATTTTAGGCCCTTGCTCTCATTAATACCACCTTGCACACATCCTGCATGAGTACAGGAATGCTGAAGTTATCCACTTGTGTGGCCGGCTCTTGATACAACACAGTGGCCACTATTTACAATTACAAGAGGAAGCTGTTATACGTGGATTATCCTGTATTTTTCTCCAGTGATGGTAATCACCTACATAAATTGCAACTTAATCCTAGGGCTGAAATCTTGCTAAAAGTATACACATAAAAATTCCATTATCCAGAAGTAAATTTGGGTCATTTAGGTTTATGAATGGTGTTTATTAAAGAGCCTTTTATCTGGTTTGGAGGAATCCTGCAGAAGTCTTTGGCTGCAAAACCCTTAAGGCTTAAGAAAAGGTGCAAGACTTGACAGGAGAAGGGAGCAAAAGCTACAAATAAAAAAAATAGTTTTGTCAGCTTGTGGGATGAGGGATCATTTTTCTCCTGAACAGACAAAGCAAACGCTTGTAGCTGAAACACTGAAGCTGGAAATGCCTCTGTGAGACACACTGCATGACTTTTAAGTTTTCTGTGCATCCTTCCTGGAGGCTGGTGATAAAGGCAACACAGAGAGTTGCAGGCAGGCAGATTCCTTCCTCTCTAAATCTAAACAGATAAGTGGCAGCTTCAAAAATACTGTTGTTGTCCAGTTATCAGTATGTACTTTCCTGCAGCAGCTTGGGACAGTGCAGAAACGTGAGCAGGACAGGGTTTTGTTTCAGACTGGTTTCCATCAGATTTCAGAAAAACAAACCCTAAGGGGATATAGCTGGAGGAAAACGGAAGTGTTAATTAGGGGCACCCTGGGCTGAATTTGGCTGGGACGTTTGAAGCTGTCTCTGCCTCCAGTGGTGGCAGTTCCTTGTTTGTAGCTTTGGAGCTGCAGCAGATGCAAAACCCTACCAGGGACGTTCTCGGTTACCTGCGAGGGCATCTGTGCTGGGGATCAAGAAAGGACTTGTTGCACCTTGAGAGCAAGAATAGCCAGTCATGTTGGTGTGGGATTAAGCTGACATACCTCCAAGTCACCGCTGGACTTCTGAGTGTCAGTGTTTAGATGGTACATTCATCAGCAGCCCTTTCAAAAGGAATAAATCCTCTGGATATATCTGTGCGAGTTTGGTATCGTCAAATTGCAATTTGAAACAGTGGAGATGTCTTTTATCTTTTGGGAAGCTAAATAGCTCAAATTCCTAAGGCTTCTTTAATGAAGAGACCTGACATTTTTATTCTTATTTCCATTTTTTAATTAATAGCAGAGTTCTGAAATATGCTGTTGATATGCCCCAAGTTATTCAGAAATGTGGAAGGGGGGAAAAAAAAGCAAAATCTTTGCATGCAAAAAAAAAGAGTGAACTCCATGTCATCAACATGTTGCAAAGCCCTTGGATGTTTTGCAGTTGGTGGTGGGACATGAAGGCAATTCAGACTTCTGCGCTTGAGTTAGGCAGTTAATACACCGCTACTCCTGCGAGAACCGCCTGGATGGTTTAACATGCAAATCTGTGTCACAAGGAAACTCCAAACCATGTTCTCAGTAAATTAACAGGGAGGTTTGGTGTAGGCTTCAGCATACATTTCAGATAAAAAACCCACCCGACAAAAAGTGTTTGTGGTTTCTGAGTTCCTCACACCGCCTCTTCAGAGCCACGTGATGCGAACCAGGTTGCAGTGAATTAATCTGCTTGTGGTCCATGTGTGCACCACGTCGCTCATAAATAGAGCATGGCTCGGGGAGGGAGAGGGGGTGTGTGGGACAGGGGGAAGTGCAGGCATGGAGGTTGGGTTTCTGAATACCCTTGTGGGGTTGTGAATAACCATTATTTTCTACAGAATCACTCGGGTGTCATTTTGGATGAAAAGGGATTATCATGGCATTTCTTGAGTTAGTATAGGTCATGTATGTATGCTCATGTTAAGGGCCCTCATCTTTTTGGGTTTTTTTTTTATTTGTTTGTGTTTGTTGGGTTTTTTTTTTTAATCTTGCATCTTGAGTGAGTTCTGAAATTTGTCACTGAATTCAGCAGAAGCTGCCTTCAGCCATTACCCTTCAAACCTGTGTAATCATCCACCTTTCCTTCTTCAATTTTCTCCTTTAACTTTTCCTTTTTTCTCTTTGCAAAAGGCTACAAAACATACAAGTTATTTGGAAGAACCATAGGCCGGGTTTAAAAGTACCGGGATGTCTTGGCTTGATATGGCACTTTTCAAAGAACTATTACAGCTTGATAATGTCTTTGTGTTTGTCTCCAGCTCTCCGATTTCAATAGCTGGTGTAAGTGCATGCTGGTTGAAAGGAAAACTACTTGGAAATAATACGTTGGAGTATTTCAGAAATGTCCTTATGTATGGGGCTAGCTAAAATGTTAAATGTTAGATGGGAAAATTTTGTGTCCTTGGTAAGTACCTCACTAAAAATGAATATATTTGATATATCTGACAGTATAAAACCTCCATGTAATTTTGTCAGGATGTGGCAGATGTTTTCCCTTTTAAGGTATTTTAAAAGAAAATCATGAAAATGGCAAGAATTATCTCACATTATTATGGTGGAAGACATTTATTATTTCTTGTAATGTTGCTGGTTTCTTCTCATGTATCTTTCCAGATGGACTAATAATATTTTTTCACCCTTTCGACACTGGCTGTTGGTGGCCCAGTAGTGTAGTGTCACAACAGCTGGTCTGCAGGTAGAGCCTCCAATGAAAATCCTTTAAGGCTTTTCTTAAACCTTAATTTTGTGGTCGAATTTGCCCTGAACCAGCTTTAAAAAAAATCTCTAACAACTGTTGTTTAAGTGAATTTGTGAAAATTTGGGCATTTCGACAAAGTAGTTAAGGATTACTATTACTTTTTTTAAACTAGGAAAGATTGATTCTTTACTCTTTGATACCCAGGAGCTGAGGATGTTGTTGCTAGATGCACTGCGGTCTGAAATCTGGAACGGTGTGCTTGGTGTGGAACATAGCCCTGAAAATCCAAGTTTTATATGGGGAATGTTGGCACAACACAGACTTTATTAATACTTGTGGTCAATCTGCTGTAATGTTTAAAATCCCTAGTTTCCATGTTACTTTGTAAATACAGCTTTGCTTCCTTTGCTTGAAGATTGACCCTTTGTGACTTTGGGATCTCTGAACGCTTCTACTTTTACTCAGGCTTTTTTCTTTTAAGAAAAACATGAGGGCATTGTCTTAAGATTTGAGATGAGGAATACTGGTTCTGCCAGCATCGTTTTGATTGTCTAAGGAGAATTTGGATATATAGTAAGACAGCCCTAAAGGAGGTTTTTTTTTTTGGAGCCTCTTCAATAAGTAGAGCGTTTGCAAATCAGTCTTGGCAGGAGAGGAGACACTGAAACACCTGACACTTCAGTTCATCTCTGTTGAGAAAACATTACATATTTTGAAAGGTAAAACGTTTCATTAAGATGCTGTCTTCTGGTTATAGATACCGTCTGCGAGGCAGGTTGGGAGGTGGTTTGAGTGTGGTGGGCTCCTCTGAAAGGCTGCCTGTGTGTCTCCTGGCAGCTCTGGCATCGCAAGGTGCAGAGGCATCAGTTGGCCAATTTGCTCAAGAGGGAGCGTTTACCAAGGACTTGTTCCCAGGGCAGCTGATGTGATGTCTTTCACTCTTCAATGAACGTGGGTGAATTAAAACGCTGGTATTTCTCTGTGTTACGAGGACATGAGGAAATTGAACTCTTGGTGATACTCGTCACAGTTGATGGCAAAATGTTGGGGATCCTGTTGCCTCTCCCTCAAATACGGTTCTTTCTGTTCTGCTGGAGGATGCCTTTGGCGTAAGGTCAAGCCTGCATCTTATCTTTAAGTCCTGCTTGCCTGCAGGGTGTCATCAGGCATTCAACTTACAAATCCTCTAAATCTTCTGAGGTGTTTTCCTATGAGTGTTTTAAAAAAGTTTATGTAATCTCTGTGAGAGAGGCTTCCATTAAGCTGGCACACCTTGTGTTTGATTAAACCCTTGCTTCATGCTTGAAGGACAGCTTGGCTCGCATCAAAAATCCACTGGGATCCCCTGTTCGAGATACAGCAGTGAACTAGAGTGTTGTTTTGGTTTTTTTTTCCTCATAGTTTATGGTGTGGGTGAAAGGGAATTGCAACGTACGTACTGGAGAGGGCAGGTCATGCAAGAGCTGTCTCCAGCCGATTGCAAAAGCCAATTTTGGCAGAGTGTTTCGTAATATCCGCCGTTAGACATGTCATCAGTGTTTCTGTAGAGACCTAGATGACTTTTGGTAAGGTTTTACAGCCTTGAAGCAATGCCTGCATCGTTTCACATCTTGGTATATACCTGTAGGTATATTCCCTCTGACTGCTGAACAGTTTGGCTTCTTTCTTCCGTCCCTATCTCCTCTACCACTGCAGAAGCTGCATCTGCCAGCATGGTTTCTCTCCCCATCTTTCTAGTGACTTGGAGGTTTTGCACTTTGTCTCCAGTTGCGTTACTGTGTCTTCTTCAGGATACTCAGTTTTGTGTTAAGAGGTCTGGGCTTTTATAGACTAATAAGTGGTTGTGTAAATTGCTCCGATCAGAGGTGGTCATGGCTGGGGAGGAGGAGGTGGCCAGGGGACTGGTGTTTTCCTCACTGACTGGATCAACCCCCTGAGACTGAAACTCTGGAGTTTCATTCCTGTGAGTGCAGGTGGTCCATGCTGAAGAGCCATCATGACCTTGGGGTCAGTGCCCAATTCATACAGCTCAGCCTCACTCAAGTGTGTTTCATTTTACACAGGCCTCAGTGCCACTCCATTTTGTTGTTCTTCCTCAAGGAACTGTTACAGAAACAGTGTGACCAGCAGGAGTAGGGAGGTGATCGTGCCCCTGTACTCGGCACTCATGAGACCACACCTTGAGTACTGTGTCCAGTTCTGGGCACCACAGGATAAGAAGGACACTGAGGTGCTGGAGCGAGTCCAGAGAAGGTCAGAGAGGCTGGTGAGAGGTCTGGAACACAGGCCTTATGGAGACCAGCTGAGGGAACTGGGGTTTTTTAGTCTGGAGAAGAGGAGACAGAGGAGACCTCATTGCTCTCTACAGCTATCTAAAAGGAGGTTGTAGTGAGGCTGGTGTTGGTCTCTTCTCTCAAATTACTACTGATAGGACGAGAGGAAATGGCCTCAAGTTGTGTCAGGGGAAGTTTAGATTGGATATTAGGAAGAAGTTCTTTACTGAGAGGGTGGTTAGGCACTGGAACAGGCTGCCCAGGGAGGTGGTGGAGTCGCCGTCCCTGGGGGGTGTTCAAAAAACGGGTTGATGAGGCACTTGAGGCCGTGGTCTGGTGGTTAGGGAGATGATGGGATAAATGTTGGACTTGATGATCCTGGAGGTCCTTTCCAACCATAGTGATTCTATGATTCTATGACATGAAGTTTGTGTTGCAGGGCAGTTGGTTTGTGTCACCCCTTCTTCCTCCCTGAATTTCTACAGGAAGACAGCAGAGTATTACTGTTCCATGGCCTGCTAATAGGGCTGGTCACTGTCCTCTTAGCTTGCACCTCACACAAGTGTATGCACCCCATATCTGCCTGGGTCTGTGTGCATGGACTGTCGTCCTTGGGCAAATGTCTAAGATCATAGCCTTCTCCTCCTCCAGATGTCCTCAGGGCCATTCTTCAGTTGGCTGTCTTACCCTGTTTGCTATGATCATTGCAGCGTTCTGCCATAGTGGCTTACAGGTAATATACTGTATTTATAATTTTATATAGATCTAATCTATAAAGACATATGAAATATATAAATATGTATAAGTGAATGACATTTTTATCAAACCAAACCCTGGAAAACGTGCATGTAGCTAGTTTTATTATGTGACACTATTGCTCTAACTCTCCTTCCTTCCCATCTGGTGGTGGTGGTGGTTGTTACTGCACTCCCTTGCAGCTGTGTATGCCTGGTTGTACTCTGTCGTAGAATCATAGAATAGTTTGGGTTGGAAGGGACCTCAAATTTCGTCTAGTTCCAACCCCCATGAATACTCTCTTGTTGCTCAGCAGCCTGCTGCCATGGGGTTCAAGTCCTTGTTTGTGTCTTGGGAGCAGTTTTAAGGAAATGTGTAACATTGATAAAGATTAGGGATCTGAAAATAACATTTGTTTCATGCTTTCTGTTTGTTCCACTTAAGCGGCAGCGTGTTACCTGGTCAAGCCCAGCTGGGATGAGGTACCTCCTCGGCAGTTGGGTAGCAAAAGAGCTCCTGCATCTCATCTTCCGGTGCTGTGAAAGCTGGTGTGTCCAGAGTTGGAGAAGTTTGGGGTTAAAATGTAGATGACTGGTAGATAATTGGTACTGTAATTCCTGTTCTGCTCTTGGTGAAAATGTTGCTAGCATGCTACAGTTGTTACTTTTTCCCATAATGTGAAAATGTGCCTGTTGAGCAGATAACTGTGTGTATATACAGGCATCCGTAGAGAGACGTTTTAACACATACACACACACAAGCTGCTTCTTTGTCAGGTTTTTTTCAACAGTTCTGTGGTTGTGCAACCCTATATCCAGCCTCCCAAATTTCCTCTTTCCAACAAGGTGTCCCTCCAGGATGGGTCAGGCGGAGGAAGGCTGCCCACGCCGTGTACTCCAGCTCTGGATTTTCTCAGGTGCTGCTTTCCCTGCTCAATTGCAGGTTACGAAAGTCAAGACCTTGAGAACAACACTGTAGCCTTTCTGGTGGTTTGGTACTGGGGGATCTGACCTAGAAAACATCTGGCTGCTGCTGGAGATAAGATTGGAGGCAGCATGGAAGTGCTGGAGGGGCTGTTTGGAGTTTCGTGCTGGTTGGTGCCTGGGTGGGGGCACCAAAGGGAAAAGGTGTGAGGATGGTGATGTAGGATTGGGAATGCGATTCCCTGATTGATGTAAGCCAGCTTGAGATCTGCTTCTCCTCCCCATCACTGGCAACTTGTTCCTCCTTCCTGTTTTATGGTCAGTGTTTGGCTACAAATAAAGGTTGAAATAATTCAGCGGAAAGCAGGAGTGCCCCTGTCAGATCAGCTTAAGCCAAGCATGAAACCATACCCCTAACTTTTATCATCACTGGAAGCCTTCCTTCCAAAGGTGTTTATGGAAATTAATGAATTAATGGGAAAAAAAAACAGCTACAGGCAACAGTTGAAAAAAAGTGGAGTTTAACCATATTTATTTCTAGAAGGCTATTGGGTATTTTGTTTTGTTTGTCAGTGGGGGGAGGCTAGTTTGAATCAATAGAGAGGAGTTGATAAAAGCTAAGGATGCTCAACTTTAGCCATGCCATGGAGGAGTCATCTCTGGAGCTCAAATTGCAGGGGGGAAAAAAACCCAATCCCCCAAAAAAGTGGTTTTAGCATGACAGTGGGCTGTGTGGTGCTTGTATTAAATACAGACCTTTTTGTTAGCATCTTGCTTCACCCTAGTAAAACATTTCTCTTATTTAAATGGCATAAGCACTGATGTGAATGTGTGTATCTTTTGAAAGAGATAGAGAAGTGATAATAGTTTTACTTTGAGGCAATATATAAAAAAATATCACAGTGTTGTGGAAGTTACGTTAATGTACATTACTGGCATGAGGTGGAAAAATGATGCAAGTAGAAAAAGGGCAGTGTTGATACTCTGCCCATGACTTCTGTTAAGAGTAATATCTGCTTTTGTATATGAGTAAATAGACTTTTTTTATATGTAGAAAGATCGTATTCAGATTTGTGTCTCCTCAACCCACCCATTCAGTTTGGAAAATGGCTTGGAAAGCAGAAGCCTTCCTTTGGAGGTGCCGTGCCTCGGTTGCGTGGCAGTGCTGGGGCTGCAGTGCGGAGGATGCTTGCAATTGTGGAGCTGGGTGTTTTCTTGGGGTCAAGCCCAATGGGTGAGTTAAGGGAGGAGGTGGGAAATCTCCAGCATGTGTTCAGGGCTGGAAGTGTGAAGCCTCAGCATTGGCCCAGCGCTGAGATCTGCACAGAGCAGTAAAGTGGAGGCTGGTGTAGTGCGAGTAGCATGAGTGTTTGCTACCAATACACTTCAATACAAACGTGAAGTTTGTGTTGTCTGTAAAGTGCAGGAGCTATAGGGTTTTTTCCATCTGGCCTGTGAGATGGTTACAGATCTCTTGGGTTTATGTTTCATTGATAGCATTGCTGGCAAACAAAGTAAGGTGGGGCTTTTTTGTTGGTTTTTTGGTACTGGTGTTACAAGTGACATTTCATCCAACCCTTTAAATGATGGTATTTTGGAGTTAAACTTTATACCGTGTTGTTCGTTCGTCCCTCCACTATTGAGCAGATGTTTCTACGAGTTAATGTCACTTCTCAGTTATCTTTGACAGAAGCAGAGTCTGCTCAACATCAGAGGGTTTAGAGTAATGCACATTGATCTTGGCAGGGAGAGCACAGACTCCTTGAGCTTGCTAGGCAGTACAGGCCTGCAAATTGTTGTATTAACAAATCAATTAATTAATAAGCAGGAAATTGATGTAAGCCCCGAGGCAGTATGTACTGGTACTATATTCTTAGTTTTTTTAAAAGTAGATGTTGCTTGATTATACAGCATGAAGCACCCTCTATGCTGTTAAGGTCCAAGTGAGGAAAAGCTTTTCGCCTTTTCAGACTGAGCTCCTTCTAACAGTTCACTGCCAAAAATTACTCTCCCTGTGCTTTCCTCCTCTCCCAGCTTTGCCTATTTTTCCAAGCAGGCAGTGGAAGCGAAAAGACCGTTTACCTGCTAAGTGGAGTGGTGTAATGGGCTGTTTCTCTGCAGCTTAACTACTTGCTGCTGTTTAATAGGTTTTTGTAGGTTTAATTTTGGTGCTTTACAGATGCAGCACAGGCAGTTGCGCAGAGGTGTCCGGGTGTGCTGGGAGTGGTGGGTGGGTGGGTGGTTGATCACCCTTTGGGAAGCAGAGTCTCCTCTGTGCCACAGCTGGGGCAGGAAGGAGGGGTTCTCTCCTGGCTTGAGACATTAATGATACTTGGATGGGAGAGAGAGCAAAACACCAGACTGGGGATTGTGTTCATTTTTGTTTCTCATCAGTGTCTTTGTACACTCCAGGAATGTGTTGGATTGACCTAAGCTGGTTTTCATTCAGTGGCTCAGAACTCCTCCATGTAACTTGTTTTTTTGATGGGCACCGTGCATCTGTGAGAAGTAAAACTCAAGTCATGATACGCTTTGAATTAAGAATATTTCTCTGTAAATGGCTCGTATCCCTCAAAAAAATTAGAACCTCAGTGGTAAGCAAGCAAATATCATAGAATCATAGAATCACAGAATGGTTTGGGTTGGAAGGGACCTCAAAGCTCATCTCGTTCCAACCCCCCTGCCATGGGCAGGGACACCTCCCACCAGACCAGGTTGCTCAGGGATCAACAATATAAATCTCATGAGCTTGAGAAATAAATCACCTGAGTTTATAAACTAGGTTCCTTTCTACTGTCTCAGTTACTTGGTTTGAAAGAGTTATTTAAAGTTGTTACATTAGCCTTTAAACCGTAGGGGGTTTTATATACCTGTCCAAAGGAAATTAACTTTTGTTTGTAATTGGCTGACTTTTTTCAGTTTTTTAATTGACTGCCCCAGAATTTTATACTCCCAGTTTAGTAAATTACTTTTTGAAGGAACAACTTGGGTCAAACTTTTTGCAAGAAAGAGGGAGATTCAAATGATTGCATTCATCATTGTTCTCACTGAAACCAAACGAAAGCACCAGGGCAGGAGGAGAGGAGTGACTGTGGCTCTGCCATCGCCATCCACCGGTGTTCACAAGATGGGTCTCGTTTTCTTTTTTATCCCCAGGAAGGTTTAATGTGGAAGCGCACACTTGTGGCACATGCAGCTCTCTGGGCTGACTCTCCCTCCAAAGCACTGCAGAAATGCCACGTTCAAAAAGGTTTTTTTCCTATCGGGGGGATATTGCTTGCTACGCTTCCTCCCTTTCTCTGTGGTGGTGGTGGTAAATCACAAACCATAAATTAAAGGCAGGTTTTGATGCAAGGAAGTGCTTAGCGCCGTGCAAGGGGCTTTGGTGTTGCCCTGAGGCTGGGTGGATGGCATCCACCTGGCCATCCTCCCTCTGGCTGGCCGTGTCCATCCAGGCCAGGGTCTGCCGCTTCCCACTTCTCCCAGCACAGTTACTTGGGCTGCTTTGTGAAATGGAGGGTTACATTGGCCTGGGTTAAAAAATAAGCATTAAAAAAAAAAAAAAAGCCATCAGAGCAAGAAGCAGTCATGATGGTTGTTGGGGTGTGAGAAGGAAAAAACACCCTCTGACCTGCAATTGTGCAGAGACCTGGGTGCACTGCCATTGCTGTTGGAAGGTGAGCTGAGGTTTCCCCAGCTCCCTTCCCAGGTTGTGCTGGGAGCAGTGAGACAGGGAAGAGTCATCCTAAATAACTGGGATTTGAGGCTGGAAGTCAGCAGTAGGCATTGAACCACAGCAGAAACACTGTAAATATGAGGCAGCTTTAAGAATTAATTTCAGAGCCGGCCTGGGTGGAAAAGGACCAGAATTTCTTATTCTGCTGAAATGATGGGGAAGCCACCTCACAGTTAACACCAGTGATAAATGTCCAACTGGTTTGTATTAAAAATGCTTTAATCTGATTTGGCCCCATTAATTTTTAAACTAGCAGAGGAGGTCATTAAATCACAAGTCCCTTTTTTGTTATAAATGCATGCACCTCCGTGTTCCCTCTGCTTCCCCAGATTCTGCTTCTAATTAGAGCGGTGATGTGGTTCATGGCTTGTCAAGCAGATTAATGTGCTTTTGAAATCTGGTGTTGTTTTTTTTTTTTCCCTTCCTTCTTCCTCTATAGCCGCCTGCTTTTCTTCCTGGGCTTTTTTTTGGGGGGGTGTGTGCTGTTACTGCACCTGTATACAGAGCCTATGAAAAGGTTTGGGCTCCTACTGTGCAGGCGCGGGTGAAGCGTTGAAGAGCCAGGGGGAGGGGAGGCGAAGACCTTGAAAGGAATCTGCTCTTCACAAAATGACACACTCATTCGCATTTTCCCTTGCATTGGAGTGACGTGTGCTTTTCTGATGGTGGGGATGCGACGTGTTCAGAGATTTAGAAACCTGCAGTCAACCCCCGCTCCCCTCCCAGTTTCCTTCTCCCCTGGATGGGACTGTCCATCCATGCTTTCTCCTGGTGGAACTCAAACCTGGCAGGTGTCACATTGGTGGTGCATAACTTTTGAGGTACCAGGGGCTGAGCTGGCAACTCGCCAGGAGCCGGAGGGTTACGTTTAATTTGCATATAAATTTACACAGGAGCTTAATTGGAGATAAATGCACATGTTTTTTTATTTATAGAGCTCTGCGAGTATACACAGAGATTTTACCCATGCACCAAACCCACCTGCTTTAGGGTTGTGCAGGATTAAGGTTATGAATGGAGCTTGGACCCCATCAAATCGACACCTCCCCTACAGCCCCATCTGTGCAGTCTGCCTCCATCCTTCCCTGCTTGTGCCAAAAAGGACCAGAGGCACCGTCTGCCATAAAGCTCAGTTGTTTCAGAGCTGCTTCAGAGCTCACCCTGCTCTTCTTATCTGTGCTGTTGCTGTGTTCCTTGGCCATGGAGTTACAAGCTGCAGCCCAGAGACCAAATAAGTGTCTGTCTTCTTCTCTGATGTGATATACAGCCCCGGTAGGCTCAATGGGCAGCTTGCTGGAAGATAAAATTAATTTTTGAGTAATGCACATTGGAAGGAATAATCTGAATGAGACATGCACGTTACTGGGTTATAAATTAACTGTAACTACTGGGGAAAAAAGATATGGGCATCACCCAGCCTGGCTCTTGCAAACCTTTTCATGTTCTGTTACAGCGTGCACAGACAGGCAAACAGAAATAAAATGGTGCAGAACAGAATGAAATATATTTGTGAAACTTCTCTATTGTTCTTATAGAATTTGGTGGTCTGACATGAGCTTTAAAACGGTTTAATTTTGCTCATCTCGAAATACTTACGGAATAAAAAGCTGCCAGAAATGATTTGTGAAATGGAGAGCTAGAATTTTATTTTATTTTATTTTATTTTATTTTATTTTATTTTATTTTATTTTATTTTATTTTATTTTATTTTATTTTATTTTATTTTATTTTATTATTTATTATTAAAAAGTAGTTGAGGGGGGTGGAACTGAAGAGATGGAGATGAAAAGGCAGAATGCTTGCAAGGTGCAGGCAGGTTGGTTTAATGAAGGAATGCGTAAGCCACTTACGTACGGGTAGAAATTAAATGGCAGAAGTGTGCAGCATAACAAGGCGTAGAGAAGGAGTCAATGGAGCGCTGCTGTGTTTAACCTTGCTGTGCAATAGGTCGGCCCGCTTCTCTCGTGGCTCCAGCAGGGCTTCTGCCCCCATCCTTTAACAAGGGCAGGGGCAAACACAACACAAGGAGGCATTCGAGTCCAAATAAAAGGTAACGTTCGAAATGGTTAAAGGGAATTTTATTTTCACAGTGAATAATTAAACTGGGAACTGATTACCTTCTGTGCAGGAACATCCATGTCTCTTTATAAATCAGTCTTCATCCCCTGCCATGCGCTCTTCATTAAAATAGACAAACAAAAGCTCCAAACGCACGTTAAGCTGTTTATTCTTCATCAGGTTCCCTGTGTGGGGTTTGGGTTTTTTTTTTTAAGCTCTGTTTTTGGATTTTGGGCCATCTAAAATGGCTGTGGTAACTCGGTGATCTTGTGCTCTGAGCTGTTAATGGGCAGCAGAAGCTCTCACCTAGAAATTCAGTATGGCTGAGAGTGTGCAGAGGAAAGGAGGAGGATGAGGACAAATGCAGGACTGCTCAAGGCTTAAATACTTTATTAGAATGTAAAGAATATGAAGGTTTTGACAGTGAAATACGCTTTTAAATATTTTTAAAATTTCGTGTTTATGCATTTATCAAGTAACTTACTTTAATCTTCATCAGATCACTCTGATAAATGTTAACTCTCAGATAATCCACATGTGTGTCTGTAATAAGTACATGCAAACCTGTAACAATATCGACTCGGGTTAACCAGAATTTAATTTGCCGGATCAGAGGTAAAAGGAGAGAACAAAGCCACAGCACAAGCAATGATTTCGACTGTTGATCTTGCAGCTCCTTTCAGTTTTCTGATGCAGGGCTGATGTGTCCGTGTGGGTTAGAGCAACCTGTAATGTCAGATAGCCCAATGTATGGTAGGAACTGCAGCAATCTAATGAGCAAAAACTGAACAAAGCCTTGCCTTTAGGAGAATTTTTAAAAGTACAATAAAAGTTCCACCAGCGGCTTGATGAAATATTTCTCTGTATCATCATGGCCAGTTTGACTCATGTTTGGCCACAGATACCTCCTTCCCTTGCACTGTAATTTTTTTTTTTTAATCTGTGAAGTACTTTACCCACCCCTCCGTTTTTCTGTGGGCTTTAGGGCAGCAGGCAAATCTGGCTTTTGTAACGCCACCTCTCTGTATCACCTGGACTCGCAGCGTGTGTCTTGGCGCTCCAGCATGTAGGTACGTCGAGGAGGTGCTTGGAGTGCTCCCAGTGAGGAGGACCAGTGTGTCGGTGGTCTGTAAGCTGGTCTTGCTCTCCGAAGCTGATGGGGAGACCACACTGCCTGCTTCTTACCGGGGAGGGTCTGGGATGCGAAGGGTTGGCAAACCTAGGTGCAGACCTACTTGCTATTGCCCAACTAAGAGTGATGCAGATTTGTTCTCCTCTGTTGAGTTCAGTGAAACAAACCTGGCTGTTCTGAGGTGGCTCCAGTAGGCCACTGCATGCATGCCAAGTCTGTCTCGGGGGACCACAGGCAGCTTTTCAATCTGTGATCCACTGCGTACCACCACGTGGTTCAGGAGGGCATCTGTGGCTGTCTTCCCTTCCCAGCCTGCCTCTTAAATTCATAGTAGGGGTTGCATTGTGTCCATCTAAATGTAGTGCTTCATCATCCAATGGGTGTGTATCTGGGTGGGAAGAAAGAAGGTGGGGGACTGCATTTTTGCATTTGTGAAGTAGATGTAGCCAGATGGCAGGACAGCTAACCATCACACAAAGGGAAGGTGTTTGTCCCCAACATCTTTCCAGATCTTTTGCTGAAATTGTGCCCATCACAGCACAAATGAGGGATGGCAAGACCTTTGGGAAAGAGGATGAGTTACCTGCAGCCTGTCAGCCCTTTGTGCTTGAGCGACTCCTGGTGTCCTCCTGCTCTGGGAGATGAAGTGCTGGGGGACATGGTTTTAGTGGTCAATTGGCAGTGCTGGGTTAATGGTTGGACTTGATGATTTTAGTGGTCTTTTCCAACCAAGCCTGTTCTATGATTCTAAGGAGAGCCAAGCATCATCCAGGATTCTTTATGTTGTTGATTTTTCAAAGGTGTTTCTTCTTAGGCTTGCAAAGTGCTTTGCTTTGCTGGCACTGTGAGATGCCCCTGTGCTGTCAAGGCTGGTTTTGTTCTGCTCTGTGAAATACTGACATTCCTGGTGCTGGTTTTTGCTGGTGTTAGCATGCTTAGAAAAAATGGCTGATTAAAGGTTTGCCACATGTTGCTCATCTGCGTGAGTTTTCTTTGTTCTGTGACTTTGGGCAAGCCTGTGTATCTGGCAGTATTTCTGGTTTGTGAGAACAGGGTTTGTCTGTCTTTCTCGATTCTCTTGGAAATGTGTGTGGTTTCTTTAATGTAGTAATTTTATTGAACAATTTTAAATGCGGTTCATACGTGTATATTATATGTGTATACTTGTTAAAAAGAAAAAAAAAAAAAGAGTAGTAATTCTTTCCAGAAGGGGCAAGAAATAGGAAGAAACACATTCAAACTGAAATACTACTTGCCCAAGGGATTTTCAGAGCTGTTGAAGTAATTCTTTCTTTGTGTTTTCCCTCTGTGTAACATACATGCCTTCTTTCTTTTAACTCCAAAATGTAAATTACTGCCATTATGTTCTGTATTCCTTAGGATTCTTGAAACATTTGTCTCAACTTAAATGCTAAGTGCCCCATAGCTTCTGAAGCCTACTAGAAATTGTGACTGGTTTCCCAACTTTTTCAGGCATTTCTTTCAGATGCGGTGTTTTTTTGCCTTTGTGTACTCTTAAGGACATTTTAGAAACATTAGGCCTGTAGTGAATTTTCCATCACAGAAACTTACTTAGAATGGATAAAATCGTTTAAAAATAACAATAATAAAAATATGTGTAGGTCACTGGGTTTTGGTGCCTATAGAAATTGCATGATAAAGTTCTGCAGTCTTTTAGCCTCATCAGGCAGAGATTTTGGTCATGGAAATTTATAAAGTACGAAGAACTATTCAGCAATCAGTGTTTCATCTAGAACTAGTGTTTTGGAAGAAAGATATTTGGTATTTTTATGTCTACTGAAAAAAGAACCTCAAACCCCCCTGTTTAAAAAAAATAAATCAATGTTTCAGAGCTCTTCCAGACCTGAGCATCACGTTGTGGCTCTGAGGAAAGTACAGCTGAAGTGATAAGAGAAGCAGCTGTAGTGAAAGGAGAATTGAATGGAAAGGTTTAGCTTCGTTATTTGGGGTGGAAGGGGTTTTTTTTTTTGGACTTAAAGGCACAGATCACCACTTTCAGGTTGAGTGAAAAGTAGTCATCTACAGAGTTTATCTCTTTGGGAAAGGAAAAATAGTGTGTGTGTCATGGATAGGTACGATGATGTGAATGTTTGAACCAAGTTTTTGTAGAAAACAAAAGAAGAAATTAAAAATTTGAATGTATTTATGATCTTAAACAATGCGTCCCCAAAGTTTTTCTTGTAATAAGCTGAATGTGTTTGTCCTGCTTGTTACATGGGCTGCTAAGTAAAGCTAACCCTGTCGAAGAGAGGACGTGCTATGGTACCCAAAGTGAGTTACCTTTCTGGTTGGCTGGATCTGGCTGGGGGCCATAAGCTGTGAATCATTAGATTGACATTAAAATCTATTTATCACCTTTTCTCTTTTCAACTAATTTAGGCAGCAGTGTTAGGTAGATTATTTTGTTCTTTCTAGTGTCAAAAATACAAAGTGTTGGTTGCAAATACTGCAGGTTTTTTAAAATGCTTCCACCATCCAAAGCTAGAGTTTTTTTGTTTTGTTTTGTTTTGTTTTTAAATCTTTTTCTGTATTCTCTATTTCACAGATCAGTTATGAAAGTATTTGTAAAAATAAAGACAAAGCAATCTTTCCCGAGGAAATATGATATTTAATGGGAGTTTCCCCATTACATGTTGTGGTCTGGCTTGGGGGACAGTTACATATCAGCTGATGAGTTTCAGCCTCCTTGCTAACGTGCAGCAGTGCCACCACCTCCCAGCCTATGTGTTAGGACCTCGAATGTCCACATCCTAAACAGTTACTGTGGCCCCCTGACTTGCCAAAAGAAACATTTTAACTGGGACTTCCTGGGGACGTTGGGACATTATGCCGTTCCAGAAAACCCTCGATGGAAGGTAACTAGTGACAGGATGCGGGGTAATGGCATCAGGTTGTGCCAGGGGAGGTTTAGATTGGATATTAGGAAACATTTCTTCACTGAAAGGGTTGTCAAGCACTGGCACAGGCTGCCCAGGGCAGTGGTGGAGTCCCCATCCCTGGAGGGATTTCAGAGCCGTGTCGATGAGGTGCTGAGGGACATGGGACAGTGGTGACTTGGCAGTGCTGGGTTAATGGTTGGACTTGGTGATCTTAGAGGTCTTTTCCAACCAAGGCTGTTCTATGATTCTGTAAAGAAAATTAAGGATTGATTTGTACTATTTTTAATAAAGCAGTGTCTGGAGGTACTGAAGCCTGGGAGGAAATTCAGAACACCTCTGGAAGAACCAGACAGATTCCAGATGACTTCTCTTTTTACCCAGCCCTCTAGCCGACCATACTTTTCTGGTTAATTCCTTGTAATAAGTTACCTAATTTGGTGGATAGGTGAAGAAAGGCCTTGAGATGAAATGTATCCTTTTTGGAACTACTTTTTCTATTTCCAGCAAGTAGCTTGATGTAAAGGCTAGGTTTAAAATAAAAGTAAGAAGCGTAAAGTTGTTATAGAAATAAAGCTGGATTCTGGCACCGGTTTGCTTTAGAAATGTAGTTTTGGACGAAGTTTATAGGTCTTAGGTTGCCAGACGTAAGAGTAACTCCTGTGGAACAGCTGAATGAAAGGAAGGATACTATAAAGGGAAATCAAGTCTGAGAAGAAAATGCCAACACTTTCAACACTTTCTTTTTCCCCCCCTGCAGACCGCAGCTCCGTATCAGCTAAACAAAGGGTGGGGGGGGAAATGCAAGGGACTCAAAAATCAATTTTCAGCTTCCAGCTCTGGTTTCCATCTTGTGTATCCTCCTGTGTTTCTTTGCCAGCACCTAAAGGTCTTACAAGTGCTAAAGCACGCGGGGTTTCCAGCGGTGGTCATTGTATGTAATGAAGTTTGCTCCATAAAGTTATACTTGCCAAGTCAAAAAAAGCATGAACAGCTTTGCCTAAGCTGAACTCCTCTCTGCCCTTCTCGCTTCCCATGCAGACCTAGCGGAAATGCTGCTCTCCCACCTGAACGTGTACAGCCATACGATAGATGTGGTCTGGAGTAATTAAGATACAGAGTGTTGCAGTCAGTGGGTCTTCCTGGATGCGCACGCGCTTGTGCGGGTGTGCAGGTTCCTCGGTGCTGCTGCCTGGCTTCTGGAACGCCTTTTTCCAAACACAGCATCACTACCAGGCAGTTTCCTGCCCACCTTGGTTACTGGGGCAGGAAAGTGTCAGATAGAATGGATTTGGTGTCCTTTTAATCAATTATTGCATTTTTTTCCTTTTATAAACTCAGCTCTGTTACTACTGAGTAGCAAGTGTATAGTCAGAGGTGTGTAATTTTTTAACTTTCCCTGCTCCCCTTCAGCCTGACTTTCTGCTGAAATACTTAAGTATATCCATGTATCCACTTCCCCTGACCTCGTGGGAGTGTTATACATGCTTCTCAGTGAAATCCTCCACTGATGAAAATCTCCCTGACTTCTGCCTTTGACTTCCAAAGAGTCTATCATTTTATACTGTACTGTTTTATACTATGTGTCTTTTTTGATGTATACGCCTTCTAATTTTAAAAGGCTGAAAAATGTGTGTGTCCATCCCGTGCCTTGCCAGCTGTTAAGGTGATGACCGTGTCTATGTGGTAGTCGGTGTGTCTGTGAGATTTTTATTTTTCTACCATGTGTAGGGATTGGCAGGTGAATTAAAGTGTAACAACACTGAATTTATTACGCCATACATACGGATTTCTGCTTTTATGTGTCTGTTATTTTAGCAGTGCCGGTGATTGTTTGGCAGTAAGGGACTAGAGGACTGTTGAAACCACACTGCAGAATCCCTAAATTGGTTCGTAACTTCCCAGGCTCCTCCTCTGTTTCTAATCACGTTGTTTCCACTGTAAGAAATCTCTTTGCATTACTATTAACAGGGGCAGGGATGTGAATTAGATTTGCAGATGTCTGCCTACCCTCCGTCATCTTTCTTGCCACTCCAGCTCCTCTTGTGCGTACCTTGTCCCACCCTTAGCAGTTCTGTATCCCATCTGGTTTTCATCCAACTGCAAGAGGCAACCTCCATGCTCCAGCCTTTGTGCTGGAGCTGGAGAGTCCCTGCTCTGCATGGAACCACAGTTCCAGGCAAGCCTAGATGGGATCTTAAAAAGTGTTTTGTTAAATGCAAGGTTGATTACAGGGGCTGGTTTACAGTCCTGTTTACACGAGAGGTTGGGCTGTTGTTATCTGTATTTTCTGACTTGATTGCATTTGTAATCATGTGTGTCTGTGTAATAACACGAAGGTGTGATTTCAACACAGGTAGGCATTGCCTGCTCTGGCTTTAACCTAGCAGCAGAGGTGTAAATACGTGAAAGAAAATAAAACGGGTGAGAATGCAGCAGCGTGGGTTTCAGCCCAGGTGAGCAACTGGAATACAAACTCTTTGGGGATGCCCAGAATAGGTGATGGTCATTTAATAGCTGAGGCTGAACCCTGTGCTGTCACATCCTTATTTCCAGTTTTAATTAAATTAATTAGAAACCTTTATAAAATTAGACAGAAATACATGGAGATCTGTCGCAAAGGTTCCTTCAGCTAAGAATGTGAGAAGCAAGTTGGTGGTTGCTCGCAGTAAGAGATCACATTTCCCTACAGGTGGGTCTGGAGAGACCTCAGTGTGCATCTGAAGAAGTCCCCTCTCAGACCCCTGGGTGCTTTGGCTTCTGCATGGGTGTAGGACTTGGTCCTCTTAGACCAGATTCATCCTCTGCATTTTCTTAGGAGTCAAGTACATTTCCAAACTGGAAGGAAAAAAACGATTTGCCATGAACTTCTCTGAGCTCCATCGGGAGTAGCAGCATGAAATCAGCTTTAGTACTTTTTATTTAAAACAGTTGCTGTTTGAGAGCAGCTGAAAGTAAAGTGTTGGGAATTGAAGACAGAAGGAGAGGAGTGAGACCTTGAAATAGGTAATAGTTAATGTTGTCTTCTCTCTGGCCTCAACAGATGCCCTCTTTTCCACTTTAAGTCCAAGTGATGTTTGACTTTGGCCTCCAGGGACACTACCCAGTTGATTCCTTATCTTGCTATCCAGTTATTAACGTGGCTCTCCTATTCCAAGACTATTAATGCCTAAGCTGTGCTATTTACCTTCTTGCATACTGCTGATTCTGGCTCAGGTTCTTGAGTGATACAAGACTTTCTCAAGGATCAGGTCGGTTTTCCAGGAAAATAGTTTAATTGTTAATGCATAATTCAGTTATTAACTGTTTCCTATCTTGTGTTGTGTTCCTCTGCTATGGATCTCTGTGGATTTAGCAATACTCGCGCTATGTCTTCCAGACATCAGGAGGTAAATGATATTTTGTAAATAAATTTTATACCAAAAAATTATGGTGTAAATATACCCCATAGCCTTTAGCTTGTTTTAAATTATACCAGTAGTTGGTCCAAGTTCCAATCAGGGAGTTGACCAATATAGCTGTCTGTCTGTAATGCTGGATCTCACACAAAACCTCCCTTTTTTTTATATGTTTTGAGTCATTCTTGGTAAAATGATCAGGAAAAGACACTTCTGATTTTTTCAGAAATAAAACCTTGCATTTCAGTGGATGCCACTGGACATGGTGGTTCTTGGTTTTAAATTCTCATGCAATCATGTTTTTAAATCCTTTTTTTATACTTAAGATGCACACTTGAAAATGGCAGAATTTGTAGAAAATGGAAAATGGTTCTTTCTGGGTATTTAGCTGTTCATTCCTTGAGTTTATAGTAAATAATTCCTGGTGAATTTGCAGCGTTTGTTGCTGAATGTCAAACTGTTATTGTGCCTCCTTGAGATATTCTTCCCTTACAGTTCTGATGTTGCTGAAATGACATCTGTTTGGGCCTGTCATAACTGAAAGATGAATCCTGGGTTTATAACAAAGGCCCTTCAGCGTTTCTGTAGTGCAGTGAAGCTTCCTGTAAATGCAGTTGACTTGTGGTTAAGTGCTGGAAAGCAGGTAATGAGCTCTGCACACCAAGTCTGATGTCACCTGTCACTCTTCTGATCAGTGCACTGAAAGTGACCTCATGCAGCCTCCTTTTTGGAGACCACAATTTGATGAAAACCATAAAATGAAAAGAAATATTTCTTTTGACAGAGAGATGAGGCTGATGTTAGTCTGTGTGTGTTATAGTGTTATGTTAGAAGCTGAGTTATGCAGTCTTGATTGGTGTGAAATCTTAAAATTCACTGACATGAAGAAAAAAAAGATAAATTGCAAGTCTCGGGTTCCTCATGGGAATGGTAGCATCCTTCCCTAGTTTCAGTTCATCAAGAAATAAATGCAAAAGACTTACAAACCCCCACCTAAGTCTGTGCTCTCTTATGTGAGCTAAGATACTCCTGACGCTTGCTCTTATTGTCCATAAAGGCAAGGGAGATGATATCAGAATATGCAGGAAACGTTTTTAAAAAGAGCACCTTAAATACTTGATTTGTAAGATATGGCCACCTTGCTCAAAAACTTGCTGTAATTTTTAAAAAGTTGTATTCTTTCCTTCTGCGGGGATGGAAAGAAAGCTGGACCTTACATGAGCCACAAGTGAAAAAGCAACAGCCGTAAGCTGCATCTAGAGAAATGTACACCAAAAGATAGGTAAATCTATTGGAAGTTTGTGGCCCGCATTCATAAAATTATAACATCTCTGACTTAGTGTGCAGGTATTCGCAAGGGTGGGCAGTTGCAGTTGTTGTCTGCAGTTGTGCTGTTGGAGTATTTTGGGCTGGACGGAGCATCTGTACTGTAGGGGTGAGATAATGTGTAGGATGGACTAGATGATCTGATGTCCTTTCACTGGTTTTGTGAGTTCTAACAATTAGATGCTTTGTCCCCTGTTCTCTGGCTGTTTCCTCCTCCTTCCTGAAAGCACAGTGCTGGTAGATGCCTGCCAAGCTGTTGCGAGAAAATCTGGGAAAAATACGGCAAAGCATAGGTTGCTTCACAGCTGTCTGGAAGCAGGTGTTCTTGGTGGAGACTGGAAGTATGTGAGCAGAAACCCAGTGATCCACTAGAGAGGAGGAAAAGCTGGAAGAGGACCTGGAGAGCTGATGGCCCAGCATGAGGGTTTGGGCCATGTTCCTGCTACCTGGTGTTAGGAGGAGCAAGGCAAGGATGTGGTGAAGGGAGGACACTGGGCATGGCGAAGAGACCGGTGTGCTCCTGCCATCCTTCTGCCGACACGTTCGCAATCTTTTGGCAGATCTCAAGGAAATTGGGAAGAGGGGTAGGAGTCTCAAATATAATTTCTGCAAGTGGCGTGGCTGAACGGAGGAGTGGGAGGGATGGTGGTGGTCCTTCCTGGAGGAGCAGCAGCTGCTGGGCGTCACATGCTGGCCAGTGGGGACAGTGGTGCTGAGGAAGCCAGGCACACAGGTCCACAGGCAGTAAGGTCTCATTAATTCAGCTGCTCACGGAGCAACTTGTTTTAATTAAGTCAAATTTATGTCTATGAACACAGTGTGTGAGATAAATCTTTTACTTGTGTCTTGCTTGGTACAGCAGCTGAGGAAGCTGCTCTGAGAGCATCAACCCTGCCTGTTCCCCACCAGCCGATGGGAGAGCACCCATGTTTTCAGAGCAGTGCCCAAGCCTGGTTCTGATAAACGAGTAATTAAACAAACAGCTCCACTTTTATTGCTCAAATGCAGCAGCTGGGCCATGTAAGATGCTTGGCTAAAATGGAGAGATGCTCATTCCATTTACTAATTGATTTTGCTTTCGAACTTCCGTAATGGTTTTATTTTCAGCTACGTGTAGCAATAGAGATAAGAGGGAGAGGGGAGGAAAACAAAGCAAAAAGCAAGTGAAGCCATTTTGTCTCCTCCTTCCCAGGCTGATTCCCTTGTGCCAGCTCAGACATCCCCGCAGGTGGGCTCGTGTGTGTGCAGGGCAGGTTTGTGTGCGCCTCCCTCCCAATAGCGGGTACGTGATGGGACGGCTGCCCTGCTTCTTGCCTCTTCCTCACCCCATGCGACCGGCCTCAGGAGCAGAGCAGCGTTGGATTTGGGTGGCGGGATGGGTTTCTGGTGGCTGGGCACAGTGACCTTTCGGACACGGTGACCCTTGGGGCTCACAGCTTGCTGGGGAGTTTGCGTAAAGGTGTGAGGGGATAAGTGTGTCTCTGTTCCCGAGAAGTGAAATCTTGCTGACCTGCTCCTAAGGTGGTTTAGCAACTTGAGTTTTGTCTCAAGCAGAAATATGCTTTGTCTTTTCCTCTCTTTCAAATAATTGGAGAAACTTTGTAGCATAAAGTTGAGGGAATGAACCTGTTTGAAATGAGCCATGGCAGAAAATGGTGGGAGCCTTTTCTACAGCTACGTGATTCTCCTTCACTGTATCCCTTTGTGCTTGATGTCTTCCCATCCTGGTCCAGGACCACTGCTCTGGCTGCAGCCCCTCCACCCTCCATCACTGGTCCTGGGGCCACTTTGGGAGCCCCCTTTTCTAGATTCCCTCCTTCCCCAGCTGTGGCAGCTCTCAAGTGAAAATGAGCACCCACACCAACTGCCTCCAGCTGTGTCAGTCACTGTCATAAACTCTTCCCACCGCCTGGGCGGCTGCTGGTCCTCTCCTGAGTTTTAGCCCATTCACAGTGCCCCTACCTGCTGCACAGAATCCTCTCGTGCAGATGCTAACAGCTGGAGCAGATGGGTCCCCCTCCTGGAGCATTGCCTAGTCCCAGTTAATTAATGTGTCTGGGATCTTACAACTGTTTTCTAAATTAAAATAAGATTTATTATGGAACCTGATTGTGGTGCCATCTGCATCATAGACCGTGCTGTGTCCTTGACTGCTTATCCTGGACCAACTGTGTTTCTAGTTCTGCATGTCTGTAAAGCAAAGGGGTGATTTCAGCAGAGGCAGGCAAGCGGGTGTTAGATTCCAGAAAGTCCTCATAAAATTGATCAATTTATGGGTGAGACTGGACATGGCATTCAGCAGTGGGTTACTGCACGCAACATCATAATGTTAAATAGTTTGACATCTCCTCCACTTACAGCACCAAAGGCTGGTTATTGTCCAAAGGTAAAAATTGTTCCTCAGGTTGGTGTTTTGCCTAAAGCAAAGGTTGGTTTGGTTTTTGGGTTTTTTTTTTGTCTTTCATGTTTCTTACCTTGCTGAGGCAAAATATATTCTTAGTAACCTTGCTTGTTTGGTTTTCTCTTACTGCTCTTGCCTTCTCAGTCCTTCTGGAGGTGAATTTTGAGCTTTTCCTTCCCAATTGTCCAAGTGACTGTAGTTTTCAGGTCAGAAACCCGTTCTGCAAAAGGACTGAGGGAGTTTATTCGTAGAGGAGGCAGGCTGCTTTTTTGTGGGGACCTTCCCTGATTGCCATCCATTGCAAGAGATACAGGGCAAATAGAGAAAAAAGGAGCAAAGGGAATGACTGATTTCCAACTTTGTGGTTTATGCCTTTTTAATTCTCCTTTTCATTGCCTTGATCTTATATGTGTGTATTTTTGGTCCCGGATCTGAGTTTTTACCCAGTGAGATTTGCTGTAAAATGTGCTAGACTGTTTAAGAATTATAATATTCTTATTATAAGAATTAAGATTTTCCTTCTTTTTCATATATTTCAATGTTTTTCCAATCTGTAAATCACTTTCTGCCTCTTCATATTTTTGGCACCATACCTTTCTTGATTAGCAAGCTGGAGCAAAAGGATCTCTAACCTAGGAGGTAAATATTTTCTCTTCCCACATTTGAATGTCCCAGCTTTATTCTTGCACATTCTTTTTTTTTACCCCTGCTCTCCAAGACTGGCAGTAGAAGCGAAACACTGGGGGAGCTAAATGAGATTACAGCATCACTTTGGTAACCTTTCTTAGTGAATGGGCAGTTGATCTGCCCATAATGCAAAGCACTTAATGTATTGAAGCATCTAAGAAAGCAAGCTACTAGTTCACCACTCAAGAGTTCAATTCCCGGATAATAACATTTATTTATAGGGAATAAAGAGTTAGTTCTGCGATGGTCACTCGAAGCATGGTCTTTTTATTAACCTCAGATTTATATGGTTAAGTAATTGTTGTATTAGTAGCATTTCTTGAGTGGTAAGGAGGAGAAGAAAAAATAAGACAGATGTCTGTGAACAACGTGCTGCTTGTTTATTTATCTGTAGTAGGCTGGGACTGGTGAATTGGTCCACTGTCACGGGGCTGTGAGCCATAGCAAGCTTGAGCTCGGCAGCCTGCAGCTTGACACACTGCAACTCATGGATTTCTTTGTGCATACGTCTGTCTGTCCTTGCCCGTGCACAGCAAAAGGTGGTGGAAAGACTGTACAGAAGTGCCACATACTTCATCTCCATTTTCTTGAATAAGCCAGCTGACAAAAAATGTTGCTTCCTGCTATTTGCTTATGTATGTCTTTGACTTTCTGTGGAAGCGGGATGTATTTCTCTAGAACAGAATGCATACCTTGGGAGTAACACATACAGAATTGTTTGGATGTACTTTTTTTTTTTTTTTTAAATATGATACCGTTCATACTGGAAACAAAAGAAAATTCTGCTAATATTTCAATTTCTACTTTGTTCTTCCAATTTCCGTAACGTTTTAAATTAGAAATGTTGTAAACTTGGTATGAGGCTAAAAGCTTGCTACAAAATAAGACAGGAGGATATTCATAAAAGGAAAAATATTTAATCTGTCTTCTTTATGGCCATTTTCTTAAACCTGAAGTAAACATGGTGAAATTGAGTGAATTTCTATTAAGCAGACTCCTCTGCTTTCGTGTCACGTACCGAACAGACAATTGATGGCATATTTCCAGCCGGCAGAGCTGTTGAAAGGTAGCATGCGACTTCAACTCCATTTTTCCCCCCCCTTTTCAACATATGATTGTGCAAGTCTAACTAAACTCATCGGAGAGTAAATATTCATTCAGTATGTAAAATAAAGAATAAATCTGTGACTTGGATTCAGTGAGTAAACAGATTATCGCACTATGGGGTTTTCTTCAATACAGCGGGTGCTTTAGGCACACAGATTTTTCAAAGCTGATATGATGATCAACTTGGTATCAACTGTTGGAGTCAATACAGAGTCCTATAAGTCTCCTTTTTGCTTTTTAGGTTTTTTTTTTGAGGGGAGGGAGCAGGAAAAGGAGTTTGCACAGTATCATGACCTATTTTCTAGCGCGTGTGTTGAAAAACAGGCCATTTCCATCTGCTGACTACTTCATAAATAGTGAAAAACTTCACCGCATTTTGGTAGCTGTTATTTTTTCTGCATAAGGTTCACTGGAACTAATAATGGTGTTTGCATTTGCTGCTGGTGGTGTGTTGATCATATTTTTCCAAGCATTAGCTGCTTGTCTGAGCATTAGTAACTTCTTACAGTGTTCTTCTTGTAAAATAGTGGGAGGTGATAATCTGACCCAAATAAAAAGTGATAAACTCCACTTTTCTCCATGTCAAATGGGTGGATAAAATCCTGCCTTTTCCCTCTGGAAATAGCCCTGTTACCCCTGGGGCTATTGTGTTGCCTGGGGGTGTTGTAGCATCCTGGTAGTGTTTCAGAGGGCTAAAGCAGACTACAGCAGCACTGTGGATGTGAGGTCTGTGAGCTGTACTGACTTCTTAAATTTTGAGCAGAGACTTACTGTAAGATTCCATGTTGGGAGTATATAGCTCTTGGTGTAGACTGTGCTGGTTGTGGGATATTCTAAGACCAAGGTGTGTTTCTCCAGTGCTTTCCCTATGAACATACAAATAAAAATTTCTTCACTGAAAGGGTTGTCAGGCACTGGCACAGGCTGCCCAGGGCAGTGGGGGAGTCCCCATCCCTGGAGGGATTTCAGAGCTTTGTAGGTATGGTGCTGAGGGACATGGGGTAGTGGTGACTTGGCAGTGCTGGGTTAATGGTTGGACTTGGTGATCTTAGAGGTCTCTTCCAACCAAGGCTGTTCTGTGATTCTGTGATTGTCGCCTAGAAAACAATTCACATCAACCCAAAACAAGACTTGTGACTGCCAGTGGTTTAGTTTAGTCACATACCAGAGACAAAAAAAATCATTGAATTGCTCTCTCCTGACATGTACTCCTTGAACGGAGTTGGTGTAAATTTAGTCAGTTCACTTTGTTGAGTTTGAGAGCAGTGTGATATGTAAATAAAGCTTTATCACACGAGATAGATTTAAAATTCCACAGTTGGTGAGGAAGCGTTAGCAGTATAATATAATACAAATATTTACACAGTAACTTCTAAGTCTTCAATGAGTGCTTAATATTTGAAATATGTGTTGTGAAAACACTGACTGATTAAGCCGTATTATGGCTGCTACATCTGTATGCAGCAAGTTGTGGTGGCTAGGATGCAGGAGTCAGAGAGGAGTAGGTCACCTAGCAATGCAAAAGCATTTAAATGTGTCCAAAGGCATTTAAACGTGTCACACTTTTTTTTTTTTTTTTAGTATTTAATTAGGATTCAGCACGATCTGCTCTCCAAGGCATACATAGCTCCATCCCCGTGTCCTGTTGGAGCTGTTGCTCTCAGAGGCTGTTGCATTCGTGTAACGTGACTGGATGTAGTCATGTGCCCAGTGCGTCTAAGACCTCTCTAGTAGCAAAATTGAGCGACCAAGTTTGTGCCTGCCCACAACATGGAGTGTAATCATCGCTAGTCTGTCCCTCCTCCTTGTATCTGTCAGGAAGGTTTGATAAAGAATTGCAATGGACTGTAATGATGGATGGTTAATCTTTTGCCTGCATGCAGTGTCACAGGAGTGGTGCTTGGCTCTGGCTGCTCTGCTTGTTTTGCTGGGAGCAGAGGCTGGCAGTGGAGGAGATGCTCTCTTTGGGTGGGCATATCTGCCTTGCCCAGTCCTTCATTGCATTCAGCCTCCAGTTCCAGTATTACTCATGAATGAGCTCACAAAACATTAAAATCAATAGACTGCAAATTAAAATAAACAGAAACACAGCTCCTAAACTTGCCTGGATGATTCTCTGCTGCCACTTCATTTGCCAAGAGACTGCCAGAGCTGATCCATGCCTAAAAATGTACTGCTGCTCTCTAATCCAGTCTTTAGTTTTGTCTTTTTTTTGTATTATTCCTCCTTCCCCTTTGCTGGCTACCCTGGTTTGCCTTCTGCAAGTGCACAGCAAAGCCGAAAACCAGAGTGGTTTGGTGGGTGCTTGAAGTGTGAGGATCAGGTTGAGTTTGTTGTAGGTGGGGTGGGTATGGTCTGTCCTGTAAATCAGACTTCATCACAGTCTGCCGTCAAACCCAATACTGTACTGTGGCATTGCTTGACATTGTGTTAAACATCATTTAGCCAGTTCTTGAAATGTTTTGGTGTAAACCTGGTTTTGATAAGCTCTGCTCTGCCGAGACCCCCATGACAATTTCATTTCACTAAAATCATCCTTTTCCACAGAAAAGCTAACAGTTTCCCTCCAGTCCACAGTCTTTTTCCTAGAGAGGGGTGAAATGATGTGCCTGGTCATGCAGGAAACCTGGCCCAAATAACCAAATGCTGCCTCCTTTCCTACTGCAGGGTAATGCAAACAACCAGCACCTGATGCTCAAAATGTGTGGGCAGATATCTATCAGCCTGTGCTGCTTCCCATTCTCTGGGCAGCTGCCATGCTGCCTGTGTCAGTCTCTGGCAAGGCTGGAGGCAGACACTGCTGTGTGGGGCCCACAGAGATGCCCCAAAATCCTAACTTGGCGTTTGCTCCTGCTGCAGTTGCAGGTTTTCATGTCTCTGTCAGTCATGCTGGTAGCACGCAAAGCTAGGTTTTGCAGGAGGAAAATGAAGTAGAAGGTGATTTCTTCAGCAACCTGGTCTAGTGGGGAGGTGTCCCTGCCCATGGCAGGGGGGACTGGCACGAGATGATCTTTGAGGTCCCTTCCAACCCAAACCATTCTATGATATGATTCTACATGTTGCTCAGGATGGTTTAGCAGGTGGGTCGTGTGCTGTGAAGCCCACCTGCGATGGTCCGCCTTCAAGGTAAGGCTGCAGGGCCTGCCTGTCCTGGTGACGTGAACAGGATGATTGCAGTGACCTTAGCTTGATGCAAATGAAGAGAGGTTGAGGTTTGCAGAGAGATGATGCAATTATCATACTGCTCATGATGTTTTTGCAAGGCTAAGAGCAAATAATCTTGAAATGAGCTGGCAGTTTTATGATGAGGTTTTATGAGATTTTATGATGTTTATAATCTGACATTGAACTCAACAGTTTAAGAGGTGAAGGGTTTAAAGGAACACGGTAGCAAAGGCGTACCACTAAATTTCTTCTGGGTGTAGTTTTAACATACATCTTGGATGCATCCCTGACGTGGTGGGTTTGCTAAAGTATGGGTGATGCAGTTCACAGTGTGTCTCCACATAAAACTGACTCCATCCTTAGTACATGTTCAACATAGGGAAGAATTGAAGAGACAATGTGATTTTTGCCTTCTCTGAAGAAAGAGGTAACTGCCTTGTGTAGTGTTACTGCCTATGTCCCAAAATGCAGTCTTTGCATTTCCATTTAAACTCCAACCACAGAAATATTGTACGTTGTCCATGCCTGCTTATTTTTCCTAGCTTTTTTTCTGATACCAGTAAAAAATCTCAAGTCCCCTGCAGTCTTTAAGCTGAAATTCTTAAAGTATGACCTTTCCCCTATGGTACTTCTGGAGAAAAAGAATAATTTTGGCTGTTTGTTGTCTTGCAATGCTATATCTGCTTGTTTTGATGGACATGTGCTTCAAAGGTCCTGCCTGCAGATGTTTGCATATGTACAGCACAAACCATGTATAACTTGAGCCACTCGTTTCTGTTTCACCACGTTATCTTGTACCGCTCCGCGGGGCTCGGGGAGCAGCAGGTTTGCTGCTGGCTAGCTTTTGGAGGTTTCTGTTATGCACAGTACTGTATTTGTCTCCTGGTTCTTCGATTTGTAATGTTTTGCTTTTGATTGCTGCAGAAGGCATAAACAAGCCTGTCAAAAGCCTTGTTTAGCGCGCAGATTCTATGGGGGTGGCTGGCAGCCTCAGACCCTAAAATAGATCTAGCAATGAACTGAACGGCTTAAAAGCCTGAGAATTTAATTTGATCTTTCTTGTTGCTTTAAATATTGGGACTGAATGAGGATTTCTGTAACAGAACAGAAGGTGAACATGTTGATATGTGACAGTAATACAAGAAGGGTCCAGACCTGCTGTCATTGAGATGCTCTTCTGCAATCAGAGGCTGGGCTTGGCTGCTGGGTAACAGCTCATTACTGTACCTGGGGAGGGGAGTCCTGTATCCTCTGATTTTACAGCATCTGGGAGGGGGTGGTTGTTTCTGAAACGCTTCCTTGGATCCTGTTGTGGAATAGTCACTATAAGAAAACCTAAAACAGTCACTCACGGTTTTAGCATCTTTTTATGCTAGCTTTGCAAAGGAAGAAAGGAGCTGCAAAATCACCCAGAGATTGTTTTTCTTTATTTTATTTTCTTCATTCTTCACCACCTCCTGCCCCCCTTTCATGTAGCACCACACAATTCGTAATACCGTAGCTGGGGTTTTCAGTTGTGGTGGTGTGAAGGTAACAATGATTTGGCTTCAATGTGCTATAACAGCTGCAGAATTCAGTGGAGCTTAGAAGCCTGTGAGCTGTAGCTGTGATACCATTTACAGCTTCCATGGAAGAGCTCTTAAATTTGTGAAACGTGTTACTTTTTGAAGTGCATTATATTTGTAATTTGAATTCTCTAAAATCCTGTCTGAGAAAAAAAAACAAAAAACAAAAAACTTTGAAAATCCCCCTCTGCCTGCTGAAAACGTGGAGACTCTTACCAGGCGGGGAAGCAAGTCTCTTAAGTTGAGTGATAGAACATATAGATGGATTTGTAAGTGCTAAAATGTCAATTAGTGCACTTAAAAGCTTAATGGTTGTCTTTGATGTGCTTCTAATATCTCCAATAAAGTTTGAATGTTGCCATTGATCAGGGAGCAGAGGAGGGCTGAGGGAGTTGAGAACATACACAAACAGTTCTCATGGAGTGGAGGGGCTTGTTCTCTGCAGACCTCCAGTGTCACCAGCTGGGTCGGCGTGGGCACCCGGCACCCTGCCTGCACATCGCCCCTGCCCTGCTGCTGTGCCACCTGCAAAAGCTAAGGAAAAATGATTGTGCCATAATTTTGAAAGTTCTCACACAGACTTGTTGTTTTTTAAAAAAAAAGAAAAGATTATGGAAAGGTTGAAACTTGATTAAATTTTTCCTTATCAGCTTAACACAGATCTGGTTGGTGTGAAACACCTGTGTGTTAAAAATCATTCTGTGCAATTAGGAAAGTCTGCTATCTCCATAAGAAAGAACTTTTTTCTTTCCCCTTTCCCCACAAAGCCTTGCAGCTGCCTGTTATCTTCTTAATTTAAGCCTTCAGGGGAGATGTGGTGGGACTTCACAAATTAGGCCACATCTTAGAGTTACCAGTAAGTAGCCATTAGCTCTTCCTCTTCCCTCCTGTTTTAAATTGTAGTGAGACCTGAAGCTCACATGTGGCAGAGGAGCGCTTCAGCTTAGCTCTCTCTGAAATTCTTTGAGCATTCTGCTCCAAATTCAGTTCAATCCTTTACCCTTCATGGGCACTGGTTATTTGGAAAAATGTTTTGCAGGCCTTCTGGGAAGTTACTGGGATGGATTCACCTGATTTGTTACTGAGCAATCTCCAGTTTTATTATTTGCTTCCCTGTGCTGCTAAAATGCCATCGTTTGTTTGCTGAGTAGTAGTTTGGAAGTCAAATACATTTAATACTGAAGGGCGAGCTTGGTAAAGCGTTAGAGCGTAAGTTTTCACTGATCATATAGCTTAACTTGGTGCAGAAAATTTGCTGATGTAATGAAACTGACCTGAAAATACATTTGGAGTGGCTTTAGAGTCTCCTCATATGTATTCTTTAATTGGCTTACAAGTGAAGAGTACAGAGTTAGTTTACTTCTCCCGGCTCCAATGGATACCTCCTCTGCCCCCCAGCTTTGAAGGATATTCTGCCAGTCAGGAACGTAAACAAAGACAAAAGTAGTCTGATAAAAATCTCACTTTTGGAGTAGTACATCAAAGAAAATCAACATGTAGTGCTCTAGCACTGTGTTGGTGTGTCCAGCCCAGGAACTCATGTCTATACTGAACTGCAGGGGAACATAATCAGTTGTAAAATTGATGCAGGCCACAATATCCTGAGATTTCCCAGCAAATAGGTTCAGCACATTGTTTTGCCAATCACTAGGCCTAACACAAAGGACGCAGCCAGCAGCAAAACAATCCAGTAACCAGATTCTATTGTACATAGAAAAGTCAGTATATGGGTGATTGCTGGGGGTACAAACAAGTCAAACAGATCACACATAACAGACATCAACCCCAGCGACCCCAGGAATGACACAGCACGACCAATAATAGGTGGAATAAACAAAGAAACAAAGTCTCCCATAGAAGAGATGCGAGACAACCAAGTCAATAGGCTGATCATATAGGATGGAAGTAGCCACATATTGTTCCCCCACAGAGCCTGCATTTGCAAATACCAAACCTGACTGGGGCCCAGTTGCAGGGAGAGTCAGGAGGTCCTTCCACAACAGGGAAACTCTGCAAAGTGCATCCACCTCACAGATAGACACTTCACCCTTCCTGCAAGTGTTCCTAGCTTTTATGCCCAAAGCAGGACACCTGGCACTCATTTACTCAATGCAGGGCACCTGGGTCTTGTTTACCCAAGGGCTTTCCCTGCAAGGTTGGCCGCACCTTGGAGGAAAGCCAAAAGGCAAACTCATCCCCTCCTTTTAAAGGACCATGGGAACCACCCATATGTCAACCTTAATTCAGGGCTCAGGGTTCAGATCCCAGCACTTCACACATTTGGCTGTGTCATTACTCCTTCTGGGTTTAAAGTTCCCAAGGTGGGTAGGGAGTTTTTGGTTTTGGGTTTTTAATGATATTTTAAACCTGATGATCACCTGAAAGAGTTGGCATCTTGTAGACTAACTTGAAAGAGCAGGAAGCCAAGGTAAACATTTCCAAGCTAAGCCAAGGGACTTCTTGTGTCGCCCATATCTGCTTTGGGTCATATTTATGCAAACTTGCAAGTCTGTAACTGTTCAAGTTACCACATGGGTAGAATTTGCCATGTCCTACCTTCAGCAATGCTGGCTGTGGTCCACTTGCAGGGGTTTGGTGGTGGAGCTACTCATGTAAACGTGCTCTACTGCAGTGCCATCAAAGTGTCAGATGAGCCAGGACCTCCTGTTTTATCTCTTTAAACTAGCTCAGCCCATTTGTACTGGAAAGGTTTAAATGGGAGTGACCCATCTACTTGGTGCAGGGTCACCCAGCAGTTGTCTTGTGATCTTCTCAGGCCTGCAAGGGGACTTCTCTCCCCAGCCTCAAGCCTGTGGAAGCATCACGTTCCTCGTAGCAAAGCTGTATTAAATAATGTAGCTAAGCTATATAGGCTTTGGGCTGGCATATTTATTTCAATGAGGGAGCAATTTAAGTTCTATATTGGCAGATGCACATTTTTGCTGGTATATACTACTATATTACTAGAAAGCAGACAGATGAGCAGATCTTTGCCTATTATAGACAAGGCTTCATCCTCCAGGTACCAAAGTCCTACGAAAAAAATGGTGTGGTTTAGTGGTGTCTTGGCAGTGCTGGGTTAATGGTTGGACTGGATGGTCTTAGAGGTCTGTTCCAACCAAGGCTGTTCTGTGATTCTATGTAAGCACTGACCTCCTGTTGTACTTCTGAGAATAGATGCTAAACTCATCAAGAGTAATCCAGCTTCTCTAAAATACTTACACCACTGACCTTTCAGATGCTGTGAGATGCCAAAAAATCAGATCTCATTACGTTCCTGTAGAAATACTGAAGGCAAATTCATAACACACCAGTTGTGTCTTCCCTACTACCTTGACACTATTTTGGCATGCAAAAGTGGTTCGTATTTTTTGAGTAAAGGATCAGACTTTCTATTCGAGGGTGGAAAAAGGTTTTAAGATAATTAGTAATATGCAGCAGGATTGAATTAGCCATATAAAACTTCACATCTGTAGGTCTTCTTAGCAGACATTTAAACTGCAGAAATCACTTTTTATTGAACCATATTCATATGGTTGCATACTGGAGCTTGAACACCTTATAAAAATATGAACTGAACCAAACTGAAATTAATTAGAAAGAATATATTTGAGTTTAATTATCTTGAGCTGCTGAATACCTTTTGTGCATACTGGGTTTTTATGTGTCTATCTGAGGTACTTGGTGGAGACTTTTAATTAGAACTGGAGACAGAGTAACAATATTTGGAATATGAAATTTAGAAATGGCAGAGATTTTCAGCTAGGAGTGCAGAGATTTTTTTGGAGCTTGCTACCATTTCTCCCTTCTCTCTTTCCCTCTTCTTAATAAGCTACTTTTATGTTCAAATTAATACCAGATCCTGAAAAAAGAAAAAAATCCTGCTGTGGCTCTTGGTCTTCTGCAGGGTGATCAGAGTTGTCAGATCTACAGCTGCAGGAGATTTTTACCTTTGTGTGTTTAATGGCTCCTACTACTCTGTTCTTTGATGGTACTATTTAACCATAAAAGTTGCAGGGCTGTGGATGGCACGGGACATGTAGCTGCCTTGACTACTGTCTCAGATGTCGGACATGCCAAGACTCAAAGAGCTGATTTGGCAGCTGCCCAGCAGATTTTTATAAAGGCTCAGCTGGTGGCCAGAAACCCAGGCTGTCAGAGTTGTGTTATGCAATAAATTGTTTTTCAGCAGAAGTCCCTAATCCAATTTCAGCTGTAGTTTTTTAGTAGTCTGTAATCAAAGATAAGTATACATTATTTCATGATGTTTCAGAGAAGTGAAGACATGCAGCCTGAGTGTCCCCCATCAGGTCAGTTTGTTTTTTCTTTTAAGAAGGATTTAGACCTGTTCACCTACATGGGAAATGATGCTTAAATTATTTTGGGTTTTGCACTAGTGTACAGCATACCCTTTCAAAGGTAATTCAACATGCATTTTAGGAGATGTTACCTTTTTTGAAGAGAGCAACAAATAAGGAACCTATTTATCAAGTCACAGCTTTTGCTTGGACATAAATTGGCTGCAAGTGATGGTCAGACTGAAGATCGTAACTTGTCAGGCTGTGACCTGCCTGAAATGCTGCAGGCCCTGTCCTGCTAACAGATAAACCCTCTGTATATTTCCCTTTTACTCCTCTGAAGTAAAAAATTCATTGTGAAAAAAGAGGGTATGGTTTATCTGAATGCAGTGAGATAATTGGGGTTTACAATAGTTACATTACAGCAAAAAAGACTTAAATTTCCTGAATGCTATCTGCGATATGCTCCATTCCTTATGGTGACCATCTTGGTTTGGTGTTGTGATGGGCTTGCATCCCTCCAAGCACGGGTTGCTACTAAAAAGGGTGATCCCTCCTTTCTCTCTGCCCCAGCAGGAGTTCCCATATGGCCGTGTGGTTAGTAATAAGGGAACTGATCTGACTGAAAAGGATCATTGTTCTTGTCTTGGGGTAAGATTTTGACTCCCCTGATCAAGCTGGTCAAATGGCTGCATAAGAGCTAGTGCTGGCATTGGGGTTGGGGCAGGTGAATCCCATATGGTGGCAGGTGGAAAGCAGTTATGAAAACTGCTCCCCCAGTCAGAATAATTATCTTGTACCTTCACACCTCTTACTTCCAACACTCTGCAGCGCTCTGCTTTTTGTGGCTTGCTTCTGCATGCTGCCGGCTCGGCAGAGCCCGACTCTGGTGCTCTGGGTGCAAAATGGTTGATTAGATTCCTGGTCTGGCTTAAGAAAGTTGTAGCTGTGGAGTCACTGCTATCAGTGAGAGATGGTTTGAGTTGAAGTTCTGCTGTAAATTGATAAATTAGAAAACTTTAGACCTGGTTTTACTCTGAATTTCTGCTTTTTATTTTTTTTTTTTAAATGTTTATCTTGGCAGACCAACACAGGAAACAGTTGATGTCTTGTTAAGCTTTCACTAGTTTCGTATTGAGTAGTAGTTTTCTAAAGTTGCAGAAACATTGCCGAGGCCCCTGGGTTTATGTAAAAGAAACAATTAACAGAGGAGCCCACTATTTTAAAATATTACATTATTAGACCTAAGATAAAGTTAGGAATTATTTTTTTGCCTCAGTTCTGGGAAGCCTATATGAAGACTCTAGTGACTTGTGTTTGGAAATTTCAACCGTAACTCTTCTACCCTAATGTATTCTTGCAAGAGCAGGTTGAAACTCACTGGGCTCAAAAGTGCCTGAGGCCTTTAGTGACCCAAAAACCAGAGCATTTTCTCCCATGCTGCTCTTACAAGAATTTGGTCTGAAAGGAGGAAACACAATCCCGGTGCAGCAGGAGGTGGTGAACAAGCACAAACCAACGGGAGATTGCAGGGGATGAAAGCTGTAGAAGTGCAAAAGCAGGAAGAAGAGAGATTTTTATTTTCCTTCGTTGTTTCTTTGCCGTGTTAACATCAGTTCTGCTGGTCAGGAGCTGGAACGTAACACGAGTTCTTTTGGGAAGTTTTCTGGAAGTAGGGGGGAAAAAGTCACTATAATTACCAGATACACTTAAATGCTGTAACAGAACCATTAATAAAGAAAATTTCTCCTTTCTTCATGTTAGTTAGCACATTTTTAAAACATGACCTATTTTCCTAAACTAGACAGAACAGATTACATTTTCCAGAAGGCATGAGTCACTGTACTATAAAGTCTCCAAGCTGTATCAATCTTCATCAGCTTAAGCCATTCATGAGGTTTTATTTTTTCTCACTGAATATAAGCAGTTTGTTTTAAATGAGAAAGTGCTACATCCTCTCCGGATAGTTAAACTTGATTAAAAGGTTAAATATTAAATAAGTGTGAACTTTATTCTGAGAGGAGAAGGGAGTGGAGGGACCTTGATAGTAAGCAAAAGACTGCAAGGGTGTTACTATGGGTATATACGGGTATATCCAGTTTGCACAATGCTGTGCTTGGCTGTAAGAAGTCCAAGCAGCATGATAGCTGCCAGAAGGAGCCAAAAATCTTTTAGTTATATAGCTTCAGTTGAATATATTAAGAGTCTGATTTCAAATCATTACCCTGGAAGTTCAAACTTGTGCTAGGAATTTCTGCTGAGAAGAACTTCTGCTGTCTGGTTGTGGAGTGGCCCATTTGCTCCTGTGAGTTCTGGAGAGAGGGAGTTTGCACTGATGGGCCAATGTCAGGGTTTTCCTCTGCGAGAACAATGTGTGTTTCTGGTGGTGAGGAGGTTGGTGGGACTTTCCGATACAATGGAGACCTCTGCCAACACAATGTGGGAATTATGTGTGTTGATATAGTAGTAAGACTTTGCACTTTCTCATGAGATTCATGCCGTGCCATGTGTGTACCAAGGAAGCGGGCTCTGTAAATGAATAAGCGTGCTAATTGCACTTAGCAGTGGTAACTCACCCAAGACTGCACAGAAGATCTCATCCAGCCTTGGAAGGCATATCTAGGGTTTCCACCAATTTCTCTTAGGCCTGACTTTCAAAAAAAGACAGGTATAACTGTTTTCCATTGATAATATGCAGCCAAAAGACAAAAATCTGTTGCAGGTCTTGAATCTAGTAAGCAAACATTTCCATTTTGGTCCTTCAGCGGAAAAGTAATTTATATGATCTCTAAAAATGTGTGTTGTCTGTTTTTCTTGCAAAAGACAGATTTCTTTGTTTTGTTGCTAACTAAACACAGAAAAAAACACCCTTTGAAATAGTTCTCCTTCAAAAATATCCTTGAGGAAAGGGTAGAAGCCTGTGGTTTATTTTTCCTATTGCTTCAAAATGACCTTACAGCTGCGGGAAAGACTCTCTGGGGGCTGTTGAACCATGAAAGCATATTCATTTAGGGCATTGGGTGCCACAGTGATTTTAACTGAACATTGGCTGCAGTGCTGGAAAAAGAAAAAAGAGGGGGTCTGTGTTTTGTTGTTTTGCTTTCTGCAACCTGGCATGAGGAATGGGGTCAGGAGATGCATGCTTGGGAAAGACCCAAAGAGAGAGCTGGAAACACTCCAGCCACACTGAGTCATAACACACATGCTTATAAGTATCTTTGTACCTTACAAAGTCCTGACTCTTCAAATAAAACCATCACTGCTGTTAAAATATCTACATAAAAGTAAAACAAATAGCACAGAGTGCTGCATGCATTCTCTCTTGTTCCAGCTCTCTTTCACCCCGTGAACTGCAACTCCTGTTTGCTTAGGACAAGGCTGGGCTAGGCTGAACAATGCTGTATCTGGTGCTGAATGAACAGAGAAGCTCGAGTCATGCGTACACGTATGCTTCTGCTTCTTCTCATGGAGCAATGCAGCACGTAGCAACCAACGCCTGCTACTTCAGGCTGACGTTTCACCTACCCAGGAGGTGGCGTGAATCCTGCCTCTCACTTCTCTCTCATTTTATTTTATTTTATTTTATATTTTATTTTATTTTATTATTTTATATTTTTTAAATTTTTTTTGAGGATTTGAGTCTAAGTTCAGAAATAGGAAGGCTGCTTGCAGACCACATGTGTAAGCTAGGCAGCTGAACTGCAGTAAGCAACCACTAAGCTGTAGATGAACGGTGAAAGGTACAGGTGGTGCCCATTTTGATTTCATTACAAATATATGCACATTATATATTGATGTGCATTATTTATAGATATCTATATATACTTATTTGTAGATATCTATATATACTTATTTATGTATGCACTATATATTGACATGTTGGACTTGGTGGTCTTAGAGGTCTTTTCCAACTAAGGCTATTCTGTGATTCTGTGTATATAGATAAGTTAGTATGCACACAAGTTGATATCACATGTTAATATATATGTATTGTATATTTAATATATCATGTACTTTTAATATGCACATATAAAAACACCTGTGTACGTATGTATTTCTTCCCAAGTTAGCGATATGTGACAGTAGCCTGTTGCACTTTTCTACAAACGTCACCTCTACAACCAGAGAGCTGAAAGTAAACTGCCAGCCAGGTAGGACAGAAGAGAGCCACTCTGCTACCTGTGAGGTAGCATCCTGTGCAGGAACGTGCTGCGCATTTAAACAGAGGTTATGCTCCTCTTCCCCATCCCCTCAGATGGAACTTGTCAAGCTGTTGCTTGGCTGCCCTGGTAGCTGAAGTTCAGGTATAAATGTACGATGTGTTGTTCCCCAAAATGGCATAACAAAGAAGGTGGCATGATTCAATTTTTTAGCAGTTTAAAGGAAATGATGCAGTTATGTTCAGTTTGGCCCCAGGGCTTCCCTGGTTGTTTGCATCTGTTGCTTTTTTAACTGAGTTTATAAGCTAATATTGCTGTCCGAACAGGAGGCAGAAATCATCTTGGCTGACCTTCTGCACAGTAAAGGCTATGGGCTTGCAGTGATGAACCTACAGTTTAAGATGTTATTCAGTCCTTTTTTGGGTCTAAGTCAATAATAGACAATCCATTAGTTTCCCCATAAGTCGTTTCAATGGCTAATTACTTGCACAGTTGCAGAAATTGTTCTTTAATTCCATCTTACATTTTTCTGAATTCGAGTTCCAGCTGTTGGATGATATTATACCCCTCTCTGCCAGCCTTGAAGAGCCATCTATTATCAAATTTCTACTCCCTGTGGAAATACTTCAAGGCAGCGATCAAGTCAGTCCCTTTGAGGGTTTGGTTTTTTTGAGAAGTTACATTGATTAAATTCCTCAAGGCTTTTACTTGAGGCTATGTGGAAATGGTTCTGGGTACATGTGTGTGTTGCTTTGCTGGCGGTGTGAGTGCAGAGCAGGGCGTGCGGCGGCTCTCCCTCCACTGGCGTGACGAGGCAGAGACGATCTGACCCATGTAATTATGGTTAAACGTGTTGGGAGCTGGAGCTGCGTCGCCGGAGGAGCAGCAGCTCAGCTGGGCTCCAAGTCAGCTGCTCTCTGGCTTGCGGCTGCTGTTGTGCCGCAGGCTCGAGGGAAGATGCTGTCGACAATTGTGAAACCTTTTTATTGCTCCTGCGTACGGAGCCACGTGAAGGCGGGCGTTGGCAGCTGCATAGCCCCTATTTGGCTGACCTTGGATAACACAGTTAGGGAAGTTAAGGTCCTTTTTTTCAAGCCGAGTGATGGGTGTGGGGAAAGGCCACAGCCAAGTGATGGAGGGAGGGCAGCAACTGCAACCTCAGCCCAGTTGGGCTGGTGGGAGCCCTGGTGTGGAGACATGCCTCTGTGCGCGCTTCTGGTCACACTGCTGCTTTTAGGGATTGAGGAATGCAGACAATATGGTTCGTCTTGAGTTCTACAGCTCCACAAATTGAGCGTGGTGTGCTACGTTGCTGTGCCGCTTCAGGGGCTGCTGAGGGAGGTTTTCGTGCCTGCCCCCTGGGACTGGTCTCTTTGCTGGTGGCACTGTGGCCCCCACAGCCCCCAGGCCAGTGGGAAGGCAGGAGCATCTCCTGCAGCAGGGCTGGAGCCTCCAGCTGCGACCAGGAAGACATTTTGGTGGTGTTTTCCCTCAGAAAATATGGTGCTGGGCTGCACACCGTCCTTTTGCTGTCTGGGGAGAGGGAGGTGACTTCAGGCTGTTCACAGAAACACTTCAAGAGGGTGGCCTAGACCAGAGGCCTCAGGTGTGTGGTGATCATATCCTTCCCTCCCTCAGGAGGGACTGTAACTGCTGCCTGGTGCTCCTTGCAGTCAGCTGGCCTGACAAAGTGGGTTTAAGTGGGATTTATTTATTTGTTTTTTTAAATTCTTGTGAATTTAATTTCATGCAGCTTCCTCAGGGACTGCAGGGCCTGATGGAGGAAGGGGTTTGTTGGTGGCCTCAGGACAGGCCTGGTGTTCCACAGGAGAGGCCTGGGGCTGGCAGCAGCTAAGGGAGGCAGCACACCTCTGAGTATGGCGTATGTTGTTAACTGTGTGCCTGGATTAAAGTATTCCCTTGAGGTTTTAATAAGTAGTTCCTGTGACAACAGAAAGGGGTGACACCTCGCCAGGCCCATGTCAGTGGGGTTCCTGTCCAGGTTTCCTCTCCTTACGTACCAGTCTGTGAGGACTGAAACGGGGCACAACTTAGGGCAAGCTTTGTTAAACCTGAGCAGGCTGCAGCCTTCCTGTGTGTAGTGTCACTTCTGGTCAGGGCTGCAGTTGTGTTGGCAGCAAAATGGTCAGCCAGAGCTGTTTGTGTAAACCTCTGTTGACAAAATAGCTGGTTATACAAGTCCTTTCAAAACACTTGCCTGGAGATTTTTTGTTTTATTTTCTGGTTGCTGTGGGTATTGAGTTACAAAATTTGCTTTCTTGGCCCAGAGCTGCCTGTGCTCTACAGCTCCCTGGACATAGCTCAGTCTTCTTCAAAGTATAGTAGCTTGTCCTCGTGCAAAATGCATATCCTGCTGCCAAAATGCCAGCTGCTTTTGCTGCGCTCATTGTTTTCCCCTTTCTTTTTCCCTTTCCTTTTTTTTTTTTTTTTCTTTTCTTTTCTTTTTTTTTTTTTGCAGGGGGGGAATGTTTTTGGTCACAATTCAGCAGCTGAATGCCAATATCTCACTAGAGGAGCAAAGAAGAAACTATCAATGATCACTCTAAACTATGTTTATTTTACAAACTTGAGAAGTGGACCTGTGTGAACCTCATTTGGTTCAACAAGGCCAAGTGCAAGGTCCTGCACCTGGTTTGGGGCAACCCCTGGTATCAATACTGTCTGGGGAATGAAGGGACTGAGAACAGCCGTGCAAAGAAGAACTTGAAGGTACCAATGGATGAGAAGCTGGACATCAGCCGGCAATGTGAACTTGCAGCTCAGGAAGCCAACTGTGTCATGCGCTACATCAAAAGCAATGTGGCCAGCAGGTCGAGGGAGGGGATTCTCCGCCTCTACTCCACTCTTGTGACACCCCACCTGGATACTCAGATACATCCAGCTCTGGAGCCCTCAGCACAGGAAATGCTGTGGCCACAAAGATGGATCAGAGGGCTGGAGAACCTCTCCTATGAGGACAGGTTGAGGGAGCTGCGGTTGTTCAGACTGGAGAAGGGAAGGCTCCAGGGAGACCTTGTTGCAGCCTTTCGGTACTTGAAGTGGGCTTAAAAGAAAGATAGGGGCAGACTTTTTAGCAGGGCCTGTTGCAATAGGACAAGGGGTGATGATTTTAAAGTAAAAGAGGGCAGATTTAGACTGGATATAAGGAAGAAATTTTTTACAGTGAGGGTGGTGAAATACTGGCAGAGATTGCCCAGAGAGGTGGTAGGTGCCCCATCCCTGGAAACATTCAAGGTCAGGTTGGACAGGGCTCTGAGCAACCTGATCTAGTTGGAGATGTCCTTGCTTACTGTAAGGGGGTTGGACTGGGTGACCTTTAAAGGTCCCTTCCAACCCAAACTATTCTCCGATTCTGTGATTTTTTTATTTTTTAAGTTGATGGTGTTGGTCACTTCTTTGACGCACGGGACGGTATAAACTCTCCTGCCTGCTGGTGGGAATTGCTCATGGGGCTTTTGGGGTTTCTAGTGCAGTGTGGAAGCATGCTGTGGTACACTTACCTAAACAAGGCCTGCCTAGAAACATTAGTATTTTTGCTTGGCAATGATGTAGCCCTTGAGGAATTCAAGGGCAAGAATGCTCAAATAGTGTTTTTTAAAGACTCCAAGACAATTATAGGGCTCATGAAAATATGGTGTCTTACCTGAACTCACTTATGTCTTTATATCAATTTGCTGACTTAATTTATTTGAATGCTAAAGGCTTTAGGGAAATGCTTTTCCAGGGAATTAATATTTTAACTAAAGCAAGTACTAAATGTGACACACTCTGCTATTCCTTTTGACAATACAGCATTTGTCTCCTAAAAATAAAGTAGAAAACGTGTGCCCCGTGGGCCAAATTCCACTTGGCTTTATGCTGGGATAAATTCAGAGTAAATTCATTGTTATCACTGTACAACTTCATTGTAACACTGCAATAAATCCAAATCACTTAACCAGACCAAAAAAAAAAAAAAGAAAAATCCTGAGCCAAGAGGCACTAAGGCCAAAATGGCAATAAGAGAAGTTGGTTCACAAAACTTACCTCTTAAATTTCTGCAACATTCAATTTAGTGGGTTTCCCCCCCCCCCCCCCCCCTTAATTATCTGGGAGAGCACTTCCTGGCTGTAATAAATTTCTCCATAAGGGATTAATTCTGAGAATTTTAACAAATAAGTTTTACCACCTGTCTGACACCTGGTACATGGCTACTGCTGTTTGCAGGATAAAGGTTTAGAAGGAATGATGCTCTGACTTGATGATAATAGTTATGTTTCTGTGCTCTGTTAGAGCTGATCAAGTTTAGGTTGCAGTTTGTTACACAGTATTTTTATTCAGTTTATCCTTTTTTTAAATTAAAAATAATCTGTGTAGCCCTAAGCTTTTGGGTTTTGCTTGTTTTGGTTTTGTTTTGGATGCATGCAACTAATGTCTCCTTTCCATTTTCATCTTCTTTAGGATGACAGCGATGGGATTCCCTGGTCAGAAGAGAGGGTGGTGCGAAAGGTCCTTTATTTATCTCTGAAGGAGTTCAAGAATGCACAGAAGCGGCAGCACGGCAATGGCATTAGCGGGAGCCTCAAGGCAGTGAATGGTGAGCTGCCTCTGTGGTACTAGCCCTGTCCTTTTCATTGTGGTTCTTCTGCTGTAGTGAGGAAGGAGACCGGTGTACTCTCTGGCATGCGCTGTGCCCTTTTGATTTGCATAGAAGAACTTGTTTCTGAAGCTCTTAAAATGCCTGGTTTGAACAATCCATATGTTTCAGTTTCTGACGAACCGATTGAGATGGGGATCAGGGTGGAGGGTAAGTGTCAGGTGGGAGGACAGGGACAAGGTACCATTCAGTAGAGAAGGAGGCTTCTCTGGTCAGTCTGCTCCCTGTTATGCTGAATATGTCGATAGAGAAGGTATCCATTTAAAGGTGCTTGGCTTCAGTTATCTTGGGGAAGGATTGTCGGACAGAACTTACCTACTCTGTCATTTAGATGCAAGAAACTGGCTAACCAGCATCCGTAACTCTGGAGTGATCTCAGTCCATTCTGTCTATTGTCCAGAGGTGAAGTAGTATAGCACCTACATAAAATGATTTAAAGGACTGAGACAACAGAAATGCTGGGACATTGGACTCCCCCAGTTTAGCAGTTCACAGAGCAGTTGCTTAAAGGTTTTAAAAGGAGATGCAGACAAACCTAGATCACAGCGGCTTGAAAGGAGTTTAATTTTATTTACTCCTTTGGCCAATTATTGTCTGTTGCTCCCCCTTCTGTTACAGCTTGCTTAAAAAAAGCCATGGTGTCCTGAGAGGTGAATGTAAAGTATGTCTCTTTCAGATTCACTCCCTGACACAAGGCCCGTTCTGGAAAAGGCTTTGTCATGCTGGCTTGAGCCTTGAAAGTGATGACTAGGAGGATTCAGATTTCTGGGCAGGCTTATGGTTTTCTCTTCACTCACAAGAGCTTATTTGTTTCTTTATGAAGGTTTGTGGCAGTTCCTTTTAGGCGTGTGCATAACTATACATGTGCTGATGCATTAAAGCAGCAGCTGGGTGCTGACTTGGTAGGTTATTCATATTTATATGTAGCTTGCATTTTTGACATGGTGAGTCAAATTTCACTGCATTTTCACCACGTGTTATTGCCGACGAAGCAAAAACCTCAGGGAATGGCTGGATAACTACAGGATGCACAGTAAAGTTACTGTATTGCGTAAGCAATTGCAAACTCCTTAATGTGATTAAAGAAGACCTCAGACTTCTGAGTTCAGTAATAATATCAAATACTGATCTGATGGGAAGGGGCATCTAGCTTTAGCAGCAAGCCATTAATAAGCTTGGAGGTGTACACAAAACAGCACTGACTTTTTTCCCTCCAACATCTCTGCATCATTGATCTTCTGTCAAACACAATTTCTCTTGGAAAGTTTCTTATTCCATTGTGGGGGTTTTGTTTAGTCAAAGGAAAAAAAGTCTAAAGGCATGAAGCACAGTAATTGTGTGTTAGGAGGCTTTGATGGTGTGCCAGGTTACAGGATGACTGAGATTTTTATGGTGTCTAGTTTCTCCAAAGGCAGTTTAGATGAAAAGTGAGTTGGCTGGGAATGCTGTGTCGATGCAGGTACCAGACACAGAGCATGCCACTGGTTTCCTCTGGCAGCAGCACAGCTCGTGTCTTCAGAGCTTGCCTCTTGCATTCAGAACTGTAGAATTCGGTGATTTTTCTCTTTCACAGAAGTAGGTGATTGGTTCTTTGAGGGTTTGGTGGTTTGCTTTTTTTTTGGAACCAGAATAATATTCTGTCTTACTCTTTCTCTTTGCTAACTGATTCTTTAAATGTCCTGTCTCAGCACTGCTCTATTTCAGCATTTCTGTCCAAAAGCTTTTTTTATCCACTGTTACTTGGAAGAGGGTTTTGTTATACAGAGAAAAAAGCTTTGCAAAAGGGAGGAGGATTGGTACTGTGTGGTGACATTAAGAAAATGTATTTAAACATAGTTTGTTCATTACATCTTTTCGAAAAATATAGCCATGTATTTTCAAATCCACAGGTCTCCGTGGACTGAGAAAAAAGGAGGTCATCCCAAGAAATTACCTAGCTATTTTAAATCTAGGAAAATGTGGTATTTTAAGGGTGAGCCTTAGATCCATGATTTCATACTGTTAGAGGAAAAAAAGTATTTCCTTGCATGTGTCCTTTGTTCTAACATGCAGGCCACAACCAGTAATTCTTGTGTGTTACTCTAAAAGGAAGCATGCAGTTAAACGTAGTTTTATGTGTTTTGTTAATATTCAGCACCCATGGCACTCAAGGGAGGGGGGCAGGAGGAATTTAGGTGAAATAATTTGAAGTTAAATCTGTTCAATGCCTCTATAAAGCTAAGCTTCCCTGGCTTGAATTCTGTTTAGGGTACTTTGCCTTGCAAACATAAAGGAAAGGGTTTGCATCCAGTGTAGGATTTGTGCTGCCCTGCCCTGTTGCTGTCCCTAGTGAACTCTAAAGTGTTTTGCTCCTTCAGCTGTTGAAAATCAGTCACCTTCCAGTACTGGGCAAATGTAACTGTTTCCAGTAGTGGGAAGGAGGGGTCTGAGTGGGGTTCAAGCTCTCCAAGCTCTCTGCTCAACATGGAAGTGTGGACTGGTCTCACGTACTTCTGAGAGCTCAGGGGACTGTGAGCAACTAGGTAGTAGGACTTGGTCTTAGTGTCACCATCTGTAGTGCAAAGGGAGTTTCTTTGTTCTCTTTTTATAACTGTCATCTTGTAAACTTATTTATTTATAGACTTGCAACCTGTAATTTGTTTCGGTAGAAAGTACTTACTTTTGGTAATAGAGGAAGGTAAAACACACCGGCACCTTGCAGCTGGTGTCTTTAGGAAGTTTTTGTGGATTGGAAGTGGCTGAAGTTGCATAAACATGCTACAAAAGTTGCTTTGCGAGCGTTTGGCAAGCTACAACTAAACTTGTATGAAAATGATTGTCAATGGGATTTCAGCTGGTGAGTACAGTAGTATCACTGTTAATGATTTGGTAGCTGGAATAACGGTGCCTCTTTGATTGATAGTGCAAAAAGCAAATTCATTTCAAATGTGAACGATGAACATTAACAGGAGTCTTTCCTGTACTAAAGTTCCTGTCAGCTGTGAAATGGGCTGGTGGTGGCACAGAGACAATTAACTTCTATGCCTCTCTGAATAATAAAAGTAAAATAAAATTTAAAATAAATAAAAATTCAAGTTACTTTTGGATATTATATGTATTGTAATACCTCGTCTATCTCTGCCTGACTGTTAAAGATATTTGTTATCCTGAAAACAATTGTGCCATTTTCAGTTTGTGGCTGAAACTCTGTTACTTAGCTGGCTGTGATTAAAGTAGAGGGATTTTGTTTGGGGGTGGTGGTGTGTTTGCAAGTCTCCTTACTCCTCCTTTTTTTTATATGTCCTTTTCACATGATATTTTTTGTGTACATATTTGTGCTGCCAGTTATTTTTCATCCTATCTGTTCTTCTGCTTTCTTTACTCTTTTCTTTACTTCCCACCCCAAGCTAGAAGGATTTCAGAGAAAGGTGAGTAAGCGGGTGTATTATGGCTATTGTGGATATATTGCATGCACGTTTATGTTGACTCTAGATATTTGCAGAGTACAGAATGACACCCTACAGTATGCCTTTGTTTGCTACATGTTACTCTTCAGCATGTGGGAATATAAAATCTGAAGGAGATGCTTCTGAAAGTTGTCATGAAACCTTCTGCAGCCCTAAATGGGATGTTGGAACTCTGATTGTGGAAACAAGGTCATGTGCTGGAAAACCCTGAGGGACCTCTTTAGTGATCTGGGTTGCTGCTGCCTGTCTTTGCGTTAGGGTTTTAAGAATAGGGATTGATTTCTGGAATTGTGATACCAATTTTCAGAAATCCTCACCTAAAAGGAAATCTAATTCCCTTAGGAATAAGTTTTCTTCTTGTGTAGCTTAGAATGTGAGATAAGGCTGTGAAAAAAAAGGCAACGAAAGATGTAATTATTGCTTGTGTTCTGTTTAGGAGAATAAATCCAGTACCCTCAAAAGAATATATCATAAAGCAAATTTTTGTGACATAAGATTTTAAAATCTATTTTTCAAAACTTGTAATAAAGAAGACATTTGTGATGCAGAAGTGCTAGCGTTTCGTAAATGGAAAAAGTGCCAAATTTAGCTTGTTTCTTTAAGGTGGTTAGTTAAACTACAGAGATGACAAACCAGACGTTAGAATTATTCAAGCAGATAGTGCATTTCCAGCAGCTCTACTTTGTCCTAGAGAGATGTCATGCAATTTCCAAACATACCAACTAGGTTCAACTTGGGGCAAACATGTTCTAGTTGAGAAATCAAATGTACATGAGGGAATGCTTTATTTTCAAGGCAGAAGTTGGAAGTCTTGCTCATTTAGTAAATTGAGGGATGGGTAAAAATAGGCAATTTTGCTTTTCTGAGAGATTTCACCTTACATTTAGGGTTATGTATGCTCTTTAAACAGAGAAGGAGCAATGTCAGCACTTTGATGGAGGTGGTGGTCAGTCCATGGACAGTTGTGGTGCCCCTTCCCTTCCTGGTGCTGGTCTGCTGCTGCCCTCAGCCATTCCCACACAAAAGCTAACTTTTGTGGGAGGTTTGCTTTTTCCAAAAATGAAATGTCTTAGCACAGAGAGGCAGGAGCCTCCATGGCAGCCTGTGGTGGGACCACAATGCTGGACCCAGCAGCAGCCTGCTGTGACAACTGGCTCTGCCTGTCCCTGGGCTGCTGCGCTGGCTGGCTGGGCCAGCTGAGGCAAGCAGCAGTGCTATCTGGAAATAGCTATTTTTGTCATTGCTGCACAGATTTTTCAAGTGTTTCCTGCTCACTGCACAGGGATTTCTGTCGATGCTCCCCAGTGGGCCATGTTGAAATGAAGTTGTGTAGTGGTCGGGTGTTGGTGAAACGTCTTTTCCCTGGCCCTGTAGACAGTACCCCAGGCATGGAGTAAAAATAGTGACAGTCACAGTAGAAATGCCTAAACACAGCTAAGCCAGGGGATTCAGCTCAGTGCCGTGGGTTATTTGCCAAAAGCCAACTATGTGGGGATGGCAGTGGCTGCCAGCAGAGCAACCACGTCTTCTTTGGGCTGAGGCCACATCTCTTCTCTTCCCACTTGTGCAGATCAGAACACAGTAACCCTCGGGGAAGTGCTGCTCTCTCAGCTGTGCCCCTTCGTGCCCTGAGCAGCATGCACCTCCTTCCTCCCTGGTGCAGACACATGGGCTGGACCACCACCCAGCCTTTAATGTTGACCAAGAAAGTAGCCCTCTTCATTCACTGTGATGGTTCAAATATGCTGATAACTTCATCTCTCTTATTACTGAAGGCTGCAATTAAATACTGGAAGAAGGTTTTATGCTAACGTTTGTCTAGGGAGCTTTTCACTCCATCAGTGATGTGAAATTGCGTTTCTTGACAGTGGGTAATGTCTGTCTGTCTCTGAAGCTTTAGTAGAAGATTATAAGTGTGCCAAGGACCCTTGTCTGTGTAAGCAGATTTCTAAAATGCATTTACAGAAACAGAAATACCGCTTTCAACTTTGCAGTATTTCCCCTTTACATTCAGAGTAAACAGCCTTTTTGGCTAGTTTTAAATTGTGATTAAATATAGATGCTTTCAACTTAAAGGTTCAGAAAATAAGCATTTGAGCAGATTTGTCATGGCACTCAACATCACTTTTACTTTGGTGCTTGCTGTCAAGTGCATTTAAAGATTAACAAATAAATAACAGCATATTGGGGTTGGACCCCATTGAAAATTTCTAAATCTCTTTTCCTTTCTTTGTTTTTTAGAACAGAATTAATTTTCAAGCCTGCCAGGGACTTGCTTGTTCATTGCCTGACACGGGCTCTTTTTGCCTTTTCCATCATCACCGCTTATAAAAATTCTGCAGGCCAAATTATGCCCTTAGTGATCTCTACCCAATTTGATTATGTCCAAATTGTGCTCCTGTCTTAATACAATTTCAGTGTTTGGCAAGTCTGCCAGAAAATTTTCTCATACACGACACCCATCATCCTTTTTCTCTCAAACATAATAGAGGTGGATATTTTTTTAACTGGAGAAGCAGAGGAATTATGAAATTAATTTTCTTAAAAGTTCATTTCATGGCCGTCTAAAAAGAGTTGGTATTGCCCCTGAGTGCATTTCTGGTCAAAGTAATTCTAAAGTAATCTTGCCTCCTTGCATATTGCTAATTGTAGGCAATGAAAAATGAAGAAGGCAATGAATAATCTGCAGAGGCGCGTTCATAGTCTGTAAGAGACTGAGTTATTGTAGGTCTAAAATAAATAAGGTGAGGAAAGGTGGGAAAGAGTTCAGCAGCGGCTGGTCTCCCTCCTCCTTTCACCTTCTGCCTTGTGCTGGCTCTGCCATTTGTGCTGCCCGTGCAGTACAGCTGGGTCAGCGTACTAAAGTGGCAGCAGAAAGCTAGCCCAGAAAAATGATTTTAAAAATGAAATAATTTTCTTCTAGTTTAATGAAGTACACAGGTTCATCAAAAGGTCAGATGAGCACTGAGTGCTCATTTTGTGGAAATGAGGGGACAGAATACCTTGGCTGAAAGCTGGAAGAGGAGACCAGACTTGTCCCTTGTGATAGTACAAGCTGCTCAGTTGCCACAGTCATCTTGTCCAAGCAGATCCTTAGGGTTGGCGCAGTCGTCTCTAACCACAGCCTCAGGTGTTAGAAGGGACGACAGTTGCCAGAAATAGGAGCAAAAAAAAGATGCAGCTTAAAAATCCATTGAAAAGCACTTCACAAATGTATGTCTTAGATTTATGTGTTTCTTTAAAAAAAACCCAACCAAAACCCATCACTGATGCAGTGGTGAAATTCGTTGCATAGACTGTCCTTGAAACAAAACTTTGCCTTAACCCCAACAGGGGACAGCAACTTTGTTTTCCTTGACTCAGGGTCGTTATGCAGAGCTGCTGCCTTGGATTCCTGTCAGCAGTCCAGAGGGCACCCTTGAGTGTGGACAAGCAAACAGCTTCATTCTGTCTTTGGCAGCCCTAAAATTGCCAGCCAGATGAAATTTGCACCCTGGCATCTTTTTGACTGACATGTACAGCTCAAAGGATGGCAGTGGGTTTACCTCGTAGCATTGCCAGCTCTGTCAAAAATGGTACCTTTTGTCAATTCTAGTTTGGTTTAGAAATGAGAATACGACTTGGGCAGAGGTGCTTTTTTATTAAGTGAGAATCCAAAGCGGTGCATCGAACTCAACCATTTTTTGGTTGGCAGACAAAGTTTAAATTTGCTAATAATTTTTTTTTTTTTTTTAATGAATAGATTTTTATTAGAATGTTAAAAACCAGAGAGATCTGCTTAGATTATTGTCCTTCAAACTGACATGTTGGGGTGGATGAAGTTCATGCTGGTGACTGGCTGAGATGAGAATGGTGGTTGGCACTGGTCACTTCCTCCAGCTGTTGAGTGGTGTAAAGAGGAGGTAAAGACATAACTTGTGGTTTACAAAGAAATCAAAGAAATCAAAACGAAATTAAACAGCTGTTAAAGGTAAATGATGGCGTCCCACAGCATGGTTTGTCTCGTGGATCATGCTGTCGAAAAGGATGGAAAACTTGCACAAAGTGTGGACACGCAGTGGGGGTGTTTACGAACAATAGTTCTCAGAAGGTGTGGGAGTGGGGAGAAAGGGACCTCACATCTTTCTATCTGTCTGATGCCCAATGCTTATTATTATAATTATAATATTTATTAAAATGTTCTAGTGGAGACCAAAGGTCTGTAGGTTGGAATACATAGCTGCTGTTGCAAAGAGGGTTTAAATTTCAGTGTTCCCATTGCCCCCCCCATTGCCCATGATTGGCAGAAGGAAACTACATTAAATAACTAGTGCTTTTAATTTGGAGGGCAGACAATAAGGGATGTAACCAGAAAAACAGCAGGGAAAGAAAAAGTCAGTCATTGAAATAGGATACTCTGTTTTATTAAGAAAATAGGAATGCAACGGGAAATAAAATCAGTGTCACAAGTAAAAGCAGAGAGAAGTTTGTACACACAGACTGTAATACTGTAGTTAGACCTGGGAAATGTATTTTCTGAAACTGTCGGTGCTTAGCTTTGAATAAGGCTTTTACTAATTATTACTACACTACAGCTTTGAGCTATTAGTACAAGACTACATTTTGTGGAGCGCTTTCAGAGTATTAGAGAGAACATATTTTCAGTCTTCCAGGGCCTGTCTTGTGTCTTACAACCTCCACAGCAGTTTTTCCTTGACGTGGAGGGTGTTTTAGAAATGGCTTGCTGTTTGAAAGAGTGGAAGGAGTTTGAGAACTATTCAGTCCACCAGGATGTTCTTAAGGCCATTAGGCTGTGTTTAATTGGAGCAGACGTCATGTGTGCTGTAAACCTTATCATGTCAACCCTGGCAGTAAAGTGGTTTGGAAAGAAAAAGTAGAGATTAGTGACAGATGGCTGAGTAACTGCTGATGGGCACAGTAGCCACTCCTGCAGGTTGCCTGACACAGCTGCCAGTGCACCTTACTCTTCACCTCAAATACCCTCCATGACCTGTGTTCCCAGGCTTTGACTTGTTAGGCACACAGGTTGCCAATTGAGATGGATTTGAGGAACCTTGTAGTGATGTGGAGTAAACTGAAAACATCAGTAGATTATTGCTTTCATTTTAGGGATCATCAACCCCCGTTTGAACGTCAAATTTCTGCTGTGAAGAACAAAAAAAATCAGTCACCTTTTTGAGCGACACAACTCTTCAGGAATTAGTCATGTTCGTTTTACGGCTCCTAACAGCCTGGGAGATTGGTCTGTGCTCCGAGCTCATGCCTTCACATTTGGGTTGGATCTTTTTGATTTAAAATCTCCAAGAAACCGTTCTGAAAGAACTGCTGTCTTTCGATAACTGATGATGATGAGAGGTTGATCACATAGCAGATACTTCCCAGTGCTTGTGGGTAAATGTTTTCCAGAAAATAAATATAGCTTAGCACGTATCCTGTGAAGTCACAGCAGATTGCTCTCCATCGTAATAAATGCGCATGCATTTTTTAAATCTTTTTTGTGTGTCTGACTAGCACAGATTTATTACAGGCAGTTAATGTGATGTTGTATCCAGAATTAGATGAATACTGGTTTTCAATAATCTGCCTTTGATGTCTTTTATTTCCCAATTTAAATGAATTTAATACTGTGAAAGAGTTGTCCAGTCACAAGTGTAGATATAGAAGCATTGTGCTTAGGGCGACAGGGGCTGACAATGACAAGCTTGACTTGCAAGTGTTGTCTCTGGTATGTCTGAAGGAGTTTCCAGCTCCGAGAGTTAAAGGCAGCTGAACCTCCACCCTTATACATCCTGTTTTCTCCCCTCACAAGACTGTTAACGAGCATTGCGATTGCAGTCGGGACTATATGATGTTTCAGATCTGTCCACTAAGAGGCTAACTCATTCCAGATAAGCCTTGAACAGACAACATTCATTTTTTACTTTGCTCAGAATTTCCTCTGCTTTGTTCTGCATCTGTTTGTGAAAGACTGCGTTATCTTTGAAAGCCTTCATCTTGTTTTCTTTATTCAAGCTATATGCTAAAATGGAAAAAAGGGAAGAGCTGGAAGGAGCCCAGCTGGAGCAATCTGCCAAGGATCCCACAGAGGGACAGGGCTGGCAAACTCCTGAAACCTCTTCAGCTGACTTCTGGTGCAATTTGGGAAGCCAGGAGATAAGCCACTTTTCCTGCAAAAGATTTGGCCTCAGCCAGCTGTTCGGAGTAATGCCCAAAGACCGCACCAGCATTTAATTGCATGTTTTTTTTTCCTTCGCTCATCCCTCACTTAGCTTCAGTAGCAGTCGACCTTAAAAACGTTTCAGTTCTGCCTCTTCTTAGTCCTTACACGTGTGTATGCAAACAGAAGTCTTAGAGGCAAATTACACCTTGCCATGCTCTGTTTCAGCCAGGTTGCAGCAAAAGCAGGTTCTTCTAAAACCCCTCCCTCAGACAGTGGTTGACTCCTCTGGTGCTGTGAAAGGTGGAAGTGTTTCATGCCTGGCCAGCTGTTTTCAAAGATGCTCTGTTTAGTGTGGCTGCAAAGCACACCCCGGTGTTTTTATGTTATGCCTGCTGTGTATGTGGAGAGATTGAAAGAAGCTTAAAAGTGATGAAAATGGCACAGAGAGAGTGCAGTTTTTCCCTTCACGACGTGGGAGTTTTCTTTCTGCTTCAGGGCAGAAAAGCTGTCACAATGTTAGAGGGTGCTAGAACAATGGTTTGAAGCGTGTCCTCTCATACAGGACATTGAGAAAAGGCGTCTGGGTTGTACTGAAGCATTTCAGATGCAGGTGTATTGGACTTTCTGTTTTTTTTCCTGACCCATGCTCCCTTGGTGTGATGTTGGGATTTCGTTTCAGAGCTTTGAGCGCTCTCTTGCTCTCTGGCCCCATAAGCCAGAAGGAAGCAGTAGGGTTGTGCAGAACCTGAGGTCATACGGGAGTGGGCTGGGATTGGGAGAAGACATATTCCTGTTATACAGTATGCATGAAGGACTCAATTCCCATTCCCCTGTTGGTTCCTGTGCTGTGTCTGTCCACAAATATGCTGTTTCTCTTCCAAGGAGAAGATTCCCAACACTTCTTTAACATGACAGGACAGTAAGCAAAGAACTTCTATCGTTTTGCCAACATAACAAAATCTGGTGCTTTCTACAGTAATTGTTCTGCCTCTTTACATCTCGGGAGGTCAGCAACAATTACCTCCAGGTGGAAGCCATGAATAAGGAATAGAAGTTACCAGAATGTGGCTTGAATTCCAAATCTTCTTGAAGCATAGTTGTTACTACTCTTCTCTCCCCTCCCCAAAATCAATCGAAGATGGCCTTTTGTGCAGCAATGAGGTCTGTGGTTAGGGACCACTTGTCAAGTTTTATTTATATGGAAGCCTATCCCAGAAGCTTTACTTCATCTCATTGTCCTGCAGAGAAGGACTTCAAATGCCAGTTTACATTTGCCAAAAATGACCTTCTCTAATTGAAATGGACAAGGCTGTCTTACCTAAGTAGATAAACACAGCCTGTTTGCAATTCTGGATTTAAATGCACTCTTTCGTAGATTACCTTTAAACAGTATGATGGTGTCCTTGAATATTTAAAGTCTCACTAACAAGAGACCAGAATTGAAGAGTAAAAGTTCTTTCAAAGAGAGGATTTTGAGCCGCAAGCTGATTTTGGTCTCTCCTAGACTGGAGGAAGACTGTCTGGTACAGAGTCCCCTTTATGCCAGCATGGACGGTGCTCCGATAAAACTGGTATACAAAGTCTTGAAGGTTGATTAACATCCAGAGCATAACATAGGGTTATATACAAACAGACCACTCATAAAGTAGAATAAATGGACCATTAGTTAAGGCATTCCTTGGTGCAGAAAACCACCTTTCTTTCTGTTATGGATCTAGGCTTCTGCCACTAACAGCTTGGAAAACGGACCTTTTTTTTTTCCTTTTAGAGTAGTTGACTGATTGGAAAAAGGAGTTTAAGATACTGTCTGCAAACTTGAATATTGGGGTTTATGAAGATGGTTTTGCAGTCCTTCAAATTTCCCTGGCGTAGTTGGATGTTGACATGGTGCTGGATTACCATCTGGCTAAACCAAAATTTTAACTGCTAAATAAATGTCTATTTAAAGCTTCTAAAATCATCTTGAACTCAGTAGGGATTTTTCTCATGAAAACTAAATTTGCAGGAAAACTTACAAAGGAACAGACTCTGCTGAGAAATACAGACTGCTCTTCAGTTTGTGCTCTCTGACTTGTAGGACAAATTCTTCCAGGACAGACGAAGGGCTCAGAAACTTTACCAAGGTTTTAGGAAAATATCTTTCAGCTTTTGTCCAGTAACTGCTTTCCATCTTGACCTAGGCTGACCAGGTTCTTTTTCAGGCATCATGAACCAGAGAGTAAACTGAAGGAGATGGTGTTTTCCATGTTGGCTCTGTTTCCCTTTACTCGTGTTGAAAGCAATGGAAAAGTACTGGTTTGGTGTCCTCTTGTGATGAGAAGACTTAAAAGACTAAAAAGTTACCTGAAGTGCTAAGTGTCACAGGAAGGACCTTGCTAAGCTTTTGATTTGTTTTCTCTAAAAATGAATGCTATTCTGCAGCTTGAAGGATGAAGTTAAGGCTGAGGAGTGCTCACTCTTCCTTATGGTTTTGGAGTGGGTGGTAGTGCCCAGTTCAGCAGAAAGATTTGGGTAATTCTTCTAGTATGAAGAGAGAGAGGGGAAGTGCCCTCTGTAGGGAACAGGTTTTGTCCCTGTGGCCTGTCAGGAGCAGAAGAATATTTTGGAAGGCAACGGCAACTTTTGTAGGCAAGGTCCTGCTCTAACCCAGGTGGGGACATGCCAAATGAAAATATGACTTCTAAAGAATTAATCTGCTAATGTGTAAGAAACTTCTACTGATGATATCAAAAACCTGCCCCTTTCACCCCAGAAGCATATAGCTCGACTGAATGTAGCTACCTGTTTGAAGAAGAAACTGGATATGGCCCTTCTGATTGAGACCTTAACACAGAGCTTGTACTTTAGTCCGTGACAGGATTTCATTGCAGGAGATCATACATCCATCGCAGAACTTAAAGAAATATGCTGGCTCTGTATTTAGTTGGTAAATACAGTGAAAAACAAAAGGAAAGGTGCTGGAACCTCATGGATTGCAGAGCTTCCCCTCAAAATTCACTTGAATACAATCTGTGTTTCAGACTGTGCAAACTGCAGTTTTACTTTATGTGCTAACCAGTGATGTGCAGCAGATGTTGCTGAACCCATTTGGTGCCATCTCTAGAAACGGAGCATCTCAAACCTGCGTAGGTCCCTGGAAACACTCATGTGTGCCTTCCTCCTGAATTGCAGAGAAAACTGCTCCCAATTCAAGTTCAGCTGCGCCTGCTGCCGGTGTCTGCTGTGAGGGACAGTCCTTTTTATACTGCTTGCTCTCTGGGAAATGGAGTTCAGGATTTTTAGCTCATAGGACAAATAATTCTCAGATACTTCCATATTAATACCAGAGAATTAGGAGTACTTCCTCTTTCTGTTTGCCTACACAAAATTGTCTGTTGTGATCCTTTTTCCTCCCTTTTAATCAGAAGGAGGAAAATATGTTTTCCTGTTTCTCCGTGTACTTTTCCTCTCCAGCTACTTGTGTTTCTCATTCTCTCTTTGTCCTCCTACTTTCCATGCTCCCTTTGAAGTGGGAGGGTCTGTTCCATGAGGGCAGCTCTAGGCTGCTTACTGCAGGCTCAGTGTTACAGCCATGGAGATCAGTGATTTCTATTTTTTTTTCCTTCCTCCTGCCCCCCTTGAACTCCTGGGCAATCCAGCCTAATGTGAGAGGAGATTGGCCTTAGTATTTGGAGAAAAGATCTATAATAAGCACTGGGACCATGCTTATAAAAAGCATCAGCATGGTATGCCAGCTCAGTTGGAATACTGACTGTACATTAATTCTCTAACTTACAATTAGCTATATTAAATTCCAATTTTCTGAAAGGAACCATTATCAAATAACACTCTGTTTGAAATCTCAAAAAAACATAAGGAATGAAAGCTTAGTCCTCTTATGCTTTCATCTTTCAGAAGCAATCCCTATCTCAACATCTTGACCTACATTTTCTTTTTACCCTCTCCAAGAAACATTGTGTGGATTTAATGTCTCAGAAGGGAGGTGAGGATTTTTTTATGCGTGTGTATGTGTTGACATATAAAGTTTGGGGAAAACAATGAGGCCTTCATGTCCCACGTGAATTTTTTTTTAACTTGAAAGTGTTTTCTATAATATGTCTGAGTCAGATTTTAAGTTCAGAAGGAAATTAAATGTAAGAAGTCCACCCCATTCCTTTACAAGTGATCTTCTTTTATCTATCTAGCTTCTGCCAAAGCCTTTCCTGATTTTACATGCCAGTAGAGAAAAAAATTGGGCTCTCCTTCTTTGTCATATCCTGCTCACCACTTGGGATCCAGTCATATAATTTCTTTTTACCATTTAATAGGGCGGGAGGAAGAGGTGTTTAAAATGATGAGTTTGTTCACATTCATTCTTGCCCTTATTGTGTAGCTGTTTGGTGTTACTAGTAGTTTTACATGGGAGTTAAACCTTGACCTGGGTGGCCTGAGGGCATGGAGAGGCAAAGGCTGTCAGTGCAGTAAGCAGGTGGTGCAGGTTACAGACTAATCGGGGTCCCAGCTTTGATGCTGACAGTGATGATTCCTGCTCTGTGTACTGCCCCTCTTCCACAACACAGTGTGGCATAGCTGCAGTGTTGCTTTCCCGTCGCATTGGTCCATCCATTGGAGGCTGGCTCCAATACCCACGACGTGGCTGATGCTGTCCTTTCTGCCTCATCCCACCACGTGGAGCTATGGTCATAAAGCAGGACGTCTTCTCCCACTGCAGGATAAATGTTGCTGTAGCATGTGGAGGACAGGCAGAATTCTTCTCCAGTTAGTTCAGTATGGTTTTGCTTCGTGGTTTTTGTGGGGCTGGGGAGGTGTTAGCACTTTGAACACAGAGTCCTAAATGCATGTGAAGCATTAATACTATTTAATAGCCTTTGTAGCTTGAATTGGGCTGGTGGAGATGCCTTGAAACAGTGTAGAGACAGAAAATGTCCTAACTCCAGGAACACTTTGGTTGTCTGAACTGTTTCAGTTTGATATCTCTCTTTTAGCTTAGTACTGTGAATGTACAGAGGGATTCCAGTCGTTATTTTTGTATCTTTTTTTTCCTTCAGCATTGTCACATCATTTTGAAATAGAGTTATGCAGTGTTTTTTTGATTGTAGTAATACAATGGTGAACTTCAGCATATACACAGCCTCTTGGGTATATTTTGAAAGCTCACTTACTGTTTTCATCCTACATTTCTATGCTGTTCCATTGCACACACCTCCCACCCCCTCACCCCTATTTTTCTGATGCTGTACTTAAGAAATATGCTAAGGGGGAACAGCTTTCGGTTGCATGAATGGATGGAAGGAGAATTCTGTGCAACAAATCCTTGTTGCAGGGAGGAGGCAATTGATGTTCTTTAAAAATGCAAGCTAGTACTTTATCTCCTTTGCTTATTTGAAAAGATAAAATCCTTACATACACATCACTGCATAGTCTTGATTGTATAAGTGCGTGTTGATGGTTGTTCCAAGGTTCCTATTAAGTCAGGAAGCAGCTAATGTTGTTTCGCTTCCCCTTCCAATGCTCTGAAATGTGAGCAAAAAAAGCTGTTTAATAGCAGCAGAATATTTCATGGCGGTGGAATTTCTTTAACTCCTCCGGGGGGTGGTGTGGCAGGAAGTCTCCTTAACATTTCCGAAGCCCTTTCTGCAGCATCAGGCTTTCAAGTGGCTGGCCCTCTACCCCAGCTCTCATCTCTTCCCCCCGTGGTTCGCCTGTGGAGCTCACAAAAGGGAGGTGAAAGTAAGGTTAAGCTGCTGGTCTCAAGAGCTAGAAATAGAGATGGAAATTGCTTGGCATGTGAGGAGTGTTTCTTTAAAGGCTATTACAGTGCTGACGTTTTTCATACCCTGATGCTTCGGAGAACTGCATTAATGCTGGCAAGAATCAATTGTGTGTGTCCCCCCAGATTAAAATGAGAATGGTCTCCGTGTACTCTCTGACAGGTGGTGAAGGTTATGTTACCCAATGCCTTTAAGCTTGTGTCGCTCTTGCTTTGGACTGTGCGTCAGTCCTGTGCTGAGATCTTCAGAGCTCAGCTGACAGCCAAGCATGGGCTCCTCCTGCTTTGTCCTCTCACCTGCTCTCCAGTTACTGCGGCGCTGGAGCTGGCCTGGGAGGGCAGGGGTTTCTCCTATACATCTTCCAGCTATAGATTTATTTCCTGGTGTGTTTTTTCCATTGCATGTGCCCAGCAGGTAGATGGCTGCTGTGCATTGGAGACATCTGGCAACCCCTGCCGCCGCTGTCGGCATCATGTCGGAGATGGGCTGGGATCCTCACCTTAGGCAAAGGCTTGCTGCTTGAGTAGAGGTGAAATGTCATTGCTCCCGAGCACACATATGGCAGAACAATTTGTTCATTTGCGTCGGGCTTTCATATTGCACTTGAGATTTCAGTTTGCAGCGGTTGGGTCTAAACGTTTTACTGTGACTGTCACGAGCCTCTTCTCCCCTGACAAAAACTCTGCAAACTCTGAGTCAAACCAGCAGAGCAGCTCTTCATCCCAAGCATGAAGTGTACTCCTCCCACCCTTAAATTTAATAAAGCGAGGAAATGATACTCACTTGCCCGCTGCCAATTAAATAATCAATTTATCAAGCTAGATGTAAAACCAGTGACAAGGAGGAAGGTGCTCCAAAAGTTCTGAGTTTTAGGGGCTTTCCAGATGTTTGAGTTTTTGAGTTGTTTTGTGGTCCTTTGTAGCTGCTTTCAGTGAAGGAGAGGAAATAAATGGTTCACTGGGTAGATGGTGTCAAGGGGAAGGGTTCGATCCAAGGAAAAGCAGCTTCTGATTTTGCCCCAAAGAGAAAGGCCTTTCCCTACTAGCGGCGCAGTGCTGAGCGTCGTGGATGTAATTTAAGGTTACAGACAAAAGCCTGGGAAACCAGTGGCTTAAAAAAAGTGTTGGAGAGCTGCTCAGGCAGCTTTCTTCCCTCCCCTTCTCCTGGGATGTCACAGGGCCTTATGCCGGCGTGGTTGTCAAGCCTACATTAAGGCTCTCAACAGATATGTGAGCGCTCAGCCTGGCAGGGAATTGGAAATCTCACTGCAGGTGGTGCCAGCACATCCCTGCCGTGTGGGGTGCCTGGGCTGCCTGTGGTCCAGCCGGGCTGCCCTGACCTCCTGGGGCAGGGGAGGGCTCTGGCATGTTGCTAAAGAGGTGAGGGTGTTAAGTTAGAAGTGACTGGCCCGTTTTTTTTAAAGTTTGTGGATGTTTAATTGCTCTAAACTCAGAGATCATAATTCAAGTGCTTAGAGGTGGCATGCCAGGAAAAAAAATAAAAAAATTCCTTGTCAGCCAAAGAGGTTGACAGCTTGACTCCTGGAGCTGGCTGATGGATGATCTCAGCGTTAGGGAGGGCATGTTCACTAAAAAGTTATTGAAAATGTGGAGTGAAAGTAATTAAAATGGCTTAATTCAAATATCTGTCATATGTAACTTGAGTTCTTGTAGAACATCTAGCATTAGCTCAATTAATTTTTCCCAGGACAGGAGGATGATTTTTTTCCTTCTTTTTCTTTGACTGAAAGCTTAAAGCATCTCCAGCAAAGAAAGGGCTGAGTCCGTACCCAGGTCTGCCAGCTGCGTGGTGGGGTCACTGCTACTGCATCACCAGGCTGTGTGTTCTTGCAGCAAACAAGATCTTCATAGCTTGTGTCACACTGGGGGAAAAAATATTTCTTCTATCTGTCTGGAAGGCTGCCCATGCTCCTGGCAAAAGTCATGAAAGGCAAATCCTTAATGACATGCATTAAAATATCAAATGAGACTGGGCAATTAGAAGTATGTCATTCAGCGTTTGCCTTTCATGGCTTTTGTCACACAGGGGCAGAATTAGAGACAATTAAGCAGAGAATAACCTCCCCAAAAGGGCTTTCTGGCACTTTGCTCATCCTTTCCCCATCCTTTTTCCTGCAGCACACTGCTATGCTAGAATCCCTCTCCTGTTCCAGAGTCTGATGTTTTGCTCATTGTTGAGGCATATGTAGAAGTTAAGTCCTACATTTATTCCTCTGGTCATTTCATAGAATCACAGAATAGCCATGGTTGGAAAAGACCTCTAAGATCACCAAGTCCAACCATTAACCCAGCACTGCCAATTGACCACTAAACCATGTTCCTCAGCACCTCATCTACACGGCTCTTAAATCCTTCCAGGGATGGGGACTCCACCACTGCCCTGGGCAGCCTGTGCCAGTGCTTGATATTTAATTTAATTTGGTGTACATGAGAAAGAAGTTAACTCAAGCTGCCTGTTCTTGCTTCTCTGAAGGGCTGGACTCCTGTAGACAGGCACAGTGGAGGGTTAACTCGGTCCCTGCTGGGGATCAACTTTGCAGGCCCAAGGTGCTGGCTGACCGTGGCTCTCTTTCCAGAAATGGGGCCTTTTGTCACCTCCAGCTGCTGAGATCGTAAGCCCGTCCTGCCTGTGTGAACCCTCACCACAGATCAGTAGGAACCGTGCTTTGCTAGAGGAAAAGCGTGTGTCAAATGCTCATCGAGATGCTATTTTATTGTTGCATCCAGTTTCATGGAGATACGCTGTTTTCAAATTATATAGCCTGTAAGGGCTTCCTGGAAATGGTAACAAATATAGCCAAGCCTCGCTAAGCCTCTGGGTTTTAGCTGCACATCTCTCCCTTCTCAGGCTCCCAATATGCATTGCTAGCAGTGAGACATGGCATGCCTTTTTATTTCCCTTGTTGTTTTATTTGCACATTCATATGCTGTATTTCCTTCCAATTAGTAGGCTCTTCCTTGCTTCACTGTGTTTGCCTTTACCTTCTTTGTTCCTCCTTCGTTTATACTCTGTGGAGACACAGTTGCTAATTTTTACTTTCTAGTGTAGAATAGCTGTTGTCTGGAGACATGCTCTTGGCATAGCTTTCCTTCTCATGTTACCTAAAATACCAGAATGTCTTTTTAAATTATTTTTTTTTTCATTGTTACTAATCTGTGTAGTCCCTTGGTGCCAAGGTATGGGTATTTTTGAAGTGTGGATTTATTGTTCCTTTGTCCATCCATTCCTAATGGAAGCTTAACTGTGAAATGGGGTAAAGGATGTTACTGAGTGTAAAAGCAGATCCCAGTGATGTCAAGGTGGAGGGAGATAATTGACTAGAAAATGGGACTGCTAGTGGTGTATTACAGTTTAAGATGGATATGTAAAAGTGATTCAGAAGGGGGAGGAACTGCCCTCACTCAGTGCTCACGTATAGGTGACAAAGACCTAAAATGCTGACTTGCTTCTTCACTTCTTATTTACCGGAATAATCCATGCTCTCTCCCTCACATGAGGGGATATTGGTGAAGAACAGGCAAAAATACCTTGGAAACTTAGTAACTTTCCTCCAAATAACTGTCAAACAGATTTAAAGCAAATAGAAGTGGAAGAAACAAAGCATTTTAAAACAAAATGCTTCCTTTCACAGGCAATGCGAGGACTTCCTTGACTCTCTCCTCTCGTGGGATGTTGCCCTACTGGTTCTTCATTCAGCCATAAAATTCCCCAGAAAAGGCAGGACAAACAAGACACGATGGCTTTAGCATAAACACCAAAGAATGATTTATTCGTATGTCACTGATAATTTTGTTAATACCTGAGAACTTAGACTTTTCTCTCTCTCAGTGGTTATGCCCATTTTTCTGTCACTGATACCCTTGAACTAAATAGAGATAAATTATACTTCTGGACCTGCTTCTGCCTGTAATTTCAAATAAAATGCACATTTAGCTCTGTTTTCCAGGTTGCATGTGTTATTACTGAATGAGAGAAGATGTCCTGTAGAACAGATGTCCCTGACATAGCTGTAAATCAAAGGGCACTTGTTCTCCTCAGGGAGGAATAAAGCCACTCTGCCCAGTGCCAAACTCAACATGAGGCACACACCACTGAGGGATTTTAATAATAACTCCACGTCTCATGTCATGCTGCTCAGAGTCTGTACCCTCCCCTTGTGCTTAACTGTAGTGGTTGATCTCACTACTTTTATATTACAGGTGGATGAGCTTGGGGAGGGGAGGTGACCTCTCCAGGGGCACCCACTGGGTGGTGGCTGCATCTGGACAGAGTCCAGGTCCCCGTGTCCTGACTGATCTTTCTTCCTGATGGTGGTGTTCCCTTGCCTCTGCAAAGGATTTTATGCCTTCTCTACCCCTATCTCTCTAAACAGAAAAGGTCTAGAGCTAGGATCTTGCATCTGGAGTCCTCTTGTTCCTCTCAACCTTTCTGACTGCAGTCAAGGTGGGCTGGGGGACAGAGGTGGGTGCAAGCTGTGTACATCAAATACTGTGATTCCTTGGCAACGTGCAGGAAGAGTGCATGGTGCTTGTTGCCCCAGTGCTAACAGGGAGTGCTTACGGTACTATAAAATTAACTGTGTTCTTATTTGTCAAAACTTAATGACCTTTACGTGGCCTGGTACCTACTTATTAGAAAAGCTGTTGCTCTCCCCTTATCACACAGCTCCAAGGGCAATTGGTAGGAGCTCCATAGCACAATGGTACTGATATAACAGATAGGGAGCAGCTGGTAGGGTGGTGGCCATCTTTTTCCTCCTCTCTGTTCTGCTTCATTCAGGACAGCCCTAGCTCTTCAGTCTTGCAGCAACCATTCCTTGGGTTTCCTTTTTTTTCCTCCTCTTAAAATTAAAAATAATTGGGAAAATTTAAGGTAGCTATTTGTGGTTTTAAGCTCTGATTTAGTCAGCTCTCTGCATTTGTAGGAAGGGGATTTAGGAGAGATCTCTTTGTTTCCCCCAACTTTTTTGGAGTCAGCATTGCTGCTGCTATCTCTTTCACTTACCCTGCTGCTCAGCTGGTCTGGCACTCTGATACATTCAGAGGCTTGAAGTGTGTCCCATGGCCTTGAGTAGTTTCCTGGCAGGATTAAATTAGATTAATTTTTGACTGTTATATTCTTGTTTCTACCAATTTAATACCACCCACCCCGACCCCTGCAAACTAACCTCCTCCAAATGAAAACAAACCAAAACAGCCTTAGAAGTGTTGTGTGGAAACACCAGTTCAATATCATTTCAACTAATGCTGCTAAGTGGTACTTGATAATGCGCTTATACGCAGGGAACAGTCACATAAATGTCTTTGTTTGCTTAATAGCAATTTTGGATGGAGATGTAATGGGAGCAAGGAGCTTCTTTCAACCTGTGTTATTTAATCAGTTCTCTTTGGTGATCTTGTCTTTTGACAGGCTGACAAACACATGTTGTGCTGTAATGCCATTCATGCTTGGCTTCCATAGTAATGATGTATATCTACATATAAAAATCACTCTTCTAGGCCTTTGTGAAGACTGTACAAGCTATTTGCTAACAGTTTTTGGCATAGCAGTACTGCTTTATGCATATGCTTTGTTAGGTACCACAATCAACCTAATGTCCAGTGGCCTGTCATCTGAAAAGCTCACGGACCGCTGATTACCATCCTGGTGGTAACACAGCATTGTGTGGTATAAACGACTGTTTCATCCTGTGGGTTTTTTATTTAGAGACAGAAAACTGTTGTGGTTTTGCATTACCAAATGAGATCAAAATAACATTCTTTTAATGACAGCAATCCTTAAAAAAAATGGGCAGAAAATAGGTATCTCTTATCCCAGAGAAAAATGGTTCGGTTTGTTTTGATTTTAAATTACATTACTCCCATAAAAACCCAGTTCTTTAGTCTCTAAGACAACCATGGCATGAAAATAGGCCTTATTTTCGAGGCATGTTGTCTGTTTAATATGTAATGTGATACCTTGTCATGCTGTGACAATGTGACAGATGGCATTTGCACTATAAAACTAAATTATCTTTTGTGCATAGCTATAGAACATCTAAATACAGTAACTCCGTACAATATGCTGATTAATGCAGACTGCAGATGTTTTAGAGATAGTGGTATGGTTTAACTTGGCATCAAATGATGAATGGTTTTATTTAAGATGCCTACAAATATTTTGGTAGTGTTTCAGCTTGTAGTTTAATATGTAAGGGCGTTTTGGGTAGAAGATAAATTTAGGGTTACAGACAACGGGATGTGAATTTGTATTGTTTTGCAGCTATTTTTATGTTGCTTGTGGAAAATGGGCAAAGACTGTTCATTAATGAGACTTTTGCAAGTAAACTTGTTGATAAGTTATAGCTCATGATAAACTCTTAAGTCCTGTAGTTCTTAGGTTGAAGGAAAACACAAAGTGCAGGGGAACTGTCAGTTTATTATATGTCTGTTTTTGTACAGAATAGTATCCGCTTGAAACTAAGGGCCAGGGTAAATACTTAAAAAAGCTGAAGGTAGCAACTCTTTTTTCCTCTGTATTTTAAGCATAGAACTCTTGCTGGTGGTCTTCCGTGGTACAGTTATACCCAAGAGTTTGTCCGTGTTCAGGTGGCACAGACCTGTCAGACCATGACGTGAGATGGTTAAACCCCTAGCTTTCTAACAGCTGTGGCAGCTCTTCTGAATGGGTCAGTGTAAAAACAAGAAAATCACTATTTTAAAATTTTTTTTTTTTTCAAACGAAGTTTTCCTGTACACCTCCCAAGACTGCACAGTTGAAGTTTGGATGGGCATGTTACTCCATACATAAACAAAGCTTTAGCTCCGTGCCTGTGTAACTACAATCTGTGCTATTGCATGCTCTCATAAACAATGCTGTCCTCCCAGTGCAACGAGAATGCTGCTTGGAGTAAATCCACTTTTTGAACTTCTTGTAACTTGTGTCTGTTTGTTTTGCCAATTGCCCTGGAAACTGGGCCTTTGTACCAGCCTAGAGCGGTTCAGCTTGCAGGGATCGGGGAGGAATGCAAGGAGGAGGGTGCTGGAGGGAGGCAAACCCAGTATCTCTTGGCAGTGGGAAATGGGTGTCCCTGTGTGGTGAAGAAGCACCCAGGAGCAGAGTTATGTATTTCACGTAGAGCTGAGGTCTGCAGCATGGCTCCCCTGCCCTGAACTGTGCAGGCTGGCTGATGTTAGGTGTTTATCCCGTATAGAAAGATGTGAATATGATCATGTTGAAATCCCCCTTATTTAGATCAGGTAATGCTTTTGATATCTTTGGCTTGTGTTTGTGTGGTGTTGACTGCTGATTCTTCTGATGTGATGGCTTCGTGGGTTGCCTCTGACTGTGAGAACTGACTGGAAATACAATTGAATGTGTTTCTTTTCCTAAGCTGCCTTAGGACTGGGAAACGGCGAACTAAAATAGGTATTGCTGTCTTGTTGTAAAAACATGGAAATGTTCATGCTCGGCTGCCTTGTTGGCATTAGAGTAAGTGATGTAGAAATAGTGTTTTGGAAACATTGTGAAAGTCTCCTCACCCAACCACTTTGTTCAACTAACTACATGATACTGAGATTTGTTCCGATGCTCACCATTGGTTTCCTGATTATTCAGTAACATTATTAATGAAGAACATACCAGTAATTGTAATCTCATCTATTCTTAAAGCCAACTAATCCCCAAACCCTCTCTTGCATTTTTTCCATCTTCCCTTATGTTGCTGCTTTTTGCTTCTCTTTTCTTTTTTCTCCTCTGTTTTCATCCTGTGTATTTATACTTGCAGGGTATTTTATTGTAGGGTGCATCCCCAGGTGTACTGTACCTGCCCTGCACATACCTGTCAGCCATCTCTCCCCATGACCAGAGATGGGTTAGATAATGGCTTGAGAAGAGAGTTGTAGATTGCTGCTAAAAGTGTGTGTGTGTATCACCAAAAATGATAAGGTTATCAAATCTGTACCAATATAAATTAAGCCCTACCTGCACTTGAATAGTAAATCTTCCTTGCTAGGCTATTGTGAGAAGTGATCTGCTTGAGTCAGTGCAGTTTGCTGTCACAGCTTACGAAGGAGTTCGGCAAACTGTGAAGTCAATGTTGATGTGGCTAAGGTACATTTTAGAAAGGATGTTAAGATCTCCATGGTTTGGTTTTAAGCTACCTTTTTTAATTACTAGGAATTAGTAACTGGCCTTTCTCTTAAAAGTATCCAGTCTTGACAAGTTAGAGCCAGGACAGTGTGTTTAAGGGACCAGAAGCGTCATTTGATATGTGAGTTCCTGTATTTGTGACTTAATTAATTAATTCGTTATTAGTGACTTAGTTAAAGCAATATTTATTCAGTGATTTGAGCCGTTCAGTGTTTCAGTTCCTTTTTTTTTTTTGGCAGCAAATATGCACTGCTTTGCTCTCTATATAAATTATTATCTCACGTAAATCATTTTAATATGTGAAATCCTACACTGATTTATAATCCAAGTTGCTGTACTTTCCAATTTAATTTTGAGGAGGTTTAATTTTTGGAAAAGTTTGAAAAATCTAATTTGACTATTAAAACAAACACTCTATATTACAGGAATAAAGTCTTATTTTCATCAACCCTGATTTATTCTGCCTGATTATTCAGGCCTTGTGGTTGATCAGAAGCCCAGCTGCCAGGGGAGAAGGCAGTGAGAGCTGGGGCTGAGATGAGCCCAGTGGGCAAGGGGCAGGCAGCTGCTGCCAACTCTCCGGCAGCTGAGAACGGAACCGGTCATGGGTTTTGCCATGAGCCACGGCTCGCTGGCATCGTGATTTAGAGGTTGAAGGGCACGGCCGTGGAAAAGCAGTAGAGGAATTAGTTGTCCCTTTGATTTTATTTGTCTCTTGATGGCTTGTAAGTTCCAGAAATAGAGTGGTTCAGCTTTTCAGACTATGCAAAAGAATATTTTCTTGCTTTTCCTTCTTTATATGCATACACTATTGCAATACTTAGCTTGTAAGAAACTTGAATGCCAGCTGCTTCCTGTAGCTTGGTTGACTTTGGAGAGTCAAACCCCTGTGGATGGATGTGTGTGTGTGTGCCGGACTCTGTCCCTGCAGTGCATCAGCAGGCCTGTAGGTCCCGTCAGCTGCACTGGTGCCAACTCATTAATGGTGATGGAGGTGCCCAAGTGTCACTTGGTACATCTGCGGGGTCTCCACCCCATCCTGGGGCCTCCAGACCCTTTATAGCTCCCGAGTGATGCACAGCAGAAAAGAACGTGGTTTATCGTGGTTAGAGATAGCAGGAATAGTGTTTGAAGGAAAAGGTATCTGGAGGCAGACTGAATGCATTTGATATAAAAATGATTGAGTGGCAATAAACTTTCTAACAGCCTACTTCAGCATGTGCTTTCTCTCCAGTGCTTGGAAGGAGGCTGTGGGCTGTGGCTGGCTATGCCTTTCATCACTTCGGAGTGGATTTTGCAATTATACTGGCCCTGAAAACCTGTAGAACATCACACCCATTCTCATTATTTATCAGTATCTCTCATTTGTAGTTTTGTGCTTCCTTTTTAGGGCACTTGTTTTAATTGGTTTCAGCTGACGATAGCTAACTTCAGTTATCAGCAATACTATTGTGTTTTGGGATGGTGCTGGTTTTGATGAATAATAGTAGGAAAACCAGTATTTTTCCTTAAGGGACACAAATCACGCTTGTCTCCCAAGTGCACTGATGGTTTGGCAGGGTGAAAGGATGAATAAAAACTGCCTTCCAAGTGTGTGCAAGTTGACAACCTGAAAGGTGATTTTCTTGACTCATATTCTTCAGGTTGCTGGGTTTATATATGGCAAGTCTCCAGAGCAAATATTGCTTTTGGAAAACCTAATCAAATTCTGCCGTAAGAGTCAAGTTATTGAGTATCAGGCCTCTAATGGTATGCTTGATTTAGACTTCTCCAGAGTTCAAAAATTGTAAATTTTATCAGCAGTGGTTTCATGGAAAAATACAAAGCAAAAGTTGAAACCTCATTCTTTAAAAACTTGGGCACTAGGGCTCCTAGGGAGGGTGAATTCAGCATAGAAATATAATCTATTTAATGTTTTTTAAAAGGTCACCTTCATTTCCTCGGGTGTGCTTTGAGGGGATACTATCACTCCACGTCATATCATTGTATTACATTACGAACTGTGTTGTAGCATGACACTGAAATTTGTATTATTTGTTGGGTCACAGTTGCAGATCTCTTTAATGGAAAGGAAGTATCTAAAGGAATTTAACAAAAGGGGGAAGAAGATGTAAATTGGATCATTTAACTTCTCCCTGCTAGTCTCAGGCTGGCTAGAAGAGACATTTTAATGCAAAAATTGGGCTCTTTGAAGCTGAACTTGGTTGAATGCTCAGTGATTTTCCTGAAAACAGAGGTCTGAAATGGTGTAACACTGATGTAGCACTGGTGGAAAGTCTTGAACTACTGTTATTAGTAAGCATTTTTGGTTTAGTACCTTTCAGCCTTGCTGCCTGGCTTAGCTTGAACGTGTTTTCTTTTCTAAGGTGTAATTATAGAAAGGGAGACTGAAATGACCAAGGGAGGGGAGTCCTACCAGTGTTTCTCAGAGGAAATAAAGCTGTGAAATAAAGCTTTGTTATGCTATTTGCAGAAGTATTTTGGTGGAGAGATGGGAAAGCATTTTCTTGGATAAAATTGCAGCTCCTCTGGAGCTTTTAAAACACTGAGTAAATACTAAGCTGATAAAATTCTTAGTAATTTCCTTCTCTCTCATCCCAAAGCTTACTGAAGAATATGCTACGATTTTAATTCTTCCTTGAGTCTGAGAGGATTCGCTGCCTGCCTGCTGTTGTTTATAAGAGTCAAATTATATTACTCACTTGAGTAGAATATGCAAAACCTGTTAAACATTTTGCTTCTATAGGGCCCAATGCTTTCTGTGATCTACGTGGCTCTGCTTGCCCTGGTATTCCTCCAGGAGAGAAAAGGCCCAAAAGGGAAGGCAACTGTGGCAGACATTTTTCCTGCCTTGTGAACCTTTGCTGGCAGTGTGGAGTTTCTGGAGTTGAGTGACATTTGGCTAGAAGAATCAGAGTTGAGAAACAGATGTTTCATGTTCACCCCTTTGGGATTTAGGATTTTTTTAAAAAGGTTCATAAATTGCCATAGTTGGAAGCAGCAGAATGAAGAGCGAGATGACGACAAATTGACCAAATGGCAGCTTAATTTTATATTGATCTACAGAGAAATACAGCAGGCTCTCATCTATGCCAGTCAACAAGAATTCTGTAAAAGAGGGATGAGTTTATGACTCTAAACTGTGTCCTTTTTTGAGTAAGGGATGTGACAAGATTATAAATATGATTGCAGAAAATCTGTAGTGCAGCTAGTTGGGATTGGGCGCTTATAGTTAACCAAAATGGAACACACAATCAGGCAGGTTCTTATTGGATACCTCCATGCAAAGTCAATATTATCAGCATATCCCTTTGCAATATGTTTGCTTTGGGTGTCAACACTCTACTGTTAGTGTCACGTGTGAAATCTTATAAAATCCATTTGTTGCTGGTAATACAGGTTTTGAATATTGTGTACTACTTTGTCACGTTTGCAGGACTTCTCACTAATGGCCAATCTAAAGGATTAGGACCAGGATCAGAACAGCTGGAGAATGAGAAGGACGATGCATCGCAAGTGTCCTCAACAAGCAACGATGTTAGTTCTTCAGATTTTGAAGAAGGGCCCTCTCGGAAAAGGTCAGTAGTACATTATGATTAAAGTATAGCCTTTCTGCTTTGTCCCTTTTGTGCTATAAGGTTGTGATTATGTTATCAGTAGGATATGGTTGCACATACTGCCCTGCCGTAATCAGACTTTTCAGTGTGGAGTCCTTCTAGTAACAGTGAGGATATAGTAAATTTTGCTTCATGCATGGGTGTAGATGCTTTTGGAAAACATGGAAAAGCAGTCGTCGTTTTGCTGTAGGTGACTGCTAAACTAAATGTCTTAAGTCTCTCTCCTTCCCCCTCCCCTGGCTTTGGCCTCTCAGGAACATGTCAATACGCATGTGTGCGTAATTTCAAGGAAAACGTCACCAAAGTAGTTAGTGTTACTGTTGTTATTTTTCATTTTCTGTGAATGAAACCATGTGAAGTTTAAAAAAAAAAAAAGAATAAAATGTGCTTCTGAGAAGAGAAACTGTATAGTAAGGCAGCATGGTGGGTTTTGGTTGCAAAGAATTACTTTGAGATATCTCTGTAGCAAGTCGCCTCCTGTTTCCGAGAACTCGGTTATGAGGTCCTTGTTGAACTCTTATGAGTTCTTATCCTGAATGTGCAAAATGTGGGTTAAAATTGTGGGACTCCAGCCAATCTATTAGAGAAAATACGCTGAGAATGCAGGAGGCTGGGAGTTGTTCTCTGTATGAAGTAAGAACCAAAACAGGCTGTCTGAAAAATGCCATTTGAAAGAGAGAAATGGCAAAAGGTTGAGAAAGCATTTTCCTCTGCACTCCTTGCATCCTAGTCCCAAGCCAAAATGAACCGTAAAATAAAGTTCTCTTTCAATCAAAAGAAGTCTTCCTGTTTTCTGCATGACCTAATGATTCCCCTGAGAAGCCCGATGGGGTGAAGGAGAGTGGTGCGTTCCTGGACACCCCTCTCCCTGTTCTTGTTCCCATGTCCCCTACCCCTGGTCCCCACAACCTTTTCTACCCCTTGAGCAACAAACTCAAAGTCTAGTTAATGTGCCCACTTAGCTCCTTCAGTGTACTGGAGTAAGATTTGCATTATCTTCCATATTGTTAGAAATTTTGTAAGGCTTATTGCATCCTACTGCTGGTCAGGGGCAAAATATTCTGTGTTTATTTTTGGCTTTATGAGATATAATGGAGACTTGAAAATGATTTCTGCTTAGAAATTTAGGTGAGGTCCACTGTAGGTGTGATCCTGGGAGACAGTGATCATCATTTCACGGTGCCACTGTTGCTTGCACATTATCTTAAGGAATTTTTCCTGCTGTGCTTACACAACCGCTTGCTGGGTCACACCATGAGTAGGTTCCAGAATCCTGTTAGGATTAAAAATAATAGCGAGAGGAAGACGGATTGAGGCTTTCTGCCAGGGTTCTTTATTTTTAACTGGCGTGAGTTTTCACCTCTTGTTCACAGCATGGCTGCAGGAGCAGCTGCCAGTGCAACTGAGGGGGCATCCCCGTCCTCTCTTGGGGCTGCCAAGGGACAGGAGGGCTTGTCCCTTATGCTGTCCCTGCTTCTGGTGGCCTGCACAGCTCAGCTTCAGAAATGACTGCAGTTGCTACATCACTGGTCCCGAGAAACTGCATTTGAGTATTGCGGGTGAATTTTTTTTTGAGGAATATTTGCTAGTTTTTGGCTGTGGGAACTCAGACACTTAAAAAGCAACTGGCTCATTCAGGCCTAATAATAGAGAACTCAGTGCCTTTGATACTTCTCAGGTTAAAACCAAAACAAACCCTCCCAAAACAGAAACTAAGATGAAAAATATCTTACTGGCTTTTGTGGAAGACAATGCGTCATTTCAGTTCTTCTTCATGCATCATGAACTGTTGAAATACTATTAAGGTTGTTGCTGCAGTTGCTGTGAAGGAGAACGTTCCTGTTTTGTTTCCATTTATACCCAACACAGACTTTTATCTGCTTTTTTCCTCCCCCAGCTTCCTCTTTGCAGACTCTTCTGGGCTCCTTCTCTTAAGCTGTATTGCAGCTTACTGAGTGTTTTGATGTCTTCCTCTTGTTTCCTTTCAGGTTTTTTGTTCTGTTTAGCTGAATATGTAATGTTTCCTCAGTCCAGGTCATCTTGGGATCACACAAAGAGTTGTGCCAGGAATATTGGGTGGACAAAGGATATGCAGGAGGGTGAGGAGAGGGGATGGAACTGAAATCACAGAATCACAGAGTGGTAGGGGTTGGAAGGGACCTCTGAAGACCACCTAGTCCAACCCCCCTGCTAGAGCAGGATCCTAGAGTAGATCACACAGGAACACGTCCAGACAGGTTTGAAATGTCTCCAGAGATGGAGACTCCACAGCCTCTCTGGGCAGGCTGAACCTGCTGTGTAATGGGTTGCTGTCTAACTGTCATGCAAGTGAGAGCAGTTGCTAGTTTGTTCACTGGTTCTGGGAGAGATGAACAAAAGCGTTGTTACACAGGGTTGATAAGCTACCAGGTTAGATGTTATTCACCTAATAAAGACTATGCATTTTAAAAAAACATAAAAAAGGTATTTGCTGAAGGAGAAGTGTAACTTTAATGTAGCTGCCATGTTCTTGGTATGAATCTTCAATTTCCAGCCATGATTCTCAGCTGAGAGGGTCAACAGGTAACAAGCCAAAAGTGTTTGAGTCACTGTGCTGGGTGCTTGTACATTTTTATGGGCAACTCTTCAGACTACAACCACTGGCAGTTAATAACAGTGTGCAGAGACAGCTATATGTTTTCTAGCAACAGTTGCTCAGCTTACCCAAGAAGAGACACGTGCAGAGCAGACTTGATGTGATGGTATGTTAATCTTTAGTGATACTAGGCTATTGCTTGCTTCCTGTTACTAATCAGGTGGCTCCTCATTTACATGGTCCCCTTCCCAGAAATGCACACAAGGAATTGCCAAATGCAAAAATGCATTTATCTTTTATTGTTCTGTTAATAGAAGGCTGTGAGAAGTGGGAGGAGGTTGACTCCCAGGAGAAGACACTTTGTCCAGTTCTGCTACAGGGAATGTTGCTGGTGGCAGGAGAAAACCCACTGGGGAGCAGTAGTGTTTTAAGCTGCCACACCTAGATTGGCCAGAAATTGCTTATTCAGAATCTTCTAAGGCCTTTAATTAATACAGCAGCTTTCTGCTAATGGCCTCAAGCATGTGACAATCCGAAGTGTGGTTGTGTGCTACAGCAAAGCCAGTCCCTGGGATGTGCTCCTGCCCCTTGCCTCGTGTTGCTCTCTGCTGTCTGCTTCATTTTCTCGTTTGTCTTTTTAAAAATTGTTATTTTAAAATGCCAGTTTAACTCTCAGAACTGGCTCACTGTGGGGTAAGATGGGTGCTAAGGTTTGCCAAATGAAAAGGTGGAAGTATGTGGCCAAATCGGGGGAGGTGGGTACGCTGGTCTCCTTTGGCTGGTGGCCACCCAGCTGCTAGGCTGGCAGAGCCATGTTGCACCCTCAGCACAAACACAGGCAGTCCAGGAAGGGTAGGCAAGCTTCCGTGCATTAGGCAAGCTGCTAATTTAAGTGGTTTCTTTTAATGATATATCCTTTTCAACTTGAGCTGCAGAAGACTTGCAGCAGAGCTGTCAAAAGATTGAAGGGACTCGGGGGTGGTTTCTTTTTTTTTTCTTTTTTTGTCAAATTATTTTTGTAGTTAATAATGAACAGTCTCTTTAGCACTAGACTTAGCACCTTCCATGCAAGATGTAAAACAAGGTCAGTCCTGTTCCCACTATGTCAGTTTGTGAGGGATTTCTACTTGGTGTTGTAGGTGATGGTGAGAGCAGTGTGTTATGACCCAGGTGTGAAAGCAGGAGACTGCTTGTAATATCAAAGTGTTTTTCCAGGACCTTTTTAGTGAATAGTCTTTTCACTAATTGAAACACTGTGTAATGTTTTTGTGTTCAGCTGTTGCCCGCTACCACATAATGTAATCCCACTTATCAACCAGGGGCTTCTGTTATTTTATTCTAATTTCAGTAGGCTATGCAAATCTGCATTAGTTATTTGCTTAGAAAAAACTACATTGATCCACAATAAAACCAAAATGGCAGTAAGATTTATGTGTAATATATATATATATATATATATATATATATTTCCCCCTCTCTGGAAATTCTCCTATGAGTGGAATGTATTTTTAGTGCAGCATATTTATATTTAAATAACAAGCCTTATAAACAAAACAATAATAGTCCATTGAAGTGGGTTTGCACAGGAATAGTAAAAAGACAGATTACTTGCTTTATAATGCAAGTCAAGGAGATGATCCTGTGTAGTTTGAAAAAGAAAAAAAAACTCAGGTGATTAATGTTCTTTCAGTATTTTCATAAGGAAAAAACAGAAGTTGTTGACATGGATTCTCCTATCCGACAGGCAAAGATATAACAAGGGACAGGAATCTGGGAACACTTCGTGGGTAGACAGCTATGTAAACAGCTTGTCCAAGTAGCAACTTAATAATTATGAAGGTACCATTTATAGCAGCTGAGAAATATTAAGCAATGTCCAATTCAAACTCGCTTGTCCTCACCTGCCACCTTCTCTTCAGAAATCAGAGTTGCAGGAGGAGGTCTTCACGACCTTGATCTTGGATGTGTCCTCTGAGGCACAAGGGGAGTTTCCAAAGCCAGACAGGACAGGTGCAATTGTTTCTGTGGTTGTATGTATGGCAAACACTCTTTCAGCTGCTTGATAACCCATCCCCACTGTCATTCACCATACCCGTGTGTCTCACTGCTGTGTATGACAGGCCAGAAGTTGACTGCTTAAACACCAGGGAGAGGTTGCTCTGAACCAATGTAGGAAGTAATTGATTCTATACTGAAAGATGGTTTTTCCAAGCAAATTTGTGTGTCAGTGTGAAAGAGGTTTGTTGCTACACACAAACCACTGTCTATTTAAGACTCTAGCCTGATGTTTGGGTTAACATAACTTTTTGCTAGATCTCATTTCTTCTGTCATTTTCCACATTCATCTGTGCTGTTGGCTGGCCTTCTCTTACCTTGATATTACAGTTCAGCTGCACTGACTGGTGGCTCAGCCCAGTGCCCAGACTGCTGCTGTTGAGATCTGGGGGAGAGGAGCCACCTGTCTGATTTGATCCTTTTGTAGAATCTCCGTGACTTTGTTCCTCACTGAAAATTATCTTTGTATTACTCTCCTGACTAGAGAGTAAGGTGTTTATGGACAATCTACTTAAGTGGTATTTAAAAAAGACAGGTTGGTATCAAAACCATTTTCCATTGAGGACTGTATTTGGACAGCCAGTGAGTGGTTTGTCTTCCCAAAGCCTCCTGCTACTTCAGAAGAAATGTTACATGTGCTGGACATTCCCAGGGACTTTGTCATGTCAGCAGACTCATTGCTGTGCCCCTTACCTGTTTCTACCAGAGTCAGGCCGCTTCATCCTAAATAGTGGAAACAAGGATAACTTGAAATATGTATGGTTTTTTTGCTTTGGGTCATGTTACCCTTGTAGGTAAAATGTTGCATCCTCACCAAACAAACTTTGAGGCCCATGAGATTTCCTACAGCTTTGTCTGCTCACTCCATGAATCAATTTCTATGACCCTGCAGCGTGAATGGGGGAAAAAACCCAACCTCAACCCAGTGCATTACAAATAAGTGTCTTTCCACTTACTCCTCCATTCATAATTCTCTCCAAAGGAATTTAAAATCAAAGACAAGAAGAAAAAAAAGGCATATAATTCTATTTTGAAGATCATGGCAATGCCATGATTTTTTTCTGTTAGGTTCTTTTAAAGAATGGAATTCTATTTTAAAATTTTGTTTCCTAGAAATTAGCCATCCTAGCATTTGCAGTGGTCTTATTCTTTTGGAAAAGATTACTTAATGAGAAAACATTCAACACCAAGTATGGGTAAGATTTCAGAATTAAATGAATTGGATTCAGTTTCTTGCATAAAATTAAGGTCTGAGCTTAAAAAGATGTCAACAGATAAAAATAATTCTAGCAAGAATAAAAGGCCAAGAATGGAAAAGCAGAAACCTGTTCCTGAAATAAAGATGTAAAATGCTGTAATATTTGGCAGTAAGTAATTTGCTGAGATTAAATTTAGTAACAATTTTATGAAGTAAGGCCACTTTTTAGTGGTCTTTTGAAGGATTAGGAAATAAAGGCTATGGGAAGAGAAGTACAGTCTGAAGATTCTTGATATTTTCTACTTTGTAGTAATAGCGGGCTCCTAATCTTTTAATTCAGTCTAACATTTGGAAAGGAAGGCTGATTAGCCAGAAGAAATTTTTCATTTTGTTGTGGTAGGCTAGACATGATTTAGTAGCTTGCATTACTGTACCTTCTCCATTCTCCAAACAAGATCTCAAAAGATCTTGCTGCTAAGTGCTGTAAGACCTGCTTTGTGTTTTAACTGATATTTAAGGGAACTTGTGACGGAAGCATCTCGTTTTTCATGTGGACATTTAGAGGAGATTTGCTGTGGACTGTTCACATACAACATCATTTCTGCTATACTTCAGACCCAAGTGTTTTGTATTTGTGCTGAGTTAAAAGCCAGCCTGGACTGGAATAAAGTTGTTCTATATGCTCTGCAAAGATAATGATATTAAAAAAAAAAACAAACAGAGCACCATTCTAATATTTTAAAGTGGAAGTGTATCCTAACATTGAGTTTCAAGTATATTTGGGGGTTTTTTTGGTAATATTTTATAGACATTTGAGGATTGTATTTATACTGTATGGTGGTTTGGCATACACTAAACTATACGAAATCTTATTCTGTATTTATTTCTGTGGCTGATCTGGACAACTGAGTGAGTGGTAGACTGAGGGGAGACTTCACTGCTCTCCACAACTCCCTGAAAGGAGGGGGTATCAAGGCAGGGGTCGGTCTCTTCTCCCAGGTAACAGTGATAGGACGAGGGGTAATGGCCTCAAGTTGTGCTGGGGGGGTTTGGATTGGATATTAGGAAACATTTCTTCACAGAAAGGGCTGTCAGGCACTGTCACAGGCTGCCCAGGGTAGTGGGGGAGTCCCCATCCCTGGAGGGATTTCAGAGCCGTGTAGATGTGGTGCTGAGGGACATGGGGTAGTGGTGACTTGGCAGTGCTGGGTTAATGGTTGGACTTGATGAATTTAGAGGTCTTTTCCAACCACGGCTATTCTGTGATTCTAATATATTCTTGACATGTTCCTTGCATTTGGCAGCCTGAGTGTGGGCTACTGCTAATTCACCAAAACTGACCACAGTGCTAGTGTTAGTGGTGTTATGGGTCAGATCAAAGTAGGTGTTATCCCAAGTAGGGAGTGGGTCTGGAGACTCCCAGGTGGATGAGAGAGGTGTGGTGTGGTGTAAGCACTGATCAGAAACAGGGCACTCCTCATTGGCATTGAAGCTTGGGAGTGTAAGAGTTTTCTAGCTCTGAACTGAATTTGAAAAGCATACATCTTTTTTACTGTAAATATCTTCCCTGGAATCTTCTCATATCTTGTCTTGAGTTGACAGAAAAATCACAGGCGTTTCACATATATGGCCGAGCTTATGCTGGTATAGTGCTTTCCCTTTATTTTCTTCCATTGCTGCAGCCAGTAGCACAGGATTTCCTGAGGGAAGCTGATTTTTTTTTTTTTCCTTCTTAACCTGACAATTTGTATTTTTACTACTTTAATGGTATGTTTATTGTAAAATAATTTGTACAGTAATGACCATGTCATCATTATGTTTTGATTTTATGCTTTCCTTTTTTGCTTTTCTCTCTTGATATTTGTTCTTGGCTCTGATTAAATGAACTAAAGCTTAAGGGGTCATTGACCATGTGGCAAATTATTTGCAAGTTTGTTGGGATTTTTTTTTGCAGTTGTGTCACAGTCTTTTTCCACTGGCAGTATCCTTCTTTCAGCTTTCAGACAAGTTCTCCCCTGAGTTTCATAGTGGTAGTTACTATGGAGATGACCACTCTTCCTCTTCTCCCTTGCCCTCCTCCTTTTCTGGGGCTCCTGCAGCTGTTATTTATCTTTTCAATAAAGTAAGTAGATTTTGTTCAAACCCTGTTTCTAATCTCTCTTCTATTGCAACATATCATTTGCCTGTAACACTTTTCATGAAATCCTGTAGGTACTAGTTTATATGAATGAAAAATTTGGAGTATGAGTAGAGAGTGAAGAGATCCCTCGTTAAAAGGGTCACTCCTGGAGCTGTTATCTGATTCGATCTTTCTTCACAGTTGAAGAGCTGTTCTTTGGAGTCATAATTCTGCAAAATGAATGAACTGGTAATATGTGTGTGTGTGTTTGTATGCTGAGTGTCTAGGATAGCTTTTAGAATGTATTTATTTTAAATGGCAGCTTTTAGAATTCAATATAAACATATTCTGGTGCAAGTTAAAATTTCTCTGATGAAGAAATGAAAACTTGAGACAACACATCGTTAGCCTTTTAAGTCTCGGAGAGTTTTCTTTGCACCTCATCATGATTTTGATAGCTCTTTATACAGCTTTATATATTCCAGCTTGAACAGAGAAATGTGGATGTTTGGGTAGTCAGCTATTCTGCAATAGATAGGATATTTCCCTTTGCACGTGTGTGTTTCTGAACCCCTTGTGCTGGTGAAGCATTGTTTCACTTGGTGTCAGTAGTTTGGTGTCAGTGGTTTGTTGAATGATTTAGGAAGAGATTTGAAATGTGCTCTCCAACCAAGAAGTTCTACCACAACTACCTGGCTGAGGGGACATCCATCCCAGAAAGCCAGTGTAGCTGCAGTGCTGTTTTGATGAAGGCCTGTTTCTTATGGTAGCTGCATCTTCAGAGGGTTTCCTCCTTTCTTTAGGGAGATCTTGCCCTAGGTGATTATGAATTGCAGCGTTGCCCTGTTTTTCTTTGGTCTGCTGAGCACTGTCATCTGTGGCTTTCCACAATCAGAAGCCTACTGAGGAGTCCCTCTGTTTTACAGCTGCATAAATTATCCTACCTTGGGCTGTTGGTCAGATAATGCAAAAGACTTTGCCTCCTGTTGAGGGTTTTGGGTTGAAATTACAGCATAATGGCCTGCTCTGCAGCCAAGGGATACATGATGAGGAGGAGCGGGCTTTTCCTGACCCCATTTGTGCTGGCTCTGGCATGTTTTGCCACCTAGCAAAAGCAAAAGCAGATGGTTTTCTCCTAGGTTAGTGGGACTTGTCGCGGGGACAGATCCCCTGGGCACTTCTGTGAGCGCAGCAGAGGCGGCCATGGGGAGAAAGATGAAGAGGAGAAGCATCGCCCCCTGTGGGTGGTGGCAGGCAACCAGCTCATCTCTTTTGGTCATTCCTCTTTCCTGATGAGGTGAGGGAGAGACTCTGAAACCCTTTGCTTTTTGTCTTCTGTGCTTTTATATTATGCCTTAAATTATTCCTGGCCCTGTGACAATCTCTTCTGCAAGTTGTCAAGCAAAATGTGTATTTAAAAATAAATTACTCTAAAATTTCAATCAACTCTTTTTTTAGAAGGGAGTCTCATGTTTTTCTTTTGCATACGTCTAGTTTGCTGTGAAAGTGAGCAGCTGGGACTTTCTTGATTACTTCTATTTTTAGTGTCGGCTTCTTTACACCTGCACATTGGAAATGATGAAGTTTTCTTATGAGGGATTGAGAAATCTTTTAACCTCCCTGACTGTTAGGTCAGAAGCCTTGTAACCAGGCTGGCCTGCTAATTGCAGTATCTCTATGTGCTTGGACTTTTTATGTTTGTCTTACGCCAGAAAAATTGACCGCTATTGATTTTTCTGGAAATCTAGTTCATCCCATATGGTTGATTCATAAGAGGACAAGAAGACAAGCGAGGTGTGGCACAATTTCCGAGAACCTCACTTTTTTGTCTCTAGGCCTATGAAATCCTCTCATTACCTGAAAATTATATTGTAAGTATTGAGTCATATCTAGGCAAATGTTACCATGCAATCAAGGCTTGGTTTTTATAGGATTTATTTATGTTATGTAGAAATCTCATCATTAAATTTACTCTTGATAACATGTGCTACGTGCTGTACCAGTTTAAGAGTATTTAATTGCTTCCAGTTTCCAGATGGACTGCAAAATAAGCTTTAAAGGTGAATCAGATGAGAAATGGAAAAAAAGGGAGATAGCATTTGACTAAAGGCCATGCTATTCTTATCAGGAGAATTAACTGGGGTAATTCAGAAAAAGAATAGGTGAAAAAAGGTTGCTTCTTCCTTGAAGCTTACAGTCTCAGGACCCTACTAGAACTTGAATTCAAACATTGGTTCATCTTTGTGCGATAAAACCATCTTCCTAGTAGCCTAGGACCGTAGGTTCAGTGTAGGGAACATGCATTTTCAAATTCTTGCCATACTGTGTTCTTGCACAGCACTTAATCGCTGTATCTCTCTTCCATCTTGAAAATTAATTGGCAGAGTTCTGAGGGATTTAAGATTGGAGTGGTATATGTTCATAGTTTTGAAGAGTAAAATAAAAATAAATTATTTATTTATGCGTTTTATTTATATGTGTCTATTTTTGGATTTATATATTTATGTCCTCACTTCCTTGTTCTGATCTTAAATTAACATAGATATTCATAAATAAACACAAAAGAAATTATCTCCCCGAAGGAGGGTTTTGAGAGTGCTTTATCAGCACAACTGCATTCAAATCCGTTTTTAAATAACGAGAATTAACTCCTGGATTCACTAAAGGGCAGTGCTTATTCGTTATTGATTTCAGTACGTCAGACATTTTCCTAAGATGTCTGCAGGCTGAAGGATGCTGTATATTAAGTGCCCCTGGTTTTGACTGCACTTGGAGTAGCTCTGCTTAATATCCCTCTGTTCTTCCAGATTCTTCAGCAGAGAGCCTTGTTTGTTTTCCTGTTAAATTGCTGTATTCTATGTATGCTGGAGTTTTACACCACAGATTGGACCATCAGAAAATGATGCCAGCTACTCTCTGCCACGTGTTTCCCCAGGCTCTTACCTGGCTTGTGTAGAAATTGTGAACTCTGAGAAATTAAAGTGTGTGTGGAATGGATGGATGCCAGTCTGGGTCTCATACTTGTAGGGTACTTGGTTATTTTGGTGGCAGAGAAAGTTGTCCTCTTTACCCACAGGATTGCTCATTCAAAGCCTTTTGAGCTGAGAATGTGTAAATGTTGAAGGTCCCACATCACGTTGTTTCCTCTGAAGCTGTAGCTTATGTGCAGGGTTACTAAATTGGTAGGAGCACAAAGAGTATGTGCCATTCATAGCAAAAATGGAATAATCTCTCCGTGTTCCAAGGTAATTAAATGAAAATAGCTCAGATAACAAAAAGTACCCTTTGTTTTTTAAACCACGCTGTGTTCCTCTTATTTCAGTCATAGAAAGTTCCTAATATGGAACTTTACTCCAAATTATGGCCATTATTTTCAACTTCTTAATTGCATCTTCTTGAGCACTGGTTCCCCACCCCCTCCAGTTTGAGGAAACCTGCCTGCTTTAGCTGTTTGGTGTGTGTCTGTGTCTCATTCTTTAGTGTGTTACATGCTGTCCAGTTCAAGGCTTCAGATTTATTTGCTTCTCTATCGGGTTTTTACATGCTGTTCAAAGCCCTCTGCCAGCCTGGGGATGCAGCTGTATGCTAATTGCCCAGTTTCTACAAAACCCTGACAGGTCAGTGCCGAAATATCCTCTGTCCAATTGCCATGGAGGAAGGAGGTGGCTGGGCTGGGTGAGAAAGGCAGTCTGGGCCCATTCCTGTTTCTTGTTTCTTCTCAGCTCTTGGAGAGGAAGGTCCTTTTCCTGAGACGGAGCTCTGATGTTTTTAGAAGCGCAGCTCTGTCATATTATTTCTAATTTTTAACATGAAAAAGGCAAGTTAAAAGGGAATTTGTTAGAAGTTCTTGTTACTCTGTCTTCTAAAAGGAAGTGTGAATTTAATCTTCATATACCATGTCTTCCTATAACAATTTTTAAAGGCTGAAGTAGGGTTTGACATGAGGACGGACAGCAGTATTTCAGTATCTGGGCAGATTTTCAGATCCTGATACTCTCATCTTGTTCTGATCACTCCTGTCCTATGGATGTGCTTTTTTCCCAAGACTCTTGTCACTGCTCAGGGATATTTCTTTTAGGTCTTGACGTTCACAACTTAAACTTTTTTTTTTGGGTGGGAAATTATGGGAAGCTTTCTAGCAACATGCTTCCAGAAGAAAAATTAGTTTTTCTACCAGTAAGTAGTAGTGCAAAGGTAGTGTCAATGCAGAGTTGTGCTTCCCCACTTGCCCCGTCCAAAGAAGAGCAGTGAAGCTGGGGAAGGGTCTGGAGCACACATCTGATGAGGAGGGACTGAGGGAACTGGGGGTGTTCAGTCTGGAGAAGAGGAGGCTGAGGGGAGACCTCATTGCTCTCTACAACTCCCTGAAAGGAGGGAGTAGCGAGGCGGGGGTTGGTCTCTTCTCCCAGGTAACAGTGATAGGACGAGGGGTAATGGCCTCAAGTTGTGCCAGGGGAGGTTTAGATTGGATATTAGGAAACCTTTCTTCACTGAAAGGGTTGTCAGGCACTGGCACAGGCTGCCCAGGGCAGTGGTGGAGTCCCCGTCCCTGGAGGGATTTCAGAGCCGTGTAGATGTGGTGCTGAGGGACATGGAGTAGTGGTGACTTGGCAGTGCTGGGTTAATGGTTGGAGTTGATGGTCTTAGAGGTCTCTTCCAACCAAGGCTATTCTGTGATTCTGTGATAGTGTTGACTTCAGATACCAAGGCGGCAGCACTTCAAGGGCATGTGTTGAAGATGTGTTCATGGTCCCAAATAAAATGTAGCAAGAAGAAAGTATTGCCTTCTTGGATTTCTTCCCCCCAGTAATAATTAATAAGGGTAGCAGAGTCTCTTTTGCTTTTTCCACTCAAGTTTCTTGTTTTTAACGTAATATGAAGAATGTTTTCCTCTCCTGAGGGTTTGTTGTAATTTTATTTGAAAAGCACCAAGCCCTTTAGTCCTTCCATTTGCTGTTTGTGTTCATCTCTGTACTACTTTAGTGATCGTTAGGCAGTCCAGGCTGTGTGAATTAATTGTTGACTTTTCTGCTTTGTTTTCTTCCTTGTTTGTTCCTTAAGCTTCTGTTTCTTTGGAGCATGCCAACCTTTTCTACTGAAGTGTTTTTCTGCTAGGTTTTATTCAACAGAACCTGCGTGGTTCCCTAATATAAGCCTTAATGAAAACAAATGTTTATGGTGTTTCCTAAACATTAGGTGAGCTGCTGTCTTTAATTATGAAGGGCTTGGAGATGGAGGAGGAAATCCACTAGTCTCATTTACCTTATTGGCAACAAAGGGTCCTAGGACTGTTTGTGCCTGGCTCATTCAGCTCTCTCAGCTTCACAGACAAGTGAGATTTTCTGAGCATTTAAATACAGTTTATTCTATCAATTAAAAAAGAACAAAACAAAACCTGTCTCTTACATTGCTTAAATACCTATTAAGCTCATGAACAGAATACTAATTTATGTGGCTCTGTATAATGAGCTCCAAATTTCTGAGTCATGTTGGCCATGGAACCTTTTAACGAGGACGTGGAAAACCCCACAAAAAAAAAATAATGTCAGTCTCAGTTCCTTAATTATTTTAATGAGTGTAGAAATGAAAAGCTCCAAAGCATTGTGTTACAGTGGTTATTTTGCAGATCGAGTATCAGAGGGAGGGTTTATGAAGATTTTCAGCTACATTGCTGGAGTGGATGAAACATGGCACAAGAAGGTCTGAGCACTGGTAATACTCAGTGCCAGCAGCACACCTCATCAGCTGACAAGCCCTTCAGAGTTCTTCTGTGAGATGAGATGACATGGTTCTGTGTTTCTTTTCTCTTTTTCCTCTCTTTTTCTCCCCCTCCCTCTATATGTATGCCAGCACATATAAATCAGTGGTGTTGAGGTGGTGTAGAAAGGGGGTATTGTAGTAGAGAGCTGTACTCTACCAGCTTGACAGCTGGCAAAGGTAATAGCTGAGGTGCATAAGTGAGAGTTGTTTACCTCTGGATGACTGTTGCTATGAGTTTATGTGGATTTTAATTAGGTGATGCGGTGATGGTAGGCCCTACCTGCGTTTCAAAACATGAATATTACTTGAATGTCATTTATTCGTCCTTTAATACACCCATGAGTTACTAGATTCAGCTACACAGTCCCTGTATTATTTGTGTTATTTGTAAATGTGCTCATTTATACTAGGGAGAGAAAAATAAAGGCAGGGAACCTTGAGAAATGGCAGCTAATAAAAGAGAAGACTGTTGTGTTTTCTGATAAACAATGAACGTAGTAAAACTGGTGATGCTACAGGCATCTTCTGTTATTGATGAAAACAAACTGCTTACTGATTTCTGCATCAACCCACCCCTGACTGGTGGCATCCCAGAGCCCCCCAGTGCCATATGTTAGGCAGAACTGCTGGAGTACCCATTGTCAAAGTTGCAGTTTTTGAAGGGTTTTGTGTTTTTCTTCTTACTTCTGCTTAGAGGGCTTTACTTTTTCTTGCAGTTTTATATTTCTTATAGGAAATGAGGGAGTAGCTGCTCTTTTCTTGGAGGTGGTATTCAAAGCCATAGCTGTTTCTTTTCGGTTGATTAGTTTAGCCATCTAAAGTCTCTGGTGATAACAGTTACAGCCTGTCTGTGCTGCCCTGGAATAGCATTTCACATACTGTAGACACTCACTGCTTCTCCTGAAGAGTCCCCGCTCTCTACTGCATCCCACCACCCGGTGCAGAAATGACTCTTGTTTCCCTTGGTCATGAAAATCCTCTGCTTCGTGAGCAGATTCGCATCAGTGTCACAGCTTGTGCATGAAGTTGCTCTTAGTGCTGGGAAACTTGGGTTTAGCCCACATTTTTCCTGTAGCTGCTGTTACCCTGCTATGTTACGAAGCTGATTAATGCAGTTTTCCTATTTATACTGGTACTTGCACAGTATTTGTAGAATGTTTTCCCCCCCAGGATTTTTTTCTCTGATTCTATAAATCAAGGTGCCATAATTTCTCTTTGTATTTCTTGTCTAGAAGTCTGACAAGTTGAGGAAGGGGAGAGTAAGGAGCTTTGTTTTATAGTAGTATTCAGATGATTCATTTCAATAATGACAAACGCTTGCTTCTGACATGTCTCACTTTCCCTCGCAGCTGTCTAGATCAGGGAGATTGATGGTCTGGGTCAGCTATAGCTGATAGAAAGACTATGCCTTGTGCATGTGTGGTGGTTTGACCTTGGCTGAACGTCAGGTACCCACCAAGTCTATCACTTCCCCCCCCCCTTCTCTCAGCAGGGCAAAAAGGGGGAAAGAAAATAAGATAATTAAAAAAAACCCTTGTGGATAAAACAAAAGCAGTTTTAATATAAGCAAAGCAAAGCAAGGTCCGCGCGGAAGCAAAAAAAAAGAAAACAGATTTATTCTCTACTTCCCACTAGCAGGCGATGTGGGGCCTTCTCAGGAAGCAGGGCTGAGATACGTGTAGCAGTTGCCTTGGAGGACCAAGGGTGACCCCACCCCCCTTCCTCCTTTTTCCCAGCTTTATACTTGAGCAGACGTTATATGGTATGGAATATCCCTTTGGTCAGTTCGGGTCAGCTTTCCTGGTTGTGTCCCCTCCCAAGATCTTGCCCACGCCATCCCACTTGAGGGGAAATGTTGGAAAGAGCCTTGGTGCTGTGTAAGCACTACTCAGCAGTAGCCACAACACCAGTGTGTTATCAACATCCTTCTAGCTCCCAACATAAAACACAGCACCGTGAGGGTTGCTACAGGGGAAAATCAATTCCGGCTCAGCCAGACCCAGTGCAGTCTCCAGCCCTTATTCCATACCATTTACGCCGTGCTGAGGTTCCACGTAATACTCATTTATCCATTCCATCATATTTAGTTCTTATCACTGACATTCCTTCTTGCCAACACTTGCATCTTAATCTATGTACTTAGACTATCTTCATACCCCACATGCAGATTAATACATTCTCATTAACTACTGTCCCCTGTCCTTCAACAGATAAATAGTATTCCTCCATTCCATGGGCTTTCTTCACTCCTCCAGATGTTCAGTGACTTGTCCCCCATCTGTCAAGACAGGAGCAGTATGTTTGACTGTTGGACACCAGCACTGGCTAGGTTTGGGTCATCATTGCACGCATCTGGTTCTTTGCAAAATTCACTCTTTGTCGTTCTTACTTCCTCCATCACTTCCTGCAACGTACAACTCACAGCACAGATTATTTCCCCCCCAAGGTTAAATCTCCTTGAGGCGCACACTGAGTATCCCCATCCTCCTGCATTACCCACCAAGTACACCCAGGTCACTGAGCAAAAACAATCCTACGAGTGGGCTTGTCTTTTCCCAAGGGAGGAGCAATCCACGCTGCCTTCCCCAGCCTTTTCCCTATGTGTACTACAGGGACCTTATCTCCTCCCACAGTATGAAGGGATTTTGTTTGGGCAGGACCAGGACGGTTAACAGATCCTCTGGTGTTGATTAGCCAAGTGGCTTCTGCTAAATTTATATCCTAGTGCTTCCATCCCCCATTGTCCAATGCTCTCAACATAGTCTTCAACAGTCTATTGTATCTTTCAATCTTTCCAGATGCTTGTGGGTAATAAGGGATGTGATACACCCACTCAATGCCGTGTTTCTTTGCCCAGGAGTTTATAAGATTATTTCGAAAATGGGTCCCATTATCTGATTCAGTTCTTTCAGGAGTACCACGTCGCCGTAAAATTTGCCTTTCAAGGCCTAAAATGGTGTTTTGGGCAGTGGCATGATTTACAGGGTATGGCTTGAGCCGACCAGTAGTTGCTTCCACCATGGTGAGTATGTAGCACTTGCCTTGGCATGTTTGTGGCAGTGGTCCAATATAGTCGATCTGCCAGGCCTTACCATATCGAACTCAGCCATCTCCCTCTGTTCCAGGGAGACTTTACTTGTGTGGCTCGCTTGATTGCAGCACGTTTCACATTCATGAGTGACCTGTGTGGTGGCCTCCATGGTCAGGTCCACCCCTCCATCACGAGCCCATCTGTATGTTGCATCTCTCCCTAGATGCCCTGATGTTTCATGGGTCCATCGAGCTACAAATAGCTCACCCTTGCACTCCCAGTCCACGTTCAGCTGAGCTACTTCAATTTTGGTAGCCTTGTCTGCTTGCTTGTTGTTTTGATGTTCTTCAGTGGCATGGCTTTTGGGCACATGAGCATCTACATGACGTACCTTTAGAGTCATGTTTTCCACTCGGGCAGCGATGTCCTGCCACAACGCAGCAGCCCAGATGGGTTTACCTCTGCACTGCCAATTGGTCTTCTTCCACTCCTATAGCCACCCCCACAGGGTGTTAGCCACCATCCAGGAGTCAGTGTAGAGATACAGTACTAGCAACTTTTCTCGTTCAGTAATCACTAGGGCCAGTTGGAGCTCTTTTACTTCTGCAAACTGACTTGATTCGCCCTTTCCTTCAGTGGCCTCAATGACTTGTCTTGTGGAACTCCACACAGTAGCTTTCCACTTCTGATGTTTTCCTACCACATGACAGGATCCATCAGGAAACAAAGCATAATACCTTTCGTCTTCTGGTAACTAGTTATATGGTAGTGCCTCTTGGGCATGAGCCACCTCCTCAGGCAGTGCTCCAAAATCTCTACCTTCTGGCCAGTCCATGATCCCTTCCAGGATCCCTGGATGGTTGGGTTTTCCCAGTTGAGCTCGTTGTCTGATTAATGCTACCCATTTACTCCAGGTAGCACTGGTTGCATGGTGTGTAAAAGGGATGTTTCCTTTGAACATCCAATGTAACACAGACAATCACGGTGCCAAGAGGAGCTGTGCTTCTGTACCAACAACTTCTGAAGTGGCTTGAATCCCCTCATATTCTGCTAGTATCTCTTTTTCAGTCGGAGTGTAGTGGGTTTCTGATCCTCGATATCCCTGGCTCCAAAATCCTAATGGTCGACCTTGAGTTTCTCCTGGTATCTTCTGCCAGAGGCTCCATGTGAGGCCATGCTCCCCCATTGCTGTGTAGAGTACATTTTGCACAGCTGGTCCTGTCTGAACAGGCCCAAGAGCTACCGCCCAAGCTATCTCCTGTTTGATGTGCTCAAAGGCTTGTTTTTGCTCAAGACCCCACTCAAAATGGTTCTTCTTTTGGGTTACTTGATAGAGAGAGCTCACAAGATGACTGTAATCTGGAATATGCATTCTCCAAAATCCCACAAGTCCTAAGAAAGCTTGTGTTTCCTTCTTGTTGGTCGGCGGAGACATAGTTGCTATCTTGTTGACGACATCCATAGGCAGATGGTGGCGTCCATCCTGCCATTTTATTCCCAAGAACTGAATCTCTTGTGCTGGTCCCTTGACTTTGCTCTTCTTTATAGCAAACCCAGCTCTCAGAAGAATCTGAATTACTCTTTGTCCTTTCTCGAACACTTCTTCTGCCTTTTTGCCCCACACAATGATGTCATTGATATATTGTAGATGTTCAGGGGCATCACCCTTTTCCAGTGCAGTTTGAATTAGTCCATTACAAATAGTCGTACTGTGCTTTCACCCCTGGGGCAGTCGATTCCAGGTATACTGGACATCCCTCCATGTGAAAGCAAACTGTGGCCTGCACTCATCTGACAAACGAATTGAAAAGAATGCATTGGCAATGTCAATTGTGGTGTACCACTTGCCTGCCTTTGACTCCAGTTCATATTGGAGCTCTAACATATCTGGTACAGCAGCACTCAGTGATGGCATCACTTCGTTCAGGCCACAATACTCTACTGTTAACCTCTACCCTGTGTCAGACTTTCGCACTGGCCATATGGGGCTATTAAAAGGCAAACGTGTCTTACTGATGACACCTTGGCTCTCCAGTTGGCGAATCAGTTCTTGGATGGGAGCCAGAGAGTCTCGGGTTGTGCGATACTGCCGTCGGTGCACGGTCCTCGTAGCAATTGGCACCTGTTTTTCTTCAACTTGCAGAAGTCCCACAACAAAAGGATCTTCTGAGAGGCCAGGCAGATTAGACAACTGTTTGACCTTCTCTGTATTCACACTGGCCACACCAAAAGCCCATCGGTATCCTTTTGAGTCTTTGAAGTACCCCCTCTTGAGGTAGTCAATGCCCAAGATACAAGGGGCTTCTGGGCCAGTCACAAAGGGGTGTTTTTCCCACTTTTCCCCAGTCAAGCTAACTTTGGCCTCCAGTACTGACAGTTCTTGACATCCCCCTGTCACTCCTGAGATCCAGATAGGTTCTGCCCCCCTATAACCTGATGGTATCAATGTACACCGTGCCCTGGTGTCGACTAAAGCCTGGTACTTCTGTGGATTTGATGTGCCAGGCCATCGAATCCACACTGTCCAATACACTCAATCATCAGTATTCACTGTCTGACCCTTGCTGTGCCAGGCTGGAGTTTCCTTCATTGGGGTCAAGGGAGGTGATCTCAGTCTTCCTGTATCTGGGAGATCGCTGATTATTTTCTTGTGGTTTTACACCAGCTACATTAACAACCTTCTTGGATGTCTTCTTCTTGACAGGTGTCATTCCTCTCAATTCATGTACACGAGCTTCCAACTTAAAGGTGGGTTGACCATCCCACTTCCTCATGTCCTCTCCCTGGTCACGCAGGAAGAACCAAAGTGCACCACATGTCATGCACCTGGGGTTTCCTTTCCCTCTGACTGGGGCGGAAGAGAACTGCTTTCTTGGGGTGCTCCTGACATCTAGGGCGCTTGCCCATAGAGATGAGGAGGTACCAAGACTCTCTTCAAAGTTCTGAAACCAGGAAGAGACTGCCTCCACAGCTGGTGTATGTCCTAATCCTTCTCCCTTATCCATTTCTGGGTAGTACATCGTGGCCAAGCTGGCCCGTGTGCACAGGACATCCTCTGGATTTTTAGGGGCTTCATCATTATCTGGATCACCATAGATGGCTTCCAGCACTGCTAATTCTCTCAGGTACTGAACACCTTCATCTGCATTAGTCCACTTCCCTGGGGAGCTGTCCATAAGATCTTCCTTGTAAGGATATCTTGCTTTAACACTTGAAAGGAGCCGTCTCCACAGACTGCAAACTGATGGCTCTTTTCCAATTCCCCTTTCAATTCCTTGATTTCCAGCAAGGAAACCCAATTGTTGGACTTTCTTACCTTCCAGTTGTTGAGCATCAGCGCCATTATCCCAGCACCGAAGCAGCCAGGCAGCAATCTGCTCACCCAGCTGACGGCTATAGTCTTTCCACAGATCTTACAGTTCTGATGAGGTCAGGGACCGGGTAGTTTCTGCCTCCTATTTGAGTTCTGTTACTCCCTCTTCCAGTCTTTGTTGAAGGACCAGCTGCTTGATCAGGCTTTTCCTCTTCTTTCTCCTCCCTTATTAATTGAGGGTATGGGCCTGCTGTTCTCCTTGTCCACTGTTTCTTTTTTACTATTGGGGCAATCTCTGCTGTTGTTGTTTGAGTCGCCATCTCCACCACAGTCCTTTGAGAGTACTGAACTGCAGCTTGATAAGCACAGGCCAGGCCCCAGTACAGCGCTAGAAGTTGCTGTTTTTCACTGGGACAGGCAAGGCACCCTTCTATCAGGTGTCAGTTTTGCGGGGTTGCTTGATCCCAGGCTACGGGAGGTAATAACCATCCTAGGAATCTGGCCAAATCCTTCCACTCACCCTGCCACCCAGGAACAGGCCTCCTCAGGACACATTTTAGTATTGGCTCACCCAAAAGTTTCCTTCTCTTACACCAAAAAGATACTGAGCTCCACACAACCCACAATAGGCCAATGGTATTAATGAACAGTATCAAACAGCTCACATAAGGGAGAACAAGTACCTTGGGAGCCTGCAGAATAAAACCACCCATGATGTTCCTGATTTCGTTCAGTGTGTTCCCGAGCTTAGCAAAATAAAGATAAGCAGCACAATCAACAAACCCGTGACCAGCACAGGAGCTTGTCGCTTAATAACTACTATAGCTATAGCACACTTAATATAAAACTGCCGTTGTCGGGCCCCACGTTGGGTGCCAAAAAGGACTGTGGTGGTTTGACCTTGGCTAAACACCAGGTACCCACCAAGCCGCCCTATCACTTCCCCCCCACCCCCGCCTTCTCTCAGCAGGGCAAAAAGGGGGAAAGAAAATAAGATTAAAAAAACCAACCCTTGTGGATAAAGCAAAAGCAGTTTTAATATAAGCAAAGCAAAGCAGGGTCTGCGCGGAAGCAATAAAAAAGAAAAGATTTATTCTCTACTTCCCACTAGCAGGTGATGTGGGGCCTTCTCAGGAAGCAGGGCTGCGATACGTGTAGCAGTTGCCTCGGAGGACCAAGGGTGACCCCACCCCCCTTCCTCCTTTTTCCCAACTTTATACTTGAGCAGACGTCATATGGTATGGAATATCCCTTTGGTCAGTTCGGGTCAGCTCTCTTGGTTGTGTCCCCTCCCATGATCTTGCCCACCCTGTCCCAACTGGGGGGAAATGTTGGAAAGAGCCTTGGTGCTGTGTAAGCACTACTCAGCAGTAGCCACACCACCAGTGTGTTATCAACACCCTTCTAGCTCCCAACATAAAACACAGCACCATGAGGGCTGCTATAGGGGAGAATCAATTCTGGCTCAGCCAGACTCAGTACAGCATGATTTTCCTTCACTAAATGGAGTGGGGAGCATGGAAACATTGCCAAGAAATACTTGTAGAGGGTTGCCTGCTATCTGCTGAGAGGCAGGTGTAGAGTAAGAGCTGTCCTGACTTGTTGCTTGTCCCCTACGACCCAGGGAACCTCATAGCCATGGTGGTGGGGATTGACACCACAGATCTCCTTCTCTGCTTCTCTTGACTTGTTGAAGAAGACATAGTTCACTGTCTGCTCCCCCAACCCCCCCATTTTTTCCTTGAAGTCTCATTTCTTCACGGTAATGATTATATGTAATAATTGGCTGCTAAATCCTTTGGAAGGAACTGCTCAGTAAAACTGAGTAGTCTTTAGTTTGACACTTCTAATGCTGGATGAAGAGGTAAGCGACAACAGCTGCTTTGCTTTGCATCTGCACTTGGAGGGTGATGGCACTCTATTGGTTTCATTTGCATTTAAAGACTTCTTTAAAGGGCTGAGGCTGGAAATGGGCTTAAACTCTCAGGTCCCATAGAGGCACGTTTGCAGGTATGACAGGGTCTGGTTCACCAGTTTGGTAGGATGGGTTCCTTCCTATGTCTGGAGGAGTGTTAAGTTTTGGTTTTTGATTGTTGAAAGCTTTTCTTTCCCCTCAGGGAAGGGGAGAGGTACGTAAAATGCAGTTAATTATGATGGTTTATGATCTCGTTAAATTATGAAATACTTTCTGCAAAGCTTATTATAGTAATCTAAAAATCGGCTCTTCGTCTTTCTGATCTTTGTCTCCAATCCTTGCTCTTTATTGCAGATTACATATAGACGTATATGTGCATGTGTATGTGCTTGTGGATGCATGTATAAAGCATAGAATACAGTAAAACTTACAGATATAGTTTAATTTTATTCGACTTAAAGCTTTGTGAACCAGATCAGTCGTGTCGTGCTGGCTAAGATCACGCAACGGCTATGAAGGGAGATGTTGTTAGTGAGCCGTTTGGTTCTAGTGTAGCTTCTGATCGTGTGGATTTATATAAGAGTGATGCATGGAAGAGCCGGAACACTTTTAAAGCTGCCTGTCTGCAAGGAGTCCCTTGTGGGTAGGAAGAGCCTTGGTGAATGCACAAAAATACTGATTAGCACATTCAGCAAAACTCATACCTAGATTCTGAACCATGCATGAGAACTAAGAATGTCTCCAGCTGGTGTGTTTTTAATATTGCCCATATAGATTCAAAATATGAAGTTGGAGTCACTACCTTTTCTGAAGTATAGAATTGGAATATTTAGAGATGGAATTGTAGCTTGAATTTTTTCCAAAGGCAAAATCTGCCGCTGTCTGCAAAGAAAACCATCACAGAGGACAGCGGATCATGCAGTAGGTGAGCTGGAGTCTGGGACAGCTTTAGAAGTGATTTTGGATTTCCTGATCCAAAATCATTCAAGTCTTAGTGGTGATGATTTGCTGAGATTTCTAGATGGCTTACGTTAATTTAAGATGTAGCTTTTAAATTAATGAAGTTAAACTGGCACAAGAGGCTGTATGAACAGGCTGTCTTTTTGATTTATCTGTCAACAAGCCACTGGTTTAACCTACTCTTAACCCATAACAGTCCATGTGGATTTGAACTGATTTAACAAAACTTATTTAATTAAATTGGGGCAATCTTGTGTTGCCAGTGAGGCCTCAGGAGAAGCATGTAGTTCTGCCTTTTGGCATTTTCTTCCCTTGGTAATGGTGTGATAAAAGATGCATTTATTTTATTTGTTGACTTTGTTGACTTAATTCTCACCTTCAAGCTATTAAGCTTTCCTTCAGTGCTAAGGGCAGTCACTTACACAACCCGTTGCGGTTGCACTTGTTTGTTATTTTGAGCAGTATCCCTAGCTACTGAACCCATAATTAATATAATTTAAAATAGAGAAAATGCTTGGGGTTTTTATGAAATCCTCTGTGTATTTGTTTACCTGTGGCTCAGCGGCTGGCTGAGTATGAAAAGGGCTGCATGTTTTGTCAGATTTATGCAGTTTTCTCATCAGGCATGTTGTCAGCTGCATTGCTGTTCTCTCCTGAGTTGTCTGGTCCTTGCGGGATTTCCATTTTATTTTCAGGTAACATCCACTTTCCTGAACACACCGACAGCTCTTTGCACTCTCTCGCAACGTTTTACTTTCTTTATTGCTCCTGGCCTTATTGTCTCTTTTCTCTTATTGCTCAAGTGCTCTTTCCAATTTCACTTCTCTCGTTCTCCGGCAGGGTTTTGTGTGGCGTTTCCACCAATTGCCTTTCAGCTGTGTGGCTTTTGAGAGCTAAATGAACTGGTGCCGAGAGTTCATCAAATGTTCACCAGCGGTCCCAGCTGAAGTAATTGCCAATTTCTTGGTGCTCCTGTGTGGGAGCACTCTGCCACAACCTATTGCACAGCCGTGTGGCAAACTGGCCTCAGGTCCTCAGCCGATTTAAATACGTGTGAGTGCATGCACACACTGTTTGTCATAGGATTTTAATCTTTCTGCCTGCCCTCCCCTGGTCAATGTCTAATTTCAGCCTGGGAAAGGAACAGAAAAGCAAATGATTTGCCTGAGGACTCCCAGTAAATCAGTGACCAAACGTTGGCTCAGTGCTGTTGAAGAGAAGAGGTGGCATTGGGAAGCACCACAGGGTTTTGACCTGTTTGGACTGATTTACAAGACTGCTTAGTGAGGTGAAATTTCTTTGCTGGGGGGCCTCCTGTCACCCTGAGCCAGAGCCACAGGTGATGGGGCTGAGTGGATGCTACCAATGGACTGTGGCAGAGGCAGTTTTGACTCCAGTCGTGTTTGAGAGATGGGCACAGCCAGCTGGAGCGATGTGGGGGCGAAACCTCTCTCTTACAAGGAGACTCAGTGAAAAATGCAGATTTGGGAAGAAGTTTAAGCTTAGGTATGCAATCTGTTATGGAGGATCAGGTTGCAAATGAAAGCACTAGGATGCAGCGAGGAGCTTGGCGTGCAATTGGGGCTATCACATTGGAGGTTCAGTGTTGCAGTTCACATTTGAGTCTAGGTGTCAGAGGTGTAGAGCAGGCTGATGTGCCTGTGTGTGCATACACAGCTGGAAGTACTTACACGCCAGGTTTAGTTTGTAATGCAATGTGGTAAGAGGAAAGCATCTCACTGCCTGGCACAGAGCAGCTTACCAGCAGGTTGAAATGGCTGACGACGGTCTCCTCTTCAAGTATGAAATTAATTAAGTATCAGAATGTGTTTAGACTAATGGAGGCATCTACTGAACGTGCCCCTAAGGTTGTTGCAAGCACATGTTCCTTGAAATTACAAGTGTTCTGCTCTCAGGGCCTTTCCTTTACTCTTGTGAGGTGTCCCCTCAGGCTGCGCGCTGGCTTGAGGTGCTGGCTGGACACAGCTGATCAGTAGCAAGTCAGGGCAGTCACACCTCAGGGACACTTCCAGAGGAGCCCAGCACGAGCCAGTGTGCTAGCCACCACCGATCTGGACGCTTTGCCTGTGGGGCATCTTGATCGGCAAGTGCCCAGCTTTCATGCAGCATCACTGTCAGTGTAGACAGCATCTGAAATGCCATCGTCTCCTTCCTATTTTAAACATTTGCAAGCTGGGGAAGAGTGGTGGGTGATCAGAAGTGCAGGAAATCAGACGTTTTCATTACTTCAAAAAAAAAGAAGAAAAATCCAAGGTTATCAAGTAAAAAAACCAAACAAACCACCCACACTTGTCTTCCTTGCTGCAAAGTCTTCATGGAGACAAGGCTCCTTGTTGCAAAGGGGCTGCCAGGCACATTTTCCATTAAAATTTTACAGTTCAGTAGCTACTGTGTTTCTCAGTCAGCTTAAGGTGATCTTAATGTAAGCTGCTACTGGAAATGGCAGTCCTTCCTGTTCTTCCCTCCCGTGAGTTCTTGCCACCTCTTTTGTGCCAACACTAGCACTTCTGTGCTTATGAAACCCAACCTGACAAAGAAAAACATAAACCTATAAATTAATTTGCAGCTAGATTGACTTCCTTAGCCAGCTGATTATGGGGTCTCAGGAGCTCTAGTGATGGCATAAGCAGGAATGTGTGGATGGAGATGAAGGGAAGAACATATACCATACCTTTTTTCTGCAGCAGGCCTTGCTGAGATCAGTTTAAACCAACCTGAGCCCCTCATTTAGGGTGGAAAGATGCACGTGAGGCAGTGCAGTGCTGCTCCAGAAAGGTATGAGTCCACTCCCTTTGTCTTGCTCCCACCTGGACAGTGCATTCCCATCTCTTCCTCGTCTGAGTCCACACAATGGGATGCAGGACTAGAAGGGACACTACTTTCTCCTTCCACCATCAGCAAGCTCTCAGTTTGTCTGGGTTGTACCATCAAATGTCAGGCATCATGCTGCTCACACACCACCGTATCCTAAGAATGAAAATAAGGAGGGTGGAGGGTGTTAGGGAAGATGAAACATTGATATCTCTCTTATGTGAACAAAGTCCTCTCGGAGGGACTGTTTTTATCACTTCCCAGAAAAATCTGTGGTCTGTACACACAGTTTCTTTGTGTGTGCGTGTGTGTGTGTTTTACTATGGTTATCTGGTACCAAAAGGAGTTTGATATGCACCTTATTTTTTTACTAGAGTCTCCCGACACGTGGGAAGAAGCAAAAGAGTATTCAATGCTTACTACTGCAGATAAAGAAAGACTGTGGGGAAGGCTGTAGATTGTGGTGGCACAGAAATTTTTGCCATAGTTTCCATCTATATCGTTAGTTCCCAACTACTTTATCTGGCATCCAGGAGGAAGGGAAAGACAGTGTGCTCTGGCAGTCCAGCCAGCCCCCTCTCATAGGATTTAGCGTCCCTCAAAGACAAGGTGCAGGGTGAACGGCCCCTTTCCTTTTCAGGCCTGTTTTCAGGCCAGTTTGCAGGATATGGCATGGCTTGAAAGAAGGCATGAACAGAGTTACTGGGACAATTGACTGTGTTTGCCTGATTGACTTGCAAGAATGGGCTGTTTGACTCCTGGGGGGAAGCCTGGAGAGGGTTGCAGTTTGCTTCCAGGAGAAACTTAATGCAAAAAATTACAATGATGTCAGAAAAGAGAAGAGACCAAAAAGTGGAGTTAGCACCTGCTAAAGTTTGTCTTTTATCTTCAGAACTTTGTGAGCACAGTATAGGTTTAACATAATGGAATATACTGATTTCCACCACCCCCCCCACCCCCATTCACGTGTTTCTATTTAGTAATCTTTTTGGCAAGATTGTGAATGTCATTGATGGGTATTTTATGCAAAAGTCATCACTTTGCTTATCAGAGTAAAGTCTGTGCAGCAGATAATGGGATGTCTTGTGTCTTTTACTTCTTTTCTCACTGTGCATGTGAACATTGTAGTTTTACAAGAGAAATGTTGAGTCCCTGGTAACAGCCAGGTGGCAGAGGAGCCTTCGAAAGGCCAGTCCCATGGGAAGTGCAGATATCTGGTTTCAGGTGTGGTTAAATTGCAAGCTGCAACCTCTGCCAGAGGTTAAAATGCCCACAACCTACTGACCGTGTGACTTTTATCACTTCCTGCCAGCAGATGGAAAATTTTGTTCAAGTGGTAGGGATTAATGGAGGGCTTAATTGAACAGGAAGTTTTTCAGCTGTTCAGATGATGGCTAAAATGATTCATACACTGTTACTTCTGACATCTCTGCCAGAAGTCACCTCTGCCTTTCTGGTTAGTGCAAGTTGCTTTTAGGGCGAAGTTGAAAGATTGCAAGAGTTGAGGTAAGCGTGTTTTTCTGAGATTGAAAAACAAGAATGAAATGATCTGTAAAATAACTTTTTTTTTTTTTTTAAAAAAAGCACAATGTCAGAGAAAAGGCTGCTCAAAGCAAACGGAGAATTCTCCTTGAATTACACAGCTTTGATCTTGCATCCTCTTGAGTTTTAGCAGTTGGTGAAATTACCAGGGAGGGAGCTGCTGATATGTTTTGTATTATTTGGCATATCAGTCGCCATTCAGTCTGACTCTGCAACTGTTTTGAGAAGGTATACGGAACAAAGGACAGCACTGAATTGATCAGGAACCAGGGTTTCGGGTACTGCTGGAGGGCATCGCATGATTAAGGAAGTGGGAAGGTCTGTCATCTGAACCTTGCTGGTTTTGTTTCAAGTCTCCTGGTTGGGAACCGGGAAGCAAACAGGTTTTGCAGATGTCCCTCAGATGTCTGAGAAGGCTGAAAACGATACTAGAAGAATCTTGAAGTTGCACAGTGTGTTGTGGGAAAAGTAGCTTTGACTTCTGTGTAATTAAAAGGGGGGGAAACACTCAAGTCTTATGAAAGTCAGGTTTTAACAGTCTGTAGGCTCTCTTTCATAGGGTGGGAAATCTTTTTGTGGGGCCAAAAAGGCTTTTGAAAAAAATACCTGTGGTAGATAACAAGGTCCCTGTTATGTGTAATCCAATGCAGACAGAAGGATGGTGTTGCAGAGCAGGTGAAGTGAAAGGGCAGACCATTTTTTGCCCCTAGGCTTTCCTTAGGGAATGTCAGGAAAGGAGGAGGATTGCTTCGCTCTTCCACCTGCAGCCCCTCCAGGCAGTAGGACATGGCTGGTGAACTGCAAATTACATCCTCCTTCCAGCCTGGGAGGTGTTTGTCACTATGGAGTTCACCTTGTTTATCTTCAGCACATGGGAGAGGGTTTAAGGTGAAAAAAAGTGTACATTTTTGTGGTCTTCTCCTTGAAGAAGAATTTGTCAGGACATAATACTCACTGTCTTTAGTGAGTAGTCTCAGCAGCATGCGTAGCCTGATGAACAGCAAGGAGAGAGATGTATCCAGCACACAGCCCCCTCCAAAATGGGCTGCTGCCATACATTCCTGTTTCTTGTCCCTTCTCAGTGGGGCTGCTTTTGCATTACTCTGCCCATTTGTAGCTTGTGTGAGCGTATCTGAGCTTGCCCAGTTGAATGCTGTTGGCTGTGGTGGTGACGACATCAGCAATAACCTGGACCTTGGGAGGAGCACTGTAGCACTCACAGTGAAGTCTCTGCAGTGTTGTTGTTAGATTCCCATGTGAACTGATGAATTTGAAGGATTAGCCGAGGTGACTTTATGCAACCTGCAATGTGGTTGCAGTGTAGACGCAGCTAGAGTACAACCTGTAGCAGTCAATGGTTAAAGTACCTGTGCTTGTGTTCTTGGGCTAGAAATGAAGCTACTCCAAACTGGGCATTTTTAAGAACCGTTGCAGGACAAAGGAAGGGTGGCACCACCTGTCTCCAGTATTCAGAAGGATCTCTTCTGCCATCTATTGCCATGTACAGCTCACCACATGCCCATACAGAGGAGAAAAAATTCCTGTCCAATCTCAGGTGGGACAACCCTGGAGAAAGTGGATTTAAAAAGAGACATTGTCTTGCTGAAATAGATTGTCCAGATCCTACACTTATAGAGGAATAAGCCTTTGAACCTGGATTTATGGGCAGTCTATAGGACAGTTGCTACAGTGTGATCAGATAACAAAGGCAGATAACTGTAGGAAAACAGCTTCTTGGGAGATTCATTCAGCTGCCGTATCCTCAATTGATCATGCTCCCACTGCTCCTTCTGCCTGGGCAGCAGCTGATGAACCCTCCTGTGCTTGCCACAGCCACCAGCACATGGGATGGGTGGAAGTTTTTGAGTATTTGGTGGTAATTAATATACTTAAATCTAAATCAGCCTTTCTCCAGCTAGGCTGGAAGCATCCCATCGTTTAGATACTTGAAGGCAGATGTGTGGTTTCATAATTGTATTGTGCTGGACTTGCACCTTGGTAACTCAGGATCCTGTTTTGGTCTGAACATGACAAGAGAGATTGTGACCCTGTGTATGGCGCTGCCATGATGCAAATCATGTATGATATGTGTAGACTTTCCCTGCTTTGAGTCCAACTACAAGCAGTTGCAGCAGTAGGATGAGAGCTCCTGGAGAAGGGCTTCAAGGACTGATTATGCTTTTGTCTTTTTGAATTGTTTCTTGTTCCTTCTTGCTTCTGTGTATCCTGAGGTCTGTGGAGGCGGCTCAGGTTCACACTGGGAAATCCTACTGCTACCTCAGGGAAGTGTCAAAATTCCCTGGCCACCAGGGATGTTTCAGGTCAAAAACCCAGGCTATTTAGTACCCAGCATGATTCATTCCTCTCAAAGTTATCTAGACCACTGAAACACCTGAGCTGCCTGGATCCATAGGTGAAATCTGAATGCAGTGTTAGTTTTCTACAAATTCTATACCATCTGGTGTGGTCCTCAGTCTAGCAGGCAAGGTCTGCATCCCTGGGTCATTGTGGCCGCTTGTATATGCGAGATGGAGTATATGCGAGGCTCATATATGGTGACTGGAGTTGTCCAGTTCCTCCACAGTTAACGTGGTGGGGGTGGTAAACAGCATCCGGCAGCTTTTAATAACACCCCCTTTGCCCAAGCCTGTCTTGTACATTGTTTTAACCAGCAGCTGTTTCACTTAATGGGTATAAATATCTCTGCTAAACTGCATGAAGTGAGGCAGTCTTAGAGACTGCAAATACTTTCTTATGATCAGTGAGCATGGTCAAGAAAAAGGTGATTCCAGAATTCATGATAATTTGAGCAGTTTTTAGGAAATATGTTTAAGTTGGCAGCTATACTTTGAACTATTCATTAAGCTTATGGGTTAGCTCAATTATCAGTTGGTGAATGTCATTGCGAACACCTTTCCATTGCTTGCAGGAGAGAAGGTTCTCAGAAGCTAACTGTTTCCTACTTAAAACACACAAACAAAAAAACCCAAACCAAAGGAAAATGTGCATCTATTCATTGTGGCTAAGGTTTTGGAGCAAGAAGTGTTATTTATGGAAATGTGCCCTGTTAGGCTCAGCAATCAAGGACTGAATGGAGATAGGCTTAGTATTTTACTTTAATTTGTTCATTTAAGACTGGTTTAAAATTGTGTTATTAATTTTTTCCCAATTTTAATTGTTTGGACCACCGGAAGTAAAGAAGATTGAGTGAATAAAAGGCTCAGTAAAAATAACTTCTGGAAAATGTTGCACCTGACCTTACTGGAATGTTTTATTTACTGAAAATTAGCCTAGGTTCTTCTAATCAGATGATAGGATGAAGAATTATACTCTTACCTAGTAATACAAGTCTGGGTTGTTTCTTGGATTACATGATGTTGAAAATCATTTTGAAGGAGTCACATCTTAGAGTGGCCGCATGCTTTGCACTGGTTACCTGCACTTGGTGTCTGCATGGGTGGGAGAGACCAAGTCTCTTACCCTCTAGGTCCTTCCTGGTACAAACAGATGGGAGGACACAAATGATGATTAAATCTTGATTTCCACTACTGCAAACTTGCTGTCTTATCCAAGTAATATTTACCTTCATAACTGGGGGGCGGGGGCGGGGAGGAAATAGTTTCATTTAAGTTTTGTCAGCATTGATGCAGACAATTTGTTTGTTTGAGTTCTGGAGCCCTGCTCTCATGAACTGGTGTTCCTCTAGAAGGTTACTGTTTGGAGTGAACGTTTTGGGCTTGTTCTTAGGAATGAAAGGGTGAAATACAGCTTAGCCATGCTTCCTGCTGGCACATGCAATAGTGAGAAAGATTTCCCGCTTGTCCTGTGAAGAATGATACCTCCAGCACCAAGTTTTGCATGCTCACCTTGGGCTTGCCTCGAAGTGCCTGTCACGTTGTTGATTTTGTTTGAGCTGGCAATTACACACTTGATAGTCATCTGATCTGCAGCAGACACCTGACTAGTGCAATTAAACCCAAGGTGCAACTTGTGCTTCGGCTCTGATGCGAACAAAAGATGGTGCACTTAGAACCTGATATAAGGGACAAGTCAAACTCAGAGATAACTATTTTACCAAGCCAGCAGAGTGTCATAGCGAGGAAGTAAATAGTGAGTGGCTCTATATTCCTGACTATCTATGCAGTGTTTGGTGAAAACTAATACCAGCTCATCACCACTAGTTAGCGGTAGTAATTTGAATGTGATAAAAGTAAACATCTACAAATACTTACATTGCAGTTTCTCAGAAGTGACAAAAGCAAAGCAACCAAATACTGACGCTGCTTTTAGAAAGACAAGGTGTAGATTCCTTCGCTTTAGCATGCAGGCTGCTTGCTAGCAGCTCGGAGATTGAAAGACACCCTGCATTGAAAAGGGAGGTGGGAATTAATCATGAAACCGTGACACTTTCCTTAAGCTATGGTTCCTGTAGAGTTTGGCAATCTAACTTTAGTGGTGCTGTTATAAAGAAGAAGGACAGACATCAGGAAACAAGGAAGGCAAAAGTGAAGTTCAAGGAGTAAGCAAAACGTGAGACCAAACAGCGACCAAATCTTGTAGAATATAACAAGCAGGAAACTTTGTGAAAACCTGCAGGTTGCTGGAGATCAGAGAACATTGGAAAAAGGTAGTTTGTTTTGCAAGTCTCTTCCCAGTTGAGATGCTTAGGTATGAGGACAGCCTCTCAACCCCAGAATTTATTATAGATAGATTGGTACAAATACATAAATTCAGTTGTGCATGTTGTTCTTTTTGTATATTTTATAGTACTTATGCTTTGCTTTCACTTAGGAGTTATGGAATAATAAACTGAGAATAGCCAGATTTTTGTACTGATGTACAACTAAATCTTGCATACTAGTAATTTAATACTTGGTTTGTAGCTAACCTAGCATTGCTCTATTTATCTAAAGTATTAACGTTTACTAAATTTAACACAGTCTGGTGTTACTAGCTTAAGCTTTGCCTTGCAAAGACAAGACTGCCTTTGTGTAGTAGGTGTTTTCTTCCTAAACATGTCCTTTTCTACAAGTTAAAGGAATGGTGCTAGGATACTCTATTTTAAAAGACATTTCTGAAGTATTTTTAGCTAACACAAACTGTAGTGTTTTGATTTTAAAGATTGCAATTTGCTTAAAATATTCAACTAAAAATAAATTTCAGTCTAGCAAAGCTTCACGAATGTGTTTTGCTTTGGAGAGAAATGTTTTCCAGCCTAGTCTGAGTTTGTACACTTGGGATATTTTTGTTGTGGAGTTTTAGTCTCTGGCTGGAATTGGCTGTCTAGGATCTAAACAGTTGGTTCAGTAGAGGAGAAGCATACCAAAAGAAGGTGAGGCTTCCTTAGGCTGGGGCTCTTTTGAACTTCATGTCATAGGTAGGTGTTTAAAGTCTCTCAAAAGCAGTAGAAATAAAATATTCTGTTGAGAGAAGGGGAATTACTATTTATTTGTAAATTGTCTGGATATTTCTGGCTGCGTGTTGGGGGTTTGCATGGTGTTTAGATGTGGTATTGAGTTTTTCCCTTGTCCTTTTCCTTCTTGCAAAGTTTTTTCTGTTTGCTTATTTGTGAGTATACCCTTTTGATAAGGACAAGGCAAGCAATTTATTTTGAGGACACAAACAGGATTTTTGTTGTTCTTTTTGCCACCCGTGCCAGTCTGTCTCCTGTTGCCAAATGCACACTCAATAGGTCATTCCAGCAGAAATCATTGCATTGACAAGCAAAGAGCAAAGCCACACTGGTGGTGGTATTGTGTTTCTCACACACAAAATGTCTTTCTGAGCACTTCTATCACTTCTTTACCTATTCTGCCTTGCTCAAAAGTGGTATGTGAGTATGACAGGCTGCTATTCTTGTTCTGGTGTAACTGTAGTGGAGGGGGGTACCTCCTTTTTTGGCAGCAGCTTCACACTTATATTGGATTAAGTGTAATGTGAAACCGTACCCGAAATAATTGGTTTTATGCTTCTAGAGGTTTTCATGGGGACATACAAGGCTATTAAGATGCATACACCCCCTCACAAGGAAGCAGTTTTGAGTTGTTTTGAAATGATGTTTTTCCTTTGCTGGTTCACCTTTGAAACTGGTCATCTTTACACAAATCTGGAGCAAAGGCTGCTTAAAAGCTTGGCTTGGTTTCCTAACCTTGGTGCCTCATCCTAATGTGATGTAACTACACACTAGCTTGTTTCTTGCTCGCGGCTCTGTACACCCTCAGACATTGAAGTAGAAGCCCATGGAGCACGTGCCTACCCATGCACAGAACAGTAGTTGTTGCAGAAACCTAAAGGATGTTGCAGTCACAAAAAGGTAGCTTCATAAATTGAATTGGTGATGCTTGCGCTCTGTAACTGCTCAGGGTTTTAATAAAAAATGAGTATTTCATAAAGAGCAGGGCTGGTTTTGTGGCACTGGTGAGTTCAAACTGAGCAGGAGGAACTACAGCAAACATCAACAGGGGTGTGAGAGGAGAAGCATCTCTGACACATCTGACCATATAGCAACAAGTCTCTACAGCCTCCCCAGGGAGCGACAGAAGTTCATGGTCATGGCCTGAAGCTGGGTGGAGGGGGGGTCTGGCATTTCCACTGTCTTCACTGAAATGAAAGACCCCTGTGGGAGCATGGTGGGGAGTGAAGAGCTGGTGATGCTGCTAGGCCAGGCCGCGTGCCCCACGGGATGCAAGCAAGCAAAACAAGTGGGGAATTGTTTGTAGGGGGAAGGACGGCTAGCAGAGAGCGTATTTTTCAAAGAAAGACGAAACCCAAAGTACTTTCAATTCACTAATGCATTTATGTCTGTGCCAAACGTACAAGTTATTCCTTAATCCTCTTTCAATGCTCTAGGGATTGATAATAGGGACGCTGGAAACAACCTTGCTGCAAAGGGTTAATTTCGAACCATGAAACAGGCTTAACCTTTACTTTTTGCAGAAGTGATGGTTGTGGAGTCCTCCTCGTTGCTTATCTTTGATCACAGGAGATTTGAGCAGGTAGTTTCAGAGATGCGGTGAGTGGATAGCGGATGTTTTTAACAGCCAAGCTGAGGAAGCGTATCGATGGGGAAGAATCGCTGTGCAGATGACAGCAGCAGGCAGGGTTGCTTGCTAACCTTTATAGTCTGGTTTTTGGTGAGAGAGCACACGTTTTGTGCAGAACAGAAGCCAACAGAAAGCATTTTTCTTTGGCCGCATGTGTGGTTTTGGTGATAGAAATGTAGTTGGGTGAAATTAAAATCCCATTCATCCTGCGTGGGAGCCCTCCATCTGCTTGAAAGAATAGAGCTTTGCAAGGCAATCAGAGTAATTTTTGGGGATGTATGGTCAGATCTAGATAAGACCTTCATTCTGGAAAGATAATTGTCTGTAGATATGAGGAAATATATGTATTCAATCATCTTTTAGTTCCAGTTCAGAAAATATAGGCACTATGATAAACAAATTAGAAACACGGTGCTATATGTGCCACTAAGGAGAAAATATTAATCAGTAAGAATGCCCAGTGGTGGTTGTTGTTTGGGAGGGTGGGAGTTGGAGAGTGAGGATGTGGTCAATTTTATGCAGGGTTTAGGGAGAAAATTGCTGATGCTACTTTTGTTCTCGGTTGTCATTAGTGTATATATGTACACAAACACTGATGGGATTTTATTCCATACCCCTCTCTCCCTCGATTTTAGCCACAAAATTGTTGTCATGGTTGTGATGGATCACAACATAGCTCAGTATCATACACCGTATCACAGTGAAAACTCTCACACAGTGCCTGTAACCAATAATGCACAAAACAATACTAACACCACCTAAACAATAACACACCATAAACCCTACATACCCCATGTAAGGCAGCGTTGTATTTACAAACATCAAAATAAACATAACAAAAGTAAGATGAAACACTTCACTCAAGCGACATGATTGTGAGCTGTCTGTTTTATTTCCAGCCCTTTGAGACTTTCAAAGAAACAGATCTGACACTCTTGCAACTGAGCAAGCTGAAATTCAAACTATTTAGGCAGTCCGTCAGAGCTCCGGTTGAGCCCCACGTTGGGTGCCAATAAATCTGTCATGGTTTGAGGCTGGGCTGGCCACTAAACGGATGGCAGATGCTCTCTGTTAACCCCTCTGCCTTCCCAGACAGGGGAAGGGAAAGAAGAAAAGGGGGAGAGACTTTGGAGTTGGAAATAAAACTAAAGCAGCTTTAATGAAACTATAACAACAAAAGGTGAATTATAATGAGAAGAAAAATAATAAAATATTTACAAATATATACAAAACCAGTACCGAGCTTCTCCCCCTGATAATGCTCACGTCACCACTGGTGCTGCAGAGCAGCTCTGGGAAGATCCCAGGTTGGGCTCCTGGACACAGCAGGAGACAGGAGCTGGAGTCAGGACCGTGCAGATCACGGACAGAGTCTTCCCAGGACACCGGACATAGAAGATGAGCAAGGGCAGGAAGAAGGGCAGGCCAGAGAAGATGACCTTGTCCCCCATGATCCCTCAGCTTTATACTGAGCTTGATGTGTATGGGATGGAATACTTGGTTGGTCAGTTTGGGTCACCTGTCCTGTCTGCTCCTCCCCACAAGTGCACCCCTTTTGCACCCTGACACTAAGGGGGCCCCAAGGCGGCACTGAGAGAATTTGGCAGTGACCTTGGTCTCTGTAAGATTAAGTGTAAGCAAGAGCCTTTCTGCACACCATTGTACTGAGAGCTCAGTACTAACTACAAACATCGGGTGTTATCACTGCTAGGAGCAGACAGTGTCTGAAGAACATGTTGTTGACTTCAGAAAGTGCAGTCTCAGAAGAGACTTAACTGGCAAGTAAGATCACTGAAAGGAAAATTGATTGTGTTTTAGCCAAACCAGGACATTTGTGGACCCTTAAAATACAGTAACAAACCTCTTCTTGCCCAACTATTTCAGTTTAATATCCGTGAAAAAGAGGAGGTTTGCCAATTATATGTTTCATCCGCGCTGAATAACTGTGCTTTCCTCAAGTCATACCAGTCAAGCCTGCCGCAGAGTGCCCAGACCTGGCTGTTCCTTCAGTACTGTTTGATACATGTTTCAGTTTGACATTATGTAAATACTCTGCTATTAGGGAAGAAAATGACATAAAATTGCACCATTCTCAATGAGGTTATAAGTTCTTTCAGTAGCTTCTCTCCTTTTTTGAAGCTATAATAAAGATCGTAATTAGAATCCCAGTTGCTTAAGTGAGAAATTAGCATGTTCTTAAATGCTGAGCTGAGTCAGGTTCCCAGCGAGACCCCCTCTGGGTATCTGTCCTGCCCCAAAGTGCTTTCCCTAATACCAATTTGTATTCTAGATGTATTAAAGAAAATCATATTCATTGCCACCTAGCAGTTAATCAGAGCTTTCAGATAGGCTTGAAATAATTTCCAGCCTGACTGCCAAAATCACCTGCAAGCGTTCCTTTTCTACAGCTGTATGCTCGAAAACTTACCAGAGAGTGTCAGTTCATTGCCCAGCACCAGGACTGAGACAAAATCACTCTGCATATGTCCTTCATTCTTACAAATTTGTCACAAATATTTCTTAATCCCACCCTGGACATCCTTGCTTACTGTCTTCTAGGCTGTGGCCAAGGGAACAAAAATCTAATGGCTTTTACTACAAGAAAGCTGGAGAGGGACTTTTTACAAGGGCATGGAGTGGTAGGACAAGGGGTAATGGCTTTAAATTGGAAGGCGGGACATTTAGACTAGATATTAGGAAGAAATTCTTTCCTGTGAGGGTGGTGAGACACTGGCCCAGGTTGCCCAGGGAAGCTGTGGCTGCCCCCTCCCTGGCAGTGTTCCAGGCCAGGTTGGATGGGGCTTGGAGCAACCTGGTCTGGTGGGAGGTGTCCCTGCCCATGGCAGGGGGGCTGGAGCGAGATGAGCTTTGAGGTCCCTTCCAACCCAAACCTTTCTATGATTCTATAAATAAATATTTTATGATGTACATAAGATTCTAGCAGGTTGGAATAAGTTAAAACTTTTTAAAGGGGTTAAAAGAAACCTCATTTGTAAGTTAATTAAAACCAAGAAGCAAAGAACACTAACACTTTAAAAAAAAAACATTTTCATGGTGCAAAATACTGATTTCATTTCCAAATAAGTGAATTGTAACCTGTAATTTTGTGACGCGCAAGAAAATACTCGGAATATATGAATAGGCACAGATTTTATAGTCAAGATGTTCCTTTCTTGTTTTCCAAATTGTCACGGAATATATCAAAGGTTAAAGTAAATAAAATACTGTCTGCGCAATTGACTCAGGTAGGGATATGATATTGGTGGGAGATGGACACAGATTATCTCCTCCTTCTCATTTATTTATTTATTTTAAATAGTGAGTTTTTGTGTTCTGACATCTCTCCTGCAAGTCCTACCTAACGTGCTTCTCTTATGCTCTTGTTTCCACAGGCCAAGGCTGCAAGCACAAAGGAAGTTTGCTCAGTCCCAGCCAAACAGTCCCAGCACAACTCCAATAAAGATTGTGGAGCCGTTGTTACCCCCTCCCGCCACTCAGATTTCTGACCTCTCCAAAAGGAAGCCCAAGACAGAAGATTTTCTCACTTTCCTCTGTCTTCGAGGTAGGAGTCTCACAGCAGCCTACAGGGACAGTCTCATTCAAAGAAGGAGCCGTAGCACCACAGACCAAATATCAGTAAACAAATGTACTGGTGCTACGCTTGAATGTATTGTGTGCATTTTAACTCTCAGCAGTTTGACTGTATCTGCAGCAGGAGCATTCGAATTTGTGGTTATAAAGACTATAGAATGAGGCCCATAATAGTGCAAAAGGAAATTTCTTTCATGCTTCTCTCTCTGTTATCCTGAATGGGTTTTTGTCTAGCTCTCTTAAGTCCTCCCCATCCGCCTTTGTTTTCTCTGAGTGTAAACTGAAGTGCTTAACTTGCCTGAGTCCTTGTTCCTGCAAGAGGAGAAATCTGGTTGGAAATTCCCCTTCTCTACCTATTCACTGTACTTTATTGTTCAGTCTGAGTGAGGCTTTTCATCTGGCAGTGGGTGGAGGGGTTACTGTTCTTCTATAGCTGCCCCAGGAGCTGGTTTGTTCCCATGGTGATACTTAAACCAGGTGAGATTCCCCACTCTGCAACCCAAGTGCAGAGGAGGCACGTGAAGTTGTACAGCGAGATACCCAAATTATCTCACAGTAACAGGTGCCCAAGCCTGGCTGGAGCAGTACAGTGTATATCTGGGGTCACTGGTGTGTGTCTGTGAACCTGCAGGTCAGACCTGCTGAGGTGTGAGGTACAGCTGACTGTGCAGATTAAGCTAAAGGAGGAGGCTTTACCTGAGTGGTTATTTTTCTTGGGACTTTCCATGACCCTCTGTCCCAAATCATGTACTATAGCATCCTTCAGTTTAATCTCCCAATTGTCATATTTTTTCTCGTGGTATGTTTCTTTTTCAGCAGGTGCCCCCTCATCCCCTGAGCCAGTCACTTCTCCATCCTTGATGTGTGGAATGATGCATCTTTCTGTTGTTTTGTCCCATTACCTGCTGAAAGGGTTGTTACGCATGGGGCTTGTCTGCAAAAGTCTTACCTAGTGGATTGAATCCTTCAAAGCTGTGTTTGAGTTCCCCTTTCCAGTTCTGAGGTTTGCGTTGCGTCTGGGAGCAGCACTGGTCAATACAGAATAGCCTTGGTTGGAAGAGACCTCTAAGACCATCAACTCCAACCATTAACCCAGCACTGCCAAGTCACCACTACCCCATGTCCCTCAGCACCACATCTACACGGCTCTGAAATCCCTCCAGGGACGGGGACTCCACCACTGCCCTGGGCAGCCTGTGCCAGTGCCTGACAACCCTTTCAGTGAAGAAAGGTTTCCTAATATCCAAACTAAACCTCCCCTGGCACAACTTGAGGCCATTACTCCTTGTCCTGTCACTGTTACCTGGGAGAAGAGACCGACCCCCGCTTCGCTACCCCCTCCTTTCAGGGAGTTGTAGAGAGCAATGAGGTCTCCCCTCAGCCTCCTCTTCTCCAGACTGAACACCCCCAGTTCCCTCAGCCGCTCCCCATCACACTTGTGCTCCAGACCCTTCCCCAGCTCTGTTGCCCTTCTCTGGACACACTCCAGCAGCTCAATGTCCTTGTTGTAGTGAGGGGCCCAAAACTGAACACAGTATTTGAGGTGTGGTGCTGAGTACAGGGGAACAATCACCTCCCTAGTCCTGCTGGTTATACCATTTCTGATGCCACCCATAGCTTCCTGCTGAGGCTTTTGCACCTTAGTGCAGCATGGTTTGATTTCTTTATTCTTCTCTTCTATGAGAGTTTAGGCTAGTGGTAGCTTTAGACTGGTTGCTAATATATCTGTCTTGACTCTGGTCCAATATGGAGCCATCATCCTGTTGGGACTTCTGGTAAAGCGAGTGGATGGAGGGGGTGGAGGGGGGCGGTTTGCTAGCTTTTGTGTTTGTTTAAAAGATTGCGAGGAGCAGAATCTAATGGAGTTTGAAGTGGCATCACAGTCCTCTGAAATTTAATCTGTGGAAATGTATTTCTAATTTAGTCTGCTGTGAGGTTGATCAGTCTGTTGGCAGCATGTCACTGCTGTGATCTGGGCCAACTGCCATAGTTGGTGGTGGGAAAATTCAGATGGGGGGTGTGTGTGTGAGCACACATGGCTGCATTCACACACTTGTTTCCACTGCTTGCTAACTAAGCATGTGTTATTTATAGCATTGAAGGCACTTGCACTTCAAGAAAGGCAGCCTGTCTGGGGATATGACTTATATCCATTTTTATTTCCTACTGCCTCTTAGCATTCTGCTTTAACAATGCAGATGGATAACATGGTACTTTTGTCCCCGTGCTTCATTCAGAAGGTTGGTTTAGTTTTGCTTTGTGGGGTTTTTTTTGTTTGGTTTTTTTTTTAATTTTAATCAGTGGCTGTTTAGCTCTTGCACCTGTAATTTTCTTCTTTGTTATTCGTCTCTAGAATAATTGATGTTTTGTACTGTCAATTAAGAACTTGCAATTCATTCCTAATTTCTTCAATATGCAGGAGTACTCATATATTTCAGACAACATGTGCGTTCAGACGGCAAGATCCCAATTACAATTATATTAAAAACCACGTGGGAAAATCTACTCTGTGTGCCACACATGGCATGTTCTTGGTCTGCTTATACAGGCTAAAGAAAAGCAGGAAGGGGAAGCTGTCAGCTCTCTGTTTCAGCACCTCCACAAAGTTATTGCTCCATCACCCCTGTATAAAGCCTGAAAAGAGCAAGTAAAAACAAGGGGGGTGGAAATCTTCTTGGACATCTGCTACCTGGATGCATTTCTGTGGAGGAGCAGGAGGGTGACTGTGGCTTGGTAGGAGGGGGAGTGGGGTTTAGATTGCTGTTAGCATGGTTCTGGCTTGGGTGTCTGAACTGCTGTGCTCTTCAGGATGCCTTGGCTGCCCTGTGTTGGGCCTGTTTGGTCCCTTGGGTGGTTTAGCTCCAGGTGGTGGTCTCTCTTGATAGAAAACAAGGACGTGGAAGCTGGTTCTTAATATGCTCACAGGGATTTTATGTAGCAGCCCGCTGATACATACAGCTCCAGAAAGGTCCCACAAGTGGCCTTCCAGAACATTGACAGGCTTGGTTTGGTGCTGCCCTTCTGGTGGAACCCAGTGAGCCTGGAGAGGGAATAGCCAGCAGTTTCCTCAAACCCTGTGTAAGGAAGAATTGTGATTTTTTTGGAAGGAGATTGTTTTGGGTTTGAACCTCTTGTGCTATTATTTATTGAAGTGTTGAGGGATTCAAAATTGCTTGCATGGTAGGACATGTGATTTTTCTGATTTCTGTCCAGCCCTGGCAATTTGCACTTTCATAATGAAATGTGAAACACAATTACATGGAAATGAGAGCACAACTCTTCAGAAGTCATTTAGTAGTAAGAGTATTAGCTAGATGATCCAGGACAGTAAATCCCCATGTTTGTGTGTGTGTGTTTGTGTGGTTTTTGTTTTGTTTTAAATTTTTTTTTAGAGTTGGAGCTCTCGTAGGTCCAAGTCCTTCAAAATGGTCTGACGATATAGTCCCTGCATTCATGGTCAAAGCTTCTCTTTGGCAAGGCAGTCTTCTCCGGGACCAGTGTGAAAACAACTCTGTGGTCATGTGTCTGTCCTGCCACCCCCAGTGGCACTGTCAGAAGCATGGTGTAAATTTGTGGCATCACATCAGCGTGCACTTTCATTTTCTATTTTTAAACAGAGAAATTGAAAAATCCTGATCACTGCTAGAAGTTCACTCTTCAGTACCCTGGGGGATTTATTTTAAGCAGCAGCTGAATTCTTTGAGTGATGGAGCAGTGCTATCATGCAACGACGTGGAAGAAAGGCCCTTGACATGTGTAAGGTCCTATGTTTAGGAAAAGGAGTCCCATATACCTGACCTTCTCCTGTGTTTCAGAAAATCTAATGATTCAAATAACTTTTATTTATTTCATATTTTTTTTAAGCATCCTCTAATTTCAAAGGGGGATAATTTAGCTAAGATGACCTGCTTGGTTTCATTATCCATAATAATAGGGGCTTGAGATGTATTTTTAATTAGGTTGTTTTTTGAACCCTTGATTCGATAATACAATCTACTAATTACTTTTTAAAAGGTAAACAGAGCAGAATGAAAAAGCTGTAACAGTTGATGAATGTCTGAGCACCCTGGAATACATTTCACTGACCAGATTTGACAAGGCTCTTCTGCTTTCTATTATATTAAAATCCCTTGTTTTGTTTTTTTTTTTAAATCGTGACCTAGAATTTCCAACACAAGAAGGAAGGGAATAGCACAGATATCTCTGAAGTGTTTGTCTCCAGCATCCTTATCTTTAAATAGCTTCTCTGAAGGAGCCTGTATGCCCTTTGCCAGAGGCATAATTAGTATCTTTCAGCAGCACGCGTAGATAACGAGTGTGTCATCTCCGTGTGGTTGTACAACAGCTTTCAATTCTACTGTATTTTCTGCTTCTGATCCAATTTTTCTTACTAGCCTCTGTTACAGTGCATTTAAGTTACTTTTACTCTCCATAATTATTTACAGGTTAAAAATATTGCGAGTGGAATAATATTAGGGCTAAAGGGGGAAGAAGAAACAAATCCCTGTGAGCAATGGATCTTTGGCAAAAGGTGATAACAGGAGGAATGTGATTAGGAGCCTACATTTTAAGAAGTTTTCCCATGATCAATTTTCTAATTAAGCTGAGCCTCTGGGAGTTACATGCTGGAGAATTTCAGGGATTCCTAAATAAAGATGGTTTAATTGAGATCTCACAAATCAAATTTTCAGGCTCTTCTAACAACTGTTCTGCAAAATGTGTGACTCCTCGTTTTCTTTGAGTACTACAAAAACTTAATGATATGATGATTTCTTGCAACTGGACAAAAGCAAAATAGAAAATCTCACTGTATCAGGTTTGTCCAGACTTCAGTAATATCTAAATCTAAGTGCCACAGTCCTCTGGCAGCTTGTTCTTAAACAGGCTTTTTGTTTTAAACATTTTGTCCAGTTGGTAGGCTCAGGGGCCTTTCATCCCAGTCTTCTCTCTCATGTCTTAATAGGAGGTGTTGTATTGTCTGTGCCAGTAGATACCTAGAGAGGTTTTCTGTTAAACAAGAGAGGCCCAAAACGACCATTAATTTACGTAGCTTTTAACTAGGCAGTAGGTACGCTTGCCTGGTAATTCAGTGTCAAGAGGTACACTGGCCTTTGTGAGAGCTGGCGACTGCATCAATCACATTCTTGAAGTCCCAGCCTTCCAAGGGAGCATGTTGCCACTGTGGAGATGTGCTCGCCTGATCAGAGTAAACACGTTAAATAGCACAGCAACTTAATTAGGCTGGAAGCAAAGCAATGAAATGCTGACACTGTTCAAAAACGTGAGCTGCTTTGTAGTCTCGGTTAGTTCATATAGTTCCAAAATAATACTAAAACATGAAGATTTACAATAAAAATTTACTTTTTAAAATTTAACAATTTAAAATACTTTTTATCAATTTTGTTGTTAAATCATTTGATATATGAGACTGAAATTTTAGGATGGATTGAAAACACAAGAATAAACTTTAGAGTGCAGAATCTTAACTGCACGAACTGTTTCATAAAAAGAAGTTTGCATTTACCAACTGTAATCTCACAATTTTGAAGTTCTTTTTTAAAGTTAGGAGTAAGGTTGCAAGGTAGAAGAAGTGGTATATCTCATACATTCAGTCATTTAGTGCACCTGTGGAACATGCTGCACTGGGCTGGTAACTCAGACCCGCAGTGGTTTAGGATAAGAGTAATTTAAGCAGTGTTGGCAGGGAGAAGTGAGTATGCAGGCTCTCAGTGAAAAGCACGTGTATGAAGTATGCAGAGCAAGCCTGGCAGTCGACACCTTGGCACTATTCCTTCCCAGGGGATCAGAGTCCTGTTGGAGGGCCATCCTTCTAGGCATGCAGCAGAGAGTGCACCTTCACATCAGTTTGTGCCTACGAGGAGACTTAAGAGGTTGCCAGAGCTACCGAGCACAAGAGAAGAGGGGTGTGTGTGTGTAGTACTGCAACTGCTTCAAAGTTTTACCTTGATCTTCCCATTTTGGGCCCCCTTTCTGATGTTAATGATTACAATATCTACCCCTCTAAAAGCCACGGGATGAAATTAGCTCGTTGAAACAGGAGGATAATCTTGTGGTTCAGCCTTTGTATTTGCCACAGCTTCTCTCTGAGTCCCCTGGTGAGCTGCTTAGTTTTTCTGTAAAATGAGGGGAAATAGTTAAGTCTGTATATTGGTATTGACATAGTTGGGCATTGATTATGGATGAACTACTGGCATAAAATTAGAGTGCTCTGATGGCAGCAGCAGTGCTTCAAAACCTCAGTGCCCACAATTTTCGGTATCCAGGTGGGCATATAAGGTATTCTGGCAAAGGCAATTCCTGCCCTTCCTCCCAAGCAGAAACCTGTGAGCCAAATTCTGTAACCTGGGAACCCACCGTAGGTTCAGTGCTCTCTGAAAGGCTTATTTTGGCCTAGGATCGGGGCTGAGGTTCTCTTGGGCATGAAACACAGCCTGGTAGCCTTCTGGGAATGGCAGCATGGTGACTTGGGATTTGTAGACTTGTCTTGCTCATGGTGGATTATGTCACTACAGTAGCCGATAAATTAGCCCTAATGCTAAACATCTTGTGATTTGTATGATGGCAGAGGAAGGGAGGATTTGAGCATTGGTGTGTTTATGAGCTCTGTTTTGTTTCTGTACTTGGGATGGCCTCTTCTTTCCTCTCACTGGGAAGCTCCTCAGACTGGTCCTGCAGGTAGAGTCAGACAAGTGAGATACAATTGCTCTTTCCTGTAGAGTTTATGTAGTTCATTCTCTTTTAGCCTTGCTCCATAAAATGACCATAAAGTGCAGACATAAATTATATTTATTTGCACTTCAGAGACTTGGTAGTGTCCTGCCAAAACGTAGTAAGTAGGACATATAATAAATGAGAAGCAGGCCCTAAATTTTAAGTATTGAGATGCCAGTACATTGGGAGCATTTGGGAGGCAAGGTTTTTCCACCTGCATACAGCCCCAAAATGTGTCAGAGGAGAAGCCAAAAACCTTCTGCATGAGGCTTGTTACGGGGCTTGGCGTGCTGTGTGTTTATCAGGGCAGGCTTAAATCCTGCATACCTTGACCTGCCTTGTGCTTAAATCATTCTCATTCTGAAATTGTTCGGAGGTTTTTCCAAAGCACATCTGGGTTATGTTTAATTGTTAGGAGGGAAAAGAAAAAAAAAAAAAAGAGAGGAGCTAGAGGGGGAGTCGGTGTAAATAATTCATGGAGAAGAATCCTCCAATTTTGCAGAAACCACAGCCCAAATTACAGACAAGACTCTTGGACTGAGATGATTTTTGTTGTGGTTGTAACATAACCAGGGTTTGAATCCTGTCCAGATGAAAACATTTGGTTTGTACTTCAGTAAATATTGCAGAAACAGTGCCAGCTAATTCTGAAGAGTAATGAAATAGTGCTTTTGGCAAAGCGCGTGCACTTTCCATACTTCTGATTCCACTCTTCAGATCCAAGTTCAGAGTTTTTTTAGTATGTTTAGCTGGTCCAAGACAAAAGTTAATGTGATTTAACGAGAAACAAAACATACCGTAATTTAGGAGGGAAAATTACACATTTGTCAAATAAAAAAAATTAATAACCTCATTAGTGAAATGAAATGGCTGAAAAATAGTATATTTTTTCCTATTTATCAGACACTTGCTGCTAAGGTCAATACATAAGCATCAATTCTGCCTGCTGTTAGTAGCGAGCCTGAATTGGGCACATGCAAAGGGTAACATCTTTCTGAGAAAATTGCTGAAAGCAGCACCATGACTTAAACCCCCATTTTTTACTATGTACTTATTGCTTTATGAGCATGAAATTATTATAACCGAGGACAAAATACGTTTGTCATCCTTTCATATGCATTAGGCAACACTTTGTGGATAGTTGTGGTAATTATTTTTCCTATATAGTTAGGTTTTCTTTTGTGTTGCTCTCACAATAGGAGGGAAGACAAAAATACTCAAGAGAGAATTTCAATAATGAAAGTGCAGATACTGATGGAAACAGTTGCCAAACATACTTCAAACCTCATTTTTTTAAAGAGCTGAGTGTCCTCCCTTTTTGTAGTGATTCATAGCTCATTGTAACCACGATGAGTGAATTGAAAAAAGAAAAATCAGCATTAATAATTTTTCTCAAAATTTGTCACGCACAGCAGTATCTGATCCCAGGAGCAGTAACTCCTGCTCCGATACTGGTGAGGAGGGAGTACCTGGGGTTTTGGTAGCTGTCCGAGCTTTCTGTGCAGCTTGCAATCCCTTAGTCGACCATGGCAGTCTGTTACACTTCCAAAATACATGATGAGGGCCAGCTTTGGCAATTTGCCCTTCCTGCAGTGATTTGGAGAAGGGGGAGTGGGCTGGGAAGTTCCCCCCAGGTTGGTGCCTGGCCTTGGCCATAGCTTTTCTGCTCTGGACTGTGAGTTAACAGCGACTTGTTAAGCAGGAAAAGGTGAGTGACACATGACCAGGTCAGGACAGCAGGGCGAGAGCACTATCAGACACATACTCCTGTTAAAGCTGCTCAGTCCAAGGTGTCCTACCCACTTTATTTCTTAATGTTTAACTTTCAGTTTACTACTTCTGCCACGGCTTCTCCTTCCTGCCCATCATATTGCGATTGCCTTGGCCTGTTCTTTGGTGATGGCGTGTACTTTTATTCAAATATTGATGCAAACTGAATCAGCTGTCTTGGAGGGGGGGAAAAAAAGCATTTAGGGAAGTGTATGCCTGGACATCATCAGGACAGAATGTAAAACATGCAGCCTCCTACAAGAGATTGGAAACATACTATGTTTCATGTTTTGTTTAATAACATAAAGTGATATATTAAGCTACGCATTCAATAAGAAAAAGTGTGCATAGAAATTTCCCAAATCTTTACTCGAGAGCTTGTAACATTACATTACAGTTACAGCATTTATTAATGGACTTTAATTTCCTTAGTCTGGGATTTTAATCTGAATCAGTTCCCTGATCCGATTCACCACATGGCCCTACAAAAAAATTATACTGCCACCGTTGAGGTGGTAGCACAGGAGTTAAGAACAAGAGGCCAGATGGGGATAGATACTCTGTAGACCAGTTTTGATGCCAAGAAAAATGTCCACGCAGCCACAGACAGTCCAGATGGTTCCTTGTATGAAATGTCTTCTAAATAATTGGTGGGCAGTCAAATTTTATTTTCTGGATTACCATCAGTGAGTGGGTCTTTCAGTCACCTGCTGATCGGGTATAGTGGTGGGGTGGGTTTCTTCATGTGGAGGGCTTCTTGCACACTTTCCCCAGGCGTTGGAGGGCTGCTCCCCTGCTCTCCCCAGCAGGCTTTGAGAATCACACCTTGGTGCTGGGGAGGGCACGAGGAAGAGGAGGGATGATTGCTCATCTTTACTCTTGCTGCCTGGCTGGCAAAATATGTGCAAGAATGAACTGGCGTAGCTGCCCTGTGGGTTTCTGTTGCTCCTGGATGCTCTCAGTGCATCCAGGCAAAACCAAAAATGTGCAGAATAGTGTATCATAAATTAAAAAATCAAACAGGCGCCTACAACTGTATGTTCTGTGAATGTGTGTGTATGGATGTGTCTGGTGAACCTGCAGTTTTCCTTATTTGCATACCATTTTAGAGGTTTTATCATCTTGCTGTCATACATCATTTTCATGATAAATATCTATTATATGTGGAGAAACCTGAGAGCAGCAACTCGCAGCAAAGTCTGTCTGAAAGGAAAACCACTGTGTTTTTAACTTGGGATGGAAACAGGAAAGATTCATGAGGAAGGGCAATATATTTTGTTAGCCCAACTCATACAGCTGGAAAAAACAAACTGGCTTTTGAGCTCACATTCTTCTCCACATCTCCGATGCATTGCTACAATAACACTATTTAGTATTGTTTCTATAAATTAGCAGCTTTGAGTAACAAATGAGGTCCCCTGTAGGGGTAGGCTATGGCATCATATACACGTCCCTGTCTGGTCTCCGAGATGATGAGGGGTATTTAGGACAGGAATCTTGATTATAATAAAGAAGATGAGTGATCACCTGGCTTCCACTCTGAACTGTGAGCTTCATTAGTTCTTCAGTCATGAGAAGTCAGAGTTTCATTTCTGTAAAGAGTTTGGCAGCTTTTCTCAGCTCTGCTTGGTGTAAACCACCAGTGCACATCAACCACTCACACACACATTAGGTGTTGCCTAATCAACATAATTGTCATTCTTTTATCTTGAATGAAATCACGGTGTACTTACAGGCTAGTCTTACCTTCAGTTTGCTCGTAAAGGGAATTTGCAGTATCTTGAGGTTGAGCAGCCTGTTGCAGTATTTGAAACTAGTGCTTTCTCAGCATTTTGGACATGTTTAGTTATGTAGACTTAAAGTGGAAGTGATTTTAACCAGCTCAACCCATAGGTGTGAACAAATTCTCAGTATCTGAGGCTATTTCAGAACTGAAATCTTATTCTAAAAGAAGATGATGAAAAAATAGTTTTAATACAAAAAAGTAAGCAAGAAAACTCAAAAACTTTTTGATTTCTTTCAGTGTCTTCCATCCATAAAAATGCTTAAATAGAACAAAAATGTGTGAGTCCAGCCTATGTTTCCTTTCTTTCTGTTTTGCATGTCAACTTTAATAAATATGTAGGACAAACTGAGAGGGGGAGGGGGGGGGGGGAGGAGGCTTTTCTACCAGGTCTCATGTTACAGAGCACTTAGATCAGTAAAGTGAGGGCTAGTAGGACTCTCCTGTGTTATTGGACGTTGCTAGTCTAATTTCTCTGAAAATGTACTTCCCAAGCAGTCCCAGCTGTCCCAGGAATGCATTTTAACCATTGTTGTTCGTAGTTCTCAACTGGAAAGAATTAAAAAATGTCATCCTGCCCAAAGATTTATGCACTGAGATTACAACGACTGAATACCAGGAGTTAAGTGAAGTTTGTATCTGCTCTTGCACTTGGGTTAGACTCTCCGACCTTTCTAAGCAGAATGACACAGTACTATATTTTATTCTGTGCTTAAAAGAAGAAAAACAGATTACTATTGTAGTAACTACATTTGCATCGCAGATGATAATTTTTTTTTCTGCATGCTGTTGAAAGCAGCTGACAAAAAAGTTAAGGGATGTGGAACTCTAGGGAGGATGAGGGTTAGAGAATAGATGCTGTATCTGGTCTCCTATTTTAGTGTCTCAGAAGGATAACATTTCTGACTATTTCTCTAGTTATAATAGAGAGATTTCAGTCTGTGTTTGAATCTAATTTTGAGGGTTCCTAACAGTAAGTTTCTTTTACTGCCATCATTTGTCAATGTATTAATGCACTAATGGTGCCAGACTTTGGATCCTGATTAGAACTGATGGACCATACAGACTTGCAGCGCTATATAACTTCTTAATCCATATACAGATTTGGGTACCTAGATGGAAGGAAAAAGACAATTTAGTTTTTAGGCAGCACTGTCCTAGAGTAACTGTTTTGGAGTCTTCTAGTTAGTTGCTGTTGAGACGTAAAGCTCCCCTCCAAGCAGAAATATTAATGTGCCTCTCTGCACCTCTTACCTACTATGGTTGATTGCTCAGAGTGTGCCAAAAAGTTCTGGGCTTGCATAAAAAATGGGAAGGTTTTTGTTTGTGTAAGTTGCTACAGCTCCCATGCCTTGTCAGCAGTCTTAATTTGATCATTAGTCTACATAAATATGAGAGTTGTGACATGCAACAGGTTTCCTGCTAAGCTAACTATATGCGTCCCTACATATATGTCTAGGTTGGATGGATTAACGTGTATGTTATTTCAGGGGGGAAGAACTGTCCTGCCCTAGATGCTGCTGCAGTAGTTCCCCTAGGTGTCCCAGGGCTACCACCAATGCACAGCATGGGGTGCTGGTGAGGAGGTTCTCTCTGCCTCTCCCCATGGCAGCCGCAGTCCCAAAGGGGCCATTATAGAGACCAAGAGCAAAGGTCTTTCCAGGTGGGGCCAAGTCTCACATGGCCGCTCACTCACCCTCCCCCAGTGGGGTGGGGGAGAGAATCAGAAGGATAAAAGTGTGAAAACTCATGGGTTGAGATAAAGACAATTTAATAGGTAATGCAAAAGCTGCGAGCGTGAACAAAGCAAAAGAAGGAATTCATTCCGTACTTCCCATGGGCAAGCAGGTGTTCAGCCATCTCCAGGACAGCAGAGCGTAACGGTGACTTGGGAAGGCAAATGCTATAATTCTTAAAGCCCCCCCTTCCTCATTCTTCCCCGAGCTTATATTGCTGAGCATAACATCATATGGTCTGGGATATCCCTTTAGTCAGTTGGGGTCAGCTGTCCTGGCTGTATTCCCCTCCCAGCTTCTTGTGCACCCCCAGCCTGCTCGCTGGCAGGGTGGTGTGAGAAACATGAAAAAATTGGCCTTGATGCTGTGCAAGCACCGGTCAGCAACAGCAAAAACATCCTTGTGTGATCAACACTGGTTTGGTTACAAATCCAAAACATAGCACTGTACAAACTACGATGAAGAAAATGAACTCGATACCAACTCAGACCAGTCCACTTAGGAAAGCATGCTTCATTGCAGGAACAGCCTATCCCAGGTTTTGTGCCAAATTTAGGTGTCTGTTCATTAAAATGTAATTTTTGTGGGTTTTTGTACAAACCTGGTGCAGAAAATATGCAACCCAAAAATAAGCTTTATTTAGTTGTTGGCAATGGCAACACCAACAGCTCAAAACCAAACAAAACACCAAACTGCTGTTCTGAAGAGCTTGAAGCCAGAAGTGTTTTCAAAGGAAGCATCAGCCAGATTGTCACTACCTTGTGGTGTTGGTCTGTAGCCCAGCTCTCTGTGTTTTATTTAGCTACAGGAAAATAATTGAAGCGATGAGTCCCCATTCTCCACTTTTATTGACTTCCTATTTTATCCCTTTATTCACTAAAAAAATCTGTTTGTGAATAAGTAGAAGGCTCCTAGGGCACTTGTCCCTCCAGGAGATAGACTGAAGACTCATTTCGAAGTAGAAACTAATATTGGGCATAAGGAAAAGTGTGTGTTAATTGTCAGCAGTATTTGTACAGTTAAAAATAGTTATTAGATTGGTACAGTCATATCGTGTGTCCTGATGCAGTGCAAGGGAACCTCTACATTGTTACATGACACACGTAAAAGGAATTTTGTGCAAGAGTTGCATTTGAATTACAACCCTATAGTGTCGTTAAGCTTGTGACTCCTCACTTCTCTCTCACTGTATTGCATGTGGTGTCTTATCCTCGTGCAAACAAGACAGGTTAGGGGAAGCATCATGGGAAGGGAGCAAGAAATGAGAAGCAACATCCCCAAGAGGAGTGCATGGGGAATGAGGAGACCTTCGGTCTTTTCTCTCCTTTGCCAGGGACCTGTTAGGCAAACGTCTCGTTCTTCCTCTTTGTTTCAAACTGAACCAGAATACTGCAAAGCATTGTGAAGTTTAAATACTAATATTTTATTGTAACAAGAACCTGAAAATATTACCAGGGTGCAAATTGGTTTGTAAATCCTCTTTTTCCTTCTGTTTGGAAAAGCTGTAAGCTTCCAGTTTGTGCGTTGAGAATTCAGTAAGGCACTTAAGCACGCATTTGAAATTAAGCATGTGCTTAGTCCTTTTCTGAATACACAAAGCTATTAATTAGGGCTCGTATCGAGACTGGTTGGTTGTCTAAAGTATGAGTAGTGTGCCTGGGGGAGGGGGAGAAACTGCTTTTCAGGCACCTACATATCCTGTTGTTAAAAATTAATAAACAACCCCCCACCAGTTACTCATGCACTCGTGTGACCTTCCGTCTCCAAGTCCCCCTCTTCCCCTGCTGTGCATGACACTGAAGTAGGTTATGATCAATATAGTTAGTGCAATAAGTGAATGTAATGATGCTAATGAGTCATTTCTTTATAATGATCAGGTTCTCCAGCCCTGCCCAGCAACATGGTATATTTTGGAAGCTCTCAGGATGACGAGGAAGAAGAAGAGGAGGAGGAGGAGACGGAGGACACAAAAACAGCCACAAATAATGCTTCATCATCATGCCAGTCAACCCCCAGGAAAGGAAAAACACATAAACATGTACCAAATGGGCAAGGTAAGTCCTACATAGTCCTGTTCTGCACTGCCTAGTAAAGAAATTTATGAGCTGAATGTGCTTAATCCTTGTCCATCCTTCTAGGTCTGAATGAAAAGGATACAAGCCCTAATGGGAAAATGGAGTGAGGTGTAGCGTTAGCGTCTTCTGCTTTAACCTGTTTCTCCTGACAGTCTGAACTCTGGCTGTGGCACAACTGTAGCTGAAGAGCTGGAATTATATGTGTCTATACACACACACACATATTTATACTGGAGTTGTACGCACACATACATACACACATATGTATAGACACACAGAGTCACTTTCTCTCTGACTTTTTTGAGACTGATGTTTGATCTAGAATGATTTTATTTTATCCAGGTTTAAATATAAGCATTCATAAGTGTTATCAAAACGTGTGACAGGCAACAATTTCTCACATGCAATATTGATGGCACAGTTGCAGTAGGTTAAGATACTGCATGTTGTTCACTGAAAGATTTTATGGAAGAAGCTTTTTTTCAGTTAGTTATTTCTTCACAAATCAACAAAATTCATTACATGGTATTTCTGTCACGATGTCTTCTTGCCATATCCTGATAAATGGATCCATGTATGTTGCAACATCCCCTAGTGTAAAATACAAGACCTTAAAAGCCACGCTGAAAATTTTCTGAGCCAGCTGGAATGCTCCACTGCTAAAGTCCTGTGTGATGTGGTTCTTGTATCATAACAAATCTGTGCCCTCTCTGCCTGATATAATTTCAAAATGGAGCTTGTGCTCTCCGATCCCTTCCTCAGTTTACCGTGAAAATCTTTCCTTATAGTGACTGCCCATTCAACTCTCCTTATCTTAGTAGGAGGACTGAGAGAAAAGTCTCTCTACAGCAGACGTTTTCAGAGGTGGTTGTGACCTGTGCCTGCTTTTTTTTTTCTTCTTTTGTGCTACTCTGCTCTGAAGAAGAGAGTAGTAGATTCCAATTACTTCATTGTGCTGGTCCTTGTCTCTGCTTTTCAAAAGGGAGTTTTCTATAAAGGACTCCCTTGGTACACATCCCAAAATTATTTTCCATGACTATGTCTGAATCTGTTTTCTATTGCACACCCAAGCTCAAAAACTCTTTCTGTGAACCGTTTGTGGAGAAGTGCAAGGGGACGTTGTGCCTACTAGCATTTCAGCTGTCAGCAGTGAGCAGGAGCTTTAATGCTGTGGAAGCCACGGATCAAAACTTGGCACTTTGATTTCTAAGTAAGGCCCCCAAAATAACAGGCACCAAAGTCTACCTAGGGAAAATGAGATTGCACGTAACAGAACTGCTTCCTTGGAGTTGTAAATGTAATATATCATTACAAAAGGAGCTGATCATGTTCCTTGAGAATGTCCCAGATGGCAGCCACTTTGAAATTAGCTCAAAACCAGAGACACCTGAAATCTTAATTGGGGGTAAGTAAAGGCAAACTTAATGAGCCATCTAATGGCTTAATAATCTTTATCAATATAGATCAGAGTGAGCATAAATGAAGCTGCTGCTTTAATAGATCTGCAAAAGACCTTTATAAAATACATAGGAGACAATGTGAGATGTTTTGACAAAGGTGACGAAATAGGAATTCCCAGAGAAGGCAGGCAGCTCCTTCATTGCAATTTCATTTTTTTTCCTTATTCTTTCTTTCTTTTTTTTTTTCTTAACATTTTTATTTTTTCTTTAATTAAAATTTTGTTACACAGGGGTATTCCCATTCTTCAGTGTCTGGTATTTTGGTTGACAGCCAATAGTATTTTTGTTTCCTGTGAATAAAGTAGGTTCTGGTTCATGTGTGTCTGTTTTAAATGAGACCACACACAAAGGCAGACCAGGGACGGGTGCAGCAAATGAACTTAATCTAGCGTGAGAGTCTATTTTCAATGAATTAAAGTCTTTTGTTTTTAATATACAATGTGTAGTCAAGCACTTTGGACCTGAAAATGCTAAGCATTTGCTATGACATACAACAACAGAGGTCCAGAGCTTGATTAATGTCATTAGACAGTGTCAAATGATTGCTTTCTACTAAATGGGGGCCGGAACAACTTTCCTGGGCAAAGTCATTTGTCAATATCCTCTTCTGATGCCAATATGGGGCATTATTAGGGTTGTACACCAAACTATTTCTTTTAACGTAGCCTGTTGAGCTACCTTTTGAACAGCTAACTCAACCAAAACCACCTAACTATGAATAAGAAGCACATATAACACATGACATAGCTTGCTGCACAAATTGAAGTAATTAGCTCAACTGACTTGTCACCTTCTAACCTCACTGCTTACATAGATATATTTAACGCATGAGATTGTTACTGGTGCCTTTTTGCCCTCTTTTTATAGTACTTCTGATGTGCTGCACACATATCCAGCTGTTAAAGAGCGAAGTAAAATGTTTGGCAGGAGATGTGTTTATCCCCCACATTCATGGGAGTGTGGGAAAGGGATATGTAGCAACCTGTAAGTCTTTCCTTCGTGCAGTATCTTAGTGCAGGCAGTGATACTCTTATGGTTAAACAGTTGTCTAAGATATTGCTGTGATTTCCACAAGAGAAAATGGTAGAGCCGTGCTCTTAAAAATTGGTTTCATGTCATTGCCAAACTTCAGCTGATTAGGCAGGTTCTGACATATATTAAGATAAGGTAGCAGCAGATAAAGGCTTGGATGTCATTGGTGGTGCTTTTGTGCCTTTGGTTACAAACCAGGTATTAGTTCTGGGTTGGTTTCTCTCATGTTTTGTGGGATGTTCTGCATGTAACTCTTCCCATTACTGTCTTTTTCAGCGTGCTTAAGCTTACAATGAACAATTCTCACTAAGAGAAGATACTGTCTAAAGACTTTCAGTTTTTGTTTGCAAGAGAACTGTTCCGCTGTAATGTAGAGTAAAACATGCAGGTAGTTCTTACTTGCTTATGGATTAAGGTATGATCTCACGGTACATGTCATAGATGAATTCAGGTCAGAGAAGACCCCAGGAGGTCATCTAGTTGTACCTCTTCCGCAAAATACTATTGTGACAAATTCAACAACAAAATTGGCAGAGGTTTGTGCTTTTAGTTATGTATGTCTTTGGAGGAGAGGGAGGTTTTAGAAGCTTTCTAAAACTTGATGTGGAATTTTGGTCCTAGTCAGAATGATTTTAATTGAGTTGGGATTTATAGCAGGGTTAAAACGGTGAAAGGCCAGAAACTAATCAAGTGAATCACTTGGTTTCCATATAGCTACTGACTTCAAAAGGATATTTTCCCAGCTAAGAAACCATATGAACATTCAGTTGGAATAGAGAAATCCCTCTTGCTGTTTCAGTCAAGGATTTCATCTTTTTAAAGCATGTAGTTCCCTTTTAACTTCAGACCTTCTAAGTTTGTGGCAGATTTCGAAATTAGCATATGGAAAATTAGGGATGATATGGTGCTGCAGATTGCAGCAGACAGAGCAGAGGTTTGGGTGACTGTGTTGTAATTGCAGACCTCTTGCTGACCCTTCTGAATGTGGGTGTAGGAACCCTGTAATTCTTGGTGTTTAGATCCAGGAGGCCCAGCCGTGGGATGCCTGCGTGCTGCTCAGATGGATATGCTTATTTTCCAGCTTGCATTTTGTATGCATCTCAAATGACCATCAGTCTACGTGGGACTATTACACAGCTTTGAACACGAGGAATTCGGTGGAAGGAGCAGGCAGGAGCGTTGGCTTCAACAATGTGTTTTTTCTTCAGTGTAGCTGCCAGGTGTGGGGAGAGACTTCTCAACCACAGCCTGGATGACAGGGCATCTTGCCAACACGGAGGAGGAGATGGAGAGACATTGATCTATTACAAAATTGACCTTATGCAAAGGAGGAGGGCATCAGTCATCAGCTGCCACGGGCTGACGTGCAGGGAAAGCAGGTTCTCCACAAGCGAGCTGGACTCCGCTTCCCTGGGAGACAGGGAGGTACCAAGTCTAAATTACATCTCCCTGCTGCTCAGAGGAAATTCCAAGTTGTAGGTAAGAGGGTAGGCTTAGGTCTCTGTTTCTTTAAAACTAATTCTTTGAATTCCTCACAACTAAATAAATCCTACTTTGATTTCATTCTGTGGCACAATAGAAGGTTTTCTCTGCAGGCTTCTGAAGGAAAATGTTTGCAAGTGCCAAGTGTTTTGTTAGGCAGGCTGGGATCGGGAGCTGGAAGGTGCAGTTAGGGAGTTGTCAGGTTATCAGTCCCATCACGAGAGCAAAAGGGGATAGGCGTTACTCTGCTTGAAAGGGCTTGTGTATTGGAAAAGGGCCTCAGGAGGAGCAGTGTACACAGATACAGTTGCATAGACAGCTCTGAAATTGCACGCAGCAATCTGCAGTTCCTCTAGTAAGGGTTGGCTCATTTCCTCAAGAAGGATGATTGCAGGCTGAGGTATTTCTCGCACCAGCACAGCAGTTCAGAGGTGGAGAGAAGTGCACATCTGGGCCAGCATACCTGGGAATGTCGTGTTTGTCTTCGGATGCGTCAGGTGGACAATTAAGTTCTAGTTTATAGTTAGGAAAACTGACTTAGCCGTCATTATTTGTAACCAGACTTCCTCACGCAGGAAAGTCTTGTTTCTTTCGCTGGAGCAAACTGGCTCTAGAAAATCTATTGGGTCAGAAACATTTCCTGGTCTGTGCTGGGTTTAGTTAACGTGGTCAGATAACAACTGCTCTGCATGCCTTGTGTCTGAAATGAGCAGAGGAGAAAATTGGATAGATGCCTTTTTTCTTGGGGCTCAAATTTCAAAACAGATCTGGCAGTAGTGCGTGGTACGCAGGCAGCGCTAGAAATCCTATCCTCTGCTCTAGTGCTGCCTTCCTCCCTCACCAGAAATGCAAAAGAATGTTTCGCTTCTCAATTTGCAATGGATAATTTAGCAGAGTAATTTCCTTACATGTGTAGTAACAAAGATGATGCAGGAAAAGATTGTAGGCAGGTTTTTTTTTTTTCTTATTTCAGGATATAGCTCAGTGCAGTGTTTGTATATCTTGGGCTTAAATGGCATATCTTTTACGTACATTACTGCTGGAGCGCCTTGTGAGAAAATTCTAAGTGGTTGCAATTCTTTATTTAGTTTTGCCTTTAACTAGATTTGGTATTTGTGGGTGGGTACATAAGACAGAATGTGTCTTATTAATCCTGACGAGGTAAACATTTAGAAGTAAAATATTTTTTTGCATCCAGCTAAAATGCAGAATGAGAAAATTTCAGACAGAGTGCGACAATAGTTAATGGGTAGGCAATTATTTTGATGATTTACAGCCTTTTGTTGAAATACCATGGAACCAGTAATTGTTGCAATAAACATTTTTGCACATTTAATTTTTTCTGCAAAAATATGTAACATGAAAATTACCCGGTTTTTTGCAGTAATCTACATATTTAAATATGCAAATCAGGCACAACACATTTGGGGATCTGTGGATTTTCAGTAGCTAGATGTATGACCTGTGGAGAAGAATAGGGGAGCTGGAAGTTGCTCAACAAAAATTGAATTGTTATCCTGGTGAGAGACTCATGATAACAGATAGACATTTCTTGTATGGACTTGCTGCTTAGTGAGTGACCCCTTTGATGTTGCTTGTGTCGGAATGGTTAGGTGAGAGTAATGAATTTGTGCTAAGATGAGACACTTGGTATTGAATTTTTGCAAACGGTGGCTGGTGTCTCATACCAATAACACTCCTCGCAGTGGCCCGATACATTCCTGTGCATGTAGGGTTTTGAGCTGTGTTATTGCTAGTGTCAACAAGAGATTCGGTGTTACCTACCATGGTTCTCCTGTTAGATTTCTATTAGCATGCAGCTATGGAAATCATGTTGCAGAATTGTCCATGGACAAATTGCATAGCGTTGGGTTAGGGCTAGAGAAGTGCAAAAACAACGATACTACATGTTACCATATGATGTTGTGGTGTCCTTTTCTCCTGAAGTATGCCTTTGCCACCAACCCTGAGTAGATAGATCGTGTTGGGGGGCTCCAGAAGACAGTTTCTGTCTCTGGAAATGGTTTGTAGAAGTCTGAACATACCCAACACTTAAGGAAAATGATCGGCAGAATTAAAATACTCTGTTTTATGGCAGGAGATCATTGTTTTAGTTCCTCCCGGAGACGAAAAGAATTATTGCCTGGGTCCTTTAAGGCAGTTTGAGAGCCACATAAATGTTTTCACAATGACTTAAAACTGAATTAAAGCCAGAGCAAGAATGTTTTTGTACAGTAACGGGTACTGAATGCCAGAAAGTTGATTAATATTACATCTCTTCCAAAACATGATCTATGTAACAACATGAGGTTTGCATTGGAAGAGCTGGCTTGGGTTCACAACATTGGCAAGGCTCCCTTTTCTCCTAAAACCAAAACTTCTCCCTTTCCCTCTTATCTTCCTCCTTTGTTTTGGATAGTTTCATGAATGTGCAATCACTTGCTTTACACGGCGTGAGCTCTGTAACATGTGGCATATGTGTACACGTATGTGCCTTCATCTCCCAGACACTGGCATAAAGCAAAAGGGTTCATACATCAATAAATACTCTGCTGTCCCTGCAATGCACTTTCCTCTTTATCTCGGGTAAAAGCATATCTGGTGCAGGAATAATCTCCAGGAGGACTTGGGAGGGAAAGCTTTCCCCTTGAAGTCAGCAGTTGACTGAACCTGGTTCAGTAATTCTGCTGTTCACACAGTTAAAGCCTGATTATTGTATGTATTATAAATTGGCTTCTGAATGGCTGGCTGGATGTATCCTATAAAATATTTGTGTGCAAATTAATTTGGAGGAATACTTCAGAAAATTGCTGAAAACACAATAAATGTTTATTGCTCACTGCAGCATCAATTCCTGTAGTAAACGCTTAGTTAATCTGTAGTAATTGAGCACATCTGTGGCTTTGCTTGATGAAAAAATTGTAGCCATTTTTATAGCTGCCCCTAGTACACACACAATTTGCAGTGGTTTGAGGAAGGATTCTTTATCACCATTTCAAACGAGATCCCCCAAAGTCCCTGTATGGGATCTTGGGTGAACATTGGTGCCTCGGGTCCTGTTCCCCTGATGCAGAGAGCACTGTGCTGCATCCATGGGGATCATGCCTGCCATAAGGTTTGGCTCTGCTGCCATAAATTCTATCAGTGGTTAAAAACCCCCAGTGCTTGCGAGTTTTGAATGTAGTGGTTCGGTTTCTTTGCATTTGATCATTACTGCTAACCAAAAGACCTGTAAGTACTTCACTCTGGGACTCTCATTGTTTCAGCTTAATAATAATAATAATTGCTTTGGAGGATGCAGCATTTTGTGAACGAGCACTCAGATAGATATGGATAAAAGAAATATCTATTTATTATAATTGAAGTGTCTGAACACTAGTAATTAATTTACTTGCACTTTTAATTATTTTTTTAGTAGCAGTCATTTTTAACTAAAAGCAATTCTGGAAATACAGAACTGATTAAGGTAACATAAAATAATCATAATTTGAGACTACAAAAGATTTCTGCTGAGCTTTTCACTGAGCTGCCTTACTAGATCTTAGGGCCAGAGTTTAATCCTGTATTGTACTAAATAATATATATTTATATATAAAATATAATATGTTACTATTATATATATATTAGAAATACGTTAGTATTTATGGTCTGAGTAACTAATTTCTACATTTTTACTCATATAGGAGCAAAATCATAGTCCAGGAGATTTTTTTTCTTTCTCCTTAAATGCTTGGTTTGCGATAGTGTTTTGTAAATCAAGTTAACGTTTTGATGCTTTTTCACATAGCATGTTTGTGAATTTGCAGGACTTATTATTGCAGAAAGTTTTTTATACCTCTCTAGCTGGATATAACAATATTCTAGGTGTTAGAAGAAACAAACACGGATTTTTATGGAAACTGATACCATCTACTGTTTAACTAGAGGCAGCTTGACTAGGACTTTTTTGCGTCTACATCTCTCCCTTTTTATTGTTTTTTCAGGCTTTAAGCTTTTTAAGCTTTCCCTGTGAGACTGAACATTTTTTTCTCTCCCATTTCTCTCTTACCCCTTTCAAGAATCTTACAAATTAAGACAAAAGATAATTACTCCAAGGGTAAAGCTGGCAGGGTTCCCACGACACTTAAAATTAATGAGCTGTTGCATATAAAATATACCTTGTCTCATGTTCGCTGGGGTGGCGTTTTTTTGGTGAATCATAAAAGTGCACAATTTGGCTTTTTGGCTGTGTTTTCTATTCTAGTAATTTTCGGTTTATAAAGTGGCAACTGAATACAGAAAACTAATCTCTTTGATTCCACGTTTCTGTACGAGCAGATCAGTATATACAATTTGTTCCCTCCAAAGGAAGCTATCACTCACAGTGATGAAATACATATTAACGAAGCTGCCGTCAGTTGTTTGTGCTATGTCTTATTAAAAATAAATCGTCGTGCTTCGTGCATCTGTAGCGCCTTCCATCTGATGTGAGAACTCCTTACAAAGGAGGATAAATGTATTGTCGTGAACTCCCCGAGAGGGATTGGCAATTATTAGCAGTTCCATCACTGGAAATGAGACACGGAGGTTACATGACTTTCACTGCAATCACTGCAAAGCCCTCGGCTGGCTAGGACAGCACCGCGCGCTCTGAGCTCAGGAGGGACAGAGCCACTGTGGAGTATGTGGCGACTTCACTGCTGATGACTCTGCTCTCGTTCTTACTCAGTTTATGCAAGAGGGAAGGAAGAGAGGAGGAAGAAAAATTGCAATTTTTTTTGTTTTACGTAACCTGCTTCAACACTTACAACTGATTGAATATGATAAGCGACCTGACTAACACATTTGTCGATCGCTTGCTGGAGTTTGGGCTTTTGGAGGTGTGGTGGGAAGTAGCTGATTGGGAAGGTTTAGAGGGAGGTGTCTACTCAAAGGCAGCCGAGATCCCCCTCTTCTGTCCAGCAGGATTGTTGGTTGTTTATTATTACTAATATTACTGCTGATACTAGTGGAATACCTCAAGACATCAGTAGAACCAGCTAAGCTTCACTATTTAGATAAAAAGGTGTATATTGTAGGTATCACATGTTTAGTGACAAAAGAAGGCTTTAATTTCACAAGAAAACAATAACGTAATTAATTTAGTTAATATTCCCAAACAGATGGTATGTGTTGTACATAATAAATACAATTTTTAGATACTTGTGCTATTAACTATTTATGAATTTTCTTGTTTACATCCTTTTGTAACCCACGGCAGAAAAGGCAGGGGTAAAAACCAAGAGCAGCTTGGATCACAAACCTCGTGGACCTCTTTCAAATGCTTCCTTGAAGTGGGGGCAGGACTGACATAAATTCATCACGTTTTTGTTTAAGAAACAAACAAACAGAGAAAAGTGGCATTTTTTAACCTCAGCTTCTCATGTTCCCTGACAACAAAAGAGCAGTGACTATTCTTAAATAAATTGAGCAGAGGGACTGGAACAAAACTTGCTGAGATAGACTTGTATATGTTTGCATAATATTTATTGTACAAAATACATGGTTCTGCATATAATACATATATATTCTGTGCTTTCTTATCCCTTTGCTTCAGCAGAAGGCTAAGGTGCTCAGCATAGGTCCCAGCATTACTTCCTATGACACACTCTAAGATGGTTTGAGTATTGCAGCAATATCTTTTTCAATTTGCAGCTTGTCTGCTATAGGCAAACTGCTGTCAGTTTGGTTCAGCAGTTTGGATATTGATGAAAACAAAACATGCTTTTTCACGGAACGTTTCCTTTCTTTTATGTTAATGTAAAAATAAATTCTTTTTCTGTTTAGGTTATGTTTAGAATTCCCTTGCTGCAACAGCAAAAAATTAATTAAAACTGTCATAAATAAAAATCAAACTGGTAAGTCTAAATTTAGGCCAATCAAAACAGTAATAAACCTTGTATGTTTTAATTTGGATATTGAAGATAATGTGTGTTAACAAGCAAAGGAAATACTTTAGTAAATCTGTTCATATAAAGAAATATGCAAAATAGTGCTTCTATTTCTGTACTGATTTCACTTTACATGTAAGAAGGCACTCACTAAATATCCAACACTGACAGCAGAGAAAGCTGGGTTGTTTGGAATGAAGAGTTTGGTCTTGTGTGTTTTGGGGGGGGTTTATCTTTTTTTTTTTTTTTTTTTTTTTTTCCTTAATAGACTGGTTTTCTCTCTTTTCAGTTTTCAATGGGTCCAGCAAATCATCGAAGGAGAAAGAACCTGCTCAGAAACACAAAAGCAAAGAGGCCACACCAGGGAAGGAGAGGAACAGCGAACATAAAGCTGAGAGCCGAAAAGACCAGGCTGCTGCTAATCACCATCCTACTATAAACACTGGCTCCTCTACGAAAGGGCTCACTGCTACCAACCACCACACTCTGCATAGATCGGCTCAGGACTTAAGGAAACAGGTAATGAATTGTATTCTACTGTGGGCACATGGGAAATGCAGACTTTTAAGGTGCCAGCTCCATTTTCCACTGCTTGGCATAGGGCAAACATGGCAATCCTTAAAAGCATGCTCTGGAGACAGCAGGGAGTTAATTTTCAGTGAAAGAGAGAGAAAGAGAGAAAGAAGGAAAAAAGAAAAGTGATACATACATGGGAGGTCAGTATGATAAAGCATGCTTTACATCCCTGTCTTTATATTAGCCTGTGTACACATGGGAAAGAGTAAACTTCACATCACTATTTATTAAACCTTTTTGACTGGCACTTGTTGGCCTCTCTGCTGACGGTGCCGAGGCTGGCAGCACGTGGAAAAATGAACTCCTTTTGTGCACAGCTGCTCTGCTTGGGTTATCTTAGAGGCTCACTGGCCTTGCAGGGAAGCTGACGTTACGCTCAGGTGTCATATTGTGTGTGGGCAACACAAACCTCCCAGTGCAGGGAAAAAATGTTTTGCCTGATGCACAAAGAAGGTGCTCCAGGATGTTGCTTCCTTCACGGTGAATGTACCAGGTCGGGAGAAACTCAGAGTTTCGTGTTACCTAGTTGAAAACTAGGAAAAAACTTCAGCAAGAGGTTTGTCTCAGCCTGACTTGTATTTGGGTGTGGAAGCTTAGTAGACCAATCTTTTGGTGCTTGTGACTGGTGTTTGGGCAGAATGCCTCTCCGTCTATTTTTGATGGTTAAATCAAAGGGCTCCTAAAATAGCAACTGTCAAATAAGTTTTTACAAAAGACTTTCAGAATCCCTGGTCCTTATTCAGTCTAGGGCTGGGTTAGCAGGGTACCTGTGCTAGGGCAAGGCAGTACAGAAAGTTTGCTGCACTTACACCTTATATTTTATTTTTATTCTCAACAGGCCAATTAGAGAGAGTCTTTATTTGCTGGCATCTAAAGGTTTTTCTTCTAAGTGAGCTGGCCTGGGTTTTAGTGGAACTGGAATTGCCATCTTGTAGGGCTGTCAAGGCCTTAAAGGGCACCTCTCAGTCATAGGCTTGGAAATTAAATATAGCAAAAAGAACAGTGGTGCTCTTGCCGAGGAAATCTTTCATGCCCTGTGCTCCAGTGGTGTTCAGCTTCTCTTGAAATGCCTTCACTGGATTTGTATTACCTTCTAAATCAAATATGAGATCCTGAAGGCTCCCTACAGTATATTTCTCTGTACCTCTGTAAGGCTTTCATTCATTATTCCCCCGTGACAATTTTTGCTTATCTAGGCATCATCTTGAATGCCTGTCTTCTTTTGCATCCTTCCAGTTTTCTGCATCCCCTGGTCCTTGCTGGGACAACATGCTCTGCCATGAGCTCTTCGTGTTGAACAAGTTGCCCAAAACTTAAGGATGCACTTCATACTTAATTATTTTAACTCACTGGAACACTTGTGTGAAATGCTTTAAAGTTGTATCATCAGAGTATGAATGGTTAAAATTCTTGTGAAAGTCAACTACTGTCACTTGGGAAGGTAGGTCTGAGAAGGGAACTGGAGAAGAATTTTGTCTGCAATCCAAGTGGATTTTGCTTCATAGAGTGTTAGATGTTTTCAACTGTGCTATGCAAAATGGTGAGAAATTCTGAAGCAATGCAGTACAACCAAGAGCACGCCACACACACCTCACAGTGTGGTCCTCAAACTTCAGAAAATAAAGGGTCTGTAAGTTAAGTTGATGATTTTTTTTGAAAAGGTTACGCATTTAAGTTTTCTTCTGCAAACCACTGTAACATAGGTACTTTCTTACCAATTTTAATGAAAATGTGACTGTAATTAATTAAAGATGGATTATGCATTTTGCCTGACAGAAGGACTTACCTTTGTACAAAACCTTAGACTTACGTTATGTGAGGTTGTTAAGTCTCCTGCCTTTGTCCTGAGTCTTTGTTGACTTTTTCAGTATTTTCCAAAAGGAGAATTGTTTTCTCAGGGTGTCCTCCTCCTTCCAGTATGTTTTTACTCCTTGTTGGAGTGAATTTACATGCTTTATTTATGTGTGTGTTTTTGTTTTGTTCGGTCTTACAGACAATAAAGGCAGACCACTAGAAATTAGCCGAGATTTTCTTTTTTCCTCTCTTTCTTTCTTTCCTTTTCTGGTGTGCACTTGCACTTGTCACATGCTGCCCCTCTCTCTTCTTCCCTTGCTATCTTCCCAAATCCCCACTTCAAAGGGATTGTGGGCAAAGGAAATGTAGTTCAATGGGGCCCTCTCTTGGCCTAATATGGTAATTTAAATCTGCAAAACTCCTATCAACACAGAATTATTTTTATGAATGAATTTGAGATCAGTTGCATAACTTGAATTTGTTCTGGACCAAAACTGTTGTTGATATTGCTAATGTTGCTATTATTACTGTGGTTGTTATCTAACAAGTTGTTTGTTGGCTTTATTTTGTGTGTGTGTATAAGTATGTATGTGTCTGGAGGATGGATCCTAGGTGCTATGCAGAGGTGTATATGTAGACCAGTTCCAATCCAACAAACAAATTGCTGCAAGACTATGTGCTGGTCCCATTTGCTTTTTAAAAGACAGCAAAAATTTAAAATCTATCGTACCAGCTTTTACTGCAAGGCAAGTGTTCAGTACAGTGGAGAAAAGAGTGGTCTGAAGACAAATATATGTCAGCAAAACTGAGAAGATAGCTGAAAAGCAAAGATCAGATTATTCGTATCCCTAGTTTCACCTTTAGCTCAAGACTTTGAGTCATGTAAGGCTAATGTCAATCACTTTGTTACTATTTGAATTAAATTGACTTCTTTCTTATGTGCTCAGTGTAAGCACTGCCTCGGGATGGAGCTGTGGCATAGACCCCCATTTGGTGAACCTGCGCACCTGGCAGTGTGGCCAATTTTTTAGGCTGACTGTGTGTGTATGTTTGGTTTGGGGGGAGACATATCAACAGTAGAAAGGTAAGAAAATGCCTACCACAATTTCTTGTTTCTTTTGATTCCAATCATCTGATGGGTCCTCAGAGACAAGTACAGAGCAGGAACGTGTAGGTGTTGACTGACCAGCCAGAATTTCACATTTGTCAATGTGAAATCCTGAATCTACCTCTTGCTCTGATGGTGGGCTGTGACCATGTTGTTTGTTCCACTTGTTTCCAGCTGGAAGATGTTTGTTGCAGCCTATTCCTCTTTGAAGCGTGGTCTGTTCTGGTCTATATAGTACTGCTGTATCTTAAACATTATGCTGTCCTTTCTGAAAACACTCAAGATACCTGTGGGCATTTGGGGAGGGAAGAGGGAGAAGCATTTGAAAACTATTGTGTTGTGTCTGCTCTAGAAAGATGATGGTCTGGCGGAAGTTTTCAGCAGTGTTTCTTTCTTGTGGGGTCTCCTTAGTTAGCAACTAGAAAGAAATAAGTGAATTCCTTTTAGTACTCTTAAAGCCAAGTGTTCTCTACTTCAGGACCTGTTCATCATTGGCATAACTTCACTAAGTTTGAAAAAAACCTCAAAATAGTGTGCTTATAATCTAGGATTGGAGATTAGATAGCAGAACCTTATGTACCTGTTCAGCTCAAGATTTGGCCCTGAGAGATCTAAGCTTTCATTGTGTGGAGGTATTCTAACAACTCTAAACAGTTGTTAGATAAGTTACTGTTTTCTTAATGAATTCAGTTTTCCAGAGTTTTGTATCTTGGCAGTTTTAATTCTGAGCTAAAGCTGATGGTGCTGATGGCATGTTTTCCTTTGAAGAGGAGGAGCTATGAGGGTCTTGCCTTTCTCCATGACTGTGTTTTATTCTCAGGCCCTGTGTCACCATCCCTTGCTGAAGGAGTGCCCTGGATGGTCCCTTAAACTTCTGGTCACAGCTTCTTCAGAAAAAATCATAGGAAGGCTGGAGTGACGAGGTACCTCCACACAGCCTGACCACTCACTCTGAGATGGTGTCTTGACTGTACCTGACAGCACAGTAATATAGCTATGGCCTCTTTGAAACCTTCTGGAAAACCTCCTGTAGAGGAGACTCCACAGCATCCATTGACAGCTTCTTCCAGTATTTTCCTTTTCTACTAGTGAGCAAGTTTACTAGTTGGCCCTCAGATCAGAATTGTTGTAGACAATTCAAGGTTTTTTTTCTCCTGCTTTTCCCAGTGGACATGGAAAGAGCATTTACTGTCTCTTTTCAGAGGAGCTCCTTATGCATTACAAGACTGCTACAGAGTTGTCCTATAGTCATCTCTTTCAGACTAAGTAAGCCCAGCTCCTTTGGCTTTTCAGTAAAGATGGTATTTTCCAAACACGTGAGCATTTTGTGCTCTTTTAGACTTGCTTCACTGTGTAAATTTTTCTCACATTGTGGGACCAGTGCTGGGTCCAGCCCTGCTTAGGGAAGCCTGCGCTCCTGTCCCTTGCTTTCAGTGTTCCTAATAATAGGTCTCTGAAAATGATTTGTGCTTTGTACTACCGTCACGTTCTGCGGCTTGCTGTGGTCCCCAAATGTTATTCCTCCCCTACACGTATTTGATTTGTCCTTCCTAAAAATAGCACTTCCTCTTATTGTAGAAATGTTCCGAAATAAGTTCTTCAAGATTGCCTTTGATTTTGACCTTGTTTCCAGAGTACTTACAGCCCCTTCCAGGTGTATCTCACTGGCAAATTTTACAAGAATCCAAGTTACTGATGGAAGCACTTGGTAGAACCAAAGCCAAGACAAGTCCCTGCAGAAACTCCCCTGAAATGGGCTCTCTCAGGACAGCAGTGAACTATGATGATGAAAACTTCTCTTGAGGATAACTTTATTTAATCCCTCGTGAAGCCACTTTAGAGTAATTATGTCTAGGATGTGTCTCAGGAGCTTGTTTGATGGAACGTCATGTGGGACAGTGACTGGAGCCCTACTGAAGCAGAGGTGCTTCTTTCCCGTTTCAGCCAGGTGTCTGTCAGAAGATGATGAAATTAGCTTGATGTGCTATTTTAGCAAAACTAAGTCTGTTTTGCTTGTTTGTTTGGGGTTTTTTGTTTGTTTGTTTTTAACATCATATTATTGTCATTTGTGTGTTTACAAATTAACTGATTGATGATTTGTTTCAGAATGATTTTAGAGTTTGAAGTTAGGTAGACTCTGCCTTCCCTCAACTTGTTTCCAGGAGCCATGCCTGAGTCATCTAGGTACATTTTAGCTTAGTGGCATTGCCTTCCTGAAAGTGGAAGGTTCAGGTTCAAAAATGAAATTGGAACCTGAAATTGGTTATGTTCTATATCTGGTGAGTATTCAGTCAGTGGTACTTTTGGTGAAGGCTAATGCAAAAGAAGCACAAACACTTTAGCCAAACTGTTGCATTTGTTTTCCTTGCTTCTGTGGTGGTTCTCTCTGCTGTTCTTTGTTGTCTTTGTATTTTTTAAGATATTTATAAAATGTTTTATGTCCCTTGCTAATTGAATTTTCTATACCTCTGTGGCCTTTCCGATTTTACCCATGCATGCTTTTCCCGTTCCTATATAGTTGCCCTTAGTCCCATAATTTTCCAGTCATTAGAGAACTTTGTGAAGAGACATAGCAGCCTGTGCTTTGTGCCCTTCATCTGCATTTTTGGGTTTGGGGTTTTCTTTGTTTGTTTGCCTTTTTTTTCTTTTTTTTTCCTTTCTTTTTTTTTTTTTGTCTATTGTCCTCTCTCTGCTGTTGTCACGTCTTAGAACTGAAAACTCATTTCATGATCACCATCACCCAGATTACCTTCCCCTTCCAGTTCTCAATAAATTCTTCTCTATTAGTCTAGATGAAATCTGTAATCGATGTTCCTGGCTATTTATAAAGCCAGAGATGTTCAATGCTGTAGGCAAGAGGCAATGTCTCAGCAGCTCTCTACCCATGTCCGCTCTGTGGCATGAAAAAGTGCTCTAGAAGTCAAACCCAGGCTTCCATTTCAAATGTGGAGTACTGCCTAAATTTCAAGGAAAACGGGTAAATGCATTTCTGTTAGCAAAGTATTTGCTTTTCAGATGATATCTCATACATCTTTGGAAAGCTCAAGGTAAAAACTCATGCCATAAGTTAACTGGATTTTCCTTAAGTGTTTCTGCCTTGGAAGCACAGGAAGGACAAGAATATGGATGGGCTTTAAAAGGGTGTTACTCCTGCTCTAGCTCCTGGAGCGTAGAGGAGAGAATGCACACAGTAAATGCATGTGTACACATAGATGGATATGCAGAATCCCCAGCTTCCAGGTCCTCTTCTGCAGGTCGCTTAATGCATGACCATAGCATGATCATTTCAGTCTCTATTTGATCCCTATTTTGTAACATTTTGTCCCTACTTTATAAGGGGTTCTCGCATTTATTTGAGAAAAGCTTCTATGCTTACTAGTTTGGCAAGGATTTTGAAATCCCATGAGGAATTATTATAACTTTGCAGGCGTGGTGTTATTCACCTGAGTGCTGATGAGGGGTGATTGTACTGTATGCTTTCACTTTGAGCACTTTATCAATGTCCCTGATTTTTGGATGTGTTTTTCTTCACTCAAGAGTAGTTTAAGGAGGTAAGAAGACAATGCTTAAACTTGTTTAAATACTGAAATTTGTTTGAGGTTTAAACTTGAACTTCATTTTCTTAGTAGCAGGGCTTAGCTTTGGCAGTGCTGAGCCATCACAGTTCCCTTCAAAGCTGAGGGTTGCTCTCAGTGCTGAACATGTCTTATGGTTAAAACAAATTTTAGTTTCAGAACTGAGTTTAAGTGTCTAACAGAAAGAAAGCAGCAGAGTCCAGGAATTCAAAGTTACAATGACACATTAATGCGTGATGAATATGGCATAATAAAATGTGTCAGCAAAACTGCCCAGATACTAAACTTTTTAAAAATGCATTGAACTACTGTATACATTTTTATTTCAAATTAATGACTTCAGCAACAAGATGCCTCCCAAGATGTAATATATATGATAGGCTGGATCCTTCATGGCCATCCTGATCTGTTGGGTGCATGAGGTGTATGATATCTCTTTTTATACATATGTATAGGTAGGAGGTTGGTTTGCATCTCAGCATGTGTTTTTTGCAAAATGTGCCCACTCCAGTTAGAGTAGATATATTATATGCTGGCTAGTTTGTCTGCTAAGTAGTAGTAAACTGTGCGTGTACTTATGGGAAGTTGGGTGGGAGAGAGATAGGACCAGAAAAGGAGATAATGAAGGTATTACTTTGTAAATCAGACTGCCTGTGTTTTGTGATACCAGACTTTCTGGTAGGCAAGGAAGGGGGTAGTGCAAGCAAGGAGCCTCACCCTAGTTAACACCAGAGGCTTTATACCCTCTGAAAGCAATATTGGCTTTCTGGGGACTTTTTGGTTCATTTAAAAAAAAAATTAAAAAATTCTGTTTTATTTGTTTATTATAAATGCCCAGTCCCTCCTCTTGCGTGAGTGAAAACCTTTATATCAAGATTGTACGAAGGGGCCAGGAGTCAGGACTGCAGAATACGGTTGTCCAGCAACTGGGATGCTGTGGCTGAGTGGTAACATTATTAATTTATTTTTCTGTTTTCTGTTTCCTTCCTGCTGCTCCACCCACGACACACCTGGCAATGCAGGTTTCTAAAGTCAACGGGATCACTCGAATGTCATCTCCGAGTGCAAATGCAGCCAGTGCCAAAAAGATGAGAGAAGTCAGACCTTCACCGTCCAAAACTGTGAAGTACACTGCAACAGTGACAAAGGGAACTGTCACATACACCAAAGCCAAGAAAGAACTGGTCAAGGAAACCAAACTAAATCACCACAAACCCAGTTCACCTGTCAACCACACAATCTCAGGGAAAATAGAAAGTAGCAATGCAAAAACCCGCAAACAGGTGCTATCCCTTGGAGCATCCAAGTCTAACAATACCGCTGTTAATGGTGTAAAAGTCAATGGCAAGTTGAACCAAAAGACATGCACTAAGGAGGTGGGGAGACAGTTAAGGGAGGGGCTGCGCAATTCGAAGAGGAGGCTGGAAGAGACGAATCACATAGACAAAATACAGTCGCCCACCAAGAGAATGAAAGGGGCCGTTAACTTGGCAGAAGCTGCCAGCAAAAAGGCAGCTGTAGAAAAGCCTTTGCTGAATGGACACCTTAAAAAGGAAGTGCCAGAGAAGAGTTTGGAAAGAAATAGGCCGAAAAGAGCCACTGCTGGAAAGAGTTCGCCAGGGAAACAAGCACATGGCAAAACTGAAAATGCCTCCTGTGAAAATCGTTCTACCTCTCAAGCGGAGTCCTTGCACAAGCCACAAGACTCAATGGGAAAGCATGAAAAGGGCAGTAGTAAGTCTGGGTGGGGGATGCTGGGGGAGATTCCCATCCTTAGGCCCTCCACCAAGGAATTTCATGACCCACTGATATACATTGAGTCAGTCCGAGCTCAGGTAGAGAAGTATGGGATGTGCAGGGTGATTCCTCCTCCAGACTGGAGACCTGAGTGCAAGCTAAATGATGAAATGCGGTTTGTGACACAGATTCAGCACATACACAAGCTAGGCAGGCGCTGGGGACCCAACGTGCAGCGGCTGGCCTGTATCAAGAAGCACCTCAAATCTCAGGGCATTACCATGGACGAACTCCCACTCATAGGTAAGGGCTGTGGTTTCATTGGCCTTTTGCCGCTGCTTGTTAGTGTCCGTATGCGACCTTATGCTCCCTTTGCCTTTATGCTTAACCAACCCCCTGTTCAATTAACACTGCAGAGCTCTGCATCTCTCTCTTTATCCATCACTCAGGCACGATGCAGGTAGGTTGTCAGACAGCTTTCCAGGGAGACTTTATATTGCTACTTTCCTCCTGCCGGTTCTTTATTTCACGCAGGAGGAAAAAAATGTTATGTGAAGTCTCGGTCTCCAGATTCCCAGGATCTTCTCCTTTCCCTGCTGTTTATTTTTGTAGGTAGTACAACTATGGATCTTGATTGCCTTGGTTTAAATGTTGCCTCGAGTATTTTTCAGACCTTTCCAAAGATGTTTTCCAAACAGGTTGCAATGCTGCCAAGCTTTAATACAAATATTTTTTTTTTTTCCTCCCCTTCCTTTACAAAGGAGAAAGAAAATATCTCAGAACTGACTTCTATTTGGGTACTCAGATACTTAAAATCACAAATTTGCAGTGACCTGCTGACATGTAACAACCATTAAGTGTCAAGAACAGGCAGTAAAATGTAGTTGATTGCAAAATGGAGGTTTCATTATTTCTCCCAGCAGGTGTCTGCCAGGGCTAATGCCTGAGTGAGAATCACTTATTTAACAGAATTCGTGGTTTATGGTCTGCTGTCAAATATGACACGTGACAAAAATGTGACAATAGTTTGTAAAAACATGACAACAGCAGCATACAAATGAACTGCTGAACGAGCCACCTCTATCTCTACTGCCTTTGCAGCCATGACATAGTAACAAACTTGTGGGTTTAATCTTTGTTAGCCCTTCCCTTTGTTTTTGAAGTGTTTTGAGTCAGAACTCACAGGACCTACGTGTTGCAACTTGAGGTTTGAGTTTTGCCTTTGAGGCAGTAGCTATCAACACTAGTTGGATTAAAGGACATGCTTTTCTGTTTAAACCATTCACAACACCTTTTTCCCCCCTGTTTTCAAAGTATTTTATATCACATATGGTAAGTGACTGAAAATGCATTAAAAGCACACAAAGAGATTGCAGAGTTTATGGTGAACCGATGCAGGGCACAAGAGAGAAATGACAGAAGTTAAGGCGGAGGAACAAGGGTTAGCGCTCCATTGCAATAGCCGTGCAAAAATGTTCAAGGAAATCTGAAAATTAAAATCACTCAAGCAGCAATAAGTGAACATTTTGTATGCCTAATGTATGCAATGGTTGTATGCTGATAGAGAAGAATAATGAATTACATTTACATTGGCAAGAGAGAGAAGAAAATGTGCAAGACAGCTCGATTAACGCTCCTGGAACAATGTTAACTTTTTAATGGAATACCTTAACTCAGCATTAAGAAGGCATTACTGTTAATGATTTGTATTATTTAAGCACCTAAGAGCCTAATTAATAGGCAAGGATTCTGTTCTGCTGGATGCCATATAACCAGAGCCAACAGTGGCCTCTTAGAAAATTTGCATCCTATGTATCCTTAATTTCCTACCTATCTCGTGTTTAAAATTAAAAACAAAATGGAGAAGAGAAGCTGGAGATCATCAGTGTACAAAGATGGGAAATCTGTTGGTTCCAGCAGGAAAGATATAAAATAATCTATGGTGATAAATGTACACTTATTTAAGTAGATATGCATACATCCATCCTTCCAGGGCCAAATCACATTGCCATTGAAGTAAGTGGGAGTTTTGTGAATGGCTTGCATAGTGCCAGCGTTTGGTATTAAATGAATATCTGAAGATTTAAGATTTTTTTTTTTTTTTTTTAAACTGAGCTTGCTCACTAGGCAATTTTAAAGTATTCCTAAATTAGTGAAATGAAAGCAATTAAAAAAAAGACAGACACTATTTCTGTATAACATGTGCCAGGTCTTGTATTTAAGCCATTTTGCTATAGGTGCTTATAAGTGGGATTAAAACTCCTGGGGTTGTTTTGTTTTTATTTTTTTCTACCCTTCAGCCTTTCAGGGAAAGTTTAAGCGATGTGCCTAGGTCAGTCCTGGAAAATATCAGCCTCGGATATAAACAATTCCAAAAGTTATGACTGTGTGAAATGGCATTAGAATTGAGACCATTGTGTAAACCTTAGCTATAGCTGACCCTGTGGAGGATCTGCCAGATCCGTGAGGCTCCGGTTGAGTGATGTGCTCCTCGAGCTCTGATATTGCAGAGTGATTATGAGCAATCATTCCATGATGGGGGAGAAAATCTAATTTCTTAAATAGCTCATAAACAGTGTTGAAACTTGGACCTTAAGCTGGGTGTGCACTCTTTGTCCCACTGGAGAACACGTACAGTGTTAAGCCTGGAGCACTCTTCTTTCCAAGTTAGGAATGTGTTACTCAGCTTTATGTAGGTCGCTGAATCTATTGGGATGGAAAGCCATCTTGAATTATGCCTTCAGCTTATTTGTGAACTATGCATATAAAACACTAGACCAAAAAAAGTAACAGCCTATAATAGAGACCAGCTTGAAAGTCACTTTATGAGGAAGATTAAAGAGGAGAGAAAGAAAACCTTTCAAACTTAGGTTTTGGGTTTTGGATTTTTTTCCCCCCAATGGTGTTTACTTTTTAAGTGTCATGACTTAACCATTCTGAAACCGCCGCGCCCCCCCCCCCCCCCCCCCCAATTGTTATTAAATTGGATAAATCTGCTGTCCCATGGCCCTTTCTCCACCCTTGTCCTGTTCTCCTCAAAACCTTACCCTTGGTTTTGGCCACAGGCAAAATCCTTTCCACTCTTTTCACACCTTTGGCCATCCTCATGTAAGCAGGATCACTGCTCTGCCTTGGTCGCAACTGTTGTCATCCCAGAATGTTGCACACAGAATGTTCCTCTGCTGAGCCTCCCTCCTCGCTGGATTGGCACAAATCGTGGAAGAGGAGAAAGCAGGAGGACAAAGGGGAATTGGTATTGGCTATGAAACATCTGAGATACAGCACAGGGTAGTTTGAAGAAAGTAATACTTCTTGCACTAGCAAGGAAGATGCTATGACTGGCCCTTAAGATGCTGTAGCTGTGCATCCAACAGTAAATATTTACCATAAAGCTGCTTCTTATAGAATCATATAATAACCTTGGTTGGAAAACCTCTAAGATCATGAAGTCCAACAATTAAGGCAGCACTGCCAAGTCATCACTACCCTATGTCCCTTAGCACCACATCTACACAGATCTCAAATCCCTCCAGGACTCTTGTGTTTCTCTGTTGTATAACAGCATTTCTAAGTGCTCTGAAATGGCTATGGCATAATCATTTTTTTACTTTTCCCAAAGAAAAAGGGGAAGGAGAGACAATGTGGCGGCAGTGATGTTGACACAAGTTTTGTTTTAATTCTCTTTTTTCCCTTCAGCAGTGCCGTGTTGAATTGTAGGTGGTCTTTGGTCAACTTCTTCACTCTTTCTACTGATGATTTGTTTCTGTGCTTTGAATTTATGATGTTTCTTTTATTGTTCCTCATCCGTTTGGCTGCTTTTTATGCTGCAGTTTGTGTGATCGTCCATTTTTATTTTTTTGACTGGAATGTGAAATGTGCTAGTCATCTTAAAACACACAAAAACATAGTGGAGTATAAAATATGAATGGCCTCAAACTGGAAGAATAATGTGTCTGGTACTTTTTTATGCAGTTGCAGGCACCAACCCCAAACAACCCCCTACCTCCCTTGGGGTTTTTTTAAGGATTTTTCTACCTGTAGTGAAATTAATGATGTTATTGTGCTCCTTTTAAATAAACTGTATTCAAAGTGTTGTGCAAACATTAGATAATTGATGTTTCACCTCCAGAAAGAATAGGTACTTGTCTTTTTGATTGCTAGTACCCATCTTGATGCTTGTTTTGCTGCTTCTTGGTATAAACCAGATGTGGGACTGGTGGCGAGCATGCGGAGGGTGGGCTTGTGCAGGCTTTTAAAGAGCTGGCAACTCTTGTCTGCCTGGCTGCTGGGTGATGACCCGGGGAAAGACAGGTGTCAGGAGATAGCTGGGGGTGCTCCAAGAAGAGAAGGGAATGAAACTCAAGGGGGAGATTGAATTTAACCACAGGGGAGGCTATTTCAAATAGCAAAATATGATCTGCTGAATGAATTAAGCTAGCAAAACAGTGACGTGCGCCTGTCTTTAGCAGGAGGCATGTGAGATAGGGATAATCCTGCTCCAGTGCCCAGGTGACCAGAGCTATACGGGTGGCACCTCCCGTATGTGCCCAGCCTGGTAGTGCACTTGATGCAAGCTGCCTGCAGCTTTCCTAACCTGCTCCTGTGTTTCCCTTTCCCCTCCCCTGCTGCCTGGCACACATGGACCTCAGGAGGCTGTGAGCTCGACCTGGCCTGCTTCGTCCAGCTGATCAATGAGATGGGGGGGATGCAGCAAGTGACTGACCTCAAGAAATGGAACAAGCTGGCAGACATGCTGCGCATCCCCAAAACTGCACAGGACAGGCTGGCCAAGCTGCAAGAAGCCTACTGCCAGTACTTGCTCTCCTATGACTCCCTCTCCCCTGAGGAGCACAAGAAACTGGAGAAGGAGGTCTTGCTGGAAAAGGAAATCTTGGAGAAGAGGAAAGGACCTTTGGAGGGACATTTGGAGAATGCCTACAAGTTCCATTCCTTGCCCCGGTTTGAGCCCAAAAACGGACTCATCAATGGCGTGGTTCACAAGAATGGCTTCCGCAACAAGTTAAAAGAGGTCGACATCCCACTGAAGACGGGCAGGCGGCGGCTCTTCGCTCAGGAAAAGGAGACCACGAAGGAAGACGAGGAGGAGGAGGAGGGAGTTCTTAGCGACTTACACAAGTGTATATACAAGGTAACAAGGCAAGCTCTGCCCATTTTGTTTTGCAGAACTGATGATGCTGGCATCAGGGTGGCATGCCACCCCAAGGCAGCAGTGCAGCCAGCAGTCTGGTGGCTTTATCCTGACCTGCCTGGCTCTTGCAGGATGCCTGGAAAAGCTGGAAGGCATTCTTGTCATAACAAAATGTCCTGGGCTCTGCCCCCCTTCATCTCCTTGTGAGAGGTTCCCTGAATAGCTCTGCCCAATTATCCTTGCAGACACAGTTTTTATTTTCATTTTCTAGTGACATTTAAAGTAATGTTCTGCTTTCTCATTCATGCTTCTTGCAAATCTCTTGTTGAGCGAAGTAGTGCTCCACATCAAGACTAACATCACTAGAAATAACTACTACATTTAAGAAAGGGCAAATCGAAATGCAAACAGTATTTTCATCCGTGATGCCCAATTTTGCTCAGCACTAACAGTCACGTGGACACTTAGTCCTCCACGTATCAAGTACATCCATTTATGAAGGAATGCTGACTCTTTCGCTGTATTTTATTTGGCAGTCTCCTACTCTGGAGTGGGACTTGGCACTGCAACTCGCAGCGCGATTTTGTGTTGTGTTGAAATTGTGTAGCTGTGCTCCATGAGGAATATAATGTTAAGTGTCTGTGCCCAGTAAAAGACTACGCTGTTCTTCCCCTTCCAATCTTGCTTCCACCACCAGGAAATGAAGCCGGGTAGCCCAAAGTGGCTTATTGTTAAACTATAAAGGGGCTGCATGAGCTCGTGACTTGAGTTTTAAAAGCTTGCTTCAGGTTTCTTTTGCAGCCTGTTACGATTTTTCAGCCCAAAAATTCTTTTGCTAGGGGACTACCGGCCTCAATCCCACCTTTGAAAAGCAATCTCTTTGCCATGCTGCTGTTAGAAGCTTATCTAATGACAGCAGCATTTGTAAATAGTGAAGTGGCATTTTTGTGCTTAATATCCCCTGCTTAATGGTGTTAAATGAAAAGCTTGATACAACTCACCCTGACTGCTGTATGAACAACCTCCAACTTAGTGGGGAAATGCCTCTTCTTTTTTTTTTTTTTTTTTTTTTCCTCAGTCCCAAGTTAAAGTTTAGAAGATACAAAGTAGCTCAAAACGCAAGACTGGAATTTGCCAGAAGTATCCTAATCAGATGTAGAACAAGGCAAGCAAGCAAAGTGCAGCTAATATAATCGGTCTGAGACTGCTGAGCCTTTACCCCGGGAGACTGAGCACTCCCAAATTGCTGCTGCTGTCCAGAAAGCACTGGCAGTACTGCCAGCATCAGACCCTGTGTGAGTCCAACCATACCCGGTAGAATACTTTTGTTCTGAGAATAGGAGCTGTTAGAGACCAGCAAAACAGAGCCTATGAAATGGTGCTCTCCCCATGGAGCTGCTTAGGTTGTCTGCCATGGTGCCGGCAGCTCCCTGGACACTGGGGCTTGCCCATGTGAATCCCATCCTGGGCTCATCTTAGGTGCAGAGGCTAGGGACTGCTGTCATAGGCTATGGACTGGGGAGAAGACAGGGGGAAGCAAATCCATGGTGGGTTTCTGGAGAGATCCCTGATGTGGAGCACCGTGCAGGATGCCTAGTCAGGCTGAGTGCAGAGAGGCATATAGCTTCATTTTCACAGCATGTGGGGGAGAGCCCTGTATCTCACTGATGCATGAGAACTGGTTATGTCACTTAGAGCAAGCCTCAAGACGTAGAAACAAGAAGTTATGCAACAATCTTGATGTACCAGAGTAACCCACATGACTTGTAAAATGACTATAGTTCATCACTAGTTTTTAGTAAGAGTGAGATGAGGTGGTGCACATTGCTAATTCTAATTAAAGATAAAAACCCCACATGAAACCAAAACCAGCAAAGACCCAGCCCTTTGATAAATGACCAGGTCACTAGATCAAGGGCTAGAGGAGAACATCATAATCATAGAATCATAGAATAGTCTTGGTTGGAAGAGACCTCTGAGATCATCAAGTCCAACCATTAACCCAGCACTGTCAAGTCACCACTACCCCATGTCCCTCAGCACCTCATCTACAATCATATGGCTGTAGTCCAGTTCAGGCCATAAAGTCTGTACTTCAGACCATGAAGAGGCCATACATTTAGGATTTTGCACAGTAATTTCTGCAGTCAGCACGTGCTTGAGCTGGAACATGTTTTTAGAGAGAGACATGCAGTCTTCCAGGAGCAGTTACCACCATATTGCATATTAAGGTTAGAGTAAATCTCTTTTGTGGGATTTCTCCCTGACTTTCTGCCAGGGCTCCCAAATTATTTTCAGTGTAAGGCCTGTACGGCCTGCTGTGCTTTTATGGGTATGCTGCAGACTGCTGAGCTTGCTTGCTTTACTCCTAAATGTATGGCTTTTCTACCTGACTAATAAAATGTCATCGTTTTTACGTATGTGAAGTAAACTGCTGCCATCAAAGAAGGATCTGATGCAAAATTGTCATTCTTCTCTTCTTTCCCCAGTTTTAGTTCTGAAAATATTTTAAAAATCTGTACTGGAGCTGACTGAGAACAGCCTTTGTTTCCATACAGAACAAACTGAAGGCTGATTAGCAGACCCGTTAGATGGACAGGTAGAAGATATCACCAACACAAGTTTTGCCAGCCCGGACATGAAACTGTCCCAGAAATCCCATGCTGAGCTCTCTTCAGCCAGGGACTTGGTGTTTTCAGGCCCTCCTTCCCACCTGTGACTATTGTGAAATCTTTGCTTTCTGCTCGTATTTCTGGTTGCTTTAATGTCTTTAATTTTCATAGCATTGCAGTGTCCTTCTCTGTGCCTTCCTTCCAGGCTTGGTGGTGGTGGTGCTCTGGGTTGGCTTTCACGGCTGACGCAGAGGTCATTGAGAAGAATCAGGAGAGGAACTAGGAAATTTTGTTCCTTAAACCTTCCTCTGCATATTGTTGCAGCAACAGAGACTCTGCGTGGTAGCTTGAAGCTCCCAGGACAGTTGTTGAACTGTTGAGATATTTTTGAGGGCATCGATAAGGGTATTTTACTTTTCAGCAATTCATTTTGTGTTCAGTTTAAAATGCTCCATTACAGCATTTTACATTATTTTCTGAGTTGGCATTAGAACATTTTACAAGATCACTCAGATAAAAAAACCCCAACCAAACAACAAAAACAGGCAAGAAAAAATGATTAACCATTTAATTCGTGTTACAATTTTTAGGAGACTAAAAAGATTCCAAATTCTTGATAAAGGAAGAAATGGATATATACAGTTTTAAAGGGCTAAGCTGTTCAGTTCTTCAGCTTTCTTTTTTCTTGCTTGCTGCATATCTGACAAATGGAAAGACATAATTAATTGTGGAAGATGAGTCCTTATTCTTATTTTCTAGTGTAAGATGAGAGGAAACTGAAACGAGGATGCTGCTGCAGAGCGTGTGTTGGTTTGTGAGCAGGCAATTCTGTGCTGTGTGATGGTTGTCGGTGCGGGCCCTGCGTTTTATGAGAGGTTTGGTTGTAAAAAGCTGCCACAGTAAACGATTCATGAGGGCATTAAAAGATGAAGGAAATTGCTTATTATATTGCAGAGCATCCAACTCTAAAGTTTATGGGAAATCAGAGGGCCCCAGGCCCTGGGCATTTCACAAACTTTTTTGTAATAGCTAATTATACTGTGTTCAATTAAAAAAGTGACAATGTTACAACCATAGGAGCATGGCAAAGTGATAGACTTGGCCTCTGGGGGAAGCGCTGCTTGTATAGCTGTTTCTAGTTTACTCTTGGGCATAGGTCTTAAATAAATTAAACACAAGAAAAGACTGAGGTGGTTTGACAGATCTGTTTCATAATTGAAAAACTAGAAAGGTAATAGTCCGAGTAATAAAATGTTCACTTACGTGGACTTTCTAAGTCTGTGATTGCTCAGATGGGCAACCAGTGGACACGATGGGAGTTAGGGGAAGGAGCAGAAGATCTGGCAAGAGGGCAAAGGTATTTTCAACTTCACATTTGCAGAGCGGTGGTAGTTTCTGGCTGCAGCGATGCCCGCAAACCAGGATGGCCACAGCAGCCAGTGTGGCACCTGCCAGCTGTCATGGCACGCTGCTTCCTGGGATGGTGGTTCTGCCCTGGAGCTGGGAGGGCAATAAGAGTGTCTGGGCATGCCAGTGTGTCTGGGCTGAAAGGAGCAAAGCGAGTTCTTGTGCTTCTGCCTTCAAAGCCTTCAGAAGGTGCTTCCCAGAGCATCTGGTAGAATAGGTATGTGTGAAAGCAGGTCTCCAGAAACTTCGTACAGCTGAAGCAGAAAACCAAGTCAGATCCCCTTCTCGTGCAGCTCCTGCAGCAGCACCAAGAAAGAGCACACTTGTGGCAGTTTTACTGTGTTTTACTTCTCTCAGCCTTGTAATAACAGGTCCTGGTTCCTTGCATCCAAACTGCTTTTGTTGAATTGAGCATAACTAGTTTTTGTAAGCAGGTGATGACAGTAATCTTGGTAAACTCTACTTTTTGTGCCCTCCCTTCCATCACATAGAATACTAGTTTGATGCTGAACGTTTCTGTGAATTTCCGAAGTCTTTTTCACCTGTTTCTCTGTATGTGAGGAAAGTAGCCACATGGTCCTTTGCTTATGTATTGGATTTGATGGTAAAATGCAGGTAGGGTTGCCTGCCTGGGTCCTTTGTAACCTGTCATAGAAAGCTAGGCAAAGCCCATCTTCTGCATTTATCAAACACAGAGCATCGTGCTGGACCAAGCAGTGTACGTGGCTGCCTGGGAATGTTCAGTTGGCCTTTTAGGTGGTTGGTTTGGTGATTCAATGTGATTTAATTTCTGTATATTTTGAGGTATTTTCCCTCAGAGAAGAAATGTTCTGGAGACATTGTCCTCTCCCCCGTCGTGATCTCGGATTGAGCATGTAAGGAAAAGAGCGAGGCCAGGGGGAAAGGAGGGACATCTTTTAATTTTCATTTTTAATTTTATTTTCTTTTTCCACAGGGTAGGTCTGTTTCTTTAACAACCTTCTACCGAACAGCAAGAAACATCATGAACATGTGCTTCACAAAGGAGCCTACAGTAGCTGAAGTAGAGGTGAGGCCAACACAAGGGGTGGTAGAAGTTTTTATTTCAGGGAACTGAGTATGGGGATTCAGTATAGTTGATGTTCAGGCATTTCCATAAGCAGTTTAAGGCTGTGTAGTGTGGGAGAAAAATAAATAATTAGATAGACATGGTACTGAGTCTTCCTTTTAAATTTTTTTGACATTTTTAATAAAAGTTGTTGATGAACTGAGGGAGAGAAAGAAGTCTTAAACTGTCATGTGCTGAAGCACAGGAGCCAAGAGGATCTAAATTCTGCCTTCCCAATTCATTGTTACCTTTAAGTATTCTTATGTTTAAGCAATGTTTTACGTTGAATTACATTGAGGTCATGAAAGCCCTGTGTATTTCTGGGGTTTGTATTTTAATGAGAGATACCTTGTTCAGTGAATTAAAAACACATTACTACTTTCTCTTACTACAGCAAGAATATTGGCGGATAGTGGAACAGAAAGATTGCCACGTAGCAGTGCATTGTGGAAAAGTGGATACCAACACCCATGGGAGCGGCTTTCCCGTGGGGAAATCTGAACCATTTTCAAGGTAAGTTCACCAAATCTGCCTGCTTTGTCAACTCAACTGCCAGCTGCCCTGTTGTGCTGAGCAGAGGTGGGGGCACAAGGCCAGCAAGGCAGTTTGGCACCGGGGACATTGGCACCAGGAACATGCACTGACATGTGTCTGCCTTTGTGTTGTCCCTCGAACAGGCATGGGTGGAACCTCACAGTCCTTCCTAATAATACAGGATCCATCCTGCGACATCTTGGTGCTGTGCCTGGTAAGCGAGTCTCCCTTCTATTTTTTCAGCAGGTGTAAGTGTCCTCTAAACGTGGTGGTGTAGTCACCAAAGTCTTCTCCCTCCTTATGGCCCCTCTGTTTGCTGGCTGACTGGGTAGACACACAGTTATGTGTAGCAGGTGGTATTTAAAGGAATGAAGGCAAGTGAGCAGAGTAAGAATGAATGAACAGTTGAGACCGTATACCTGTGAGGAAGCAGCTGTGCTGCAGTATCCCCTTCCATTGTTACCAGTCCATTGGTGTTCTGGCTTTGTGTCAGTGATGAAGGACAGAGCTGTGCAACTTCTTTACTTGCAAACCCGGGCTGTAGCACTGGGCAAAGCAGCACACAAGTTTTCTAAATGAATTGTCACAACTGCTCCAGCTGCATCCGTGCCATTGCTCTGTACTGGTAGAAACATTACCTGAAAGCAAGCTGCAGTCAGCTGTACAGGTGTTGAGCCTGAACAAACCAGCTGGGAAACAGGATGTGTGTTCACAACTATGTGTACGTTTGACAACATGAAGCAACTTTCTCTGCTCAATGGCACTGAGCTTGAATTATGGGTGTTCGTAAATTCTCTAAAGAATAAAAAATTTTTACAGCTATTAGAAAACAAATATGTTCAAGGGCACTGTAGCTGACTGGTAGATATTTTGTTAGTGGAAAATGCTGAACTTGTTAAATTATTCTTTGTGAATTATTCACTCTGGTAGGAGGACTTAAAACTGAAGGGTCAGCTTGGGGGTAGAACAAGATTTTCAACTGAAATGCCGTCTCAAACCGTCTTGTCATTAGAAACTCCAGTTACTCAAAACTCATTTTCAATCTCTCTGTTTTAGGAGTGACAATTCCTTGGCTAAATATTGGCATGGTCTTTTCTACCTCATGCTGGTCTCGAGACCAAAATCACCTTCCATACATTGACTACTTACACACTGGTGCTGATTGCATTTGGTAGGTATTCCTCCTTTTTCCTTCAGGTTCACCATGGTGGCCCTCTGTAGGCTGGTGTTATCAGCAGCTTGTGTAGGACCTTTTTTCATGAATGAATCTCACCTAGAAGGTCTGGTGTGTGTGATTACAGAGTTAATGGGAAAATGTAGTATAAATTTAAGTGATGAAACACCTTGTCCTGGAAGAAAAGTTTCACTTTGTCTTCCATGCTCTGTTCTGAGATACTTAGCAGTAAGATATTTCTGCTTGACATAGGGTTTAATCTATGGAAAATTTTCATGACATGGAAGCCAAATGACGGCTAGTCAAGGTAGGCTTCCCTTAGGCTGACAGAGAGACCCTTGTCAACCTAGCTCCATATTGTCACTTGTAAAATGATTGCATTCATGCTCTGACTAAATAGGCACTACTTTATGCAAAATGTCTTGAACTCTCTATTTACCAGGTCCCCAGTATTTTCTGTCATATGAATTTTTTCGTTATCATATGATAATCATTTTTAATGACTACACACATGTTCTAGCATCTCAATGTGGACATCACCAGTTAGCTGCTAGCTACATTTCACGTTTTGTGGATGCTTCATGAAGCTAGGCTCAACGCCTAGTTTATCAATGGTTTTGAACATGGCGAATCATTCCCGAATTTAGTGCATACCTACTGCTACAGGTGATGGTGAGTTAGATTGCAGTGGAAGTACAACAGCTGATGGAGGGATTAGAGGAAGCAGGTTGCTGCTGGCATGTATGTCACATGCCTTTCTGACACATTCCTGTGATATTGGCACTATTACCCAAGAGGATCATCAGTGAGAACAATGAATGACAAGTGATGTAACTGTATTTCTTGATCAGAGAAAGTGCAATAAACAGAGAAGAAAAGTTATTTAAATGGTTCCCCCCCCCGCAAAGGTGAGAAGCTGGTTCCCTTCCAGCAGTTTCAGCACTTTCCCCTTTGGAGCTCTGAACTATGGGGAGCCTTTGGCTCGCTGTTTGGTGTGAGAGGAGTAAGGCCTGCAGGGCCCTCTTTGCATCCAGAAGTCCTCATGGTGGCAGTGGCAATGTCAGCTGCTCTTCATTCATGTGCAAAGTGTGTACTTTGGCCATTACCTTTAACTCCTACATTTCTCAGCTGCTGCTGCTGTCAGGGGTGTTGACCCAGCTGTCACTGGGAAAGCACATGGCCCAGGAAAAAGGATTTGAAATCTTGGAGGAAACCATTAAGGCAGGAGCTCCTCTCTCTGAATATTTGAAGTTGGAGAAATGTTGTGTATCTGATCATTCTCTGGAGACATTCAAAACCCGCCTGGACATGTTCCTGTGTGACCTGACCTAGGTGTTCCTGCTCTGGCAGGGGGATTGGACTAGATGATCTTTTGAGGTCCCTTCCAATCCCTAACATTCTGTGATTCTGTGATACCAAGGGGTAAAGGTAAACACTGGATTATGCTGCAGACCACGGAGTTTGTCACTTTCTGTCATGGGCATTTCATGGCTCCTTTCCCTCTTCTGTGAATCAGTCATCTCTAATAATAATATACTATCAGGACAAATTGCTGAGCAAGCTATGTTGTCCTCAACATTAGGTGAGTCTGTTTCTCTCTATGACATTCATCCAGTCTTAAATGACAGGGAACTGCAAATAGAAGGCATTCAAGAATCTCCTAATGAAGTTCTGAGGCCACTCTTCATACTGTGAATGTCCAAATGTGCCTTTTGGGATTGAAAAGGCTTGAATGCAGCCAGCCAAAATTTTAGGAAAGTCAATTATTTCTGTTTTTTTTCCAAGCCAAGAAGAATACAACCAAAGAAGCCATTTGCTTTTTCTTGATGGGCTTACTTATACACCTGAGTACATGGCTTCAGGTGTACTTGTGATGATTATTGCCTTGATGAAACATGGAGACTAAGCAGGAATAACTCCTAAGAGAGTTTATCTGCTGACTCCAGGAGTGAGACCGAATGGATGACAAAAAAACTGCACCTTTTCCCCAAAATCTTTCCAGATCATACTCTTCTCTTGTTGCCAAGTTTGGAAAAATGGCTCTGTGTGTCTGGTGTGGAGGGAGATGGGCTCCAGACTGAGCACTCGTTGCTTAAAATGAACAGAGATAAGTCATGATAAATCTGGAGATGCTTTTTATTTGCCCAAACCCAGATAAAGTAATGTCCCAGATAAAGTCTAGCATGGCAGCAACTCAGGGCAGGTTTGATAATTCTGGGATTTGCATGGTGTTTCCCACCAAGCTGCGCTGCTGAGTTTGCAGTCGTCAGGTACCAACTACCAGATCTTGGGAACAGGTATCTCCTGGGTGGCCATAAACCATTACTCTTCTGGCAGGGTGCAAGCAAGAGTAGTGGCAAACTGTCACCATGTCACCTCCCTGCAAAACAGCAGTTCTCTGGATATGTGAAGCAAAGACCTGAGACTTTCTATGTTATTTGTTGTTGCTTCTGCCTAGGGAGCACAGAGAGGACAGCTGCTTCCTTGGCTTCTAAAGCAGAGGAGGATGTGCAACTCAGGGCATATACCCAACGGAGTTTTAAATCTCTCTTGTTGCTTTGGCTGCTCTTAGTCAGGTCTTTCTTGCAAGGGAGAGGAGGGATGTTCAGTAAGCAAGGCAAGAAGGTCTTAGCCTATTTTGTGTACCAGCAGGAAAGATGATTTGTGGTTTCTTGATTTTTATGAACAGAAAACATTACTAAATAAAAAGATCCTTTGGTTCATGCACAGATAATAAATACAACCATTTGCAATAAAGGTAACAGTACATATATTGGTGCTTATGAGATGCAAACTTCTGTCCACAGCTAGCTGTTCCAGTGTCATTAAAATGCACATCATGCCATTGCTGATTTTTCTCCTCTGATTCTACAGAGCACTGAGTATTCACATTTCTGTTTTGGGGGTTTTGTGTGCTTTAGCATCTAGTGAACACCATCAGACTGAGTCTGCATAAACAGCTTTCCATGAATCCTCAGTGTTTTATCAGAACGAACTATGTGGGAAAGCCTGTGTTTAATTTCTTTCTTTTAATCAATGTCTTGGTCTGAATTGCCTGTTACTAACAGCTCTGGACTGTTATTTACTCCACAGTAAATCTTTCTCTTTTCCTCTGACAAAACACCAGGTATTGCATTCCTGCTGCGGAGGAGAACAAACTTGATGATGTGGTACATACCCTGCTGCAAGCCAATGGCACTCCAGGGCTGGAAATGCTTGAAAGTAATGTAATGGTAGGTTAACGCTGGGAGAGGTATTCCCTTTTGAGAAGCCGAGGCTAATCAGAAGGCTGCTTGTTTGGGGGTTTAGTTTGGATTTGTCTTAGACTACAGTGCTACAGAGGCTGGTGTTAAAATCTGGCTGCTTTCTACTTGCAGCGTTTATTCACATGGCCTTTTTCTAACAAGGCTCACGTGTTAAAACGTTGAAATAAAAATGAATGTGACAGTGCAACAAATGATAATTTTTAATACTGTCTGTAATATATTTAACCTCACAAGGGGAGTGTTTTGTAATCAGTTCATCTGCCGTGACTGACATTTTCTGATGCCAGCATGGCTATGAGAAGCCTCGTACTTCAAAGGTTTTCAAAGTACTTTTGGCTCCCTTGTTTGTTTTATGGGTAACAATTGCCTTTTAGTGCATTGAAATATAAATCACAGAACAGCCTTGGTTGGAAAAGACCTCTAAGATCACCAAGTCCAACCATTAACCCAGCACTGCCCAGCCACCACTACCCCATGTCCCTCAGCACCTCATCTACACGGCTCTGAAATCCCTCCAGGGATGGGGACTCCACCACTGCCCTGGGCAGCCTGGGCCAGTGCCTGATAACCCTTTCAGTGAAAATTTTTTTCCTAATATCTAATCTAAAATCTAACCTAAATTTGGGAGCCCAAACAAAGCTCCCTCAGCCATCCATGTTAATATCTCTTAACAGAAGTATAGTACCATCATGGTGGATTCAATGCCAGGTCTGCCTTAAAAGATCTAGATGGAAGACCGAATGGCCTTGCATTACTTTCTGTAGGCAGAGAGAGTGTTGTTTTGAGACTTTGTGTTTGAGATTGTGAAAGTTTAAACTGTTGCTTTCAAAGGAGCCAGTTGTGTCATTCTCACTCCAAATCCTCAACTTCAGCATGTGCGGAAGGGAAGAGAGGAAGTGAGCAGAGCTGAGCTGTTCGCAGAGCACAGGCAGGATGTGGCAGTACCCAGCAAAGAAGGGGATTTAATTGTAAAAAGAAAGTTCTGATTTTTTGGTTTGGGTTTTTTTTCCCCTATTTTTAATTTTTTTTTTTTTTTTTTTTTAAATTTTTTCTTTTGCTTTTCTGTCGTTCTAGATCTCCCCAGAAACCTTGTGTAAGGAGGGGATCAGGGTGCACCGTACTGTACAGCAGAGCGGGCAGTTTGTTGTCTGTTTTCCTGGATCCTTTGTGTCTAAAGTGTGTTGTGGCTATAGTGTTTCTGAAACAGTGCACTTTGCTACCACCCAGTGGACAAGTATGGGGTTTAAAACAGCCAAGGTAAGTTGAGAAAAGGAGTTAAAATGGATTCATGGCCCTGCCATCTAAACGGACAGCAAACCAGACATTCCAGGATGAATAGTATTGCGGGATTGCCCCTATTTTGGTGGACTATTAAATAAAAAAAGGACAAAGTTCTGCAAGGCATAAGACGATCCAGTGTTTTCAGAAAACCAACTGAGGTAATAATCAATAGCTAAAAACTTCTGTACATTTGAAAAATTCAGGAGATCGTTATGCCTGCAGACCAGTTTGTGAGGAAGCTTTTCAAAAATCCCTTCAGAACTAATGATAATATATTGTATTATGCTTACTAATTTTTTTTTAAGTGATGTTTTCTAGAACCATTAGAATCTCAGGTGCAAATATCTGAATAACTGTGCTTGTTAGCTCCTATGATAGGCAGAGTCAGTTAATACTCACAGCTCTATTGCTTGTCTTTCTCTGCCCCTTCATTCAGGAAAAGCTGTTGATCAGGGCAATTTCAATTTTAATCGACTTGAAAACACTTAGGTTCACTGACCAGCCCATCCAACATTGAGCTGTAAATAAAACAAACTTCCCCTTCCCTTTGCACACAACTGAGGTAGGTTGTCTGCAGAAACAAACAGGTGAATTGCCCAACCATCATGATTTTGGCTATATTTCTCTCTTCTTGGACAAAGAATACACGTCAGTAATTGTGTTCCCAACCTCCTTGAATACACTATGGTTTACAGATGCTATTTTGGTAGTGTTTTACAGCTAAGCCACTAGTAAATGATCATTTACTGCTTCAGACCAAGTGGTTAATTAGTAATTAAATGTAATATGTCCACAGTTAGGTTTTGGTTCTTTAGGGTTAATGGAATTCTTCCAGCCTGGTTATACTAACTGTATATTAACTTAGTTTGAAATAAAAGGTTATTTTATTACAGATTTATTTGGGGGGAAAGTGGGAATTGTATTTGTGTGTAGGTAAGGAATGAGAATCCTGCGCTAAACTTTTCTGTCTGAAGGTACACAATTATATTAACTCCATATGCTGTATTTATTGCTCTTCTGAACACTTGTTTGATATTGTGAAAATGCCACTCCTGTAAGAGACAGAAATCACTATGCAGCAATTAAAAAGCTCTTCTTGGTGCCTCAAATTCTGAAGAACAGTTTCTTTTGATTAATTTTTAAGAGCGTTGCACTGGGTAAATATAAGCTGACTGAAAATTCAGCAGATTCCAGTCTGTGATAACCTACCTTGGAAACTGAACTCACAGCTCTCACAAACTTTACAAGACCCACAGATATGTGTTTATATCAGAATCACTCTGGAAAAACCTACTGCATTGTTCTTTTCCTTTTTTTTTTTTTTTTTTTTCTCCTTCTGTCTCTTCTTTCCTCAAACTATCCGATGTTCTTAACTCCCTTAAATCTTTGGGAATTCTCCCTTAGTTCCTTCACTTTGACAAGGCACTTTGCCATTTTCAAAGGCTGGTCGGGATTGTGCTTTTCAGAGGTTGTGAGACGTTCTGTGTAACGAGCAAGATTCCCCTTTTGGACTGTTAATGAACTCTCTGACAAACAACTGTACCTTCCCATTTGTCCGGTCCGTTCTCGACAGCAATATTGACAGTTTTCAGCTGTTTGATACATTAGCTTTATTTTCATTCTGTGATACTGTGACCTGATTTTTTTATAGTGACTCTTTATATTACTAAACGATATTGTTTCATTTCTGTATTGAATGACTGCTCAATCTCCTTTAATACATGGAAAAATGAAATTCTGCATCTGACATTGCATTGATTTCAGCTTATAAGGAGTCGGGATAATTGTTGGAATAAAAGAGTTTTTAAAAAGCCTTTGTAAAGGGACAGACAGGTCGTACCTAAACCATATGTGGAACCAGGTTGCTGGCTTTTAAAAAACACTCTAAGGGCTCTTGAAATTTTCAACTAAGGATGAGGAGAAGGTTTACAGGTGTGGTGGAAGAGTTTGTGTTTGGAATGACAAAGGGCTAACTCCATACCCTTGAATAAGGCATTGGGCAAAGTCAGTAATACTTCTTTAGGAACCAGGAAAACACAGTATTTGAGTAAATGAATGCACTCTGGTCTAGAGGTTTGGAAATAAGAAGGAATGTCTGGTTTTAAAGGAGAGCTTTGGTAGTATAGGGCCTACCAGAAATTTGGTGGAAAGAAGAGACTCAGGTGGTACTGTAATACAAGAGGAAGAAGTACATAGGAAAGATGGAGTTAGTCACCCAGTTGGAGCAGCACTGCTGCACACAGAAGAGAGCTTACAGTCAAATAAGGCAGGTTTAACTCTGTCATCAGTGACAGAATCCCTGTGCACTGATCCTCCCCTCCTAAATAGGAAAAGCATGGTATTAGCTCTGTGCTCCTCACTGTCCAGCCAAGATGCTGCACGGGCTTTCTATGTATCCCCCCAAGTTTTAGTCTGGGTGAGGAACGGGCTTTGAAAACACCACACAGTTACCATTCCTTGGTTCCTATCGCAGAGCTGCCCTAGCCTGAGCAGACTGGGTTGCTTTCAGATGAAACCAAATGGGAAGAGGTGCTCCAGAAGTGCACCTGATGTCCTTCCAAACACTGGTGGTGGTGTGGCCATAGGACCAGGCTAGACTGCTCTGGAGTAAAGCCATCAGCTTTACACACACACACACACACACACACACACGTCCAATGGGTGTTTTGGTCCTCAGCATCACCTCTCTGGCTCTGCACATTCACTCCTCCTGCTTCGCTGTACGGGATGGTGTGTAGACGTAGCCTGTGTTATACTAAAGGAGGTGGGAGAAGCTGTGAGGACAGGACATATGGTGATAATGGGAAATGCTGTTCTCCTCCCCCTAGCCAGGATAGTGGTTGTATTGGTGTGTGATTCCACAACCCAAATGGCTTCAGGGAGCAGCTAGTCAGGAAATCCACACGAGAAGAAACTGTCATCTCACTTCTCAGCAATGGTGGAGCCCAGTTCCAAACATCACTATCCAAATAGCTGCACTGTGATGGTGAGCAGAGATTAAGAACCTTGAAAGAGCAGTACAAGGCAAAATATCCACTACTGTGGTGTTTCATTTCAAAAGACAGCCTCACATAATGCCAAGGAAGCTTGTTAAATTGAGAATGCAGCAAGAAGGGCTAAGTGCTTGCGTGCAGCATAGAAATTGTTTAAAGATGCTGTGTTAGAGACTCACAACACATGCACATTGCCTAGCAGAAAAAAAAAACCCTAAGACAGCAAACCCCCACTAAACTTGGTGTGGCTAAACACCAGGAGAAAGGAGTCTGTTTGAAATGAGACCAAAAAAATCCCTTTCATGTCCAGAAGATGAAAATGCAAATAAATCCACAGCTCTAGCAAAATGTGTGTAACTACACACAAATTGAGACCAAAAAGAGATTTCAAAGAACAGGCCAAAGAAAGAATGTTAAAGGCCTTTGTGTTAAAGGCCAAAAGAAAAAATTAAATGTAGAAAAGAATGAGACCCGGGTAAACAACATGGCTCTTGCAGGGAGGTCATGGCCCCCCAGGCCTTGAAATATTTGGAAGGATGTATGGCCAAAGAGATGCAGTTGACAAGAGTCTGTGAGCATTTCTGGAAGACTTTTGGTGAAGTCCCTCAGAAAAAGGCTCTCAAAGAAATTAACCTGAAAGTTCACACACTAAAAGTGTAACGGATTTAGATAGAAGCAGAGGGTGGATACAAATGGTCAGTTTTTATCATGGAGGGAGGTCTCTCTCTGCATTCCTCAGGAGTCTGTACTAAGATCACTACAGTTCATTGTATCCATAAATAACCTAGAAAGGGAAGAGCAAAACTAATCCTTTATGCTAAGGATATTAATGGTAATGGCTGCAAAAATTAAAGCTATGAGGTGTTACAGAAAGATTTCCTGATGCTGAGTGATCTGAGTGAGAAAATGGGTTGATAAATTTTAAATGACTTGGGAGTAAAAAATAATCCTGATTTGACAGACACAGCGATAGGCTCTGAACGAGCTCTTGCTACTGAGAAAAGAGGTCTTTGGATTCCCATGGAGCTGGCAGCCAAGTGCTCCAGAGAGGTTTAAAAAAAACAAACAAACTTGAATGTTAGGAATTGCAAAGCAGAAACATCAGTATAGCACTGTGTAGGCTCTTAGGATGGCCGTGGCTTGAATACTTGTGCAATTCTGAGTCTCTAATGCAAAAGGAATATAGAGAAACTAGAAAAAGCAGAGCGGAGATCAATGATTAAAGGTATGAATTAGCCTCTGCATTAAATATAAGAGGACTACTCAGCCTGGAAAATTAATGACCGAGAGGCGTATACGATAGTAAGATCAGATCACAAGTGGCAGGGTGATGATAATTACAGTATGAATGTTCACTGTCTCTCATAACACTGAAAACGTGTCATTAAAAGAAATTATTAGGCAGTAGGTCAAAAGCAAACCAAAGTCTGTTTTCTAATACTTATCTGTGCATTTCAGTACCGTATGGAAGAGAAAATCATCCAGGGATGCAGGAATTCAGATAAATGCATAGATCCAGTGAGTTGTGCCAAACACAGCACAGAGCTGTGTGGGGCTCAGGAGGTCCCCGAGCTGCCTGCCAGTCGCAGCAGACCTCACTTTTCTCTCCAGCAACCCACTGGGGCCTTCATCCTGCCTGCGGGTGTTGCCTGTACGGGCCTTTGATCTGGCTTGGAGTGGCTGTCCTTGTGCAGCCTTGGTCAATATGCAAAGCAAATGCAATGTACGACAGAACTTCTCATGCCATTCCTAAAAGCTTACACAGAGAGCAACCAGTAACAGGCAAAACTCAGGAGAACTGGAACCCCCTCTTTTACCTGTTGTCTCTTTTCCCTGACATCTGCCTTTTCTGCAAAATAACAGCAGTGCTGGGTTTCAGGCATGTCAGAAGATGAGATCTTAGAGGATGGCTGAGAGTGCCAATAGTGTATTACTGAGCTTAAGTGATGGGGTTACTCCTCTTGGCCTCCATGGGGAAAACGAATTTTTAGGGAGAGAATTTTGAGGCGTTTTGTTGGTTCCTCCACTTCAGTGAACTGCATGCTAATCTATGCCTGGGCATCCTTTTTAATTTTTCTCATTTTCTTGCCATCACTTGTGTCCTTGTCTTTTCCACTGATGAAGTTTATTTTTCTTTTTTTTTTTTTTTTGAAAAAAGGGTACATCTGAAATATGGTGACACTGGAGTATTTGCATTTTCCTTCATTCTGTTTGCATATGCAGGCTTTGCCTATCTTTTCTCTGCATTAAATTTCACCATAAAACATACGAAGAAAAGATAGCATGCATTTCTTAGCACATATGCCATCATGCATCACATCCTTTTTTCTCTCTGCTGGTGACTTTGAACGAAACCAGAATGTTAGATATGAACAGGCACTGAGGTGTTCTCTGAGAAAGCCATTGGTTGTGACTGGTAGCGTGCGTTTGGTTTAGGTTTGCAAGTCTTTTTCTGTGGCATTGGTTCACCTGAAGCACACACAGAAAATCTTCTTTCATAGTCCTTTCAGCAGGAAGACCCAGTCCAGCAAAGACCTTGGGCTTTCCATGGAAAGGACTGATTTATAATCTGCATTTATTTCAGTGTGAAGTTAGGTCCTGGATGCAAGTTAGGAATATAAAGACTTTGTTTAATTTGGACTGTAGACAGCTCTTACTTCTAGTTGTTTTAAAAGGCTCCTTTTTTGCTACATTGAATTCACTCTTCGTAACTTTTTAATTTTCAAATTTACTGGAGAAATAATTTGGCAACTTCTGTTCCAGGAAATGAAGAGACGACGTATAGCCAAACCCTTTTCAATGGAAAAGCTGCTTTATCAGATTGCAACAGCAGAAGCGAAAAAGGAAAACGGACCAACTCTGAGTACGATATCATCACTTCTTGGAGAGCTCAGGTAACGAATTGGGGGCCTGCTGTACCTATTTTGTTTTCGTTGACAGACTCCAGAGGTGGATGACGTAAGTAACCATTTCGGTTGCATGTCTTTCACCAAGCAAAAGCCCAGCAAACAGACTTAAAGAGAGCCACATGTGGAAGAAGCAGTTTCCTTGGCTGTCCCTGATGTGAGAGTGCCCATGGTTAGGATGTCTTACTCTAAGAATTCCCTGCTTTGGGCACCCTCAAAGACTGCAGTTTGCCTTGGGTTTTTATTTTGTTGATTCTTGGTGCCGAGAGTCAAGATTTCCTGATGCTAGGTGAGCTACACGGTGCCAAGTGGTTAAATACCTTCCTTCAGTTTTTCAGCCTCTTGGCATGAGTAGCCACTGGCAATCCATGCCTGTAATGGGTTTTGCACCAGGAACCCTTGTTTCAGCATCAAGATTGTTATACTACAGTTGTAGAAGGGACTTGGTATACAGAAAGGTGTCTTGATTTAAACTGCTGAATAAGTGAGCAGCTTGTGCATGGGTGCTAATGCATCTTGCATTACAACTTGAACATTTTGAAGGAAAAAAGCTTCCCACTCTTTTTTCTCTCCAGTATTAAGGAAACACGTTTAGGCTTTCTCTTAAGATAGGTAAAAAAAAAAAAGAAAATAATAATGTTGCCTGGCTTCCTGTGTAATGATCTTCTCTTTTGTTCCCTACCATGTAGTTGCTACCTATCTTTCGAGTTTGTGACAACTGGTACTCGAGATGTCAAGAAAGTTTTGATGAATGGAATCTACAAACTGTATTTAACTAACTAGCATGTCCATTTGGAAAATGTCCAGTGACATATTGAAGGGGAAAACAGCCCGTGTGTTGTTTTAGTGTTCAGAAAGAAATACAGAGAGGTGTGCTGACTGCTTTACCTGCAGCTGGTTCCCCTGTGGCAATAATCACTTCCAACTGCATTTTTTTTTTCCCCTTGAAGAGGAAAAGTCTGCAAGTGCACAAAGTGAAACAGAATGGTGGTGCTTGCTGTTAGACCATCACATCGACCTCTATCAGAGTGGTTCTCAAACTTGTTCTTACGCTTAGGTTGGAATTCTCTGGAGGATATCGGTCCTTCCTGTGGCTGCTTATGTGAAACAAAATCCCAAACAACAAAACTGAAAAAAAACCCAACCAAAGCGGAACACTCTACCATTTTTCCCCCTTTGTTTTGTTTTGCTTGTTTGTTCTGTGTCTTTCGCTGCCTTCTCTCCTGATCTGCCATGGTTGCTCAGTTTGCCCATGCCATTTGCTTAGCTTGGCTCTCCACCCTTCTTCTGCTGTGTCTGGTGGTGAGCTTTTTTATTCTCCCCTTCCATCTGCTCAGCTCACTCCACGCTTGCTGTCTTCCACTCAGCTCCAACCCCACCTGCTCTCCTAATGCTGTGTAGTTCAGCATAGGAAGTACTGTCCACCTTGCGGAGACCGTGGGTGAAGGGTGGCTAGAGGGCTTGGTCTTAGACATCTTCTCCTTTTCTCCTGGGTGTACAGCAAGATCTTTGTCTGTTGGCACAAGCACTTGCCTTGCTCCCCCTTTCCTGCCTGAAGCACCTCACGGCAGCGGGTCCTTGGTTCATCTCTGCCTCCTGATGAAGGTGGCTGTGTTACTCCCAACAGGAACAGCTCCTGCTCCTCAAAGTGGCTTTTGGCAACTTCAGGAATGACAGTCATGTTAGCCACATCTCCCAACTCTCCACAAGGCCCCGAGCAACCATCAACCTCCAGGAAGTACTCAGCAGTCCCCAGTTCTCTGCGGAGCAGTTTGAGAACCACTGGCTTGATACAGTGGTCACTGTTAAAATCCAGAGACAGCTTTTGCAATTAGGCAGCATTCCTGTGGTGCTGTCTCTCACCGTGTGTAGGGAACGGCACCAACCTCCAGCAACACTCAGGGCTTTGCTGTGCGGAGCTAAGGTTTCAGTGGCAGTCGTGGTAAAAGGATGATTGTACGTGGTTTTGTGGTGGTATGAGACGCTGCCAATGTCTAATTGCACCAAACCTTCACAGGGACACGGAGCTGAGGCAGCGGCGGCAGCTTTACGAGGCAGGGCTCCATTCTTCAGCGCGCTATGGCAGCCACGACAGCAGCAGCACGGGGATGGATGGAAAGAAAAAGCCTCGAAAGTGGTTGCAGTTAGAAACGTCAGAGAGGAGATGTCAGATTTGTCAGCACCTGTGCTATCTTTCCATGGTGAGTAAAATCCTTTGCCACCCCCTGTTCTAACGTAAAGGACTGTAAGCATGGCTGCATTGCACCAGGAGGGGTAACATGGATACCTGCAGGTTGCTAGTAGTAGTAAGTCATGGCAGAACAGTTCTTGGGCTGAGCTACCAACCCAAAATACACACCCCAAGTCTCAAGCGTGCAGCTACAGCCTGTGCCATGACGCTGTCCCTGCAAGCCAGACTGCAGGGTAGAGGTGTCTGATCTATCAAGCTCAGATGCTGTTTGCCAACTTGCCTATTTCAATAATAGAAGTCGTGCCCATAAACTTAAGTCTACAAAAGAGAGAAATTGCCTACTGGCTGTTGAAGGTGTGCTATCCCCTGTGGTGACACTTTCAGGTTTTTAGCTGTATGCAGAACACCTAGAAATACAGCAATTTCATTTAAAAGTGCCAAAAGCCCCTCCCAGAACCTTAAGTACCACTTAATTTCAAGATCAGATATTTAAATAAACATAATACAGTGTGTGTGAGTCCACATTCAGTCCTTTTTCCTGTCATCTTTCAGGGTTTTTTTGGTTATAGATGTTAGATTTTTGATGGAAATAAATACAGAGTGACTGTTAACTAATGAGCTGTAGCTGTTTCCCTCCCTAGGACAGAATGTGCTGAGTTTATACATGGCTTTAGACCACTGAGCAGCTAAGACATGTTTAAACAGGACTAGTTTGAAGTAACTTACTTTAAAATGAGTTTGTTTAAAAAAACCAACCAACCCAAACCACTGAATTCTGGTCCGTTTGCTCTGGAGTAAGTTTAATCGAGGGAAGGATTTCCGCCCCCCACCCCGCCCCCCCTCATTATTTTTAACAGTAATAAGGGACAAAAAGTCAAGTTGGTTGTCCAATTCCAAGCTGCATGTGTAGGCTTGGCAGGCAGCCAGCTGGGCAAATGGGACCTCAGCTGAATGAGACAGTAGCTGAGAAATCCTGTGGCTAAGCTGCTGATTTTATCCTTATTCAAGACAGCATTTAAAGTAATGGGAAACAGCTGCTTTCAGGACATTTTTAGGCTGCATCATAGATACCAATAAAGCTTTATGCATCTATCATTTGCATTTGGCTTTCATTACTATTGGTGGGTTGGGTTTTTTTTAAAAAAAAATTGCATTTACCAACATTAGCACTCAAAAAGGGATATGTACTTTGTTCTCCTTACACATTCTGAATCATTTCACAACGTGTAATCTTTCCTGTTTATGCCTCCTTCTACTAAGCTGGAGTAAAGAATGGTTTAATAATTAATTCCCACATTGCAATGGGAAATATTGTGTGTCACATGGCTACAGTAGTTTGGAGCTCACTGCACTCCACCCCCCCTGCCCTGGCCTCTGCATTTTTTATAGGTGGTACAGGAGAATGAAAATGTTGTCTTCTGCTTGGAGTGTGCCCTGCGGCACGTGGAAAAACAGAAGTCTTGTCGGGGACTGAAAATGATGTACCGTTACGATGAGGTCTGTACAATTTCTCTTTGTGATGCTGGTGAGCTCTGATAACACGTGAGACTAGACTTACTTAGCTCTGCCTTTGTCCTACCAAGACCTCAGGCAACTGTGCTTTGCTGTCTGGTGGTTTGGTTTGGGTTGTTGTTTGGTTTTTTTTTGGTGTGGGAAGAAGGTGCTTTATGATGAGCTAAGTAAAAGAAATAATAGAGGGAAACACAATTACAAAGATGAAACCTGAAGCATAAACTGCATGAGTATGTGTTGCAGAAGAGAGAAGCCATTTAATGTGTTGGGATGCTGTAGAACATGAGACTATGCTTGGACTGGTTAAATTATGAGAACTCCAGTGCTTTAGGATAAGTTCTCTCGGTTGGTAACTAAAAGTTCACGCTGACATACTCCAGCCCAGTTCTTTAGGCAAACTTGTAGATGAGATGTCCAGTAATGGCTTCAAGCAAAAGTGATGATGAATAATCAGGGGACTCAAGCTGATGATTTAGGACTGTGCCTGTGCTCTGGGCTAATGCTGCACTGCACTCCAGGCCAGTCATGCCTCTTTACCTGCCTCGTTAGCTCCCTTTTTGTGTGAGGGGGTGGTGGGGAAATAGCAAGGGGGGAAGGAGAAAGAGGGCATTTAACAGTTAGCCCGAGCTGTGGGTAGTGAAGTAGGGGGAAAAAATTAGAAAATCAGCTCTGAAGAGATCAGTGCTGGTACAAGTAGCTTTTTGTGACAGGCTTCTCGGTGTCTGGTTGGAATCGATGATCTTAGAGATCTTTTCCAACCAAGGCTGTTCTGTGATTCTGGGATGTATGTGTGTAGAGGTATGGGGGAAAAAATAACCCCACAGGTCAGAGTGAGTCTGGGGCAGATCACGCCCTTGTGGCTTCGTTAATTTTTAATTGTAGACTGTTCCAGTATCAGGTACCGTAGATAGAAACAAGTACAACCTAAGATGCCCAGACAACGGTGAAACTGCCTTGGTAAGGCGATAAACACTGAGGAGTTTCAGGAAGTTATTAAGGAATTTTAATGTATTTCTCTTATACTTGAGATTATTCAGCCTGTTACGTCCTCTGTTTTCACATTTTCACAGATCTGTTAATTCTGTTGAGGTTTTTGAAGCCACTCTTTCCAGCAGAACCACATACAATAATTATTTTGCTAGGTTTTATAATCCCAAAGTAGCTCTTTTAGGCTGTGTTGGGAAAGGCAAGAAAACTTCTCCTTCCATACTGGACAATGTTGGTTTTTTTTCTTTTTTTTTCCCAAATGTAAAAAACGGTCCCAAAAGTTTCTACATTTCTGAAAGCTACTACTGCAGGCCTGGGTAATATTAGAGAATGATTTGGGGAGGGGCTGTGAATGGGGAGAGAGAGAACCTGTGTGTCAAATGCCAGTTGTTAAATTTAACTGTTGGGTAGACTTAATGAAGAGGCTCTTCCAACTTTGCACTCAACATTACTCCTAGGAGGGGCCAGCCAGCTCAGAAGAATCTCCTCCCCCACACCCCAAATGTCATCGGGTCCCTGAATGGAATTAGGAGTGGTGTTGGAGCCAAGACACTTTGATGTGCAGTTCAAGGATCCCTGTCTCTTGCTTATCACAGTGCCATGGACCTGTAGCCTTTTTTACCTGCGTGGCTGCGAACATACTTGTAACCAAACTCCTGGTTATGAATATGAGCCAACCTTCTGCATAGTTTCCCCCCCCCACCCCCCGTTAGGTGCTTTCAGTCAAAAAGGCAGCACTATGCCTCTGCCCATCAGAAGTGACTGGAGAAAGGGAAGCTGCTAATTTGTGTTTTGTTTTTCCCATTTCCTGAACAGGAACAAATAATCAGTCTAGTCAATCAAATCTGTGGAAAAGTATCTGGTAAAAATGGCAGCATTGAGAACTGTATCAGCAAGCCTACACCAAAAAGAGGACCTCGTAAGAGAGCGACAATTGACGTGCCATCATCTAGGCTTTCATCCTCCAGTTCATCCAAAAGTGCTTCAAGTTAATCCTGAAGATGCCAACACTCTCATTTTGTCAATTTATATATATTTTTTGTAATTATTATACCATAGTTTGGAGTACTTGCTGTAGAATACAAGCTGTCTTTGCACTAGCTCTAAAGAAGATTTTCTTCTGGTTTTAGAGAACTAATTTTGTTTTAGCATTAAACTGTTGAATTTCTTTTTTTTTTTTTTTTTACTTAGAATAGATAGATCTAGCAGTCTGATTTTTTTAAACTGCCGTATGTTCACTGTTTTAAAACCGGCAAGGGGCTGATAAAATATTAATTTGTATTGTCCCTGCGGCTGAAAAAAATAAGCCTTTTTGGTAACTGTGAAAAAGAAAAAAAAAAAAAGAAAAAAAAAGGAAAAAAAAAAAAAAAAAAGGCTTTTAACCCATTTTTTGAATAGGTTAAAGTTTGATGTGTTTTATAATTTGTTCTCCAGTCACGTGAGCAGATTTTTCTAGAGAGAAAAGGGATAGGAGACAAAAAAAACTTGAAAGAAATTGCTTTACTTTGGCTGTCTTTTATTCTGTCACGGCAAGATGAGTTTTTGTAATTTTTTAAATTGGAGAATACACACTTTCTTTGGGAGGTTATGGCAGCTGAAGATGGACTTTGTTTCCTAACTGTAGGCAAAAGGAGGAGATTTGGAGTATGTTCTCTTTTACCAGCACATCACTATGCATCTGTTTTGAGGGGGGGAAAAAATAAAAATTTAAAAAAAGAAAAAAAAAAAAAAATAAAGAGGAAAAAAAGACTGCCTGCCTTTGAGGAGTCATGTGAGGGGAAAACTGTGCCTGATTTCATTAGGAAATCCATTCTGTTATTTTTTGGTGCTGTTGGCTACTTTATCAAAAACCCTTCAATAGCATCCTTTAAAAAAAAAAAAAAAAAAAAAAAAAAGAAGAAAAAAAAAAAGTAAAAAAAAAGTGATTGAAGCCATAAGTGCTTCTTTGTCATAGACGTGCAATCTTTCTAACATTCCATTTCCATTCCACTGCTGTTTTTCACACCTTTACACAGTCGAGCATTAATTTTTGTTTTGGATTTGTTTCATTATACCATCACATTTAGAGCCACTAGCAGGTCTGCGTGTTTCTTTTGAATGTGAAAAATGCATTTTGCTTTCATCCTGTCTATTTTTTTCTCTTCATGTTGTAACAAAAAAGAAAAAAAAAGAAAAAAAATCACACCTTTTGTACATATGCCTGTAAATTTTTTTAAATACTTGAGCCTTTTCTTGGGGTGGGGGGAGGGGATGGCAAAGAGACAAGATGAAGAAAAGCCTTACATTTCACTTTCTTCATCGGTTGGATTGGATGCTTACAGGGTTTTTCTTGTAACATTTATAAGTGCTGCTTACATCACTGAACAACAACGAAAAATAATAATGGAGTAGCTGTTGCCCTTTTCTGGTTGTGTGTACAGTATGTGTGGAATAAAAAAGGGAAAATGTTTTCACAAACTGTTTTGTTTCGTAATTGAATTCAACAATACCGTAGCTACCCATATTGCACTGAGCTTGCCAGTGGTGACTGTCAGGAAAAGTCCTATAATACAATTTGTTGGTTGTTGTTGCAGAAGACTGAACTGGTTTTGGAATATTTAACAATAACATAAACAAAGTCAAGTGTTTTCAAATGTGGTTGTCTGGTTTTTATGGCCTTGCTGTGTACTTTTTCCCTCTTGACAGTAAACTTCTGACTTATGGCTTACAGTTTGACATTTAATTTATTAGCGCTGCTCTGCTCTCTTTCCTTGTAAGGAAAGACTTCATGTTGTTTATTGCCAGTTTTTTGTTTAATTTCCAGGTTTGTACTACGAGGTTTAATAAAAAAACAAAACTTTTTTGGACATTTTTGTCTGTCTTCTGGAAAGTGAGTGAGTAAAGTAAGCTCCTTCAAGAATGATTCCTTTCAACAGCTGCCTTGTTAAATAGTAAGTACCGAGCTGTAGGTAGGGAGCTTCCAGCTTTCATTTCCCAGAGAGAGAGGGGTCAGGAAGCACTTGGTCAGGTAACAGGAGAGGGGTTGTGAATCCTTAAGGAACCTGGCCCCTTCCCAGCTGGCGAGCAGCAGGAGATGCCTCATTCCCAACCACTGAAGGGATCTACAGCACAGCTCAGCCTTTTACTTACGCTGTTTCTGATTACATTCCTTCCCTCCATGCATGAAGAGCAGGAGCCAGGAGCCTTCTCAAAGGAGAGCAGACCCTGCAAACAGAGCGTGAGACTTGACAAGAAAGAGGTGTTAGACATGTTCAGAACCTCAAGTTTAGAGAAAAATGACCGCAGAGAAAAACGGCAGTGAGACGAGGATGACTAAGTCCTAAGGTTTATAGAAAGTACACACTTAATTTATAATTCATTCAGGTTTATTGCCCTTAAATTGCTGGCTTGCATCAGTGTAGTCAAGCAGATGTTACCATAGAAAAGCAAACACACTGGTGCTCTGTATAAATAACCAGTTTTTTTCTGATGGCTGAATTAGTCTCCTCTCTTCAGTGCCATGGATAAAATATTTGGGTAATCAAGTAAAAGACATGGTTGGGATAGAAACACTTTATTTTATCTCAAAAGAGGAGTAAGTTTACACAATGCTACGATATCTGCTCCATGAGCAGTGTAACATTTCAATACCCATCTCCTCCTTTTCAGTTTCTTTTTCTTTTTTTTTTTTTTTCCTTAACACCTACGATAACTAAGTTGGTCCTGAATAAGAAGTGTGAGAGAGTACACACTGCTGCATTAGTAGACAAAGGCAGTAGGCAGACAGTAGGTAGTAAAGAGTAGAAAATAACTTTTCATTTTGGTTTGGATCCTAAATCTTCAGTTGCAGCAGTTGAAAACATGCAAGGAACAATTTGGGTTCAGTATTACACATCAAGTCTAACTTAATTTCCAATCAGCCATTTAAAGGTTAGTGGTCAAAGTAAGTTGTATCTTTCCCCTTTAATTCTCTTATACATAGTATATACAACAGTTTTACTGCTCCCCTGAGCCCCAAGACTACTGTTAAAGTGTGTGTGCTTTAGGCATTTTTCTCTTTTTTTTTTTTTTTTTTTTTTTTCAAAAACCAACCTCCACGTGACTGGCAGTTCTGTAAAAAGGCTGTATTACTAAGTAAAAAGATCTGGCTGTTATGCTTGGTTAGCAAATCGTTACACAGGCAAGCTCTTCATTCACTTGTTCATTCATTCAGAAGTCATTCTTAAAGGATATGGTTTTAAGATTCAAATAGTTTGAGAGTCACTTTCATCGCTAACATCTGAAGCACCCTTTCTTTCAGCTCCAGCAGCAAGAGCAGTGTCCACTTGAACTTCCTCTTCATCAGACTGAATAACGGGAGACTCTCCTTCACTCGCGTCCTGGCTGGCAGAATCAGTACAGGTTGATGACAGTGAAGACAGCTTCTGTCGTAACTCGGACTGGCTCGGAACCTGAAGACTTATCTCGTTCACGTAGGTGTTGGAGTCAGGCCCTTACAGTTGGGAAAAAAGAACAAGAACAACAAAAATCAAGCTGTGGCTCAGCAAGTGAATTGGGAAGTCAGTGTATTAACTGAGCTCAACGGTGGTTAATGATTTGCATTCAGGCTGTTTTGCTGCTTTTGCAAAATACTATTAAAAAAACCCCTCCCAAAACATAAAAGCTGCCTTTTGGCTTTTCTGAAGTTGATCCCAAACGTAAGGCACAGAGCAGGCTTTGATCTGTGGCTGATGGTGTGTAGGTCTCTCACTCATTCTAGTACTCCTAACGCTCGAGAGCAGGGAAGGGAAGGTTGCAGGAGTAGGAAGTCCCTGACAAGACGTAGCCGATGTCCAGTTGGCCAAGACCACTCAATCCTCCTGACTTTGAAGAAGTCCGTTCAGACTTCGGCATGTGCTCAGAATCATCACCAACAGGAAAACCCTCCTGACAAACTCTGTCCAACAGAACAACATAAATAAACCTGGCTAAAATGTAAAAGGAAAAAGTAATAAGTGGGAGACAGGCAATAGTCGTAATCTCCAGCTTTGACTAAAAAATCAAGATGCAGGAGCAAAACAAATTCATGCCCACACCATGAAGGAATTCCTCTGGTAAAGCTGTATCATAGCTCACGTGCACAGGAATGGGATTTTAAGACTCTGCTTCCTCCATGTCCTATGCAAAAAGGCTTCTAAGCAAGTTCAGTGTAATGGTGTTTGCTCGCAGTTTGAGAGCTCAGCTTTCAAAATTATCTTAGATCCTCTTCCCCGGACACTTGCTGGCAGTAAATAAGAAGGAAAAATGGGGAAAGATGTAAACACTCTATGTGTTCTGACAAAGAAAGCCCTTTTTGCCTTCTCTGCTATACCCAACAAGCATTCCTCCATAGTCAGGGCACCCAGCTTAGCACTGAGTAACCTCAGTGAGAAAATACTCTTAAAACTCCTGTGGGGTTTTATAAGGTGGTGTTTCAAGAGGGTGGGATGGCAGTGAGCCGATCACTACACCTGATCTCTGCCGAGGCTGTCTGCAGAGCAGTTCACACTGCATTGCCCTGCGACTGGTTCCCACGTTCTTACCAAGTACCTGAGTTAAACTGTAACAAGTGAACAGTCAGAACAGCACCTGGAGGCCACAGAAGCTTACTTAGCCTTAGAGACTGTTACTCATGCACATTTCTTGCCCTAATTAGCTGCAATCTTAAATTCTGGACCTCAACTTGGACAGCATGTATATGACATTGTTTCAGCCTCTCTGGGACCCAGGAACTCCAGGGGGACACATGCCCTCGGCAGGACTCCAGTTCAAACACAAGCTGACCAACACCTGGTACCACATTCACAACTCTGACAGCCACCACCCCCACCGGCCCTGTCTGTCCAGGAGGCCCTGCAGGACCACTGCCTGCCTGCTTCAGGTAGCACATGAACTTCTACTGAACACAAGTGATACCAGGAAGATGTTTTTAAAGACACCTTGTGTTTATGTTGTGCACGCCAGCATGCATTAGATTCATTTACACAATGCACACAGACAGAGAAGGAGTTTTCTGGAGTGGCAGAGGTGAGTAAATTTTTCAGTTCAACTTACTGTCATGAAATGTTGCAAAACCAACGCCCATAAGCTGGCAACATTTAGAGCAAGAGAAATTTGAAAACATTTTCATGTCTTGAGCTGATTTTCATTTTCACCAGTTACTAAAATAACTTACCTGTATTCTGTGGTGTTTGGTAAAATGGTGAAACTTATCTTGCCCTGACTGACCCAGTTCTCCACTGACAGCAAAATTATGAGTTATCTTTAAGCCATCTCATTTTCCTGACAATGAAGGCTATTGCGTATTTGGCTTGATACTAGGGTGCAAGGTGCTTAAAGCAAGCACAAAATTCCCTTCCGAGTCAGGGGGAAATGAAGATTCCCAAGCCTGTTACACTGTAGTAACTGTAGAGGAGTTAAGTCTTGCCACAAGCCTATCCAACCTCTGCAGTAAGGTTACAGTGCCAGAACATTACAGCACTGGTATGTTATATTACAGGGTATGTCCACATATAGAATAAATATCTATTTATACACTGTAATACTTGAATTACAGCACAAAGTAATTAGTACAGTGCTTTCAAAGGCTAAAGAGTTTTACATCTACTTGGGAAAAAACAACCACGCCTAGTAGCTGCTGCACTTCATAGATAATCCAGTTACACAGTTTGTTGTTAAGACACGAAACTTCTTGGTCCAACATCTGCCAAAAGCCCAGTGAGGGGAAAACAGCCCTAGATTCTGTCATTACTTGCATGCTCAAACAATGATCAATAATGCATGAGTTGGGTGCCTATCCAAAACCAGCCATCCAAAATTAGATGTTGCAATAAAACATGAAAATCTTCAGTAGGCAAGTGTGCCTTGACTACCTTCCATAAGCTTTACATGCTCACAGCAGGTAACAATCACCTTTATTTAGGGAGGAAAAAAATTACCCCCAGATATTATTAACTTCTTTCTTGATATATTCCAAAATACAGGATAGGATTTGAGGCATACTGTTTCTTCACTGGAAGTACCTTTATAAAAATATTTCATCCTGTATTTTCAAAAGAAATCAAACTACATTTGAGGCAGCTTCACCATCTCCCTCAAGAAAAATTATTTTGACTCTTTTGGGAACAGGTATTTTAGGACTAAAATAAGTTTTTAATTAAGAAAGCACACTTCCCTGGTGGATAAAGTACCCACTATTACTAATTCCCTGCTTTAGGCAGGTCTCTCGTCATGCTGCAACTTGCAAAACGTAAATCTGGTTTTGTTCATCAGAACACATAAACACAAGTTTGGCTTAAGATTAATTTAATCTAAATTAAATAGCAGGATGAAGGCTACATAAAAGAGCTGCAGTATCAGAATTGCTATTCAGAAGCTTCCAGAACATTGTCCTGTTTCATATGTATGAGCTGCAGTGCTGAACCGTGTCTCTGAATATCTCTCACTGAAGAGCTTACATTATACAACTTCAAATGCCAAATTCTGGACAAATTCTAAGAAACCAGCCTTAAAAAACAACCCTAACTACGGCAACCTTTCTGTTGGTGTTTTTTAAAATGTCCTCTATTAAATTCCTATCAAGGAAAAGTGCACCTCAAAAGCAGTATGTAACACATCACCTAGCCATACAGTGACAAATACAACATGAAGCTGTAGTAACTAGGCAAAAAAAAGACAGTGCAGAAATATCAAGCAGTTCCACAGCAAGCTCGCTCGTACTGCAACAAAACATTAACGTTTTGAAAACCACTAAGGAAGAATATTCCATCTATGTGAAGTGTAACATTTTATGAGATAACATCATCCATTACAAATCAGAGCAATTCCAGTGATTTATGGCTTTGTCTCTAAGCACACTGTCATTAGTAGTATCATACCCAGCATGGGAGAAAGCATATTATTGTCTTCGCCTCCTGAGTTTAAAAAGACATCAAGTGCTTCTTGGTCAGACATGTCCATTAGATCCATCTGTTCCAGCATGTCCACATTCACCTCCATGGAAGACATACTTCCAATTGGCTCTGTAGCAAAAATAGTTCAATGAGCAAACACAGTCATAATGTTATTACCTATAAAGGCTTCAATAGCTGCTATAATTGTATGCATTAGGAGTAATTAAACTAGCTGTGGAAGGAGCACACCCACAGGAGCTGCTCAGCAGCAATCTCAGCCCAAATCCAAGAGTACTCTGCGCAATCTTTGTTGTGAAACTAACGTCTCTTACTGTTTTTGTAAAACAAAACATTTTTAGCAACAATATTTATAGCAAGAGCATTGTCAGAAATATGCTAGGATGGGGCTCAGGGGCAAAGACTGAAACTTTCCATTTTGCAACACTCCTTTCCAATTCTCTCAACTAGAAGTCCTTTTAGAGGAAGACACACACATTTAAACACACAATCACTAAATGCCAATACAGAAAGGGACATGAAAATTCAGAAATAAGGATTAATGTTAAGAGAGAGCAGCCATTCTTCTTCCTCATTCAATCAATAAATCAATCAGTCTAATAAATGACAGGAGTATGTAAAACCGAGGCTGATGCCCAGTACCTTCTCTCATGGGAATTGTCGATATTGTCAAAATCATAGAATCACAGAATGGTTTGGGTTGGAAGGGACATCAAAGGTCATCTCGTTCCAACCCCCCTGCCATGGGCAGGGACACCTCCCACCAGACCAGGTTGCTCCAAGCCCCATACAACCTGGCCTAGAACACTGCCAGGGAGGGGGCAGCCACAGCTTCCCTGGGCAACCTGGGCCAGTGTCTCACCACCCTCACAGGAAAGAATTTCTAATATCTAGTCTAAATCTCCCCTCTTCCAGTTTAAAGCCAAAATAATATTGTCAGTATTATACTGACAATTCACAAGGGCATTAAATACATGGTGAGCATCTTCTTCCTTGAACAATAAAGCATAAAACCAGAACAAGTTCAGGGTTACTCAGATATAAGTCCAGTTGCTGCATGTATAACATCAAATATAATGAACAGTTTAATGGTTTATCTAAATTACACTATTAAAAGTCTTTGTATGTGGACTGAGACAAAATCCTATCATTTGAATGTTGTGATTTTTTTTTTTTCCAAATACACTATATAGCTGCAGGATCAAGTCTTTTGTAAAAACAGATTCTTTGATATACATGGGTTCTGCATTATACTACAAAGCTGAAGTTCAGAAGGTTAGGTATTCTAATCTTCTAACAGAGCCATGTATCTCAGTACTAACTAGCAGGTGAGAATGCCCACTTTTAGCCTAAGTGGTGTGTGTGTGTGTATATATATGTATATATACACACACATATATACCACTTATATAGTAGGAGACCTAAATTCAACTCCTGCCTAGACCAAAGGTATTCCAAACTTACCTCTCCCACTTCTCAGAAGGCTGTACCCTAGCAACCTGCCTAGAGTATCTTGCAGATGAGCATTTATAACACTCGTGCAGAGAAATGGAAACCCTGGATTGTGTTCCCTGCTCCGACATGACAAATGACAGCAGAACAGGTCTTGGAGCAGGGACAGAATCTCTACATTTTTTCCTGCCACATGAGAGACGTAATCTCCCACTTGCTTGCTTTCTGGTCCTACAATCCCTAAATTTTAGCCCAACAGATGGATACCTCCCACACAGAAGGGTCTGTAGTCCATGGCATTCTTGTGCTTCGGGAGATCCGGACTTGAGTCATCTCATAGTAAGGAGAGAGCTTAATCTGATCTCCCACGTCCTAATCACATGCTCTGTATGTTATATAGACAGTGGAAATAGCTACATTCTGGGAACTGTTTTGAAATACAACACTGAGCTTTTGTCTGCACTTTTAAAATTTTTCTGAGGTGCCTCCTGACAGGTGACAGTCCCAGGCTTTGGAACTCTAGTGGACAGATGCATCCAAATCTTTATTAGATACGGAGGCACTCTTCAGCTGCAGAGGAATTTCTAAGGTGTCTAGTTCCCCTGGAACCCTGAGCTTGTTTAAAAAGCTTATCTGAAGTTTCAGTTCCCCTGAGGAAGAATTTAGACACTGCAATGCTTCGTCTGTAAGCATTAAATTCGCTGCTGACTGACCCCCCAGCAATGTTCTCCAACTTGTGAGTTTGCGGATTACACAGAAAGGATTTTAAAACTTGCCTCGCCTCTCTGCTATCTGCAAGTATCCTGTGGAAAGGTATTGCTCCATGTCCTGCTGGAAGGCTTCTTCAAAGAACTTCTGACGTTCCTTTAGCTTCATCTGCTGCGTGTGCTCCATTTCCAAAACCTTCTGTGCATGTTCAGCATCTAGCTCAGCTGAGTGTAAAACAAACAAACAAATGAAACATTGCATCTATATCCCCTCGACTCTCCCAATTTAAAAGCTACTGAACCAGTTCAATACTGACAGACTGTTACTACAGACTGTTAACACAGGCTGTTATTACAGAAGGTTTCTGTGCTTTGGAACTATATTTTAAAACTGACAAGATAAGAATACTTTATTAGGCAGCATAACCTTCACATTAAAGTGACATCATAACTATTTATCTTGAGGCAAGATGTAGATTTCTTGAACTGTATAAACAGCAACACCTGAAAGCACTGTCCATCAGTAACAGGGATTTCAGAATTCTGCCAAAAAAGCACTATCAGATAATGGTGCTTCTGCTGCCGTTTGTACCCAGTACACACAAAAGTAATGCTTATAACTTGAATGTTGCAGCACATTTCCACCACAATACAAGTGGAAAGATATATATGTATGCATGCTTATATGTACATACATATAATACCCATACATATAAATACACATACATACACATGTGTGTGCATGCCCATGCGTGCAAGATTCTATGTGTGTCAGCCTCTAGACAGACTGAAAAAATATGTTGAAGAATATCCTATATGTAGTGCAGGCCTGAGTCAACAGGAGGTAGGAGAACAGTCCTGCTTTCAGTGGCACCACCACACAGTCATTAATGTCAATATACAGGGTCTCCTCTGGATACAGCAGCAAAGAATGTTCCAGAACAGGATGATGATACACCAAAAAAACAGAGCCAACTGCCATGAATTACTACTACACCACAACACAGAAAGGGCCAGCTTGTATAGCTTGTACAGACACACAGTGACAGCCAAATTCACTCATACATATCTATGCTGGGTCTCTTTCCTCCTGCACTGCAGCAAAAGATATGTTAGACTGAATATTAGAAGAACTCCCTTCCTCCTGTTTTGCTCCACAGGAGTTGCTGACCAGCCAGAGGATGTACAAAGAAAAGCATTGTGCTGTTTCGTGAAGAATAACATCTTCTAGAATAAAAAGATATGGTAGCTATTGAAGTACTAACTCTAGCCAGACCACTCATAGAATATGCTTTAGAAAAACATGCTTTTTAGGAGGAATATATAAACAAACATCATGTCAGTCTTCCAGGGAAAACATTATGTTAATGGTATTTTACAATGGGGAAATTCATTAAATGCATTTACCATTATGGAGATTATTCCTCAAATGCAGAACGTGTTTTATTAAACAAGGCAAAAACATCAGAGAGCAGTAATTCACTCTGTTGCCTGCATCAAGGTCACAGTTCATATACAGAAGCAACTGAGCTGTGATAGTTGCCAAAAGGAGCCATAAAACTGGACTGACACACCAAATATCCATTAAAACATCAGTAAATACCCTGAGATCTTTTTCTTAAAGCAGCTTTGAGAAGTACAACGTCAGTGTATAATAAGGAAAGCATTTTCCTTTAAGTCAACACATTTTTATTAGCAGTTAGACTGTGGTGTATGATGACTCTACGTTCCTTGAAGCAACTCCTTTACTACAGTCCTGCCTGACGAGCAGTTATTTACAACATTGTGTATGACGCAGAAATGCTATTCAATTGTAATGATAAAAGCCAGCGGTGCTCTCTGACAACAGAAATTTCCTGTCCTTCTCCTAATATACTCTGACAGTTTTGAACTCCATATTGGTACTTCAGGACATTTTTAACCCCAGAACAGAGATGGTATCCAAACAACATTATGAGACTGCCACAACTTCTTTCTTGGTACTGCACCCTCTGTTTTCCCCCGTTTGCCTAAAATGTCCTGTTAACTATTGGAATTGTCACATTTTAGCCAAAGCTAAATGGTAACAGCTGCCTGCTGTGCTGACACGTCCTAAGGAAACTCAAAATATGGCAGCTGAAGAGTTGTCATAGGTTTGTTCTCCAAAGCCAGTTACAGAGCGTTAACATCAAGAACCTTGCTGCACCACTTCACGCCCTGCCAGGTATAACAGAAGTTGCTTGCTTAAGCAAAACCAAGCTGCTACATCTGGGGTTCCTGCTTGGTGTCAGAAATGCTAAGGATGGCTAGATGAAGCCAAACCTGAAACAACAGAAAAATGGCTATATATATATTTTTTTTTTACAAAGCTTTTCAGAATTAGGTTTCCACAGCCCAAGTGTAGTTTTTACATGCCTATAAAACACTGAATAGAGCCAGCACCACAGGGGTTCTAAGACAGACAAAAGCATCATCCATATAGCATCATACACTGGTCATGTTCACATATGAATTCTTCCCAGGATGCAAACTCAGACCTGACACACTTGAAATGTGTCCTTTCACCATAAAATAGCACCTTTGAGTTAGTAACTGCACCTGTTTCTCACGCACACTGCTGTGCACAGAAAAAAAAGGCAGAGAGGCTACGGAGACAATGCCAATTCACCATTAGATGCAGACCTACAGGAGGTGCCATAAGATCCCAAATAAAAGGCAACTTCAATTCTACACCAGCTACGACTTTCTAGAGAACAGAACTAAAAGTAGGCAAAGTATTTCTTAAAAAAGGGAAGCTCCAGTGTTGATGTACAGCCTTCTGCACCACCCTCAGGAACAGCCCCACGGCCAACCCACACCTCACCCCCACACAGCCACAGTACAACTCACAGCCTGACTCCTCTGAAGCCCACCAGCTAACACAACCTGGAAAGCTGTACCAGCTAATTCCAGTCATTAAAAGGACTGCCTTGTGCCCTTAAAGGTCAATGAAAAAAAATTATAAACAGTGCCTGGAGCGTAGTCCTTAATGCATTGATTTTTCCTATAGGCATTTACCCTCCTCAGCCTTTTTTCTGGGGGAAAAAAAAACACCGTATAGCTGTACAAATAAGCCAAAGACTTCAAAATCAAGGCAAGACTAGGGTTACAATATTGTTATTTGGTACAACATCCATGTTTTCACAACTCAATTTACATTTCTGGTATCCTCCTGCAGCCAGAAGCTGTGCTAACCAGACACTGTATTTCTATTACAAGATTAATTTATTAAAGCCAGGACGTTAAGACATTATTTTTTAATGTTTATAAAATTTATAAAATACTTTTATTTACAAATGAACTCTATTTCTGGGAAAACCTCCCCCCCCCTCCCCGCCCCCTTCCCCCCCCCCCCCCCCCCGAGATCTTCAGTGTTTGAACCAGACACTAGAAGAATCCAGACTCCAAAGGAACAAATTACAATAGCTTATGGCCATACACCTCAAGTATAAAGGGCACTGTTTTCCGATATCATTCGTATCTGACTGACACTTCCTACAAATCAAAATTCTGCCACAGTAGCTAAAGTTTCTATCCAACCAACAAACCAAGTGACCATTTTCTACTTTAATCTAAAGCATTTTCCAGTTATACACAACGGATTTCCTGACTAAGCGTGGCTACAAATAAAACAAATTAGAAGAATGACTACAACAAAGAGTACCAACCAAAAACACTGGATGTTTCGATTGCTAACACATCCCTCAGACCTAATGTGAAAGATGTCAAGTTGGCCAAATAGATGGTTTTTTGATGCTTTCATACTGTTATGCAATCAATTTACTTCCCTTCAATTAATTTATGATGTTACTTTATAGCTCTCATGTGAGCTAGAATCCATAAATGTATCTGTTCTAAAGAGCCAAAGACAGAGTAATAAAAAACCTGGAGCTTAGACTAAATGCCCTTTTTTTGTAGGCTGATTCAGCCAAACCATAAAATGTATGCAAGTGTTCTTCTCGGGGATTTTTGCTTTCAGTGAAGATATTGCAGTCTCAGGCAGCCCTTCACTGAACTCACTCCAGCTTTTTGATGTTCCTCCTGGATGGGGGGCCCAAAACTGGACACAGCATGTAGGCATGCTGAGTAGGGGAGGACAGTCCCTTTGCTTGATCTCCTGGCCATGTTCCTGTTCATACAGCCCAGGATGTGGCCTCCTCTGCTGCCAGGCATGCTGCTGGCTCCTGCCCAGCTCGCTGCCCACCACATCCCCAGAGCCATCCTGCAGAGCACCCTGGCCAGTCCCCAGCCCGTCTTCCTGCATGGGCACCTCCTGCCCAGCGCAGGGCTTGGCATTGGTACCTGTTGAACTTCTTCAGGTTCCTCTCAGCCCACTCCTCCAGCTTCTCTAGGTCACTCTGGATGGCAGCCCTGCCCCTTGCTGTATCGACTGATTCCCCCCAAATTGATGTTACCTGTAAAAGCTGTGAAAGTGCCCTCTACCACCTCCTCCAGGCAAGGCCAGTCTGCTCCTTCTTACCAGGGAGAGTATGACCCATCAACCACCACCCTCTAGGCCAGCCTGGTATTTATCCATCATGTTCCCACCCATCATGCTGACTGTAACATCATAAAAAATTGTAAGATATGTGAATTAGAAGCACAGAGTCTTTACTGCAAATTGGAGTGAAAATAAAACAAGTGAGAACTACAAGATTTAATTGTTTTTAAACTCTGATTTCACAGTCTCTTTACAAAGAGATTTTTTCAAAAGTACATTCAAACAATTACAATCAAAAAAATTGATTCACTAGGACATGAAGTCAGGATTTCACTGGACTTCGGTGACAGACAGATCGCCTCTGTTGGAAAAAAGAGACATCGTTCCAAATGAGATGTATTCTCTGATGACTCTTTAAAGCCTGCATTTTCATGAAGAAGTATTTTACTAAATCTAAGATTATCAAAATTATTTTTATTAAATTATTTCTTCATTTAAAAAAATGAGTCACTAAATATGACTGCATGTATTCCTTCGTAATTTATAACTAGTGCTTTTATAGACTGCATCAGAATATGAAAACACTAACTAGCACAGAAGTAATTGAGTCAAGAGGAAAAGCAGAGATTTTACCCGTGCATAGAAATTAGCTTGCCCAATAGGCAGTTTCAACAAGCTGGCTTACCTTGGAAATTCCCTCTAAACAAACAAATTGCTTACTTGAGAGCCTTGAAAAACACAGAATACACCTAAATAAATACCAAGATAAACCACTGAAAAGAACTGCCTGTGTATGCCAAGGTGCCAGTTACTAAAGCAGCACCTGGAGGAAGAAGCAGCTTCCGCCCAACGCGACAGGAAACACAGCTTTGGGAAAGGTTTCCACGTAACTCCAAACTTTATCCAGCTACCAGGAAATCATCGTAATTAAGAGATACTAAAAATACGCTCTGTCAAACAGCAAATGCATGAATCAGGTTCTAAAAGTGTAAATACGTCTAGGATTAAAAATAACAATAATAATAATCACACAAACTTTATAATCATATGCCTCACAGTGCATGAAAAGAATATTAAGAGGCTGACAGAATTAGGATCTTTTAGGTCAGCTAAAGCAAAAGTTATTGCATTTCCATTTATGTTACTTTCACAGTCTTCTTCAGCCCTCTCCTACTTTTTAAAGCTGTGTAAAGGATGATGAGATCTTTCTAAGGCAGAGCAGTGGCTTGCTACTGCCGATGAGAAGACACCCGAGCTATGGACAGACCACACGCACTTGGGGTTGGTTTGAGTTTTTAGACAGTTAACATGGCCCATGTTGTAATTAATGTATGGGTTCAAACAAGCCTTGAGCACCCTAAGTTCGACAGAAAAGCTTAAATCCTGCCTTGCCCAACTGTACTTTTTTGCAGCAGAACAAACAAAAGTTCCCACGTAGCACCTAAACGGCACATTATATTCTTTAGATGGCTTTCAGAGTCACAGAGCGGTAGGGGTTTGAAGGGACCTCCAAAGATCATCTAGTCCAACCCCCTGCTAGAGCAGGATCCGAGAGTAGATCACCTCTTTCTATTCTCTGCAAGCTTAGAAGTCCACCAGGCTGAGGACTCCTCTGCAAGGTGGTCCACAGCTGCACAATGGACTCTCAGTCTAGAACTGGATCTGCTGTGGTTCAGAAACAGAATGCTTTTCACCATTTTATTATTTCTCATAAAAACATCCTGAAATCTGAGGGAACTTGCCTACTTTGTGATTTTTTTAAATGAAGAGTAGACAAATCTTCATGCCTGCAAACGTGGTAATCGGGAACAATTTTAGAATTGTTTTAATTGGGTTTAGCTATAGTCAAAATCATCATGGATATACTGACAAGGGAAAGATAAGATGAAGCTGAACCTCCCTGGCACAGAAAGTAAGTCGAAAATAAACTGGCAAGCATCTGAGCATTTCCTGCCTCCCTATAAATCCACCATTTATGGTATCATAAGAACAATAATTCCATTTGTAAGCTGCAAAGTATTTAGTTTCACTATAAATAACCCTGACAATGTCACATGTATTGTCAGTACATATAGGTTTATTTGTGAAGACAATCTGGCTTTAAAATCTAGCCACACACTAGAGAAAAATGCCACTATTACAAAAATTATACTTGCAAATAGTTCAAACAACTCAGCACTAGTCTGCTGCCATAAAAAGTTGTATTTAATGCATGCACTCTCCAAGTACTGTTTTCTCTGTCTCACCTCAAAATACTCATTTTCAAATGGAAAAACCAATCAATGGCAAATCTAAACCCATAGTACTTCAAATAGAAACCATGGCATTGCAGCATTCTAATTCAGGTTTGCGGAAGTCCATGAGACTATCCCAAATATGATTAATGGCATCCCATCATCCAAGTACAAATTGATCTATGGAACAATTTAACTTCTATTTTCCTTTCTGAAAAGATAACCTCATTTGCTTTGGCTCTTAAAGACAGGCAAATGGCTTCTGCTACTACAAGAACAGTGCTAATCTTAACCTCTGCAGATATTTGCCTTCTCGATCAAATTATGCACATGTGTAGACACATAAATAAATTATGAGACCCTGATTTGCTGTCACAACACATTGTGCACATGTTGAAAATGTGGGTTCCGCAACATGGCAAATCAGTCAGCAGGTATCAGCTTTTACTCATCCTTCAGAATAACACCAAGCACCCAACTCTTCCTTTGGTGAAACTATTCTTCACCCAAACTATAATCAGCTTCAGGTACACCGGCTAGCAGAGCAATACCATTCAGTGCTTAACTAAATCTTGCCTGAAAAAACCTGAAGGTGAACAAAAATATTGTCTTCTTTCCTACTAACTAAAACAAAACGAGGGTTTTACTCCATATATTTTCAGAATAACCATTTTTCTGATCTGAACATGCATTTTATACCTCCCTCTTAACAGGGAGGGGCAGGGCCTGCCAAAGAGTCCTACAGGCTTCAGAGCCAAAAAGGAATAAGCTAGGGATTCATAGTCTCACTATGGTTCAGTCTAATCTGACTTACTTTACGCTGACAGGGACATATTTTAGATCTGAAGAGGGCTTTTTTTTTTAAAGACATACTTTCATACAAGTCTTAGGTTAACACAAGCGATGCTTGCTCCACCAGAAACAGAAAAAACCTTACCTTTCACCAAAAAAATGACACAACCGGTTGAAAGAGCATTTGATTCTTTCACATCTCTTCCCCATGCTGAGGCATTTGGTGTGCATTATAGAAACTACATTTAATAACAGACATGCTTTACATACATGTGGCAAATAACACTGTCCAATGATGAAACATCTATGTCCATCAGAACTCTTAAAACATTTTTATTCAATAGCAAAGGAGACCATTTTGCAAATTCGGATTATACTTGAAGTATTTGATGCTCGACACCGATCCCAATCATCAGTCCCCTCTCATCTGAATCTGTCATCAAGCTAAAGTTCTGAGAGCACAAAGCCTGTGAGCATTACTGTAATCAACTGCAAGATCAGTTTCTTAGTCATCAGCAGTGGTTTTCTGTTAGTATTAAGAACAGAAGGGCCTCATTACTAAAACTTGAATGGGGTTTTCACACTTTAAACAAGCAACAAATATATCCCTTGTTTCAAGAAAAACAGATTCTGTGCCTAAAGATGCACGAGGTACTTATGCTAAAACACACGTGTCTACCTGTTTGGAGTGGGCTCAATCAGTATGAAAGGACCAGGGATTAACTACAAAAGGAATAAATAAAATATTGGTTGGTTCGTTTGGTTATTTTTTCAATTTCTTTCTATTTTAAGCTAAATATAACAGGGGACAAATTCTACAGGTTAAGTAGGGCTGCCAGTGAAATCACTCTCTTCCTCATGTAGAAGCCTAGTTTGTTTACAATGTCAAAATTTCATATGCAGTAATATTTTAAAAAGGCCATAAATCAACCATTATATAAGTAGAACACATGGAATACTTGAACTATTTATTTTTTCTTGACGACCTAGTCTCTTTCCTCTTCCATTTCTGTCAAAACAACTTCTCCAATACAAGCAAAGAAATTGCTATTCATTCATCCTATTACTGCTGGTTTGATTTCTTCATTCTTAGAAGTTCAGAAGAATAAGGAACATTAAAGTCCAATCCAGTTCAACACTGTGCAGTTAATGTCTCAAAACTAATCCACACTACAGACTATCTTTAGAAATCCTAGTGGTGACTAAACTCTTTTGTTTGATATGATTAGCAAAACAAGATCTGAAGTACCATCCACTCTAACAAGCCAACATCCAGGAGCATCCAAACAGTTCCTACAAAATCACATGAAGGGGGACTAATTTGCTAACAGACAGTTATCAGGGATGCATTAACAGCTGAGGACTTTTAAAATAGGTGCAGTCCTGCATATTCATTACACACAGAATATCAGTTATGACAAAAAAAAGATGCCATCATTCCTTTTTAAAACTGAACATGTAATGGCGCTATTTACTACTAAAGCTAATCTGCAACATTAGCAATGGCATGTCTTTTCCAGGCTTTTTCTAATACTGTAAGACAGATCTCTACATTATAATGTTCTCTTGCAAAAGTGTTGTTCAATTAATGAGTTGCTTTTAAACTCAGCCAAATGGACAGTAACAACTATAGAGGCATAATAAAAGGAAGACAACCAAAATAAAAATCATAGTACATTTCAAACAGAACAAAGTGGCTGAATATAAAGCAATATATTCAGAATATATGACTATATTTTCACAGTTAAAATTCTATTTCCTGTTATCGAAAGGCACTATATAACAAGAAACAGGGCATCTTATGATAAGTGCAGAAATATACATCAATGTGTTTGTTCCACTGAACATCACTATTTTTAAGACCAAAATAGCTTATGTGAAAGAGGAATACAATTTAGTTAGGATATGGAATGTGATTCAGAAGTAAGGCAATTTTCAGTCTGTCAGTTCTAAAGCCATGATAACACGTATTGAATTTTTAATTAAACATTTTCAGCTTCCTTCCATCATCTAGCTTTCATATACTCAAAACCATCCCACTTGCTCCTTTGTTTTTTAATTTTTTTTAACAGAATAATAAGTGGACTAAAGCTCCGAAATAACAAAAAAGCAGCCCAGACAAATGTTCCAACTGACAAAATAGTCGATGGCTTTAAATAGCTGAGTTGTAAGAATGAAATTCTTTTGATGATCTGGAAAAAGTTTTTTTAAGATAAATCTTTTTGGAGAGAAAACAGAGAGACTGAAAGATGATCTGCTCCCACTGGCTTGCTGACTTGTGTGTCATCTTTTATAGCAGAATTGTTCTAAATTGTTCAAACTTGAAACTTGAAATATTGAAGGTGGAATAAAGGTCATCTTTATATATAGTGTCAAAGCACTTCCGTAATTTACTGCTAATTCACAGAAGTTCCCACATCTTTGCCATGTCTATTTTTTTAAAAGCATTTAAGGGCAAACCTTGAAGAGCAACCCATGTTACAGAGGCAGATGGGAAGCAAATCAAAGCTCTGTCAGGGATGACAGAAGAGTGTGGCTGGCTTTACTTTTGTGTTTTGTTCAGCCCTGAGGAATGTCTCACACTTTAAGTCTTCCAGGATTTCTGTATTCCATATGGTGGAAAATATTTGCTGCTAATAGGAAGGGAAGCTACCAGGTCACATCACCTCAGTAGTTTTTACATTTTTGCTCTGACACCCAAGTTTTTACCATGCTTATTCTTTAAAGACAACCAGACTAAACTAACATACCAACGTTGGCAAAGTCAAGGGAGACCATCACTTCCCCAAAGAATAAACCTGATTTTATGGTACGAGATCAAATTGGCACCACCACACCAAGGAAGCACAGGTGGCTGAGTACAAAAGTAACTCTTCTAGATCAAACAATTCTGAAGAAACCCTCCTCATGGCGCATGTTTGTTGTTTTAAAGAGGATCAGCCATCCTCTGTCCTCCTGCAGCTGGCAGAGAACTGACATCAGGTGTAAAACCAACAGCCACCACACTGTCTGCTCCAGCTAACACCATAGTGGCAATCACATTCACTTTTGATGCAGATCAAAACTGGTTTTGCAGTTTAGCCATTACTTCATCAATGGCAACATCAGGCACAAAATAAAAGTGTAATTTTAGCCTGTGCTTATATTGGTTTAGCTTGCAGCAACAGATAAATTGATTTCTAAATTTTGCTATTCAAATCAGAGTCAAGCTGATTTAAGTGACTACAACATTAATTTCCACATGTTGTGTTACGTTGTGTCCTGGTTTGGCTAAAACAGAACCAATTTTCCTTTCAGTGATTTTACTTTTCAGTTCAGTCTCTTCTAACACTGCACTTTCTGAAGTCAACAACATGTTTTTCAGACACTGTCTGCTCCTAGCAGTGATAACACCCGATGTTTGTAGTTAGTACTGAGCTCTCAGTACAATGGTGTGCAGAAAGGCTCTTGCTTACACTTACAGAAGCCAAGGTCACTGCTGAATTCTCTCAGTACCGCCTTGGGACCCCTTAGTGCCACAGTGCAAAAGGGTGGCACCTGCAGGGAGGAGCGGACAGGACAGGTGACCCAAACTGACCAACCAAGTATTCCATCCCATACACATCAAGCTCAGTACAAAGCTGAGGGATCACGGGGGACAAGGCCCTTCGCCTCTCTCTTGCCCCTGGCCCTTCTTCCTGCCCTTGCTCATTTTCTATGGCCGGCATCTTGGGAGGGTTCTGTCCGTTCGTCTGTTTGATCTGTGTGTTCCTGACTCCAGCTCCCATCTGTGCTGCACCCAGAAGCCCAGCCTGGGATCTTCCCAGAGCTGCTCTGCAGCACCAGTGGTGACACGAGCATTAGCAGGGGGAGCGTGGGATTTGGGGGAAGAAGCTTGATACTGGTTTTGTATATATTTGTAAATATTTCATTATTTTTCTTCTCATTATTATATATATCTCTTTTTGTTGTTATAGTTTCATTAAAGCTGCTTTAGTTTCATTTCCAACTCATAAGTCTCTTCCTTCCCTTCCCCTGTCTGGGAAGGCAGAGGGGTTAACAGAGAGCATCTGCTGTCCTTTAGTGGCCGGCCCAGCCTCAAACCACGACAGGTTGGTTTAAAGAAATTGTGCAAAAAACTAGCAGGTTTTTCCTCACGTGTGCAAGATCTAAGATCTTAATACATTTAGATTAATAGGTTAATTTAAATAATTGAGATTAATAGATTAATTTATTGGGGTTAAATACAGCTAGGCAAGTTTCACTGGTCAACATAACTAACAAGATCATCTGTATCCTCATAAAAAGAGCGTAAATAACAGGTAAGACTTTTTCCTTATTTAACATTCACAATTTTACACTTGCTTCTCATTACGAGGAATCATTATCACTAAAGCAGTGTAAGACAGTAGGTCTATCAGTCCAACATCTCAATGCATGTATAACAGATACTCATGCAGCAAACTAGGGAGAGGATGGAGCAGATGCGTGATGTTACTAATGCATCAGTGGAGCACTAAACAGGAGAGAGAAATATGAAAGGAAAGAAGATATAGAATAAGAGGAATGAAGATGGAGCAGAGGTGGAGGGGAAAGGCAACTGACAACTCAGTTTGCCGAACAGAGCTCATAAATAGATATGACCCTTTATTCTGCATTTCTCCAGTCCGGTAGAGATTAAACAAATTGTGAGGAGAAAAATAATACTAACCAGGAGAAAGAAATTGAAACAGAGGCAAAGAAGGCTTTGCCACATTGAAACCAAACACCGAGAACAAAAAGCCACTGCAATAAAATCAGCCATTACTGAAGAAATACGCACTACTGAAGCTACTCGGCCAGACAAAGAACCCAGAGACTGGAGGAACAATTACAAGTGAGTGAGAAAGCACATACTGGGTGACCACCAATGACTAAACCTGATGCCTACAGTAAAAATGAACCGACAGATGAGACCTGGGATACAGTATCTTATTCAAGCAAACAAAGAAGACCCACCTACAGGATGCACAGATATCAAAGTGACAGTGAGGAGTGAATAAAAGCAGAGATTCAGGAGGCTGATAAAAGCACGGGGGAAGGGAAAAAGGAAGGGGGCTGAAGAGGGAAGTCAATATAATTAGGACTGTGAAACCTGTAAAATATACTTTCTACGAGAGCATTCCTTTCAATTTACACAGCTATCTGAAATCTGTCTCACTCTCTCCCCCCACCTTCTCTTTTTCCAGTGCACAGATGCCACACAAGTCTTCAACAACTCCTGCCACATCTTGGGACAGCAAGCACTTATTCGTGCTGTAATATAGTATAAAACACAGAATTAATTCCCCTGACATCTGTATCAATCAAATTCCGCCATTTGTATGCACTTTAAAAACCTTCATCTTCAGGCCAACTAAAAATAGAGAATACTTACATTTCTAATCTTTTCTTTACCTCCTGAATGTATAAGGCCCTACTAATTTCATTTTTAATTTTATTCTTTAGAATATTTCAGCAGTAATTAGTCACGAGCAATTTAAACCCCACAAAATGCATGCACGATTCCTCCATAGTGTAAACATATAGTCGATTTCTAAAAGAGTTAAATTTCTTAACTATTACTCTATTTCTCTAAACAGCACCTCTCTGGCCTAGGTACCATTTTCTAAAGCAATGAAAATCACATGCTATGCCTTTACATGCTGTAGCCACTTATACCTATAACAATTCAAAGAGCCCCTACGAACTGCACAGTGATGCTGAAGGTAGAACTGTTGAGTTTTAAAGCATTAAGATAGACTGTAAGCAGATGTGTACTGAACCCACTCAGTGGCCAATTTTTTCCTCACTTTCCTACGTAAGCTTGCATAACGTGCCTCTCAAATGCTGAACATCCACTAATTTTAGAGGAGGATATCATTAGAACACAATATGGCCTTTATTAAATATGAATTATTTGTTCACAACACATTCAGCATGACAGTGGGAAAACATTGCCTTCAGGCCACCATTATATCTGCCCTGTTTCCTTCTCTTCCTTCCTGTCATCATACATCTGCTTTGTCAGTCCCAACAGCATCCAGTTTCCATGGGCAAAGAGATTTGTTCCCTCCCTTTTAGAGCAACCAACAGTACTTTTATTCTATGCTAACACAGAAATAAAATTATGAAGTTTAAGATTTAAGCTTTCAACACAGATTGACGCAGCATATTTCTCATCTCTTCCCTACTGCTGTAGAATCCAACGGGTGAAATTTAGTTCATAGTCATGAAGATCAAAATTTATTTTTAAAATAAAATATTATATCTGATGGAATTGGCTTGCAAAGAATATTATGGGATCTAGACACTTGGTGCTTAGACTTTGGATGCCTTTTAAAACACAAATAATCAGGCAAGATAGGATAGTGAAGGGAAGTTAAAGAACAAACTCCTCACAAGACTTGAACACAGCAATGATCTGATCTGTCCTAGGGCTTGGCTAACAACAGACCTTTGGAAGATGAAGAGCGTCACGACTATGAGTTCTCCCAAGAGAAACACAGCAGGGACAGCATCTGGTATGTGCATCAGTTCCTGAATATACTAGACATTATAAACCAGGCTGGAGGTGGGGGTGGAAATCAGCCAAGAAACACTGCAGGGACATTCCTGTTCTATTGGTACAAGTATTTTCTCTCCAGGACTGATTGAACGATATACCAAGACAGTGTTCAACAAGTCATGAACTTCGACCTACCACAATTCTCTTACAAACTATCAAATCTCTTTCCAGTAGTGACTATCCAAGGCTAATGAGAACTGAAGCATGCATAAGGAATCAGAGCAATCATTATTATCATTTCATGCTCTATAAAACTGTAGACATTTGGTAAAAAGCCTCCTATTTTGAAACACGCTTGCTGATAATATTCCTTTTAAACTATTTTTCATGCATGCCTTATTTATTAAACAAGTTCCCTTGACAATACATGTGTTTATATAAGCAGTAAATAAAGTATCAACATCAAACAGTGGCTGCATCACACAGATGAATCTAACCATAAAGTGCAGAAATTTTGGTCCAGAAGGAAGAAAAAAAGCACTAAGACCTGATAGTACATCAAACCTATATTTTCAAAATAAAATTGGTACATTTGGTGCATTATTCAAGAAAGCAGTAAGTCCTTCACAACTAACCATAAAATATATAAAAGATTATAGATTTTCTTTAATCATTAATTCATTCCTTTCTTTCACTCAAAAATCCAAACTATCAGGTTCCCTGTAAAATACATGTAGATGTGGTGCTGAGGAACATGGTTTAGTGGTGACTTGGCAGTGCTCAGTTAATGGTTGGACTGGGTGATCTTAGAGGTCTTTTCCAATCAAAACGATTCTATGATTCTATGCTAGTTTGTCTATATATATTTAGAACAAGGGATTTTTTCACAACATTAATCCCCTTTAGATAAAATATATGTGCATATATATATTTCATTAGTTTTATGAATTTTTATGAATTAATGTTATATATTAAGATACCTATACAGACACAAAACCTCTCAGTCAATTTTAATAAAGACAGATGTAAAAGCGCACACTGAAGTACTGAAGATGTAAAAGTGCACACTGAAGCATTATTCTCAATGTATTACAAATAATTTCACATATGAACACCATCAGTACTAGAGGGCTAGAATGAACTGCATTTTGCTGAAGAAGTTTGCAAGGTAGCAGTTTCCACTTAGCTTTCAAAATAGGTCAGAAATTATATACTTTCATACTGCTATTATAGTCCATTTTTTAAAGTGAAAACTGTAATCATATCAGCAGCTACTACTGATGGCTTGTTTTTTATAACACTAGTTTAATGATTTCTAAATAGTAAACTGAATGATGATATTCAGCCTAGGGAAAAAAATACCAGAAAAAATCCTGAGAGAGATGGAATTGCAGGTATAGTAAATGTATTTAGAAATTAAACCAAGAAATGCTATTCTTAAACCCACAGGTAAATTAAGAACATATATTTACAGTGAATCAGCCTATAATAGTATAGGTCACATCTGATGGTTTTCTATTTGGAAATATCTCTCATGACCAGATCAGAGGATAATGATAGCCCACATTTGAAGTGAGACTCCAATGCAGGGCTTTTCACATTTAGTACTGGACCAAGGACCTAGGTAGTTGAGAAGACTTCACCCTTCACTTTTATTCACCTATAGGAACAGATTTGACAGATTGATGGGCCAAGACCACTTGTATAAAGTTCAATAAGGCCAAGTGCCGGATCCTGCACTTTGGTCACAGCAACCCCATGCAATGCTACAGGCTTGGGGAGGACTGGCTGGAAAGCTACCTGGTGGAAAAGGACTTGGGGATGCTGGTCAACAGCTGGCTGAATAAGAGCCAGCAGTGTGCCCAGGTGGCCAAGAAGGCCAACAGCATCCTGGCTTGCATCAGCCATGGTGTGACCAGCAGGAGTAGGGAGGTGATTGTCCCCCTGTACTCAACTCTGGTGAGGCCGCACCTTGAATCCTGTGTTCAGTTTTGGGCCCCTCACTACAAAAAGGACATTGAGCTGTTGGAGTGTGTCCAGAGAAGGGCAACGGAGCTGGGGAAGGGTCTGGAGCACAAGTGTGATGGGGAGCAGCTGAGGGAACTGGGGGTGTTCAGTCTGGAGAAGAGGAGGCTGAGGGGAGACCTCATTGCTCTCTACAGCTCCCTGAAAGGAGGGGGTAGCGAGGGGGGGGGTCGGTCTCTTCTCCCAGGTAACAGTGATAGGACGAGGGGTAATGGCCTCAAGTTGTGCCAGGGGAGGTTCAGATTGGATATTAGGAAACATTTCTTCACTGAAAGGGCTGTCAGGCACTGGCACAGGCTGCCCAGGGCAGTGGTGGAGTCCCCATCCCTGGAGGGATTTCAGAGCCGTGTAGATGTGGTGCTGAGGGACATGGGGTAGTGGTGACTTGGCAGTGCTGGGTTAATGGTTGGACTCAATCTTAGAGGTCTTTTCCAACCAAGGCTAATCTATGATTTGGGAGAAAGGCAGCAGTCAGCTAGTCAAATCAGCAGTACTGGAAGCATAATATACATCCACTGAGCCATCGAGGTTATATAAACTGATACAGCAAATAATTATGACTCCTTCCTTGCCTCCCAAAACACAAGCTACTCAGCTACTCAGTCATTACAAATTATATCTTTGTTTCAGTGCTAGGAGACCAAAAAAAATAAAAAGAATAACTGTCAGAGCCCAGAAATTGAGCTACCTTCTCACTGAAGAAGAGATCTGGAGGTCAGAGCTGAGGCTTATCAAGTACGGCAGCACACAGACATGCCATTTGCACTTCCACTGCCCCTGCTACACTCATCCTGAAGATGAATGCAAAATTCTGATTTTTCAGATCACTCCAAGATTTTTGTAAAGAGATGAAATAAGAAGTTCTGCAATAAATCCATTCTTGGGTGTGACGCAGACTGGATTGCACCTAGCCAAGAGTTAACAGTACAAAAGAACAATACAAAGCAGCTGAACCATAAAATTGAAAAGAGCTATGTTAAGAAGTAGTCATGAAAAATACTTCTCTAGGTACACACACATTTTGGCTTGCAGAATTTAACAATGTCAGTATGAACTTGGAGTCTCCTGAAGTGTAAGACTCGTAAGCGAAACAAAATACTTGTCCAATATAGTCTTAAAAAAGTCACAGCACAAAGAATTCTTAAAATAGAAGCTTGCAAAGCGCATTATATTGTCAGAGCAAATCTGTCTCCATCCTGCTAGAGATGCTAGCTCGGTGATCCGCATAGAACTCCACCTATCTTTTCAGGCAAAAACTGTCCTAGTACCACTGCTTGTGGGCTTTAATGCAAAGTTCTGGCAACTGTCCAAGCCTCTGGAAGGGAGGGCATGCAGCTTTTTAAATTTTCTTTTTAGGTCATGACATAAGAGATCACACTGATGTCCACTAATGCTCCATTTACAAAAGCAGAGCAACTCATATTTACAGAAAAAAGGAAGGCACTTCTAAAACCAATGCCACATTGTGTAGAAATTTCATGTTTCTGCAAGTTATCTAACACGTTCCACAGGAGCTTAGTAAAACATGAAACTGAGAAAATATCACATATTACCTGGAACTGAAACCCAAGGGTGAAATAGCATATATATTTGTTCACGGCAAATAGGTGCTCCTAGTAGAGATGTTTTTATATGGAAGTTTCAATTAACATGGAAATGAAAAAAAAAAACCAAACATTTTTATTAATTTTTATCCTGTGCCCTATGCTTAGAATATGAAAGGGCATGTTCATCACAGCAACAACCAGGCTGAGTTAAAGGTCAGAGCACTGTAAAATTAGTAAGTGATGTTTGGAGCTTTTGTCATCTGTGAAAGAATCCAAATGGGGTTTGGGACCTGGGATGTGGTTAAGTCTTCTGGCAATGATCAAATCAGAAAGCTTTCCCACATTTTTCTCAGATTTGTCCTTTAGGACAAAGTTAATGGTTATGTACAATCTTGTGGCTTTACACAGAATGCTTTACAGTAGCCTTTGCCAGCAGCCAGATGCCACACTGCCTTCTCTATCAAAATAGCAATTATGAACGATGGGTAAGGACATAACTGGAACAGGGAGCCAATTAACAGAATGTGGCAAATTTGACATTTATATAACAAAGTTTCAGGTTAGTCATCAATGACTAAATTTATACCACAGAGCTATTAATTCTCACCCTCTGTAGACAGAAGAGCAACAGTCCCCAAGAAACTCACAGCTTATGAAAGACACTTTTCTGTTCAACAGATTTCAGTAGAAGTTGTTCAAATACTCATGTTCCCCTTCATCAGTCATTTGATGACCAGGGTAAGTCAGAAAACAACTGATGATAGACAAAATAAGACTGAAAAGTATCACAACATAGACAGACAGTATTTTCAGAGCTGATAGGATTTAAGAAAGCCTCTTTGCTGAATTAATACTAGAACAGTTTAACACAATTAACAATTAGCTGGAGGCATACTAATTACTACAAAACAAAACCTCCAAACCACCTTACCCCAATTCACACTAGCCTTTCAGGAACTTTCCTCTTTTTCTCGATGCTAACTCCTTCAGCATGTTTACATGTAGAAATCTCCTTGCCCCCACCTCCATTGAGCAAGCCAAGCTTGCCTAGCACCAGGTGAAATAAGCTCTCTTCTCATAACTCAATTGTTTCTCTAACACCTCTTCTCATTTGCAGCTGTCCATTGGAAATCTCATGACTGATCCATCCCTGGATGTTATTTACCCTCTCTTCACAGCTGCATTAATCTCAATAGTTCATTTCTCAAGTGTGATTTTATGATGGAGATAGTTCTTCTCCTAAATCATTCCCGCTCAATAACCTGTCACTTGCAGAACATTTTGGCTTGCTATTAACTCTCAGAGGATAAAATGTATGAAATTATTATTATTTTCTGCATGTTTTACTGCTGTTCGAGTCACCTGTCCTCAACACTTAACCTTCATTTTGCGCTGCTGCCTGGACAAAACACAGAATATCCAAGTTATCACTGAATTAGATATAGTAAGTATTTCTCAAAGGCTAAAACTAGAGAGTCATATATATAACACATACTTTACTTAAGCATAAGCATCATACTTAAATGCTCTGCTTGCAGAAGCATACTGGACAACTACTTTCAGTCAAGAAGTAGCAGTATACATGTTGAAATTGCCATAGTACTCACAAAGTCAATTCAAAAAGCATCTGTTTTCAAAGTACCTTAAAATGAAAATGTCATCATCTTATGATTATCTCCTCAGCTGAAATCTTGAACTTTCAAGAACTGCAAAGAACACTATACAGTAAGAATACTGGCTTTTCTGAAATTCATTCATGATATTTTTAATAATGGATTAAAAATATCTTTAGATTTGTCTTGCATTTTACAACTTTCCTTCTAAAATAACTGGATTCCGTTTGTCTCAGAAATCCTCAAAGTTTCCCAATTTCTATGAGATATGACTTAAAACATATTCTTTCTTTGGTCTGTTAGGTAATACCTTTTCCATCTTCTCTTTCATTATAGAGTTAGTCCACAATTCTTCCATATACCAAGTTCATTTTCACTTCATAGATGTTAAGACAATTAGACTGAATAATCATTAATACGCAGGAGAAATCTCCAGTGGTACAAAAGCACCCTGAACTCTATGTAGGGACAGAGCAAAAGAGAGAGAGAGAAGTACCTCTGCCAGACTTTTTCCCATCCTGTAACTAGCAGAAGTTTTCATACGAGTTACGTTTCCCCAAACGTGTTGAAAATCAAGGACTTGGCTTTCTACTCTCACCAGACCCATTTCCTACCCACGTGAATGCACAAGATCCACTTAAACCATCCGATGGATTTTCAGCTGTCTTCTCTGTGAAGCGTGGGTTTTTTCACTTTAATGTTTGATAACCAGAGAAGAGATAATACATCTATGAGGATTTGAGATTATGATCCAAGATAAAATCCTCCTGAGCCAATGGGAACGTTGGTGCACAAGGTCTGGAGTGATTACGTAATCACGTAATTAAGCCAGAAACTTATTCCTATAAATGGCACCCTATCTGTTTGATTTAAAATGAGACACAGCCAACTACATTTTGATCAAGTCTCATTTATGTAATGTCAAAATAGCATTAGTTGGCTTCTACATAAAAGGAAAATAGGGCTGAGTGACATCTCCACAAGATTTTTATTTCATCTTAATCCATGGAGTGCCCCAAATGATTAAAAATGAACCAATGTTTTCAGCTAGTCAAAACTGCCTCTTAACCTCTTTTGGCCTTAACTCATACACTCCATTAGAAATATGCAATTTAGGAATATTACATACATAAAATTATTTTAGTCATTTTTAAAAAATAGCTCCCTTTTAAAGTTATTGAATTATTTTTATTATTCAATGTCATTTTCCCAAAAGAATATTATTTCACCTGCTCAGTAAAAACAAATCACAAAAAGGATGACATGCTAGCTACGATATTTGAAGAATAACACTTGTGCAGTTTCAGCTCCAATGCCTTGATGCAATTTCACACAGCATACATAGCACTCGTAAATAAAACAGGCAGAATTGTTTACCAGAATACCCACATTTTTGTTCCATTTACTGAGCAGGAGTAGAGAAACATTCAGAATTCCTACATGCCCACGTGCACACCTTGGCCATCTACCCCTTCCATTTGCATCATTAAAGCCTGAGCTGAACAAGTAGTTCAATACACCCTGCTGTGAAAGGCAGGACTGAGATTTATGTAAGGACATGCTATAAAGAAGGAATAAATTATTTCTACTGCGGCTTTTAAAACAATTCTACTATTTCTGCACACTGTAAGGACCAGAATAGTATCATATTTATAGTATCACTATAGAAAGGAATGGTGCCATGTGGAGAAATATAAAAAGCATATAATCTATTACTGTACATTTATTTAGCTACAAATCAAATTGACGAAATGTCTGCACTTACACTCACATTTCTAACATATAATAAAATAGAAGTAGCATGCAAAAAGAAAGAATACTGTCACTATAAAACTGTTCAAAAATTCATCTGCACCAAGATGCAGTCAGAGGCCACAAGAGCCTACAGCATTTGGTCTTTCAGCACCCCAAAAAGTATTACATCTGATCTTATTAGAGAGAAGCAATTGTTTTAAAAGCAGGTAGATGAGTATTCCTTAATTTCTCATTAACCTCAGCCTACAGAGATGGTGAGGAAACAGATTATCATAAAGATAGAACAGGCCATCTTTAGTTTTGCATTACTTTTTTCTGTCACCAAGCTATAGGAAAAAATGCGATTAAAACCCCCACACATTAGAATAATCCTAGTTACCATACAGGTACTAACCTTTCCAAAATTAATGTTGATACTAAAGCTTCTACTTACTGCCTCCTCTTCCCAGCAGCAGTTGGAGGACTGATACTGCTCACATTTCAGAAATATTCTCCAATTACATATTCTAATCCTTACAGAAGTATAATTTCAAGACTGGCACCCACTCCACCCACAAAACAGCTATTCTACTGTCCAGGATATGATTGCAAATAAGGAAAAGAAGAAAGATTCACAAGATGCACCCCCAATTCACCGTACCTCCATTTCAATGTCAGGAAACAACCAGAAGAAAAAAAAGGACAACTTCTGTCTGTATGTACAAAGTAGCTCAGAACACAAAAGGGATCATACCAGTAGTATAAATATTGCTTGCAAAACTGACAATTTGGAGTGCAAAGTGGTCCCGCCACATTTAGCAAAACAGAGGGTAAATTTTGCCTTCTTTAAGTAAACAGTCAACTGTTCTCTCTAGATTTATGGAAAACAACTATTTCAATAACTGAAGTATTTCTAATCAATACAAATGTAAAGAGTTCTCTCATACCAGATGAATTGTTTATAACAAAATATTCAACTTCACTTTAGAAAGTTATTTAATACAAACATCAAATTTAGCAGTCAAGATTACAATTTATAGGTAGAGCCCTGATAAAGGCATGCTCCAACAGGTTATAAAAATAATATAATAGTCCAATTTACTCTTATCTTTTGGTCCTGGACATCAACTGAAAAAAATCCACATGAATGGTAACAGAAAAAAATTCTTTCATGGATACATAAAAGAATATTATAAGAACCAGAGTAGAAATCCATATCTTATATCTATTTCAATTAATGCACAGTTGTAAATATCATTACTAAATATCATTAATTAACAGCATAAAAATATTATAAATTGCATTAAGAACATTGTTTCATATGACATAGGGTGCTCATACTGATGTAAATAACAGTAATTACTTCATTTAAAATATGGTTTTATCATTTATTTATTATTATATCTGAAGGAAACTAAGAATTGGCATCACTGCATCTATACTAATGAATTCACTGCTCTATTTTTTATACTCAGCTTTTATCTTCAGACAGTAATTCTCTGTTTCCCCTCACCCTCTAATATCACCCCACCCTTAGACAAGTCTGCTTGAATTTTAGCTAACAAGGTAACTGTATATTTGTATTCTTTTACTAATTCTGATTAATATATACCTTGACAATAATGCAAAGCGACAGACAAAAGCAAAGCAATAAACAAAAGCTCTGGCAAAATAGACACTAAGTCACTATTTTTTTTAAATTTGCTAAATCAAGTCGATAATTAACCTCTCATTTATAGAGCACCCTTTACAAATCAGGCAATGGTGGTAACTGAGGAAATTAATTAAGCTAACTTTAATTTCATTTTGCATTTTATATTAGCTCAACAAATTAAGCTGACAAATAATAAAGATGATAACCAAGTTCCACCTACATGAATTCTCCTGAGTATTCTCAGTGGTTCCCGGAGATGACATGGCAGTAAGAAATAGGCAAGTAAAAAGAAACACAGCACTGGTCAAGTGCAAGCTCCAGTTACCAAGCAGCTCCACTGATGTGCATCTTCACTGATGCAGAACAAAGACTGATGCCAGAAGGCTGCTTTTTCAAAGCAGGAATCCCACGACTGCCAGTTTTCAATGGGTCACTCGCACACAGATGCATACACATGGACACTTCAACTCAGCGCCCTTCAGGAACCTGAACACAAGCTCCCAGCAGCTGGGCTGTACCAGAAAAGCACGCATGGATTCGGGAAGGTACCACGTGCTGCTAGATAAAGGGGTGCTAGGGAGAGAGCAATCTTCCCAGCGGGTGATAATCTGATGACATGCAGTTACAGCATGTGTTTATTTGGCAGACAGCTGGAAGCATTTGAAAATGATTTAGAAGCAAGGAAAAGGTACGGAAGGGTTCTGAATTCTTTTTTTATTAGGTGATGTTCACAAGGCTCTCCCCACAAAGCCATTTTCCTTAACATGGCTTAGCTCAGATACCCCACAAACCAGATCACATACTAGTCTTAATTCACACATAAGACATTAGAAATCTTGGATGTGTTTTTTAAACAAATTAGGAGTAGTCTTCTCTACTGAACACTGATTTTTTTTTTTTTTTTTGTATTACACATCCAGACATTTGCATCAAAAATTCAAAAAATGGTTATGCAGTTAATATATTACAGAAGCAGCACATGACCGAGAATCTTTGGTTGCGATGATGCTGCAGTTACACAACGGTGCATTTCGGTTTCAGAAATTCTAAGGTGTTGCTCAGAATTTGCAACAGTGGTACAGTGTTATCCCTCCAGTTTAGGAGGGTGCACAGTGCTGCCAGAAACCATTACAGCCATAACAATTCCTTTCTTTTACTTAAAAAGATCAGGTTTTAAAAAGCTCCTTGATGACAATTTTCAAAATACAGCCTCCAGACAGAAGGGAATTATGTAACAAATACTTTGCCCATCAGCAGCAGTAAAGGAAAAATTAAGAAGAATGAATGTGTGGGCCTATGAAACTTGGTTTTAATTCACTGGTGGAAACAGCACCAAAAATATCTACAGGAAAGATTAAAAGAATAATAATAATAATCATGAGATAATCCTGTCTTCAGTTTGGACTTTGGTAATTAAAGGATGAATTTAAGCTGGAGCTGCAGACAAAATCGGCTTCTATTTTTTTCCATATCAATCATTTAAGCATTACAGACAATTATAATATTACACCTTTAAATGTTTTCTTTTCTACATAAACCGCGTACGACAGAACGTACGTTCCCATGAGATTTTTCCCTATTATCTACACTGTTAGCTATTCACCCTGGCAATAGCCACAGCAAATCTCTATTGTCACACTGGTCCTCTCCACCCCTGGCAAACCTAGGGCTCTGCAAGGCCAACTCCAGCACAGGGCTAACTCCTACTGCAGCCAACAGCACCTGCACCTCCAACAGCCATCTTATTTTTAGCTGCAGTGATGTCAAATTTGTTGTGATACATCTGACCTCCAAAAGGGCTCTTGACTTCGTGCAACACTAGAATGCAAAAAGAGTAGGAAAAAGAGAAAGCTACAGAAATGCATGACTATTAAAATTTGGTGGGAGAATAAACCAGCTTCCTCAAAATACAAAGCGCTATCAGGACAGGATAAAAGACCATAAGAGTGTCACATTAAAAACCCACCAGATTCCCTAAAAATACACGTAGGTTAAGCAAAATTTTTTAAAAAGAAAGAAGTACCCCTATCCTCCACTCTTCCCCCAGTCAGAATGAGCATTAAAAAACCTGATAAAACTCAAGGTTTTGGAAATACCTGTAACACTAGCATTCTGTGGGTTTATATTAATTCATTGTCTGAAGACTACTTTCAAGTAGTGGCCATCACATCAAACACTGAAACTTAGTTGAGCAAATAGATTAGAAAAGAACAAACAGCACTATCAAATTTGTAACATACAAAGTTACATTACAGCCAAAACTCACAGCAAGCAAAAGTAAAAAAAAAAAAAAGCATTTAAAGCACCAAACCAGAATTGGTTTGGGGTGGAAGAAATGACAAAATCAAAAATGATCTTTGTTCAGCTGACTTGCCAGGGCACACATTCCAAGGAAATCCAATTATCTAATGTGTCCATAAATAACCTGCTATCTATGTAGCATCCCTTTCTAAATTTTAGATTTCCTTTAGAAACTCTACTCCCTATTTACAGCTTTTAAAATTCAGATCCATTTCCAATATATATAACCACCTTAAAAATGGATGCTATTTTATGATTGACGAAGATCTACCCAAGCCTGTATTGCCACTATCAAAGAAGCCCTGTTTTTCCGTCACCAGTTGAAAACTAAAAAAAAATGGGAGGATGGGAAATAATTTCCCATCATATCAGATTACTAATCCAGTTGACAATGCAGCCCCCTAGTTTGCCAAATTATGATGAGAAATAGCATTCTAATGTAGCGATTCCACATAGAATTGTAGGTAATTTTGTTTCTAAAGTTTAAATACACTAAAAACTCCCTTTATTTCCCTTCCATTGAAATGTACATTCTATTTCTTGTATAGAAAATACTCTCTGCCCTGAAGACTTGACACTTGCAGACATGAACCTATTAGGTAACAAAGTTACTTCTGGTCATCTGTTAAATAAATGCATACACAAGGTACTACCCATTGTAGTTTGCTCCACTCCAGACTTAATACTTAATCCAGCAAATTTTTTATTGTCTTGTCAAAGGCAGCTAATAAATTTTCAACTACACCTGGTGCTCAGTACAATAGTGTTGCCAGTTGACAAAGTAGTCATGTTTAGGGGGTCAGCAAGAGCCAAGTAATCGCTTTCATGCACTATCACATGCAGCATCTGTCACGATAGAAAACTTCCACTGTTCTTGTGTATGTCTTCATATATAGGACAAGTTCTGAAAGTATGTCATGAAGTGTGATAACTCAGCCAAACAGAATCAGATGCATGCAACTCAGCACCACCATCCACCTGTGGGCTACAGAAATGTGCATTTGAAAGCTTTTACACCTCAGTGTTGGTGATATTGGCTTCAATGTCTAAAGACTCAATTATATACTGGGGAGGCTGAAATCAGTGAAAGACCAAGAGTGAATCTGCCTTAAATTTCTCTATTTAAAAGGATTTTTTTAAAAAAATAAAATTATTTTATTTTTTGAGAGGCTTGACTTGGAAGTCCATACCTTTTTCAGGGAAGGCAAAAAGGAGGACAGAAATTACAAGTAGCTAGATTCAGATCTAGAAACTTTTAAAATATGTCTTGAGAGTTAAACAGATGTGAGAATCTGCAAACTTGAAAACACATAAAGCAAAATCAAAAGCAAGGTAGCTCTAAGGACACTTCATAATTTGTTTTTCTTCCCATCTGTCTTATCCTATTAGACTATAATGGAACACTTAAGTAGTTAAACTTATTTGCCTTTCACTCAAGGTTTGTCTAGAAGTGCTCAAGTCTCAAATCTTTCCATTCTCAAGAGAATGGTTATCAGACATGGGAGTCTTGGTCAATTCTTGCCACAGACAATACAGGACATTCAAAGTTGCAAGATTCTCCTCCCATAGCCTGGATGGGAAGGAAGCTGGTAACACACATTACTAACTGGAAATCTATCAGCATATTTCCAGCTCATAGAAAAATAACACGAAGAAAAAACCTTAAACCTGAATAGCCTTGAAGTTTTAACTCCATCTTAGCTTTATCACAAAAGAATTCAGCAATTCTTTCCCAGCTGTTTCCTGGTATGCCAGAAATAATTGTTGTATTTTACATCCGTGCTACAAGGTTTAAATATTTTAGGTTTTGTCCAGGGTTAGAGTTGATGATCTTAGATGCCTTTTCCAGCCAAGGCTATTCTATGATTCTATGATAAGTAAATTCTAAAACAATCAGGAAATAATAGCAGAAGCATTGCCTATCTCCCACAACATGTTTTGGAAGAGACACCCAAACAACCAAGGACACACCCCTCTCTCCCCTGTTCAAAATGATTCATTGAAATGCAAAATCACAAAATACAAAATTAAATTAGAACTCTCATTATTAATCAACTTGGTTATGGCCACAATTTGTTAACAATAAATTCATCACAGTAATGAAACACCATGAACGTTCCTAATGTGAGAGGCTCTGGGGTAGTGTATTTGTAAGTGTTAACTCCCACATGGCTGGTATGATTTGCTACCACATCATCATCTACTTTTGCTCAGAAGAAACACAAAGGATTAATTACAAAATTACAGCACAACTTCCAGAACAGCTAAATCACTGAATGGATGAGCTTTGTCAACCACACGCTGTAAAGATCTCCACTCCGTATTACCCACGCAGCTGGCAGACAATATGAAGATTAGGAAAAAGTTGTTTATTTTGACAGCTGCGAGAATACATCATGATAAAGAGGATCTCTGGACTGGAAGAAAAAAAAAATCAGTTTGACACATTATTTGTTGAGGTGACTAGATTTCAAAGAAAGGAGAACAAAGGGATGGAATCAACAGACTGCTCCAAATGTCATGTACTCAGAGAAGGGACCAGTGAAAGCCAGTCAATGAAAGTTTACATAGAAACATATTTAAGCTACTGATAAAAGGACTGGAAACTGCAATTTCAACAGAAGCATATTAGATGCATGAAGAGGGATGGCAGAAGGTCTGCATATCAAATGTGACCCAATGACTTAACCTAGAAGAGAAAAGCAGGAAAAACCACCTCTTGACGTCACCAGCCTCCTTCTCAGAAAGAGTATTCTGCTAAAGCTTTTAAAACTTATCAGGACTTGTTTGGGAGAGATCGCTGATGCAAAGGGCTGAAAACATTTTGTTGTATTGTAAACAGAAGCGCTGAAAATGGTCATAAGACCAGTTTCCCTGAGCTTGAATGAAACTAATCCTGTTAAAGCTTAGAAATATGCCTGACTCAGTAGCCAAAGCCACGTGTGTATCTGCCCTTACAAAGTTTCTGCCACCTTTCATTGTCCAAAAGCGCTGTGTTGCTCATTTCTAAATGGCCTCTATTGCTTTAGTTTTCTTTCCAGAAACAAACTAAAACACATTTCATCCTATTTTTTTTTTTTTTTTTTTAAAATAAAAAAGGATTTTAGAAGCAATTTTTAAATCTACCATATATATGGTTCCCATCTGGACAAAGTCTTAAGTAAACTCAGCAGCATACGTTATTACTGTTGTGCAATTCTACTACTTCTATAACTTTGATTTCTTTTCCATTATCTACCTCACTGCTCTGCTTCACTCTTCCATCTTGTAAAGACATTAAAAGTATTCTGTAAATATTTACTACACAGTCCTGGCTACTACACTAGAACAGAAGAAATATTAACTTTAACAAAAATTTAAAAAAAAAAAAAAAAAAAAAAAAGTAGCACGTGCCTAGAAGAATGGTGGAATGATTTCAAATCTCAGTACAGTCATGAACGCACTAGGTTTCAAGTATCAAGAGAAAATATCCACATATTTGCTAGCTAGTTTCTAGTTTCTCAGCTGTAAAAATGACAATGATACATGCTCTTTCTAAACCATAGAAGAGTACAATCCATCAAATACTAATAGGAAATACACACTTATACAAATATCAACTAAAATAAATTCTACTATTGCAAGAATATGCCAAGATCCATGATATAAAGGTTTTTTTGGGTTTTTTAGCAGCTTTATAAGCTTCAGCCAGGACAGGACAGCACAGAGCACGAGCCAGCTCCTGGAAGCGGTTCTCCAAATATTGAAATTGATGGACACTGGGAAGAAACTTGCAGGCTACTTCATATGGAATACCTAATGTTTTCATCATTAAACCTATCATCTTTGAGAGCTTTCCTCTCTGAATGATAAATAACTAAAAAAATAAACTGGGCAGCCCTTGAGATGTTTTGTCCTAGTGCACACTCACACTTTGGGTAGACAAATGCCAGTGCTGCAGCAGTATCAACAGGGACACCACACACTCACTCTCTGCCTTCCTTGGAGATGCTTAATACCAAGAAGCAGGAAAACTTTTAACCTTCACTTTCTCACCATCATAGATAATTATATAGTATGTTATGCTTACATTGTAATAGAAAGCCCTTGAGGTTAGAAGAGGTTGGAGAGGTTTGTGCTGCCCCTATACACTATGAGTACAGCAAACAACAAAGGAGAATGTCTGGCCCTGTAAAAAGTCTAAAAGCAAAAGGAAGAAAAATAAAATCTACAATCTGCAATACAAACATGAAAAAAGCAGGGACAAATTCTAAAACAGTAACTCCATTGACAAATACAAATAACCCATCATTTCTTAAAATAGTATTATGTAATTATTTGATACTACTTAAAGGCAATAACATCAAGGAGCAAGTGTTAGGGGATTCTCAGCACTTCAGTGCTGCAAACACTGAGCTTTGTTTGAGCCCCTTCCTTGATGACACCTGGTATCCTCAAGGAATATACTTCATGGGCGATCAATTACCACTTTGTACTTTAGCACACACAGTAGGAAGATTTAGGACAAGAGGAAAGAGCCCCAAGTTGCACCAGGGGAGGTCTAGGTTGGATATTCAATGAAAGGGTTGTCAGGCACTGGCACAGGCTGCCCAGGGCAGTGGTGGAGTTTCCGTCCCTGGAGGGATTTGAGAGCCGTGTAGATGAGGTGCTGAGGGCCATGGTGCAGTGGTGTCTTGGCAGTGCTGGGTTAATGGTTGGACTTGATCTTAAAAGGTCTTTTCCAACCAAAATGATTCTACGATTCCAAGTTCTAAATGAAACCAGAAACAATTCTGTTTCTTGGTTATGTGAAGGTTCATTTTGTTTCAATATTAAAATAAGTCTTTAGGAAATATTAGGTATACATGGACACTTAAAATGCTGTGCTATTTTGACCCTCAGACTATACCATTCAGTGATTTAATTCCAGTAAAACTTTATTTCTGTCCTGAGCAAGGCATGAAAACTCAGCACTGGTCAATGTGAGTTACAGCTGGACACTGAAAAAAGTGCATACAACCCTCTTTTTACCCCTTCTACCAAATATATTTAAGGAATGTTTTTGTGATACTTCAATTTCTGCCAATTCAGATAGAATGGACTTATATATTTATGAAATATATTCTTATGCAAGACATTTATCATCCTTAATCTGGAAGCCAATACTTCATAGCATATGGGTGTTCAAATTCACAAATACCAAGTTACTATTATGAAAACTGGCATTTCTGTTCTCTTCCATTAAAACACAATTTAATGTACAATGGTTTTCGCTGCACATGCATTGAAAGATTCAAGTCTATAAAGGTACTTTAAACAGTTCTTCTTTCCCGGCCCCTATGCTGCTGAGTATTTTATGAACTGAATGTTCAGTTCACTCTGGATAGTTACACAAGGATGAATTAGTTGAGGCTGTAGTCTACACCTGCAATATAAAATGTAAAGAATCATTTACCCAACTGCTTGCATTTCAGTTGGAACCAACCTTTATTGAACACAGAAAACCAGAGTTATAAGCAAGATAAGATCTTATAAAACCTTTACACAATGGTACTAACACTTCCTCACCTCAGCCTTAAATAGTGTTAGGTAATGTACCACCAGAAGTATTTGCTTTTTACATGACTGTGTTACATTGGTAATTTAAACATGCTTCCTGCTCTTGCTGCTGCCTTTTCCTTCTTCTGTGCCAGGATTTCTGTGGCCATCTACTGAATTATTTCATCGATCCAAACTAAACCAAACCAAATGACAGATCGTTTTCTGAACATATCTAGTGAGCCTTGGAAGTAGCTTAAAACAGAAAAATGCAAGAAGGAGCCACCAGTTAGACTGCGCAAGGCTGCTGTAGAACTGAAACAACTGTCACTACATAATCACAAATCCTTTGTGATGAGGAAGCTCTTACTCTCCCTGTTCCTAATCATATGATGAAATCTATGCTAGATCCTCAGAAATTGGCTGAAGGTCCAAAAGGCTGGAAAAAGACTGACTGAAGCCAACCTAATGAATACCTCTATTTCACCATCAAGGTAAACAAAAATTCCAAGTAGCATCAGATCTGAGAAAGAACACAACTTAGTAAGCAGCAAACCATAAAAATGTTTCCTCCAAGTAGGTCCTTCCACTCAGCCATGCTTCTGCTTTTTAGTAGTTTAATCTCAATTTCCTGGGAAAACGTCAGGCAAGACAGTGAAAGTTTTGATGAGCTGGCTCAAAAATGTCCAACAGACCTAGAGTATCCTCCTGCCTTGTCTTTCCTCGTTCTAGCATGAGATCCTACTCCTTTCCCATTGACAATGGCCATACTAGCCGTAGATTGCAGTTGAACTTTTCAGTGAAGAAACATGCAAAAACTCTGGCATTTTTTGGGCATCTGTTTGCAATTTTTCCTCTTTGTTCTAAACTAAAAACTTCCTCTTGGCTACCAAGACAGGCCTTGTCTTCTGAAGACAGGCCTTTCTTAACTACTATTGGAAATCTGTATGCCTCTGTATGCATTACAGAACCAGTTACTTAGTTTTGTATAAATTTCATAGGCAACACACACCTAACATCTTCCTCTTGTTATCTTTGGTTTTTTATTGAGCTAGTCTGTGTTGAAAGCTGTCAAATCAATCCAAAAAATGGCTGTTCTGGTAAGCTACAAATAACAATTGGTGTTACTTGTCTCGTAGTGTTAGCTTTATTATTTTCCTTTTTTAGCATTATTTAAAGATGAGACAGTAATGAACTGAAAAGGCAAAGAGGAATGCAGTTGATAGAAATTTTCAACCTTTCTTTCAATTTCAAGAGAATTAATTGATATAAGTCAATGTACTTGATTTCGTTCTCATAAACAAAGACTAGTCACAAAGCCACAGTCATACCTTATTCAAAACAAAATATAATAGCAATTGTCAACTGAACAAACATTAACATTAGTAAGTAGAGTAAGCCTGAATTTAAGATTTACTGAAACCTGTAATGTGTTCCATCTATGCACCAGAGGCAAAGCAATAATACATGACAGCGTTTCTAGCCATTGCATGTTATTTGGGACAGATATTTGTGTGTATCATCGTGTACATCCAACAAGTTGAGCTACAAAAATTGACTTTGTCTGATATAATATAATACTGTGAAAATTTCCTAGAAATAGCTAGACAAAAGTCTAACAAGTAACAGCCTGCAACACATGTCAAAAATACATTCACGCTAGAAAAGGCATCAACTAGTTGAAGACAAAGCCCTTAGCTTCTAAAATTGAACACCAAGGGAAAGGCTTGAATTAGATACAGAGTCACTGAAACCTAGCTAAGACAACAGAAACATCTGTGTTCTTCCTACATTTATGACTCTCCTAAAGAAACTAGTAGCAAGAACAGGTAAACTGAAAAATAAACAGCCAGCTGGGTCGACATAAAATTAACATTATCAAATGTAGAACTGGAACAGTTCCTTACTAGTTTCACTTAATATATTAATTACTGTAACTCTTGCAACCATTCAAGCAAAAAATTAAAAATAGAATTTACCTTTGAAGGTCTCGAGTTCCTTCCTGTTGGAGAAAAGCAGAATTAAAAAAAAAAAAACCCACATTATTACAAATACTACATCTAGAACTACAGGAGATATTTTACACAGTTTAAGACTCATTAAAAGATGAAAAGTAAGGAATTTGAGTATCATAATTTATAAGGGCAATATTACTAAGTGTGTTTATCTAAAGCAAACACTATCAACCCGTTTAGAAATTAGGCTACCACCTATTTATAAACATGAACAATTATGCAAATACTGCACATTTATATCTAGCCACATAATTTCTACATACATGTTGATGTTGCCAAAAATAACTAAGACTTTTTAAGGCTTCAGGTACTATAACTTAGCAGAGCTTTGCCAATTTATAACACAGTGAGTAATTAGAGTTTCATCAATGCTATTCAAAAGCCTGTTGGCAACAGTATCACTCAGTTACAACACACTTCAAAGGCAACAGAGGCATACAGTGACATTCCTCAGAGGAGAGGATTTTAAAGTACAGAGTGACAGAAAACCCACAATACTCACATACCAGAAAGCTACGAAATGAAGTCAACAACAATAGTATATTTTTTTTCCTTCATACCAGGCCACCTTCTACTATTAGCAGTGATGCAACAGTGACTGCAAAGGGTACAAAACTAAGAGAAATATTTTCTCTGTTTTCAAGAAATTGCAAAATGCTCCATTTGCCATTGCTACAACAGAGTGATTTATCCTGAATTCAGAGGCTGAAGAAGTATGAAGGTAATAGCTCAGATAAGGCAGAATGCTGGCCTTTTCCTTACAAAAGGCTCATTTATAACAAACATCCTCGCAGACTGCCTAGCTCAATTCTGAATTTTGAAAGCAAAAGGGATTACAGGAAAAATAAATCAAAATAAAAACCAAACAAAAAAACTGAACTAACAGTTGTCCAGATAAATTATTCTACTCACCATCCACAGATTAAAACATGCTTCAGTCATTACTGAGTTACCTATCCTACGTACTGTTTCACAATACATATGCTATACCATAACAACTCCTTCTCCTCCCTAACAGATGATGCAGTTCAGCATTTACTCTTTCCTCAAAACCAGACAAAACCATTTCAAGCCTGAAACAATTTACTAAGTAGGACAAAGTATGCTAAAAGAAGTGAGAGAATACATTTACCTCCACATTCTCAGTGAACATCCCACGTTTGTCACCAAATGTCAAACACAGATTTTTGAAAGAATGGGTGCTATACCAGGAAATAAGCTATAGTGTCATTTGCAGAAGTGAAGCCTATTAGTTGTAACTTCCTGTGAGTTTCCGTTTCCCTTCCTGCTTCTCCTCCATCCCTTTCCCAAGTTAGCTCTGCCTTTTTTTACCAGAGAAAAGTGCTACTTCACAACACCTACGACTTGCAGATTCATACCCTAATAAATTTTTCCTACTCTTACTACTCTAAATATAATTACAAAATTTTTAAACACCCTCACAAGTTGCACTCCTCATATTTTGATAATGGCATACTAGTTGAGAAAACAACAATCACAGGAAATGCTATTTTCCCTAGACTGACATAAAACCATACTGAGGAAACATCTTGTGAAAGTAAGAGGAAAAAAACCTGCACAAGTTGCTCCTAAAATCAGGAGGTCTTATGCCACTTGTCTCCAAAAGGGAAGACAAAACAATTACTGTTACTGTGTTCAAACAGTGTAGCAACCCACTGACAGGGATATTCATTGCTTCTGCCTAAAACCTCAGAATTTGCCCTTTCAAAATCCATCAATATTTTTAGGGTTGATGCATTAAGATGCTGTCACTATATCCATATATATAATTGCCATTCATTAAGGAAGTTGGAAGTGAATATGCACCAAAACTTTTTTTAGAACACATACCTCTGAAAAACCTGAAGCATCTATGATTAGAGTACAGTAAAAATACAGATTTTGGATCTAAGGAGCTGCATTTCCTCGTCTCTTCATACCAATTCAGATCCAAAGACTGAGGATTCCTTATATTTTAGACAACATGAACGAATCAATTGCATCTTGCGATTTCCCACAACACTTAATAAAACATATATTTAGAAAAAGATATTAAAAAACATGTTCAATGAAAATATGCTCTGCATGAGCAACATGGAGGATTTTTTTTTTTTAAATCAAATTATCCAAATAAAAACTTGAATTTTAAAAATTTTAATCATAAATCTGGTTCATCATCAGCTCTGGTAAGAACCAGACATGAAACTTAAAGTGGAGAGGAGACTATGACTTGTAAAGACACTGGAAAAACAAATGAATTCAGATTAAATCAGTATTATTACCTAGATGTAGAATTACAAAGTTCTAGACAGATGTACAGAAAAAAAGAGATGTATTACAAAGTACTACTTTTCCCCGCATCTTTGTAAGTAAATAAGTAATTTTTTATTTATTGTTAAACTGCCAGGAAGAAGATACCTCCTTTAACTTCCTTATGAATCTAGAGACAAAAAAATCATCTGCAGAAGTAAATACATTGAACTTACATTAAGAAGGAAACTATATATTTGGAACACAGACATTCTATAAAAGAAAAAACAGCTTGAGTAACTAAAATGAAAAAGATGAAACTGACAACAGTTCTGGAAAACAGTCATCTTCAAAAGGAGGTTAAGGGGGGTAAGCAAGAATAAAAACTTGTATTGGAAGTAGGCCTGGATGAGTAGCTAGGACTGCTGCCTCATTGTTTTAGGTCATGCTAGAAGACAAAACTACAGTACAATGAATCACCTCAGCAGAAGAGTTCTGTCAACTGTTTCAGCTCAAATGTGTAGTACCCTATACATGTTTTCCACAGGAAAAGCCAAGTCTTTCCCTCTACCCCATTTGTAGCTTAAGGCAATTGAAAGCTTTCCACAGAAAAATGCTCCTGGATTTTACAGAGATTTTGTCCAAAAACATTAATGCACTTCACAGGGGGATGCGATAATCCTTTCCATTATTACTAGAAAGAAAACAGACACCTGCGTTGCCCTTAGCCTCCCTGCACATGAAGGCTCTTGAAGCCCAGGGTGGGCTGCTCAGCACCTATCCAGGATTAAAGGAACTCCCGTGCTGGGTGTGACCACTAATCAATCAAACCCACTATGCTCTTTAGCTACTAAATTCAAGGTTAGTGCCAACACATCTGCTTAGTTACACAAAATAAGAACATTCTTTACTTTTTTACAGTTAACAGTAAGCTTTCCAAAGAAAGGACTTAATTAATTAGTTAGAATAGAAAAGAATAGGAATCGGAATCGAATCAGAATCAAATTGAATCAGAATCGGATCAATTCAAAATCGAATCAGATCGAATCGGAATCAGATCGGAGTAGGAGTCGAAGTCGGAGTTGGCTCGGAATCGAAATCGGCTTGGAATAGAACAGAATAGGAACCAAAACCCGAATCAAACCGGAATGGGAATCGCAATCACACCGATATCGCAATTGCACCGATGCAGCACTCGCGCTCGCACAGGAATCCAATAGGAATAGAATTGGTATGGGAATAGATACAGAATAAGGAATAGATAGATACAGAATAAGGAATAGATAGATACAGAATAAGGAATAGATAGATACAGAATAAGGAATAGATAGATACAGAATAAGGAATAGATAGATACAGAATAAGGAATAGATAGATACAGAATAAGGAATAGATAGATACAGAATAAGGAATAGGTAGATACAGAATAAGGAATAGATAGATACAGAATAAGGAATAGATAGATACAGAATAAGGAATAGATAGATACAGAATAAGGAATAGATAGATACAGAATAAGGAATAGATAGATACAGAATAAGGAATAGATAGATACAGAATAAGGAATAGATAGATACAGAATAAGGAATAGATAGATATAGAATAAGGAATAGATAGATATAGAATAAGGAATAGATAGATATAGAATAAGGAATAGATAGATATAGAATAAGGAATAGAAATACCTGCTCTCAGTGAAAGATTAAGTTTAGTACCACTCAGCAAGAAAAAAAGTCTAAAATAACAGGCTAAAGACTAAAATAACCAGAGTATAAAGGCATGGAGGCACTTTAAAACGAATCTGTGTGCAGTATAACTTATTAAGCCCAGCTTCTTTCCTGAAAGGGAAGAGGCTGTACGGGCTCCATCTACACTGAAGTTACACCCATGAAAAACATTTGGCCGCACACATCGGCAGTACTTTTCATCTCTTCCTTTCCAGTTGCTTGTTTTCATAAAAATAGATGGGGGGCTTAATTACTCTGTGAAATTTTATACCCCTCATATTCAGTTGCAAATGACCAACAGGATAGCAGCAAGTAAAGGGCAACAATTGTCAGTGAAACCCCTACAGCATAAACCTGGTTGCCTACTTCAAGTTAATACTTAAGTCAGGACAAAGATGATATTCGGGTATATTTGAATGCTGGGGTAAAAGACACACACTAGTCAGATTCTTGCCTCCTTCCGAGAATGATGGTCATCGGTAAATCTGACAATAAACCCCTCTATGCACCATATCTAAAAAGGCACAGCTGATAACGCCTCATGGTTCAAAATAACCTAAAGAAATGAAATTAAACCATTGTCAGTGCAAGAGATTCCACTGAGAACTTCCCTGAAACACCTCATCAAAAAAGACCTCACCCACAGGTACAGAGGAAAAGGATACCTACTGAAAAAAATATAATACCTCTTTTTAGTCTGTAGTATACCTTTCGTACAAATTTTTATTTGCAAGAAGTACAATGAGTTCTGAGGGGAATTAGAACTGTAGTGCCTTGAAGCTCTGCTGAAAAGGGATGTGCCTTTTGAGTTATTACTTTTAAGTTACCTGGAATGTTCTGATGAATGTGTTGTCAGTGGTCTCAACTTCCTCATTTACAGAAAAGTTGAGCTTCAGGGTTTGTTGTGAGAATATATAATTTTGGAAACCACAAGTGAAGCAAACATATAGAACCAGTCCGACATCAGAACTTACAGGAACATTCAGAAGGCAAATATAAATTGACGATTACCTTTCCATTCCTCCTCGGCATTTCAGTGCACTGTTGGATTAACCCTGCTTTACTCACCAAGATAGACACTAGAAAGAAGATGCTACTGGATATCACTGCTAAACAAAAAGATATCCAGAAAGAGGAATAGGGGAGAAGAAGAAAAAGCAAGAGGGGTAAGGCAAGTAAAGATCAAAGACAAATGCTTGCTGGAACTTTCCATCTTCACAAACTAGAACTGTTTCTAAAGATACAGACAATGCTTAAAAACCTGTAAATGCAATTTACAGGGACTCCACATCATTCCTCCAAAATTCACTCCTCTGGTCTTCTAGGTGATCCAGCCAGAATTATAGATCATGTAACACAACCTAGCGCAGAGCTCTGCAATACACAGAAGCCATCTAGAGTGCCTTGGCTCCTGGTTTGCACAACTGGGCTATGGGATGTGGCAGCTTGAAGGTCAGTCATCAGAGGTTCCCAAACCAATGTAGGGCCTCTCTCCTTCTCTGTCTCCACCCTAGTACAGGGCTTCCACCTGCTCTACCGCAGTTGGACAAATTTATCAATACTAATCTGTAGCCACTTCTAGAGATGGCACAGAAATAAAATTATGTAATTCATGAACATGTCTGTTCACGACACAGACATGGGCCATAATAAAGAATGGAAAGCAGAGGACAGAAGAAGTCCCATCCTTTCTATGCTTTTGTCAAGATAAACAATAAAACACAGAAACAGCCTCAATAAAATACTTAAAGAAAACCATATCTTGCATTGAAAGGGGGCCTCTTACCTGAAGCCAAATCCAAACAATACTTGAAACAAATGTTTTGTCCTAGATTAAATATATATTTCCAATTTCCTATATTCCAACATTTTTTCATACCTAAAACCACACTATGAATCAAGAAAATACAGCTGCCAGTAGATAACAAATGAATTTACAATTAATTAAGCTTAATATTTCTGCTAAAGCATGTGGCACGGAAATACATGCATTGTTTTCTCTTGTCACTTCCAGATTTAAGGAAATAAAATAGCTAATGAAAACAGGTCAATTCATAATAAAATGTAAAGTTTGGGCTGCCTACAAACTCAAAGATGTTTCTATTACTTCACAATTCACTGCCTTCTTTACAACTCCACAGATGAGCATTTTTATAGCAAACAGAAAACACACCTTCCCAAACAGTTGGAACTCAGAAAACAATTGTGTAGCAAAGCCGTGTTTCAACTTGACCAGAATTCAATATAAGGCCCTACATTAGCAGATTTACTGAAGTGGTTTGGGTTTGAGTTTTGTTTGTTGGGTTTTTTTGGTAATAAAATATAAACAGAATGGAAAGACAAAGTATCAAAGATAGTAACTTCTGCTTAAGTGCTTATTGATCATCTAGTAGTGACCATTGTCATGTTTTTTCTACCCAGTTGAAGAACAGACAGTAACTGCAAAACCACATATCCTGCTGTAGATTCGCACAGCAGCTACACACTGTTTTATGGAGGTATCCATAAGGGAACTTCTTAAATATTTAAGCAGTGTATTAAATGCAGACAGCTCAAAGCTGTGCATCACTTCTGAAAGCTGGTCCTCATATCTTTCACCTGTAAACGGTGAGGAATTATCAGCAATTCCTTGTCTGCTCAGTTCATGACAGACTCTTATTTATGTTTCTTTAAACAAGGGCTTTCAAAGGAGTCAAACTATTCTCTGATCACCTTAAGATAATAAATGGCATCACTAACTGCAAAACATTGCTCATATGATCTCAACCCACAGAATCACTGATAAATACCTAGCCAAATAAGAACACAGATTAAAAAAAAAATTTATTTAAAACCCAGTACAGTCAAAACCACCCTGCTTTAAGTGAATGAAATCAATGGGAATTTAGTTTGTTCAACAAAAGTAAGACAAGGTTCTCAAGTTCTACTGTATCTTGCAAAGAAAGGGCTGTATCACTAAGATCAATTTTCCAAATGTAACAAAACACTAGGGAATTCAGTTAAATACCAAGAGACCACAGACACATCAAGTTCTTTACAATGATGCCAGCAGGCAGAATTGACAGTTCTTCAGGGAAAGAGTAGGCAGATAAGAAAGTAACAAAGTCATAAATGAATGTCTGGAATGATTTTCTAACACTAGCCCTGAAAGTAACAGCCAGTAAATTCAAACTACTAGACTCACACATAAACAAAAGAATCTCAAAACAGCATGTGGATGGTAAAAATTACACATTCAATTGGAAAGATTTTACAATGAAATTTGTTCATAAATGTTGAGTTGTAAATACTATTTAGAAACAAAACCTGACATTTAAAGAAGGTATAGCTGCTTATCTGCAACTTTACTTAAAAATATTTCTGACACCTAACAAGATCCAAAACAAAGCAAGATCGACTGTATTTCACCTGTTATGTCTGATACAATCAAGTTTTCAAAATGATACTAAACTTCCTTCCATAGCCTGATTAAAGCTTTACTCAGCTGAAAAGCCACAAGAGAGACTTTCCTGTGGATGTTATCACAACTAAAAGCAAAAAACCCAAGAACTCAAAACTTCTGTCACTTGCATGGTGCACAGAATTAATTTAAGTGCTTTTTTTGTGTACTTAGCACTTATGACAATGACACAAAAAAGTTTTTCCTCTCCCTGATGGCTTGGAGCAACTTTTTCAGATCACTTAGGACAACGACTACTTTGAAACAGCTTTGAGCTTGAAGCAATGAAAAGCCTTTAAGTGATGAAAAACCTGTAAGAACTAAAACTACTACTCCAATACTGTTGGAATTAAGCAGCAGGTAAGGTTTTCTATTTATCTGAAGAAACACTGATGAAAGGTCAGGATTCTTCACCATAAAATATGAAAAGTTATCCAGCAAAAGAGAAGAGCAAAGCACTAAGGAACTTAAATTATGTTGCAGTGGAGATTTTTTTTGCTTTCCCATACTCCAATAGATCTACAAAAGTAGCTGAAGTCTTTCCATGTCTTCCAGCAAGACTCCTACCACCAACTTCACTCCTTATGATAGAATGGATCAATGGAAAAGTTCACAACAGAAATTGCAAACATCAACTGGTAATCCAGCTAATAAATACAACTAAAACCAACTACTACCCTCATATGCTCAGCAGTTTCCAGGTACAGTGAAAGCATTTCTCTTTGGGTGTTTCAAAAAAAGAAATAAATTTTCTTCTTGAAGAACACTGGGGGTCACCTTTCAGGTGCTATCGTTCTAAAGAACAGTAAAAAACAAAGATAAGGCACTAAAATGAGAAGAAAATGGTAGAAGTCAAATCATCAAAAGCAACCAAGTGTTTTGTCCTCTGCTAAGAGACTGATACAGGTTATTTAGCATTGGAACTGTTCCAAACTGGAATCTGAAGTGTGGGATATATTCTTAGCTCCCTCTAAAAGCTTATGCCTTCAGATGTAGCATTTTACACAGGATACAGGTTTTACATTTTTGCTTTCATCCTGTTGCTATCCAAAAAAGGGGACAGTTTTTTAAACTTTTCTCTTAGTTTCTCTTAGCAACAAATCTTACTATCCCTTATGCTCCCAAAGCAATTAGGAAGAGGGATAAAATCAACAGAAGACCATAGAGAAGAAATAAACTTAACAGTGGTAACTGATTAAGACATTTTCTCACACACACATCTCTAACCTACATGGTACAATTGCCATAAATTTTATACCCTTCTGAATGAGAAAGTGAATCAAACATTCTTCTCCAAAAACATAAAACCACCATCATGAAATGGTGATGCATCTAACAAGAATTATGACAACCTGTCCAACACCTCATCTACCACAATAATTATCAAAGCATAGGGTTACACATTATTTGACAACAAATAAACTTTTAAAATATGAAAATTAGGAGCAAATATACACTTAAAGAACATATTGTCTCTTCAGGTAAAGCATTTCTTCAAATCTCGCCAAAAAAGAAAAAAAAATTAGTCCCACTAAGGTTAGCAATATTACTTAACATCTCTCTGTTGAAGTATATGCTAGCGCCAGGGTACACTTGAGGCTCAGGATTTTAAATTTCTTCATTCATTTTCCTTCTAGGTCTGCTCTCAAAGCAGACAAGTACAGAAAAGCAGAAAGGATTCTTAAACAAGAAACCCTAAAAAAATTAAAATTCAGATAACTATGTTTAAAGTCAAATGACACACAGTAAAATGTATTCACTCATTTTCAGTGATAAGGACTCTTTTCTATCTATCTCCAATGTATTCCTACAAAATGTGGAAGTTGGGCAGCTCCTTTTAATTGAAAAATAATGAGGAGCTTCTATTTTTTCAAAAAACAGGGATTCATCTGAAATAGATACAAATGGTACTAAAAGCTTCATAGGAAGTACAACTTCAGGAGAGAAACATGTTATCTTATGCCATAAGCCTGCAATTCAGTGCATACGAAAATTGGCACAAAAGTGAGCTTCTGCCAGTGGGTCCTAAAGGACGCAGTGTGCTGCCTCGGGAGTGCAAGAATTGCCACAGGAGACTGGAGGGACACGAGGAGTTTTCTGCAATCAGAAACAGTACATCCTCAGGAGGAGGTTGAAGGGAAGGGAAGAAGAATTGTGCTTGATTGAAAAAAGGACAGGAAACAAAATGACATGGTTTAATGCTAATGTACAGTATTCAACACAATGACAGAAGGGAAAAAAATTGATCTGTTTGAACTGAAATAAAGTTGCTCTATTTAAGAGCGAGACCTATTTCTGAAAATCAGTTCCCATAGTTACCATAAGCTGCATTTCAAAGGTTTAATGTTGACCTAAAGCACTTCTTTCTAAATCTTTCATATAGAAAGATTTTTTCACAAGACTTGAAACACGCGAGCTTCTAGCCTAAGCTCCACGGTGACTTTATAATAAAATTATTGTTGTTACATGCTTAAAGTAACCACAGTTTCTAGAGTTTGTGTTCATCTCAGTTTTCATCCCTTTATTGTCAAAACACAGGGAAATTTTTTTTTTTTTTTTTTTTTTTACACTAAACCACTCACTCTCTGGAAACAATTTTTGCGTTGAAGGGAGAGCATAGACTCCTGAACCCCCATTTGACTATTTCAGTAGCTGGTATCACAGTAAAAACCCCAAACACTAAAGAGAGAAAGACAGAATATGAGCTCCAAACCTACATAACAAATCACATTCACATTAACTGGCTGTTTGTTCTTCAAGTATCTACGTTGGCAAGTACAAGCTAGCAGTTAATTTCCTACCTGAATAAATAGAGTGGTAATGATCAACTAGAAATTACCTGTATTTTTCCTGTTTTGTCTAGATCTGACCAAATGCAATCAGCTTATAATTATGTTAAGTAGTTTGCTTAGCATTCTATTTATAAAACTTAATAGATGCTGCTAAGCAGAGCAGGCAACAGTTTAACATTTTGTTTTGATGTTGAAAGTAGAGGCTAGGGGAGGGGGAATGAGGAAAGCATAGAAGACAAACAAAAATCAGAAAACTTCAGAAAGATTACTATATTTTAGGAGTTACATATCTGTTGCTTTATGCACATTTGAAATTTGTATGTTATTTGGTTAAACAGCACATATTTAGAATTTTAAAATGATTACTATTAGATATTCAAGTAATTAAGTAGGCTGAAGAAATGAATATTCAGCCATGCTGATTACTGTTGACTCTTCCTTGAGAGAAAGAAAACAGTGCTGCCCTGGCTTGGGAAAGAGAAAATCCAGGTTGCAGGAAAACGACAAGACCATTGCCAAGGCCCTGGCGTGATGTTAAGCTAACTGAACAGGATGTGAAAAACCAAAGGATATGACATGAGAAACTGCTGCATGTGACAGATTACATTGTGAGATGCTGACAAAAGCTACAGATAACACCATGAGGGATGGCTGGATTTCACAGATGGTTAAAGGGGAGTTAGGTAAAAAAACAACCAAACTTCTGGACCTTCTGGGAGGCAGAACTTGCCCCATCAGCAGTACTTCAATAACCAGATCTGTAACACCATAGAAGGCCAAGATTCCCTAGATAATGGTACCAGAAATACAAAATTTGAGTAGAGATGCAGCAAAACCAGGACCATTAGGGAAAAATAACTAGGAGTGGATTCTTTATTTGGGAAGAGATTGGGATTAAAAAAAAAAGGTACAAGGGTAGCAAAAGGAGAGTGAAGAAAGAGGAAAAGACATAGGCTATGCAAAATGTGACCAGTGCTGTCTGGCACAGGCCTGCCCTCAATCACCACATCCTAATGAGGACCATAAACCAAACCAGTTGTTCTGACCATACCACAGGAGCCATACTTCCTTCTGCAATCAAGAGAAGCGAGGAGGGTGCCAGGGTGCTTCCCCTGGCTAACAGAAGGACACCTGGTTGGACAGATCAAGTAACCTGGTTACCCCCATACCAGTGCTGGCTCCAGGTCTGTCAGCATCTGCATCTACCCACCACTCCCTAACACAGGTCTCTCAGAGACTGTGTTTAACAAACTAGTACAATTTAACTCCTCATTTCCTCATTTAGATAATGGACTTAATACTGCTTTTCTTATCTCCTTCAGTAAGGTTATTTTTAGCACCATCAGTAACAAAACCAAGAAAGTCAACAGTTTAAGTTATTTAAGCCCTTAATGTTTATCTCTTGCTACTTTATCTTCTAGGTAAACAAGAAGATCAATAGTTAGAGGTTACGACTTTTCATACATCCCGCTACAAGTTGAACTTTGATTCCAAGTAGTAATGCCCTGGCTTTGCAAGTAAGAGAATGGCAGGAGAATACCACCGTTTGTAGAGAATGAAAGGTACTCATAGTACGGAACAGGATAGGATAAGACAGGACTGAAGACAGAGGAAAACACAGTTCCTAACTTTACAGGTACAACACATGGGAAAAAAAAGAAATACAAAAAAACAGAGCAAGAGATTAAAAGAAACAACAATTTATCAGAGCTTGTTAACAATAGCCCTTACTCCAATTATTTGTAGAGAATAAGCACGACTTCCTCTTAACAATAATGCAGTGATAACTTTCCAAACACACTCTTTGTTCATCACCAAGAGTTAGACCAACATTCAATGAACCTATTACAAACTTGCAAATATTTCTTTAAAAGACGAAAATAAAAGGGATTATATTATATATGTGGGGAAAATTAGTCACAAAAGGCTTATATTTTACACTAATTTATATTTATAGCAATTGTTTTATTTACCTTTTTGTTTTCTTGTAGTTTTCCAGTTGTAATGTCTGCATACATTTGTATCTTTCCAACTCACACTCCTCACATAGGTCCTCAAGACACAATAGGTGATTCTCCATTTCCTCAAAGTTTGCCTCTAGCTGGGCTATAAGAAATACTTACATGAACATCAAATTGATCAATAGATAGGCAACTCACCTTAACAGAAACAGGAACTCATAAAGGTACATAATTAACAGGGTAATAATTACACACATAAAAATGGCTCAAAGATAAACAAATCTCAGTCCATAGTAAAGGGTGACAGCACAGCCACATTATGGGAGATCTATCTGAGGTTTCCTTTGCAGTAAGATGCTGCTGAACCACTATATTTGTCCCAGCATCTTGGTCTCACAGGCTTGTGGTCTCTAATTCAGGAAAAGAAGCATCCAGAACCAATAATTTAATTTTGCTTCTTGTACACACTGTTAGTTTACCCCTTCCTGCCAGGTACCAATCTGAGGAATAAAGCTGTCCTGGCCAAGACCAGTACTTAATCTTAAATTATTCAAATAAAGCATATTGGGAGAACTTTAACTCTTACATGAACTATTAAGTTCAAGGTATAAAAAAAGTTACTTAATGTGGTTTGGATGTTCAAAGACGGAAACAGCAAGCTGAAGGCATCGGTCACATCTTCAGTTCTGGTTTGGCCATTCTACTTGGAGTCTGTTATGAAGTCTATAAAATTTCAACCTTCTTAGCTATTAGTCAATTAGAAATTGCTATCCTAGTGGTCTCTCTAGAAGAGCAAAAGTTAGGACGTTGTAAACAGATTTCCTAGTATGCAAAGACACCTATTTGGCTACAATTATTTAATAAAATTTTTTAGTCCCTAACAAGTAAGGTCCTGTTCAACAACTGTTAGAAAGGGAAACATGAATCATATAATCAGCGAAGATTTCCTTAAATTATTTAACTGTATACAGGCCACATGCAGAGGGAGGTGGGGGAGCAGGAGGAAAAGGCAGGGAAAAAAACCCCACAGTTGACAATGTGGAAATAAGCTGAGGGAGAAAAAAAAATTTCTTCAGTTCTACAGATTTTGATCTGGTACGTGCATTGTTTAGCACATACTCAACTTCCTCTCACAAAATCCAGATGTATTCAAGGGGAATATCATGACTACAATTATGATGGGTGGTCCCTTTTTGCTTAAGAAATGGACTTTACTGAGTGCATTAAACCCCAAATGTCTGTATTATGCTAACTTGCTTTTCAGAATGATTGCTCACTTATTAATTTGCAAAATTCACAAACACAGCAGGGCTCAAGATAATTTAGTAAGGTACCTATCAACCACTGTTTTTTCCACTTAAAAATACCACCAATTGCTTTCCTGTGTTTCCTATTGAAGTAATATTAAAAGACACCAACAAAGAACAGGGAAATAAAGAGAATGAAGAAAAGGGAATTCTAGAAGGCAACTGATTCCTAGCACTGGCATTTGAGCAGCCTCTAGTGGGAACTGCAGAAAACACCGTGCTCCTGAAGAACAGGAATGAACACTTCGGATCTCTCCAGAAGAAAACAGTCCTGTTTTAATGCAATTTCTTTTCCAGCTCTTCAAGAAATGCCACAACCAAGCGGTCAGGTAACAAGCACCATCTCACCCTGAAGGAGAAAAACACCCTCTCCTTTTCATCTTTCTAAAGAAGCTGGGAAAAAATTCATTGCACCTTTAAATTAAGAATTTTCCTGTATAGTCATATGCCACACTTGGTAGAAATAACACTTTTTATCAGATGGCTGAAAAAACAATTTGTTCTTTAGGTCACATCAGTTATATTAGTTTGGCCTGAATTTCTTACACTATCACAAGTTTTAGTTCTGAGTTTTAATTTTTTTAAAGTATGTTGGTGTTTGAGAAGATGGCATTAGATTAAATTATCTTCCATCAACACACACTGTTTTTCTTATTTTACCATCTATTCAGGTCTTAAAGTATTCATGTAGAACTCAATAACCACAAAAACCAATTTTGTACCTGAAAATGCTTTCTTTCTAAAGTTTAGCTAATCTAAATTCACCACAAAATTTCTTTTAACTGAAACCTGTTACCTGTAGTGCTGCAGTAGTACAAAAATTGTTAGAAAAGCTGAAGAGCAGCTGTATATCAGAAAATATTATAGTTCTCAATTTTTCCTACAATAATTTTAAATGTAGCTTTCCTGCACTGTCCCAGCCACCAAAACAACAAAAATCACCAAGGACTATAAAAGACATTTTTGCAAAGTTCATTCACTTCTGACTAAAACGCAAAAAGGCAGAAAACAGAAAGGAGGGAAACACATCAAAGAAATTCTCTCTAACTCTAGGTGAGACAGGGACACGGATTACTAAGCTAAAAATGAACAGTGAAAGACATATACAGGAAGAGCTCAATTCAGTTGCAACACTTGAAAAAAAAATTCTTTATATAATTACAGTTCTACTAGGCTCTCAATTTTGATCTGGTTTTAAAGATAAGATCTTAAACCCAGCTAGGATCACACCATGTACATGAGGCTAAAGTAGCTTCTTTGCTGAAACTACACAGCAAGTAGACAAGGATATTTTTCCTTCTGTATTCAAACTACATGCCTTTTATAAATATATCTCTACCTTACACAACAATTCACTCCACTCAAGCATTCTGCCTTGAAGCCTATGAAAGAGAAAAACTCCCTGTTGAACAGTCATCATTACATTATTCAAATTCCCTGTGTTTACATACATCCCCATAAATATTTTCCTGATTTTCTCAATGAAAGACAAATCCTGTTCCATCTCAGACAATGAAACTCATGAAAGCAAGAAAAGTATCAGTAGTTTTGAAACACCTGATCAACCAGGTAGAAAAACTACTACTAATAAAATATGATTTTCTTTCAACATTTTCCCAATTGCAAATTGTTACTCATTTACAGTAAAAGTTTTTTTACAGCTCCCCTAACATTAAAAATAATTTTAAAATCAAAAAGAACACACTAAAAACCAGAGCCTTCTAATGGAATATGTTCATAGAATCATATAATAGAATCATAGAATGGTTTGGGTTGGAAGGGACCTCAAAGATCATCTTGTTCCAACCCCCCTGCCATGGGCAGGGACACCTCCCACCAGACCAGGTTGCTCCAAGCCCCATCCAGCCTGGCCTGGAACACTGCCAGGGAGGAGGCAGCCACAACTTCCCTGGGCAACCTGTTCCAGTGTCTCACCACCCTCACAGGAAAGAATTTCTTCCTAATATCTAGTCTAAATCTCCCCTCTTCCAGTTTAAAGCCATTACCCCTCATCCTATCACTCCATGCCCTTGTAAAAAGCCTTTCTTGTAGGCCCCCTTCAGGTACTGGAAGGTCACTATAAGGTCTCCCCAGAGCCTTCTCTTCTAGATTTCTGTATCACAAACCACTTATCCAGTTCCTTTTCAAGCGCTAACAGCTGCCAGATGCTAACAAAAAAACCTCCTATTGTTTAAATAATCAAACACAATTCACAAGTCCAAGTTCAAATGCCAGCTTTGTGAAAAATCTCCATTAGTACATTGTCTGGTCTCAAATTCACTTCTACTTGACCAATACCTGCTAATATCTAAATCCTGGCATAAGCCACAGTTAATAACTAGATAACAGTAAACTAATGACTAACCTTCCCCAAAGACACTCATGTCTTCCCCAGAGAGACAAGTCTACAGGCTCATACTCATTACACTTTCTCTTCCTAAAAGTACTGCTTTGGAGGCTGTCTACAAACTGATGAAATGAACAAAAAATAAATTCTATAATCTCAGAATACAAGATGTTGCTGGAAGTATACTGCATTATTCAAGCTGGAAAAATCTCTGGCATTTTTTATCAAGAGATTAAAAAATAACTATATTTCATTAAAACACACTTTTTTCCCCCTGCAAAACAAGGACCCAAAACATGAGGCATTAAGTTCTTCAAGTAGTTCAAATGTTACCAAAATCTTCTATTCAATGAGAAAGAAAATATAGTCACTGTGACCTTATAGTTCAGAAGTTTTACTATATTTCCTTTATGTCTGAAGAGGCCATTAAGAAGTCTTTAATCCCACTTCTTAAACAAGGAGAACATGGCCTTTTATTTTTTTTTTTCCTAATGCAAATTCTGAACAAATTGGATTGAATTTTGCAAAGCTAGAAAATGGCAATTTTCATACTTGACACACCACCTGAAAATAAAGCACAACCTTCTGCTCAAGATCTAAACAAGGACATCTCCCCTAAGCAGCGCAAAAAGGTTTTGTCTCCCTAATGGATTTTCCTACTTATCTAACCTATACTTCAGAAAAAAACTATTTATTAAAGACTAGGAAGCTGTGGCTTTTTTCTCTGTAAATACATACCCAGCTTTATTTTCTTCCTAGTCTCACCAGTCTAAATATTTTCACCCTACACAAGATCTGTCACCTATGTTCATGATCAGCCTTTCTGAAACCAATATCAAGTTAATGCTTAACATTTGATGTTTAGGGGAAAAAAAAAAAAAAAAAAGTAGTGAAAATTGGATTTGGATCAAGGTTTGTGTGCATTGATTTGATTTGCTGAATCAAAACAGATATTTGAGCAAAATGCCCCTGCTCAAACGTGAAGCATATTTCATATTAAGACAACTATGTCAGATATTGGCAAGTAGATATATTCTACAACATCTGAAATAAATGCCTTAGTGATGATTCAAATTCTGGACTTTGAAAGGGCAATAACTGTCCACTTTTACATGAGAGCATTTTTTTCTTCAAAGCATCTACAAGACATTGTCTAACACAACAAATTTATCAAATGAAGACACAGATTTTTTAGTTGAAGTGAAGGATGACTGACAAAGTGAATACCTCAGTTAAAGGACTTTATTTATACAGTGCTAATGAAAATGTGTCTTGTTATACACAGCAAAAGCTGAAAAATCTGTACATGATTCACAGCAATTTTAAGAAGGTCACTAAGAAGGCTCATTTTCATTATCTGAAATTTCTTTTATCAAAAGCAGTCAGGGTTCCCCATCTACTTTCAAAATGAAAGCCTTAATAGATTTATTAGAAGCATATCATGTCACAACACAGAACTTTTACTTTTCTGAAATGAAGAAGATTAGCCAAATTACATCTTGGATGCACAACTCAGGACACAGCAGTTTATAATTCTATATTCACATTTTTTTTTTTTTTACAGAATGTTTCAATCATACTTAAAACTCACAACCACAGTACTAATCATCTCTTGGGAAAGTGAATACAGTTTACATTTATAAAAAGCAGATAGTTCGGAGGTATAAAGAATAAAAACATTACAGCAAATTCCTGGTAAATTACTTCCAGAAGTATAGATGTTGAATTTGGTATAAATTATACCTTTCTCTTCAAATACACTCTATAAAACGTAACAAAAAACCCACAACTAAAAAAATAAAAAATCACAGTGGTTAGGAGAAGTTAATAAAAATCACCTCTGACATACGAGGTCAGTAGAAGATTTAGTTCCAGTCTCATAACCCTAGCAGCAGACTTAAAAATTTCATTAGCTTCCCCAAGCAGACTGATTAATGCTTCCTTAAATCCTGTTTGTGCAGTATCAAAAATATTCTAGAGATACTGAGTCTTCTCAAAGTAATTCTACAGTCACAATGAGATTAATTCTGGTTCACAAAACTATATTAGGAATAGGAAGGTAACCCCAATTCATCAGGATTTATAGCATTTGCAGCTATGAACTATAAAGACAATTGCACTAGGCTTTACTATATTGTTTATCTTTGGTCTACCAGTGGACTGCATCATTTTGTGCATGATGATACTCAAATCAGTATTTAAATAAATCATTATTTGAACTGATATTTCCTTAGAAAATAACTGAGCTTTACAAACAGCCAACATTAAATGGTTACCACACATGATAAAGCCTTACTAAATACGAAAATTGCCATAAAAGATGAAATATATTCCTTGGTTCAGAAAGAAATAGCAAAATGATTACCAGTCTACCTAGGAACAAAAGCCAGTTTGTGCATATCCACTGACCATAGAAGAATGAGAAATTAGCCCCTGAGCACAGAAAAAAATCCTCCTTTTCTTCATGTCAGATGCCAGCACAGAAATCCAGTCCACCCACAAAAAACAAGAGCAGATTTTCAACAAAAGCCAAATTTTCATGGAGGCAGTAAGAGGCCGATGTTGACAGAAAGGCTGGCTTCCTGACAAGTGCTGCATCCCCATTTCAAGGCTCAGTAACATGAGAGCTTTTCACAGACTAACAGACCAAAACATTTTTTCTTAATTTCATTCTCAACAGTGGATCAACTGTTTTGTATGAGAGGTTTCCAGAAGTAGAGCACTAAAGCTTTCATCTTTTAAATTAAATCAACAGGTTAACCTTTGGTAAAGTTATAAAAATTGGAGCCCAAGTAATAAACATGAAGCATTTGGTAATCTTAATATGTATCACTGCTAGTTTCACCTAGAAAAAAAGTGGGTATCACTTCAGAATAGCTTAACCCTGTACACGAAATTAAATTAGGGAAGCTAGCTTTGGACCCAACAATTACTCTCAACAAAAAGTTTCTGCCTTGAAAGTGTCCCAAGCCAAAGAAATTTCTTGCCCCTCCCAACCAGTTGATGATTTAAATCAAATTATTACATAAAATGACATAGACTTAATCAAAGAGAAGCAACTATATTTGAGAGTTCACACTACTTATAAACCCTTATGAATTTAAAAAGACTTCAAGAATAATAATTTACAGCTGTTCACATCAAGATATACAGCTGCCATACAATATATATAGTTTTTTCTAAATAATGACACATACAATATTTTAACAGCTAGGAGAGCAACCACTACTAATTTTGCTCTTTTGCAAAACCAGTCTGTTTAAGAACTACTGTTTTATAATAGAAAGGATGTGTTTGGGAAGAGAATTAAATTTTATAATTGCAAAGTTCACAACCGCTGAACTTCAGTCTAATCCTCTGTATGGATTTAAATGCTTGTTGTATCTATAAAACCTTACCTACGCTTGCTGTGAGGCATTCCAGATCTGCTAGAAACCCAGGTATTTGTTGGAGCTGATCCTGTAGTTGCACCAGACTGTTCCTTTTCTTCTCCCAGTGTGCAGAAAGCATCACAACTTCGCTATCCACTAGCTGAAACAAACAGGTTCTTTACTTTACTTGCAAGTTTATGTACCTATTTACAAGCATCTTGACTAATTCTTACAGTTCATGCATCTGCAAGTATAAGGTCAGCTCAGCAACCTTACCACGCTGCCACTTGCACTTCTCACGTAAATATACAATGTGCTCAAGAAAGCCCCAGAGGTACGAAATATTTATACCAAAATGCATTGATCAAAACAAGATAAAAAGTTATTTCTCAATATGCTAATCAATGCAGGAAATATTTTATGGATTTTATTAACTGTAAGTAATATGCATCTGGAATTTTGACAGCAGCGTTGCACTGGTACACAATAACATGGCAGTGCTGCAATGTAAGGCTTATTTAGATCAATAGCTTAGTCTAATGCTGCTAGTCATACCAATTTAACCACTAAACCCAAGTTAGCTCAGTTTGCTTGGCACCATTTTCCCACCTATTATCACTCCAGTAAACAGAACATGCTTGATTTAGAAGAAACACCAGTTCCAGAACTAGTGTCACTATCAGAAATTACAAGTCTGAGACACACTTCATCTTTGCAACACCAAACCCAAACGTGAACACTAATACAGCTGTCCATCTTCACAACAAAACCAAAAATTCGGCACATTAAAAAGACTCTAGAAAACGAAATAAAAGGAATGACATAAAAAAAAAAGTTGCCCTTATAAAAGCCCTGCTCTTCTGTTCTTGGGATAAACTTAACTGCAGTGGTTGTAAGTTATGAGCACACTTCTACATTAGTTCAATTTTTATTGTTGTTTGATTCCTCCTAACACTTATACTATATAATGAAGGTATAATTAATGTATCATGAGAAGAGGGTACACTGTTTAAAAGTTTTATTCATATAGGTCAGATTCGATGAAAGAAGCAAGATCAATACATTTTAAGTAACAAATGTTTCCCTTACAGGCTGGGGGTGGGCAACTGTCTACCTTTAGCCTGTACTCAGGGCTAAACCATAGCAGTTGTTCTTCTACCCAATGCCCCCTCCCCAGCCGAGAAGGGGAATTGGGGGGAAAAAAGGGAGAAGCCCCATGGGTTGAAATAGAAACAGATTTCATGAAATAACAAAAGTAATACAATCACCAACATAAAGTGTACAAGGTTCCACTCAGCATCATCCTTAGGGTGAGCAGCAGGAGCAGAAGGCCAAGAGGGAAGAGCAACCCCCCCCCAGTGAGCTCCCTCCTTTTACAATGAGCATGATGAGGTGGTGTGGGATACACCTGTGAGTCAGCTGCCTTGAGTGGATCTCCCAGCTGACTCACGGCTACTTATGGCTGCCTGCATGGCTGGCCCATGGGGCTGTGCCTGGGGAACCAGGACACCTTCTTAGCCCACTTCTTAGTTGGGAGGGGACAGAGCTGGAACAGATAACTGGCCAAAAGGATATTTCACACCATATAACATCATGCTTAACAATAAAAATTAAGGGTTTGGTCTTCCAAGATAACCATTGCTTTGAATCTGGCTGGGCCTGGCTCTGCCTGTAGGAGATTGTGAGTGACTGCTTTTGCAACACTTGGTTTTCCTCTCTCCTTCAATTATTAAACTGTCCGTATCTTGCACCAGGAGCTTTCTCATTTTTGTTCTTCCTGTTCTCTCCTCTGTCCCACTGGTGTGGGAGTGAACACAGGCGGGTATGTGCTTAGCCAGTGGCCAGGGTCAACCCAGTACACTGGTACTAAACATTTTAGTTTAAAATTATTTATGGATTTTAAAATCTTTCAAGTGTGTCATTGTTATTTTTTCTTACCTCTCCAGCTTTTGCACAATCTTTCGCTCCTTTGTGAAGGGCAGCCCAAGCATTTTCATACCTGAGAGAAGAAAGATTAAGGACTATTTTTACTGTGTTCCCCTAACAAAGAAAGAGGATTTTATGGATGCCACTGTGCTTATATTTAGAGGGACCACCAGCTTAAAAAGCTGTATAGTTGTCTTGGTAGAACAGTAAATACCAGAAAGAAACAGACAGGAAGAAATAATTTCTTTCAAGAAAAAGCGATTCATGTTTTTTAAATTGCTAGCTTACTTTAAGAGCTAAATGGACCCAGCAGTATTTATAAGACTACACATAAAAGACTTCAGCACTACTTGGAACTCAATTTCATTAAGAAAACAAAAAAAAATTAACAAGATTATAATCAGACCCCACCTCCCAAAAAGAGAATAGATTTATATTTTTTTTTTAAAGATAAAAATACAAAGGAAATTTATAATGCAGATAGCTTCTGTTACTCAGAAAAAAATGTGATTAAATATACATGGAATAGACTCTCTTTTCATGGCAATGACAGGCATACTATCTATTATAAAGGAATGGAATCACGTCAAATATGTAAATGCTATAAAACATCAAAATAAAACCACGGGTTGGGCCTCAGTGCTGGTCTCCTTCATCCCTGTGCATGAGACCCTGATCTAAAGTCATCTTTCAAACGTTGCTTTCCCCCCAGAACTTCTGTTTCATTAGCATGACAGCATGTAAGGACTGGGCAAGCTTTAAACATATTTATCATTTGATAACCATTGCCACCCTACTCACTGCAGAATAAAAATTAAATAAATAAATTAGTAACACCACTGTCCTCTCATCTTCCAAACCTCATGAAGTCATTTCTGAAATCAGAGGAAGCAAGACACTGACAAAGAAATGGAAGGTCATACCTGCTCAGTAGTTCCAGTCCAGCAGAAAACTCTGGCAAACACTGAACAGTTCTATAAAACAAATTGTAAATATACAAATGTTGTTAATGAATAGAAGGCTGTTATAAAAAAATGTGTGCACACACATCTGCATTTGACAGGTATGCTGAGCACCGCAATATTCCCTACCGTTCACTTTCACAAACATTTTGTCAACTCTGGTTTAAAATGCATTACACAGTGTACTTACCAGAATATTGCCCCCTTGTTATTTTATGGTAGTCAAAAGGAGGCAAGAATGGTCTATGTCCATTTAAAACAACTTGATGAGATCATTTCTTAGTACAGTTAACAAACATACAGTTAAAACTTTGTTTTTACTAAAAACAGTGGACAGAAACATTCTGAAAATAAGACTACTACACAAGTTCTTTATATCCCTCAATAAAGATATTGCAGTTAATTTATTCAACATTAAAAATAAATACTGAGTTATAGAGTCTGTCAGTTTAACATTCTAATGATCTACTGGACACATACATTTTCATTAATAGCAGGTTGAAATATAAAGGCAACTTATCATAAGGTAAAGAAAATCAGAAATGCAGCAGTTCCTAGGATATATTATGTGAAGATCTTGATGTCATCCAAGATTCATCTTCATCTTGGAAGATTACCAGAGTAAACTGTTTTGCACTGTCATTCAAACAGTTTGAATGGCAAAAACCAAATACCATAAATGAAACCTTTATTTTCCTTAAACCAAGGGAAAAGAGATAAAATCGGTAAGGGATCTCAGGTGGTTTCTAGTGCAACACCCTGTTCAAAGCAGAATCAGCTCTGGGATCAGACCAGCTTGCTCAGAACTTTGCCCAGCTGCAACTTGAAAACCTCAGAGAACAAAAACTTCACGGGCTCTGAGAGCTACCTGTTCTATAGCTTGACTGTGCTCATGAGGAAAAAGCTTTTTGTTGGAGTCTCATCCTGTCTGAACATCTCATTTCAGTTTATGTCTATTGCCTTTCATGTTCCCCACCACGCAGTAGTGTAAAGAGCCTGACTCCACCTCCCTGATAACATCTTCATAGGTAAAGATGGGCTGCTGTTAGGTCTCTCCAAAGCCATTTATTCATTCTCCAGGCTGAACAAGCCCCAGAGTGTTCCAACCATCTTGGTGGTCCTCCACTAAACTTGCTCCAGGTTATCAATGTCTTTCTTACATCAAGGGCCAAAACCAGTAGCTAGATGTGGTCTAAGAAGTGCCAAGTGTGGGAGATAATCACAGAATCACAGAATCACAGAATGTTAGGGATTGGAAGGGACCTCAAAAGATCATCTAGTCCAACCCCCCTGCCAGAGCAGGAATACATAGATCAGGCCACACAGGATAATCACCTCCTCACATTCAACTTGCTGCCTGCCAAGACCCCCAGGGTCTTTCCAGCTAGTCAGTCAACCCTGGTCTGTATTGCTGCAGGGGATACTTTCTTCCCAGGGAAAGACTTCAATTTGTACCTCTTGAATTTCATGAAGCACCTCTTAGCCCACATGGTCCTATGGGCTTTTATGCATCAAGTTCTCCAAATTGATCTTCATCCACTACTGGTTAGTCTCTTCCTTCCACTAAGTACAGAGGACTGGGAGATCTTGCATGTGAGGACTGAAGCAACAAAGGCTTTGAATACCACAACATCTACATTTGCTGACACTAAATCATTCACCCCATTCATCAACAATCTCCCATTTTCTTTGTTCAGCCTTTTATTATCAATGTAGAACTAGAAGGTGCTCTCTTTGTTCTTGACTTCTCTTGTAAGTGTCAATTTTAGGAGAGCTCTGGCTTTTCTATGGCTATTCCTGCATGCCAAAGAAGTTCTGAAGAAAGTATCAAGAAATTATCCCTGACATCCTCCAGAACTCTTCTTGATTGCATCCTGATGTGTTGTGCTTTCAGCACATGTCAAGAAAGTTAAAGGCCCCCACAAGGATGGCGGGGTTTAATGATACAGAGAATTCCTCAAGTTACTTAGAGAAGACATCATTCACTCCCTGATCAAATGGTCAGTAACAAACATTTATGTGGAACATAGGAGGTTCCACATAAATGTGAGGAAGAATTTCTTCACAGTGAGGGTAACAGAACACTGGAACAGGCTGCCCAGAGAGGTTGTGGAGTCTCCTTCTCTGGAGACATTCAAAACCCGCCTGGACATGTTCCTGTGTGACCTTATTTAGGTATTCCTGCTCTGGCAGGGGGATTGGACTAGATGATCTTTTGAGGTCCCTTCCAATCCCTAACATTCTGTGATTCTGTGATCACATCATCACCATTACTGGCCTCTCCTCTGATCCTCAACCACAAGCTCTCAGCCATCCTTACAATCAAGCGAAGCTACATTTGTCCCAGAACTTTATCAGCAAAACAGAAGACACCCTGACACCCCCTATTTGTGAAGATCCAATGGGCTCACCCTTTGCTTTTCTTAAAACATGATGGATATTTACAGTACACCAGATGAATCAAAATACTATGGACTGCAAACATACAAAGAAGGCAGTTGCCTAAAATAGTTTTATTCAAACTTTCACCCATTCTTAGTTCAGTTTCCATGTCTTGTTAATACAACCAGTCTCTTGATACAAAAAACGTTACATCCAAAACATCAAGCTTCAGAACTTAACACACTTTATTTCAGATGGCTTATTTTTTTGCTCAGGGCTTGTTTTAAAACTAATTTGTGTCTACACACTAAGTTTTAGTAGGAATGTGCTTTACACTAAAACACATCTGAGCTTATTTAAGAAGCAACATTCATTTCTAACCACTAAGTAGTGTCTCCCTATAGATTACACAGACTGAAAGAACGAACGATATACTAAAATGCAGAGGATAAAAACCACCACAATTCTTAAATCTTCTTGCATCAAAGAGGAAAACAGATAACTGATGTATTCCATTATACATATACTCTCCACAATAAAAAGGTTCATATTTCTGTTCTTACGTTAAAAAAAATAAATTTACAATTTTAGTACATGAGATTCAGACACTGTAAACAATTACAGTTCACTGTATTGCAACCTGAATCTTGTATAAAGTATTACAATAACACTGAATATTCACATAATTTAAATAGTTGTTTAAAAATTGATCAGAAACTAGTTAGGCCTATCAATTGAGGTTTTATTAAGCCAACTATTCCCTCAATATTAGGTTTAAGCTTTTCTGTTATCAGAACAATCTTCTGTAAAATTATATGCAAACGCTTTTGTAACCCGCACATATATACGCACCACTTTCAAATTCTTCTTTAACAAGAACATCCTAGACCAATGCTATATGTTAAAATGTTCAGAAGTACCTCTGCTTGCTTTTCTTGGCTTCTCTTGATTTATCGCCCAAAGTCTTCAACCTATAAATCAAAACACAAAACCATGAGACAGTTCCAACACCAAAAACAGAGAACAACTTGTTTGAACACATAATGTGTTAATTCCAGCCTATTACAGTTAATTTTGTTTCAGCTTACTTCACAAGTAAATCAAATTTCACTTAGTTTTGTGGAGACTGTCATGAAATTATTTCCCCCTACTTCCACTGCTTCGAAATGATGAGATTTTCTACAAGGGCATCAAACAATTGGGTACAAAAAGTTTAATGGGAGCTATATTATCCAGCTCCCTCTCGATACTTTTTCCTTAGCAGACAGGCATTAAAGATCTGCACAGAAATAATCAAAGAATATCTGCCAGGCAGTCAGAAGTGAAAGTTAAAGGATTTATCACTAGACTACACAATATTGGCTTCCTTTTAGCAGTGTTCTCTGTACAAAGTACAGATAGTGTGAGCCACACCACTCAAGCTGGTAGAAGCACACAGATTACTGCCCGAGCACAAATATGGCTCAGTGTTCTGGTTTTGGGGTTTTTTTGGGGTTTTTTTTCCTTCCTCCTGCAAAAGACTGCTTGCAGGTAAATGGGTCAAAGATCTAGACACCTCACTCAGAAGAAGACAGGAGACACAGCTGAGCAGGGGAAAGGGGAGCTCATTTCTTTGTACAGAGAAATGGCTAATAACCCTCAACTGCTCTTTCTTTAGACCACACAACCCCGGATCTAATCTTTTTAAGCTGTAGATAAATGTTCCCTTAATCCTTTGGAAGGGATATCCTTTCCTTAGAAGCCTTGGAAAAGCTTCTCCCTCACAATGTTTCAAGAAATCCAACTGTTCCACTTTGCAAGCATTCATGTGTAGTTAACAAGTTGGCCACAACTGGCCCAGCACTCTTCCAGAAAAAGTATTTCTGGTGTGGTTTTGACCCTTTTGAGATAGAGTCTTAACAGCATAAAATGACTTCTATTAACACTTTGATGGGGTAGGGAACAAGGTAATCCAGAACACTATGGCACTGAGGTTGCATTATCTTGGAAGGGAAAGGGGGCAAAACCGGACAGGTTTTATTCTGGCCTGAATCCATGGGGACATCACAAGAAAAAACCCAATGCCCTCCACATCCTCTGCTACTATGGCTCTAAGTTACAGGTTCCCAACAGCAACAAAGGTTACACTGCAGATGAAAAAAACCCTAAAAGACTGGACACTCAAGAAGGGCACATTAATGAAGCTGCTAAAACACAAAGATGGAAATGATGAAATCAGAGACTGTTCTCAAAACAAAACACTGCAATACAAGGAGGCAAATCAGAGGCTACATAGAAACCCACTGACTCCACTGCAGCACCAGATAGAGATACAGAGTTAAATGACCATCATATCCAGCATGTTATGACCTTTCTGTGATCCTCTTTCATCATGTGAAAAAACACATTTTTCAAAAGAACCTTACACTGTACTGAGGCATCAAACCCTGTGAGAAATTCTGAAAATAACAGCAAAACAAGCAACATCTTAGTCTGTATTCTTAAGACATTTTAATATTCAATTACCACTTGTTAAGATGAAACATAACACACAAGCAATTTATCTGGTTGATTAGTAGCCTATTCTATCAATTTCTCTGGACCATCATATAGGTGCAAATATGTCATTGTAAACATTTTAAGTTTCTGGAGTACACAGACATCCATCACTGTATATAAATATTTACCGTAGGGGCATTATAAGGCATTAACATGGCCAAAGACCACACAGCTTTTAAAAGTAATTGATGACCACACTATACTCTCCTGTGGCTCATTACAAGTCAACAGCTCTGCAGCACAGCCATGACCTTGTTCTCCAGCCATCCATTGACTTCCAGGAACGCTCCTGTGGACAGCCTGCTGGTACTACAGTCAGCACTGATGCAGGGCCAAGCTAAAAAACACTGGTGAGGCAATGTAGGGAGTACGCCTTTCTGCTTTTTCATGTCAGCCAGGGGCTGCTTTTCCCACTTAACCCACGCTCCTTGTCCCCAGGCGCTGGGAAGTCTTCTTCCAAGGAAAGGAAAGCTTCTCCTGTGCCGCACAGAGCGCTACTCTTCAAGCAATTACGTGAATCCATAAAACCTCGAAGGTCAGTTACCTCATAAAAAATTCAGGCGCATTAATTGACCCACTCACATCTCCCTCGTTCCCTCAGAGCAGCCCGTTCGTTCGCTCTCACTTTCTTTCCCCTGACCGCAGCTGCTCCTAAGCCCAGCGGCGCCTCCTTCCCTCGACTCCTGACGGCAGCTGCAGGCCGCCACCGAGCTGCCAGGGCCTGCCAGGACCCGTCCGACCCAGGCGGGGACGAGTGAGGGGTGACTAGACCCGGGGGCCGCGATTCCAGGCCGGTCCGGCCCCGAGCAGCCCGCAGCCGCCGTGAGAGGGAACGGCTCCACCGGGGGTCCCGCCTCCACCATCTCCTCCTCTTCCCCCCGCCCGCCAGTCACCTGCTTCCCCCTCCCCACCCGCCTGTGGGGTGCAGGTCCCTGACTCTCTCCGGCTCCCTCTACCCCCCGCGGGATCAGGCCAGGCCAGGCCAGGCCAGGCCAGGGGTACTACCCACCCGGCAGTGAGGTCCTGCTGGACGCTCAGCAGCCGCTCCCGCAGCGTCTCCAACATCGTCCCGGCCTTCTCCGGCTGCGGAGGCCAGCGCCGGGCCGGAGGGGAGGAGCGGTGCCAGGCGCGGAGCGAACCTATGAGGGTTAATCACCGCCTTCGCGTCCAGCGGAAGGCCCGCCCCCTCCCTTCCGGAGAGGGCGCAGAGTTCCCGCGCAGAGTTCCCGCGCAAGGTGAGTTCCTTCACAGAGTTCCCTCAGAGTGAGAGGCGGCGGGCGGCACCTGCTTCTCATTGCTTTGTGCTCCTGGCGTTTAAAGCTGGGCTGTTTGAAAGGTCGGTTTGAGAAGCATTTAGATGCCTGAAACTGCCGCTAGAGACTTTTTAAAAACCGCAGTGAGTGTGTTGGGGCCCTCGCCTCAATGGGTTTGACATCAGTGATGGTAGCCTAGGGGTGAATGTGGGGTGTCCTGCTTTGCAACATAACCTTAAGAGCATGGCAAGCAAAACCACTGGGTTCTTGGAGTAGGGGACAGATGATGGCATTTCAAAGTCCTTGCAAAGCAGGTAGTTGGATGGTAAGTGTGCAGCTCACCACTGTTTTCATTGGAGACTACCAGGCTTGCATAGATAGTAGTGGTTCTTAAAGTAATGACCAAAAAAACCCCCAAAGAACCCCCTTTTGGTTATTACACGTGATAAATAATTCAGTATAATGTTTTCATTAAGCTTCTAGGTACAGTCTGTTCAAATAATAAGAGTTGTTCAACTAATGTTGAGACTAAACTGTCTCAAGTGGAATCACACCTTCTCAGAAAAAATGGTTTGTCTTTCTGCGAGACTATATTTACCACCACAGTAATAGGAAGACAGTTTCCCATCCTCTGCGTTTTCTGTTAATATTTGAGGAACATGGACCCAGGATTGTGATGAATCTGGGAAATCTTAAATTTCCATTTAATTGCAGCTCAGATTTCAAAGTTGAAACATTTTCTTCATTAACCAATCCAGTTTTGATTAGAAGTTCCAAAAAAAAAAAAAATTAAGTGGAGAGCACAGAAATAATTTATTGCAAGGAGAATGTATGCAGAGGGGAACTGTTGAGTGTGTCATTCCATACTACATAAGTATACTCAGAGTGGTTTGAGGTACATTCAGTCGACTGGAAAATTGACACCAGAACCATGTTCACTCACTGCTTGTGTGCTTTTAGGAGAATATGGGACCTGTAGGTTGCTTCTGTTGTGGCTTATTGAAAACCAGTATTGCTCTGTGGCCTTAATACAAGCTAATAGAAAAGTGATTGGGTTGGTCATTCCAAGCATTGAAATTGATTTAGCTCATCTCATCTCGAGGTCAGAAAGACTGTTTTCATGGCAGACTGCATATGAAGTTCTGTGAAAGAGCTTATGACATTTAGACAGTATTTTTCTCTTGCTTGGCCTAACAACAATATCTGAAAGTAGAGACTTCCCACCTCCCTGAATAGTTAGCTCTCCAGACTGAGAGGGGAAGGACATGAATCAAGTTTTTTATGATGTATTTAGAGACATGCATTACAAATGCCGACAAAAGCTATGCAATCTGGCCTTAGACAATATATATGTTATGGGAATTAAAGTTTTCAGAACACAAGGCAGGGGTTTTAACGTTTAATTGTCACCTTTCCTTTGAGAAGATGTATGGATATCTTGTGTGTTACATATTTTCGATTTTGTTGTGAATGTTTGTGTCAGCAGTGGCTCTAATAATTCACAGCAAGTAAACACTTTGAGACTCCATTGCTTTTGCAGTTAAAAAGAAACTATTCGAAGGCTGCTGTCTTGTACAATTTGATTGCCATCTCGGTGTAGAATCTAGGAAAAGAACTGTGTTGAGGTAGTGCTAAGAGTCACAGTAATCCTAGAAATACAGGAGTAGAAGAGACTTCTAAAACCACATGCTATGCTCAAGGACCGTCATGAATTATAAATACACGATACTGAGTTTTGTTTAACTGGTTCTTAGGAACTTCAGATGAAGGAGATTCTGCAGCCTCCTTATCACCTCACATATTTAGCTTGATCTTTCCCCCCCCCGGGTGAGTAAGCCCAGTTCCTTTATTTTTCCTTGCAGTTACTTTCTACTCTTCTTATTCTTGTTGATCTGACCTGGACATTCCCCAATTTGTCCAGAAAGTGCAGAGCTAAAGCATTTCCATCACTTAAGTTAAATTACATGGCCTCATTCTGAGCCCTACAGAAGTTACATATTTATACTAATTCATTAATATTCATGTGCAATAGCAATTAATTTAACAAACAGTGCTTATGTGGCATGACAATCATTCATCTGCTTGACCCAACATAGGTTATTATTTTTTTGGACAGCAAGGCAAGCTTCTGAGACAGGAATGGATCCTTTTGGTGTTAATTCAATGCAACGCTACCTCAAATGCTGTCAGGGGCTTTGGATCAAGTTTTCTAGAGATAAAATTAATGCTAAATAACTTTTTAGTATCAATGACCTGTTCTGCTCATTTAGTAGTTAAGTAGTTCACAGCTGGTTATCCGACACTGATTATGACCTGAATTTGAGCCAGGACTTCCTAGTTTATTCTTCTGCTTCTCTGATACTATACTGTGATACGGGTAGAATCTTGTGCAAGTATTCTGTAAGTGGCTATACTGGTCTCTACACCAAAAGCATAAGCTTTCGTTGCTTTGCACGTCTGTAAAGAACAGTGATATAAGTCAGTTGCAATAAATATTTCAAGTAAAAAGCATAGAAATCCATTTGACTGGATAACCCTAGTGGCAAATGAAGATTTCTTTACTTTTCTAAATCAGCAGCCCTTAGATGCGTAAGTTAGGCTACATTTCTATAACAGCCTAAGCAGACCAACATCATCTCTCGTCCTGCCTTTGCATGATTATATCCTTGCTTAGGCTTTAGTGACCCCAGTTTAGATTGGCTTCCCATTAAGAGTGCTCTGAGGAGATGGGTTTAAATACTTCCACATTCTGCTGATCTGATGTGAAATTTAGTTTGTTTGGGTGTCTATCTGGTCTGTGTCTTGATCTCTGCTTTTGAGTGCAGTTAGCTTGATAGCCTCCAATACGACATTTCCAAACTGACTGGAAATAGTAAACAAAACTCTCAGCCCTTCAGAATTTCCCAGGTTTCTGGAAGTAACTTTGTCCTTTTCTCTGTACCCTCTTGCTAGTGGAAGCTGTTTTGATCTTCATTTTTTTTTTTTGAATGCTTGAAGTACAAATGTTGTTCGAAATACCTGAGATAAACTTTGATTCTAAAACTCTACTATTTTAATTGATAATGACTAAAATAAAAGTGTGTGTTAAGGTCTTATTCAGCATTTCTTGCAGGAATTCCACTGCAAGCTGAAAAGAAAGGTTGTCACCTGTTTTATGTGTCCAAAGCTTCAGCAGGGTCACATGACATAAGTGGAAACTAAATTTGAGTATTACATCATAAGAACTGCCTGTCATAGTCTCACTTATCCTTAGGCCTCATTACCATTTCTAGCAGCTTCCAAGAGCTCCTGTTTCCAAATTAAACTTTATAACTTCCTAATAAGAGTTAATTTCTGCTCTTACCTGTACTAACTGTTGGGGCTTTAGCAATGTAATAAGTCTCTGCAGTTGACACAAAGCTTTAATGTTATATGAATAGAGAATATATCTTTATCTCAGTAAAGCAAGTTGGTTTGGGTTTTTTGTTTGGGTTTTGTTTTGTTTTGTTTTTTCCTGGAAACTACCATGAGAAGATATGGATAGTAATTGCTGCCAGTCCTAATAAGAACTAGAAGGATAGTTTCTGTTTCAAAAGTAAAAATGTTCTTTATTCGTTTCACTTAATAAGAGGTATGAGACTTAATCTCCAGGTTGATATAGGTTCAAAGATCTATTTTAGATGTTAACTTTTTAACAGACCACCTTTCTGACAGCGTGAACAAAAGATATTTATAATTTCTATATTTAATATTTTTCAATGGAACATTTGAATATTGTTTTAGTTCAGACTAAAAGTTTGTATGTGTAGTACAGTGCACTAAGATGATTTTTAGCAAGCAGTGGTCATGTGAGCAATCCAACCTTCGAGCCTGACCCGGATGATGAAGCAGGATGGGGAGCTGGGAAAGCTGTGACGGTGTAAATGCATGCTTTAAGGTCGCAAATCAATTTATGCCACACTAGTGCTATTAGCCAATTAGTAGTTAGAAGAGTCTCGTGAAGAGTCTTGTGACTTAGTGCTCTGTCTATATAAACTGGGTTGTAACGCCATTAAAGTGCCCTTCACAAGATTTATTAAGTCTCTATGTGATTGCTTGCCATGACTTCCCACAATTAAACAAATAGAATGGAGTTGGAATTGATGAGCCCACATAGGTGTGTTGTAAATGAGACTTAAATGGAGTACAAAATAATCAAAACATGTTACTTCAGTTTCATTGTTTCTATGAAAGAGACTTTGGAGTGTTATGACTTTGTATTTTCTTCATCTTCTGTCACAGCTGTGTTCAGTCATGGGGATGGCACCATCTCAAAGAATGTTGAGGAAAAGAGGGTTATCAGGAGCAGTCAACATGGGTTTGTCAAGGGGAGGTCATGCTTGACCAACCTGATAGACTTTTATAAGGACATAACTAGATGGACTGATGAGGGGAGGGCAGTTGACGTGGTCTACCTTGACTTCAGCAAGGCTTTGGACACTGTCTCCTCACAACCAAACTTAACAAATGTGGACTGGAAGACTGGGCAGTAAGGTGGATTGGGAACTGGCTGAAGGACAGAGCCCAGAGAGCAGTGGTCAGTGGGGCAGAGTCTAGTTGGAAGCCTGTGACTGGTTGTGTCCCCCTGGGGTCGGTACTGGGTCTGATCCTGTTCAATGTATTCATTAACGACCTGGACGAAGGGACAGAGTGTATCCTCAGCAAGTTTGCTGATGGCACAAAGCTGGGAGGAGTGGCTGACACACCAGAGGGCTGTGCTGCCATCCAGTGTGATCTGGACAGGCTGGAGAGCTGGACAGGGAGAGACTTAATGAAATTCAACAAGAGAAAGTGTAGAGTCTTGCGTCTGGGTAAGAACAACCCCATGTGCCAGTATAAGTTGGGGACTGACCTGTTGGAGAGCAGCTCTGGGGAAAAGGATCTGGGAGTCCCGGTAGACAACAGGCTGACCGTGAGCCAGCAATGTGCCTTCGTGGCCAAGAAGGCCAATGGTGTCCTGGGGTGCATTAAGAGGAGTGTGGCCAGCAGGTCAAGGGAGGTTCTCCTCCCCCTCTACTCTGCCCTGGTGAGGCCTCATCTGGAGTCCTGTGTCCAGTTCTGGGCTCCCCAGTTCGAGAGGGACATGGAGTTACTGGAAAGAGTCCAGCGCAGGGCCACTGAGATGATGAAGGGATTGGAGCATCTCCCATCTGAGGAGAGGCTGAGGGAGCTGGATCTGTTTAGCTTGGAGGAAGCTGAGGGGGATCTCATTAATGCTTATAAATATCTCAAGGGCAGGTGTCAGGAAGATGGGGCTAGACTCTTCTGGGTGGTGTCCAGTGACAGGACAAGGGGTAGTGGGCACAAACTGGAACATAGGAGGTTCAATCTTAACATAGGGAAACACTTCTTTACTGTGAGGGTGACAGAGCACTGGAACAGGCTGCCCAGAGAGGTGGTGGAGTCTCTGTCTCTGGAGACATTTCAAACCTGTCTGGACGTGTTCCTGTGTGATCTGCTCTGGGATCCTGCTCTAGCAGGGGGGTTGGACTAGATGATCTTCAGAGGTCCCTGCCAACCCCTACTGCTCTGTGATTCTGTGAACAGTAATTTTTCTGTGACCACTGAAGGTGTCAGAGATTGAAAACTACTTAAAATGCAGGACAAGGGCTCCTGCTGTCTTTTCTTTGCCTATATAGAATCATAGAATCATGAGTCATAGAATAGCCTTGACTGGAGGAGACCATCCTCTTTTTTGCCTTCACTTTATTCATAGTCTTTTATCTTTTTGCTTTGTGGTTTGTTTTTTGTTTTGTTTTTTTTTTTTTTAAAGAGCCAGCCAAGACCATCCCTTCCCCAGGGCTGCAGTTATCAGTGAGACAACCAAATGCAAAATGTTAAACCTGCAGCTTCTTGAAGCCTCTCAGCTGTGATGCTGCCTAATAAGATCATGTGCTCTGGCTGTTTCCCCACCACTGAGCTTGCAAATGAAAGTTGGGGCTTCCTGATGTTTTCTGTTGTTTTTATGTGCTGTTGCTAAGAAAGTAGCATTGAAATAGATCAGCAATGGCTCCAGACTACTTCAACTCCTTTTATCTCTTCCCAAATAGTTGAATGAACCCTATCTCTGACATTTATCTAAAAGACCACAAAACAGGATTTTCTTCTGTCAAAGTAACAACTAAGAGGAAAGATACTTCAAAAATGAGGACTGTATTTCAAACTTTATAATTTGGATTCTCTCAGTATCTTGAAGCTTCTGTACAATTAAATTCTTTGAAGTTAATACAACAGCTTCCTGACAGAAAAGCGAGGATCGTATCTGTAGCTACTGAATGTAGTTCAGAGAGAGAGGGCCGATTTTGAGAAAAGGACAAAATATGTAGTGAGTTAGCCAGTTCCACTAGGGGGCACAGCTGTGTGTAGGAAAACAAAACCGAGCTGTGCTGGTATTCGTTTCTCTGGAAGTGCATGCTGCTTAAATGAGCAAAATATTACTGATAATGTGTTAAGTGCAATTCATGGCTTATTTAATCTGAGAAGGACACCTTAAAAACTGCTACTGGTTTGAATGGCGTCGGGATCACTATGTAGTGGCCACCTGATACTTGTCATAGTCCCAGTATAGCTTTCGCCTGATTAATCAGGGTGGGGAGATGTGTGTTACACTGTTTTCTTGTATTTTTATGGACAATGCAGACGATCTTCACGAAAAAAAGTGGAGACAAGACCTTCGTGTCCTTGCCTCCTGGCAGCATACTAGGTTATGCTGTTTCTGACGACTTTCGCTATGGTTGAAATGACCTGAGGGGATGCACTTTGTAGCAATTGATATCAAAAGAAGCCAGACTGCTGTGTCTTTGGGAGCAGGATCCCATGGTCTTATGGACAGCAGCTGCCTGTATCGGACAGGTTTGGTGTGTTAATCAGAAGACATGCTTGTGTAGACTGCATAGCTTGTATAATTGTGACCCTGTTGTCAGGGTCGATAAAAGGATAAGTATTAAGTGTGAATGAATGCTGTACAATAACATTGAGAGCAGTATCAAGTAGTTATGTTGTGTCTTCATCTGCTGTTTTTTGTTGTTCTGGTGTGTAATTTTACTAGAGTAGGCATTGTATCGTATGATGAGATGTTCCCCTGGGCTATAAAGCATAATTGGTTTGTTTGAGGAACAAATTGTGTGTTTTCCTTGTCATTACAGTGCCAGAAAATGCTGATGTGACTGTAGCTACACTTACAGAAGCAGGGGGGAAAGTGGGGGGAGAACTTCAGCCAAGCCTATGTCTTTTGGAGGTGTTGGGAGGGCCTCCCCTTCTGTTGCTGTGTGCTGTGTCAGCGCCAGGAGGCTCTGCTGGTGTCTGTGCTGGCATAAGTGAAGCAACAGAAATGCTGTTTTCAGTGAAGGGACTGCAAAAATGTCAGGAAACTGCTGCAAGTGATTGGTATGTGTCATGAAGCACAAGGGGGTTTTAGTCAAATAAAATACACATTTCCCCAGTGCTTCCTGCTCTGTTTAAGTTCTTCTGTATTCCTTTCAATTTTCTATCAACGTGACCAATTTCTGCTCCCCTGGATGTCAGAAGCATGGTTTGAGGGAAGTGGAATGAGGCCCAGAGTGAGATTCTTGAAGGACAAGGATACTATGTGTCAGTTTTATTGATCAGAGGCAATTAGCTCAGCCAAACCCAATTAGGACATAGTTTTAGTTTTATACACACAGACATTAATCACTTCTTATCCGAGTGAACGCTAAAGGGAATTACGACAGGCTAACAGAATAAAATGGCTGTCCCTTTGCTGTTAATGGAGGAGTTTTCTAGATTCGTATTTGGTACTAAACTGCTAATTTCACTGACTTCCTTTTACATTAAATCAGGTTTTGGTTTTTGAATCTTTTTTTTCATTAACAAGATCTTAGTCATCTGTCATTCTGGCCTTTCTGGTGACAAATATCATCCCATGAGTGAATTTAATTGCTTTTTTTACACTGTTAACTCCTCCCCTTTCCTGCTTAAGGCAATTTTTGTTGAAACCTTCTGGCTGACTGCCTAGCATTTGGCAAATAACTCTGAGCAATTGTCAGCTTCGTACTGTTTCAGCTTTTGAAATGGAATTCTCTTTCCTCAGTTAATCTGGGTCTACTGTTTACTAGTCCATTATGCATAGAATCTAATCCATTTATGCTGTTAAGTAGCTTGGAGATAGAGCTTTTTTTTCAGTCATTACGTTATGTTTTATTTATTAAGTGCAATTCAATTTGAATGAAATGAAATAGTCTATAGTGGTTCTTGTACTGTTGCAGAAGTTTCTTATCACGGTGCATTTTGTCAGTTTGATTTATTTTATCTGTCTATTTACAGTTGTTGTGACAACCCAGAGTTGCTTTACTAGCTACAATAAAAGTAGCTCATCTTTCTGGAAAGTACTCTGTATTTCAAATTACATAGCTTCAGGGTAAACCTGAGAATTGCATAGGTGAGTTTTGATGTTGTCTGCTTGCTCTCTCAATTTTCTTGGGTTTTTTTATTTTATTTTAGGTATACTCTTCATTTGGAAAGTAGCTGTCCTTGCTAGATATCAAGGTGCATTGCATAGACGAATATTGTTCATGTGAGAAACATTGAGACAGAGAGGCCAGATGCTCATATTTAAGTCCCTGTAGTCACAGAACTGGCTTTTGAGGTAATTGAAAGTGGGATGTGCCCATTCTGCCATATCTGAAAATAAAAGCACTTCAGTGCCAAATTTAAGGCACTATGCTTGGTCATTCTGACTTGTATATCGCAGCACAAAAAATGGAAAAACTGGACTGGACCTGTTTGTTGATGGTATACTGTTGTGAGATACAGTATTGGCTTCTGTAGGAAGTCTTTATGGTCTGGACTTTCCAGGAATGGGAGAGAGTGAGGTTAATGTTGTTCAGACCAAACCTCTGACATGGAATACATGGGAGGCTTAAAGAGCCTCCAGCAACATGTGGTATTAAACTGAGAAAGAGAAAATATGTTGCCTTTAGAGATGCATCTGAAACCTTGCCTTTTCCCAGCAGCAGAGAGAAACAACATTTGTGGCAGACTAAGGGAAATAGGTAAGGCTTGAAAATATTATTTTTGTTCTCAGAAGAGTTGTAAATGTTACTCATAACCAGAAAACTTTCCTAGTGTGTACTTTTCTAAGATAGTCCAAGGCTTTCAAATACTCTAAGAATATCATGCATCCTTTCTACTGGGAAAGGACAATAAAAATAAACCTAGACGGAGTGTTTCCATCATTGCCTTACTACAAGGAATTTTACTTCTTTCAGAAATTATTTAAGTTCTTTCAATGAAATGTATCAAACATTGCTTCAATAATTAATGCATTCAGCTCTTAACCCCCCAATCTTACATGTATGTTTACATAGCAAAAATATCCATGTCTAATAGCCAAATATCCACTTGTTCTCATAGAGAAGTTCCATGCCATTTTTACAGCATGCCTCCAACAGTTGTGTGGTAAATTGAGAGTTTCAGTATGGTTTTATTGTTTAGATTCATTCTGGACTCCAGAAGTATGATAGGGAGATACAAGGACTATGAACTGCTCTCAGGTTTTAAACTAGAAACTTGTTCCAGTCCAAAGATAGGTATTCAAGGTCTGGCTTAGAGTCCTTTGCTTTTCCACCTCTGAATCTCTGTTAGCTTTGTAAAATATCAAGTTTTTATTTCTTTGTTTGCTTCTGTATATCCTGCAACTAGCAGCTTCAACTAAGAGTTTATTTTTACTATGTAAGCATTACACACTTCAACTTAACTTAAACACTGCTGTTTGTATTAGCACTGTCTGTACATGGCAGTAATATTAAAGACTTTGTTTACAACTGCCTTGATGTTGCAAAGTCACCTTATGTATGTGTTTAAAAAATATGCTGAACAGGAAGAAAATGTATTTTATGAATATCATTTAATATGATGGGTCCTGGTGGACATCAAGTTGACTATGAGCCAGCAATGTGCCCTTGTGGCAAAGGAGGCTGATGGTATCCTGGGCTGCATGAGGAGAAGCGTTGCCAGCAGGTTGAAGGAGGTGATCCTTCTCCTCTGCTGAGCACTGGTGATGCCACCTCTGGAGTACTTTGTCCAGTGCTGGGCTCCCCAGTACGAGGGAGACAGGGGCATACTGGAGAAAGTCCAGCAAAGGGCCACAAAGATGATGAAGGGACTAGAGCAACTCTCCTATGAGGAAAGGCTGAGAAAGCTGGGACTGTTTCACCTAGAGAAAAGAAGAGATGGGAGATCTTACCAATGTGTATAAATACCTCTCAAGAAGACAGAGCCAGGCGCTTTTCAGTGGTGCCCAGTGATAGGATCAGAGACAGGAGGTTCCCTCTGAACATCAGGGAGCGCTTTTTCACTGTGAGGGTGACCAAGCACTGGCCAGGGAAGTTCTGGAGTCTCCCTCCTTGGAGATACTCAAAACCTACCTGGACATGGTCTTGAGCAACTGACTATAGGTGGCCCTGCTTGAGCAGGGGGGGTTGACCAAATGCCCTCCAGATATCCCTGCCAACATCAACCCTTCTGTGATTTCATGATGTCTGTATAATCTTATTTTCTTGGAATACCATATTAAGTTTTCAGTTTATGACCATCTATGACTTCATTTGTACTTCATTTTTATTGTACATACAACTTTTGGAAGTAGCCTGTACACTGAAGACACAGGCCTTTGAAAGCAAAGATTGCCCCAGATTTTATGTGAAAGACTGAGCTAAAATGGCAGTTCTTTGATTCTTACAGTAATACCTTTACTGTATTGCTTTAATCAGGCAGTGCTATGGGTTTTTTTACTTCTGCTAAATCATCAGTCTCTAGGAGTAATTCAGTAATTTGAAATTAGCTCATTTGATACTGAGAGTTCTGCAAAGGCTTTCTGAATATCAGTAAATGAAGACTCAAATACATACAAACATACAATATTTTAAATATTCAGCAATTACTGATGGAATTGTGTATAACTAGAAGTCAGATCTCACCAAGGTTCTCAACCTTAAATATTCATGTTAGTCCAAAGATTTATTCAGCTTGAGATTCTGTGCTTTTTTTTTTTTTCTCTATGATGAGCCTAAATATGACTAAAATAAAAGAATAATGTGATATACATAATATTTTATCTATGTAGGTATACATATGTGTGCATGTATAAATTAATGTCATGACTATAATAATTCCTTTTTTTTGCAGTAGCAGAAGAAAATCTTAGCTATCTAATTTATACCAGACACTTAATTTTATTTTTCACAAAAGTTATTTGATTTTAAATAGAGCATTCAGTGTTGTCGAATCGTCAGACAGGCTGAAGAATAGACATTGGGAGATGAAAAACAATCCAGCTCTATTTAGTGATTCTATTGAGTTCATATGAATTGAGCTGATGTACTTATATTGATGGTGCCATTAGTCCATTCCGGCATCCCCAGAATAAGAATGCATCACCTATTGCCATTCATTCTTCTGTTTGAAAATCCTTTTCAACAGCTCACACTTTACATTTCCTTGGTACTATAAAGCAAAACAACTTGCTTTTCATTCCATTCACCACATAGGCTCTTTTCTCTCCAGTAAAATGCATCTTATTATAAATAAATCACCACTTAAAAAAATACAGACTAAAAGGCAGGAATCACTTGTGTTAAAGTACATGTACAACTTCTGTATAAAGGATTCATATTTTCCTTTATCCAAGACAAAACCTATAGTTTTAAGATACCCAAGTTGTTTTGTGAACAGTGGAACTAATGAAGTTTTAAAAATTCTTTTTTCCTCCTGCATTCCTCAGTCCTTCCTATCCTCAGTGCTCAAGTACTTCTTCCAGCTCTTTCCCATGTCTTTTGTCAGTTTGGCTGAAAATATGGTAACATACGCTGTTGCTGAAATAAACGTGTGCCGATTGCCTGTTCATTACATCCATGGTGACTGGCCAACTGGCTGAACTGCAACTGGCTTTTCCTTACGGGTAGCATTAATTTTGATCCATCTCTAGCAACCAGTTTTCACAAAATGTTTAGGAATTTACTGTCTTTGAGAACTGTGTATTTCACTGAACTCTGAAATGCTCAATGGACTCACAGGTTTAGGAAGGGGATCCTGGCAGCACAGTTGCTTAAGTCTCACTTCCTTGGGAAAACAGTTTTAAAGTTACTGTCATTATAATCACATCTTAGAAACAAAGAATCTCAAAGTCCATCAAAGTTAATAAAGTTATCAGAACTATTAGATCTAACTAAAATTACTCATGGCAACAGAATGACTTTTAATTTTGTAGTATCGTTACAGAGGGAGAACCATTTGCGATGTTTTGATGCCTGTTGAAGTTAGTGAGGTTACATAAGTGTAACCTAATAGCATATGGTTTAAAAATACTATTATACTGTCTTTTCCAGAGTAAGTGGGAGATGAATCCTGATGGAGGAAAGCAAAATACTGAAATTATAAAATAACAGCTGTATGTCTCCAAGGATTTTTGAAGATGCATGAGGTTGAAAACATAGGTGGTTGTGGTCAGATTCTCTGCTACACAGGCACAAGGCAGGTTCTCCCATTTTTCTTAACAAAACTCTTCTCATTAAGGAACCCATTTAGACCTGAAATGTCAAAGCAGTACACATTTTTGTCTAAAGCCAGCTTGCATCTGGAGTGCCTTTGTGTACATAAGGTGTTACTGTTATTTTCCCAGTATAGCACCTGTGTTATGTGATTTCAAGGTGTTCCATTCCAGACATTGCAGAAGGAATTCTCGCTGCTTCAGTGATCTGGAAGTCTTAAACTTGTAGGATTCTTCATCTTCCCTGGAGCAGGGGAGCCATGTAGCAGAAATTCATCAGCCTGCCGAGTCTGACAGGTGAACAAGGTTCCTGCTGAGCCATTTCAGTGCATAGATGCATTCTTCCATTAACTATATCCTGTCACATTGGCACTTATCATTTGAAACCTATTTTTTAATAATTTTTCCAGCCAGCTCTTGTAAACAAGAAAAAGAGTGGAGTGAATATTAATATTCCTTAATTTGCTTATTTCTTGTGTTACCTTCTTTTAAGCAATGAATGTTTCATTTTCTTCTTGTCATACAGCACAGAGCTCGGTTGAGTTCATTCCATTTGTCAACTGTTTGAGTAATGTGGAAACAGTATTTATAAACACTTGAACAAAATTACTTCATCATCTATAAACAGTAGTGTTATCTGTGATATACTGAAGCAGGAGTCCTTGCTGATAGTAGGAAAATCATGCTTTGTCTTACTTGAAGACTGCTTTTCATCAAAGCAGTCTTGAGTTTAAGGTACAATAACTATTATGAAAGCTTTTCGGAGACACATGCAACAATTACTGGAGCTGAAGTAACAGATGCCTGCTGATTTCTGAGAGTACAGAGGTTTAATTGTGTGGTTCTGTGGTGGGTTAGCTGTAGCAAAGGACCAAACTCCTACCCAGCCACTCACTTATTCTCCTCCTGTCCTACTGAGGAGGGGGGAGAACAGGAAGAACAATAGGCATAAGAAAGCTCCTTGGTCAAGATAAAGACAAGGAGATTTCTTACCTGTTACTGTTGTGGGCAAAACAGACTCGGCTTGTTGAAAATTAATTAAATGTATTGCAAATTAAAATGTATTTGGGTAATGAGAAACAAAGGCAAATGTTGTAACACCTTTCCTCCCTTTTATCCCATGCTCAACTTCACTCCTTTACACCTGACTCCTCTGCCCTGCCATTCCTTCCTTCTCCCCCTTTTCCTCTGATCTGGCATGAATTCAAAGGCTGCAGTTCCTGTCAGTAAAATTGTCTCCAACATGGGCTTTTCCACAGGCTGCTGGGAATATCTGCTTCAGTACTGTGGAGCACCTCTTCCTCCTTCTTCTCTGACCTTAGTGTTTCCTCTGGTGTTTCTCACTCTTTTTGTTCCCTTATCCTGTGCCTTCCCAGCATTTTTTGCACTTTCTTAAATAAGTTTTCATAGAGGCACCACAAACAACTTTGCTGACGGGTGCAGCTTTGACCTGTTGTTCATCTGTTGCTGAGCCAGCTGGAAAAGGCTGCATCCAGCACAGGGCAGCCCCTCACCTCTTCCCACAGAGACTCCCCCTGCTACCACTGCCTTGCATTTACACCAAATACAGTTTCTTATTATTTTCCTTCTTTTAATACTAAAATTGGACTAGATGACCTTTAAAGGTCCCTTCAAACTCAAACTATTATATGATTCTATAACTGTATATAATAACTGTAAATCAGAATAATCTCAATACTATACATGGCATGGCCAGGACTCTCTGTAACAATAAAGGCAGTCACTCAGAACTGATGTTAAGAGACTTCCCAGTTCCTGTGGGAAGATGTTAAGAGACTTCCCAGTTCCCTTTCTCTGTGCAGGAAGACATTGTATGATTTTCCTTTTCAAAAGTGGGACCCAGCCACAAGCTGTGGTCAGTTCCCGGCTCTACCAGTTTGTTTCCATAGCAGGTTTAAGACCACCTGCTTTGTCAGTGTATAAATGATCTCTTTCCATCCCACAGACTCAAAGGTGGAATACGTTGAGGGGTTCAGAGAGATTATACTGTCAGAGACACAGTCATAGTTCTCACTATCTTCAAGGAGAACTATGATAGCAAAAAACCAGCAGAACAAGGCCCACTTCTCAAAGGCCTGATAAACTATTCCAACCCACCTTGCTGTTGGACACTAATAACATCCTGGTTTTGTACATGCACAAGGAGCTTATGTACTTCTGAACGTCCCAGCTCTCTACAGATTGGAGGCAAACGCTGTGGCCTTTTTGGGCACAGGTGGGCTGTTTGATGTGCCATTGCAGTGGTGGCACCTAACATGCCACATGCTCAAGCCACCTGGGCATCCCCCTGTCATAATTAACATCCTGCTTGTCCTGCTAAACATGAACAGGAATTTGAGGCTAGGTAGGTGGTAATTAACTAAATCTAAACTTTCTAACTAAACTACACTTTCAATAAAGAGTTTGGAATTGTGAATATTCTCCCTTTGATTTTTTAAGGCACTTTCAAAAAAAAGCCAAAATCAGAACTGCCAATGAGGTACAAACTACAAACACTGCAGGGAAATAGTTTTGAGCATTTCTATGACAGCTGGACTATTGTAGTTAAACTGAATAAATGAAATGCAGAGGCTTTAGCTTTCAATATAAATGACAGTTGTTTAAAGTAGATGAACTGCTAGATAACAAATACTGAAAACTGCAGGCTGCTATTACTTGCCATTTTCAGAACATAAAACTTTATGGAAAAAGCTGCAGTTTATCCAAAAGTTGTTGGATATTAGATTGTGCCTGACACTCAACCAGTATGAACTTTTACAGCTCTGCTGAAGTCAGCACTGTCTAGAAAAAGACTAAGTTCTGAATGATTACTTCTAGCTAGCTGGGAGTTTTCTGCATTGGAAATTCTCAAAAATGGCCTGCACTAATGACACTCTCATTAAATCATCTAAATTAATGATATTAACAATAACAGAGGTGTTGGTGATTGAGGTAAATGAAGAAACATTCTTACTGGCATCCAAAACTAAATGATTGCCTCTTCTTTTGAAAACTGTGGAATTTGTAATGCCTATTTTTTTATCAAATCTATCTCTGTTAATAAGATCTATAATTATGAAGCAGGAAGGCATAACGAGATTGGCTGATTATAATGCAGGGAGCATAGATGAGTACTTCTAATTCCCCAGAGGATGAAGCTCTCTGGTGATGGTAGTAGCATGCTTAGGGCTGCTAGGCTGCTATTTCTAAATGTCTTTATTTTGAAGGAATTGTGTTTATGGGAGATTAAATTATTAGTTTGGAATGCTCAACACTTTTTGTTGTAGATGCTGTTTGCTTTCTTTTTGGTATTAATTTCTGCCTCTATCGGAAGTATCATAATCTAGTAACAATGACTCTGGAATATCCATGAAATGACTGCTTCTGTGGCTGTAACCTGTGGACCCAGTCCTGCAAGAATTTAATCATGCAGCTATTTAGATTTCTTTCAACATGGTGGTTTCTCTGGATAAGAAAGGCATTGCTACATCTCCTGATCTGGTGGGTGACCTGAAGCAAATTTTTCTATTCTATCTTAATTTCTCTGTGTGTAAAACTGACATTATGTTACAGATCTTCAGTCTCTCTTACTTAGGATTCCCAGAATGTAACCCAGATGCTTTGATCTGAGGATTGGGATAAACAGCCACATCTTGCATTTTGGATGTTGTCCTCAGTTCTGAATCAAAGTCTAGCTGATGGGAAGCTGGCATCCTGCTTCTCTCACCCTGCACCTTAAGGTAGATACCCCTTCCAAGTTCTCTTCCTGCCCATCTCCTTAGCAACGTGCTAACATTCAGATGAAAATGTAGTATCTATATCTTGTCTGAGGGTTGCTGTTTTCCTATTCTAAGCATTGCCTAATTTATTCTCTCTTCCTCCTCATTGCTCTGTGGAGGTCTTTGCATTTTAATGTTGAAAAAGTTGTCTATGGCATTTTGAAGGGCTAACTGGTATGGTGATGAATTCCAACAGATGGCTGTACTTGCTTACTGGTACATGCCAAGTACCCAGCATGTGGAACTCCACAATCGGTGGACTTCTAAATGAGCAAAAATTTGAAAGGTTAGGGAGAGGTTAGTGATATCCAATCCCACTAGATAAGGTTGCGTCTCAGGGTAACAGATCAAAGGGAATGGGAACATAGTGTACTCCCATGCTTTATCTGTCACTGCCTGCTGAAGTTACAGGCGACTGCTTAGGTAGCTTCAAGAAAGCAGCCTCAAAGCAAGCAAACTCAGGAACTGGTGGTAAAGAAAAGAGAGTGCCCGGGACATTGCCTTTCTCTTCTAAAGGCACAGGGTAAAGGGCTTTCCTCTCCCAAGTGTGTTATCAATAGGACTATTGATTCCTCTGGGTTTAGCAGGTCGATACCAAAGGATCAATTAATGTGGGACTTATTGGACAGTTCAGAGCAGGGCCAGACCAGCTTGTGCTAGGGTGGTATGGTAGACTTTTTAGCTGATGACTTCATGCTCTAACCAGAAAACAAAAGGCAAGGATGAGAAGGAAGTAGTACAATTTCTTACAGGGCAAGGTGTGGCTGCAGGTGACATGACATTTTTACAATACAGAGGGGAATTTTCAATTAATCTTTCAGGTTAAATTATCCTAGGAGGATTGTAAGAAGGAAGATGAGAGAGTGAAGAGAGACAGCAGGATTAGGAGTTGAGGCAAAAAAGATAAAGTGTGTGAATTAAGGATATTACAAAGAAAGGATTTTGTTCAAACCATTCGGCAATCTACAGGAATAACAATATCCAGACCAGAAACCAGATGACTTTTGGAATTCCCTACTGCAACATGTCCTGAGGATGTTTCCCATTCACATCTGCCAATTGAGCAGGAACTTGTACAGCTGTGTTTGAGAGAGGGTAGGATCAGAAAAGAGAACATGACCACGATCCAGAAGTATAAATACATTCATAAAACAAAAGGAAAGTCTCAGTGCCATAAACAATTAGAGGAATAAGCAGGAAAATAATTTTAAAATCTACTTCCTGTTTAGGACAAGATGAATAGAGGCATAAGGAGTTAACAAGGTTATTATGGTGGTTTTCTGTTAGTCCCATACAGAGGCAAAGGCTGCGATATGATTACGTCTCTGATTACATACTTCAAAATCCACAGAGACAGAGTAAAAACTAGGTGCAGCCAAAGTAAGCACTGTTAAACTAGGAGAAGATCTGAGAAAGAACTTCATGTGAGGTCTGGAAGACCATCTAAAGGCATGCTTACTTTCCCTTTCTATGAGGCATTCTTCCTGAATCCGTGAATAAGCATGATTTAAAGGCAGGTATAGCAGTGTTTCAAAATCTTGGCCAATACATTTAGAGAGTAACCTGCATAGGGAGTTTGCCAACTTGAAATTTAGGCATTGCAAGAACATGTGCAGGTTTAGCCACTACACTTTTCTTAAAATCTCGCTCTGAATAGTGACCTTGAGACTCACATGTTCCATATCATATCTTTTTCTTTCCCTGATTTGCTGGGGTCACAGGAAAAGAGTAAAGGGACTACCAAGGGAAAGCAGAAAACACAACCATACCCTCAGCACTCCAAATTTCATAAAATAAAATGTCCTAAAAACTCTGAGCACTTTCAAGGGTAAGTAACATTACCCACGTGAATATTCTCTCTTAGAAAGTTCAGAGGGTCTGTTTTTCCAAAAATAGGCAAGGGAATTATGCATTTCTTTCCTAGCCTTTTAGTGTAGTTTATTCTGACTAATTTTTAAGTCAATTTTCCCATTAACCTGAGGTATGTCAAGTGTTTGTAGAGAAATGGATGCCATCTACTTCTTTAATCTAGGCTACTAATGTTTTGCTCTGCCCTAGAGCAGCTGTAAAGGAATAAAGTTTTTAAAGCCTATTGTAAATTAGACACTACTTTCAATATCAATAGAAAAAGGTAAAAAAAAAAAAAAAAATTATCTGAAATGAGTGTTGTTTTAAAATTACAGCCTGGTATATTTTAACCTGCCAGGGTGGGATTCGGGTCTCTTCCTCTTTCAAGATTTTAACATTTTTACAGATTTTCTTTGAAAAAAGAACAGGGAATCAAGTTCATGGAAGTACTTAAGTGCTTGTGGTGTTTCAATGGATGTGTGAGCTGCAATGCAGGATGCCCAGCTGAGTAGGTTTACATGGACAGGGAGCTGAGCTGAGCTGAAAAAAATTCCTTGGATCTGTCAGCTCTGCAGAGCAGAAGGACTAGAAATATGATGTCCTGGTGAACTCTTTTGCAAAGAGATTAGAAATAGGATGTCCTGCTGTATTCTTCTGCAAAGAGGCTATAACAGTAACCATCAGGAAGAAAAGCTTTAAACAAAATGCTAAAATAGTGAAACACCAATGCTGTACAGTGTGAGGCAGAGGTACTTGACGAGCTGGGTGTTCAGAAGGCTCTGCTGTGGCTCCTTTCACCTCCAAATTGGTTCTCTCTCTGCCATAATGTTAAGTTATGTGTACACAAATCCTAAGGAGAGGAGTTTTTCTGTACTGCAGTTTCTCTTGGGGGAAGTAGTAAGAATGTGTGCTATCAGGTTGATTTTACTTTGAGTGTTTGCAAAGTCAACGTTTGTGTTTCAACTGAACTGCCAAGTTGGGTTAAGAACATCTAAAATAGTGAGGGCAAATCTTGGTTTGGGGAAAAAATTACCATTTTCTCATTCTAGTGAAAATATGCACACTGCAGTTTCTAGAATCGAAGAGTAACAGGTGCAAAGTTATTCTCCCCTTTGCAAAGTTCAGAAGTTTCAGGGTTGCTTTGTATATTTATCAGCATTTTGATTTAGGTCAGGTTTTTGCTTTTCGGAGGGTTGTGTGCCAAAGAAATGACCTTTGAGTGGCTTCACACCAGTGGGCTCTTTGTGCCACAAAGGAGTAGTACAGCTATCTGTGGATACCTCAAAGGAGATGGGTTTGCTAGTGCCAGTATGTTGTGGATTCCTTCCTTTTATTTCAGCTACCTCTTCCTCGCTGCCCTCAGTCTATTATCTTGTTTTTTTTCTTCAACTGCCATGACCTGGTTTTAATTAATCTCTTTCTAGAGGGTGCATTCATTTTTACAGGGTTCATCACTAGGGGCTGTTGTTAAACATGATATTGAAGCCTTTAACACAAAAGATTCTCTGTGTCTTCAAAACTGCAAGGTGTTTGACATAGAAGGATGAAAGAGAGGGGTAGATACGAGGAAATCTGACCATGGGAGAACCAGTTTGGGAAGTGATGTTGGACTATTTTGGCACTTCTGTGTCTCTCATTTAATCTCGTATTTCACCAGCCATTCTATCAACTCTTAGAGCTGGGGAAAGTGTGGGGGAAGTTTTTGAAACAAACGCAGCATCATAGGAAAAAATGGTTCCAATCTCTGAAAAGGATTCTTTAGACAAGAGAATTTGTGTTGGTGGAAGCTCGTGAGTGCGCACAGCCATCTTTATGTAATATGCTGCTGAACAGCAACTACATTAATTGAACTAAATCATGTTTTGTTAATATCCGTATTCCTGGGGGTAGAGCACTACATCCAAAGACTGAAAGTGTTCACTCAGAACTGATTGTTTTCCTTTTTATAAGAAAAACAAATGTCTTATATAAGAAGATACAAATCCTGATTGCCATGATTTTGTTCTTTTTTTTTATTGCATTTTACAAAATTGTCCAGATTTTCTTATAGATTAAGATTCCTTGCATCATTTTCTGCATAATCTGATTCTTCTCAGCTTCTTCTTTGACTCTGTGTCAAAATTTTCTGACACAATATTACATGTCAAAGAGCTTTCAAAAGTCAGGAGATTAAGATGTTTTGTAATCTCTTCATGTGTGGAAAATGTATTTGATGAAATCACATATAGCTACTTTTTGAAACATCAATTATTTTTAGCCCAAGTAAAAGTTTCACCATCTGTTACAGCTTCATAAAATTCTCATAAAATATCCATGATGACAAATGACTTCATATCCATAATGGACTTGTGATTTCTCTCTCTGAACTTGTCTTTTTGCAGCTCGTAAATGAATTACGAAGCTTGCTGCAAAGTAAAGTGGTAGTGCAATGTCAGTTCAAAGAACCCCGGCAGTTAGGTGCACCTTTTGGTGAGTGACATTAGACTTTAAAATGCAATACAGCTAGCACTACAATTTTTTAAATTACTTCCCCTCTGTAGGAGCTTATTAGCTGATTATATATTAATATTAGCAGGATGATCAAGTTCTGTGCAGCTTTCTAGCTTCCTGAAGATATATTTGATTGACATAATTGGGCTTTTAGTTATAGAACAGCATATGATTCCTGTCTCAATTATCTCAGTGTAAATCCAGAGAAATGTATGTTTTTCAGTTTAGACTCTGGCCTATGAAAATAGTCCATAATCTAGAGGCCCTGTAATGTTTGATTTTAGTCCAGAACATGTAAGAGCTTTTACTGTTATTACTATTATTATTATTATGTGAAAAGCACTTACTCTTGTTATGAAGTAAAAGGCAAACAAGAAGAGGAATGGAGAAAAATGTCATTGACTTTTTGGAGGTTTAAAATAATGTACAAGGTATTATACAGGAGCAGTATGGGGGAAAACACCACTATATATTTCTTTTGCAAAGTTGTTTGATCAGTATATGTACACTGAAGCAATGCTTTAGTCTAATTCTACCTTTCTTTTCCCTCATTGAAACCCATAATTTTTAGAATGAGAGACCAGTCTGGCAAGAACCTGTATTTAACATTAAGCAAAAAACTGAGATAGAATAAAATGGAATATCATACTCAGCAAGTTTGTTCTGGTGGCTTTCTTCTGACATCTGTCCTTAGAGAATACCTTTACAAGAATTAGTCCTATTTCCAGATGCTGCTGCATTTTAGTTCAGTTTAACATGCCAATTCAAATGCCCTTTAACAGCACTTGCTGTATTTATAATACAGTTTGCTCTCTTTGAGGTTTTCCCTATGTATGCTAATTTTTTACACTGGCTGAAAGCTTCATTTGTTTCAGAAACTAAAAAATGGCTGCAATCCTCAATTTATTTTTGGAAAAGTACTTGTTTGATGATTTCAGAAAAGGCATTTCTCCTGTCTTCTTGCCAGAGGCGGGCAAAGTTTATGCAAAGGACAATTTGCCGGCTGTGAGCTAATAACAGGGGGGTGGTCTCGACTTAGAGCAAAATAACTGGAGGGCATTAGTAATATAATAATCTACAAAAAAGAAAATGCCAATTATTGCTGTGTTCTTGCCTGAAGAAGTTAAGATGCCATTAATATTTTATAGATAGAATTATTCTCTATTCTGCCCATTGCAATTGGAAACCACAAACAAATCTCAGCAATCCAACAATTATATATTTAAATCAATAAGTAGTTTTTTGCTTTGTGTTCTAGAAAATTCTGGCATCTAATCATCCTCAGATGCTGTATGTCTTTCTGTCTCAGGCAGTCCATCTGAGTCATCAAACAAATGAAGAAAGAGCAAAGTGTCACATACAGGCCTTTATCAAAGCACATGCTGGGGCAGCTCTTTCTAAGTTTGGCTTTGTGCTGCAGAGGAAAACATGTATGTGTTTTCACCCCAATTGTTGAGTTGTATTAGTGACCCAGTTCTGAAATTCTCGTTAGGTGTCAGTGACTAAAGTAGAGTTTTGCCTGAAGACTGAACAAGATCTTTGTTACTTAGTCAAACATCAAATGTTACATGTTAAAATGCAGTTAGCTGAACTGCTAGAGTAACCAGAAATAACTCACCTATGCTGGAAAACTTATTTTAAAGTCTTCCTAATGTTTTTGTTCTCTTTCCTTAAAATGAGCTCTAAGTAAAGTTTCTGCAAATACCCACTTTCTTCAACAACATAACCAATACAACAATCAGTTAAGGATATGTCCTGGTTCCCCAGGCACAGCCCCATGGGCCAGCCATGCAGGCAGGCCATGAGTAGCCCAGAGTCAGCTGGGAGATCCACTCAAGGCAGCTGACTCACAGGTGTATCCCAGCAGGTCTCGGCACCCACCATTTGGCTGTTTAGATCTGCTTCTATTGCACCTCACTGTTTCTAACATAGTGGCTAATTTGTAGGGTACCAGCCACTTAATACCAGCTTTAGGAAAAGGGCTTGTGAACAGCAATGTGACAGAAAACCTGCAGTCAGGCATAGTGTGGTAGGGTGGATGTTGTAATAATGGCTTCCCAGTATTACATTGCCAGTGGAACTGTGTCAAAGAAACATCAACTGACTGAAGGTAATGCAAAAACTGGGCTGCATTTTTTTTTTTTTTTTCAGTGCAGCTGCTGGTTTTGTGAATTATAACATGGATTATTTTGTCCAAATGCAAATTATTTCCCATGATCAAACCATTCATTGAAACCTTTTGTTACAGTCACAGATTTTATTGTGAAGTTCTTTTAAGGTAATACCACAACAATCTTGATATATGAGCTCTGTCTAATGCTGTGCTTGCTTGTATCCTAAATGTCCACACATAATAGCCTGTTGCTGCTGTCTCTAATAATAACATACTCCCTTGTTATGAAATATTGCACTTGTTCTTCTCACCATCAGCTTTACTCCTTCCTTTTCTACACACCCTATATAAAACACTGTGGAGTTTTTTTTCAGTATGTGTCAGTAGAATTCTCTCTTTTCTTCCCCAAAGACTGAGCTCTGCAGCAATAAAATATCCAGGATCTTGTGGATCTTTTCTTCAGTGTAATTTGTTTGCCACGTAACCTACATAATGTTCCTGATGTGCTTTCAGAAATCTGAGCATGCATTTTTATGTTCACTTTAGGGGAGCCAAGAACATAGCTCCAAGCTTTCAAGAAAATTCAAATTCAGGTTTTATGTGACTGATATTTCCTTCAGCTGAGGCACTCCTAATTTAACAGAGAAGAGAATCAGATCTTGAAGCTAGGGACAGCTTCTAAATATGATCATAGAATGATAGAATGGTAGGAGTTGGATCATCTAGTCCAATCCCACTGCTAGAGCAGGACCCTAGAGTAGATCACACAGGAACACGTCCAGACAGGTTTGAAATGGCTCCAGAGACGGAGACTCCACCACCTCTCTGGGCAGCCTGTTCCAGTGCTCTGTCACCCTCACAGTAAAGACATGTGTCCCTATGTTAAGGTTGAACCTCCTGTGTTCCAGTTTGTGCCCACTACCCCTTGTCCTGTCACTGGACACCACCCAGAAGAGTCTGGCCCCATCTTCCTGACACCTACCCTTAAGATATTTATAAGCATTAATGAGATCCCTCCTCGGCCTCCTCTTCTCCAAGCAAAACAGACCCAGCTCCCTCAGCCTCTCCTCAGATGGGAGATGCTCCAATCCCTTCATCATCTCAGTGGCCCTGTGGTGGACTCTTTCCAGTAACTCCTTGTCCCTCTCAAACTGGGGAGCCCAGAACTGGACACAGGACTCCAGATGAGGCCTCACCAGGGCAGAGAAGAGGGGGAGGAGAACCTCCCTTGACCTGCTGGCCACACTCCTCTTAATGCACCCCAGGACACCATTGGCCTTCTTGGCCGTGAGGGCACATCACTGGCTCATGGTCACCCTGCTGTCTACCAGGACTCCCAGATCCTTTTCCCCAGAGCTGCTCTCCAGCAGGTCAGTCCCCAACCTGTACTGGCACATGGGGTTGTTCTTCCCCACATGCAGGACTCTACACTTTCTCTTGTTGAATTTCATTAAGTTTCTCCCTGTCCAGCTCTCCAGCCTGTCCAGATCACACTGGATGGCAGCACAGCCCTCTGGCGTGTCAGCCACTCCTCCCAGCTTTGTGCCATCAGTGAACTTGCTGACAGAGCACTCTATTCCCTCATCCAAGTCGTAATGGGCTCCTGATAACTGCCCGTTATATCTTTTAACATACAGGATACATACTTAGGTGCTGAGTGCTGAAGAACTTCGTGTGTGACATCTAATACCTGGAAGTCACTGAAGGAGCATTAGAATGGGTGTAGTTAGTAGGTCGAGAGAGGTTCTCCTCCCCCTCTACTCTGCCCTGGTGAGGCCACATCTGGAATATTGCATCCAGTTCTGGGCCCCTCACTCAGTTCAAGAAGGACAGGGAACTGCTTGAGAGAATCCAGCACAGAGCCACAAAGATGATGGAGTGGAACATCTCCCTTATGGGGAAAGGCTGAGGGAGCTGGGTCTCTTTAGCGTGGAGAAGAGGAGACTGAGGAGTGACCTCATTAATGTTTATAAATATGTAAAGGGTGAGTGTCATGAGGATGGAGCCAGGCTCTTCTCAGTGACATCCAGTGATAGGACAAGGGGCAACGGGTGCAAGCTGGAACATAGGAGGTTCCACATAAATGTGAGGAAGAACTTCTTCACAGTGAGGGTGACAGAGCACTGGCACAGGCTGCCCAGAGAGGTTGTGGAGTCTCCTTCTCTGGAGACATTCAAAACCCACCTGGATGTGTTCCTGTGTGACCTGGTCTAGGTATTCCTGCTCTGGCAGGGGGATTTGACTAGATGATCTTTTGAGGTCCCTTCCAATCCCTAACATTCTGTGACTCTGTGATTACTGCCAGTGATAATCTACTGTTTAACAACAAAAAGCTTGTTATGTTGAAAGCATCCTCCAGGAATTTGACTGAGCCAAAACAGTCACATCTGTTATTGGCTGTTGGGATGCACAGTGTCTCCCTAAAGAAACAGAATTTAAGAAGAAATAGTAACCTAATGAAACTCCAGCAGTGTTCGTTTTCCAACTAATTCTTGCACATTAGGATTAGAAGCAATATGCGCTTCAATATGTAAGGTCCTGAAAGCACATTGCCAATTTGCTGATAAAGACAATGATTCAAAGAGTTCTTCTGTACTGACAGTAAACATAGCAACTGAAATAATTTAGGAGTTGGAAGTCTTGTTTGTGACACTGTCATAATAAAGATGAGAGTCTTCTGGTGTGAGTGGAAATCACCTATGGAAACAAAGATAGTACCAGTCTTTCCTGGCAAGCAATAAGTACAGAATCACAGGATCAAAGAATCACAGAAGGGTTAATGTTGGCAGGGATGTCTGGAGGACATCTCTTCCAACCCCTCTGCTCAAGCAGGGCCACCTACAGCCAGTTGCCCAGGACCATGTCCAGATAGCTTTTGAATATCTCCAAGGATATTCCACAACATCTCTGGCAACCTGTGCCAGTACTCGGTCACCCTCATTGTGAAAAAGTCTTTTCTGATGCTCAGAGGGAGCCTCTTGTGTTTGAGTTTGTACTCATCGCTTCTTGTCTTGTCACTGGGCACCACTGGGAAGAGCCTGGCTCTATCATCTTTGCACTCTTCCTTCAGGTGTTTATATACCTTGATGCAATTCCCGCTGAGCCTGCGCTTCTCTGGGCTGAACAGTCCCAGAGCTCTCTCAGCCTCTCCTCACAGGAGAGATGCTCTGGTACCTTCATCATCTTTGTGGCCCTTCACTGGTCTTGCCTAAGTATGCCCATGTCTCCCTTGTACGGGGGAGCCCAGCACTGGACACAGTACTCCAGGTGTGGCCTCACCAGTGCTCAGCAGAGGGGAAGGATCACCTCCTTCAACCTGCTGGCAACGCTTCTCCTCATGCATCCCAGGATACCATCAGCCTCCTTTGCTACAGGGGTACACTGCTGGCTCGTTGTCAACTTGACATCCACCAGGACCCCCAGGACTTTTTTCTGCCAAGCTGCTCTCCAGCTGGGTGGGACCCCAGCCTATACTCATGCATGGGATTGTTCCTCCCCAGTTGCAGGATTTGGAACTTCCCCTTTTTGAACTTGATGAGGTTCCTGTCAGCCCGCTTCTCCAGTTTGTCAAGTTTGTGCTTGATATGGCAGCACAGCTCTCTGGTGTATCAGCCACTCCTCCCAGTTTGTTGTCATCAGGAAACTTGCTGAGGGTACACTCTGTCAAATCATCCAGATCATTAATGAAGATGTTAAGCAGGGCTGGACCCACTATTGACACCTGGAGTAGACCACTAATTACCCTGTAGTAACAGAAAAATTGCAACAATTCCATTAAGAGAAAAATAATTGTATAATAAAGAAGAAAAAAAAAAGGTGTTTTCTTTGTGTACAATATGAATATTCACTAAATCAGTCCTTATTATTTGTGGTTCTACGTAGTGCATCAAAGCCTCCCTTTCTTTCCCCTTCCCAGGTAATTGCAGGAAAATAGCCACCTCTGTGAAACAGGCCAAATGCACATCCCTGTAGTCAGTCTGTAGTTTCCTAAGGGTAAGATCTATTTCATCCTAATGACTTCAGTAAATATATTTCTGCTGAAGAACTGGAAAATGTTCTTTCCTTTCAACTAGCAGAACGAATAACTCTTTCTGATGTCTGTAATTCCAGCTGCTCTCATCACCAATCCATTTAGAAAAGGAATCCTGCATCTGTGATGGTGGATTAAATTCTTTTGTCTGTGCTGTGACTTTGAGGGGGACTTCTGCTCCCAAATCATCTAAGTGCTGTTACAAATGCCATACTACTCACACAGCCATGCCAGAGAGAGCCAGTGTTCCCAAACAGCCTTATATGCCATTCTGGATTTGTGAGTGAGAAACATGGTGATTCACAGCAGCTGCTATGGAGTGACTATGGATTATTGACAGAATCATTACTATATCAGATATTTAAAAGGGGTTTTGTTGTTTTTTTGGTTTTGTTGTTTTTTTTTTTCCAGAAGATATGAAGAATTTGGGGAATATTATAATTTATTTACTATTGAGTATGTTTCAGCACTGGTTTGACAAAGTGTATCAGGCATACCTGTATACGTGGGCTTCTGGCCCCAGCTTCCTTGTGGAATAACTCATGCCAGCTTTTTTCTGTCTTGATTTTCTGCTCTTTGTGGATCATTTATATAATACTATGGTGTTTGACATGTATAGCAGTTTTCCTTCTCCTGTTAAATTGGAAGTTAACGGTACTAGCATTTCTGCTGTAAATTATAGTTCCTTCTGTAGCATTTTTGTGTATCCAGAACAGATGGGAGCTTGCTTTCAAAACTCTTACAAATTGCTTGTTTATATTATATTGCTATCCCTTTATCTCAATAATAGTAGTACTTCCAGAATTTCATTTTTGTGCTGTAGACTGTTTCCACCCCTCTTCTCTCTGTTTTTAAGAAACTGTCATGCTGAGATGGATAGTCTGAAGATCTGTACTAAAAATACGGGAAAGGGAGACTGTACTGTTCTGAAAGAGTATTCAGGAACCTCCATAATATTCTCCAGTGACTAGGAACTTGCAGTTGTGTAACATGCATAGATACATGTGCTTGGTAAGACCCATTGCTATATGACTAGAATCACGTTATTTCTCCTTTACTGTTGTTTCATCACTTTCTTCCCCCATAGGAGTGTGGTTTAATGCATCCATCTTGAGGACAGGGGTGTTCTCTGCCTCCCATTCACTTGTTTATTCCCATGACCTGAATGTGAATGACTAGAAATAGTGAAGTAGAAAATTCTCAGCCAATAAAAGATCTGAGGAAGTGCTATGGCATTTCAAAAGTCCCTTGTGATCTAAATATTATGAGATTGTTTGTATTCTCTGCTTTTGACTTCCTGCTTGTGTCAATGGGTAGTTATTTGGAGGACCAAGGCCTGATGTCCTCCTGCGTCAGTTTTGTTTTCCTGTGTGGAAACCTCTACAATCTTTGTCCATATGCTTGCTTTCCTTATACCCTGTTCTAGTCCCCGCCATAAGGAGATGAAGAGAAAGCTTACATCTCACTTGCCATCCACAATGTGGATATCAGAAAGGTGGTCATTAGACAAGATGAAGAGAGTGCTTGCAAAAAGTAGTCCCTAACCAACAACTTTCCCTAATCTAAAGTTATATTAGGAACCATTCTAAAGGGTGGAGAGAAAAGTGCTTCATCATTTTCCAGTCTCTCTGGCCATTGGATTTTTATGGGTCCCAAAAGCCAAGAAAGTCAACAATACATAACTGGTTGCCTGCAGAAAATTCAACAATCACTTCATTGTTTTGCATTCTGGAAACAAACCCATGAAAAACAAGTTCTTTCCTAAAGAGTTCCAACTCTCTTCATAAACACGTATTTCATCCAAATAAGCCAAATGACCCCGAAATGCCTGCTGGCATATGATGTATTGTGTCATAACATGATAAAACTGCAAAGAGAGGGAAAAACATGTAATGGTGTGAATGATAAAAAGAAGAGACCCTGCTGGGCCTTCATTAGAGCCCAGTGGTATGTGTGTGTCTCTGTTGAGCTCTTCCAGCCACCGAACAGTCCATGTTTAACAGTGTCCATAATGTCATGTCGATAGATACTCTCTGTGAGCCACACCTCTCCCATCAGGGATGCTGAATCATGCTTCTCGAGGTGGGGGGGAGGGTGGGCAGATGGGGGCATAGAACAGAAATGACAAGCAAAAATTATTCTGAACACATGAATGAAAAATTAAGTCACTAGAGATGGTAATTGATGCCTCTGAATTGAGAAAATTTTAAATTAGAACCAAACACGAGCACTCTGGGGTGAGTATTTTGCAAATGCTAATTTAGAGTTCTCATCTAGGAGACTTGTTCTGAACCTAATTATTTATGCAGACATGCACAGATCCTTGTTAAACTCTGATAATTGTAATGGCCCTTATCAGTGTCTTAGTCTTCTATAAAATAAAAGACTTCAGGGTAAAGATACTCCCAGAGAATACACATAATCCCTATAAAAATAAAAAATGAAAGGGAAATCATAGGATTTGGGTTCTATATACATTTCTGATATGGACTTTGTATCAAAGCTGCATAACTGCCTCAGAGTTTCTATGGCAGCTCTGGAAACCTCAATCTACAGATGTGAATTCTCTTTGCTGTTTTGAATTCTATGTATGTGTATTAAATTACAAACTCTCTTTTGTATTCCAAGCATTAAGCGAGTGTATTACACCTTCACCTTTACTGAATGGCAGGACATGCCATTCCCAGGGTGGTGTTACACCGCCTTAGAGTTAACAGTGGAGCAGGTTGGGGACCAGGCCACTTTTTTACTTCCTTTAAAATCTTTGAATTATAAGAAAGAGACATTATCTTCTGAAAGACAGAAAGGAGGTGAGTAGGAATGTATTAATAAAGGAGGGCCTCTCACATTTTCAGGTTATCAACCACATGTTAATAGATAGGATATTTCCTGTCACAGACCCATGTCATCCATGTGTTAACCACAGCAACAGGTGATGTGGTAAACTAAGACTAGAAGACAAATACATTTATCTCTTTTATCTAAAGCATTTCTGAAAATCTTATCTAAATGCATTATCTAAAGCATCTCTATCACATTTATTTAAAGCAAGGTGAGTTGAGATTCTATTTTTTTCCCATTTGAGAAATATTAACAGCAGTCTTCAGGACTCAATTAGGTTTTCTTGTCCTGCATATCCTTTCTCCACATCACATGTACATTAATGTCTACTTCTTCTTTCCCCTGCAATTTTTTGCCCAGTGATCTGACCTTGTTGTCTCAATTAAATATGCTGTGACCTGGTTTCTTTTTGTCCTGAACTGATTTCCTTATCTTCTGTCTCCTGCTTCCCTTCCAGAGAATGTATTCTTGAAAGATTACTGCCAGGGAGTATTACCTAGAACAGGGCTTAGTTTATCAGTTACTAAACTACAGGCATCATTAAATCCAGCAAAATATAAATGTAGCTGTCCAAATTTTTTGTAATTTTTAAGCCTTCTATAAAAAAAATAAATTGGAGTAAGCAATGCAGAAACAGGCGAGTGAAATTCTGTCCCCATATCAATTTTAGTGTGGGAAAAGCGATGTGAACATCTCTATGTCCCCCATCTGTGGACAATACTTTTCCTGGGATGATACTTTTACAATCTGTGCTACTTACAGACATAATGACATTGACCATGAAATTGTCAGTGTGCAGCAAGGCCCAGCAGCTCCCTGAGGGACAGAGTCGCATCTGATGTCTTCCATCATGAGCCTTGGATTATCATTTGCTTTTTGCCCTTTGATTGTCTCTGCAATGAAACTACCTGTGAGGTTGTCAGGTGTTCAGCAGGAATTGGAGTTGCACCTACAGTAAATTTAAAATGCTGGGGCAGATGCACACAGTTTCCAATGCATATCCATAGTTCCCAAAAGTAAGCAGAGAGCCTTGGTCAGAACTCGACCAAGTTTTACTCATTTAACTTGGTCAAATACTTTACTCTTACCTGAAATGAGTTCTAGCCTTCAGATGGTCCAAATATTATTTGAAAATTTTAAAAGACAAGCTAATTTGCTATACTGTAAAGCAGTTGATTCATTGGTTCTATTGTACAGACATGATATACAGTCTTCCTTTTCAGGAATACAATTGTGCTCTGTTTTACAGAAAATGTCATAAATAATATACTCTGAAATACCCCTCATAGATACAGAAGACTATAAATTACAGAAAGTAGCTGTGTAAAGACATTCTAAAGTGAGTTAATTAAGGCAGTCAGGCATAAAGCTGATAGCACAAAGAAAAAAATTAAGTGATACAAGGCAGAGAGAAAATCTATGCTTTTGATTGAGATTTGAAAAGAGGGTATGAATTGATAAGGCAGAGAGAAAGAGGCAATCCATTTCAGATGGCAGGTTACAGATGAGAAGGTGTTTACAGCAAGCAAGAGTAGTAAGTGTGAAGGAACAGAAAAAACCCTGGCTCTAGACTGAAAAAGGAGAATCAGAAGAGGAAAGAGAAAGTGTACTGAGCTAGGGAAAATCCAGGGGTTTGGAAAGCAAGAACAAGAGGCGGCTTCCAGCTGGATCATGTACTGTGTGGAAAGCTGAGCTGAGCAAGGCATTAAGAATCAACGTGGCTGTGAAGAAAAGGCTCTAAGGTGGAGATAAGACTGTAAAAGGGCTATTGTGAAAGAGGTGGCATTCAAAAGTGCATTTGAGGGGTAATGATACACAGATTTGTGCACTGGAGATCGAATCCTGTCTCCTGCTGTACTATTGCACAACAGCAAAGGGCTGCACAGCCTGTCCTCTCAAATATCTTTTCAACCATGTAGGAAACAAAATAGAGTATTTTCTTATTGCCCAGAAAACATCCTGGGCTGGGGAGAATGACCAGCATAGAACTTATTCATTGCGAATCTAAGGTGAAATTGTCTGTCAGAAATAACCAGGCTGTAGCTAGCTTGCAGCCATGCTGTAGGCAGAGCCCTGCTCTCCTGTTGTGCTGTTCCCTCCTCGCATTTCATGCTGTACCCATAGCCTGCAGTGGAACACTCCTCCTCCACTGGTGCAATAAAGTGACTGAATGAGCAGCTGAATGTCTTTTTTTTATCTCTTAAAACATCACCTAGGAAAGGACTATGTGTTAAGAGTTAGGATGCCTGGAAGAGGAAGGTGGTAGATTGCAAGATTCAGGCTTGTTCACCAAGTGAGTGAAAGCTCTCTTCAACAGGTTAACATGGTAGTTGCACACCAAGTCATGCCACAATACTTTGCCTTTGAGCAAGGCAGAGATTGACTATATTTCTAGGTAATTAATATACTTACAAAGGTTGATTCCTCCAGGGCAGTAGAGGAATTAATGTTGTCTGAAAATGCTCTGTTTGTAGCTAGCTTTCTATTTATGAAATGTTAGCACAGAAGGCTACGATTCCTTTTAAAAAGACTGACTTGATCTGTGTCAAAAAAAATGCAAACAGAAAACTCCTGCTAACTTAGCCACATGGAGTGGAACAGATTTCTGTAGAAGTGCATTATTTGTGGATGTTAGTAGTGTGTCTTTGAATAAGATGTTGAAAAACAGTATGGGTATGCTACTTATGCACATTTCCAGAAAGATACAGCTGGTAAAAAACAAATGAGCTGAAATAATAAGTAGTTAAAATTTTAATGGAATAAGGGAGGGCAAGCAGAACCAATCAGTCACCAATAAACACATACAAGAAGAGGTCATTTATGCCATGCTCTCTCTGAAAGTAAAAACCTCTTAATTCATTGTGGAATGAGACTCTACATGAGCACAACTCCTAGTTTGATCTCAGCTGGCGTTTTTCTTGAAGATCTAATTTGTGGCACTATTTTTTCAACAGTTATTTAAATTTTAAATTTAAAAAATGATTATTACTGAATTTCCAAGTATTTTTTTTCCTAAAGTGCAGTGAGAATATAAAAATGAGAAGGATCATCGTAATACAGATTAATTAGAATATTTTTCAGCCGGTGGTGGTCTTGCTGTTTCCAGTAAAAGAAGATTCACCTGCAACAGTCAGAAAAATCAAAATGTACAATTTGCACCTGTTGCTTCTGAGAACTATCCCTACGTTTGATACTCATGGCAACAAAGGTGGGAGAAAAATAGCTTCTTTTTGCAAACTTTTCACAACTCCTAGAAGCAAAAAACTCAGCAAATCAAATCTGTTTGATAGTTCCTGTTACAGCCAGCAGTCTCTGTCTGACTATAAACTAGTAAATGGAGCAAGAATAGTTCTCCCAAGTACTATCACATTACTGGATGGTAAAAGCACTCCATTGTTCAGGTTCCCATAGTAAATGTTCATGCTTTTGTGGGTTTCTGTGTCTGCAAGACCTGCTTACGTATGCAATCAGCCTTTTTCATTTATTTCATTTTCTTAGGAGAAATGGTTTGTAGATTGGCAGATGAGTCGTCGTGGCCTCTGTCAGCCTGACACCTTGTTAAGCTAGTGGCTGACAAATGGATCTGTAAAGTTCTCATGCTGCACATTTTGAGCCTTTCAGTAAAGTTGGCTAGCATGATGGCTCACTGATTATCATATTCATTGAAAGATATTCCGACAATATTGACCATCTTCAGAAGGCTCAGTTTATTTTATAAAATTGCCATTTGTCTTAGGAGAAAAAAGTTTCATTTGATACTTCCAAACAGCATTGTTACACTTCAAAGGTATTTTCTGACATAGATTAAACACTCTTAATGAGTCTAGTTTTTTTAGAAATGTTTTTTAAATGTCTAACATTCTTTTTGTTGAACTCAAATATAATTGCTTTAGGAAAAAAGAAATTCACTTCATTTAAACAGAGGGAGTTTTACTTCAGGTGAATCTACCATTATGAGGCTGTTTTATTCATCAAAGTTCTGATCCATGAGGTCAGTGGAAGCCTTTGCACTGAGTGAGTTTTGGGTTAGGCAGTAGTCAATTAGCATTTATATATGTAGGCTACTTGATAAACACCAGAATGTGGATGTGGAAAACAAAGAATATCAGAGTTCAAGTAGAGGCTAGAAACTGAATGTTGCTTAGCAGTGACCATGCTGTAGGATTTCAACACATAGAGCTCTCTCAAAGGCACAAAATTTAACTGCTCACTGGTTATATGTTGCACTTGAAACAGCCATTAAAGTAAACATTAGAATGGGAAAACTCTGCTCTGTAAATAGTCAATAGTGACTGTCTCACTGAGGCTGCTTCTGTGCAGCAGAAGAGAAGAAAAGAAAAGCTAAGCTTGCATTTTAATAACTATTTGAAGATTTTCCTTAAATGGATAATGTTTCCTGCTAAGCAGCTGACATTATTTTTCTTTTCATCCTTGTGTGCCTGACAGATGAATTTGGAGCCAAACAAAACCTGAAGGTACAAGACAGAAACCTGAAGTATTGCAATTCTGCCTGGCAGGGTCAATTACAAAGCCCTGGTTTGAAGAGTTGAGAAAGTTGCATGAAAAAAAAAGGATCCAGATCTGAGAAGGTGTACATGATAACGAGCCCATCATCTCTGTGTACTTCACTAGATTGCTTTCCTCCATGGGACTAGGCATGCGAGTCTCTGCACAGCTACCCTAGGACTTCCAAGAAACCTCTCTTACTTGTGCTCTCACATGGAAGCGACACATATTCAGGCAAGATACTGCATTAACAGTGCCAGTGGCATCAGCCATCCTGTGGGAGGGAGACTGAGAGCGCCGCAGGAGATACATATAGGCACAGTGCTATGCTTCTGAAAGCACAGTCCAGCCCAGACTGTTCATGCATACAGCTTTGCATCATATATGCCTCTGGGATGAGAAAAGACAGAACCATGGGAGCTGTACTGTCCTTGGGGACCGTAGGAATTAGGTTGAATCAGGATGAATTAAGTAGGAGGGGAAACCTGCTGCAGTACTACTTTGCCTAACCTTTAAATGAGGTCTTCCCTGTTACGTGCATTTTTTTGGCATCTGTTTACAGAAGCAGACTGTGTTTGTTGACTCTCCTTTACCTTCCTCCCTTGGACAGGCTGAGTGCTTCCATAGTGCCAGCTTGGTCCAATGACCAGTGTATCTTCTCCATGTTCTTCTGCAAGGGGAAAAAAAGTGTGTGCTCTCCATGTTCATGATTGGGTGACTGCCTGCAAAGGAAAAGGACACCAAATATTTTCATGCTTAAAAACACTTCTCTTGTTTTCCATCTCTGTGAGGTGAGTCTTTTTATGTAATGCTGACAGAGGTAATTTAATTTCTCCCTTCTTTGCATGGGGAAGTACCACACTTGGCCCATGCTGGATTGCTGCTGATCATTCAGGTAGCACAGGTATCTCTGTGTTATGCTGGACTGTCTTGTCAATATGCAGATCTTCTACTCTGGGCTTCTTCTGTTACGTGTAGTATTTTTATATACATATACATGAAACTTTCACAGCAGTTTCATATTAATTAGGCAGTGGTTCTCAGAAAAAGGGGGGACATGTCAAAGATACAGTTCCCACAATAGGTGGAGCACTGCACTGAATGCTCATTAATAAGGCACAGCTGCAAAGTCACAATGATAATAGAAACATCAGTGACAATGTCCTGAGTCAGTGCTTTGCGTGCATATATGTTTCAAATGCATGCAAGGGATCCTATTAGAGCTTTAAAATCGTTTTAAAGGCTTTGCCTCAGCAAGTTTTTGTGCTCATTTAAACCCTTGGTTTATCATTATGAAGTGTATTAACTTTCCCATGTTTAATTTTTATTTCTGGCCTGGGAGAAATAAACAAATAATACTTTGCAAATGCGTTCCTTGGGAAAGGAGGCTGAGTGGCAGCAGAGTATCGTTTGCACTTAGAGCTGATTGCTTTAAAAAGTCATTCTAGAGTTCAAAAGATGAAAAAACAGACTTGATGAACATGTGCATTTTAGTTATATTTCCTTTTTGCTCAGAATGGATGTACAGAGCAGTCTTTTGACAGGCATGAGGCAGTGCCAGTTATTCAAGTCTTACATGAAAGAAGAAAGTGGTAAGTCATATTTGCACGGTATTTCTGTGAGACTACTAGCCTCAAGTGTAGGCTGCTGCCTGGTGCTGCTGCTATATATACACCTCATGAAAGACTGGTTTAGAGTATAATGACCATAGTAGGAAATGATGTCTTCCTTTTCCATAAGCATACAGAAACAAATAAGCAAATTTATGAAACAATAGTGTCTCCCATGCCAAAGCATGGACATGCAACTGCCCACAGCAAAGGTTCATGTAGGGCCATTTCAAAATGCATATTACAGGAGTAAATGAAGTTCAGAGAGTGTTGTTTGAATGGAAATGTATGTGAAAGTAATGGAACAAGTAAGTGGAAAGTGGGGGTGAAAAAAGCAGAGAACAGTCCTTAGGAGTGTGATCCTGAACAAACACATCATGCCATGGGGCCTTGGAGTGGTGAGCAGAGACGTTGTCTCTTGCTGTGCACCATTGTATTCAGGAAACAAAACTTTGTAAATAAGCAGGAAGGCACCAGGGATGTTTTGTTCCATCTCTGATTTATTTTCCTGAAAGAAGTAATGGCTAAAATGGAAATGTTTTGCATTTTCAACCAACAGCAGAATTCAGAAGTTATTTCACGCCTTCCTTCTCTACATTTACTGCTATTGGGTAGTTAGTATTCAGACTTTGTTTCTCCTAATCACCTACTGCCAGTTGCAATTCTTTTTGGAAAAGCAAATATTGATTTTTGTAATGTGGGAAAAGTCAGTTGAGGGCTCAGATGACAACTGTCCCGTTTTGTGTGTTCTAATCCGCTTTCCAAATGGAAAAGACTATTATATTAATTTGACAGTGTTTTAATAGTGAAATTAACTGAATATGCAAATGTTTCAGAATAAGTGCTCAGTCAAGCCAGTTCTTAATATCTTGGTGCCTATTTCCAGGGATTTAAATAAAAGTAGCTTGGCTTTTCCAATAGCTGAATACTTGCATCATCCCTTGACTTAATAAAGCACGTCTGTGACACTATCACAGTACAACTCATTTATAAATCTATACTTATAATATCCGTGGAACTTGCTTGTCAGAGAAATGTGTTGTGGCAGCGAGTGGAAGAAAGGTTATAAAAAAAATTATTGTAGCTAGGGATCTGAATAACTGTAGGGCTTTATATACTAAAATTGCCTCGCAGGAGGTACAGCAATTCTGCACAAAGACTGTGCAATTTATAGATGGAAACTTTTACTCTACAGCACTTTCTCCATGCATGATTAGGCTTCTTTTTTTTTTAAAAAAAAAAAAGGCAGCCATGGTGTGATGCTAACACTTACAAGTGATGCATGATTGATGATCCCCTAAAGGCAGGGAGAGAGAAAATTACCTCCTTCCCTCATTTAAGGACATTATTAGAAGACTCAATGAGTTCAAGGCTCAGGAAATTATGTTAAGAGGACTGAATCAGGCTTTAAAAAAAATCAGGATAAATTATTTTCTCAGCAGTTCAAGGGTAAGATTTCTTTTAATGCACTGTAAAAGAAGAAGAAAACTTGAACATGCTGTTACATGGTACTCTTTAAAAATATCTGTCACATCATTTGTGATTTACTTGCACAGGTACTATTCACATACTAAATGGACTGCAGTCTTCAACCAATGCAAATTAACATTACATTGTAAATGCTATGTATGTCCTAGTACCTAAATGTGACAAGTAAATGGATCCTTCTTTCAATTGTAAAGGTAACATGATTTGCTGGGAAAGAAGAGGATGAGCTAACACTCTTGAAAACATCAGTGTTTTCTCCTGCAGGGTTTAAGAGCAAGACCAAGTCAGTGTCAACCAGCAATGTATATTTCTACTGCTAGGGAGAGGAAAAATGGGAACAGTACTGGACAGATCTGTTTTCTTTCGTTTTTTCCTTGCATCCCCTTGTAATTAACTGTTTTGTGGCACAGGAACTGCTGAGAAGTATGCTGCAGCTACTCAGAGGGATATGGAGCTGGTTCTATCCTGTCACAGTCTTCCTGGGGAATGCATGGCTGCTCCTTTTCACTAGTTTCAGAAGGAAACCAGACTTATACAGTGTCCTGCTCTGTATCCATCTGATCTGTGTCTGATGACTTCAGCAGAAGTTATCTGAATGATTTGAAATTTGGAAGAGGTAGCTGTCTCAAAGGTATTATGTTCTACACAATTTCCAGTGGGCAGAGAAGAGGTAGCTTCAGCAGCCTTGTAAAGGCACTGCCCACTGTAGCATGAGCTCTACCCTTATGAGGCACAGGGGAGTCTATATGGGAGAGTCTGTATGTTACAACACTCCAAATGGGAAAAGCATCAGCTGGAACTGACACTGTGTGAGGTGCCAGTGAATCCAGCCACAGGAGATATCCTTAGGAAATCCAGTTTCTTTGCTCTTGTTGCTTTAGAATTTCGTAAAATACAAGTATCCTCAACTGAGCTGAACAAAACATAAGTTCCTGATTCCAAAGGTGTCATGTTTTATCACAGCCCTTAAAATAGGGGGACATTTAACTGCCTACAAAATACACATTGTCTCAGCTTCTAACCAAATCCCCTATGGGAATGGTCTCCAAGTACGACAGTAAATATCCTTAACTTATGTCAGCATTCATGGATGTTATGCTTAAGAAAACCTGTATGTTGAAAGCCTTAGTACCTTTTTAGTTAAAGTGGATCATAGTGGACTTGTAACATGTTTCTGCCCTATCACAATGTCTTAATATGAGTTTTTAGATGTCTTTTTTTGGGTACAAGAACAATTTCAAGATTTTTATATTCATAGAATCATAGAATCACAGAATAGCCTTAGTTGAAAAAGACTTTCAAAATCATCAAGTCCAACCATTAGCCCAGCACTACCAAGTCACCACTAAACCATGTCCCTCAGCATTCAAGAAGGAAAGAAAAAATATATCATCTCACCTCCCTCCAGACAGGAAGGTATATTGACAGTTTTCTTGTTGCAGAAACTTTATTCGATGTAATAAAGAAATGAAGCCCTAAATTCCCACATTATCACCTGCTATTTAATAAAAATAAACACAAATAGTATACTAATGGTAGACCATCAAATTTGTTTATGTCTATGCCAGTTTTGAGGGGCTGTAAGCAACACTTAAGTGGCAAGGTAAGTAAGAAGGCTTTTGTCCAGTTTACACCTGTCCCTGTTAATTGGCCTAACATCTCCCCTTCAGGGACTTGAGATTACTTCACAAACTCAGCCAAATTATTTGCATTTTAATAGTCACTTAAGCTTTAAGGATGACATGTGAATTGATTCTATGTAGTCTCGCTCAAGACTTAATGCCTTCCTAATCCCACGTTTTCACAGCATCATATAATAATATCAATTTCAATGAGTTTCTTGAAGCTACCAGGCAGAGTTGAACATTCCCACTTTACTGTATGGAAATAAAAATTTTTTCTATACACAAAAACTATCCAGTCTTTTTCAGACTGCTAATATCAAGATCTAGAAAGGCAACAAATCAAGAAAAAATAACAGTAATGTATCAGTCTTAAAATTCCTCTCTTAATATGTCACATAAATTGCTCTCATAAAATAGCAGCTGCATCACAGCTACCATCAGAGAAGGACAGAAAGTCCCCTTCTTTGGGAGTGCAGCAGATGGGAAAATGGCAGTGGCTATGTCTAAATTAACTGAGCTGGAGGCACGTCTCAGCTCTTATGTATAAAGCTGCTAGACATTCTATGACATGCCCAGGAGACACCCATATGCATGCTATTTCCTCTTCACCTTCAGATTTGTGGTTTATTTGGGAAAGAAACAGGTGTGTAGGCGTGAAGGGAGTCACATTTGTTCTCTGAACCAAGTCTGCAGTTGAGACAATCAGGAGCATGTGTTTGATGCACAATTTAGATGTAACCAATATCTACATATCTTTGCATAGCTGAATATACTAATAAAAGCATTATGTTTCCACTTGAACAGGCTTACTGAAAATTTGGCTTTAAAAGCTCAACACAAACCATTAAAGTGCTGACTTCATCATCATTAAAAACTAATCAGGCCCATCACTGCTGAAACATCAGCTTGTCTTGTTTGTATACAGAGTACATAATTAATTTATTTAAATGTCAGCAACAGACTTCATCAAGGTTCCCTATACTTCATGCTACATCCCTGTGCAGGATGGGAAAAGAAGTTATCCCTGCCAGCCATCTCAGTTCATTCAGCACAACATACTTCAGAGATGGCCTTTGGGTACATCCTATAAAAGTTTTGAGGCTAGAGTGTCGCAGATTATTTTCTATGCTGTTGGCTTAGCACTTTTACGCCTGGAGTACTTGTTCAGGATATTTACAGCTCTTTTTTTTCCCCCTGCCTTTATTTTTTTCCCCCACAGTGACTTACAAAGCATCCTGTATAGGCCAGAATTAGCATCAGTAGATGAATATGCATGTTGCTGGGACAGAAAGAGGATAATTGCATACACTTCTAAAGTGAAAAAAGGATTTTTCTTCCAAGAGTGAATGTACTCAGTTCAGCAGGTAACTCTCATTTGCTTAGCTTTGCTGCCCACTGGAACTGAGAATAGCATCCTCTTCTGTTCTGCCACAGCTTGCTTTCCTTGCTTCCTAGATGATCTGTGATTTCATGCAAGCTTGATTATTCTTTTGTTCAAAGGGATTTTTTGACACAAGCTACATGTTAAATTAGATAAAAGGTGCAGATAGTACAGTTAATAGGAGGAGGAAAAAAGTCCCTGAAAAAAAGATTCTTAAAAATGTAGAAAATTGAGTGTGTTAACTTCTGCATAATGAAATGTGCTTGTCACCATGGGTTAATGCATTAGCCTTTCACCCTAGAAACCTGCATTCAGAATCAGAATCACATAGACATGAATTTGGTAGCTTCATACAATCATCTTTTGAACATTTTAAACCACCTTATACAAGTCACAGCACAGTCTGACCTGCCCAGATGCTAAAGAGCAGGCGACTGAAACAGTGTGTAATGCAGCCAGCTCTCTTCCGAACACCTGCAGGGCAGCTGGGTACTCTTAGTCCATTGCTTTCCTGTGAGTAAAGTTATTGCTGCTGTAGGTTTTTCCTTTGTTCAGTTGATGACTGTGCTGCCATTATATATTAGTCGAAAATTTGTCCCTATGGTTTTCCAACATAAAAGTAATAGTCTGTTACTTAGATTTCATTTAATTATGACACAAAGAAAAGTCGTCTTAACTAATTATTTTGAGATTACATGCTCTGAGAGAGGAATAGAAAGACACCTGCTTCAGTGGCCAAAAATAAATATGCTATGAAAAGAAGAGCCTTATTAGGATTGCTGTTTTTCATCCCTGTGCTCCATTATATTATGTCAAAATCAAATTGCATTAGGCTAGCAGAGCACCAGCTGACATACACATTCAATCAGGGCTTTCCAAAGCGTGCTCCCATTTTATTACGTGCATTGTAGGCAGTACTTAAATATTAACTGAGTACAAATTCCACTTAGAAGCATTTTAAAAATAACTCTGGATGCATTCTTTTTTAGGCTTTTGACAGCAGAATAAGCCTAAGGCTTTGGGTGAGGAGAGGAGACAGCCAAAGTGCTCAATTAACTCAACTATGTTGAACAAGTAAGAATCAGAAAGAATTCAGTGCGATCCCTAGTGCTCAGTTTCTTAGAACATCTACAGCGTGGGAGAGTTAAATGTAAGCAGCTAATTCAGGATCAGACCTCCAAACACAGGTATGATTTTTTTCAAATCACAAATAGAGATATTTTTATTTGCATGGTAGCAGTGCACATTTACATGTTTGTAAGTTAAGCATGAACAGTTCTTCTCCTTTTCATTTATAACTTCTCAGAGAAGATGTCTGTGTACTTGTGCAATTGTACAAGTTGTAAGAGGTTTTTCCCCTATTCCTGGCTTTGATATTTGCCAGCCCAACTGCCAGCGCAGCGCAGATCTTAGATCTGTTGTAAACTGGAGCCACAGTACTATGAGCTTGTTTTTCTTTCACTGATGAATCTCTTGGGTTTTATTTTGCTGTTAGCCACTGGGATGCACTGTGTCTCCCTAGATAAGGCTACACTGAATGTCTCTCACATAGTCCAAGCCTCCCACTGTGCCTGGAACACCTGCACACTTGCAGATTTGATACAATCCTTGTTCCAAAGTCACTACTCTGTCAGAGCTATGATTCAAAAAAGAAAAAAAACCCACAACATAATCAACTTATCTAAGAAACATCTTTGCCTAAAATGCAGCATCCCATTAATACTTGGGCAGTAGAAGTGTTTGCTGCCCACGTTTAGGCTTCTGCACATGTGCACTAGTCTCCCAGTCTGAACAAGTAAGTGATTAATATCTGTTTCAGCTCTGCTGTCAGTCAGTAAAGCTGCCAAATACCCTGTGTATTTCTGTTGTATTTGATATGCTTGTGGCACTCTGACATCTGTCTGTTCATCACAAAACAGATCCATACTCATCCCTCCCACCTCGTAGTGGTGGACCATTCCTGCAGTATCACGCTCCCTCTTGCCAGCTGCCTCTGGCAGTCTAAGCCGCTCAGTGGCACAGCTGTAACACGGGAAGTGAAAGGTACTCCCCAACTCTTACACAATGCAGGCATTTAGTGTGGAGCTGGAGGTAATATGGTTGAGATCCTGGCACTGAAGGAGGGCTACACACCAGAGCTCTCATTTCCTGAGCAACTTCATGGACTAGCAAGCAGTTATGTAGACAATGTCTCCCATTAGCATCTCATGAAGTGCTTAACCTAAGAAGGATGAAGCACTTGAACATGGAGCTCTTAAGTCAGACACCTGACCTGGAGAGAATGAGAGTTCAGATACAACTCAGAAAGTGCACCCTTCTGATGCCTATCTTTTTTCTCCTCAGCATGCTGCAGTCATGTTCCCAGTTTTAGGAGTACCTGTGGTATCCTTCTATGTCTTACCTTCAGCTTTGTCATCCTTCCCATATAAAAGCTAAAAAGCTTTGTCTAATCTACAAGTGGCTCAAGTCATCTGTAGAAACTATTATCCATCTCTTGCAACAGAGTAATGCAAGGGTAAAGCTGTAACCCACCAGTTAGCATATTATAGCCCTTTCAGCAAGTTCATTATTCTCATCACGCCTCTGTGTGGGAAGGTGGGGTTCAGGATTGCAGCATGTCATGCAGGTATGACATTCCCAATATTGCCTTCCAAACCACTCTTTTTTGTCTTGAACTGCTAAAAAGGGGTGTTGGAACTGCCTCGTGAAGTGATGACATTGCTATTATCAAAGAGCAATGGTTAGTTCATGTCAGTCTAGTGCTGGACACTGCTAAGAGATAAAATCCAGTCTTTCTCTAACATGAGTTTATTCTGAAGCACCTGAACATCTGTAATAGAGAAACATTCTCCCATGAAACATTTTTCTATGAATCCTGGCATTTCACTACTTTACACTTCAATTATTATTGACTAAGAAATGCAACAGGAGGATTCCAGAAGCTACCCAGTGGAATAAACAAAAGCCTTTATAAATGCAAAGACTCTAAATAAGCAGGGTGATAAGAGCTGGGTATCTGTCAATTTAAATGGCATTCAGCATGTGAACTTTTAATTGACATGAAGCATTGTGGCACAATGTATTCCATTTATTACTTTCCATTAACTTTCCTGTGACCTATTTCTCTACTTCTTGACAGGTTCATCTTTCTGAGAACTTCACAGACAAAATGATACTTTCCTTTTCTGTCTGCTCAACTGCGATCTCAGTTTGAAGCATTGCTTAGCATTCACCACTAAAAGAAAAAATGCCAAAGGCATCAAACATTACTTCATATTCCCCCTCCTCTTATTTAATTTTCCTTCTGTTTCTTAACCCCACTTGTCTTAAAGTCTGCAAAGAGTATTTGGTGATCAATTTGCATGGTTTCCTTCCTGGCCAATTAATATGAGAGAGCTGTCTTGCAGTTGTTAACCTGGTGAAAGAATAGGAAGCAAGAAACACTAGAAACTATTGTTAACCTTAGTCTTTACAAAGAATACAGGCCTGTGTTAAAGAAGTTATTAATCATTACGAATCATAGTCACCAACTTTGGGATTCATATGAGTACTTTTTTCCACATAGTTTCTGTCTTTGTTTACTTGATTCCTACTATAAAGGCAGTAAGAACATAATTTCAGTGGTTTTAGCCATAAATACAGCTTTCAGATAACTCTTACTATGTTCTTGCTGAATTTCATCTTCCTGCAGTGAGTGAAGATTCTGCTATAAATGTTGCTTGGTGAAAAGCCCTTCTGGTTTCAGCTAAATAGTGGTTACTCTGTACCTTCATTTTTCTAATACAGAACAGTTTCAAGTCCTGTTTAAAAATCTGGTGGTATAATATGCTCATATCAGAGAGTTTATGAGCATGTTAGTTCTTGGGGCCACTGCTATCCAGATAAAATGAGTAGAGACCACTAGAATCAAATGCATACCAACCAGACGGTGTCAGGGGAAGGATCTATATATCCGTGAGGAAAGGGAGAAAACCAAGGTCTCTCCTTTCTAACCCATGTACAATTGTGGGATAAATCACCTTGACAGGCAAGGTGTAGAGTTTTTATTTCTCTAGTAGTATAAGCCACAGAACTACATCCATACTGTAAGTAACAGTGATTTATTTATCAAAATAAGATATGTTTTTGCATTTCCTATGGAAAAGACAACAATATGGTTCACTCATTTACCATCCAGTTTATGTTTCATTACTAGCAATGGTGGTAGACTGAGAATAAGGTTTTAATTTATTGAATCTAAAGAGAGCCCCCAGTCCAATATTGAAAGTCTTTATCAACAGTGTCATTTTAAGAGCTGATTTTGAAGAAGTGGGGACTAAATATTTTTAGGATGTTGATACTTATTTACGGCAGTTATAGGGTAAGATACATTCATGTGTGAAAGTGTTCTTGTATGAAATAAGTATCTGTTAAGAAAAATTGGCACTAGAGTATTCTAAAAATATTGGAAAAAATATTTTGTTTGTGCAAAATGAAAATGGTCATTTCTGTACTATAGGAATGTAGTACCTATTTACTGTGGAGGTTGGCACCTGGGACATATAAATACGGATTTGATTAGGACAGTTATCTGATTATGCTGAGCTTATTTAACTAAACATATAGTTTTCTAAAAACATTTGTTTAATTTCATGCAGTAAAACTTACTTAAATCTGCTCCGGTGTCCCATCCAGAAAACAGCACACATACTTTAAGCAGCATCCCTTCCACACAAACCTAAGGCTACTGTAAATTGTTATCCAGATGCTCATTAAGAGACAAGCTGGCTATTTACCTTTGGTCGGATAGTTCCCAAGAGCTAACATAAGGATTAAAACTGCTGTGTCAAACACTGGAGAGTGAATTCCAAGCCTCCAACATGCTCTGCATGAAAGATTATCTGTATTCTCTGTAACCTTTTAATCTGCAGCCCAGGAAGTCATCAATTTAAATTCCCATATTGAAATAAACTAAAAAATTCTGCCTTCATTTGCTATCTGACTTCTTTTTACTTAGACTTTGTTTCCTGAAATTCCTCTTTTCTTTGCCCAGTCACATGGTATAGCAGTTCTTGAGATCAAAAAGTCTTATGCAATTTCCTTACTCCAACACCTTTGTTTGGTTTTGCTGCAGGATAACTTATGCCATTCTGAGTTGTAAAAGGAGTAGAGCTGAATGTTGCCATTTTGTTTCAGCGAGAAGAGTGTCAGACCCTACACGTTAGTTTCTTCCACCACAGCAGAGCATGTGGTATAGATAAGATCTTCCCATAGGTGCAAACATAGGACCTTCATTTCTCATGGGTGGTTAGAAGTGCTGTGAGAGTAGAGCACCCATTGAGTGCCCAAAGGATGTTTTTGCAAGAAGTACCTGTTTCTTGCCCCAGAGCTGATATGTGCTGTGCAGCCAGGAGCAGATGGAAGCATTATTTGCTGTATGGCCAAGGCTGAGAGACTGGTATTAAAAATCCTGTGTGAAGAAGCAGGTAGTCCATGAAAATACCAAAATATTCACTTTGCAGGAAAAAAAATGGGCTCAAGTTTCATGATTTCTCATGGATATTTTTGTTCATCTGAGCATGTAACCTCTTCCCAGAGAAGGGAAGATCCATAACATCTATACTGTCATACCTAGGGTTAAATGCTATTTGGAAAATGAAAGAGGAAGCATGGACTGTGCTTCAGGGCTGCTTGCTTGTCAGATGCTAGAATACATGAAGGAGATAATTGAGATGGTGGCTAATTGATGTGGTGATGGAAGCACTGCTGAAGGTGACAGCATTATACCAGCAATTTTTTTTAAGGACAGTTTGCTGTCTGGAGACGTTATGGAATGCCTCCAATCTCAGACTCAGATTGGAGCCTCTCCAGTCTCTCAAGGTTGTTGCTTAATCCTTTATGAATAGCAAAAAAGAGGGGGGATCTCATTAATGCTTATAAATATCTTAAAGGCAGGTGTCAGGAAGATGGGGCCAGACTCTTCTCGAGGGTGTCCAGTGACAGGACAAGGGGCAATGGGCACAAACTGGAACACAGGAGGTTCAACCTTAACATAGGGAAACACTACTTTACTGTGAGGGTGACAGAGCACTGGCACAGGCTGCCCAGAGAGGTGGTGGAGTCTCCATCTCTGGAGCCATTTCAAACCCGTCTGGACATGTTCCTGTGTGATCTGCTCCAGGATCCTGCTCTGGCAGGGGTGGGACTAGATGATCTTCAGAGGTCCCTTCCAACCCCTACCACTCCATGATTCTCTGGAAAGGATCACAGCTTTTTCTTCTAACATAAACACCTGAGCAGGCATTTATTTATTTTTTTGTTATTGAAGTTTTTTATTTAACATTAACTTATTAACTACAAGGCAAGCAAAACTTAAGTGGGATCATAGAGACACGGTGAATATGGAACCCCAAATGTTACTTGATAGTGATATATACGTTGTTGTATCATTGACACATGAACTGTCTCTTTGTCTTTGACTCGTGTTCTGTGCATCTTAGGATATAATTTCTCAGAGAATTTAAGTTCCTAATTAAATGTGCTCATTATTTCATTTTATTTACATATACTTCAATGAACATCTGCCTAAATTGTGACGTAAAGTATGGGAGAAGTTAGTTTACTGCTCATGTATTTTTAAGACCAGAGAACTACCTAACATAGTCTTAAAGTAAACCCTTGTAGTAAAGCAATGACAGTCTGATTAAATAACTAGTCAGTTCCCATTCGCTGCCATTAATGTATTTGTAATTAACAAATGGAATGTAATCCCCCACCTTCTCTGGTTGACTTACAGAGTTATATACTCTTCACTTGAAAGCACCTTTGAAAATCAGGTCTTTTTCTGAAGAGTCTTACAAATCCTTGTGTTTTGTCACTACCTCTCATGCATTTCCCACTTCAGTTACCACCTGTAGCTATCACACCATGTCAGCAATGTGCTCTTTCTCACCAGCTGTGAAGAGCATTACTATTCAGGTTCTTTATTTTCTTAATTACGTCTTGCACTTCTAGTTACTCTGCCTTAGGTATCTTAAGTATTAATCACTTCACAGTCACTTGTGCTAACTTGAACATGGCTTTCCACTTACCTCCCTATTATCAGCAAACCAAAATGCACTGATTACACGTTTGAAGGCAGACGGGCCTGCTGTTTATTCACTGTGACACAGGTTTTTTTCAAATGTGTACAAACCAGTCTCAATCTTTGATTCATTTCCTCTCCTCAGACATCTTTCACTGTGTTAACTTGTCCTGTAGGCATGCAATCAACAATGGTCTTTATAAAATTACTTGCAATCTCTCTGGAACGTTTTTTATTAACCCTCTTCAGGCTCATTTTATCTTGTTAAACTTGTTTCACATTTTCTTCTCTAGGAAGTAACAGTCATTCCCTCTGTTATTAACTGAAATATTGCTAGGAAGCATTCAGTTTGTACTCTTGTTCTACAACACATGGATTCTAAGTGGGTTAAGTTTAGGAAACAGCAGAAAGAGACCTTTTCCTGAGCTACTTAAGCTGTTGCAATTTGCTGACAGCATTAGGAGTAGGAAGAGGTGACAGAGTGACTCATATCACTATACTGGTGTCCTGGTTCCCCAGGCACAGCCCCATGGGCCAGCCATGCAGGCAGCCATGAGTAGCCCCGAGTCAGCTGGGAGATCCACTCAAGGCAGCTGACTCACAGGTGTATCCCATACCACTTCATCATGCTCATTGTAAAAGGAGGGAGCTCACTGAGGGGGGAGGAGTGGTTCAAGTTCATCTTCCTGGGGTACTTCCCTCTTGGCCTTTTGCTCCTCCTGGTGACCTCAAGAATCAGGGTGAGCAGAACCCTGTGTACTTTATATTTGTGATTGTATTAGTTTTGTTCTTTCATTAAATCTGTTTCTACTTCAGCCTGTGGGGCTTCTCCCTTTTTTCCCCAGTCCCCCTTCTTGGCTGGGGAGGGGGCATTGGGTGGTAGAACTGCTACAGTTTAGCCCTGGGTACGCACTGAATGTGGACAGCTGGGTACTGGACTGATGCAGCATGGATGAGATGAGTTCTACCTATGAAACTGAACTGGCTAGAGTCTGCTTTTGGGATAGGAATATTGTTTTTTATCTCCACTACCCCCAGGAGGTTTGAAATTGTTCATACCAGATGTTATATTTACCTGCCAGTTATCACACAAGCATGCGCTTCTTATGTTAACATTAGCAAACAGTGCTCTAGGCATTGCTATGAACGGTCATTCCTCTAGCGCTTTATTTGCTGTTCCACTTTTTAACAGGGTGTATTTTATGAGCTTTCTGGAAACCTGTTTGTGGAAACACAGCATGCTGTGATAGTCCTGCTAGGTCAAGGAGATAGCACTGCACTTCAAGAAAAAAATGAACATTTTAGATGTATATTGGGGGATAGTAATGAGAATGAGCAGAAGCCTACAACACATGACCTTCAAAGAAAGACTGAACAAATTGGTTTTACTGTTAGTAAAAAACAGAAGACTGAACAGAATTGAATCATCAGTCTTCAAGTACATAAAAGGCTGCTTCAGAAAGAAAAAAAAAAAATGATCTGTTCTCTCTGTCCATAGTGAATAGGTAAAGAAATACTCAGCTAAAGCTGCTCTAAGAAGATTTGCTCTAAGTCCTAATGTGACATTGGCATACATAAGAAGTTAATTATCACTTGCTGTTTACTGGCTCAGCCTTTCTGTCTAGGTTGTTTGGGGTTTGCAGGCTGGATCTGTAAAATACATTACTACAGCAGTTATTTTTTGTTATTTCAATTTTAAAAGCTCTTTGACCTTTTAATTAAATTGTGGCCCTGTTTTATTAGATGTCCTATAAGCACAAAAGCAATCCCTGCCCTGAAGTGACTACTCAAAGTACTAAAAACCATTCTCATTGAATTTTTGCTTTGTGGTAGCACTTACAAATGTCAGGCATGGCTTCAACTCCTCTGTGTAAAACAGAGTATACATACCTGACCATCACAATTATCCAAGGGTATTAATAAGGTCTCTTCCGGTTCTCAAGCAACCCTTGCTCATGATGTGGATCAATATAGTTGCAATAACTGATGATCCTATTTTAGGTATTGTCTTCCATAAAGCTTTTAATTAATTTGTCATTTTTCCTTTGGACAGCCCTGTGAAAAATACATTGGCTACAACATATCCATACAAGAAGTCTCCACTCTGATGCTGGTCAGAGTGGAAAAGATGCAAATTTTAAAACTACATAAAGCCATTCAAAATTTAAGTAGCTTCCTAAGATGCTTCTTACTATATCTTGACATTTGTTTGGTTATATTTCAGCTAAGTGTTGAAGACCCACAGTGAAAATTGTTCATCTTTGTTTAAAGGGAGACAATTTAATCAGGATAAGTCTTTTATTTTTGTAAATAAGGAATTTTACTATCTAGATGATTGAATGAGACTGTGAAGTGCTTTGGCTAAGAAATTGAGTGAAGAGTAATAATAAGTCATCATTGCTGAGATATTAAAAAAAACTATCATCATGTTTTCCACTTAGCATCTCTCATTTAAGTCTTGAAGTGCTGAAAAAAATATTCAAGAAGTCCTGCAAGACAGATGAGTATTAAGAATCTCCCTTAATATGGAGACATCAAATACACTCTAAGCCTTGAAGAGAACTTGCAAAGACACGCAGAAGTTCTTGCTCATGTTCTGATCAGTGAGGAACACAAGATCCAGTAAGAACAGTTTTGCTTATTTCTTTCAGAAAGATAGTGGTTGTTCTACTGATGTAAGAAACTCTATCTGAAATGTATAACACTCTTTCTGTGCAACTTGGTGGAGAGGATTTGTGAGTGACCAAATTATAGCAATGATGTGCAATGACTACACTTCAGAAATGTTTAATCTTTCAGGGGAATAACTCGTTCTTCTGTAATTTCCTATCTAAGTGTGGGTGAAATAGGTGATTTTTTTTTTTAATTTTATTTTTTTTTCTTCTTCTTCTCCCCAAAGTCAAACCGATTTCTTAGGTAAGACCATAAAACTGTATTTACCACAAGGAGAAGAGTGAGTTCCCTAAACCTTGATATTAGAAAAGATAAAGACTTTGGACTATGGAATAAAATTTCTTCCCCAAATATTACTCCTCACTACAGGTTGTTATCTAATACATTCCCAAATGACTCATGCTCCAGAATAATCAGTGTCTTGAGAGTAAGTTTTAAGACTCCTTTTGCAAGATATAGATGCATTTAAATTCTGCGTGCCTTCAAATACATGGGTTATACTTACAATACATGTACTATATGCAAAAGATTGAGTAAGGAAATAACAGGCTTCCTGCTTCATTTATTCTGAGAAGGCAACTCATTTCAGCTGTAAATCTGTTCTTGTATGACTGATGTTTAAATTGACTAGTGCCGAAACAGCAATGCATGTCATCTATTCCTGATATTAACTCAGTTTGATTTTAAAATGAGATCAATGCTTGAGTTTTTTGGAATTGTTAACTGTAACAAACAAATACTTAATGAGCAAAAAGAATGAAAAAAAACTGTTTCTAGATTTCAATCTTGTGCTTGCTTGATTGCACTTTCTAAGAAAGTGCTGACTTGACTCTGAAGATTTTTATTTTGTCCTAGCATTTATAAGGTGTCCATATTGATATAGAGGATTTTGTGATGGGCCTGCACAACAGGATAGAAATTGTATGTATTCCATTTGCAGATAACACAGTGCTAAGAGGGACTACTGAGAAATTGGAGAAAAGATGAGAATTTGGAAAGATCTTAACAAATCAGAGTGACTTGAAAAAGTGGGATGCAGCTGAGTAAGGATGAGGAAAGTTTCTATTCTTACACAAGAAGGATCAGCTACATAAGCACAGAATAGATCTGGATTTTAGTAACACCTCTGCAGAAAAGGACCTGGCAGATCTAGTAGATCACATGCCAAACAGGAGAGGAGATGTAAAGGCTGCTGCAGAGAGGGTATCATCTGCTCTCCATATCTTTTGTGAATATAGCTGATAGGCTTGAGTTAGTCAGAGATGTAAACTGAGCACTGAAGCTATGATGCACTGAGAATGGACTGCCTCATATTGTTATGGAGTTGCTTGTTTTAGAAGTTTTAAAGAGTTGGTTAGACTACATCCATCAGGAATGTCATACACAGATCCTTCTCAGAGCTTGTGAGATGAAATAGCACCTCTGAGGCTATTTTTTGTTCTTTTCTGTGATTCAGCATGGTGTTGAATGTGAATGGTCCTATGGGCACTTGATTACAGTGATAGATGTATATTATGTCCAACATTTTCAAATGTAGATATTTAATCTCAGGCATGTATCTACCAACATTCTCAATCACCCACATGCATCACTTTATTCTCTAAAGTTCTGAAGGTGCACAGCTTCTTTAAGTGTTGCACATGTTATAGATATGGAAGAATATAAATACCAACATGGCCTTGTCAGACAGGAAACTGAAGTACTACACCAGATGCTTCGATGCAGATTCATGAAAGGATAATCTGCAGTAAATCCCCTTCTAATACCTGGTAGCAAAGATTGTTTTAAACTCTCGAGCGTGCAGTTTAGTGTTTCTTCCAGTTTGTGTATTAATAGCAATCATTTACATTCCAGATGGTATTGTAATCCTTTTAAATGTTCAGTCACTTTTTGTACCATTGTTTTTTGAACCGTAACCACTGTCTCCACAGTTGAATTGCATGTGGTGTAAAAAATAGTTCCGTAATATCTTTAGAAGTGTCCAGAAGAACTGGTGGACATTTTTGCTGCTGCTGTTAACATTGACATGTCTTAATGAAACATTCCAGCTGTCATGAATCTCTCGGGTGCAAAATGAAACAAGCAGCCACACCCCAGAACAGCCAGTAAGCCAGAGGCTACCATGGTTGTCTAAATTAACACTGAATGCATACCTGGGTCTCTTGTATCCCAGGTGAGTTCCATAATTGCTCACAGTCAATTTAAAAACCAACAGCAGATGTTCCATAGTGCATTGCATATTCATTATGCTAGAGATGGCTTGGCATTTGAGGAGCTGGTCTGGAGTTTGTGAAATGAAGGCTTGGGTCTCTGCTGCAAGCCAGGAAACACAAGCTAAAAAAAAGAATTTTCAGTTTGCTAGGTGAGCACCTGAGCATTCGAGATCCTAGCATTTCTAGATGGCTTACTCTAAGTGCTGCTCTCTTCCTCTCAGGAGAATTATGAAACACAATTGTGTGAGAAAAGAGTGTGGGTGTGGTTTTGCCTTTTGGAACAAATTTATTTTTGAAATTGGTAAATGCAATTGTTTAGCCTGTCAGTGATAGGAAACAGTACTTCAGACTGCAATTCAGATAATGCCTCACACTGTTCTATGTTTCTGTACTGTTGTCCATTCCCTATTCCCATTTCTTTGTCTTTTTTTTTCTCTTGTCATCTCTTTCCTTGTATGGAGATGGAGAGCTGCCATCTCCCATGCAAACTGTCAGCAAGCCCCATTCTCAAGAGCTTGAGTTGACCAATGTCAGATGGTTAAGCAGTTCAGCTTCCCCCTCCCTCCACATCTATTAGGCTCCATTTCACAGAACTGAAGTTTATTTTCCACCTTGCTACCTACCAGAAGGTTCAGGGCTGAAGTATTTGCCCTTTTGTTTTCATCCTCTGTAGGTACAAGGACACCATTGCCAGTGAAGTGTACAAAGCAGATATTGAAGAGATATTGTAGCTTCCCTCCCCAATTCCCTTCTCACAGCAAGCCCGTGAGTAGATTTTTTAAGCTATAAATGCCATTTGTTTTCTCAAGAGGCTAGTAAAAGCACGTGTGACTTGTTGAGCAGCTGAGATAGAAAGGTGTGGCACAACTGGAGGGAAAGGTTGTGAGTGTTCACATCACCTGGCCTGCATTTTATGATTCTCAACACCCAACATATGCCTAACACATTGAGTTCTGCTGACAGGCTGTCTCCCTTTCAAATGGAAAAATGACCCCACTTAGGAGCACAGCTCTCTGAAATTCCAGCTTCAGAGTGATGAAATCCCTTTTGTTCTCTTCTAGGTCTTCTCTCAAAAGAATGTAAAACCTCTGCACTAAAACTCTTTTAGTTCTGCTTTCAGAATGCCCTACCTTTTCCTTTATTCCTGACTACTTTCATTAAAGTGTTAGATAGGTCAGGAAAAGCCAGTTGTGCAATCAGAATAGGGATAATACTCAACAAAATGGTTTGGCCTGGCCCAAGCTTATGACAGATGCTGTAGTGACACTCATAAATCTGATGTTATTGGCTGTCCTCTGCTAGAAATACGTGGTTCATAACATCATCCCTTGTCACTGGAGAGTTCAGAAGCATGCTTTATCATTTTGTAAAACATTAACATAAGCCTATTAACATGCAAAAGCATTGCATTAATATGGGGTAAATCACCTAGTCTGGAGCCTTTAAGGCAGGCTGTAAATTATTCAATATCATGATAGATTTAGCCAGCACAACACAGCAAGCCTCTGATTAGCCCCAGGATAAATTTTGAGAGGTCATTAAGATCAACATATTCCTTTAAATCTACCCTCTGTGTGTGAGTGTTTGAAAAAAAAAAAAAAAAAGAGCGAGAGAGAAAAAAACCCTAAGTCTTAGGAAGGGCAATCAAAGAGATCCCAATCTTACAGGCTGTAATAAAACATGGCTGATGCCAGACCCCAGCTGAAATAGCCTGAAGGCAAAACCACCTCTTGTGTTGTCCTGCTTACAGCAACAATTAGGAGAATGGAGTTTCCGATAAGAGATGTGAGCGTGAATCCCTGATAACTGAGTGTCAGAGCCTATTTGTCAAACACCAGGTAAATAAACAAACCTGGTTCCAGTGGAGTTGCTTCAAACAGAATGGAAAGCAAACACAGTTTCAGCAATATCCAGTCATCACTAACTCATGCACATAAGTCTATGCAGTATTTGTAGAGGAAAAAAGAACAAACAAACAAAGTATATCTAGGGTATTTGTATATTCATTTAATTGTCGGTGTTTTTTTTTCTATGATTGCAGATGATATCAAGTTGTGTCTTTCAGTCTTTAATTAGAAGTACTTCATAGAATCATAGAAATACCACTAACCAGGGTGAGCATTTGATCCTGTTAATCTGACCAGGAGATGCATTACAATTGATTTTGGCTGTATATTGCCTGTCCTGTTTGTTTCTAGTACAGAAAGGAGTGCCATACCCACAAATGTGTCTAATCAGGTACAGGACCTTCTTTCTGCTGCATGTGTAATCAGTGTCTGCTATGAAGGCTCCTCTGGGAGCTGGTAAATGAGTAGCATATGTCATTTCTTCATTAGCATACCTGTTTACTCCCAGCTGTGCTTTAAAGTAGATTTGGGGTAGGCTTCCTGTCCAGCAAACTCTGTTCCTAGACTGGATCCTTCACAGTAGTAAGTACCAACCTTATGAAACTTAGGTAACCTATAGTTGTTCATGTATGTTCTGTGCCCTGTCCATCATCAAAGGGGAGTATCTTTAGAGAATCCTTTTCCCCCTTTTTTTGGTACTCTAATCTCATAAAAATGATGCTTTCTGATTTTAGTCTAAATGTGGGGGAGAGCTCAAGAGCATATTCCGAGAGGTTGTACATTGAAGGTTATCACATGCAGTTACGCTGCAGGGTGCTTAAATTCCCCCTTAGAAGAGTTATCTGTGTACTACTCAGTTTAATGCACAGAAGTGAGATCCTTGCCACAGCTCCTTTCCTGCCCTCCCACGGGTAAAAGCGTACTTGGAGTATATTGGCAAGTCATACAATGACTTTTAAATTGCCAGTGGATGGGATGCATGTAATATCTTTACACAGATTTACTGAAACAAATTTAATGTCTGTGTATGATGGAAGGTCAGTGTGAATATGTTGAAGAAAGCCTGTTCTTTGGCTCTGTCCCAAAGCTGTGGCACTTCTTTTCAAAAGAATTAGGGAAGATAACCTCCTAACCTACCAGGCAAATTACAGAATCACAGAATGTTAGGGATTGGGAAGGATCTCAAAAGATCATCTAGTCCAATCCCCCTGCCAGAGCATTGAGACATACCATTTTGAAATAATTTTCCCATAAACACCCATTCCCATATGTTTTCTGCCTCTTACTCACTTTCAGAGCTCTATGGTGTAGCAGAGTTATCAACAGAGCTCCTTCTTCAGAGCACTTGTGCTCTTTTTTAACTTTGCTCTAAATTTTCTAGTAGCCACACAGCTCTCTGTGATGCCTTTTCCCTGAAAAAGCTTTACCTTCACAGACACTGTTTGCATCTGTTACAGTGGCATGAAACCTTTCAGAAGGTAGCCCTGAAAGTAGTTTCTAACTGTGCTTCTGAGGCATTAGAAAAACATGACTGGCTTTTTATGGCATAAATTACAGAAGTGACATGAAAACAGATGAGTTTATTAAAACAGAGTGAATCACTGATGACATTTAAGTCTAATTAAGTCAGGCTACTCAGCTTAATGATTTTGTTCCAGAGGAGGTAACTATTTTGGAATTCATAATGTTTAATACAGATATTCTGGAATAGGGTATTGTACCTAGGGGTGCTGTTATCAGGGTCTGTAATAGAAAATGCTTTCACTTAAAAGGCTGTGCCAAGTTAAATCATAGTGAAATTTATCCCAGCCACTTGATAATGCTGTCCCAACATGTTGCCATGGTTGAATAAACAGTTGGGGGTGGGACAAGGGCAAAGGATATTCACCATGACAAGGTAAGTCTATTTGTAGCCTGGAATAAGACAGGTAAAGCCAAAAAGGTAGTTGTTACCCTCACCTATGAAAATGATTGGTAGCTTTCAGAAAATACAGAAATGGAACGTTTATTTCTGTCTCAGTAACAAAAGTGCTTCAAATTGAGCAGAAAGCTGCTAAATACTGTCCCTCCAAATGATGTACTCCATGCACTTCAAAATATAAACTCCTATTAAGTGTTCACTAGTGCCCTGATTGACTTTTCTTGCTTCTCTGCTGGGCTGCAGCATTTCTGTCTTTATGCAGCCAAGACATGCTTGTAATTAATTTTGATTTGTGGCCTTAAGCCTGCAGCCTTAATAGTGCAAGGATATTTTGTTGTGTAAACTAGATATTGCTCCTCTGACATAGATGCTGTTATACAGACAGCCTTCCTGGAAATTAAACCTTAAACTCATTCCTTCAGCACTAATATGACTGTCTGCTTGCTGTTCAGGCACTTGAACAGAAAATGCTGTTTATTTCTTCAGCAGAGTTTGTTTAACTAACCCTGTTATCACTGATGGCAAGCAGTGCTCAAAGGGGCCAGTACATACCCGTATGCCTTATCTGTACCTTTGGGACTTCCAGAAGTTGTATGTCCATCTACGTATTAGACAAATAGATTGCATATCGAGCTTTTCTTTCCCTCTGCAATCAGGACAAAGTTGCTACTTGGAAACAAGAAAATTCTTGACCCAGATCCCCTGGTGGGAGTCGTTTCATTTGGGGCTATGTTTTCTAATTTTTTTGGGTGGGTTTTGATGATGGTACTAAATGTAGCAGAAAGCAGAACTATAGATCTCGGCACTTGAAATGGGTTTTGGTGACTGCACAGAGCAAGGATTGTATCTGCAATGTGCCTGTCATCAAAGGGCACCCTCTGCAAGTCTTTTGCTTGCTGAAGTGCTTCCTTGAGTCCTCTTGGTGAAGGTGTGGCAAGGTGTTATGAAAACTCTGCAATGCTCTCTCGCAAGGCCCTTTTCTAACCACAGATTTCTTGGTAGGGTCATTGGGCATGTTTAGGTTCCTCAGTTCAGGTATTTAAAATCTGTCATAATGAATGCAGAGTTACAATTACATGGAAAAAAACCACACATACATTTTTGCATGCCCTTTTATCTACAAAGTTCTTTCCTATTTTAATTTGAACAGTATCAATGTCTCAAATTGCTCCTTGTTACCATTGCTGTGTTACAAGAGGCATATGGCACTGTACTCCAAACCATGAAGTGATACACTCAGTATATTACAAATATTAGGTTCTTAGGCAATAGTAACCTATGTACAAAACCAAACCAAGATAAAAACCCCAAACAAAAATCTAAAAAACAGACAAAACAATCCTATGTGCAGATAAATAATTACTAAAACCCAGACCCATTTCACTACATCTGCAATATGTGAATATGGATATCACTTTCTTTGTGGAGCAATGTTGCCTGTTGTGTCCTTGTTTAACTGTATAATTGCACTGGATCTGCCAAATCATACATGCAATATTAAACACCACAGGCAATGGATTCATGCACAGCAAATGTTACATAAACTGTTGAGATAATTCTAAGTCCTAATCTATGTCACTGAACAAATCTGTGTTTTTTCTTCCAGCTAACTTTACCACTCACATGGTTCATTTACTGTTATAATCAGGAACCTATGATCTACAGTCCTCTTCTAAAGCCAGCAGGACATTCCTAAATGAGCCTTGCTCAAAAGAATGGACATTTATTTAATTGCTATGCATATCATTTACATATTCTATTTACTTCCTGTAAATGCAGTTCCATTGATAGACTTTGTCCCACACAGAGAAACATACAGTGAAGGGTAGTCTTCTATCTTGGTAGTCCAGGAGAGAGGCATAACTGTGAGTGGTTAATATAGAAATAGCGAAATGTATACACAAAGGGCTACACTGGCCAACTGCCAGGAATCCAATCACTACATTTGATTTACATAGATATTTGCATAGTCTTATAATCAGGAATAAATTTTGCTGATATTAGCAACTTTATTGCAAATGGAAATAAAAGCATTAATACCACTGCAGTGAAAAGCTGCAGATTATTTGTTTTGCCTTCCTTGTAGATACAGCAGCTGTTTGCTGTTTTGTTGGGTATGCTTAACTTCACATTTCTTTCACGTTTCCTAGTCCAACCTCCTGCTCAAAGCAGGGCCAGCTATGGGATCAGACCAGGTTTCTCAGGGTTTTAATCAGCTGAGTGTTGAAAATCTCCAAGGCCTTTGTGAGTAATGTGTTACTTTGCTGACTGTCCTCGTGAGGAAAAAAGCTTTCCCTTATAGCCAGCCTGAACATCTTGTTTGAATTTTTGCAGGTAGCCTCTTGTCCTCCCACCATGCACCACTGTGAAGAGCCTGACTTTTGTCTTCTTCATAACCCCCTTGTAAGTACTGACAGGCTGCTGTGTTCCCTCTGAAGTCATACCTTCTCTAGACTGAACAAGACCTCTCAGCCTCTCCTCATAGGGTGAGAATTCCAGCCCCAAACCGTCTTGGTGTTTCTCCACTGAACTTGCTCCAGGTTATCAATGTTTTTCATGTTTTGAAGGGTCTAAAACTGGACATAGCATCTAGATGGGATCTAATGAGTACTGAGTAGCAGGCATGTCAATCTACTGGATGTGCTCCTTTTTGTATAGCCCAGGATGCTGTTGACCTTCCTTGCTGCCAAAGATTTTTCTGTGTTATAAATCTCTCATGCAACTTTGCTGTAGTTGGGTAGACATTTAGCGGTCAGATCAGTACAGCTGTGTCCTAGCAAATCCTGCCAGACCTAAACTAGATCTGTAACCTGCTGTATGCAGCAGTCTCCTCTATTTGGATGCCTTATTGACCACCTTAATCCTAGGACATGGATGTAGCCCCTGTGCTGCCAATAGTTGTCCCTATTACAGAGTATGCTGGTAGGTTCCCAGGACAGAAATTGAAGGCTTTGGGGAAGCATATGAGATTTTTCTGACTTTGAAAATAGCAGTATGGTTGTCATCCAGACAGAATGTTCTCTGCATCTGACTCTGAGGAACATCCTTTTTTAAAGATGATGTGCTTTGCTATTGCTTGCAGTGCACTCTGTGGAGAAGAAATCCCTGAACACAATGACAGTAGAGCGCCTTCTTACAAGGTCTTGGCATTATCTATGTAAGACAGTGGACCTCTTAAACATAGGCAAAGACTTTTAGAACTTTCTACAGTCACTAACAGACTTCCCTGGTTTTTCTATAGTTCATGCACCTTTACCTACAAGAAGTTAAATGTGACATTTTAATTCTCTTTTAATGGATAAAGCAGAAATAAGTCACTGCAGAGTGTCACTGAGAAGCTGGTTTGTACTGCATGACAAAGATGTGATAGATGTATTCTTTCAAACAAAATCAAAAGAAGGATTTTATTTTTACTTCTAAGCGAGTAGATGATAAAAAGAAGGTGATACTGTTTGAAGTTATACTTGGAGCAATTTATGTGAACTACATTAAATATGACGCCCTTCTTCCTTTTAATGTCAATCTGTCTACTTGATCTTGCCTCCTACATATTCATATTTCCTTTAAATGTTCCTTAATAGCCTTCAGGTCAAAAGTGCAGATTCAGAGAGCACTCCATGATTAGAGGATATATGTTTGTTTTGTGCAATCCAGTGTTGTTTATTAGGCATTTGGGGAAATCCCTCTTGTTTCTTAAGAGTCTACAGTGAATTCAATGTTCCTCAGCATAGGTTATACACTATTTGCTGTCCCCTGTTGCTGTGTATTTTAAGAAGAAAGAGGAATAAGTTTGTTCAAAGACTGGCATAAGTTTGGAGTATACAGGGAGAATACTATCTTTGGAAATGAAAAGGAAAAATTGCATGGCATAATAAAAAGATCTAACTCTTAATCTTGAAATACATGTTGACTCTTTAAGCAATTTACCAGTATTTGGTTTTCTTTCTCTTACTGCTCTGAGGAAAAGTAGTATATATATATCCTTTTCTGATAATCAGGGAAACAAGGATACAGTAGTTCTGCCCGCAGACAAAAAGAGTATATTTCTCTTGTGTTTTGAAGGCAGGTGCCATCTCACTTAGCTCAAACTGCAAGGTCCCTAAAAGTTGTGTAGATATAAGTGTGACATTAAGCTCAGGGTATGTCCTGCTGAGAAACTAATGGCTTCTACTTGTCTTGGAGCAAGAAGAGTGAGCTCCTGCTTGCTTACAGAGTAGCATGTAGAAATTAACAGTCAAAAGAAAACTCCAGGTTTTATTATGGTTCTCAGACTACTAATATACTTTTTTTTCCCCTTTTTATTTTTTTTTTCCCTTTACAGAAGTTGTGTATTGCAGATTGGTTGCCCTCACAACCATTGAAGAACGAGAGTGAAAAACCAAATGTGGGAGGAGTTCATCATGTATAGGTAAAGTTCTATTGCACTCTTGCATTAGACAGCAAACACACACTGCTGTACATACATAAATGGTAGGACCTATGTAAGTGGTATGTCCAGTCCTGCATCTGCAAGGATATTCACGTATTAGCCCATGTTAAAAACCTATCCTTTGAGACAGACAGCCAATTCAAGTCTCTGAAGATAGCAAGTACAAATTAAGGACTGCAGCAAGTAATGAATATTGAGCATCTTTGGCAGAGTGTTACCACAGGGAACAGGGAGCCAACAGGGAAGATTACTGTAGATGGAGAAAAGTAGAGTTGATCTGAAATGTATCCTTTGATGTGAAACAAGATAGCTGCAAACCTTCTCCCTCTGCCCTTCTTATTAAGCAAAATAATAATTTCAAAATAAAGGAGGTACTAGAACACTAATTAGTATGGTTAAGGCAACCTTCCTCTTTTCTGAAAGCAATTCCCAGTGTGCTGTTTCAGTTCATTGTGTGTCAAAACCAACCCTGGAGTTACTGAAGTGAGTTTTCTATAAAGGACTGGGATAAATGCTGATAAAACTAGCACTTTTGGAAATAAAAAGGAGTAAATACACATTATTTTGGACAGTAAAGTATACATCCTTTCTTTGTCCTCCACTGTGATACTCTCATTATTAAAAATTGAGTCACTTGACTACATGTAAGTACAGCATGTGGTCTGTTTCTAGAATGGAGAGACCTCAGATGTACATCTCATCCTTAGGATCTTATATACAGATTAATCTATTTTTGAACAAACACTTTCTAAATAGCATGGAATACCCTTGAGGGTGGAAGGGAAAGAAGGAAAATCTTCATAAAACTCAAGAAGAGGGGAAGCTATTGCATTCTTAATTATCTTTCTTAATATTTCTCTAGGTCAACCACAAGATCTGGAGAGAGAAGGAACTGAAAACTACTATGTAGTTGGACATTCCTTTTTAATTTACAGATTCCTTAACATTTCTTGCTGGAGATACAGCAAATCTGAACCTACTGATTCTAGAATTGCTTTGGCAGGCTCCTTTAGAAGTAATCTCTGTCTCCTTAGGAGTCCAGAAACCACAGGTTGAAGTAGCTATAACTACTGGATCCCACATGTGCTGATTTCAGCCAAGATGGCATCTGCTAAGTACTGCCCTGTCGATTACTTCAAGGAAGCATTTTGCATGTTCAAATAAGGAATGAATTGAAACAACTGCATGAACTTGGCTTTTGATTGCATCTGATGCTGATGCTTCATTAGTTTGAACAAGTGCTGACTCTTGTCAAAGTCTGCAAAATGGAAAGGAATAGATAAAGCATTCAGCCTCTCAGCTAGGATACCAGCATACACTGTATTTTTCCTTATCTGGGTAAATATAGCTTTGTACAATGCCTTCATTTTCACTACCTTTCCCTTTTTTTAAAAAAAAAAATTCAGAGTTGTATCAATGTGGCGTCTTCTTCCTGAGCATGTTTGAACATCAGAGGTGTCCTCCTTGCTATGAAACTGGACTGAATATAGATGCCTAATTGTCCCTTATCTGACTGTTCATTGTCAAAATTGTCAGTGGTCACCACCCTTTGCTCTTTTAGTGCTCCCTGTGTCTTTTCCCTTTCCTTGTCCATTCTGCTGTACCTTTGTCCTGGTTTCCCAGGCACAGCCCGATGGACCAGCCATGCAGGCAGGCCATGAGTAGCCCGGAGTCAGCTGGGAGATCCAATCAAGGCAGCTGACTCACAGGTGTATCCCACACCACCTCATCATGCTCAGTGTAAAAGGATGGAGCTCACTGAGGGTGGAGTTCCTCTTCCTGGGGCTCCTCCTTCCTGGCCTTCTGCTCCTGCTGCTGCTCCCAAGGACCAGGGTGAGTAGAACCTTGTATGCTTTATGATGGTGATTGTATCAGTCTTGTTCTTTCATTAAATCTGTTTCTACTTCAGCACAGGGGGCTTCTCCCTTTTTTCCCTGGTCCCCCTTCTCAGCTGGGGAGAGGGCATCTGATGGAAAACAACTGCTGAAGTTTGGCCCAGGGTACAGGTTATGTGTAGATAACCCTCTAAGTTATCAACATGTCTATAGCATTCCGGCAGCTCCAGATCTCTTTAGCAGCTCCAGATCCCTTTACCAGCTCTTTTTCATTTTGCTTTTACAGGTGCTAAGTTAAATTCTTTAGGTTCTACTTTGTAATTATCTTCTTTATACTTGAGTGGCGTACACCCAACCACAGGTCATGTCTTGCTTCTGCTTCTTCCAGCACTGAATATCTTGAAAGGGTATTTCCAGAACCAGAGAGATTGTCTGTACCGAATTATTTCCAAGAGTCTCTTCAAATCTTTCTTAAGCGGAAGTCCCACTGCTCCCACCGAGTCCCTCTCTGATACTTCCATTTCCTTCCCTAAGCCTTCTTGTTGCCATTCTTTCTCCAAATGTCACAAGTTTTACTGACTTCAGGAGAAAGATGGAAAGGCTCTGTCACAAGCTTTTTCCATCAATTTACCTTCTTTTCTCCCAGTAGCTTTTGTTCCTGATCTTTTCCTGATCCGTTTCCCCAGTAATGCATGTCAGTATGACTGAACTATTTCCTTCTCCTCCTTGATTTGTCTGGTGGCTCCTTCTATTCATGTTCTAAACACATTTTAATGTTCCTTGTCCTTAAATACTTAAGTAATACCATAATAATCCTACTCTCTTTCACCTTGAATACCTTTAGATGATAACCTCTAACCTTCCCCCACCTTATGCATATCCTCAGTGTTCCCTACTGGTCTGTCAGAAATGTAAATTGTACAGCCGCCTTCTCCTACCTGATAATCAAGTCATGTTTTTGTGTCATTGAATCTTCCCACTCTCTCTTCCATGATCAAATGCTTTATCCCAACACTTCACCAAGCCAAATCTCTGACTTTGGCAGCCATGACTATACAAAAGGAATCAATGCTAGTGTTCCTTTCACTTGCTCTCCCTCCCTTTTGCTTGCTGCTATGTTATCTCCTAGCCTATGGGTATCTCCTTTTTCTCATTCAAATTCTTCTTTATTAAGCACATTTCATCAGAGCTGTTGTTACTAGCCTGCCCTCAACATTCTGTTATTATTTATAGGCCCTTTAATGATAGGAGAAAAAGTAGAAAGCAAAAAGGAAACTGATGGGAAACATTGTAAGTTGTCATTATCTCTGCATCTTCAAAAGAATCTTTTGACATCCATTGTTCTTCAAGACAAAGTAGGACAGTGGTTGCCTTGTCGAGCACCACAAACACTACTGGTGCCTAACAAATATTGGTAATAACTGTAACTGGTCCTTTCTTCTATGCAGTCACTAGGAATTCTCTACATATAGGGGTTGTATAATTGGGCTGCTGTCTCAAGAGCCTACTGTAAGTCTCTCCATCTCCCTTGTCAGCAGCAGGGAATGCCTATGTATTAATAATGAGCTGTGAGATGCTTGAGATTTTCATCTTGCAAACGAGAAATGAGAAAAAGCCAAAGGAAACATCTGTAAAAGATCCTTGTCTGAAGTGAAGATGAGCTGCCATTTTCTTGCAGTTCTAAAACACTCTTTAGACTCTTCGCTTGTACTGTATAAGAAGCTGCTGTGGCATACACAGTCAATGTGGATGAGAAACAAAGGGGTCCCTTATGTGGCACATGAGTACCTCGGGAAATAGTATTCATCCTGCCAGTGGAAACTACAGTTACTCACTTGCTGACTGAAGAAGTAGGATTCTGCTACTGACTTCAACAGAGGGCAAATTTGGTCTGTACTTCCCATTTCAAAAGTTGGTCAAGAAAGATATTACGCCCTTTGCAAAACATGTCTCTAGTGCTGAACAAAACAGGTTATAGAGAGTGGCTGAAGAATTAACTGACTTTAGTAAGTTTGTTTTCAGCTGTAACTGAGACCAGATCAGTGGCTTTCCCTCTTTCAGCTTTCAGCATAAGCTGGGGATTTGGTGAATGGCTTATCTGAAGACAAGGTCCTTGGTTTGCATCTTAATTCCATGACAAAATAATGTATGCTTGCAGTTCAACACAAGGTGGATTTTAATGACTTGCAAATAACTTCCCACACCAGATTGTAGTATGTAACAGCAGCAGCTCCCTGGTGCAGTTCAGAATAGTATACAACTGTTACACTGCAATATAGACACAATAGGATCAAATGAACTTTCAGCAAGGAGGGAACAATTGCAAAGGGTCTCTGAAAGTCCATTTGTGATACAGTAAAATCTTTGTACTTTAAGAATACTATTAAATTACAAAATTACCTTTATCTCAGATAAGGAGTTCTCTCTTGGGTTGTTTTGGGTTTTTTTTTTCTGGAGGGTGAGTGGTTGATTGTTTTGGTTTTTTTCCCTGAGGACTGCTGCCAGCTATTTGCACATTTTGGCTTATAAAGAAAACCTGTTTCTCCACAGTCAGTCTGAATTCTCTTTTCCTAAAGATTTAAAACAGAGCAGTGCCAGAAATGTTAGAAGGTTCTTTCCTGTGAAAATGCAGTTTTTTCTTTTTAACAGAATTCTGAACAGATAAAGAGTACATTTACTGGGGATATAAAAGCAGAGAATACCTAGTCTGAAAGTGTCCTCACCACATTGCTGGTCGCTTGTACCGATGGAAAATACTCAGTTTTAGCAGCACTTCTTTACTCATTCAACACAGATCTAAACAGCCATGCAAGGTGTGGGGAAGCTCTTAGGATTCAGCTTATTGATGCTGTCTGCAGTTCACATTGGCAGAGCTCCCAGAAGGGGGTTTACATCTGAAGGTTATCAGTGTTAGCTTTGATCACATATACGATATCTCATTTCAAAGTGTGTGACGAAAGCAAATTTGTATATAACTTTTAATGGTAAAAACTATTATCAAAAGGAGAAAATGATTTTTTTGTAAGATTTTTTACTTCATAAAGCAAATAGACTGTTATTTAGGTCTGCAAGTGAATTTTCTAGTCTGTCACACATGAAACATCTTGAGACACTGCACATGTGCTTTTGCCAGTACATATTAACATGCTTTGCTTCCTACACTTCGGCAACTATTTCTGTTAGATCCTAATACTTTAGGTGAGAGAGAGAAAGTGAGAGAGACATTGAGGGAAAGCAAATTCCTCTTGAATAACACAGCTTGTTTACAAACCTCCCACAGCCTGAACTAAGCCAACGGGAGGTCTCTAATTTAGCTGTTGGAAGAGCACTTCAGGATGGTTTGTGTAGCAGAATGGAATTGATAACAAAAGTTGCTTGTCTGAGCCCTGTGAGCTGATTAGCTCAGGAAGAGTACACACAGTGTTACAATTAGCATTCAAAGCCTTTTCATCTGTACACCGGCAGAGAGAACAGCCTCTGTGGGAGGCTTAACTAGGAGAATAATTCCTCCTTCTATGCTGCTTATAGTCAGTTGGCTTTAAAGTATCCCAAGCCTTTAAGAGACTTAGTCTTCAGGAAATCATTGAAGATGCTAGAAACTGAAGTGCTTGGCAATTGGCAGAGCCAAAAGCAACTGCTGTATTGTTCTCTATCAGTTCTGGCATTTTGCACTGCAAGAAAACTGTTTATCAGTAACACATCTAAAATAATGTTACTAGTCAGGATTCAGTAGCCAAGACAATAAAATTTGTTAAATGTGAAAATTCTTCATGCAATGTTGCAGTTCTAATATAGATGTAAAATAACTCCTATGAAATGGAATAAATTAGTCATCCTATAGTCATAATAATATGCTCATTTTTGTATATATAACAACATTTTTATCCTTGCATCTAAACAAGAAATTAAAATTACAATGAATGAGACTGAAATGCTATGGAGCACCGCAACTATGTGATGTCCTGACAAGGGATATTGCATTAACAACACCCTTGCATGAAGTTTTATCCATACAAAGTCAAAGCCTGAACTTCCTTCTGACCATACCATAACTGTCATCACTAGGGAAGATTTACAGAACCCCAGAGGATACTTACACTCTTCCCCAACCAAGTGCTACACTGGGACCTTTGGAGTCCCTTATCCCTGAGTCATGTGCACAAAATAAGCTACCTTCAGACATAACCTGCAGGCAGGCTTGGGGGACTGCTAGTCCCATATGCAATGTTGCAGTTTGATTTGGTTGTCTTAGGAGCCAAGGTTTTCAAGGACAGCATCTCCATGTGAGAGTAGCTGTGAACCATGTCAGTACTTGACAAACTTCCCCTCAACAAAAGGAAAGACAAAAACCTTAATGCTCTGGGGGTAAAGTTGACCTAAAAACTCTCATGAACTCCTCAAGTTAATTTGGATTTAGTTTCTCTTTTGATTTCAGAAAGGTCTTGCTTCATGTCTATTTTATTACCACCGAGGTTCTTTCCTCTCCAGCTAGTATGTTACTGTCACATTGCAGGAGCCCGAGTGTGGTAAACACCTGTCCCAAGGGTTGAGAATCCATTCAGGCCATGCCTGACACCAGGCAGATGTGGGAGCCAGGTCAGCCAGCTTCTCTTTCTACTCTTTGCAAGACTGCAGCCTACCTGCATTTCTTCCCACTAATGCCTTACCTAATACATCTGTATTACCAGGATGATACCCTCTTTCATACTTAGTATCTTTCAGACTCCAACTGGTTTTAGCATTCAGAATTATACTCTGAGCTTAGTCTCAACTCTTTCTTTGTTAGCTTGCTTCTGTGTCTCAGTATCTGCTGAGATTGAGTAATTCCCTTCCTTCATTTATATTTATATTTTGAGGGTATTTATAGATAGAAGCTATGGCCCCTTGAGTTTTCATTTATCTAGGTTATATTTTATAGACCTTTGATAATCATCCCTTGTACTTTGTGCTTGTTTTCCAATACTTGCATGCTGTTTGTTAGCTGTTACATTGCTGCCTTTCCCCTCGCCCATGATTTTGCTCTGCATTATCCCGAAAGTAACCTCGTTAACTGAAGATGATGCAGCCCCAGTACATATAATACATAATCTATCAACACTCCAGCCCTAAAAAGTGTTCTTAAACAGTGGCTACTTTCTTACCTTTTGGAAGCTTGCTGCTGTTTCCTCTGCTGCTTGGAGCCAGGACTGTCTCTAGCTGTCTGTACAGCACTCAGCACAGTGGCTTTCCAGTTGCCTCTGGATTCCTTTGGTGGTTCTGTAATGTGAGATAATTAGAAATAAAAGCAGTGATGACTGAAAAGTGAAGAATTAAGTGTAAAGCCAGAGTCTTACCAGCTCTGCTTTTGTAAGGAACTTAATTTTCACACTGAACATTCCTAAACTGCTGTAACTGTAAGAGAGTTAGAATTGAAAGTGATAATGATATGGACTGGTGCAGATTTTCCTGAACCATATGCGAGATCAGCAATCTAGGCTCATCAGTTCAGTTCAGTAGCTGTGAAAGTGCCTTGACTTATTTAGTTTACTTGTCCAGTGAGAACTCAGAATTATTAAACTTTTGCCAGCTACTACATGTACAACTTTTTTTCACACTAAATTTTTCCTTGTGTGCAGTCGGCATATTTTTAAACACACATGGTCAGTCAGCTCCCTGCCCTCGGATTCATTTTGAGTTTTTTATAATTTTTATAATTTTTTCTCCTGTTTTCCCCCAAATAATTCCATTCTAACTTTGCCTCCAAGTTTCAGTCAGAGCCTTGATCATATCTTAATGCTTATTCTGACTTTAAAATACCTCATCTTAAGAATTTGTCTGTGTGGTAATGCAAGCTAGATTCAAGAAAGAAGGATATAATCTCCCTCTTAGTTAACAGATTTATTTTTTTAACTTGTTCTGAAATGACTGGGGCTTTTGTTTACCTCTTCCTGGGCTTCCCTCTGGTGAGAAGGCATTTTCTTAACCAAGTCATATCAAAAGGCATATGCTGCTGGTGAAGATTCAGCTCTTGTTCTTGTTGTCACCACTGATGAGAAACAGTTGCAATTCACAGGGCAGCTTCCTCTTGTGTACTGAGATTCTTCAGTCTGTCTGCAGGGCGCTGTGGGTGAAACGTAGACTGCTTCGCACGTTTTCCTTAGGGGAAAAATCCCAAGGAATTCAAATTACCCACTCTTCCTGATAAGCACCCTCTGTCACTTTTACCTCAAACTTATTCAGTAGCTCTAATAAGCTCAGGATTTTTTCTGCAGGTTAAAGCAACTTTCATCTGCTGGCTTCTGATACTTGTAGAAAGAGCTGAGATTTATGTGGATCCTTATAGAATCTAGGAAACGAGAGGCATATAAGAAGTCTACTGTTTTCTTAAGCACACTTTTCAAAGGGTAACCTAGCCGACAGGTACCAAAGGTAATGCATGCTTGTTAGAAGGTTTGTTTGGGTTTTTTCTTTTAACTCAAAAGATTTAACCTTTAGATTAGTCAAAAAAAAATACATGCAGTATCAAGAAATCTCATGGGACCCATCTGGGATACGGGAGAGAACAGAGTGAAAGCACTTGCCTCAGCAGAGGGGAGGATGGCATAGTGACAGTATCAAGTGTGCTCCTGAGCCTGCACATCCCATGCTGGTTTAACTTTCTGTGCTGCTTCGTGTCTCTGAGGGCGGGCTTAGGTTAGAAAGCCATAGAAGTCCAATGGGGTGGGATAATTGAAAGCTTGGAAGCTCACAACCAGTGACTTCAGTGATTAGTATACCTCTAAGGTTATCTTACACTTTAGAGAGGAACATTTCTCCAGAAGGCTCTTGACATGGAATGGAATGATGGAATATTTTATACTAGTGTAAGCAGTTTTCAAGCATCATCATCTAAGGTTAAATTTTAAAAGTATAGCCTTTTATGTGTGCAAAAAACATAATGGCCATAGAGCACAATTTGTGAATGTATCGTTGCTGGCAAACCTGGGGGATGTTTGCCAAATTTTCGTGCTGTTAATAGGAGCAATAAGCTAATGACATAAAATAAGACCAGCACTAGATGAGAAAACTAAGGGGTTATCTGTCTAGTAGGCCATTTGTATAAGGAAATGCTTACTCAAGGTTGAAAATATGTTTCAAAACTTCAGAAAAAAAGTCTTGGAATAAAAGCCTCCAATTTCACTTATCTCTAGATAGTTTCTAGTTTATCTCTAGAAATCTAGGCTGCTACTGTGAGGATAAGGTGGGGAGATGCTACGTGATCTGCTCTGCCGTACCCTGTTTACTTCCGTAGCTGAAAAAACAAAGTCCCTTTGCCCCCATATTAGTTGTTGAGAAGTGGTAATCTAAATGTAGAACAAATAAAATGTGCTATCACTAAGAGATTTCCAGAAGGGCATTATACTAGTGCCTGTAAAAGCTGCATGTGGCTGGCTGAAGAAAACACACAAATCCTCTTGTTTTGCTTTGACAAGCCCTCTCTTGGGGTGGTCACTCCCAAGATACATTAATTCTAGCACATAAGCTCCCATGTTCAGTGGAATAGAAGCATGAACTGAGCTTTCCAGAAGGAAAAGGTTGATTGTGAAAAACATTGATTTCAGCATTCTGTCGTCTAAAGAGTTTATGGTTTGCTTAACTATATGGTGTTGCTGTTCCCTTGAAAAATAACTTTCTGAAGTGATCTACATAGCTGAACCAGAATTCCCGCTCATAGACAGCAGGCAATTAAACTTCTAATAGTTTATCTTGTACGTCTGATAACATGGAGCAGATGTGGAGAGGCATCTGCATCTTAGATGCTGCTGAAGTGGCAGCCAGAGAGACGTTCTCATAAAATCTTTCTGATAGTTCTTGCCTAGGGTTATTCTGGGCGGGGTCTGACAATGCTCTGACGCATCAGGAGATGACAATCATAACTGATTGTCCTTACGCACTTTCCATCGGTTGTTTCAGTTACTCCAATTACATAACAGTGATGTTAATCAGACAACTGTGTCTTATAAAGAACCATTTAATGGGAAGTGGAGTAGTAAGTCTGAGCAAAGGAGAACTTGGGGTCAGTATTAGGACCAATTCTTTACAGGGGACATATTGAGGTGAAAAGTGTCACTGGAAAAACAGTGGAAACCTCATCAAGTCAGTTAACTGACGTGCCTAGACAGGACTCTTGAGCAATATTGTAGGAAGTGGTTTTCCACTGACAATTCAGAAGCATTATCTTATCTAACAGCTGATGGTTTTGCTTGATATCCTCTGAATCTGTCTTTTCCAGCAAGTTTGACAGCTGACTCCGAGGAAAGTAGACTTTGTGACATATAAAAGAGGCCTCTGAACCTTGAAGCTACTAAAATCCTCAGATGTGCTCCTCATAGCTGCTCTGTGGTTCTTCAGGAAGCAAGACCAGCATTTGCAGATCCTCCTGCTCTTCGTCCAGGTAACCCAGCTTCCTCCATTCCAAATGAGCATATAATGGACATATGTGGCATGGGTAAAGGATAGACCACTACACCAGTTCCAAAAGTTCAACTGAAATACCAGTATAAGGTTATTTTATTAACTACTTAGTGAGTTGCACTGTGGCCACACAGTTCATTGCTCCATTCATTCCTTTGTCTTGTCTTGCTTTAAATGACTGGGGCTAATGCCCAGGGCAGTGGTAGAGTCCTCATCCCTGGAGGGATTTAAGAGATGTGTGGATGAGGTGCTGAGGAACATGGGGTAGTGGTGACCTGGCAGTGCTGGGTTAATGGTTGGACTTGACAACAGTATCTCCCATGTTTGCATGTCCCTTGATTCTTACCCAAAGCTTTCAATACTTTCATCATCTCCCCCTGGATTAAGCTCAATACATTCTAGTTGCTTACTTACATAAAGAGCAACTCCACCACCTCGCCTTGTCAGTTTATCCTTCCTGAAAAGTACATGGCTGTCCATTACCACATTCCAGTCATGTGAGCTAGCCCACGTCTCTGTAGTTGCCATGAGGTCATAGCTCTCCGACTGCATCCAGATTTCTAGTTCATCTTGCCTATTCCCCATGCTTCTTGCATTTATATACAGACACTTCAGAGACTCAGTTGGTGTCTGTTACTGTTGCAGTTGGTTTGATCTATTTGCCCATTCAGTGCAATGGTGACTGTGTCCTTCTGCTGCACAGTGGCTCCTCCTGCTTGTTGCCCACAGTGCGTGCTTTGGTGCAGAGGACCTTGAGCTGAGCTATTGGTTTCATCCCCAACACTGGGTTGCTTCCCTTTGGCTCACCTGTAGTGAGCCTGACTTTTTCCCCTTCCCCCTTTGAATTGGCAAGTCCAGTTACATCCCCGTCCCCCTTCAAAACTAGTTTAAAGCCTTGTCAATGACACCCGCCAACTCATGTGCAAGGGTTCTTTTCCCCGTATGGGACAGATGAATTCCATCTGTAGACAGTAGAACCAGCGCCACGAAAACCTCCCCATGGTCAAAAAACCCAGTTCTGTTGGCGGCACCAACCTCTAAGCTATGTGTTAATCACATGGGCTTTCCTCTTTCCTTTGAAATCCCTCCCTGTCCCCAGAGGGATTGAGGAGAACACCACCTGTGATCCCAAGCCCTCTAGAAATCTCCCAAAGGCCTGAAGTATTTTTTAGTTGGTTTTGTCCTCCTGTCCATACCTTCATCAATGCCAATCTGCATAACCAGCAGCAGGTAATGGTCTGATGGCTGCACCAGATTGGGGAGTTTCTTAGAACTGTCCCTAACCCATGTCCCAGGTAGGCAGCAGAACTCCCTATGGGATGGATTTGGCCTGCGTATGAGGCCCTCAGTTCCCCTGAGAAGGGAATCACCTCCTACTATCACCTTTCTTTTTCTCTTGATTGTACTAGTGCTAAGTCGTGGGACTGGTTGACATGCCCCAGGCAACTGCGTGGACAGGCTTTCATCTCTGTCGTCCTTCACCTGGCCCTCTGTTTCTAGAGCCCCATACCTGTTGTGTATAGGTAACTAGGAAGACAGGGGAGGTCGGTAGGAGGCTCTCTTGCCTCTCCCACCTCTGCGGGGAGGGATCTGCCTCCATTCTCCCCCGCTCTTAGGTGACTTTTTTTTTTTTTCCGGGTGGCAAGAGAAAGTGGGATCCCCTGCTTCTTGTGCAGCCTGCACCTGCTGCCCGTCTCTCAGGGATGGCAGAGCCTGGCTCCACCTGTCTATTTCCCTTTCACACTCCCTTATACTCCTCAGCCTTTCCACTTCCTCTCTCAGCTGTGTCCCCATACAGAGCAGATCATTCCCCTGCTCATACCGCACACCGGTGTTCTCACTGCTGCCCTCGTGTACCAGCCACAGGCTCAAGTGCTCCCTGCAGCCCAGACCTGCACAGCTGATTCCCTGTGAGGGGGCTCAGTCTGGGTGGCCACATTCCTTCTGGCAGTGGCTTTAGCCCGAGTGGCAGCCACAGCTGTGGCTTTTTTGGGCGGGCTGTGTCCACCCGCTGACACGGACTGACTGCCCCTCAGGCTGTCGCACCCCCTCTGTTTGCGCTGCCCACAAGAAAAGGCTGCAGCCCCTCAGGCTCGTCCTCGGGAGAGCTGCCGGCTCCCTGTCCCGGCTGTTGTTCGCCTCGTTGACTGATGATCAGCCAGGCTAACTACCAGGTCCTAGCTGCTAACTACCCTAGCAGTGCTGCCTGCCACGCCTCAGCTCTGTGCTTCCCTCCCTGGTTTGCAGCTCCTTGGCCCCTTCCCCGCGCACCCTGCTCGCGCGAACTGCCGGGCCACGACCCACTGCCGGGCCACGCTCCCCAGCGGCGTTTAAAAATCTCGTGCCCACGCCTCTGCCGCGCCTGATTGGCTGTTGCGGACTTCCTGGAGCCCTTGGGGCTTCGGCTTCAGTTTTTCCCCAGGCTAACAGCCTATGTGTAATTTAGCATGCCACGTGACAGAACAAAAGCAAAAGTTTAATGAAAGCTGTTACGATATACCACCACCACCTCCTCTCCTCCCCTCCCCGTTTCTTCCCTGCAGTGGGTTTATTCCCACCTTCCCACCCCAAGAGCACTGGCTGCAGGAGCTGGGTGGGTTTGGAAAGGTGCACTTCTAGTTTTTCTCCTGCTTTTCCTCTGACTTTTATAGCATGCCAGGCTGCGCCAGTGGCAGGTCCGTCCCTGCATGCCACCATGGCTCCTGGGGCCCCATGCCGATGATGTAGATTTGCTCTAGGCTCTGGACTGCCTCAGAGATCTCTGGGACGTCGTAGTCAGGGGTCAGCAGTTCTGCAGGCAGTGAGAGTGAGCTGATATTCCAGAGGGAGGTGGCTCCACTGATGCCAGCAGAGTTGCTGCCTGGAGGGATGTTATGGCTCAGAGCTGCCCCTGTGGCGGTGGCCATGTTGGAGAGGCTCAGCTCTACAAGCTGCCTTTCCACAGCCTGATACCCAGCAAAGTAGAGTGGCAGCATCGGAGGAGCTGGGACCACTGCTCTTCCCTGCAGGTGGAAGGGTGCAAAGTGTTGCAGTTGGTGTTGGTCCCCTGGATGCAGAAGCTGCAGGAGATCAAAGATGCAGCCACACGGGGCCATCTGTGGACCTGCACGAGTAAGCGGGAGCCATGATGAGCTGGGGGGGGGACACCCTCCAGGGGAACCCAAGCACCGGTGTCCCCCGTCTGTGCACCAGGCCCGTGGGCACTCCCTACTGGGTGAGCTGCTGCGCCAGAGGGACAGGGTTGCAGATCGGGGAGGGTAACTTGCTTATAGGGGGTGAATTGGGAGAGATGGCCTCAAGTATTTGGGAAGTTCTCTGTAAATTTTGTTTGCTGGGCGTGCGTCCCCCAGGCGAGGGCAGGGATGCTCACAGAGGATTGCTGAACTGCTCTGCCAAAAATGCCAGGAGTATGTGGGTGCTGGGGATGCTGAAGGTGCTAGGGTGGTAGGGCAGATGGGGGTGCCATACCTGCTGAGGGAGCCCAGGCTGCAGGGAAGGGCAGCTCCTGCCCAGGCAGTTGGTAGGGATTCGCTGAGCCTGAAAGAGAGACGGGAGTGATGGCTCGTGGTCACTTCTACTCTCACCTGCAAGGATGTCCCCAGGCTGCAGAGGTCAGGGTGAGTCCCTACCTTGAGGGCAGAAGATGTTGGGGTAGACAAACTGCTGAAGCTCCTGGGGCATCGAGGCAGGCTGGGGGCCACGCGATAGGAGCCGCAGTGCTGGCGACACCATGGTCCGTTATGCCTGTGGCTGTTGAGGACTCTCTGGGGTTGCCAGCTCTGGTGTTCTGTTTGGGGATCTCCCAGGACAGAACGTTAGGGCTCTCTAACGCCCCCAACGGTCACCCTACCAGGCAGCTGTGAGTGCTGTGGTTGCAAATGCTTTTGGCTGGAAGCTGTGGTTGGTTCCCAGAGCCTTGGTATTGTTGGTGTTAGTGAGATTCGGTGGAGTGAGTCTGTCCTGGGTTGCAATGTATTCTATTACCATGAGCCGTTGAGGCCTGGCGCCGGTGTTCCTTGCGTCGCCCCTCGGGACTATTCTTCTGTTAATGCGCCCATCAGGGGCTTGCCCCAGGACTCACCATCCCTTTGTGAGATGCCCCGGCCAGGGGGGGAGGGGTGGAGCCAAGCATTCCCGCCGGAGATATTTGGCGGTTTGGAGCAGCGCTCGGGGCCTTACCCGCTGGGATCCCAGAGGACAAGGACTGCACCGCGGCCGGATTTTCGGAGGAGGACCAGTTTTCCTTTTCTACAAGATCACCGCTTCAACGGGATCATTTAAAAGAGAACTGCAGCTGCCACCGAAATCGGATTGCTCAGACTTTGTTTTCTTTTCCTACGGACCACCGCTTTAACCGGACCATTTCGGAGAGAACTGCAGCTGCCACTGGATCGGACTGGTACCAGCACCCTGCCCGGCAGGGGGCCAGGTTGTATCCCTGACTCCGTCAGGCCTGTAACCAGTTTCTCTGTATTATAGTTTTGTTGTATATATTAGTAAAAACTGTTATTCCCATTTTCCTCATATCTTTGCCTGAAAGCCCCTTAATTTCAATTTTATAACAATTCGGAGGGGAGGGGGTTGTATTTCTCTGTTCCAAGGAGGGCTCCTGCCTTCCTTAGCAGACACCTGTCTTTCAAACCGGGACAGAGTCCCACGACTGGAGTGCTAGGATGGAGTGCTACAGGCTGTTCAGAAGGCATAGGCAGGACAGGCGAGGTGGAGGTGTGGTACTGCGTGTAAGGGAGAGGTTTGGTTGCACAGCCCTTATGGTTAGCAATCAAGTGTTTTGAGAGCCTCTGAGTGAGGGTTAGCAGGGTGGAAAACAAAGGAGATGTAGTGGGTGTCTACTTCTGATTGCCCAGCCAGGATGCTAGATTGATTTCTTCAGTCCCGAAATTTAACTTCCCAGACATCAAGTGGGAACATCGTACGCTGTCGTGAGCAGGTTGAGGAAATTCTTGAAGTTTAGTGGAATATCCTAAAGATCCAGGATTTTGCTGATTTACATGTCATGGGAAATGTAAGTCCTACCAAGAACTTATACTCTTCAAGTAGCCTTTACTGGGAAATATTTTGTTCATCGTTCTTGCAAACTACATGCTACTCTTAAATGTAAGCCTTCAGTTACCATGAAGATAATTAAAAGTCATTTAAGTTAGAACCGACTGGAAAATATAACTGTGGGAGAAGAAAACAACGGGAGTGCTAGGCCAAATCCAGTCAAGCTTTTAGGCTGTTAGTTTTCAATGAGATCCTGCTAGCATTGGTGTGAAGCTGGGACTCTATGAAGGAGCTAAAAGCCTGCATTAGGAGATGGGAACCCAAATGCTTTGTTGGGCACAAGGCTGTGTATTTCCATACATTGAAAGTCTTTATTTTCTGAAAGTACACCAGAGCAGCAAGCCCTGGCTGTGGCACACACGGGGCCAGCTGTTTGTTGCTTTCAGTGTGTGGGGATCACAGCTACCTATAACGCCATCATGGGGTGTTGTCTGGTGCTGCACATATTCCCTCATCCATAGATCAGTGACCTTATAGAAAGTATGTCAATTTTTAAGGCTGGGCTGGCCACTAAACGGAGCAGAGGTGCTTTCTATTAACCCCTTTCCCTTCCCAGATAGGGGAAGCAAAAGAAGAAAAGGGAAAGAGACTTATGGGTTGAAAAAAACGAAAACATCTTTAATGAAACAATAACAATAAAAAGAAAAAATAATAAGGAAAATAATGAAATATATACAAAACCAATATCAAGCTTCCCCCCCAGTCTCATGTTCCCCCGTGATAATGCTCACATCACCGCTGGTGCTGCAGAGCAGCTCTGGGAAGATCCCAGGTTGGGCTCTCGGACACAGTGGCAGGCAAGAGCTGGATTCAGGAAGGCATGGATCGGAATCAGAGATAGAAGAACAGACAGAGTCCTTCCAGGGTGCCAGCCATAGAAGAGAGTTTGCCCCTTGTGATCCCTCAGCTTTATACTGAGCTTGACGTGTATGGGATGGAATACTGCGTTGGTCGGTTTGGGTCACCTGTCTTGTCTACTGCTCCCCTCAGGTGCCACCCTTTTGCACCCTGGCTCTAAGGGGGGTCCCAAGGCAGCACTGAAGGAAGTCGGCAGTGACCTTAGTTTCTGTAAGATAAAGTCTGAGCCTTTCTGCACACCATTGTACTGAGAGCTCAGTACTAACCATGAACATCGAGCGTTATCATTTCTAGGAGCAGTGTCTGAAAAACATGTTGTTGACTTCAGAAAGTGCAGTGTTAGAAGAGACTGAACTGAAAAGTAAAATCACCAAAAGGAAAAACTGGTTCTGTTTTAGTCATACCAGGACAACTTTCAAAAAGCTCTGGTGACTGGCTGAGGAGGCAGAAGGGTGACCTGATGTGCTCAGGTCCATAGAACGGGGATGGGCACAGAAGATGGCTTTGAACACGAACAACCAATGATTTACTCAATGTTTTATTTCTCACGTGTGTGTAGTAGCATTGTGACAGTAGACATGCCTATGCCACTGCTTCTGTTAAAAGACTCCATTGTACACCTCTGGATTTGAGAAGGTTTGGGGGTCTAAATCTCCTTTTTGAAGCTGCTAAAAGGCAAGTTGGCAGTTTGAACAGAAACCAAGTGGCAACCTGGCTTGCAAACACGAAAGCATTTTGAAAGGAACAAAGTGGCTGTGGCAGAAGTAGGTGCACAATGGCAAGCAGGCTCAGTGAATGTGCAACAGTTTTCCAAACACTGTGACGGTGTAAAGTACATCTTAACACTGCCAGAGATATTATCCAAGCCAGCTGCAGCCGTTGGTTTGAAATAACCAGGTCCTTTAAAGCAGTTTTTAGGAGAGGGGGAGTGCCCCAGAAATTACAGCCTGAGCAGGGAAAAGCATTTTAAACCAACCTTTAAACAAGCTGGAAAAGCAGTTTAGTGATCACTATTGTGTTCCTGGTAATGTTAATTCCCATATCCAACTGGCCAGTGCTCTTATATGACCACTCCAGCACAGGCAGGGATCCATCATGCCTTGTACTATGTGCAAAACATCTCCTGTCTTAATGATGTAGAGAAGAGTGCCCTATGTGACCATTTCTGCATTTGCAGGAAGAGTTTATACTGACATCTTATCTATGCATAGTTTGGTCAGGCAATTTTTGCAGCAGGAACTATCTAAAGGAGTTTCTGAATGGCCTGATGCTCCACCCATGGTGCTAATCAACACAGAAACACACACAGATTGTGCCAATGGCACAGCTCTAATGTCCCTGCCCAGCCCCCTTGGGTGCCCTCTACCCTGCCACAGCCCAGGACCCTGTCTCTGGGCTGTCAGTTCCTACCCCAGTGATGCTGCAGCAGTGCCAGTCTCCAGTTCCTACAGTCCTGCGTTGCCTGCTTGTGGGCCACATCCCAGCCTAGCCCAGCCAGGATGCTAGATTGATTTCTTCAGTCCAGAAATTTAACTGCCCCAGGGAGGTGATCAATGCCTGGGGGCTAGGTCTACCCCTGATACTCCCTGTGGGATGGTGGAATGGGCTTGCTGATCCCCATGGGGAACCACCACTGCTCCTGGTGCTGATGTCCCTTACTATGCCCTAATAATTACCTTGTTTTCATTTTATTAACCTGCCAAAGGTGTGTAATAAAATACAAAATTAAGATGGAGAGCTGTCGAGAGTCAATGAGATGTGTGCTTGTGGCTGCCCTGCCTCTCCTGTGTATCTCTTTTTTTTCCATTGCAGTGATTCAATTTTTCCTTCTCATTTATTTTCTTCCAAACCCCTTTTTACAGGATACTGGAAGGGGTGGATCCTTGCTGCTTGCCCTTCCTCCTGTCTGGCTTTTCGTGCCTTCAAGCACAGCAATTTAGACACCTGCTTTCCAAGTGTCACTGCAGCAATGCTCTAATCCCATCTGTGGCTTAAAACGCTTTAGTTTCTTTCTTGGTGCTATTACAAATTCCTTGAAATGCAAAGTTAGTAGAAGCGCCATTGTTAAGGAAAAGGTGCCTGATTTTGCTGCAATTTTTCTCTTTCAAATGAGAGAACATTTTTACTTGGAGACCTCAGGAAAATTCTGATGCAGCACTTCAGGACATACAACAAATATTGAATAATATCTATTTTGGGAGCCTCCAAACTTTGCCAGGCTAGGCACTGATACCCAGGAAACAGCATGCTGCTGCATTGGATGTTGTGTGTTGCTCTTCTTTGCTGTTTCTAGTTCAGCATTTTAATTTCCTACTGCTGTTACCAAAATGACATCAAGAGGTTTTCACCCAAGCCAACATTTCTCACCACGTGAGCTATACAAAAAGGATTACTGTGCCAAGTGCTGGCAGTGTCCCAAGGTTTTTGCTGTGTCAGGACATCAGCTCCTTCCTTCTTGAAAAGACCTAAAAATAAATGCATTTCCTCATTACCAGCTTAGTTCTATGGGAGCTGGCAGCACAGACCAACATGATCTTTCTGTATTAGACCCTTCAAGTCCTTTAACATTTTTGTGATCTTTTCACTGCATGTTGCAAGGTGCATTTCACTGATTCTTGTGCTTAAAGGACAGTCCTGCAAACTCTGAGTGTATATGAAACATCTGTCCTTCTTTAGGTTATCCATCCTTTGGGGTAGCTATTTTAAGAGCCCTTTAGTTTCAGTCAGAATCCTAGAGCCATTTCAGTCCGGTAGTGAAAAAGATGATGCTTACGTTTGTGTCATCGGATAAACTTAGACAATATTTTGTTGTCAGAAGTTAAATATGAATGCCCAAAATATAAAAATAATTTTACTTTTTTTTTTAGTAGAATTAGAAAGAACATAACAAATATGCACCCTGTATAGTGCTTATGCATTAGTGGGATTTAGCATAAGTATGATTGGTTTCAGGTGGACAAATAATAACATAGAATGGAAATCCTGCTTGATTGCACAAGTTACTTGGAACTATCTTTTTGCTGGACCCTTGCATATTTTTTATTAACTTATTTTTATGGAAAACATGCTTTTTTCTACTTATGTAAGTATCTTCCCAGCAGATGCTTTCTTGCTTCAATGACAATAACGACTTCTTTCTATTCTGGTCTCCAGAACTCTTAAGGGTATTATTTTCCCACAAGACCGGGGAGTTAAATTGCCTACCATGACACATCTGAAAATTATTCCATTCCCAAAAAGTGTGTGTGAAGCCCTTCTCTTAAAAGTAGCAATCCTTTAAAGCTACTCGAAGTTGAATCTTTTGGGTCACTACTTATAGAAGAATTGTTCCAAGGATTTTTGCTGCACAATTTTCAGAATTTTTGAGTTAGTTTTCATTTATTTTTGTCTTGTATCTTTGGATAAAATGGTGACACCTCTCCAGGACTGACCGGTACTATGTTGAAGACCATATGTAACCAGCCTTTTTGTTAAAACTTAACAAAAGGATCTCAGAAACTGAAAAACTGTATTTCTTTCAGCTTTTCTAATTAATTACATAATGGACAGATTGAATGAATACACTGCCTGAAGTGGCAGTTAAGTGTTTTTCTGAGAATTTTTTTTGGAACTGCAGGAGAAAACTTATGTAACTACGAAAAAAAAAAAAAAAGTGGGAAAACCTCTGAAAGCACTGAAATTCTGATTTATAAATTGTTTTACCAGAAGCGATAGTGACTCATACTTTCATTTATTTTACAGGAGATAAATCTGAGGTTGTTTGGCTCAGGCATAACTCTTCCTGGGGGAAAAAAGGCCAAAAGCCAATTTGCAGAAAGATAAGTTGGATACTAAAACTCAAGATGACAATCTGACAGCCACTTGGCATCTGCTCTCAGATGGCAGCCAGCTGGCTTCTCACAACAGAATATGCACCAGTAACATTGTTAGGAAGAGCTTGCTGAGAAAGTCAACACAGTACATGCATAGACGCGACACCTCCTGTAAAGCTTCTCTTGCACAAAGCCCAGTGGGCTGATGCCTCACAGCAGCACTGCTCTAGCACTTGTGGCTCTCCTCACAACACACGCGTCCCCCAGTATCTTTAAGGAATTAACAGTTTAGTGATGAGCACTAATCAGCCACCTGTTTTTCTGGGCTCCATCCTGCTAATATACAACAGTATATAGCTTTATGCGAGGCATGGCCAGCCGTTTGACTTCAAGGGCAATGTGACTACCGGGCAAAGGCTTCAGACTGTTGGCTTTTTGGAAGTGGAATTGCTTTTGTTTGCACAGTGCCTCACACAAGATGAACTCACCTGTCATTGTGGTTCTTAGTGCCAGTATGGTTATTAGACTTTCTGTTGAGGCAGGTTGAAAAACAATTGGCATACAAAGCTATCATACTCTGATCTGTCATGTGGACACCTCACAGTCATATTCTCAGGTCCCCGTGACTACAGTGCTGAAAATGTGCTAGTGACAGTGGTGTGTACTTCACTTTATGTGTAAGTCATTGTTCCCACTAGATGTAAATATGACAGCAGGGAGAAACATTTGCATCTACAAAGACCTTATTGCATAAAGATGGATCTGAGAAGTCTGAACAGGATCTTCTGTCACCAGCTGCTGAATGTGTATCAGCTTCAGGTCTTCTACATCCTGTATGCACCAGCTTTTTCAAGTGCTCTTGTTTTTGGCTCTGAGAATCCCTGTTGCTTCTGTGGTTTACTGGTAGCTGTCACAGCCACACAAATCCATCATCCTAAGTATTTGTATGATCATGAATTCAAGGCAGAATGCTGAGAGCTTACCACTTCTGGCAATTAACTTGAGATAAATAAAAGTGGTAAGAGGAGGCATTAAGTTACCCACCTGCAGAAGACTGGCTCAGTGCTGAGTGCTCTCAACAGATGAGTGCATCTGAAGAAGTGCTAATTGCAATGCATTCCATACAGTCTTTTTGTTCATGCATAAAAGACTGAGGAAATGGGAAGAAAAGGAAAATGCCTCTGTCTTTTGAGTCACAGTGGAAAATACACAGGAACTGAGCTCTAGAAGAATACCAGTTATTCTCAAAATCTGCAGAAAAAGAATATGCTAAGAATAGAGGAACAGACAGAGGGACTGATGCCATGAATTGAAATGTCCATCTGTGCTCTGGCCACAGTCCAGGGTGTATGACATAGCTTACATGATACAGTGCCCATTTGGATTATTTATATAGCACCATAGGTGCTACAGGTACTGTAGGAAGATGAGCTGTGTGACCTGAGAGTCTTGTGTTGAGAGTGAGACAGACACAATCCAATGATTAATCGTAAGGTGCAAACATAGGAAAGGGCAGAACTGAATCAGATGAGAAAAAAAGCTCAGGAAAAGAAGCAAATGCTAATCAGGGCCATAAAAATGGCATGAGAAACGGCAGAGGATTGCTAGGTGGAGACAAAGTGCTGCGAAGTAAGGGAGACAAGGATGAGGACTGAGAGTAGGACAGAAAGAACAGTGAGATTAGGCAGAGCTATGTGTCTTGGGGAAGTGAAGTCACAAAGACTATGAACTTGAAAGAAAACAGGAAACTGGGTTATAGGGTCTACCAGCTGGGTTGGTAGACTAATAGACATGTATAGTAAGCAGCTGGTTAAGCAGAAAATCTTACTTAGGATACAATATTTTCAAAAGGCATGGGCAAAAAAGAGGCAGGATAAAGGCAAAAGTTGGAGTAGATTCAAGCAGTGCAGTAAATACCTGGCATGATGAGAGCTATGCAAGCTAGTTGGCACTGCTCACTTGGGGTGGGTTGGCTTGGGATGACGAGAGTTCATGGGCTGGAAGGGAAATGCAATGTGCTAGCATCTCCATGGCTGTAGCTAATGAGGATAATGAGAAATCCACCCCCCACTCTGCATCCTGCACCCTCTGCCCCCCAAAAGACCACTGAGTGCACCTCGTCCACTAGGCTATGAAGACCTCTCAAAAGTGAATGCAACAACATCTGCTCAGAACTGGATCCAAATTTAGCTGTAACAGAGCTTAACTCAGTGACTCCCTGAGGGACAATATCAGAGTTGCGCAGTTTCCCACCTGCACACATCCAGTTGAATGCCTCACCCATAGAAAAGGAAAATGCATGCCATGCAATACATAGGGCACAGAAGGGAGGCTAGATGCTGTGATGGGCTGGAGACAATTGCTGTAGTCCTGCATTGTCTCTTCTCTGTGCTATATCACAGTGATTCTTCTTTCCTCCATAGAGAAAACCACATAAAGACTGCTGAAAAACTCCTGAAGTTTTTGCCAAAGGCACAGCAGATCCTTTGGCTATTCAAATGCTGTCCCTGTGGGAGGCAGAAAGGAGAAGTACAGCCAGGATTGCATGTGGCAGCTTGGGAACATCTGGGGGAGCAGTAAAACATTCATGATGACCGCTGAACTGCAGCACAGAATTTGCCCTGTGCAGATTGGGAGTGATGACTTACACAGACCTGGCGTTGTCTGAAGGGCACAGCGTGTTCAAAAGCCCCATTTACCGCACGATTCAGGTCAGAAGAAACCAGGAAGGAAACTGTTACATGAGGGTTTCTTCATTATGTTGTTTACAGGATACACAGGGAAAGTTTTGGCTTAATATTTGGTAGTTCAAAAGGCAGAGCCTGCATAGTTGAGAAGAAGAATTGGCAGCACTGAATTTGGCCATAGCAAAGGCAAATTTCCATGCCGACTGCCACAGAGATTGTCTTTGTTTGTCCCTTCAGTGGCAGTTCTGGCAGGCTCCCACATCGAATCGCTCCAGCTCAGGCCAGAAGAGCTATTCTGGCAGTTTTATCTGCTTACATAAGTAGGGAAAAGATGAGATGTGACCTTGACCAGCATAGCTGAGCTGGGAGCAGCCTTCAGTTCAGGAACAGTTTTCTTGGCAGAACCACACAGTTGCCTGGATGACATGGTTTGTTTTGTGAGGCTTCTGATGCCTTGGTTTTACACTCTGTGCTGTGGACTGCCTACTCAGACCTGCCCATGGTTCTTACATCTGGATACAGAGGCCATTTCAGCCTGACTGCAGTTCCCTGGAGAGGGACAATCCAAAATGTTGTTTCTCTAATGTATGTATTTATATGGTGGCAATGGAAAGAGTTACAGAGTGTTGGCCTGATTAAATGTTCTGTTATAAGGAACAGAGATATTCTAGTGACCCATATCTCTTTCCTGTTGTCATACAATGTACTTTGACAGAAAGTTCAGAACATCTGCTGGACTAGGATTAATGAAAGAAAGGCCAACATCATTCAAATGAGATGGAATTTAGATTTTAAAAATTCAGGATAAACTATTCCTCCAGTGGTCTAATCCTATTTGCTTCATTAAAAGCCTACTGCATTGCAGGAAAAGGAATTTCGGAGGGCAAAATTCTTCAAACAGAAGGAAATGGCTTTAGCCTTTTGTGCATGAGAAAAAGGCAAAGAAAAAGCTTATGGAAGTCAAATTATGACACATTTGTTTTGAATCATTTAAACAGCTCTAGGCATGGCCTGTATTTTTTAGCATTTTATTTTTTTTTTCTGTGTGAACTCAAAAACAGCTGATAAATTTGATGCTTTTATTTCTATATGGGGATAGTTTACTAATCACTGTTAGCAGCTCTGTGATAATGGCTTACCTCTCAAAAAAAGGAGTAGGGATTTATAGGGTCCCAGAAAAGGCATCTTGGCTTGATCCTTCCAGTTTTAAGGCACAGTTCATTGTATTAAACAACAGCCAAGAACCAAAACAGTTTTGTGCCTCAATTCTTATAGCCAAACACAAGCTAAATTTTAAAAGCAAAATCATCCCTAGGATGGTTTAATTACTTCAGCGACATGCCAATTGCATGAAGTGCAGAGCTAGGGTAATTCAGCTACAACTTTTTTGTGAGTAAATGTCGCTCTCTAATTCAGCCACCTCTTTTTGCTGAGACTTCACTGTCAAGCCTTGCCACTTCTGGATGCACCTCTGTGAAGTAAGTTAAAATTTAGTGATACATACCAGGGTAGACCTGATCCTTCTTCTTGAAGCACACTCTATTTTGGGTCATTTTTCCTATGAGTAACCTTATATTTGCTATAGAGTGTTTTAAGCTATCTGTTGAAGGAGATGGTACTTGCCCTTATCATTGCACATGTGATTGCTTAGTTGCTTGAGACTAAATACAATAATCCTAGGAGGTTTCTTCTTCCATTTTTTTTTCCTGAATTCATGGAGCAGTAAAATAACAAACTGAACACAGGTCTGAAGAGTTATTCTCTTGACTGCTGCTCCATCCCTTCTTTCCTGGTTCCCCATGGAAAGCCATGAGTAACCCCGAGTCAGCTGGGAGATCCACTCGAGGCAGCTGACTCACAGGTGTATCCCATGAGATCATCATGCTCATTGTAAAAGGATGGAGCTCACTGAAGGTGGAGTTCTTCTTCCTGGGGCTCCTCCCTTCTGGCCTTCTGCTCCTGCTGCTGCTCCCAAGGACCAGGGTGAGTAGAACCTTGTATACTTTATGTTGGTTGTTGTATTAGTTTTGTTATTCCATTGAATCTTTTTCTAATTGAACTCACGGGGTTTCTCCCTCTTTTTCCCCAATTCTGCTTCTCAGCTGGGGAGGGAGCATCAGGTGGTAGAAAAACTGCTTCAGTTTATCCCCGGGTACTGGCTAAACATAGACACCTGCCTAATCAAACTTGGAGAAGTAGACAGTAGAGAAAAGTTGGAAAGAACTACAAATGGCATCCTGTGGTGGGAATGGTCAGTTGTTAAGCTCTCTGCTGGCACAGACACTGATGAGTCTTGCTGAAGACCTACTCCACAGACCTTGTGAACTGAGCCTGCTCTGTTCTTGAGGTGCATCCAAATTAAGGTATGTGAATTTAAATTAGAACTTGAGGATCTCCAGAATACGGAGATGGGAATTTGTCTTCATCTGTTCAGTTAAACTAACTGTAGGCTTTGGTTTTCATCCACAGCTGAGTATCCTGGAAATATAGCAATCAAAATCCTACTTAATCTAACACATTTGATGTTATATCAAGTTTCTTTGGCACCTGTCAGCAGAAGACCAGAGCACATTCCAGAGTTGCACTTTGACTGTAAGTCCTTCATATTTATTTCTTTTATCTGTTTGTTCATAGTTATTTGTCAGGTGTAGCCAGCATTTAAGTCAAACAATGTCCTTTTCAGTCATGAAATATTTCAACTTTATTCACTGCTTCTCTGTGTTCACTGCTTCAACCATAGCCTGCCACCCCTGGGCTCTGAGACCCAAGCAGTTGCAGTGGCTACAGGTGCACTGAAAGTTGCCAGGGAAAGTGGGAGAAGGAATTAAGCCTCAACCCAGATTATTTTTTTTTTAAGTGAAATCCATTTAAGAGTAAGAAGTGACCTCGTATCCTTTTTCTTGGCCCATTCTTTTCCTCTAAGATTAATAAATAAAACAATAACCATGCAAGAACTTTTGTATTTGCCAGTTTGACTTCTATTTTATGTTATTCAGGGAGGCAGATGCATATAGTCTGACAGGAGGCATTAAGCTCAGTGAACATTTTTCAGTTCAAAAGCTTCAACTCCTCTTTTAGCAAAATACTTCAAAAAGAGGAGAGAAAGAGCAATTGCCTTCTGCAGCAAACTTGGCAAACATTTTTGATACTGAGGGCACTTTCTTTCCTGCACATCAAAGGAAAATATCACTCTTCATTAAAGATATGAATTAACTTATCACAGGTTCTAATCAATATTTCGATTCCAGCAAATAACACACTTTTTTGTTCTACTGCTGCATAATATCTGACAGCTCACTGAGCATTCGGTGTTGTGGAGAAATCATGATCAGTTTTGTAAAGCCTGTCAATCATTTGAAAATTCAAGTTCTCTTTAGACAGAAAAAGTCTGTCTCTGAACTATATGGGACAATGTGGGTTTTAGTTTTAGGTAAAGTCAGAAATATGTGAAACACCTGAACTAACAATTTCTAACTACATATTTTGAGCCCCAAAGAAGGTAATTCAATTGATTGATTCATTCTCTGAAGTGGTTATCTCCTTTTTAGCAGGAGCTTCAGGATTTTGATGTAAGCAGAAGCAAGAGCTTGTTCCTGTGTATGTGCTTGAAGTGGGAGTTTAGCCTTGACCATTCAAGGCTAAAGGACACAGATTTGTTTTTTAAAGAGTGGGAGAGGACGAAAGTGGAACAGACTAGGTCTTCTTCCAGAACTTCAAGCTTATACATTAATTGTCACGTGACAAAAGGACAGTGGCTACTGTAGAAAATGGTCTGACAATTGCTTCAGTCCCTCGCACTCTGTCTTATTTCTGTGCAAGGCTGGTTCTGGTGTCTCTGTACAGGTAAAGGAAGAGCTCTAACATAGGTGAAAGGTAATCTTACGAGGAAGTATTTGATTGAGACTTGGGAGACCTGGATTTATTTCCAGGGCCTGCCATAGCCTGTGTGGACCTGTACGCATCCCTCTCAAACTCACATTCTTAACTTTGCTATGGGGAAATAACATATTGGTATGGTATGTAATGAAGTAAATATTTGTGTGGTGACAGGGCTTTGAAAATACAGAACAGCAAAAACAGCACCACCTCCAGAATCTAAAATTAACCTAACCACGTCACAGAAGGGCTGCGTATGTAGCAGGTTGTGTTTTTTTCTGGGTTTGCATCCTTTCTATTAAAAAGAAAGACTGAAGTTTGTTCTGTTCATTTACATTTGAGTTATTCCCAGCTTGAACTGTGCTGAGGGATGTCTCTTTGCCACAGGTCAAATTAATATTCCCCCGGGAAGATGTCCGAGTTGCTAACAGAAGGCAGAGCACTGATTCTAGAGTGAGAATCATAGCTCTTGAAATGTGCTGGAGGGTGGTGATGAGGCAGGGAAATATGCTTGCATTTGAACTTCAGACAAGGGTTCTCATTTTGTAAGAGGAGTTTCCAGAACATGTTGTATTTATTCTGGTCTGTGTGGAAAATGTTGTAAAAGAAAATGTAGCTTATCTCCCCAGGTGAGTTCAGGTCTTAATTCTGATCTGTTTTCTTGACTTAAGGTCCAGAAAGATTAACTTTAAAGATTTAGTTTTAGTCTAAAGACTTTAAAATCAACTTGTAAGTCTATGAAATGACAACTTTTTTTTTTTTTTTCTTCCTTTCCATATTGGCAAAATGTGTTTTTCTCAGATTCACCTCTTTAATATATGCACCATTAATGTGGTCAAATCATCACACTGGCTTTAATAATTCACTGTCTCCAAGGTCCTACTAAACTAACAGTCACAGCTCCCAGTTGAAAAGAGTATCCTTCATTTTTGTTCTACTTCTCTCCTTTTTTTTTCTTTCCAGATAGCTCCAGGCTTGATTCAATTCTTTTTTTGCAGAACTGCTAGAATTACTGAAATATGACAACAAAAATAATGGGTTGCTAGTACAGAGGAGCTCTTTATGTTTGAACATGAAGAGACAGGGAAAAGCCCTCACTCATGTTCACCTTTCTATTTCAGCTCCCAAACTACTTCTTCTTTAACTGCTACATTATTCTGCTCTAGTACTTTCTATCAAAATCAGGTATCTTATCCTGTTGCTGTTCATACTGCCTTTACCTTTGTGCCCTTCTCTTCCCCCTTTGATTCCCTTAAGCAGTGGTTTGCTGCTGCTGCCTGGGTCCTTCAGGCTGAGGGCTGGTGTCCCACTGACCCCTGTGCCTGGTGACCTTCCCCTGCACCAATGCTTTGCAGCTCTGCATTAGTGGGTGGTGGTTGCCCAGGGTTTTGGGGGTAGCTCAGGTTTTTGGACAGCCAAAGCCTAACATGAAGATATCGTCTATAGTTAACACGTGGCATAGTAGCAGGAGCTGATGGGCAGGGTGGACTGCATTCAGCCTGTCGGATGTGGCTGATGAGAGTTCATGGAGGTAGGCTGGGATCCCTGGTTGCAGTGAAGTCCTGCAGAGCAACAAAGACACAGATGGCCTTGGGGACTGGGATTTGGGAGCAGCCTGAAGTCTCCCCACAGGGTGGCAATGCAATATCTGCAAAGGCACTGATGCCAGGACTGGGGGAAGCCATAAGCAGCCCTTCAGAGATGCCTTTGTCATCTGGACATTCAGTTTGAGACCTGCTTAATGAGGCTAAGCCAGGAATTGTTTTGACTGAGTGTCTGGGCTGGAATTCTTTGAAAAAAAATGTTGGTTTTCTCTGCAGTCTCTTACAAACTTGATTATTCCACTAGAGATATTTTGAGACCAATCCCATGAACATATTTTGAGCTTATTAAAAGCCTGTCTTAAAACTGGCACATACAAGCAGCAGTCAGTGAAAACCTGGCACTGGTATGCTGAACCACATTGTGCTGGCCATAATATTGATGTTTGCTGAATATTTACAGCATTAAAGCAACAGTTCATTTAAAAGAAAAAAGTTGGAAAGAAGCTTGCACTGAAAGCAGTAAGTAAATTATATCAAATACCATATGAGCTTTGATGCAGCATAAGTAAAGCATTAAAGCCAGCTAGGGCTGTTTTGATAAAAGATCTGTGTGAGAAGCTTTGCATAGAAGTTAGTGAATTAACATAGCTTTTGGTAGTATAAATATTTACTTTCTTTTTCCTCAAAGAGGTAGTTTTCAGAAGGCAGAGTGATTCAGAATTGTGTTGAGCAAGTGTGCATAAGAGACTTAACACAAGTTAACCTGAGTGCTATATTTCACCTTGGGGATAACTCTAGGTCTGTTTGTAGAATGTGATTTGACTGCTGCGTGTCATAAAACAGGACATGAGTTGTTTTGGCAGGAAGAAGATGGAAGAATAAATTTGTGCCCAAGAAAACACAGCTTCTCCTGATTGGCAAAGACTCAACGTGTTCTCAGGAATGGAGTGCAGAGAAAACGTTTTCCCCAGCTCTGATAACAGTGATAAATTGTAGGGTAGCTGAAAAATCCAAATTAATACTTATTTGGTTTGTGAAACAATGTAGCCAAAGCTTTTCTGCAACATTTTTGTTACTTTATACCTATCATTTCTAGCTAGGGATGGAAAATATCCTTTAAAAGACTTCTTTTATTTTAATCTTGAGAGGAATCTCACCTGAAATTGAAAACATTGAAAAAGTTATAGTCAACACTTAAAACTTCCCCTTTCAAAATGCTTTTTGTATGCATATGTCAAAGTGCACTATAAACAGCAAGCAACTGAGCTCCACATATGTACCTAGGATGAAAGGCATGGAGCAGACAGCTTTATCAGGATCGTACAGTCAGCCAGTGGCAGTCAGGAATAAAGCCTGGGTTTCATAATTTTCCAGGCCTTGTTTTAACCATTGAGCAGAGATTCAGTCACAGGCTAACCTTATTTTTCAGGCATTATATTGGAAAACACTATTTGTTTCTCTAAGTTTATCTGGTGCCTACCTTCTATGTATGATGCACAAAAAGTATAGTTAGAGGGTAATTTATAATGAAATCCAAGTCCTTGACACGGGACTTGAAAACTCCCCTCCCCCCGAGGTGCCTTCATGTGCAACCTTGTGCAGGTGACATATTAAAACTGACCGATGCTCCAGTCTCTGAAAACATCGTAGAATCACAGACTGGTTTGGGTTGGAAGAGACCTTAAAGATCGTCTTGTTCCAACCCCCCTGCCATGGCAGGGACACCTCCCACCAGACCAGGTTGCTCCAAGCCCCATCCAACCTGGCCTGGAACACTGCCAGGGAGGGGGCAGCCACAGCTTCCCTGGGCAACCTGGGCCAGTGTCTCACCACCCTCACAGGAAAGAATTTCTTCCTAATATTTAGTCTAAATCTCCCCTCTTCCAGCTTAAGTTAGTCTTCCAGATCAAGTTAATAATTTTTCTCAATCTCAGAGGTTCCATGACATTTGAAATGATTGTTTATTGGAATAAGTACTCTGTAATATGTAACATTCTCATATTATTTCTGCTGGACTCCATTTTAAGTGACCTGGAGAGATGGGAGAAAAACACTTGCCTGTGAAGCAGTGAGGTTCAGTCCATTCTTTCCCAGGTGAAATACTTCCCTGCTCTTGCCTTGGCAGACAGGAAGAACCTGGCTGTGGGATGCCAGCCTGAGCATGGGGAGCTGAGGGAGAAGCAGCTGTGCTCACTTCACTCACCAGTCACAAGTAATCACAGAAGTGCAAAATTACTGCGTTAGTCACCACCATGACAGCATACCCAAATACGCATTATGGAGTGCTTAAATAAAATATTTAAGAGAATGCATCTAGCATTGGCATTTGGTCCCAAAAGGATGGGTGAGTTAGAAATACATAGATAAGTGGATTCCTCCAGCCTTCGTTCTAGGCATCTAAGTAATAATAGCAGACAGTGTTTTCTTCACTGCAGGAGGTGTCCATTTGGTTCTTACAGCTGGTGACAATTCTTAGGTGATTTTTGTTGTTATTTTTTTTTCTAATCCTATTTGAGTACCTGTCTTTTATAAGATTAATGGCTTGCAATCTCTGAGACACTTATTTAAGATGCAGGAAGAAGGATGTATCTGCCAGACACATCTGTGCTCTGCAGTCTAAAATTGCCTCCTGTTGTGAGAGAGAGAGGCAGAAAGAAGTGGCTAGAGTACACTTGAGCTGCTAATGAGCTGCTTTGTGACCTTGTCCCTGGTATTTACTAGTTGCCATTTAAAAGGCAACTTTTACTGAGCTGTTGTTGGGCTGCATTGTGGTGTTTCCTATTCTAAGTGGTGGTGTCAAGAACTATATGGTTTGAGAACTCTTGGCTGGTTTTTTTGGTTTTTTTAAATGGTGCTTCACCTGCAATAAAACAGCTCTGCTATCCATTGTGGCCTGTTACAGCTGCATTGGAAACCTATCTGATAGCAAACTCTTTTCCAGGGAATCTAACTCATATTGAGTTTGTTTCCCCTGGAAGTGAGGCACTGACAGCACTGACTGAAAACAAGCATTGTATTAGGCAGGTATTGTGACGGGCTTGCTCTCTTTCAGTCACACATCATAAGCCTCTATGGAAGGCATAGAGAAATTAAGGCAATTTTTGTCTAATAGAGTATGGTGGTTTGTTGAATGGCTGTTATCTGTATTTTGAAGAACTAGTTCTGATGGCTTGCAGGGTCTCCTGGAATCTCATGCTCCTAAAGAAACCTCAGTTATAAAAGAACTCAGCACCAGCCCAATGTATAGTGAGGCTCAGCTGTACAATGCATAATTTCTGCTAAAATTGATAATGGATGAGGATCTAAATGTTCCTATGGAGCTGGGCCCAACTGGCAGAGCATGAAGAGGAAACAGCTTCTGGGGGAGCTGATCTAGCAGTACTAGTTCATCAGCTCCCAACCTGTGTTTTTCAGACTGCAAGCTACAAAAAGTCAAAAAAGAATATTTATAATACCCATTTCACAGTATTCTGCATCGGCAAAGGGTTGTGAAATAGGAGGGCCAGGGGATTCTTGTTTTTTCCAGCTCTTTTCAGACTGAAAACTGAAGTCACTGCTGTGACTGTAGAGCAAGGTAGTGTTCCCTTGGCTGGCTCAGACAGCAACAGCTGTCCAGCCTCAGTGGTATGGCATCAAAGCTGCAGTGGAAGTGTATGCAAGATTAGATGTGGCCCTCTTGATGGATGCTTGTTTTGACCACCTACCAGAGCTACTGGCAGTAGATCATCAGGATATCAGTCCCATCTGCAGTAATGTACAGGATTTGCAGAGAGCTTTTCCAGCTACCACACTGGTATATGGATTTATTCTGACGAATTGGCCCAACTGCTCCTTTCCAGAGAGTAGGCACAGATAATTAAGGCTGCACCAAACTCAAGGTTTTCAGAATTAAAAACCCAAATAATAAACTTGTGCTACTAGGCCACTACTTAGAAGCTCTGAATAATTTAGAACCAAATAATGTGCTAAACAGCCTGGAATATATTTTTTTTCTCTTCTTATGGTCAGACCTTCACAACCCTCTGTAAAAAGCTGGTTTACACAATTAGGTTAGTACAAATATGATGGACATCTGACACTTCATGCTGTTCTCTACATGCAATAAGTTGTCCTAAAATGTACTGGAGCTGCCCTCTAGGCATGCTTTCTGGGTGTCACAAGACGACTGCCAAAGTATTTCCAGAGCATACCAATCAAAATTCAATATTCCAGCATACTGGGACCAGAGGTATGACTGTATTTGAAACAGAATAGAAAGGTAGGCTCAGATGCATTCATTTTTAATGTCATCTGATTAATTTGATCTGGTCACAGGCATATGCAGCCAGCACACAGAACCAAAACAGGATCCAAGTTACTGAAGACTCCAGATTATTGAAGAAGAGGAAAGGAAACCTGTTAATGAGGAGGGAGAAGGTAAAAATATTGCTAAGGAGAAAGATACAGCTTTACAGCCAGATGACCTGCCCCATAAAATACTAGAAACTGATGTAACAGAGCTGATGGTCATTAATTAAATGGTGATTAATTAAACACTAGCCCAGCAGCAGGTCAGGTAGCTCTGTTGGTCAGGCAGAATCCCCCAGCCTGGCACCAGGTCCCTCATGAGCAGGATCTCATCAGTTTTTCAGTACCTACATGCTGATCAGCTGTTCAGATAACATAATGTCCTACTCATCTGGGTTGGTCCAGTTGGAAGAAGAGAGCAACACAGCAATATCCAAATATTAAATAAAAGCTGCTGGAGTGGGTAACGTGGTTCCTTCCCTCTCTCCAGCACTAGCATTTTTGAGTTGGAAGTTCCAAGTAACGATTTTCTCCAAAACAGGCAAAATGTTAAAATAGTTGACTTATACTTGGCAAATGTTTTGCCCTTTCCAGGCAGTGGTTTTTTTCAAGTCCTTTTTTGTTGACTGCAAAAGTACTGGCAAGGAGTTGTAGATGTGGCAGTTGACCAGGGTGGATGAATACAGCCTGACAAGCTCCAGGGTGTTGACTGGGTAGGATGAAGAAGGGTTTACGAGGTAATCTGCAAGGAACAAACCATGCAAGTTTTCTGAGCACAAAAGCCCTGTTGTAGTCTGCAGAAGACCAAGTGCTTCCAGGGTAGTTTCCAAGTGGGGTGGAAGGGGAAGAGTGGGAAACTTTCCTTTTTTGGGATACATACAATTTCCTCTTTTACATTCGTAATACAATGGGGGTAATTGAATTGGATGGGTGCTCTGTTTTCTTCCATAATGATCCCATTCCTACACTGAGATAAACTACAGGCTTTAGGCCTCACAGTTAGTCCCCTTGGAAACCAGATTATTTCCTTTTAAAATAGAGCACACCAATTATCCTCTAAATAGTTTTGATTATTGTGCTTACCCACATGGCAACAAAAGATGTATTATCTACCCTAACATGTACAGTTGAGATTGATCCTTAAAGGATACTGGCAGATTTGTATGAAGGACTCAGGCAATAGCCTCCTTTGGCCACATAATTAAGCAGCCTGGAAGCTGTGAGGAGTAATGTATTTGGTATATCGGTATTGTGCAGCACAGCTTCATTTTAGGCCACCTTTCAAAGGTTCTGTATTCTCAGCAGTTGTCACAGCGCATTTGCTGGTGTATTCAGCCTCCTGCATAAAGGATGAAGAAGGTAGAAGGAACTCACCTGACATTAAGACTCAGATCTCCAAAGTAATTTAGGTTCCTGACACCCACTAAGCTCAGAATGACTTGGGTATACCAGTGCCTGTGAGAAAATGTGTCAGAGAGATTTTCTGAGATTTTTCGACGTGAATACAGACAGATGAGTACTGTTCAAGTAGGGAATTGCTCTGTCTTAGGAGAATGGTTTTGATTTTCTGGGCTCACAAGTATAGTGGGTATCTGCAGACTACAGCAATGGAAAGCTGCAGGAGATTTTATCTGATTTTGACTCTTTAAACATCAGGCAGAAATTACATATAGCAAGATTTTCTACTTATGTATCTGCTCTTGGAGTTACTGTTGGCAAAACAAATAATTCCTCCTCATAGTGACATTTTAGATATTAAAAAAGACTTTATTCAGTGTTTGTTTGCACATTATGAGGCATCTCAGTAGACTTCAGAAGGATCTCAGTAGTTACTGCTTATTTAGCTTGCAGAGGTATTCATTATGCTAGGCACTATAGACATAGATGGAAAACATAGCCCTTACCCCAGAGACTGACAGACTCATGTCTAAACATTTCTGTCTTTTGTGCTTTTCAGAACAATAATGTAAGTGCTAGGATTGAACACATACAATTTCATCTTTCATGGGAAGCCTTTCCGTCTTCCAGGTACAATGCATTTTTGTCAGGGGTGTTTTGCCTTCCTTGGGAAGATTGTTTGGAGAGCAAGCCCCACACTGGAGGTGGAATCAGCTGTGTTTACAAGAGCATAACTGTCTGCATTTCCTTCTCTCATTAGCAGATTAAAGGTGTCTAGTCTCATTGCAATGGCTAAGTTAACGTTGTATTATGAATTAAAAATCCACTGAGTCTGTGTTCAGGTACAACCTGTTACACCTGGGCCGACAGGCAGTGAAGTCTGAGCTCCGATTCAGCAGTCCAGTCTCTTCCCTCTCCATTTAAGGCATACTCATGAAATACATGTGGTGACTTCAGTGATGCTGTTGCTGAGCTCATCTGTTGCTGTTGAAATTGTGGTGTGAATGAAAGAGTCTGGGGATGGGAAAAAGGGGTTCTTCACTCGCTAAACACTGAGTACTGAAAGCTTCCTCCAGAGCCTGCTAGATGTGATAGGGGAAAAAAATATGTCTACAACTTCCTGAAAGGAGGGTGTAGAGAGGTGGGGGTCAGCCTCTTCTCCCAGGTAACAGTGATAGGACGAGGGGTGATGGCCTCAAGTTGTGCCAGCGGAGGTTTAGATTATTAGGAAACATTTCCTCACTGAAAGGGTTGTCAAGCACTGGCACAGGCTGCCCAGGGCAGTGGTGGAGTCCCCATTCCTGGAAGGATTTCAGAGCCGTGTAGATGTGGTGCTGAGGGACATGGGGTAGTGGTGACTGGGCAGTGCTGGGTTAATGGTTGGACTTGATCTTGGAGGTCTCTTCCAGCCAAGGCTATTGTGTGATTCTGTGTTCACCTCTGGCGATATCTATATGTAACAAGTTTCTTTCTCTTTGGGGTACTTATTTTTGGTAAGACACAATTATCTAGTTGTGACTGCTGCCAGCAGTACAGCATGTGCCTTTGTCCTCCCCCCCAAATCCTTTTAGCATTCACTTTCTACAATGAACAAGCTGTATGGAGCTTGGTGGGCTACTCTTGCAAAAGGTTTTTATTTGCACATAAAGATTGGTTCCCTCCTCTGTCATGTTCATATTCAGAGGATGATTAACTTGTCTGGCTGCTTCTCTGACCCCAGTGACCCTCATCTTTTCCAAGTGAACTGCCATAGCTGCCATGTTAATGTAGCTTGCTAATCCTCATCAAAAGAGCTCAATTAGAGAAATGTGGTTAAAATGGCAAATGCAGAAGTGAGAGAGAATGTGTTTGTGTGCCAATATGACATTCATACATCAGAGGCCCACAAAAGACTGAGGTGATAATTGCCTGTCTAAAAAAATGGCAAATATTTTAATGCAGCCTGTGCCCTCACGTGTCACTGCCTGCCTTATTCGGTGACAAGTATTGCTCATTGATTTGGTTCAGCCATATTCCTTTGGCTCATTTCTTAGAGTCATTTGAAACCTAGCTAATATGAGACTGAAGGGGCAGTTTATTACAGTAAGCATGAGTTATCTGCAAGGAATACCTGAGTATTCTGATAACCAAACCTGGTGAGCTCCTTTTGTCCTTATACAGTTCCTGAAAGCAGTTTGAATTGTTTTTAAAGGACCAATGACTTTATTCTCCTTGAGCTGTGTTGGTTTTTCTTATGTTCCTCTCTACTGTTTTTCAAGGCACTATAAATGTCCCCAGGGTAACTGTGATACAACCAGAGGTGCTTGCTATTGAGCTCTTTCCCTTTAATTACCTCTGGAAATCCCTGCCTACAGTTCTGAAACTGTTGTCTTCTATACACGTGGCAACACACGTTTTTGGCCGGCAGACAGCTTCAGAGTGGTATCTCGGCTCTTTGGAGCACCTTATATGGCACTCAGACTAAATATGTACCTTAAGATATAAAAAGCTATCTTTATTAGATTAAATTGTCCTTTAGGCATAGGGAAGGCAAAATAGTTTTAAGAAGGGGGCTGAAATTACAATGACTCCTAGGGATAATACCTATTTTCTAATCAATTAAACTATTCTGCCTTCTGCATCTTCACATTGGAAAGCACTGTTTGAGATAGGATTTAGTAGTATTTAAATCGTCTTATCCCAGAAAGGATATTTCAGGTGTTTGGTTATAGCCTTTTCAGTGGTTGCTGGTTTGAAGATGCTGCTCTAAGGCACTATTCTTCACCTTTCCTGAATTCCAGAGTTGTTTCTTCTTCAGATAGAACATGTACTGTCAGCTTGTGTCACATGAGCTGTATTATCCAAATTTGCTCTGCTACCTAGCAGTCGTAAGACTTTCCAAGGTCTTGAATTATTTTTATTATTTTTTTCCCCCCTTCTCAGAAAGAGAATGGATGAACTGGATATTTCTTAAATAGCGTAAGACACGAAAGATGTCCTTGGTAGCACAGAGGGAGATTACATTTTGTTGTATGTCTGCTTGGGATGGAAATCTTTTAAGTGGATGCATGTCTGACAGTCTGCAGTCACTCATGACATTACCTGACCACACTTCAGTGGCAAAAGAGCAAGGCAGGGATGTGTAATTTTTCTCATGCTCATTATTCAGAAGTCTGTTAGAATTTTACCATTGTGTGGTCCTGCTATTTTGATATTAAGACTGCACTATGGTGCAGGTAAAGAGATGCACATGGATAATGAAGGGGGTTTTTAAGTTAAATACACTGAAAATGCTGATGAGCACTGAGCAAATTGTTTTTAACTAAAATGTTAGCTACCAATAAAGTAGATTGATCAAAAGTATGCACAAATTTCCACCAAACCCAAGTTGTTTTAGCAAGCCCCTCCCCTCATTAAAATTAAATTTTTCATAACATCCTTTTCTTGTTTCAAAATAATATTTTATTTAGACATGTAAAATGGTGAGAAAGAACTCACAAATCTGTAGAAAACACAACATTAGAACTCAAATATAAAGTCCTTAAACACAAAACATTTTTCTGGGGAATGGAAAAAGTAAAAAAAGACTTTCCAGACCAACTTAAAATTCAGTTATTTTCCACCTTTTCTGTTTGTCCACAGTACAACTTTCTGCAGCAAAAGAGCAGAACCGAGAAGCCTGTGCTAAGGCAGTGTAACAAGGTTTGAGGTAATCAGGTTTGGTCTAATCATGTCAGAATGGAAGTCTATTCTGGCTAATTTACACTGCTTTTTTTTTTACCCAGCTTGACCCAAGTTTGCTTAGGTGTTTCTACATTACATTGCAGGCTGTTGAATAAATATCCCTCACTTGGTCAGGTGCAAATTGCTTTGGATCAGTTAATTTCAAGATCAAAAAATGTTTGCTCTTCCTGGGTTTTTTTAGGTAATGAAACAGCCTTTTCCTTTCTCATGCAAGAATTTGGTCCAACAGTTCCTCTATTCCTATTAAGACTAATTCTAATTCATTCTCCTTTTCATCTTAGCCTGCCAGTTCAGTACTTTGAGCATAGAGAGAGCTCTTTATGAAATATCTAACACATTTAGTTTCATAAGTCTAAATATTTCTTGAAGAACTACAGAAAGAAAAGCATTTCGTAATGTTTTGGGTTATCTCCAAGGGAGCTATTTCATAGGCTCCCACATAACTAACAGGCATTGCTTTAGCTCTTTTCACTCCAGTTGCCTTCCTTGTGGTCTGGTATCTGTTACATATAAACGACTAAATAAAACAGGAACATTTTTTATACTTAAGTTAGAATAATGTGGGAACAAAACAGGACAAGAGATTGATGAATGAGGTACAGTACAACTTTGTTCATGTTGTGCATTACTTTCAGTGTTCTGAGACACATTTATTTCTAAGATATACCTGAGCATCTCAAATACGTGACATAAGAAAAGTTGCTTTCTGTAAGTCGTTTATATAGGGAGACATTAACATTAATTTTGTATGTTTGTTTTGGTCTGCAATTCCCCCTTGACTTCTATGAACCTCAACTTGGAAATTTATTTTCAATTTTAAAAATTTCTACCCCCAGACAAGTGGTGTTTCATGCTGCCATGTTTCATGGCTAAGAAAGTAGTTGACAAACTGCGTACAAACCTCTCCAGCATTTTTTACCATTACAGAAATGATGCACGAGGAGAAAAGCACACTGCCAGCTTTTGAGAGCCATCTCTGTGGCACGAGTAAAGTATCATCCCTCCTGTATCTTCTCTGAAGTTCCTCTGAAGTCTTGGAATTGGCCTGGTCCATGGTAGAGTTTTCCTGACTTCTTCCAGTTGCTGCGTGCTGCTTGAAGTGCCCACATTTGCAGCTGCAAATTCACATTAACATGTGATAGCGACTTCAGATAGAAATAAGCCTCATCTGAAAAGTAAACTGCAGCTAATTGTAGAATTTTGGGGAGCTCCAGTCTGAGGCTTTAGTTCTTCTTTTCCCTGGAAGCTATCTCACAGAATCACAGAGCGGTAGGGGTTGAAAGGGACCTCTGAAGATCCTCTAGTCCAACCCCCCTGCTAGAGCAGGATCCTAGAGTAGATCCCACAGGAACACGTCCAGACGGGTTTGAAATGTCTCCAGAGAAGGAGACTCCACCACCTCTCTGGGCAGCCTGTGCCAGTGCTCTGTCACCCTCACAGTAAAGAAGTGTTTCCTTATGTTAAGATTGAACCTCCTGTGTTCCAGTTTGTGCCCATTGCCCCTTGTCCTGTCACTGGACACCACTCAGAAGAGTCTGGCCCCGTCTTCCTGACACCCGCCCTTGAGATATTGATGAGCATTAATGAGATCCCCCCTCAGCCTCCTCTTCTCCAAGCTAAACAGACCCAGCTCCCTCAGCCTCTCCTCATGTGGGAGATTCTCCAATCCCTTCATCATCTTAGTGGCCCTGTGCTGGACTCTTTCCAGTAACTCCATGTCCCTCTGGAACTGGGGAGCCCAGAACTGGACACAGTACTCCAGATGAGGCCTCACCAGGGCAGAGTAGAGGGGAGGAGAACCTCCCTTGACCTGCTGGCCACACTCCTCTTAATGCATCCCAGGATACCATTGGCCTTAGCCAAATACTTCCAGATTTTGCAGGAGTGCGATTTCTTCCTGCAGGTACCCCATCTCAGCCAAGGGTGGCTCAGATATTCAGAAAGAGAGCTCTTGCACTGCAGGGCACTGTAGCACCCTTCAGGTTGTTGCGAGCTCTAACAATGTGATCCCTATGCCCTCCTTCTTATCGCAGAAATTTTAGGAAAATGTCAGAGATTTTGATTTTATAGTCCCAAAAGGGCTCTACTATGTTGAATGTCTTTTGGAATACAGGGTATAAATTTCATTTTTGAAAGTTTAAGGTGTAAGTGGTTGATCCCTGGGAAATAAGCATACTGCTTCACTTTGCTTGCTGTTTTCATGAAGGTCCTCTGCCAGAGAACCTGAGGTTTTTTATGGAGTTTGTTTTGCAATATTGACTTACTTAACATAGGCTTGCAAAGAGCTCATATCTCTCCCACAAAAGACACATTAACTGCTTCACTGCTCCCCAGCATGAGCTGGTGCAGACAGTGTAATTCGCAGCACTAAAACAGATTGGGGTTTGTCCAGGTAACTGGCTCAGCTTTCTGCTAGCCTGGAAAAGTCAAAGACCTGCTACTCTCCTGCCTGCTTGATCCCACCTTCCTGAACTTCACTACTTGTCCTTAGTTACACATTCTGACTGTCAGATCAATTCCTATGTGAAGGTATGTTATCCAGTGATACATTGCTATTGCAAATGAAAAATATACAGACCAGACTGAGCATCTATTATATTTCTGCTCAATACTCTGTAACAAGATTGATGACTCCTTCACCTCCCAGTCCTGCTCCTATCGAAGTCAATATATTCATTGCTAATATGAGCAGGAGCAGCTCCCTATTTCAATAAAACACAGCCCCCCAAATATACATCCCTGTAATTCCTTGCTCCCCAGCAGGACCTTGATGCCTTTGCTGTCTGTCACACATCCCTAAGTAACGATGGACTTAATGCTCCCTGCAAGGGAGGAAAACACACAGCTGCAAAAATATACGCAGTAGGATGTCGCCAATGTGTTCAGGCTGACCAGCAGACTGCAAGAAACAGCATGCTTTGCTGTGCCTGTTTGTGCATGCACTGAGCTCACCTAACTTAACTATTAATTGCTTTGACCTTGTTGTTTGCTTCCTGCTCGGGAATCTCAGAATTTGCAGCAATAACTGGACTTCTGGATTGCAGCATTGAGCAAACATTGACTTAACCTTTTCTGTTACTCTGTGTCAATATTTCCAGTCTATTCAGTCTATTCATATGCATGTGCTGTTGCTCTAGATAAACCAGGACTGTGTTCCAAACTAATGCTCTTTTATTCATTTGGAGGTATCGTATTGTGCAGGCACACAAAGCACCCGCATGCACCCACATGGATGCCATTAATAAAAAGCTTAACGCTTAGCAAGCAAAGAACATAAACACATGGAGTGCTGGTTCAGAACAGGTCCATTTTAAAGAGCTATTCTGCGCCTTGTCGGTGTTCTCCACATAGTCCCTCTCCACAATCTGCTACAAGAGCACTGGCTATAGGCAGTGGACAATCTCTGTTTCCCAGCTGCAGCAAAGCAGCAAACAGGCAGACCAAGATACTTTAATTGAGTTGTGTTTGAGACATAACCTTCACAGCAGTGTAGGGGAAAGGGACCTGGGGGTCCTGGTGGACAGCAGGATGACCATGAGCCAGCAGTGTGCCCTTGTGGCCAAGAAGGCCAATGGCATCCTGGGGTGTATTAGAAAGGGAGTGGTTAGTAGGTCAAGAGAGGTTCTCCTTCCCCTCTATTCTGCCTTGGTGAGGCCACATCTGGAGTATTGTGTCCAGTTCTGGGCCCCCCAGTTCAAGAAGGACAGGGAACTGCTTGAGAGAGTCCAGCGCAGAGCCACAAAGATGATTAAGGGAGTGGAACCATCTCCCTTATGAGGAAAGGCTGAGGGAGCTGGGTCTCTTTAGCTTGGAGAAGAGGAGACTTAGGGGTGACCTCATTAATGTTTATAAATATGTAAAGGGTGCGTGTCATGAGGATGGAGCCAGGCTCTTCTCAGTGACATCCAATGATAGGACAAGGGGCAATGGGTGTAAGCTGGAACATAGGAGGTTCCACATAAATGTGAGGAAGAATTTCTTCACAGTGAGGGTAACAGAACACTGGAACAGGCTGCCCAGAGAGGTTGTGGAGTCTCCTTCTCTGGAGACATTCAAAACCCGCCTGGACATGTTCCTGTGTGACCTGATCTAGGTATTCCTGCTCTGGCAGGGGGATTGGACTAGATGATCTTTTAAGGTCCCTTCCAATCCCTAACATTCTGTGATTCTGTGATTCACCCTTGGGTTGTACAATGAGATGATCACTCAAAGGGCATCCTAAAATCGACCATTAAGCATTCCAGGAATGCTAATGCACAGCAGCAAGCGGTGCCATCAAAACTATTAAGATCAATAAAGTGTTTAGGCCCTTATGGCAGCATTTTATACATGTTATGTGATCGGTGAGCAGAATGGAAAATGAAAGCCGTTTAGAAATACTTAATTTTGTATTTGAGATGACAAAACCAATTATTTAATTGCTGATACCCAGCGTGTCTCTTTATTCTGCTAAATTCTGCATTTCTAACTTATTACCTGATAGATATTATGTTTCTCAAAGGGTCATTTTATAAAGTACTTTTGGGACTCTTGCATCTAAAGGAGGCTTTGGAAAAACAAACTTTGATCCAACTTGTTTGATCTAAACGCCAGCCGAGTGAGGTAAAAGATGAAGAGCTGTTTATGCATTGGCTGCCTTTCTGAATAGTACTTTAAAAAAAGTAGTCAGAGGTTCAACACAGTTCAAACTAATTGTGGTATTTCTTTTTCATGGATGATAATTGGAATTTTTCGTATTTGCAAGTTACGTGGTTCTCTCCTATGCAACATTTGTCAAATTAGCCTTTAAATCAGACTTTAAACTGTGCCATTTTGTAACTATGTTTTTATTTCTTTTCTTTTTTTTTTTTTTAGGAAAAAAAAAAGAGCTAGTGTTCTCTGTTATTTTTTTTTAACTTCTACAGCCCAGCAGGCATACCCCCATTCCCAAAGCTAGAGGCATGCATATGAATGCATGCCTAAGAGATTAAAAGAAAAAAATCATTAAACAAATAACCCTGTTTTCAGACTTCCAAATACGCATAGGGGAAACCACTGGAAAGGGTTGAGGGATGATTTTCCACAGAGAAGGTTTTGTTTGACCAAATGTACCTGTTGGACTGAGTAGAAATCTGGATTTGGAGATAATCACAATCCTACCTTTACCCTCTGTTCCCCTTCCAGAAAACTGAACTCCCTGGTCACATAGGCAGAAGCTGAATTTCCTTCTGTGATCAGACAGTATGTATCTAGACAGAGGACAGCAGGCAGCACTTATGACGTGATTCATGTCTACCCACCTGCAAACTAAATAGGCCTAGCACCTTAAATCAGTGAAAATAGTTTATTTTAATGGTTAGGATAGAAATTTGTCATTATTCTCTTTTCTTGTCAGCTCCCAGAAAAGGAATGCAGCCGATCCCTTTAGAATTTTTTTATTATTTCTTACACATAGTCAAAAGTGTTTTATTCTGTGCGGTAGTTCTGAGTATTGAAACAAAATAGGTTTAGATCTGAAGGGAATGAGTTAGGACCTGCCTTGCGTGGAGATTTGATTTCATTATGAGTTCATGGATGCAGGATGGACAAACTACACAGCATCTTAGAGTATTTTTGCAGGCTCTTTGACTGAACAAGGAACATCTTTCACTGGTCCAAAACCAATTCTTGTAGAGTCTTATTCAGCCAAAGAAGCATTTGGGACCATAAAGTAGGACATTTTTTTGGTAAGTTGGAAATTGGAAGCCAAACCAAGTACAAATAGTTTGCCTTTGCTCAGACATCCAATTGAGGAAGTTTAAATGCAGCTTTCTTTTGTTTAAAAAGTAAAACACATGAATCAACCCTTTTACTTAAATCTTCCAGCTTTCTCTGAGAAATTATATCCCTTTCAATGAGCCTCAGGCATTCCCACTTGACTCAGGTTAATGCGTTTGGTCTCTATAGAAACAGCAGCAGATCCCACATGTAACTTGGAAAGGTCACCTCACTTTTGTACAAAAGCTCACATTGTCTCTTCCTTCTGTTCTGTAAAACAGTAGTAAAAGGAAGCAAAAAGCAATGCACTGCACTCATCCAAAGTCTCAGAGCTCTTCTCTTGCAGACGCTGATGAAAGATCAGGCTCTTCAGTGCTTGCGCTTGCTGACCATCACGGGTCAAAAGGAAACATGAGCTTTGAAATACAAACTAAATAATACCATCGAATTGGCAGGAAATCCAAACTGCTCTGAACTGTCTGGGAGCCAGCAAAGCTAATGAGCTGTACTATTTCCAAATGGGATCTTGGTAACACCATCTGAGAGCTTGTATACATACAGAGTTGTTCAGGTTTGCCTTAAAGCATAATTCAAAATGGATTTAATTAAACAAGAAAAAATAATATGGAAACTTAAATAGATATCAAGCAAGCACACGTCAATTTGATTAAGGGAGCAGTTTAAATTAAACCACAATAATCCTCTTTTAAACAGAGGAGAGCTGTCTCTCATCCAGGGTTTTCTAGTGCTTTAGCTGCTCTTGGTTTAAAAAGCAATTGAAGTTAAAAGCAGTCTGCAAGTCAGTTCCCAACCTCACCATCACATCTGTTAATACAAATGGTGAAAGTTTTGGGACGTGGTGATCAGTGAGAGGCAGAGATGAACTGGTAGAACGTTTGAAGGTAATCAGAAACCTACTGGTAAAGGAAGAGAACCTTTCATAGGAAAAAGGAGTACCATAAAGAGAAAAAATCTGGAGTTTCCCATGTGATTTGAGAGCCCTTTTTCATGCGTTCAAATGTTCAGTTATGCAACCTTTAGAGCAAGGGGTATTGTTCTTCGGGGAAGAAATGTAGGTGAGAGAGCTCTGCTTTACATGCAGAGACTTTTCACAAACATGTCCTGTGCAAGCAAAGTGGTGATTAGTCAGGAAGGTAACTCCGGGCCATAGCCACAACCGGACAGTCCTAGGGCAGCCCCGTCAGGTTACCGCTCCCATTCAGATTTTCTTTCTGAGGTTTCTGGAGTGTTCCTGCAAACACCATCCATATTCTTTCACTCTGCCTTCCTTATGCAGCTGCTTTCTGCACTCTGGTATGCAGAGCAAAAGTAGAACTTTGCTGCTTGTACGTGCATTTATTGAATGCATCAGGTATGCAGCTGAGAGTGAATGTGTTCCCCTTAAAATAGTTGCATGAAGGAGGAGTTGTGATTTATGCATAAAAGACTCATGACAAGATCAGCTCTGTATTTGATACTGTCAGACCTTTCCTGTGTGAAATTCTGGTAGCTATACACTAACAGCAAGTCACTGGCTTTTATTAGCTGCCCAGAAGAATGAGAAGTTGTATGAAGACATCACCACACATGGGACTGGGACACACAGCAAGTGACTCTGGCTTATGCATGTCTTCAGCTCCTATTAAATTATCTGCTATCTTTGTAGGTTGTGCTATACCAGTCTTACTTTGCATTTCTACCCAATGTTCTTGTAAAAGGATGCTCCTGGAGTCTAGCCAGACAAATAATTTCAAAAGGAATTTGCTTAGGAGTCTACAGTTATCACATAAATTCATATACAATACAGCTCAAACCTGTTTATGTCTTAGTTAAGGTTGTTAGTATGGAAGCAGAGAATATCACAGGGCATCTTTCAACTCTCTGGCTCCCTCCCTGCTGCCCAGAGAGGGCAACAAACTGGACTAGGACTCCACAGAGACTGTCTCCTGTTACCAGCCTGAATGGTACCCAGCTCAGAGGGCTCCCAAGAGCAGGTGGGCCCTTCAGGTGCCACAGTAGCACATACAAATCAAAGAAATAAAGAAATGCTTCAGAAGCAGATTTCATAACAGGGTGTGCTCTAAAGCCAGATTTTATGCAATCTTTCCATCAATTTTCACAGGAGCTGTGAGTGTACACCTCTAAGGGCCAAATTTGGAACTCCATCTTTTTCCATGACAGATACTACAGTCCAAGAGATTTGGTAGCATCTTGATAAAGCTATATTGATAACACTATGTACCATTTGAATGTAGTATTTCACAAGTTAGAGCTGAGGTGTGCCATGCATTTGTAAGAAACATTCGTCTCATCCAGAAATGGAGTCAAATATTTTTTTTCAGTAAGTGCTCTTCTAAAAGAAGCACCAGGCATCCTTTGGAAGATATCACACCATTCCTCACTTATCTTCAGCTTCACAACAAAATTCCTGACTTTATAGTGAGTTGTTCCTTGTATTCATATTAATTAAATTGTTTCCTTGTTGAACACTCTCCACCTTTTTTTTTCCTAATTAAAAAAAAAAAAAAAAAGCATGCTTTTTTTTGCTGCTATTCCAGCATTGCCTGTGCCCACATAAATAAATGCCTTGCATGCTTTGGCTGACATCTCCGTGTTGTCAGTTCTTTTTCTGCTCACCTAGAGCTGATGCTCTTGAAGATACAATTTCTTTGCCCCAGATACTGCTAGGATGAAAATAATCAGTTGTTGTGTAACAGAAATCCAACTCTGCTCCAAGCAGTATGATCCAAGTTAGAAAGATTTTATTTCTCTTCAAGGAGCTCTGCTTGCACAATGGAAAGTAAATAGCTACCCTCATGTGCAGAAGATTTAGTGGGAGAGGGAAAAGGATCAATGCCAGCTTTGTCTGCAAGACATTAGTGTATTCAGAGTGCCTGCAATAAATTTTTAACCTTTTCCAGCTTCCCTGGGGACTGGCAGGTATTCAAAAATATCAGCACCCTCATCCCAAAGCTTCACTATGCAAACCGAAATGAATGAGATTTTTAGCAAACCACTGATAGATAAATCTTAACATTCCCTTTTATTAAACAAATAATACATTTTATTAGGCAAATAACAGAGAGACTACCTCTCTCTCTGTGAGGCAGACTTTAATGCAAAGGGATACCTGATTTTATCAAGAGCCAAAATTTCCAATTCGTTCTATTTTTATTTAAAATTGGTGCCTATGGAAGGGCACGATGACTGAGGCAGGTTTTAATCTAGCATATACGGAATATCAAGCAGCTTGTGAGCACAGCGCCGATACTGTTGCAGAGTTGCCTGTCTGTATTCTTCTTCTCATTTCTCGAAAAGGATTGTGGTTTCTGTGGGCATGTGAGGACACAGTGCTTTGGTGAGTGCCCAGATCCATTCTGAAATGAATTGGTTCAGGTTTTGGAAATGGTGTCATGCTGCCAGGTATTGCAAGAAGGCTTGCTCACAGACAAACACTGCCACAATTGCAAACAATTCACTTTGTATAACAGCCGATAAGGAAGGTTTAAACATCCTACAATGAACTTGATCTTTTTGAGTACAAAAGGTGTTATTTTATTTGACCCCAGTAGACAGAGGTTGACATGAGAGGGACCACCTTGACAATGTGAGAGCCTGCAATGCTCCATGTGTCACTGAAGAGATAAGGCAGAAGTCCTCCTTGTACTGCATTTTGTCATCGTGTTTCAACCACCTTCAAAAAGGACAGGACAGGCTTGCAGAGAACGACATGCATCACCAGCTCAGTACATGTGTGACATGAGAGCTAAAGGGGCAAGAAGAGATTTGCTAATAGAAAAAGCTTGAGAGGTCACCCCTGGTGGCTGTCAGCAGGGCCCAAGAAGAAACATTAGAAATGTACATAAGCTCAAACTAAGACTGAGAGTCACAGGCCAGAGGAGGGAAAGACAGAGAAGGCCAGAAAATTGGGTAATTATAACCTAGGCATGGCAGAGTATCAAACCCTGAGCAGGATCTGAGCTCTGGAAATCTCAGTAAGTGTCTGACCAGCATATGAAACCTTCCACAGCTGGGCTCTGAATCCTGACTGCACTGCTGGTGCTAGCTTCTATCAGTGCCTTTTTGCACATGGATTTTAGATAATTTGTAAATAACAAGTACTTTTTGAAGCTTCCAGGCTAGAAGTTGCTGTACTAGAACTTTCCAAAGCTAAATTGGATATACATCAGAACTTAAATATTTTAGAACTTGGACACTATATATATATATATATCTATATCTATCTCAGACATTTCAAAATCTAAATTGCTGGCTAAGTTGTAGCTACTTTATTAGCACATAGCAGAAGAAAACCCTGAAGAGCTCCAATAGTCTTTTTAAGGCCCTGGTCCATCACAGAAAATCTGAAACTCCAAGCAATGCCTTTGAATAAACACATGCTTAGGAGCAAATATGCATCTGGGTCTGGGCCTGGCTTGCTGCGCTACACTAACTATTGCAAACCAGGCGGGATGTGCTGGTGCTACTGAAACAGTCTGCAAGCAGCTTTCTCTCCCAAAGCCCTTGCTGCCTCCAGCAAGGGAAAACCAGTCTTTCAGTTCCCTAGACTCAAACTCTACATCTCTGCATGACACCATTTGTAACCCAGAAAGAGTAAACAGGGAGGGATCAGCTGCCTAAGACTAAATAGTAGTGCAAGGTACACCTGGCCCGAAGTCATCTCCAGAGATCTGCGCCATAGGAATTCAGAAATAGTGAACTGCAGTTTTCATAGGTGCAAAATTTGCACTGATGTCACTGGGGTGTATTTACAATAAATTATTCTGAAACGTATGTACTACAAAGTTAAGTATATATGTATCTCCACCCTTAATTTCTCTCTTAATGATATTTTGTGCTTTGTCTCGCTGTCAAGGGAGCCCAGCTGCACTTGAAAATTAGTGTTAGTTTTGCAATGCAGCTGTCATATGCAATGGCCAGAGTAATTAAAGGGGTTTTAATAAAAATTGAAATTAATTAAATCGTAGTCTCACAAGTAATTTTTCTACAAGTAGAACAAAATACAAATACCTCCTTTGTATTCCTCCGTGAATTCAGCATTCCGATATCATGTCAGTCACCTCATTTGCATTTTGTCGTATTTTGTGAATTATTCAGCATTCAGTTGTGGATCCTTCAGAGTCAGTGCAGTGTATACTCTGAATGCATATTACTAATAGCTCTGCAATCAGTATTCAGCATTCATAACATGGAAGGAATTAACTGATTTTATGTGCTTATGATATTCAAAGTAAAATATCTGAAAGATATTAGTGTAGATAACATAACTGAATGCATGCATAATAGCATGTATCCAAATAATAAAAATTAAAATTGAAAATACACACTGCTAGTCAGTATACTTCTCAATCAGTAACAAACTAACCAAAGTTTAATAACATCTGTGGGTTTTTTAATAGCCTCATTAAGGAATATTTTTTCCACAGTCTTTTGTGTCTCATTCCCTAGGCAGCAATGTTGCAGGCACTTTGATATGTGCTTGACTTTCAGTATCCAAGTAATCCCAGAGGAGTCAGTGTGACTATTCATAGCCTTAAACACAAAGACATGTTTAAGTGTCTGCAGGACAGAAGACTTACGCTGCCCCCCTGCAAAGAGCTCATAATAGCCCTGTGAAACAGCCAAAACCCATGGGGTATAACAGAAATGTGCCCTTGAGAATGGAAAAGCTATAAAGCCAAATTTGGTCTTGGTGTGTGCAAGCCCTTTGGAAATGAATGGCAACATTGATGTTCACCAAGGAAGAGAGGCTTTCTATTCCTGGCTCCTATGGTAGCCCTTGGGGTGACATATATTTTTGTCAGTCATCTTTGTGCATGCAAATCCAGAATACAGAACCGATTAGCTACTTAAGATTCATTTCAGATCTGATCTACTGGTTTTCCTCATTGTAGTATTCCCTGGATGCTTCTTGGTTATGTCTCTCTGTACTCAGATTATTTGAAGTTCCATCCATCACAATTGATTTGCCCTGCAATGCATTAAATTGGTGTGATGTGTAATCTTCTAATGTCTTCTGATGCTTCTTTCCCCAGTGCTACTTTAGCCATCAAATCAGTGCCTTGATGTGGAGATGTTAAGACAAAGCAACACTTAGTTGCTAGTTGTAGACAAATAAGGAGAGACTCCTAAAACATGAATTGACAAATGTGATGTAGCTTTACCCAGTGCCAGATGCATTGCTGCAGTTTCTCAGACTTCTCAGTTTTTTGCATCTTTGAGTCTCCTTGCTTCCTGCCTCCAGAAACCTGCTAGCTGTTCAAAAGCTACTATCTTTTTAGCATCACTGGGGTCTTAGCATTCACTGTCAGCCACTGATTTCCATTGTTGATATTCTACTGGAAAATACGCAAAACAAAAAAAAATACCCTCTGCATCATGTGAATTCTGTCAAGAGGAAACCAAGTGCTGGACCTGAAATTTCCAGTTTGAATAATAATAATTCTGTGTCATGCATGAATGGTGGTCAGATTGGCTGAAATAGCAGCATATTGATTCATGAAACAACATCAAGCAATGAAGGTGTGAAAGCCTTAAAACCACTTTTTAAATTTTATGAGTTTCATTCCAGATGAAGTGGAACAGAGTAGTGAACTTGAGCAGAAGTACCTATTAATTTTTACAGCTGGTTTGACTATTGCACTATAAACCACAGAATCACAGAACAGCCTTGGTTGGAAAAGACCTCTAAGATCACCAAGTCCAACCATTAACCCAGCACTGCCAAGTCACCACTACCCCATGTCCCTCAGCACCACAGCTACACGGCTCTGAAATCCCTCCAGGGATGGGGACTCCACCACTGCCCTGGGCAGCCTGTGCCCGTGCCTGACAACCCTTTCAGTGAAGAAATGTTTCCTAATATCCAGTCTAAATCTCCCCTGGCACAACATGAGGCCATTACCCCTCGTCCTGGCATTGTTACCTTGGAGAAGAGACTGACCCCCCCCTCGCTACCCCCTCCTTTCAGGGAGTTGTAGAGAGCAATGAGGTCTCCCCTCAGCCTCCTCCAGACTGAACCCCCCCAGTTCCCTCAGCCGCTCCCCATCACACTTGTGCTCCAGACCCTGCCCCAGCTCTGTTCCCTTCTCTGGACACACTCCAGCAGCTCCATATTTGCTTGTGCCTAATATTGATAAAATGAGAAGTAGCACCTTTCATACCTGTTGAGTCAGAATAACAGCAGATTCGTTGTTGAGCTAACTAAGGGTCTGGGTTGCCTTTTAATGAGACTCATAATATTGATCCACAATAGTAGGGCTGTGTTCAAGGCCTGTGGGATTGAGTGTCATTTTCATTTTAAGGCCTATATTGAATGAAGTAGAGGAGTCAATACAACACCCCGATTTGGCATTTCCAGTAGCAGAGAAGAGATCCTTGCATGATAACATCAGATGTAAGAGAAATGAGTACTAGGAAATGTTTTCTTTTTCTGTAGAAATAGACTGTTGAATTCATTGCCAAGATCAAGAATTTAAGAGGATTAAAAAACGGGCAGGGGCATGGCTTACCCAAACATCCACTGGTGCCACAAATAATGAGTGTAAATCAAGGTTTAATCTTCCAGCTTCAGCATCTGAAGTGGTATTTTCGCTTTAAAGTTGAAATGGGAGAAGTACAAGAATTTAATGATCTTTTGCAACATCTAGACCAGGCTGGAGTAAGAGGCATCTACAGACTGAGCTGGAGCTGTGGTGAAAAATGACGCCCAACCGTTTTTCATGTTTTATAAATCACATCATTTGACTGACCCACTGCTGGTATACAATTTTCAGAGGAAGCTTTATGCTTTAAGGAGAGGCTTAATTCAAGATATTAGGAACGGGATGTTATGAGAGCCCAGCTAGCAGAGGCACCCAGCACATACAGCATCTTGTGCAGCAGTCTCTGGGTTTGGCTTTGGGAGCTTCTTGACCTTCTGGTGACAAGGTCCAAGATCATCAGGGAATGCCTGGGAACCCTGTGAGAAACTCGAGGGTACCTGCAGCTACCAGGTAAGGAGGAGGTAATGGGAGGTGCTCTAGCAGCTTCTAATGAACATGATCAGCTGCCCTTGACCCAGGTACCCAGAGCCTTTGTTGCAGCTGCCCCTGTAATCAGGAGTTTAATAGATAAATCTGTGTTTTCACCACAGGATAAATATTTGTATTATGTGGCTGCCATACCAGTATATTTTTAATGCTCAGCATCAATTATGAGTGTGAAAAAGGCCGTGTGTCTGTCTTCTCTCTTTACACACACCTGCATTTCCTTAGGAACTATTGACATGAGGATGTGTCCTGTCATCAGTGGTCAGTTTCAACCAGCATGACTAACCTATGTGCTTACACTATCTCTTTCAATCTCTATGAGATATATTGATTTGTAACTTGAAATCTAATGGCTTAACCATGCTCAGAAAATATGACGCCAACAGAGATCCTCCTAACAGGACAATGCATCAAATATATGTCCTTTAGGTAGGATATAGGAAAAAGTTCCTTTAATTGAAGCATGTTTTGCAGACAAAAGCAAAAAACAGGGAACACTAAAGGAAACCAAAATACACAGAAAGTAGTACCTATTGGGCAGTTGACTTTGGCTTGCTTATTGCACACACAATTTTCCTTTTATATCTTTATTTTGCTGGGAAATGATGTGCCTCTGCTTTCGTGATTTTTTGCTAACAATTTATGTCACTTCCACTGTTGGCTTTAAGTTTCAAGATTACAAATAAGATAAGTACTCTGGACTGTACCTAATAAAACACTTCCTTACCTGCCACACAACTTCAGGTGCAACATGGCCATGTAGAGGTCACATTTGGACATTATTTTGTTTGGGATGCCAGTGTGCAGTGAGTTGTAGGACTGAGCTTCTTGCTTATCCTTCTTCAGAACACTTCTGTTAGCCCTATGAAACTTCTGTTTAATAATATTTAATTAATACTGTTTATTTCACTGCCTTATTCAAGGATACCATCTGCTTCAAGTAAGAAAACACAGTGCCACCACCATAAAAGAAATCCTGTCAAAGCAGCATATTCTTACACCTTGTATGTTCTGACTGGGCACTGTTCATGGTTTTCCCAGCTGTTTTTTCAGCAGTAATCCTGTGCTATCATAGGTTAGCTAGAGACTTTTCTTTCTGTTCAGCTGTGTCACTGTAATACACACCTAACACATATTGATCTGGCAAATCAGGTGAGTCATGCAGAAACCTCCATCCAGCTATGTTTCTTCCAATTTATAGGAGCAAATGGTTTTTAAAAGCCCATCTTTTTCTTTCCTGTGTGAATACTCCAAAGTGCCACCTGAATACGTGGGTTTCCTTAAAACAACAGTTGTTGTTTTTTTCTAATTTGTTGTCTAATTTCTGGTCAACTTGTTTATTCCTAATTGTCCAAAAACTCCATTGCTTTCCAAAAATGAGGGTGTGCAAGCATTTTAAGAACTCTTTCAGTTTTTATTGTGGTGAAAGTGTACCAACTGTAAGGACTTAGAGCATCTTTGAAATCAAGTATTAAATAAACACTACTTTTATGTAGTTAGAAATTTAGTAAGCAGATGACTCAGGGATAGAATCATAGAATCATAGAATAATTATGGGTGGATCTCATCCGGCCCCATAGACTTACGGGTGTCTAATTGACTCAGCAGGTCCTTCACTACTATTTCCTGGATTACGAGGGGTTTATTCTGATTTCCATCCCAATCTTCCAGCTCCGGGGACTGAATACCGTGAGAATAAGTGGTCTGCCTGTTAAAGACCGAGGCAAAGAAGGCATTAAGTACCTCAGCCTTTTCCTCATGCTTGGTAACAAATGATGACAAATATCTGTTTGTCACGTATTCGTCATGTAAGACACCACTGAATCTGGGCCATTTAACTAAAGAAGAAATTAGGGTCTGATTCTTCATCTGTTGAAGTCCCATGGGAGTAAGTTCAATAAGAGCAGTACTATCGTCTTTGATGGTTTCTTAGATATTGCTAATCTATATTTAAAACCTCCGTTTTATTTAAACTTGAAAATTAATTTGCTTTAACATCTGTGTAAAATAGATTAGAATTAATGAAGTCTGACCCCCTTATGGGTTAGTGCAAGTGAAACAATTACTCTTCAGCAGCACAGGTTATATGTACTGGACTTTCTGGCTCGAGTTAACAGTAAGAAGTCAAAGGAAGTTCAGGAAGTCTTGAACTGCATTAGAAAATTTAAGTTTGCAGTTTCTCTTTATGAAAAATGAAAATGCTTGCACTAGACTTACTTTGTGTCACTGATAATAATAATTATGGAAAATTACCTGCATAAATTGAATATAGGAATATTCTAATTTGGAACTTGAATCTGATTACAGAAAAATTAGTTCCTAAGGATGTGATAAGGATGGTACTCTTTAAAATAATGCTAATTTAGGTATCATCACCTGGTCTCAATTCAAAGTGAAGGAATGTCTTCCCAAATCCTTTCAGCACCTCTAGGAGCTACCACTGTTGGCTACAAGAGCTTCTTACCATTCCAGGTACATTCAAAGGCTGAAGTCTCATTTGGCCTCAGCTGAAAATGGATCCAACTACAAAGAGACAAAAGGTATTATTCTGGCTGCAGATAGTGGCAGTGTAATTAACTGAAAACATCTAAAATAAATCCAGTAGTAAAATAATATTTTTTTTAATTGGGCAAAATAAAATTCACAAAGGCTTACATGAACCTCTATTTCTTCAAAGAATAACACTCTCATCGCTCTTCAATGATAATGGATTTTCTTGTACAGATATTTTCCAGAGAGAGGGCTTCTACTGATCCTCATTGAACCTGCTGACCCTGACATAGAAAAGTCTGTCCTGCTGTCTTGGGGCCTTCTCACAGTGTGGTGACAGCTCTTCCTGCTTAATCCCTCAGGGCAATCTGTGAGACCTTAATTAGTGAGATTCCCTACTGTTATATTGCTTTGTTTTTCTTCTTAGAGTGATTGCTAGCAGGAAAAATGAAACGTGGCTGCCCTGTTTGATACATATGATAGCCTATCCACACTCAGCAGGATGCCTGTGCTACAGGGGTACTTTCCTGTGTGACACTTTCCTTGACAGCAGCTCTTCAAATTCAGAGTAAGGTCTGAGGAACAAGCTGGCTCTCTCCTGCACCATAATCTATTATGAAGCCCCAAAAGGTGAAGGTCTGAGGCATCCCTGGCTAACCCAGCACTGCCCTGCATGGGGGTGACCTTACTGTTTCAGGGTCCATAGCACAAAGGAGACCTCAACACCTGGACCTCTCAGTAGACTCCAGCAGCTGCAACCTCCTGGATCTGAGCAAGACCTAAATGTTCACATCCCTGCCAGCGCAGCAGCACGCAGTGAGCATGGTGTGACAGTGGTGTTTTAATACCTCATCATGTGAGGTACCTTCCTGCAGCAGGTACTGCTACTTGCTCCTTCAATCATTTTCCACCCACACACTGACACTGACCAAAACTTAGCAGATTGTGTGGTTCAACAAGGCTGTAATAAAAGGTAGTGGGATTGCAGGCAGGCTGCTTCCAGCTCCAGTAGTCTTGTTTGAATGGGCTCAGATCTATCTTTATCCTTGGTTAGCACAGCTGTAACTGGCACAGCCCATGATCATTTGTGAAAAGGAGGGGTGAGACTCAGGTGCTTTTGGTTCTTTTTGACCCTCATTTCTCCTGACGCACTATTTCTTCACACTCAGCCTCTGCAAAATGTCTGTCTTGACACCTTTTATGTTCTGGGGAGGGAAGCACAGGAGTGAAATAATGAATGCCTTCAATGTTAGAAACTGCTGAATGGGTTAACCCAGAAAATGTGGTCGGTTCAGCCTGAGGAAGAGAAGACGGTGGGGACATCTCCTTGCTGTATAACCCTGCCTAATGTGAGGGCATAGAGAAGACTGTCAGACTTTGCTGGAAGGGGCACAGTGATAGGAGAGGCAGCAGGCAGAAGTTACAAGGGAAATTGCAGTCAGATACAAAAAAAATGTTTCACCCTGAGGGTGATCCCACACTGGCATGGAGGCCCAGAGAGTTATGCTCCTCTGCGGGATGCCTTAGAGGACCTGGCCCTGTACAACTTCACCTCAGCTGGTCCCTCCCAGCCTGAATTACTCTGTGGAGTCCATGGTTTGATGCTGCTAAATGGATATCTGTCTGTTTCTTGTGTCCAATAGCATACGTCTTTTGTTATTGGACTTAGTACAACCCTATCTACCCCAATCTGTGTTTCACTTTGAGCAGTAGAGGAATGAAGTACTGTGAAATGGACTCCTCTGAAGTTTCTAGTAATGCAGGATGTTGATCTATTCATAGCAACATCTGTAGCTTTGGAGACCTTTGATAACTTGATTTTGCAATACGTATATCTCTTAATCCGAATCTGACTCAGTGTGGTGTTCCCTGTTGCACAGCATTCGTTCAGCATGCAGGGGCTATTTTCCACCTCCAGAGGCAAACAACGTAAATTTCTTTATCACAACTGGGTAACTAAGAAAAAAACAAACAAGAAAACGAATGTTGGACAATAATCAGTCTGTCATGTCCCTCATGCTGAAAGTAAGTTGATTGTCAAAATGCTGCTGAAAAACGTAATGTTCTAATGCATCTTTAAGGTGTGAAAAGCTGGTTTGCCATTCTGATAACCTGAGCGTGGTGGGGGATGATTGAAGGAGGGAGAAAAGCAAGCAGAACTGCAGAGTGTGGCCCCAGCACGTTAGACTGTGTGAATAAGCCTGACCTAGTGGGATGTGTTTCTCCAGCCAAAGCTGAAGGGTTGAGTGCAGGGCTGGGAGCAGAGGGGGCTCCATGACTCAGATGACAGGTAACATGCACAGCATCCTCAGCACTCGTCTCAATATGACAGTGACTTTTGCTGCATTACACCAAAACTTCTCTTATTTGTATTTTCTCCCATCCTAAAGCTATTCAAAACTTTTTTCCTGCCAAAACAGATATGCATTATACATGAAACACAGCAGAAAGCATTTTCTTTTTAATTTTCAGGAAGTCTGTTAGTGCCAGAACATAAACTGCTCAAGAAGGAGGAGGAAAACTGGGGTAAGTGATATTTGGCAAGATCCACATGTTCCATTTGTTTATGCAACAAGCACTGCTGCTGACTCACAGCTTCAGAGGCAGCTGTGTAAATACAGGGCTGCAATGGCTGAGGAAGCAAAGAGACAAGCTGTGGAAAAATAACAGATAAAACCAGACACGTTCTGGATGCCACAGGCTAAGGCAGAACTGAGCTATGCCACAGACATCTTGCCATGCTGCTAAAATAACTTCAGCATCATTTTTTGGAATATGTTTCCTACTATTGGTTGGGGGAGGTGTTTTTTTTTTCTTTGTAAGGACCTGAAATTAAAGTTTCCTTATGAAGAAGTCCTAGGAACTGCAAACTGCTGCATTTAATAATTACTGAAGTTGCTGCCACCCAGTTCCCAGGGGAGCTTACCTCTCCCAGGTACAGCCAGCACAAGTGTTTTCCTACCAGGCTGATGCCTGCAACCTTACAACGTCTCTGCTGTGTAAGTTAAGCCTTGGCAGGCTCTCCAATTTCTTTTTGCTTTGGTAAAACTGCAAAGAGATCATGGATATAAAGAGGTAGACTGGATTAGAAAAGGTTATCTATTGGATTTTTTAATTGAAAATACTCACCTATAAATCTTACTAATTTCTGCATAAGTTTGCTATAATTAAGCAATATTATGAAGCAACAATATCAAGCAATGTTGTGACACACTTCATGGGTAAATGATGTATCTGAGCAAGTGCACCTAAATCTTGGTTTTCAAAACACTATCTTTATCTTTTTTTGACCAGTGTGTTACCTTTGTATTTTTTATAGACATACTTTATGACTTCTCTGCACACATAGTGATTTTAGCTTGTAATTGAATACACAACTTCCCCTTGCTGACCAGGTCAGATAATGCCTCTACCAGTTAACTTGTAGATTATTCTATAACAATTCCTACAATATTATTACATCCTAGGATTCTCTTGTTTCTTATGTATCTGCTACACTTCATCAGAAAATGCTTCTACATCATTCCTCACCTTAAACCACTCGTCAAATAGGCGTACTGAATGTCATTTAACTTCGTGTTATAGTCCAAAAGCTCAGCAGTTATGTCTTAAGTAGGCTGCAAAGTATGAAAACATTCATTTTCTCTAATGAATCTTGCAATTTTCACCCCTTTTCTCTGCTTTTGAAATGATTGACTGAAATATATGCAGAAATCCTTGATTTGATTGGTTTTTATCAGGCTGAGTAGAAGGACAAGGTTTTCCTCATAGTAAGGAGAAGTAAAGACTACTCTCATAATACTTCAAACTGTTTAACATCAGTGTTTTAAGAGAAAAAAGTATTGAGGGGAAAGGTGTTGATACCTTATGTAGCAAAGGGGCATTTGCATGTACTGTTTTTTTATAGAATCACAGAACAGCCTTGGTTGGAAAAGACCTCTAAGATCATCAAGTCCAACCATTAACCCAGCACTGCCAAGTCACCACTACCCCATGTCCCTCAGCACCTCATCTACACAGCTCTGAAATCCCTCCAGGGATGGGGACTCCCCCACTGCCCTGGGCAGCCTGTGCCAGTGCTTGACAACCCTTTCAGTGAAGAATTTTTTTTCTAATACCCAATCTAAACCTGCCCTGGCACAACTTGAGGCCATTACCCCTCGTCCTGTCACTGTTACCTGGGAGAAGAGAACAACCTCTGCCTCACTACACCCTACTTTCAGGGAGTAGTAGAGAGCAATTCATCTGCCTTTGCAAGGCACATTGAAGTGGTGCTATTTTTCTTTTAGCAGTAGCACTGTCATTCCTGCATTCCTGTGTTCTACAAAAACTTTGATTGGTTTTCTCCATAGTTGGTGCAGTTTTATATTTTTACTTAAATTAGCCATCATAAATTGTAAAACATTGTGAGATGTCATGTGTTAATCAGCCAATGGAGATAAGCAGATATATCATCTTCTGACTTCATCCCTCTCTGTCAGGGTTGTATTTGGATGATGGGGACAGTTCCTTCGGGTACTGTCACAGTTCCCTGTTCCCTTCCCAGGGGTGCCAGTCATGCACCACTACAGGAGTGAGCCCATGCTCCAATTGATTCTCTCTGTACAGCTGGGGAGAAATTTGAGTTGGGGACAGAATCTGGTTTCTAAGTAGAAAGTAGTAAAATGCATTATCTTTTCTATCTTTCTTCCAAGGGGGACAATACTTTCTTTTGACATTTCTCCTGATCTGTGTGAATTGAGATGAGACAGGACATTTCTTTATATTAAATCAAATAGCACTTTGGCTGAGCAAATCAATCTACAAAACAGCTTGTAAAGCTGTTTGCTAGGGCCTGATCTTATATTGTTGATTGATTTCAGTGAAAGATGTGAACCTTAAGGGCATGCTTCTATGTGGAGTTATTTTTGGGGAAAAAAATATCTGTTGAATCGTTGGGTGACACCATGTGTGGATGGGTAGGATAAAAGTACTTTTTGATGGTTTTGTTGTCTCCAAGCAGCTAAGTAGAACTGTTGATGCCAGGTTTCCTGGTAGACATAATAAAAACTATTTGTCTAGTCATGATAAAATTCTGCCCTGTATTTGAAGATAACAGGTCTGCTTACAAGATAATGGTAGCTTGTAAGATAGAAATGGTTTGCCTTTCCACGGAGTCATTGATAGGAAAGCATCCCAGCATTATAAAAATGTTTTGCCCTCGTATTTCAGTTTTCACCCCCATTTTATAGATGAGGGAACTGAGGTACATCATTGAATTTTAGTAACTCTCTGATGTCAGCAACCTGGAAAAGGGCAGATCCAAAAATAACAGCTGAGCCTGGAGAGCAGTAACCTAATCACTGTATAATATTGTCTTAGAGCTAAAAGCCTGGACGAAAAAACTGAAATGTCTTTCTTCCCCACTCTGGCTTTACCCATGTCTGCATATCAGAGTCACTGAGCTGGAAAAACGTGAATGTTGCTGTATGGCATGAGTGAGCTAAGTTGTCTCTTGTGCAGTGAGCACATTTCCCAGCTGGATAGGACATTGCAAAGCTTTTATGAGTTTCCAGCACCACTTTGCTTGAGCAAGACCCTCTTGAGGAGGTCCTGGTTGAATGCTGCTTTTATTTTTATTTTTCTGTCTGGAGGGACACAACAATCTCCTGTTTTCAGCACAGCTTTTCCCAGAGAGCAGGGCAATTTGCATAAACAGAGGTCTTTGGTGCAACAGGGACTGTTTCAGAGGTTCAAGAGCCCTGGAAAGGGTCTTAAACAGCTTATATGGCTATGGTGACCTTATTAAGCTGAACAGGAACCTTTGCAGAAACCACTAGATAGGAAAAATTGCAACAAAACACTCAAAGGGCAGTGCAGATAAAATCAGTGCCAGTGTGATGAGACTGCTGCTGCTTCCCAGTCAGATTACTCCTCATTTAGCTACTTTTTAAAAAAAAAAACCACAACCAAAACAATCAAAAACCAACCCACTAAAAAAACACACCACCAAATCCTTCTTTGCTCCTGACATTTCAAAATAACTCAACTTTGCACCAAGTAATCAGAGCTTGCCTCCTGCCCAAAGGCTCCAGAGGAGGATACTATGAACCTTGCTCTGCTTTGAGATGGCTCCCAGGCTACAAATACACTTCTTATTCTCCAGCTGCGTTTTGCATTGACATGAAATGGAGATGGGCAGATTGCCTTCTGGTGCCTGTCTGGGCCAATAACCACTGCTGGTGGCTTCTTGTTTCTCCAGCAATATTCAGAGGTGATGTGCAAAGGGAAAGAAGTTAACTGACAAGGGACAGCTTTATTTACAGAGTGCTGCCAGGCTAAAACCAATTGAACTGCGTGAATTAATGTGCACTTGTTCGGAAAAAGAGTTGAAAAGCTGTGACATTGATTGGCAGTAAAAAGCCTATAAAACAGCACACATCAATGGAGTGACTGCTTCCCTCACATAAATGATTTTTCTTCTCACTGTACTCCTTATGCACTTGAGCAAGGTGCGATTTGTATTGATGGAATGTAACAAACAATTTTCTGAAAGCCATGTAAGATACGGGACAGAGCTTGGATGAGAGGGTCTTTAAAGATAGCAATATTAGTAGCAATAATTTAGTGGATTAGCCACAAAACCACTGACTCTCTTAAACTGCACTGGGTGAAGAATTTCCTTTGCAGGAATTCAACCAACCAAGGGAACAGGACGTTGCTGACTTTGCAGACCTAACACACCCAGCTCCCTGTATCCATCTGCTTTCTCAGATCCCAGAGCTGTTTGGAAGCTCGCTCAGCATGACTGCCTTGTGTGTTGTTCAGTTGTTTCCAGGGATCTGGCATTTGAAGTTTGGAAAGGTGAAAACCTTTTTATCTGGCTCCTGCTGGCCTTGTTGCTTTTAATGACTTTTCCAGCATGTAAGCATTGGCTTTGCTCCCCTTATAAGGAGGAGCAGGTTTTCTTAAAAACCCATCTGAAGTCTGTGCAATTTCAAGCTAAAGCTGGTGTATCTGCACGGCAGCCAAACCTCGTATGCTGCCCTTCAGCCACGCAGGACTAACCTGCACTGCAGGATAAAAGGACAACCTTGGGCACAGTGAGGACCTCAGAAAAACAGGTTGGTTCTTTCAAAATTACGGACCCTGCGATAAGCAGAGATAACTGAGCCAAAACACTAGGTCTGGAGCCAAGCTATTGCGATGTTTGACCTGCTCAGGTTTAGAGTTTCTGCATAAACATCTCCACAATAGAAAAAGTTTGTGGTTTCTCTTTTGCTGTTCTGGATTAATGGAATCGCCTTGGTTGGAAAAGACCTTTAACACGAACAGTCATCGACTACACCATATCCCTGAGCACTAACTATGTCAACCCAACTCTTAAACTCCTCCAGGGATGGGGACTCCATCACTGCCCTGGGCAGCCTGTGCCAATGCTTGACAACCCTTTCAGTGAAGAAATGTTTCCTAATATCCCATCTAAACCTCCCCTGGCACAACTTGAGGCCATTACCTCTTGTCCTATCGCTAGTTACTTGGTGAAAAAGACTCATCCCCACGTCTCTACCCCCTCCTTTCAGGTAATTGTAGAGGGTGATGAGGTATCCCTCCAGCCTCCTTTTTACCAGGCTGAAAAACCCCAGTTCCCTCAGTTGTTCCTTATCACACTTGTACGCCAGACCCTTCCCCAGCTCTGTTGCCCTTCTCTGGACACACTCCAGTATCTCAGTGTCCTTTTTGTAGTGAGGGGCCCAAAACTGAACACAGTATTCGAGGTGCAGCCTCACCAGTGCCAAGTACAGGGGTAAGATCACCTCCATATTCCTGCTGGCCACGCTGTTTCTGATACAAGCCACGATTCCATTGGCCTTCTTGGCCACCTGGGCACGCTTCTGGCTCATATTCAGGCAGCTGTCGATGAGCACCCCCAGGTCCCTCTCTGCCAGGCAGCTTTCCAGCCACTCCTCCCCAAGCCTGTAGCGCTGCTGGGGGTTGTTGTGGGCGAAGTGCAGAACCCAAAATTTGGCCTTATTGAACCTCATACCACTGGCCTCAGCCCATAGATCCATCCTGTCCAGGTCCCTCTGCAGAGCCTCCCTACCCTCAGGCAGATCAACACTCCCACCCAACTTGGTGTCATCTGCAAACTTACTGAGGGTGCACTCAATCCCCTCATCCAGATCATCGATAAAGATGTTAAACAGGAGTGGCCCCAATACCAAGCCCTGAGGACACCACTCATGACCAGCCATCAACTGGATTTAACTCTGTTCACCACAACTCTTTGGGCCCGGCCACCCAACCAGATTTTTACCCAGCAAAGCGTATGCCCATGAGCAGTCAGTTTCACCAGGAGAATGCTGTGGGAAACAGTGTCAAAGGCCTTACTAAAGTCAAGGTAGATGACATCTACAGCCTTTCCCTCATCCAATAAGCGGGTCACCCTGTCACAGAAGGAGATCAGGTTTGTCAAGCAGGACCTGCCTTTCATAAACCCATGCTGGCTGGGCCTGATCACCTGGTTGCCCAGAATGTACCATGTGATGGTACTCAAGCTGATCTGCTCCATCAGCTTCCCCAGCATCAAACTGACATGCCTGCAATTTCCTGGGTTATTCTTCCAGCCCTTCTTATATATGGATGTCATGTTGGCTGACTTCCAATCTGTTGAGAACTCCCTGGTCAGCCAGAACTGATAGTAAATGATGGAAAGTGGCTTGGTGAGCACCCCTGCCCCAGTCTCCAGGTAGGGTTAGGGTTCAGAGAGCTACAAAGCCTGCAGTTCCAGGGACACTGCTGCTGGAAAAGGCATGCCAAGGGGAGCATGGCACTGTACCAACATTGCTCCCTCACCAGCTTTCCAATCTGGGGTAGCCATCCTTCTTTTGACATCAGCATCCACCCCAGTCTCCATTTAGGGTTAGAGTTCAGCAAGCCAGAAAACCTCCAGGTGTAGCAACACCAGGGCTGGAAAAGGCATGCCAAGGGAAGCATGGCAGTGCAGTAGCTGTGCTCCTTCCACACATTTCTGATTAGGCCACCCATGCTGCTCGACACATGAGTGCCAAGCTGCCATTACGGTTAGGGTTAGGCTTAAGAGAGCCACAAAGCCTATTGCTCCAGGGACGTTGTGGCTTGAAAAGGCATGCCAAGGGGAGCATGACATTGTACCAACATTGCTCCTTTGCCATCTGTCCTGGTTTCCCAGGAACAGCCCCCTAGCCCAGCCATGGCAGCAGGTCATGCATAGCCCCAAGTCAGCTGGGAGTTTCAGTCAGGGCAGCTGCCCCAAGCTGACTCACAGGTGTATCACACACCACTGACATCAAGCTCAACAGGAAAGGAGGGAGTTCACTGAGAGTGGAGAGTTCCTCTTCCTGAGGCTCCTCCGTTTTATAGAATCATAGAATAATTATGGTTGGAAGGGACCTCTAGGGTCATCAAGTCCAACCTCTATCCCATCATATTCCTAACCATTAGACCATGGCCTCAAGTGCCTCATCAACCCGTTTTTTGAACACCCTCAGGGACGGCGACTTCACCACCTCCCTGGGCAGCCTGTTCCAATGTCCAACCACCCTCTCAGTAAAGAACTTCTTCCTAATATCCAACCTAAACTTCCCCTGACGCAACTTGAGGCCATTTCCTCTCGTCCTATCATTAGTAATTTGAGAGAAGAGACCAACACCAGCCTCACTACAACCTCCTTTTAGGTAGTTGTAGAGGGCAATGAGGTCTCCTCTCAGTCGCCTCTTCTCCAGACTAAACAGCCCCAGTTCCTTCAGCTGGTCTCCATAAGGCCTGTTTTCCAGATCTCTCACCAGCCTCGCTGCCCTTCTCTGGACTCGCTCCAGCACCTCAATGTCCTTCTTATCCTGTGGTGCCCAGAACTGGACACAGTACTCAAGGTGTGGTCTCATGAGTGCCAAGTACAGGGGCACGATCACCTCCCTACTCCTGCTGGTCACACCGTTTCTGATACAGGCCAGGATGCCATTGGCCTTCTTGGCCACCTGGGCACACTGCTGGCTCGTGTTCAGTCAGCTGCCAACCAACACCCCCAGGTCCTTTTCCGCCAGGCAGCTTTCCAGCCACTCTTCCCCAAGCCTGTAGCACTGCTGGGGGTTGTTGTGGCTGAAGTGCATGACCCGGCACTTACCCTTGTTAAACCTCATACAATTGGCCTCAGCCCATCACTCCAGCCTGTCCAAATCCCGCTGCAGAGCCTCCCTACCCTCAGGTAGATCGACACTCCCACTCAATTTTGTGTCATCTGCAAATTTACTGAGGGTGCATTCGATCCCCTCATCCAGGTCATCGATAAAGACATTAAACAAAACTGGCCCCAAGACCGAGCCCTGAGGGACACCACTTGTGACCGGCCTCCAACTGGATTTAACTCCATTCCCCACAACTCTCTGGGCTCGGCCATCCAGCCAGTTTTTAACCCAGTGAAGAGTCCACCTGTCTAGACCATGAGCCGCCAGCTTCTGCAGCAGAATGCTGTGGGAAACAGTGTCAAATGCCTTCCTGAAGTCCAGGTAGACAACATCCACCGCTTTTCCCTCACCCACTAGGCGGGTCAACTGATCATAGAAGATCAGGTTGGTTAAACAGGACTTGCCCTTTGTGAACCCATGCTGGGTGGACCTGATCGCCCCATTGTCCTGCACTTGCCGCGTGATCTCCCCCAACATGAACCATTCCACAATCTTCCCTGGCACCGAGGTCAGGCTGACAGGCCTGTAGTTCCCCGGATCCTCCTTCCTGCCCTTCTTGTAGATGGGCGTCACATTGGCAAGTTTCCAGTCGTCTGGGACCTCACCCAATAACCAGGACTGCTGAGAGATGATAGAGAGCAGCTTGGCAAGTTCCTCCGCCAGCTCCCTCAGCACTCTCAGGTGGATCTCATCCGGCCCCATAGACTTACGGGTGTCTAATTGACTCAGCAGGTCCTTCACTACTATTTCCTGGATTACGAGGGGTTTATTCTGATCTCCATCCCAATCTTCCAGCTCCGGGGACTGAATACCATGAGAATAAGTGGTCTGCCTGTTAAAGACTGAGGCAAAGAAGGCATTAAGTACCTCAGCCTTTTCCTCATCCTTGGTAACAATGTTCCCCCTCACATCCAATAAGGGATGGAAATTCTCCCTGCATCTTTTTTTATTGTTAATATATTTGTAAAAACATTATCTTTTGCAGCCGTGGCCAGGCTGAGTTCAAGCTGGGCTTTTACCTCCCTAATGTTCTTCCTACACAACCTAACTAAATCACTATACTCTTCCCAAGTAGCCTGCCCCTTCTTCCAAAGGTGGTAGACTCTCTTCTTTCTCCTAAGTCCCAGCAGAAGTTCCCTGTTCAGCCAGGCCGGTTGCTTTCCCTGCCAGTTTGTCTTACGACACCTGAGGACAGCCTGCTCCTGCATCTCTAACAGTTTCTTCTTGAAAAGAGTCCATCCTTCCTGAACCCCTTTGCCCTCTAGGACTGTTCCCCAGGGGACTTTCTCAACCAGTGTTTTAAACAGGTTGAAATCTGCCCTTCGGAAGTCCATGGTGAAAGTTTTGCTGCCCCCCCTCCTTCTGCTGATCTGAAGGACCAGGCTGTGTAGAGCCTTGTATACTTTATGTTGGTGATTGTATTAGTTTTGTTATTTCATTAAATCTATTTCTTCTTCAGCCCATGGAGCTTCTCCCTTTTTTCCCCAATTCCCCCTCTTGTCTGGGCAGGGGGCATCAGGTGGTAGAACAACTGCTACAGTTTAACCCCAGGTACAGGCTAAATGCAGACAGTTTATTTGGCACCCAACGTGTGTTTGGACCTTGAATTAAATAGCTCACCTGGTTGAAGCTCAGGGTTAAAGTGTTGATGAATTTCACCAGATGTGACAACCACTCACTGTGTTGATGTGGGCGGGATGGTCCCTGGGTGGACGACTTCGGTATTTGGTTTTGGAATTACTTGTGGAGATCTGGATGGCTTTACCACTGTTGCTGTTTGGCTTGGTACAGTTTATTGCTCTTTGCTGTGGGCTTTGAGGTGTTGTCCTGTTACATTTTATGGTGTTAGGTTATGGTGTGATATATTCATTGGTAGTTACACCAGTTTCTGACCTCTGTTTCATGGTGATGGACAACATGACTCTGGAACACTCTTGGGATATTTCAACAATTGTGATTGTGTTATAAGGCCTTTTGAATACTTTTCAGTTTGTCATCCTGCTTAAAATTAAACCATGGCATAGGATTGGGTGCTCATTAGCTGCTAAAACCTCTGCCACAGGCTCTGAAGTGATCTTGGCCCCCACAGGAAGTACTGCGGATACTCAGACCCTGGTAATGGGTGATGCAGCTGCCCTGCATACTCAGCTGATGCCAACCGCCTCTGTATATGAGAGGCCATACACAAGAAGATCAGGTCGTGAAGAAGTCACTACTCAGTCTCTGTCCCTTAGTGAGCTATGAGACATCTGTAAAGATTATAGTCGTCATGAAGGCGAGCCCCTGGTTTCTTGGCTGCTCCACTGCTGGAATAACAGAGCTGATGGCTTGGAACTGGAAGACAATGAAGCCAAGCAGTTGGGACAGATAGCAAGGGATGTGAGCATTGATTGACTGAGAGGCACAACCTCTCAGTCTCTGGTCACAACTCCCATTAAGTGTAAAAAACAGGTATCCCTTTAGGGATGATGTTGTGTACAGACCAAGCAGGTGGATGACCACTGACAGAGGTATGCAGTATCTGAGAGAAATAGCTGTGCAGGAGCTGATTTTTGCTACTGTGGATGCCCCTGACACCACTGGATCCAGGTTCGCTTGAAGTTACTGGACCCATGTGGCACAAGTGGGTGTTGACTGCACTGCCAGCCTGTGCCAATACATTGGTGTTATTTAGCTGGAAAGATGATGAGGCACCAACAATATCTTAACTAGATGCTTGATAGAGGCAGTATGCAGATAACCTTTCTTCTTCCCCACAGGCTGGCATCTCCACTGTGGAAACACCATCAGGTATATCCACAGAACTGCTCAGTAAAGTGCTTGAAAGGTTGTCCAAGGTGGAAGATAAATTACACTTCCTGTCAGTGCCAACAAATGTTTCTGCCTTCCAGAGAAAACACTCCCTTAAAAGGCCTGTGCGAGACAGACAGCGTACATCATGGGGTACCCTGTCATTTTTCTTATAAGACCATGGAGAGCCCATGAGAAAATGGGACAGAAAGTCTACGTCAGTTCTACAGGCACATGTCCATGAACTGCAAAACAAAAAGATTGCAAGAGGGGAACTGCCAGGAAAAGTGCTGCTGCAGTTTCCAGAGGGCAGCCCCCCAGAGAGTGTAGATGCGCCTCAGATCCTAACTTACAACATGTGTTCAATGATGATACAAGTGCAGCCCATGTGGTCAGATTGGACCCATATGCCGATGACAGCTGCTTTGCTCAGGATTAGAAGGGCCCTCCCTCCAGCCAGGTCGAGGAGAGGGATAACAGTCTACTGGACTGTGTAGGTTCGATGGCCTGGCATGTCAGTACCTAGAAATACAAGGCTCTGGTGGACACTGATGTGTAATGCACCATAATGCTGTCCAATTACATCAGGACAGAATCCATTTCCAGTGCTGGAGTGACGGGGAAGACCCAGGAATTGACTGCAATTGAAACTGAAGTCAGCCTAACTGGATGTGAGTGGCAGAAGCACTGTACTGTGACTGGCCCTATTGCCCCACACATCCTTGGTGTGGATTATCTCAGAAGGGGATACTTCAAAGACCCGAGGGGGCACCGCTGGGTGTTTGGTATAGCAGTGGTGGTGATGGATGAAATTGAACTGCTGTCTACCCTGCCTGGCTTGTCGGAGGACCCTTCTATTGTGGGGCTGCTGAAGGTTGAGGACCAGAAGGTGCCTATTGCTACTAGAACAGTGCACCAGTGACAGCACTGTACAAATCGAGACTCCCTGAACCCCTGAAGCTGATTGGCCGACTAGAGAGCCAAGGAGTGATCAGCAAGACACACTGACCCTTTAACAGTCCTATTTGGCCAGTGCGGAAGTCCAATGGAGAGTGGAGACTGACTGTGGACTATCGTGGCCTGAATGAAGTCACACCACCACTGAGTGCTGCCGTGCTGGACATGCTAGAACTCCAGTATGAACTGGAGTCCAAGGAAGCCAAGTGGTATGCCATGACTGATATCACCAATGTGTTCTTCTCAATTCCGTTGGTGGTGGAGTGCAGGCCAGAGTTTGCTTTCACCTGGAGGGGTGTCTAGTACACCTGGAATTGACTGCCCCAGGGGTGGAAGCACAGTCCCACAACTTGCCATGGACTGATACAGTCTGCACTAGGAAAGGGTGGAGTGCCTCCACATTTTCAGTATATTGATCCCAGACTACAGTCAGATTGTGAGCCCCCTATATCACAGAATCACAGAATCACAGAATGTTAGGGATTGGAAGGGACCTCAAAAGATCATCTAGTCCAATCCCCCTGCCAGAGCAGGAATACCTAAATAAAGTCACACAGGAACATGTCCAGGCAGGTTTTGAATGTCTCCAGAGAAGGAGACTCCACAACCTCTCTGGGCAGCCTGTTCCAGTGTTCTGTTACCCTCACTGTGAAGAAATTCTTCCTCACATTTATGTGGAACCTCCTATGTTCCAGCTTACACCCATTGCCCCTTGTCCTATCATTGGATGTCACTGAGAAGAGCCTGGCTCCATCCTCATGACACTCACCCTTGACATATTTATAAACATTAATGAGGTCACCCCTCAGTCTCCTCTTCTCCAAGCTAAAGAGACCCAGCTCCCTCAGCCTTTCCTCATAAGGGAGATGTTCCACTCCCTTAATCATCTTTGTGGCTCTACGCTGGACTCTCTCAAGCAGTTCCCTGTCCTTCTTGAACTGGGGGGCCCAGAACTGGACACAATACTCCAGATGTGGCCTCACCAAGGCAGAATAGAGGGGAAGGAGAACCTCTCTTGACCTACTAACCACTCCCTTTCTAATACACCCCAGGATGCCATTGGCCTTCTTGGCCACAAGGGCACATTGCTGGCTCATGGTCATCCTGCTGTCCACCAGGACCCCCAGGTCCCTTTCCCCTACACTGCTCTCCAGCAGGTCAGCCCCCAACCTGTACTGGTACATGGGGTTGTTCTTCCCCAGATGCAGGACTCTACACTTGCCCTTGTTGAATTTCATTAAGTTTTTTCCCGCCCAACTCTCCAGCCTATCAAGGTCTCGTTGAATGGCAGCTATATGAAGGAGCCTCAGCTCCCAGCACCCAGCGATTATCCTCACCAGCATCCTCACCGCAATTTGTGGATATGGACTGAACCAAGTATACCAGGTCAAAGCACCAGATGCGCATTGCACCATTTCAACCTGCCCTAAAGGACTATCATTACGTGAACACATGGCCTTGGAATGAAAGGACTGATACTTCTGTAAATATAAAAGTGTAAATATTGAGAAACAGGAAGAGCAGTGACTTGGGCATTATGTAAATGGTATGGGATAAGGGGTGGAATGGTGTCCTGATTTTCAGGAACACAACCATGGGCCAGCCATGGCAGGCAGGCCATGAGCAGCCCCGTCAGCTGGGAAATTCAATCAAGGCAGGTGCCCCAAGCTGACTCCCAGGTGTATCCCATAGCACTGACATTGAGCTCATTATGAAAGGGAGGGAGTTTACTAAGGGTGGGGAGTTCCTCTTTCTGGGGCTCCTCTCTCTTGGGCTTCTGCTCCTGCTGCTGATCCTAAGGACCAGGGTGAGTAGAACCTTGTACACTTTATGTTGGTGGCTGTATTAGTTTTGTTATTTCATTAAATCTGTTTCTACTTCAACCCATGGGGCTTCTCCCTTTTTTTTCCAATTTCCCTTCTCAGCTGGGGAGGGGGCATCAGGTGGTAAAACAACTGCGACAGTTTAGCCCTGGGTGTAGGCTAAATGTAGGCACCATCTTTCTCATCTGGTACATCCATACTTCTTTTGACCTCAGCCTCCACCCCAGTCTCCAATTAGGCTTACGGTTAAGGTTCAGAGAGCCAAAAAGCCTACAGCTCCAGGGGCACTGGGGCTGGAAAACGCATGCCAAGGGGTGCATGGCACAGCAGTATCTGTGCTTCTTCCACACATTTCTGATTCGGTCACTCATGGTGCCAGCCACACAAGTATCAGCACCAAGCTGCCATTAGGGTTAGGCTTCAGAGAGCCACAAAGCCTACAGCACCAGGGGCACTGGCATTGGAAAAGGCATGCCAAGGGGAGCGCGACACCGTACCAACATTGCTCCCTCAGCATCTTGCTCATCTGGTACACCCATGCATCTTTTGACCTCAGCCTCACCCAAGTTTCTGGTTATGGTTTGGGTTCAGAGAGCTACAAAGCCTGCAGCTCCAGGGACACTGCAGCTGGAAAAGGCATGCCAAGAAGAGCATGACACTGTACCAACGTTACTCCCTCACCAGCTTTCTCATCTGGGACACCCATGCTTCATGCTGGCCTAGATGCCAAAAAACAGCAGCCAGGACAAGTTGTCAAAGATGACACTGGTGTCTGGTATTTCAATGGGGCTTGTGACTGACAAATGTGCCTCCTCTCTGTGTCCAAAGGGCTGAAGAGAATGTAATTGAACCATTTGCTCAGTGTGAAGACAGAGTTCAATGGCATATCTCAAGGGATCACACTAAATTAATAATGTGGAAGATAATTAAATCGTGTGACAGTTTATCACAGGAGATGCCTGAATAATCAGTGATTTTAAAGGCCTTTAAATCATGAGTTTGTAGTCTGACTGTATTTATGAACTATAAGGAACTCCTGTGGATTTTGCTTGGCTGTTAGATTCTGTGGAGGAGCTGTCTATTTCTGTCTGGTTGAGCGATTTCACCTTGTTAGAAATGATGAAGTACTGACCTGGCCGCGAGCGGCAGACACGCTCGCTTTCAAATCCCCATCTGGAATTTCACAGAGGGTTAAAACCATCAAATGTTTAAGCAAATGCCTTGATATGTCACTTCCATTCACAACTTCTCCTTTCCTTTGTCAGTTATTCCCTGTGCATTTTCCTCTCTTTAAGCAAATCAGGAAACATTATCTGCAATTCCCATGTTATTTCTTCTTGTATTATGTTGGTTTCTGCTAGCAGGAAAATGGAGCAGAAAAACCTTATTTCTCAAGAGAGTGAAAGCATTTCTGAGTAGGGTTCCTAGCTGTAGGGGGTAAGGCCAGAGTTGTTGGGAGATTTAGGGCACAAATTCCTGTGTGATGCTTATGACACTTTTCAAACCAGCCTTTCCTAGCTGAATCCCAGAGTGCAAGCATCATGGGAGAGAAAAACCTCTCTCTCAGGCACACCTGATTTTGTTGCCACTGAATGATGTTGTTTTCATTCCCTCTGTCATCAGATTGATGCAAAACCTTCAGCCACAGGTTAGGACTCAAAAGGATTTGTAACAACTGACTGTAGTCAGTAAAGCATCTGCAATATATGTTAGGTGCTCTGCTTTGCAGAAGCTCCATCTGACCCACTTGCATGCTTTCTGCACCCCCATTCTTTTTCCTCTTTTCTCTTTATCATCCTCTTAGTATTTTTTTAATTCCTGCCCTAGTCATGCAGAGATGCAAATTTCTACCTTAGGCTCCCAGACCTACATTAGCATAGGTCAGATTCATCACGGTGACCTGGACCCCTGAAGCCCAGAGCATCACAGGCTGTGAGAGTGATGTATTTGCCTTGAACGTTGAGCTGGGACCTTAGAAATCTTACTTCCTCAAAATGGCGCTTTTTTTTCCCCCTAATTAATCTCCATACATGAGTAGGTGTACATAAACATACGTGGAGAGAAAGACAAGCACAAGCATTTGTATAATTAACACTTGCCTTCATACAAGTGTATTTTGTGTGTGCATCTTAGAGACATCCTGCTTACAGCCCTGTCTTTCTCACTGGGCTCCTACATTACAACACCGATTAACTACTGATATCTTATGGGATTTTTTTTCTTCAGTCAATTATCACATACTTCCCGATGTCTAATGCTTTTCCTGTAAGACGAATACTAAAAAAATACGTGCAAATAGAACTTCATTACTATTTTGCTGTGTGTAAGTCAGTCTGCTGGAATCAGTGAAACTGTTCAGTTCTTTCAAGATGCAAGGCATTAAATGTGTGATTTGAAATCCATAAAATAAATTTGTTTTTGAGCTCAGGACCCAGCTGCAGCAACATGAGAAAGCTGTTGTTCTTTGCAAATCCTGCTATCACTTAAGCATTTCTAAAAGCAAATTCAGTAATTGTTTCCTGCTCTCAAAAAATACATTTGAACTGTGAATTTAAAATATGCCAGATTTAGCAATTCACTAATAAGACAACGTCAAGAACTCTATATTTCAAACACTTGATCACAGGAGTGATATTTCAGTCAGAAATGCTTTGCATGCACTCTTAGTCCCATGGCTCCCATCTGTATATGTGTAAAGATTAGATTTGCAAAACACCTTGTTAAAAGCAAGGTTTCTAAGGTTCAAGCATCAGACACATATAAGGTAGGAAATGGCAGAATTAAGGCAGCATTGTGCAGGTTTAATTTGCTGTCCGCGCCTTTCCTGCTGATATATATACATTCTTGTACAGTCTTTAAAGGTTGAATCAGTTATTCTTTTTTTCCCTAAGCTTTCTCTGGGAGTTAAATGAGGTTGTATAGTGAAGGAGATTAATAAAAGCAAGTGGTCCTACCTCAACAGTTGGGAGGTATGCAAGCCCACAGGAAAATATTTTTATTCATGAACTACAGAACTAACAAAAACTGTTTTCCCATGGTTTACAGCCATTCCTTAATCGCCCTTACCTACTACTTCTTCTGTAATGTCTCTGTCTAAGCAAATGCCTGTGTATGTTGTGTCTGAGCATGTTCTTGGTCCTCGCCTCTACCCAAGTGTGAGCAATGTTAAGAGTGTTATTATCACTGACTTTCTGTGAAATTGGGCTGAAACTGCCCAGCAGGTTCATGTATTGTTAGGGAGGAGAGGCAGGCAGGTGGATAGATGGATGGAGAAAGAGTTTGACTAACCTCAGGTTTATTATTTTTTAATTATCTGTAAAAGATAAATATGACAACAAGTAACTTGGTCGTACTTATACAGCAGACTCCTGTGATGTGAGGTAAGTCATTTAAGCCAGATTTTTCATAGATAGTTACAAATTTGTATTCTTAGTTTTCCTTGTTTAAGGAGACTGGCATGTGAAAGTGCTGCAGCATTCACAGCTGCATTGAAAATCAATGGGACTGTGTAATGTTAAGTAGTCACAAAACATCAGGCCTAAAAATCTTAAATTAGGCCAAGAACATGCTGATGATTCATCAAGATACTGTAGGGATGACTGCCAGTGATAACCCCTGGTAAAATTTATAATGGTCCTCTTACTAGGGTTTGTCTGGTGATGTTAATAGACCTTGGGGCTCTATGCTAAGCAAAAAGCAAGCAGTCTGTTGAATAGCTGCTCACTCATTCAGCTCCATTTGGCCATGTACCAAATGAGGTATGTTGCTATAAGAAAAATAATTTGTCGTCACAGCCTAAGATTGTACCATTTTGAATGCAAGGAAACTATTTCTCAGAGGCATGGTATGAATGGAAGAGGGCAGAAGCAGGAGGTTGGACAGCCTTAATTCTATGCCAAAGTTTTGCAACTTAAACAAAAGTTCTTAACTGAAGAACATTGTTCTCATATAAAACGTGTTTATGAACAAAGAGAACATTAATATTTTTCAAAAGCTTGGGGTTTGTGGCCCCTGTCATTAAAGACTTGCAGCAAGTGAGCAAAGGCAGTTTGGTACCTTTAATAAATCCTTGGGCTGGAGAGAAAGGAGGGAGAAGGAAGAGGGAAGCGTGGTCTAGGAAGTCACTTCTTGTCCGCCAAAGACCAGACTCTGACATTCAGCTGAGAGTGAGAGTGAAGCACAAAAGAATATAATTCTAATAAACTGATAGCCCTAGCACACAATCTTCTTGAAAAATGCAGCCCATGATTTCTGTGTTGGAATGCCACCTTTACGTGTATGGCTAAAGAAAATAAATCCTTACCTTATCATAGAGAAAAAAAGACATTTTATTCTATGTCACCATCCAGACCAGAAGCATTTCCATCCTCAGCTACTTGCTTTCCTTCTAGTTTATCTCTCTTTTACTGGGGCCCTGACAATGGCCAGAACACTGATTTTTATTTTATTTTTTTTTTTTTTAATGTTATGTGTAGTTTATATACTATGGGATATCCATAAATGTAAGATATGCCAGCAACTCCTAAGATGACAAAATATAAAAGGATTATAGAATTATGGTTCTGTCCTCCAGAACTGAAAAACACATTTTAGAGACAAATAGAGAAATCTTAGTTTTAAAAAATGAGCCCTTATATCATGCTGGCAAGCTCCTTAATGAAGAAAAAGATATTTATTGTTTGCTTTCTAAATGCATCAGTAACTGACAATAGCACTCAATATCAAGAAGAAATTAACGTCAGCTGAAAGCTTGAGTCCAGCGTGTTTGGAGTATGATCCTTCTTAACTATTTCATTTACTGTCTTGAATATCAACACACTAATTGAGTCCCAGTTTCTTCCATGACAGCCTCAAAATTAACTGATTCTGTTCTCTGCATGCTTCCATGGCATAGGTGATGACCAGGATTGTATGGATGTTTAATGACTTTGGTAAGATATGGCACAGTTTGGTGATCTACCCACACAGGGAAACTCGGCCCATCAGTTTCCCAATGTGCCACTCATGTAGGAGAATTAATGAATTTCTTTTCAAAACAGCAAGTTGAAAAAGAAAGTGGAAAGGTAATTTGCAGATTTCCTCTTAGCAAGCCACAAGTAGATCTTTATGGTCCTTCTGTGAGTCATTTCTCATCTGGGACACCCATGCTTCTTTTGGCTTCAGCCTCGGCCCGTCTCCAGTTAGGGTTAGGGTTCAAAAAACGGGTTGATGAGACACTTGAGGCCATGGTCTAGTGGTTTAATGGTTAGCAATATGATGGGGTAAAGGTTGGACTTGATGACCCTGGAGGTCCTTTCCAACCATAATTATTCTATGATTCAGAGAGCTACAAAGCCTACAGCTCCATGGACACTGGCATTGGAAAAGGTATGCCAAGATGAGAACATGAGGAAGGGGTCTCAGTGTCCAGTGACTTCCCCAACACCACTATCCTCACCACAAATTGTGAATATGGACTGAACAAAGCATCCCAGATTAGAGCTCTGCATGTACATTGCACCATTTTGACTTACCCTAAAGGACTACTGTAACATGAATCCACTCTCATGGAATAAAAGCACTGATACTTCCGTAAATATATCCATGTGAATATTGAGAAACGAGAAGAGCAGCAACTTGGGCATGATGTAAATGGTATGGGATAAGGGGTGGAATGATGTCCTGGTTTCCCAGGAACAGACCCATGGGCCAAACATGGCAGGCAGGCCCCAAGTCAGCTGGGAGATTCAATTAAGGCAGCTGCCCCAAGCTGACTCCCAGGTGTATCCCATAGCACTGACATCAAGCTCATTATAAAAGGAGGGAGTTCTTGGGCCCTCTCCCTCTGGGCCTTCTGCTGATCCTAAGGATGAGGCTGAGTAGAACCTTGTATACTTTATGTTGGTGATTGTATTAATTTTGTTATTTCATTAAATCTGTTTCTACTTCAACCCATGGGGCTTCTCCTTTTATGCTCCGATTCCCCTTCTCAGCTGGGGAGGGGTGATCAGGTAGTAGAACAACTGCTACAGTTTAGCCCTGGATACAGGCTAAACATAGACAGCAGACTATCAGCAGTATGCAGGGCCAAACCAAATGAGTCATCCATCAAATTGCAAAAACCTTATCTTCCCATCCTTTACCTTTTTGACAGTGTGTTCTCTCTTTCCCTATTTATTTTGCTCTTGCAGCATGACTCCCATACTCGGCTGTGGAACTTTCCTTTTCCCCTGGAAAAAGCAGGTATCAGGGTCCAGCATGACCCTGCTGTAGATGTATGTGCATCTCCTGTGCACGACAGCCAGCACTTATCAGCTTAAAGACTCCTCTGTGTGCTCTGTTCCTCTTCATGCTTTTGCATAAAGGCAAAAGCAGTGGGCTTCATCTGTTCCTTGTTCCTTCATAATTCAGATCTGAAGGTGATGGAAGGAGCAGGAAAGTGAGCACAGAGGGTGAGCCATGAACTCCACACTGATGACATCTAGAAGAACCACAGCAGTTCTAAGGTAAATAATTTCATGCTCACATGCTGGTCTGTTTCCGTAGAAACTGATGATGCCTTTCAGAGTCACAGAGTGGTAGGGGTTGGAAGGGACCTCTGAAGATCATCTAGTTGAACCCCCCTGCTAGAGCAGGATCCCAGAGTAGATCACACAGGAACATGTCCAGACAGGTTTGAAATGGCTCCAGAGACAGAGACTCCACCACCTCTCTGGGCAGTTCCAGTGCTCTGTCACCCTCACAGTAAAGAAGTGTTTCCTTATGTTAAGATTGAACCTCCTGTGTCCCAGTTTGTGCCCATTGCCCCTTGTCCTGTCACTGGACACCACTGAGAAGAGTCTGGCCCCGTCTTCCTGACACCCGCCCTTAAGATATTTATAAGCATTAATGAGATCCCCCCTCAGCCTCCTCTTCTTTTCTTTGTGGTAGTGCAGATAATGAACACTTGGTGCATCAGCCAGTCAGTGTGTTACTGCTCGTCTGAGCTGGCAATGTGACTAACAGTAACGTTCAAAGTATATTTCTTTCAGAGGTCAGTGGCCTAGATCAGATGTCTGCCTCGCCAGTTTTTCATGTTGACAGTCTTCTAGATAAGGCAGAGGATGCCCCTGAACTTTGAAGTCTGGTGAAAGCCATGTGCCAGGCAGCAAACAATATAACGAGACATTAGTGTCATCTGTTTTGGACTCTGGAATAAGATAGCCACAATGCAGTCAGAAAGAGATTGTTGTCTGAAAGATTGTCTTATCAATATGAGCCAGTTATCAATATAAGCAAGTTATTTTGCCTACAAGTATCTTTCCAGTTGATTGTTTTGCCTGTGATTTTCTGATTTGCAGAGAGCAGTCATTACCCATAGTAGTATGGCAGTGAATTGTCATGTGATTTAGGTGCAGTGATTTAAGTTATGGGTGGAGTACTTGATCATGATAGTGTGAGTTTAGGTCCTTGTCTGAGGGCTGGATCAGAGGCTGTATGAATCTGTATTTACTACATCTGTAGCAAGTCTGTCAGCTGAAAGTATCATGGCCAGTCATAAGCTATAAGAGTGATGCTGGCTTTTCCCTCTTCTTGTATGGAAAGCATACTGAAGAGCACTGGATTCAATAGAAGCATAAAACAGGATCTAGGAGCAAAGTCAAAGAAAGTGACCTGACTTAATAGCTGCTGCAATTGATTCAATACCATCTGCATATCGACTCTTTACAAAAGGAGTTTTTATTGTAGAATATGATGTATGTCGAAAGTGAGTCCTACCCAAAATCATTTTATTAAATCTCACTTAAATAATGCTTGACAAGGCAATTAAAGGGTAGTTCAGCAGATCTAGTTTGAGCTTGGCATCTATTGATTTGAGGCACACAGGAAAATAAAATTCATATAATCTGGCACTTGTAGGGTGAACAACCAGTTAGTCAAGAAGAAGAAATGCGATCATTGAGGAATATGGCAAATCCTGGGAAAGCAGACTGTTCAGTGCTGAACCAATGGATGGAGAGTGCACCAAGATTCCTATCAGGATTTGTTGGAGATGCAGAGTAAGGCCACCCAGGTGACCTGAAGGAAGTTAATACTTAAAGATAACATTCAAGGTAGAAGATTTTGGATTGTTCTTTCAGTTTCTTAAGTTTCAGAGGTCTATAATGACATATGGGAATGTATTTTAGTAACTATATTTTACAAAAGGATTTTATTGGTTTTTATTTGTCCTCTGTAACTTTGTTGCCAATATTTTAATGGCTATTTACATTCAGCTATAATCAACATTCATTTTCCCCTTTAAAGATTATCTGATTTAACAGAGATCCTAGGTGAATTTGACAAGAACAAGGCATACTGATTATCCACCATACCCACATTCACTCCCATACCTGGGTGTGGTATGCATTGAGGGCATGCATTTACTAAGCAGCCTCAAGGCCACCTTAGACTGCCACCGTGCCAGTTTGTTGCCATTAAACTAAATTATGAAACCATTAAACTACACCATGATGGCAGTCTAATGGATGTCAGCAAGTATTTTGTTTACTGCTTTCTTTAGAGACAGTGGCAGTCTGGTGATGCTCTGTTTCATAAGCTGCTATATTTGAAACTACTATCTTTAAATTCATTTCATACAGACAATCAACAAGCCAAATTCTTCTCAGCTTCACAAGCACTTGCTTTTAGAAGCACAAATCATGATGAAAATATGAATTTTTGTCATTGTACACAAATCCTAAATTTATCTGAGAGTCTCTGGCCTGAAATATGTTTCTTCCCAAGCCTCAAGGAACAGGCTGAGAGACGGTATCATAAAAAGCAAAGTTTTGAGGATAAATCTTTCCTCTAAGGTGTTAATCAGTGGTTCTCTGACAAGGAGCAGGGAGCTGGAGGGAAGTTTCAATGACCAAGTGTCTTCAACTTGTCACAGGCTGTAAGGAGAGTAGCAAATCAAGTACTCGTGGATGCTATTCAATGCATGCAGCCCCTGAGGACATGAATATTCAAGGATGTGATTTCACTGGCCCAGAGTTCATGCAAGCTCTCAGTGAGATCCATGCTTTGTATTTCATTTGTAGTGCTTTGTATTTCAACCTGCATACTAACTTTAAGAAGTAGAAGAAAGTGAAGTTCACAGAAAAAATAATGAAAACAGTTTTGAGTAAAGCAACTTCATAGGAGTTTTTAAGTGAAAAATGTATATGATTGGTATGATATTTGAAACTGCTGTTTTTACCCACACTTCACAAGTGCAAAAGAAATCACAAGTGTGATGCTGTGTCTCTGCTTTTGTATATCTATATATGTGTGCATACTTACGTATGTACCTCTATATGTATGTACATAGTTATCAGTGTCATTGAAGAATATGAAAAACCAGTGTATGTTCCAGAATATCTGGTGTATGACCTATGCAACATAATAGTTATGCATCACCAGGGACAATTCCACTTGTTTTGTCATTTGTGGTGAATAGTTTTTGACAGATGCACTAATAGAGTGACTATAGTCGAGACATGAAATTTTCATTATGATTTTCCACTTCCATTTTACGTTACCCTACTGTAAAACTTACTCTTCATTTCTCAAACCCATAGTAGTAATGCACAAGGGTTATTACTCTAATAGTCCATATTTTGCTCTCCTAGGTACTTGTATTACCTTCTAAATGAAGTTTTCAGACCACACTGACCAACTGTGTAAATGAAGGTTTTGCAGAGAAGTAATAGACCTTTCCCATTGAACACCATTTGTACAAGTAGACTAAGAACAGATAATATACAGATACACCTTACAGTGGGCAAAAATTGTCATGTAGGATGATGATATGCATTAAGCTATGCAAATGCAAAACATTGTTTTGGCTATATAAAGAGGTACATCAGGTTTGCTTGGGGAAATGACCCTGTGGCCTCCAAAAGAATTGCTGACCAAGGCTGGATTGTCACAGTTAGCACAGTCTTTTATGTGATGCCACCTTCTGATAAGAAGGAGCTCTGATATCAGGCAAGGATGATTTCCAGGTTTTTCATGCAGTGCACTTGATAATGTGTGACTGGGCCATCTACAGTGTATTCCTCTTGTTCTGTTCTGCAGAGTGGTGAAGAGAGAAGCAACTATACTGATCATGTGAGCTTAACAGCTTTCCTAGGTGAGTAGGAGGACAGACAGAGAAAAGAAATGGTTTCTAGAGTATCAGGGTTGTTCTGTGGATGACTTGAGCTCAAAGGACAGGGAAAAGTTCTTCACACGTTTCTATAAATGCAAGTAAGGGCAATCTATGCCTAAATGAAATGCTTCCACCCCCTCTAATTTTAGGAAGAATATACAAAAAAACCCTAAAACTGGCATATGGTAACTGTCATTCCTGAGCTTGAATTCTTGTTCCCTTTTGTACTTTGAAACATTTGAACGAGCTCTGCACATTTTTCACTAGCAAATGACTCCTACAGCCCTGCTGTTCTGCTGCAATCCATTGGCTTCACGGGGTGCAGCACAAACGCATACATTTGTTCTTGTCATAAAACTACTGTGCAGTTTGCCTTCTTTCTGTGATGTTCTCCAGGAGACCTGTACGTTCCCTTCTGGGTAGTGATGTACAAGCATAAAATAGCTCTGAGGGCCTGCTGAATCCACACTGCAGTTTAACTGTATAATTGTTGATCAATGCTTTTCCACCATATGCAGCCCTACCTGTCTCTCTTTCCCCCAGCAGATGTAACTAATCATCACACACCTGTAAGTTGTTTTTCCTAGAAGAACTACCACGTATTTCTTCTGTAATAAAGGACTCAAGTTGATTGATGATATTTATATGGATGTCACCTCCAGTATAAATACTACAGAAAAGGTGAGTATGAAGTGCCATGCTAAGGAAAGGGAAACAAAATGTAGAAATACTAATTGGGGAATATCTGGCAGAGAGATAGCATAGCAGAAAACAAGGTGTTTTTATAGAGAATTACAAGTGAAATATGAGCCAGCAATGTGATGCCAAAACCAGGAAATTATATTCTGGGGCATAGTAACAAAAAAGGTCATATAAAACAAATGGGAGATAATTACTGTGCTCCACACCTCCTACAGAGGCTGCTGCAGGAGGTGTGTGCTGGCTCAGGTCACCACTTTCTAAGGAGTCTATAGGAGAGAACAGCAGAAAAAAGAGCTTCAGAAAATAGGACCTATGAATAGAAGTTGAAACAATGGGCTGTCTTTGGTCAAGAAGCAAAAAACTTAAGTGAGATGTATGACTTCTAACAAAAAAGGCTATAAAGAAGGGATAAATAAAACTGTTGCTTTAGAGTTTTTTTGTCATTTCTGCGAAGGGAAATGGCAAAATAAAATTAATTTTGTTTCTGACAAAGGAGAATTCAGTGGAATAGCCAACTTTGGGTTTGGGATTTGGTTTTTTGTTTGTTTGACTGGTTTGGTTTTTAACAAAGTTGAGTGTATTGATTTGGAGTCAAAATTGAAAGCGCAATCCTAATACTCAAACCAATGAAGTTCTTCAAAAGTCTTCTAGTAGGAATAATGATAATAAAATGATGAAGCTCACTACTTTGCAGGTGAACTTCAAATCCCCTCTCCTTTTCCCACCCAATGCACCATAACCTTTACAGAGAGCAAAAAGGAAAAGTATTACTTTATCGTTTTAAAAAGTTAAAGACATCCCAGAGCACTGTAAGCACTCTTCAGTCTTTCATTGTGAAGCATTGCAGTACAAACTGGAGTGCTGATTTTACTAAATCCATTTATCTTTCTGTTTACGTATGTATGTCTACAAATTCTCTTCTAAACTCTACAAGCAAATGCCATATAAGTCTGCCACATAAGGCAGTGTTTGTCCCAAAGGCCATAAGGTAGAATATTGTGCCCTTTTCTGAATTCCGTCATGTATATTCTATCAAAATAGATAGAATACATATATTCTATTGTACGCCAATCCCCCCAGAGGGGGTACCTCGGACGAGTAAGTGTGATTGTGGTTGCATGATTGTTTTGAGCTAACTTAAGTAAATGGTTGCTGACCCACCCCCTGCTCCTCTGCTCCGTGTCATGCTTTGCCTATGCCTCCTTGTGTTGCCACTTGCATTCATGCAGGTGAGGTCAGGGGGCTGCTCTGTCTGAAAACCCAGCAAAAAGCAACAGTTTCCAGCCAGATCACTCTTTTGCTCTCCTTCACGCATGAGCGTAAGTGCCAGTGCAAAGCTGGGAGCAGCAACATCTCCTGGGGTGCTGGGGAAGGAGGAGATCACACATTTCAGCTGCTGTCTGCACCCAGATGGGCTTAAAGATGCCATGAAAATCTGTCTGCTGGTACACCACAGGTTGTTGGATGAACTTGGCAGATGTTTAAGGAAGCTTGAGTTCCTTCTGGCTCTTCTAGAGAAAGTACTCATGTCTCCTGTCCAGTGAATAAGAGTAGGCAGCACTTCCATGTAGCCACCACAAGGCTGTCGAGCCAGGACAACTCACTGATGTCCCAAAACACAGCTCTGGTGGCCACCATTGCCATATGTTTCAGGTGGACACATAGTTTATAAAATATATAATACATATAGAAATATGTATGTATAAAAATTGAAACTACAAAACACTTCTGTGATTTAGCTTCCTAATTAACTTGTTCTACTTTACTGGATAAATTCATAATATGATTTCTGGTTTCAGGGGGATGGTATTTCTAGAGGCAAAAGGTTCTTTCTGGCTCGTTATTTCTGTCTTTGTTCTCAGATTTTGGTGACAGAAAAGGGAAGAAAGGAAATTATAAACTGAATGGCCTTGTGAAATTATAAATTATAAATGAGGAATTGGATCTGAAGTATGTGACAGGACATCTTGCCAAGCTGCTTCCTCAATCTTTTACTTTTTTATAAATACCACCTCCTTTTCTAGGCAAGAAAACAGAAGTAATGCTACACAAGTCATCATTTAACGAAATGGCTGAGTACCTTTTTAAGTTCCAGTGAACGTGAAGCAGTATGGTAGGTGAATTCCTAGTTCTGCTGTAACTTACTCTCTTCCTTTTTTGTCTTCCCAAGTTCTGCAGAAAGCCCTTAAACCACTATGACTAAGAAGGAGTTTTCTAAAGAAAATGGCTTTTGACATGTTTTTCTTTGTAAACAGGTATAGTATTCTGCCTGGTCTATTATGAATGCTTGCTTTTTGGCATTGCTAAAGTCTGTTGTGATCAAGGTGAGCAACCTGCTGTAAACTCAGCTCTGGCCTCCAGGCAACTTTGCAGATTTCTACATCACTTGTTCCTTCCCTGTGTTTCTATTACACTAACATTGGGTGAGACTTCTTCCACTTCAGTGCAAGCAAAGTAAGTTAGCCTCCAGTCTTCCTCTTTTCCCCAAACCAAAGCCTTCTCCTGTAACTGAAACTGAATTCTTGTTTTCAAGGACGTGGCTGCAAGCTGAAGGCAGGCTGCATGATTGCGTTTTGAGAATTGTCACACGCTTCTTGATGAGGGGGTGGAAACTTCTTTTTGATGGAAGTATATCCATCTCTAAATATAATATAGATACTAGCAAAGCTGATTTTGAAACTTCCATTAAAATAAGCAAAAGGAGAATGTCATTTATATACAATAAACCAAATGTATTGCTCCAGGACCAAACTCAGCTCTCAGTCGCACAGGGAAGGCAGATGCAGTGTGGTAACTGTCTGAATGCAATGAGTAGTATCAGCATAATGCATCTATCTGGAAAATACACTTTTTATTTTAAGAGTGTCAGCCTGTTCTGTGTAATCAGGTTCCACCCCTTAGATTTCACGTGTCCTGAATTTTGAGGTTTGTGTATGCATGCACAAAATCCAAATACAATTCATTTAAAAGTGCTGAATGTTACCTCTCTGGGAGATATGTGAATGCCACATTTTTTCAGTCAGTAACAAAATGTCTACTTGTTGTTTGTCCTCAGACTTGGAATATATCAGTCAAGGTAAGCACAAAGAGTATCTTTTCTTTCCTACAGGTTGTTACTTCTTCCATCTCCACTCTCATGGAGGTTGAAATTCTGTTGAAGGAGGGATTGCCAAAAGCACAACATTATGTAAATAAGCCTACAGAAAATGGGTATCTGACTTCACTGTGTCACAAAAATGCCAGCTGAAGGCACCTCTGGAAATCCTCTCGAAGCAGAACTGTTGCCAGCCATGGCCAAGTCCTTAAAACCTCCATGGTATTTTCCTTAATGACCAACCCAAATCTATGTGGCAATTGCCTCGTCACATTCTCTGTAGCTACCAAGAAGAGTCTGGCTCTATCATCCCTGTAACTGCCCTTCAAGTAGTTGTAGGCTACTGTTCCTTTTGTTCCTTTAAAATTTCTCTGTAACTACCAAGGAAAACTATGAATCTTTTTTTATCTGCACTAGAGCTGTGTTAGCTCTCTGCGCTAGCCAGCACCTAGCACAACAGCAATCTCTGTAAACTGGTAAATTAAATACTATCCTGGATCTCAAATCACTTGGCACAGACAACCGCCTGTATTCAGGAGGTTTGAGACGGATTGTTTGCACACCTTCCACAGCATGCTAACTACTAAGGAAACAAATACAGACATAGAATTCCAGATCTTAAGTACTCGTTAATTTGGAGACAGATTCTGTTTTCTTTTGGCAAATGACCAAGCCTGAGCAGTACTGGAAGATTTCCCTGCACCCTGCTTGCACAAACTGAGCTTGTTCAGCTCTAAATAAAACTATGATCAAGCTATTGCAAGAAAGGTTTGAGCAGAAAAACTGGATCCTTGCCTCAATTCCTTTGACACTACCCTAGGTGCCTGAGCTTAGTGTTTCAAAGTTCATCAGAGTCTTTCATAGGCACTAATGTGGACTTTAGACCCAGAGATGAACACTTATTTTCTTGGAAGGTAGTCTAATAACTTAATATTGGAGCTCTTAAACTTTGGGGAGACCGATCGTATTCAGATCCACAGAAGAGAAGCAACTGAGCATTACTCCAGAGCTAGAAATTAACTGTTACAGCAAATAGGCAGTATACAAAAAGAATGCCAGCTGGACATAGTGTGTAACATGGCAGAATAGTAAATTTAACACATTACATGACACACTTTTAGAACTGTATTTTCGGAAAAATATTTTTCCATCTGCCTTGCAACTGCTTTTCTAAGGGGAGGGCAAGGATTGTGTAGATGCTGTAGGTGTGGGGATCGTAGGTTGCAGGTTGTTTTAATTTTGTTTATCTTCAAATCTATTGAAATCCAGGTGCTGTTGCCAAAATGTAAATCCAGATGAATAAGGAGGTCTAAATATTTGTCAGTTCAAGCCCTGAACCTCCGGAATCTCAACTGCTTTTATTGCAGGATCAATGCCTCAAGCAGGACCTCGCTGGAGCTCTGGGTTTCACGGTAAAAGTTTTGAGATTTCATTGTCACCACAAAGCTCTAATCCTCCTGTTTTGTATTTTATGAGAAATCAGTTGTGACTTCCTTTAAAAAAATCTGACAGATTGTTTTTTATAGCTAGAGAAGCAGGCTGTCTTCTTTGCCTTGAGGTTGTGAAGACAGAATATTTTTACACCATCTAGATTACAAAAGAAAAATGAAAATTGCTTCTTCAAGCTCTTTCCTTTGTAAACCCATTTGAAGGAATATTTCCCTTTCATTCTCAATAACATACACACATATATATATTTATATATACAGTTAAAATTGAAAATCATCTTATTCCGTCAGTTTTCTTTGTTCAGCTTTCATACCTTTCATATTAATAACAACACTTTATCTGCCTGTACAGCACTTTGTTATCATAGGGGTTTTTTTTCTAACAAACTGTGGCCCTGTAAGGTTCAGGGAACTTTGCTTGTTATGCTCTTTTTTTTTTTTTTTTTTTTTTTTTTTGATATTTACCTTCACTCTATGCAACAAAAAATTGCTTTACAAACAAATAAAAAATGTCCAACATAACACAAATTTACATCTGTATCAAAAATGACACCTTTATTTTCTCTGGCTTTTGTTATCATGACAGAAACCAAGAGTGTCTCATTCAGATACAAAAATTCAACAAGTCCCCAAAATTCATATTTGGAGTTTCCACATTTACATTAGAATATATGTGTTTATTATGAGACCTGTACTCAGTTTGGTAAAATATGTTTCATTTCCCGATCAAGGGATTTCTTCTGATATTTTACGCTTATTATTTCTGTTAATTTACAACAACAGTTAGGCTTCTAGGCAACTGTAGAGTAGCATGTTTATGAATAGAGAATATAATTAGGTAATTTATAAGGAAAAATTGAAAAAATGAAAGAATGTTACTAAGACAAGGAAAAAAGAGCAGTTATTCCATCTCCTCTCCTATTTTTAGATCAGACTTGTGCTCTTAAGGATCCTGTGCTGCTTCTCATAAAAACAGAATTTGATTTTACTGGCCAAATTCCAACTGCAATTTGCCTAACTAATTGCTTCTTGCATTTTTAATTGGAAAAAGCATTCCTCACTTTCCAGTACTGTCTAATTTACTTTTATTCAGTATAAACCAGGGACATCCTTCACCAAGGCGTGATTGATCTTTGAAGGTAGAGATGACACACTTAGGTATATAAAGCATGCTACCTATAGCTTGCAATGTAATATTGCAGCTATTGCTTCTCAATATCCAGCACAGGTAGCAAAGTAATGCTCTCTTCCTATCTCTAGATTTGATCAGTTCTGTGGAAATCCTAAGCAAAAAGCCTTCTTTCTGTGCTTCCACATGCATGCAAATGAGAGATGAGTTAAACCTTTCATTTCTAGATCAGGAGCAGCAGTGAATTGCCAGGGCTGGCTGGGTTACCCAGGGCCCTCCCATCTCTTTGTCCAGCACTGCAAAACTTGGATCTTCTGAGGAGGAGAGACAGATGGCACCCGAGTGCTCAGTACTGCAGAGTAAGCTTGTTGGTATTAATGAGCAGCACAGTAAGCTCTGCCCATGTATCGTGTGTTTCTTCTTCTCCTTTCAGCCCTTCTGAGAACCAGACATGGAAATAATAAAATCTACACTTGTTAGTCTTACCAGCTTGCTGACCCAAAAATCAAATTCTCTCATGATTTGTTAAATTCTACCAATCTACTTGAAAGCTGATGCTGCCAGTTACTCCTGTAGCTCTCTATTAGGTTTGATACTCTTGCGTATATTAAAATGCACAAGCATCAGCAGATGTTGTGTTTGAGTTACACAGTGTGATAGTTCAATAGAGAAATACAGTTTTAGAAATTGCAGTTATTAATTTAGAAATGTGATTTTAAAATGTATGAAGTTCCTAGTTAGGCAGCTAGTCATGGGAAATCTGTGGCAGGAGAGCGGAATGGAGAGCCCTAACTGGCTGCTGCTGTGATGGAATTGCTGCTCTTCGGCTAATTCAGGGGAACTCTGAGACAATACAGATTTTTACAAATCATTTCTGAGTAGTGGGGGTATGCAGTGGAGAAAGTGTCTGGGTGTTAATGAAAGCTTAGCGACTGATTTGTGTTTTGAGTTCAGGAAAGGCAGTTAATCTATCTGTGCCTCAGCTCTTTTTCAATGACATTGGGGTAAAAATACAATTACCCTTTCAAAAAGATACTGGGAGTTGTTGTATAATACTTTTGGCCTGTAATTCCATGGCAGCTGATCAGACCTGAGGTCCTTTCTTTTCAGATTTTCTGCTTACAGAGAATGTAAGTGTAGTGTCATGGGCAGGACTGAGTTTGCAGTGTAGGTGTATCCTTTTGGATCCCTGGAATGAGAGGTGCTGCAGTACTAAGCATCTCAGATGAATCACCCTTTCTCCTCTTCATGCATTACTGCTTTATGAATCACGTGCAACTGCGAGGTAGTACTGTGGTATCCTTCCTTCCAATCCCCCCCCTCCCACCTCTGTTTTGGTAACTCTGCTTTTGCATGTGTTATTGTCACTGTAGAGAGTGTAACACTGACCTTTTCTGTTCTGCTCTGAATTCCTTGTCTCCTCCTCAGTTCATTTACTTTAGCAATAAAATTATATGACTCAAGGCAAGAGTTATTTACAACATCTATTTGAAGGCAATTTGACAAGGCTTGGGTAAATACAGATATGGTGAAGTACCCTACACAGATTCTTAAGTGACTGCTTTGCAGACTTCAAAATCTGACCCATTCTTTCAAAAGTGGCTGTTTTCCATGCAGTGATTGGGACTGACTGTGAGTAAGAATCAAAAAAATGCTTTCATTTTGACTATTGCTTGAGGTTATTCCATGTCAGATGCAATAAATTCATGGTACACTGCATTCTCTGTGATGTGGTGTGTTGCATAACAGAATCTGTGTTTATTTAACACTAAGTTCAAACAAATAATCTATTAGTACAATGCTAATTTTGAGAAATTAGTAGTCATGATACGTTTGTGGGCTTTTCTTCTGAACATATCTTACTTTTTTTTTTTTCTTCAAAGTCCCATCCAAATGGATTTTCAATAAATGTAACCTGTACCTGGATTTTTTTTCATCTGCCACAAGCAAGATTTTGTAGGCAAGGTGCTGAAATCAGGAGGAAGACTCAGTATGCACTGGTAGCCATGGGAGCATGGATAGCAAGGAGAAAGATATCAGAAACAGCAGCTGACTGGGAAGACCTGGAGGAGAGTATGCTGGTATGGCATGTACTGGAGCCTTCTGGGGAAGCTGGATCCGAGGAGGAGGCGTAAGGCATGCTATAAATGGGGAACTCCAAGGCTGGAGGAACTTGATCATAGCAGAAAGGAGGTGGGTTGTAGCATGTGTCTGTGAGAAAAGTCAGGAAAGGAGGAAGCTTGCAATAACAGATTGGGGTGTATAGACTTGTGGGGAAAGAGTGAGGACTTGCGATTTGGGAGAAGGAGGACTGAGGGATGGGGATGTGATGGGAGGAGTGGGGAGCACAACATACTGCAGATCAAGAGTCACTGGGGTTATTTAATGGCAGTGCCTATCCTTACCACCTTGTAAAGCAGACACAGGTATGGAAGCACAGACTTGAACAGCATTGCTCCCCACCCACCCATTCTAGTGCTGCTACAGGGATGTTCTCCTCTTCCCCCTGCTCCATCTTTTTTGCTGTTGGAAATGTGATAGCTCAAAAGAAGAACCTTAAATTCAGGTAGTCCAAAACACTGGGGTAAACGTTTTTTACCCCAGTGTTATCTGACATGTCCTGCTTTTTTAGTGGTGAACAGTTAAATAACAGTCAACACACAAGTTTATTTTCAACAAGTGTAGTATTTTATTGGGTGTATGTAGGAACTCCCCTTGCTCTCATTAATCCATTCCATTTATTTTTCACTCTGATAATAAACAAATGCAGGTGACTACACAAATATTTTGTAATGTATTCTGGCAAACTTTTCCCATATAAAAAATTGCTATAATGTAAATTTATCACCGTAGTGTGTGTAAAATATATGTCAGATGTTATCTCAGTAATAGCACTGTATTTCATTAGCAGTGCTCCATAACTAAACTGCCATAACTGAAATTACAATCTGGTTCTGAAACAGGAATAGAAACATAATATACATGAAAGGCTGAAAAAATATCTTAATATACATTCTTAATCCTCTCATGTGCTCAACCCTAAACAATTAGTGCTACCTTTGGTATTTATTTTCTTTGACTTAAAGGGGGAGAAGAGAAAAAAATGCAACTGTATTTCTTTAAAGAAATCTCAATAAAACTGAAATGCTTTAGGTCAGCTTTGCAGCTTGTGAAAAATCAATGCTGCTTCAATCACTCCATTGACTTCAGTGTACTGATGTTGATTTACAGTAGTGGGGATCTACACAATGATTAATAATACGAATGCTTCAGACTCTGATAGTGCTTTTTGTCTTGAGATTCCTAATTGCTTATCAAACTCTCTCTTACAGTTTGTGAAGATGAAGTATTCAGGACCTCATAAACACTTAATTCAAGAAAATTACAAATTTATTCAGACGAATGTTTTATTAAGAAGCCTTATTTAATTTTCTTATTTTTATGTACATGATATAAGTAAGAGAAGTGCCTGGAGGCAGTTGAAATTGTTGTTTGTGAACAATCCTTTCAAGCTGTGTAAAACCTATTTGAAACTCAAAAGAAGCTTTCAATCCTGCTGTCATGTTGCAGACAAGATGAGTAACCATTTGAAGTCTAAAATCTTGGCAAGATACCATACAAACTATCATCCCTTGGGATGATACAGGTTACTCATCTACTGCTCACTCTGTGTTCCCTTTGGTTTGCTGCATAATCCAAAGACAGATGTGGTCCAGCCCTTTCTTTCCTCAAGCATAATTTTTTCTTGCCTCAGTCAAGCTGTTCTTAATTGTTTGGGGTTTTTTTGGGGAGGGCTCTATATCACTTTATTCATTCCATAGTGATATTTTTGCATGAAAAATAGTGCAAGTTCAACTTTTCATGGCCATTCTAAGGAAAGAGGGTGTAAGGATGATCCTCTGTAAGGCCTGTGTAGGGATCATAGGTGATTGTAGTTAAGATCGGTGTACAAAATCTGCCAGCTAACAGCCTTAAAGCTTCCAAAGGATGCTCCAAGGAAAGCAGGGGCTGGCCAGGATGCTTGTCTGGTGATGCCCTGCACCTGATCAGCACAGTCTGCCTTTGCTACTGGTTGGATATAGGGGCATAGAATTGCACCAGCTTTGCTTCTCTTGGGCTGCCAGGTTCAGTATGATATTTTTTCCTCTGACATATTTTCCTAGGTTGTTGTAGTCTTTTAACTAACATAATGAAGTTTTATTTAATTCTGGTGAAGGGAAAAAATCCACTTTGGCCTAGAAATACCAGTGAAGATAGATAGAATATTTGTTTATCCTTCAGATCTACTTTTGTATTCAGCACTCTGTCCTCTCACATTAAGGTCTATCCACCTCTAGACCTAGTCCTTATTAATATTATTTAGGGCCATGATAGCATAAAATACTAATGAATCCTTCTGGTAACAAACAGTGATGACTCACATTATATCAATGTAGTTGAAGAACTCGGAATCTGTTCCAAAATCATACCTACCAGTAAAGCACTCTGCACACTCCAAGAGTAGAAACAGTGAAAAGCATTACCTGAAATTTTGTCAGAGCTCCAAATATGAGACTCTGATACTATGTTGTACACTTTTGTAGGTATCCGTAATTCAAGGAACAAGTTTCTGTTTTAAGTGGATGATTTGACAGGTTAGCAATACCCTTTTAACTTACCTCTCGTTCTTAGACTGATGCCGATGCATTTCAATATATGATGAAAGCAGTTCTTGTTATAGAGTACTCAATCGTGCCTATTGTACAAATATGAAAAGTGGAACCAGTTTCTCCCATCTGTTGAAATGCCTAAAGCATAAGGACTCTGATCCATGCTTAGGATGCCTAAATACTTTAGTACTTTAAATAACAAAGAACAATAGTGTCAGGTACTTTTAAATCTGTAGGTTGTACTGCATGTCAGATTTCTAGCAAATTATCCAAATTTGAAAAATCATAAGAGATTCATTAAAACGCTAAATAAATGGTTTAAAATAAAACCTTGCTTTCTTCAATAAGCTCTCTGCAAGATGTAAACACAAAACTCCACCCTCAAAATCCCTCAGTTCCTGTTCAGTAATTGGGTGTTTGCCATGAGTATGAATGATGCAAATCTTCAAAAGCTGCAACTGCACACGTAATGCTAAAGTAAATAGGTATCATTTCTATATCTTTCAGAGCACAGAAAATAATTTAATGGAACTGTACATAACTCTCAATAGAAATTGCATCCTGGTTTAGTACCCCTATCTATGATTTGTTTCTTAACATTGTAACATTTTTGTCTTGGTTTGTAAATTAGTCTTCATGGATTAGCACAGCCATCTGGCTGAAGTGCTTTAGGAATCTGCTTTGCAGAGTTCACCCTATGATACTGTTCCTCTTTGATTATGGTTATTAGTTATGGCTTAATGTAGACTAATGCCACCAGAAACTGGCATGCTGGGGTTGGAACAGACTTCAAAGGCTATGACTTTTATGTTCTGGACCTTTCTTTAGATTTGCTCTGAAGATTGTATTTGGATTTATAATACCAATGTTTTGGAGAAGCACTGCTTCTGAATAACTGTGTTTTTTAAGAAGCTGGGACATGGGCCAGCTGCAAGGGGACACTGAGATTATTCAGAGACTTATGGCAGACAGTGCTGATCAGTCAGTCAGATGCTGAATGAAGCAGGGCTCTGTCAGATATTTGGTTCTGAACGATTTTTTAACTATGGGATGTGTTATCAGGAATAGTAGTACAATTGAAGGAAATAACCTCAGTAAAGGGATGGAGCAGTTGAAAGCTCTGCTGGAGAGATAAAGTACAGAGAACAACTGGGGACGGTTAAATCAGTGGATGCCAGCAAACCCAGGACGATTGGTCAGAAGGTATCTTTATTTTGGGTAACATTATTGCACAGTTTTAATAGCTTCCAGTTAGTTCAAGCAGAAAAAGCTAACTATAAAACTTTATAGAAATGTAACATTATAGCATCAATAAATAAAACACATGAAAAATACATTATTGAGCATTTAGGAGTACTCAGGCTGCCTAAATTTAGTCTTATAAATTAGGTAGCTAAATTAGAGGGATAATCTTCATAGATTATTAATGGAGTCTCCTTCTCTGGAGACATTCAAAACCCACCTGGATGCATTCCTGTGTGACCTGATCTAGGTGTTCCTGCTCTGGCAGGGGGACTGGACTAGATGATCTTTTGAGGTCCCTTCCAATCCCTAACATTCTGTGATTCTGTAAAAAAGAAAGTAAGGGAAGGGCTGGGAGTGGGACGCTCCTTGAAGAGTAAATCAGAGCCCAGTTTAAATGCTGCAGTTTTCCTCACAAGAAATTCCTCTCTCTTTTCACTGACTGTATAGGAAGCTGTAGGACTTCTAACTTAGTCATCCAAAGTAAGGTATGTAAATATCCTCCAAAGAGTACAGAAAGACTTCAGGAAAATGGAGTCTGCACTCAAAAGGAGAAGAAACAAACTGATAATTCTGGGGGGAAATTCAGGACCTAGTAAAAGACTAAATTATAATGGGACATGGGGTGAAAATCTGAGAGAGCTCATGCACAAGAGCACAAGTGTGACAGGCAGGCTAAAATTAGTCCATAACAAAATAACCAGAATTTGCTAACAAGAAATTACTTTGTCGAGGACAACAGTTGTAGAGAATAGATGATGCAGTTCTGATAAAAGAAGCTCGAGGCAGCAAGACATGTGGAGGTCAAAGTAAGCCTGCAAAAAAACAACACATGCTGTGTAAATAACACGAGCTAAGCTCGACTTGTTAGTCATAACATAAGATAGAGGAACCTCAGAGAACTATATCACTTTGCAAGAATTTACAAGTACTAGCAGAGCATGCTGGTGTACATACAGCAAAACAGAATGACAACATCACCTTTAGTTCAGAAAAAAAAAAATGCCATCATAGCAAAAGCCACTACTTACAGTAGAAGATGGAGACCTGACAGTAAACGGGATACTTATTTGCCTGTTTTAATTGGACCAAGATGTACAATACAGCATAGTGCCCCAAAAAGTAATGGAGCACTGCAGGAAAGACTATTAGCAGTTACAGAAACTACTTGAAGCCCCTACCTCTGTCTCCATGAGGCATGTAATTTGTAATAGTATTACATTTAAAGTACCCATTACTGACTTGAAAATTACAGAAAGTTCTTGCTCTCATTGAAAGGCTGATCTCAGTTGAAGTTCAGGAGAACAGAACAACTGAGGAAGGGTTTAAGGATATTTGCCAAGACAAAAGGAAACTCTTCACAGAGCAGAGGTGAATGGGTTGTCCTGGACCAGAGTTTGTGACCCCAGCAAATGGCCATGGTAAAGCATATGTTAAAACGATGTTTGAAATGCTGCTTCCTCAGAGAGAACTGGGACAAATAGAGGGAATAAGTTTTCACATTTAATGAAGAGATGAAACACTTCACTAAAGTAAAGCTTCACATAGCAAATAACTATATATTGCTAGCTTCACTAGCAATAACTATAGAAAAAGGAATACTTTCTACTGTTTACACAGGAAGCAATTCTAGATGAAATGATATCAAATATTTTTCTCTCCTTTTTGTATCTGCAGGGTTATGTTGGATTCTGTTAACAAAACAAAGTGCATATTGGCATACGCTTCAATACCTGTTTTAGAAGATGCTCGCCACACACTGCCATGTCTGTTTTGTTTGGCATGAGGTGTTTCACCGCAAAGTGCCACAGATTGTTTTTGATGCAGAGTAGGAAAGTTTGCATAGACATTGGCTTTGATCTAAGTGAGACCATCTGAAAAGACTTGCATAAAATTTGGGGTAGCAGCATGATTACTGGGCCAAAGCTGAACAAACACAAATGTCAATTCATGATAATAGAATTAGCATGCTAGAATTAGCAAAAGCCACAACATATATAGATATTCCCTGAGGTGTCAGTCATCATCAATAATTCTTTTCCACAGAGAAGGGGTGCAAGTAGTCATCAGGAAAGCAATTGCTGTAGAAAAACTCATACCTAACCTAGTTTGTCTGCACAAGTGATCTGAAGGCAGCTCTTTGCCAGGCAGCCGGTACTGCAAGATGCACGCAACAGAAAACTTAAGGGAATTTATGATACTAAAGGATAATTACAGACCCTGTCCTATGGCAATTGGCCATGGATAGCTCAAGAAGGCTGCCAACACACTCCTTTTATGATAGTATAGTCAAACCCAGAGGCTGCTAACTTATTCCTCACTAGAAAAGAATTGAGCCTGGTTTCCTAAGTAAATACGGTACATGTGTCACTCTTTCTGCTGATTCCTAATTCAGTAAGTTCTGAAATTGTTGACCAGTCTCAGCTAAGTCTGACAGAGAGGCAGTTGTCTCAAAGACATCAAGTTATTACGTTTTTTGAAACTGGGTACTTGGGTAGAGAAAAGAGTCAGTATTAGATTGCAGCATGAATTCAGCCTTTCTTAGACACCAGAGAAACCACATGAGAGGGACATTATGAATGCTTCAGTCAAAGGAAGAGCCTCAGTGAGAAGCAGCGGGTTTTTAAGCCTCTGGGAATCTAACCACAAGACAGACCCATAGGCTTCATTAGGTTTGCTGCTCATGGAAAGAGTTGTTTATGGGATTCCAGCACTCACTATAACTGCCCATTAACAGCTTCCTGCCATAGCCAAAAGCAGCTTCACAAACAGATCTTTTTTTCCACCTAGCAAAATATAATTTGCAAATTGAATACAAGACTGGGAGTGGTTTGATGTTAAAAAAACCCAAAACAACAAGCCAACAAACACAACCTTTCTGTACACGTGATGAACGGGGAGCACAACAAGATCAAGGGCTATGCAGTCTACATGCTAAGAGCTTACAAAGGGAACTGGGTTCTTACAAAACGTAGGATTTGACTCAGATTTCCTGCTGAGAATCAGTTCTCACAATAGTAATTAAGACTAATATTTCCAGTCACCAGTTAATTGGAAGGCCTCAGTAATAAGAGGAGGGAGATACTTAAAGGTACCAGGTTGGTGATTCCAAAGACACTAGAGAGAAAAGAAAAAACTTCTAAAAACTATCTTGAGGTCATTTAGGGATTTAAAAATCTAAAGGAAGAGACAGATGGTTTTATACTGACCTTAAATGAACGTTGACATTAAAGTAGTAGTTAGAGCTCTGTGAAAAATACAGAGCAAGTCAAGTGAAAGAGCCCATGTTAATGGCACATAAAAAATAGGTTTCCTCCAGCAAGAGATATGGTCCTGTGCTCTTTCAGGAGCATGTCACTCTTTTTTTCTGGTTTGGTTTTGTTTTCTCCTCAGTCTAAAATAGTAATTAATATAAAGAATAGATGATCCTCTTTGTAAATGAAATTTCTGAATCTCCTAGACCTTCTGCAGAGACAGGGAAATGGCATTTTCTGTGCTGAAACTTGTGCATGTACTGCTTCGTAGCTACACTTCTTTCTTTTCTTTAAACTTTTGTGAGAGCTGCGAGGTGCAAGTGTAATATTTTAGCCAAGAGAGTCTTCAAAGGGATGCTATCTAATGGAATTTGAACTGAGGTTTTGGAAATTGCAAAGAATTGTCAGTTCTCAAGCACTTTTTTTTTTTTCTGGTTACAGAATTTATACAGAGATAAAAGAGCGAGTAGAATCATAAACCAGACATTTTCTGTTTAACCTTGGCCTACACAATAATGATGGGCTTAGAATGGATAGGCTCTGACTTTAATGAGTTGCATATGACTCACACAGACTACAAGAAAACACACTGCAATTCTTTCAGAGCAATACAGTTTTCCAAAAAAACCCTGCAGATGCAAATAGAGTCTATGAAAATTATGGTTTTTTCTTGCTAAGCTGTAGAACGTAAAAAGTAGCCCCTGAGAATATGGCTAATTTATCTGACTTCTACTTTTGTAGCATATATTTTATAGAAAACTCTACAATTTGCCTTTTGTTCTCTTCCCAACTATGGTCAGCTGTAAATCAACCATGATTTTGAGATACTTTCATACAGGAATACCCATTTCTGCATATCGATTTTGCCTTTTGAGAAATGTCAATATTTTTTGGTTTGTAAAGTAAAAAAGCAAAATTCTGGCCCACTTGTCTTGTATTTTACCTTAATCTCTGACCAATCTTACATGCTTTCACTTGAGGCATTACAAGTTATAAAGGTATTTTGCTGTCTACAGGATCTCAAACACTCATCAAGCATGAAATCAAATTTAAAAGAAGGCAAATGCAGAAAAAAAATGAAATATTTGAAAAGCCTTTTTTATGTTTCTGATGATCCTGAATCAAGAGATTGTTCTCTGTAAAGTATTGCATTCATTTATGTATTTTGTGGTTAATGTACAGAGCTCTCCCAGAAGAATCTCCACAAACCTTTTTCATATAGTTTTCTTCATACTTTCAATTTCATACCCTTTCTTCCTTCAGTCTTTCATGAGGAAAGAAAATCACATTCTAATTATCTTCTTTCATGATCAAGGGTGTAATTTTTCATTGCATTTCTTTCTATTCCTAAACTTGTACGTATTTTGTTTGTCTGTTTTGTCTCCTCTGCACTGCCTTGGTTCCATAGATCCTTAGCTCACTACTGACTGCTCAAACTAGTTTTCCAAATTGCACCAGGCAAACAACCTCATTCTCATCCTACAAATGCACCTCCCCAAATCCTTGCTGGTTTTTTTCTCTTCACTCATGTTCTTTCCATGTTCCACAGTAGATTCATCCTTGTACTATAGAACAACTGCAGTGTCCATAAGATGCAAATGTGGCTATTGGAGCCTTTCACATATATCAACTATGTATTCTTAAAGACGTATAACATTTGTGACTTCTGTTTGGATTATTTACTATACTATTTTAATCAAATAATATATCAAGTTATTTCTACCAGATGCTAGCAGTTTCATTATCTTCTGTAAAGGCAACTACAGTTAAGTTTGGGAGGTTTCTATGGATAAAATATCTTTTTTCATGAGCTTATTAAAAGTATTGTAATAAGCAATTTACCTACGAGATCACAGCTTTCAGAAAATGATTACTGTTTTTCTTTTGCATTCAAGAACACACTAAGCAAGTGTCAGTTTGGGAATTTGATTCATGAAAACAAATTCATTCACAACACAGTCAGTATCATGAGCTTTGCCTCTCATCTAACAAGTACCCGATCCTGCTAAGAGTGTGTCATGTAACTGTGAGACAAATGTTTCGGAAAATCAATTGTCACACTTTATCCATTTCTTCAAATTGGCAGTTTTTTTCATTAACTTCATGAAACAATTGGTATCATCCATTTGGGGACACAATTACAATGCAAGATTACTAACCTTTCGCGCTCAGAGGTATTAATCAAACTACACGTGCATAAATACATGCATACTTATATATACTTATACATTGAATCATAGAATCACAGAACAGCCTGGGTTGGAAAAGACCTCTAAGATCATCAAGTCCAACCATTAACCCAGCACTGCCAAGTCACCACTACCCCATGTCCCTCAGCACCTCATCTACATGGCTCTGAAATCCCTCCGGGGATGGGGACTCCCCCACTGTCATGTGCATAAATACATACACACATATATATACATACATGTGCGTGTATATTTTTACCAGGAAGTTGTTTTTTTTTTTTCCCCCCCTAGCAGGAACCATTTTTTAGTTTAACTAAATGACAAAATATGGGGTTTGGGGTTGGTTTTTTTTTTTCTTTTTTTATCCCCTAAGTGTGCTGTCTTTGATATAAGCATACAGGCTAAGCAGCTAGTTTTCCTTCAGGGCTGTGAAAGAAGCCATTACATACTCCATACCTCAGCACAGAAAAACATGCTGTACTGCCAGGGTGGCATAATTCTGTGTCACTTAGATCCTCCCTTTTTAGTAGAAGTGATACATACTGGATCTGTCAAGTGACAAAAACACTGACTTTGACCTAAATTCTCCCTAAAATATGGCATGTAGAGAGAACCCACACACACTGCATTAACTCCTCCAAACCTACTCTGTCTCCAGTTGCTTATGACTTTTCTTAGGAAAGGATAAGTTTATTCACAGAAAGGAAATATCACCTTTATAAAATATTAATTTCCCTTTTGTGGCAGTTGGAAATTTCCAACCTATCTTAATTTACTCATTGTATTTCTACTTAACTGGAATTACCATGATTTGGTATCTGTTCCTCTTCCACTGACAATAAACTGCATGCATCTTCAAGCCCTGAAGAAGAGGAACTTTTGTCATGCTGTCTGATCAGAGTTCTGCTTTTGTTAAAAATAATGAGCCACATTTGCAAATGATGAAAATATTAATCTCTCCAATCAGTTTATGAGCTCTTTACTGTGGTCACAAGAACTATGGACCCTAAGCATTTTTCTAATTATGAAATAACAAATAAGAACACTGAAGTTACTGAAGACACGCCAATTTGAAGATACTGTAAGGGAAAAAATGAGTAAGCAGCGAGTTATGTTGGTTCTAAGGGCAACCAGCTTTGCTTCTATTTTGTTGGCAATCTTCTTAGCTGACATTTAAAACAAAATGTAATTGTCTTGACTGCAAATACTTTCAATTGAAAGTCCATTGAAATGCCTTCCTGAAAAACATGCTCATAAAATTGTGCAATCAGATCACTTTTGTGTTCACGTCCCTTTGTTTCAGACGCTCATTTGCTAATAACTGGGACCTTAATTCCTAGAGAGTACATTTTCTGGAGTAAATACAGCTGATAATCTTCTCAGACAAGCTGTTTTAATAATAATACTTGGGAGACATGGTATTTAGCAGCAAACAGTATTGCTCGGAGTATATCAGAAAACATAGAGATATAACTCAGGTATTTATTTCTCCTTTTTAGACTATAAGCAACTTATGTATTCAATTGTCGATAAGAATGGTGTGAATTAAATAATTGAGATATTATAACGTAGAATAAAAAATATCATAAAATATTTTAAAGATACTAATCACTAAAAAAAATATTGCTAGGTTAAAGAAAACAATGATGTTTCTATAAATTCTAAGTGAAATAAAGAATTTTAAACTGAATTGACAGTAGTAACCATAAAACTCTCTTTTCCTCAGAATTAATATTTAAAAGAAGCCAGGACAATACCTACTTAAATTCCTTGGCAGAAAATGGCCAATTCTCTTTCTGACTTTTTGTGAATGATTCATAAGATAGGATATTTTTAAAAACTTGATGTGAAATTTTTTTTACCTGCACATGGATCCCTGAAATCTGAAAAGTAGCTCTAAAATCAGAGGAACAGACCATTACTACAGGACAATTGAATTAGAAATAGATCCTTTTGTCTGATCAAAATTCTGGAGGAATTCACCTCACGCAATTTCAGTTTCTGCAATTGAATAAGCAGCAGGGAGAGGAGTATTTTTTCTTTGAAAAACAGTTTAAAAATATAGTTTGTTGAATAGTTACTGTATTTGCAAAGTCATGAACTCCAAATTTTAAAAAAACATTACTATTGAGACCATCTTTGCCATTAGTATTCAACCTGCTTTAGATTCAATATCTGCCGTATCATACGTGGTTTTGATTACCCAGACAAATTTGTAAAAAGTGAGGACGAATCTGAGCACAGGATGTATGGGGTCTGTGAAATGAGGGAAAATGTACTTTCTTACGTTGCTCTGTTACAGCTGTTACAAAAATGTATTATTCACCCTCCACATAATTTCTTGGAATTCAGGTAAGTGAAACTGAATTTTGCAAGGTACCATAAAATAATAGCAAACAAACAACCTCCCCATAATTAAATAAATAAATGGGACAAGTATGTTAGTCTTAATATAGTCTTATTTTAGTGGAATTATCCTGAAGGAAGCTGAACCTCTTAAATTATATTAATGAGGAAGTGCCCTTTCTCGCACCAAAACCCATTCCAAATGCATTTTCTTGCTATTATTATATGGAATAATGTGAGAAAGAAAAACAGATCAATCTCTTTCATTTCATGAGTATTAGAAAAATATTGCATCATGCAAAATATAAAAAGTCAATGCATTTCATGATAATTTACTTTAGAAAGGTAGTTAATTATTGGACTTGATGATCTTAGAGGTCTCTTCCAACCAAGGCTATTCTATGATTCCATGATTCTATAACTGATGTTTATTTTATTTAGAAATATATATTCAGCACTAAAAATTAAAGAGTCAATATACATCAGTATCATGTAGTATAAAGAACATCACTGAAAAGGTACATAGACCTCTTCAGCAGTCTTATACTTAGTAGAAAATGTAATACTGAAAGTAGGTCTGGCTTAGTTCTTAGAACAAAGTTCCATCCCATGAGATCAAATAATGTTAAAACTCAACTACTGCTGAAAGCCCTGTGCATTACTGCTGGGAAAAAAACCCACAAATTAAAAATCAACCTTGCAAAAAAACCTCAGAAAAAAGAATAAGAATGGAATGTGAGAATGTATATTATTTTATTATGTTCTTCGTTATCATATCAAGCCTTAATGACACAATTGGGGTTTTTTAAAAAAATTTTCCATCAGTGACTGTGTGTTGTATTTTCTTCAGACAAACAACTGATGGGTTTGTACTAGAGAAACAGTGGAAATAAGTATAGTCAACATGAGGCCAAATGCAAAGACTAAATCAACCAAAAATAAAGAAATATGTATTTTGGTGTTATTTGTAATAAGAGCATATAAAAGGGGTTATATAGATTGACTGACAGAGTTAAAAACACGAGTTATACTACAAGGTTTATAAAATCAATGTTTGACAGCTTGGATAACACAGAATAAAAAAACCCCTTTGATATGATTTTTTTTTTTTTAATTATACCCTTTCATATTTTGTGGAACCGACTTTTACTGTTGCGACAATGTAAAACCTTCCTAGATGTATGTAAATTTTTTTAAGTTGTCATTATTGGTTGTTTGACACATTTGAAAATACCTATTATACCAAGTATTTTTTGATATTTTGATCTGTTCAAATTCTGACTCATTTTTCTTAATGTTCTGGCAGTTCTGTATGTGGTATGGGGAAGGACAAACAGCTTTAATATATGAGCTTATTGTGACAGTAGTAGGAACAAATATTGGTGAGAATTAAATTTGTGAAAACTTCGATTCTAGACCGTGAGAGCACATTTTAACAACATGAAAATAATCAGTGATGACTCCATTCCACAAGCATTAAAGGAAGTAAAATGTCAGAAATGGAATCAATGACCTGGAAAAGAAGCTCAAATTCAAAGATGATTTGATGTTAGGAGCTCCTGGAAAAGTGCAGAGACTGAGGGATTTCTTTTGGCTATCAACTATAAATAAATTGGTTATGAAATGGAATGAATAGATCTCACAAGCAGCTTATATGTCCCGACAACTAGAACAGGGTTTCTACAATGAGTCTGATCTCAAACTGTGAAGATTTTTGAGCAGGAAATGCAATTCTACCTGACAAAATTATTTATCTAACATAAAAATAGGCTAGATGTCCCTGAATTGCAAATCAGTGGAAGGTGGGAGGGGATTCTGGGGAGTAAGAATAAGAATTCCTTCTTGTACTCTTTGATATACTATGAGGTATTGGCCTCATGCACTTTGCAGCACATAGGCATCAACAAGCACCTCTTGCATGTTAAGCATACAGTCTGCTGCTGAACTAAATTGCCAAGAAACAGGATTCAGGGCTATGTGAATCCTTGGTGTGACCCAGTGGGATTGGTTTTATGTTCTTACAATGTCCCAGACAAGGTACCCCAACACTGAACTGATATCCCTAACTTGGTTGGTTTAGTTTGGTTTCAAGAGTCTTGGGGATGACCTCCAGATAATGCTTTGTAAAATAGCCATCTTATGGCCTGTTAGCAACCATCACTGCTAGAATGGCTCCTCCGTTTTATGCTTTTCTTCGTGCTTCTCAGTCAGAAGATCATCATCCACGTGAGTGATGTGCATTTGCAACATGACCAGCAGCCTTGACAGTGACAAGAAAAAAACTAGACACTACCATTGCGTTCATGCACAAAGCAATTTTATCCAGGGAGAAGACAGCAGAAGAGACTGACTATAACCATGTGATCCCACTCAGCTTCATTTCAGATCATCCTAGACTGCATTTGTGCTGACCTGGTCCTTGGTTACTCAGTTTGATACACAATACAAAGAGACAGTCAGAAAATAAAAATAAGAAAGCAGAACTAAAGCAATGATGGTGGGGCATGGGCTTTGCAGTACTTTTCTCTAAGGATTTGTGTTAGTGGAAAATATACCTAATCTGGCAGGACAGAGAGAAGTGAGGTTGCTGCCACTCCATGCCCCCAGGTCCAACCAGCAGTGAGGCTGAACATGTATTCCCAGTATATACACCACACGAAGAAGTACAGATCACAGACACACAGAGCACACACACCAACACTGACAGCACCAACAGCCTCATCCTGCTCCCTGCTCTTGCTAAGCAGGATGGAGGTCTGTAAGTGGGAAAATATATACATATCTGCAGTGCGGTCAACAAGCTGGAGGGAAGGGATGCCATCCAGAGGGTCCTTGACAGGCTTGAGAAGTGCGCCCATGCAAGCCCTCGAGGCTGCACTCTGCTCCAGCTGCTGGTACAGACCATCTCACACACACAGAGCTGTCCAGGGCTCCCCTGGTCACTATAGCTGCCCTGTTGTGCTCCTGCCTCTACAGACCAGCAGCCACTCTCATACCCAGAGGTGGCCCTTAGAGACCTCCAAACCCATCCTGGCCCCCAGCCCACTTCACTGTTGTATAGCACATAGCATTTCGTGACATACATCAGAGATACCATGTTGATAAACAATGTTCTTTTACGATACACAAAGGATGAACATCCATGCTATGAGCAGTTTCACTATGTACCTCACTGCATGTTGTTGATTCATCAAAGAGACCAGGCAGGAGACTGTAAGACATTTCAGTTTTTCCTTTCAGATAGAGCCCAAAGGGTTGCAAACAGGCACTTGTCACAGGAGCTGTCTCCTGTGTGCTACTGCAGGACTCAGTCCTTTACTCTCTCCTGTACAGCATGAATAAAATATCACAGAGAGACTGTGAAATGGAATGTATTTCTTTGACAGCAGTGTCCAGATGACACCCTTGAAAAGAAATGCTTGTTTTACATAGGGCTTAACCAATCTATGCAGTTTACTGCCACAAGCTGTTTTTGTGGCTTAGAGTTTAGCAGATTTCAAAGCAGGATAACACTTTTACAGACATAACAAGAACAACTGCATTTACATTAAGTCAGATAAAAAGACAGCACAAGAAGAATATTAATATAGACAGAAAATGTAAGATCTCTGGGGCAAGAACCATCTGTTTCTGTTTGTCTGGACAATATCTGGCACAAGATGAACTGATTTCTAGTATACAAGTAACACAGATAAAAAAGACTAACCTACTAGGTATAAGCTGGCTTTAACTGTTCAGTGCTAGAGAAAATATACAGGAACATTATGTCACAATTACATAAAGATTTCTTGCACCTTCCTCTGTAACATCTGATCTGAGCTCCTGTCAGGGAGAGGGTATCAGAATACTAATGGCATGAGTCATCATGGCAGTTTTGGTGCTGCTCCTTCATAACAACTCTAGGGCTCCTTCGATTATGACAGAAATAGAGAAATCACACAAAATAGCTAACACTGCGATATATAGTAGTAAAACGGAAATAAAACTAAAATCTTATTTCCTGCATGCACTCCAACAGAAACAAAAGAACAAGTGGGGAATACAGTTTCTTTTACCATACTAGAATATTTTGTGATTTTTGTTTTGTTTGTGGCAAATCCCCTCATAATTAAGTCCCTCTCAAAGTTGGGGGTTTTTTCCCCCATAAATTCATACAGTTAACATAATTTTGCGCTTTTGTTCATCTTTATTTCATGTTATTTCCCTTTTTCTACCCTTCACTCTCTGAGTCTGGCCTTTTAAGATTCTAAAATCTTCAACTTAAACACTATAGACCTGGGCATGAAAAATCTGCGCCAGTAAGTGTACAGGTGAAATACAGCACCACTCAGGTTTGACATCTGATGTCCTGGCTCTTACTGGCCTCCTACTGTTCTGCCTCATTCAGAATTGAGCAGTCCTCTAGTTGCAGAGTTCATATGAACAAAATGGATACAGCTCTACCTACACTTAATCAGGATAGCCGTATACTGTGTTTGCAGAGTTCCCAGAGGAATGAGCCTCTGTTCTGAGAGTTCCTTTAATACAAATTGAAAATACTAACAGACCTGCCAACTACAGCAGAAGTACCCAGGCAGAAGCAAGTGACCCACACACAGAGGACCAAGCTAATATTCAGCCCTGTGATGACCTTGCATTAGTGCCGTGGTTTGTTCTCCTTCCTGTTATCCTTCACTGTGTTTTCAGATCCCCATTTCTTCTCTTAGCTCTTCCCTGACAGCCTACTTGTTCCTCACTACTGCACTGCTCAGTGCTTCTTCAATCAGCATTTCTTTTGGGGAACCTACGCTGTGTGCATTTTGTACTTCATCCTCCCTGTCATTCCGATTTACATTGTTAAACAGCCATTAAACTACATTATGTACCTCGTGCATGTATGTTTGTCAAACAAATACTTCTAAGGGCTTGCCTGGTGCAGGTGTTCCTCCCCTGGCCAGGAATCACCTACGAGCTTCATACCTACAAGCGTTCAATGAATGTAAAAGCTCCATCAGCCCTTAGCATGACAGTGCATAGATGCTGCAATATCACTTGACCAGTCCTTCTTGAAATTCTCACATTTCCAGCGCTTTGCACGCTGTGTAACACAAAATTGGGTGGAGGGCAAAGAGAATATGGGAGAGAGAATGCATTAACCTGGCTGTCATTTTCCCTCAATGACAAGGAGCGTTTGCAAAGCCTGGAGACGATATTTGGTTGTCTTGTAGCTCATGGCCACTCTCGTTCAGGTGAGTTTTGCGCCTCCACGTAAGGGCAGTGGTGGAGGCCCCACCCCTGGAGGGATTTCAGAGCCGTGTAGATGAGGTGCTGAGGGACATGGGGTAGTGGTGACTTGGCAGTGCTGGGTTAATGGTCGGTATTGACAATCTTAGGTGGTCTATTCCAACCAAGGCTGTTCTATGGTTCTATGAACCAGACATAATTCCAGGGTAAGAAGGTCTGGACGTTTGCAGGTGAGGGAGGATGAAGGCAATTTGGGCACGTTGGGTGCTAGAGAGGAGGAGGTCCCTGAGGACCAGCTCCTTCGGGCAGGCAGGGCGGGAGGCCTGACGCGAAGCCCACGCCGCGGCCCGCGGCCCTGCGGCCCGGCAGGGGGCGCCAGAGAGCAACCACAACAAACGCCGTCCCGACCACCGCCCGCTTCCAGGGGATGGAGGCCGCTGATTGGTGGCGGCCCTCAGCCGTGAGCGGCGCCTCCGATTGGTGCGCAGGTGCGGCCCGGAGGTGGGCGGGTCAGACGGAGGGTATATGTGGAGGGAGCGGGGCCAAGGGAGAGCAAATACTGGGGCAGCGGGACGGGCGGCGGGAGCTGCTGGTGTGCGGGCGGGGACGCGTGCGTACCTCAGTCGGTAGCAGCGGCGGCGGTGGCGGCGCTGGCTGGCCCCAGCCATGCTGTGCTATGTGACCAGGCCGGACGCGGTGGTGATGGAGGTGGAGGTAGAGGCGAAAGCCAACGGCGAGGACTGCCTCAACCAGGTGAGGGACTGCGCCGCGCTCCCCCCGCCGCCTTCCGCAGAGCTCGAGGGGGGAGTGTGGGTTTGGGGGCGAGGGGAAGCGGCGGCCGTGGGGCAGCGCAGCCGGTCGGGGTCTGACGGGCGAGGGAGGGGGCGCGGAGCAGGGCCTGGGCGGCGCTGGAGCGAGGCCGAGCTGTGCGGGGGCGGCCGCGGCGGGGGGGGGAGCCACCGCAGTGTCCCCCCCTTCCCTTCTGTTGTTGGTATTTTATTCTTTTTTCCCTCCTCCGTGGATGCAGAGGTTGCCGCATCCCTCCCCCCCCGGGGCTCTCCGGCCCTCCTCCTTCACAGCACGGTGGGAAGGGCGGGGGGAGCCCGGGGAAGGCTTCGGCCGCATCGCTGCATCTAGCTGTCACTGTCCCTGGGGTGGGGGGCACGATGGGACCCACCAGGCGGGGGTGGCGGTGCCGGGGTGCTCCCTATGTCCCACAGGAGCGCTGTGGGTTGAAGCTGCCTTCGGTGCGGCTGCGGCGGCTGCCGTGAGGATGCTAAGGAGAGCAAAAGGAGGTCTGGTGGTGGCATCTAAATAAAACTTGGGGATTGTACTTCTTTATTTTTTTTCTCCTCCTTACCCAGGAAGTGCTATTGGCTGTGATCTGAAATAAGATACTCTATTCTTTTGGAAATGTATTGATTGACCCTCTTTAGTGCCTGTCCTGTGGGCAAGGAGGGGGGAGATGGAATGGGACTGTGGAAGTCCATGTGGTTTTTGGCTAGTGGAGAAATTCCTAATTTACTCTAAGTGTTTGTTTACCTGCTATTTTCCACACAACTAAAAATCCCAGTAATTAACGAAACTTTCGTATAAAGGTGCTTACAGCAGGATTTATTTTTTTCATGCCTTCAGTGAGCAGTCTGAAATAGTGCTTGATCCAGGTGATATTTCTCATCGTTATGTTGTGGCCTTGTTATAAAGAGCCTCTTCTTTCAGGTTTGCAGGAGGTTGGGAATTATAGAAGTTGATTATTTTGGACTGCAGTTCACTGGCAGCAAAGGGGAGAATCTCTGGCTGAATCTGAGGAACAGGATCTCCCAGCAGATGGATGGTTTAGCCCCTTATCGGTTGAAATTGAGAGTCAAGTTTTTTGTAGAGCCCCATCTTATCTTACAAGAGCAGACAAGGTAAAGTAAAGGTGGTTGTAAGTAGATGTCATTTATTACTTTGTTTTCAATTTCTTTAACTTAAAGTGATTACACACTGACCTAATTTCTTCCATCTTCTAGTAATCTTAAAGCTACATAGAAAAGCTACTCTAAAACCTTAGTGTTAAGTGTATTCCTTCTCTAGAAAAAAAAAAAAAAGGATAAAAGTGATAGTATTGTAAATATTGTGTAGCTAACAGTAAGCAATGAGTGCAGGTAATGCCATGAGCACTTAGTGCTGGAAGTGGAAGAACCCAAGCTACCAGTAGCAAATTATTTATATGGTATTTGCATGTCCGATAGTAACCCTGCTCAGTGGTGTTACTCTAGGTCGTTCTAAACCACTGGTACAGAAAGGCAGGAAACAGTTCCTCCCAAAGAGTAAAAAAACTTGCTGAATTCCTTTTTGTCTGGTATTATGTTACAGTAACTTTCAAATAGCTACAGGCCCTTTGAGGCTACAAAAGAAACAGCTGTTTGGCTGCTTCTGTGACCAGTCCTCTTAACTAAATTGTTACTGTTATCCAATCATAAGAATTAGTCTTCTAAGATTAGCAGTGAACGTTTGCTTTCACTCCTCGAGTTTGATTACCATGAGTTACAATTGAGTTCTTTAAAGAAAGCTGAGCATGTGCATTTACTGCTTACCTTTCCACTAATTTTTCCTGTTAGTTTTAGATAGAATAGTTAATACAAATGTGGCAAATTGGAAAGTGTGTGATAATGCAAAAACATGTTTTCACTCCTCTTAACTTGGTGCTTTCAGAATTAAGGCCATGGATACAACATGCTTGTTCTGCACAGAATATTTGTCTAAAGAATTTGGTCAGAGGCTGGCAGCATGGTTTGGTGTTTTACATAGGAAAAAGGTGTTGAGTTAGGAGTATGCATATATTGTATTTTTTAAACTAATGTACAAGGGAGAAGCTTGTGGCAAGCAGTGGTTTCAGTTCATCAGTCTGGTTGAAGTTTTCAGAATGTTCTGGAGTTAGACCATAGTTGTCCTATATAATAGTTTTGGTTAGGCAAATGCATTCTAACCAAATTCCAGTTTTGATGTACCTTATTTTGGAAAAATTCCACTATCCATACTGTATCTTTGGACTCTTGAGTGTTTTCCTTAAATTTGTGCTTTTATTTAAATATTCTCAATAAGTATAAAACCAAACAACAAAGGATTTTTATGTAGAAAAAAACCAACACCGTTTCATACCTGATGAGGCAGAGATCACCCTGAATGTGTTGGATGTGTTTCCACACACAGACCAAATCAGGGTGAATACTAGGAAACCTAAAGCTGGTATGATGGTGGCTTTCTGCTATCCTTGATGAATGTTTGTTCAACTTCACAAGGTTTTTGCAGACACCTGTGTTCCTGCCTTCAACACTGTCAGTGCAAGACTTGGCAGGTTGTGCAAATTAACAGAGAGCTTGAACTGGTGAAACATCCCCCAAGGGCCTAAAAGGCAGGTTGTGCAGCTAGATAGTATACCTACAGCAAAGTAGGAAGTACTTCTTCCCTAAAAAGATTACTTCAAAGGGTTGTAGGTGGGACGAGCTTTCTTTTATGCATGAATTTAAGACTCTTCTAAAACTAGTATTTTTAACAAACAACTTGAAAATTGATTTTCTATCATCAGAAGAGATCTGTTAAAATTCTGGTCTGGAAATAATGACTTGTAATTTTGGAGAGTAACAGGCATTGAAACTAGTATTTAATGTCACTGTCTTGTGAACATCAGTAGTCCTGAGTCCATAGTGCCTGTGGTTAATATATATTTATGTAGTGTTAACACTGAGTTTCAGTAGATTGACTGTTTTTGACTTGGGTCTGCTTGAGGATTTACATTAATAGGTGTATCATAGAATTGCAAAGATCAGCTGTTTACAGCTGGCACCTTGTTTCTTATTTATACTTGTAAAGTCAGGGTGCTGGTAGAGGAAGAAACAGTGAGTATCCTTGGTTTCCTTTAGCAGTTATGTCCACAGCTGATGTAGAGGGTGTTTCTGGCAGAGCTGTTGCCTTCTGATCCCTTGTGTGAAGAACACTGAGGGAATCTCCCAGACTTTTATTTGCTGCCTCTGATGTAAAATACTACGATGTATTTTTATGTATAAATTAGAAGCATGTTGAGGACTACTTTTGAAATGTGGGAAGCTGCAAGTAATCTAAATCTTCCTGATATGCTTCATTGTGATGATAATAGTGAATGTTGTGACTGAGTTGTTACCAGGGTTCTTTTCTTGTACACTTTGGAAGCTTTGTCAGCCTCTGTAGTACTGCCTCATTAGAGATCCTTGTCTTGCACTTCAATTTAAAACTCGGGGATGTGTTTGAAGCAATTTAATGTTCAGGTTTCTACATGCTGTGTGAAAAGCTCATCTGGCAACTGAATATCACCCACCCTCTGCTTCTGTTACCTGTAATCGGCGTGCAATCCAGTGGAAGATCACAACCTCATGTGTTTTAAGCTTCTCATGCAAGGGAGCCTTCTTGCTATGGAGTGCAAAGGCAGAGTAGGTTATAGTGCTACCTTTGACCACTGTGGCAACAAACTGCCACTAAGCACCTTGTGAACCGGAGAATCGCCTGGGGAGGGGGGAAACTCCTTACTATGGTTTCTTTCCTTTTACAGGGTTAAAAGTGGTTTCTTTCTATTGTTCTTTGGATCTCGGTTTCTATTTTTTTGACTGCCTGGTACTGAATTTCACCACTGGATTTTGAAGTTTGGCATGGTCTTCAGTGGAGTTAAAGTGCCTCAGTGCAAGAATGCTACTCAGATTTAATCTGCTGCTAACTAGAGTTTTCCTAACAAGTCTGAAATGTGGAGGGTGTGCTCGTATAGAGGAGTTGGAATAATGACATGTTTTTTTGAATGAGTCACACCAGCTTGAAAAGGACTGCTGTCTTTCTGCTTAAAGATGCCTGTGTTGGTCCAAGGCCTAGATCATAAACTCTGGGTTATGGCATGTTCATTTTCAGTGTTTTCTGGTTTTTTTGACAGGTAATGCAACAGTTGAGTAAAAAAAAAGTAAGAAGTAGGGATTTTTTTGTCAGAATGATTTATGGGCGGTTTTTGTAGCGGATGTTTTGAAGCATTGGATTACAGTGAGGAGCTGGGACTTGGAGGAACGATTATACTTCACTCAGGGGGATTTTCAAGAGGCGGTTTGAGGCGGGGGGCGGCGAACGGGCCGGGAGGAGCGCGGCGGCGGGAGCGCGGTGTAACTCCCGGTCACTGACCGCCAGTAACCTGGGCTCGCAGCCGCGGGCCGGGCGAATCGGCGGGCGCGGCGCTGGGGCGTGGCCCTGCAGCCCGGGGAGCGCGGCTCCTGATTGGCCCCCGCGCCGCTGTCTCCGGGCAGAACGTTCTCCTGCGCGGGCTGAGGGCAACCGCTGGGGAACGGGCCGCGGAGGGGTCATGGCACCCGCGTCCACCTGCGCACTGTGCCACGGGGCCGCCCAGGAGAACAGTGGGGCTGAGTCTGGCATTGCAATGATGGCACAGAATAAGAAATCGTTTTGAAGGGAGGAATTTCTTTGAGCTATGTAAAATTGACCCAGATGAACTTCAGTGCGGGCAAAGTTATTTGTCTTGGGTAAAGTGACTGATAAATACTCATATGTAAGCCATGACATTTGCAATTAACATGTCTCATTCTAACAAGCCACACAATCTCATGAAGCTGGTTTGCCAGCCTTGAGATAGGTGTCTGTTTAACCTGTATCTGGGGCTGAACTGCAGCAGTTGCTGTCACCCCCAGCTGAGAAGGGGAGTTGGGGAAAAAGGGAGAAGCCCCATGGGTTGAAGTTTAAATGGATTTAATGAAATAACAGATCTAATACAAATAGCAGCATAAAGTATACAAGCTTATACTCAGCCTTGTCCTTATGATCAGCAGCGGGAGGCCAAGAGGGAGAAGCCCCAGGAAGAAGACACACACCCCCCTCAGTGACCTTGGTGTCAGTGGTGTGGGATACACCTGGGAGTCAGCTTGGGGCAGCTGCCCTGACTTGAAACTCCCAGCTGACTTGGGGCTATGCATGACCTGCTGCCATGGCTGGGCTGGGGGCTGTTCTTGGGAAACCAGGACAATAGGTTATTATAATTTTGGAAGCTGTGGAAAGTTGTGTGTGGTATTTCCCAGTATTTTAATTATATTTACAGAGTACATTGTTTTTGTAGTGTTACCTAGTTGTATGTACTGGCTTGTAAAGTATTTTGAGCAGTTAGATACATGTAGTAGGCAGAAAATAAAAAAACATCCTATTATCCTATAGTGTTGGCTAGCTGACGTGGCAGTGTTGTGGTATTTGTTACAGTGCAATAAAGCAGTCTGCTGTAATAGACACGTGGGTGAGCTCGATGGATCTGTTTTCTTAATCAGAGTTGAGTTGCAGTTGGTAACCTTTCACCCACTCTGCTGAGAGCAAATAAGAAAGATACTGAGGAATGCAATTGTAACTGTGCATGACTTTGATTTTGCATACAGAGTGGCCTTATATCTGCTTTTAAAAATGGAATTCTATTCTATTACTAAGATCTTTATCAATATATTTTTAGGGAGAACAGTAGTTTTGATTCCTTTAGACTACAGGGAGTTGTAAATTTATGTCACAGTAGGAAAGAGCCTTTCCCTGTGGTAAGGAGTGTCATACCCCAAAGAGAACAGAGAATTCTTTGGAATGTATGCTAAGATTCTCACCAGTAGTCTGGCAAGAGAATGGGTTCTTTTGGCTCTATTTCTAGTTTAGGAATCATTAGTCATATACAGATCCTTTTACTGGTAAAGGATTGGGGTTTATCACTTTTTCCACTGGCAGCTAAGAGCTTAAAACTTAATAAATACACTGTTTAGACTTCTATTTACCTTGTTTTTCTTTCCTTGATTAGTTTTCAGTGCAGAACTTTGAATCCTGAGGCACATAATTGTCTCCAGTGAGTTAAGAAAGAGAAATTAATCTTGTATTAAGTATACTCTATGCTTTTCATAGCACTTATTTTGTGGGGCTGTTATTGCCAATAACCAAATGATTTGCCTGCTGTAGGAATTTCATTGTAGTGAAATACTGACATCTGTTTCTGGTAGTGGTGTTCAGTATAGTCAGCCTGCATGAATCACTTCAGAGGGAGGCAAAAAGCAATTGATGTGATATCTAGGTTTGTGACTGTAGTTTGGTAGCTGTCGGGTTTTTTTGTAAAATGGGCCATCTGCTGAAATCTCCTTGCAGCCTCCCCTTTCTACAGCGCTTGTGTCAATTATTTATGTGCAACTAAAAATACATTGACACAATTTGATTTTTACTGAGTGTTTCAATGTACATATAGAACTTAAATTTTATGAAAAGCACTGGGGCAAAAATAATGATATAACATATATACAGGAATATCTAGGTAGCATGAGGTGGTGGTGGTAGGGAACTAGTGCTGGTTTAGGTTATATAGACTGTCTTTTGTATTAATGCTGTCATGTAGAACTCTGGCTACAAGTGCAACGGGAAGTTTTGTTTGTTCTTAAAGCTGCACTAGTTGTTCAATGTCCCAGCATGTCTGGCTGATAAGATGACTTGGAGCCACAACAATTGGTGAAGTTTAGAGCTGTGAAGACTTGCTTCCTATGAAGACTTAAAGGTGAAATGAAACTTTGGCAAGAGTAGTAACAAAGCTGCAGAAAGTGCTAAGAGAATATTGGGGCAGGGGGATAGGAAACATACCTTTTGTCTGACCTGGGTTACTTCTCAGTGTTCTAACAGGTAGTGTAACTGAAGTGGTGAGTGATGCAGAAACAAAAACAATTAGTTTCTGTGTGGTGGTCAAACTAAGATTCTACCAGCAGTGTTGTGAATGTAGCCTTTGGAGGACTGCAGTTATAAACAGTTGAATTTTCAGTTTTAAAACAGTTCATTGTTTTAAAGCTTGCTTGGTAAAAATTCCATTAAACATAAAATACTAACACTGAAATAATGCATTGAAAAACTAAGTAACCTTTTACTGCACAACCTGAGTATCTTTAGAGGATGGAAAAGCTTTAACAATTTTTTTCATTGTATCTAGAAATTCCTAGAGAGGAGGGACAGTGGATTGAGTGCTACTAAGTGATTAGGTCACAACCTAATTTACAAAAACTTTACATAAATACTTGCTGGTAACTAATAGAATCTGTGATATAACCAGGTTTTCTACAGACAATCTGTTAGGTCCTTAGACTGCAGAATTAGATAAGGAACTGCTTGAAGGCTCCTAATGCTGTAGTTTTGCTTGGCTGTATTCAGTGATAAAAGCACATTCTTTTGTCTTTCTGTTTAAGGATCAAAAGGCTTTTTTAGTTTTGTGTAAAAAGAAAAATCTGCTTTTATAATCAGATTCTAGCTGGTGTCATGTTTTGAACCTTGAAGGGGGATGATTTTTGCAATGAATATTAATATAACTTTGGAGAAGTGCAATCTTAAAGAAACTGGATGGGCAAATAGGAATCTGCACTAATCAGAATCATTTTTTCAGGGCTATAAAATTGCAACCCTCACTTGTCTTTGAATTTCTTTCCTCAAACACACTTAAGGACTCAAAACAATAAAAAAAAATACCCAGCAAATTGTCAGATATTTCTTTGAAATACTCTATGTGCAATTAGTACAGAGTTACAATGACTGGAAAACCTGTTCTGCTATTAACAGAGGATCAGAAGTGCATGAAAAGCCATTTCTTCTATGAAATCTTGATTGGAATTAGGGAAATGTCTACTACTAGAATTTATTTTGGCTATAGTATTTTAGTAATTCATCAAATATTTTGTTTGGATTTATGGACTGAGCCCCAAAAGGAACATGTACAACCTATGCATTTTAAAAGCCATGGATATGCCTTCCTGTGGCCCAACCCAAAAGTTATGAATTAGGAAGGTAGGAGAAAGGGATTGGAGCAGAGGTTGGGACTTGCTCCAAGAAAAGCCTGAACAAGGAATAACCTGCTAAAATGGAGGCAACTGTACTGGCTGAAGTTCTGGTCCTCTTGCCACCTGAACTTGTATCCTGCAGGGGGTGAGGATACTTACTAGCTTCTACTAGGCCCCCACTAGAACTGCTGAAGTGTAGATCAATGTCTAAACATCAGAGTGATGCAATTAAGCACTTGTGTTGCAACTGCAATGAAGCTCTAGCATGCCTCAAGCTGCTTGCAGGAGGAGGTTTTGGAGCTGTGACTTGCTGCAGGAAATAGATTGTAGGGCAATTTATGAAATAATTTAATACTTGTTTTTTCCTGATTGCAAAAGTTCTGCATAGGGGGCATCTTTTGGGCTCATAGTAATTGCTCATAGTACTGAAAAAGTAGCCCTATTTGCCCTGTTGTACAACGGAGTTGTAGAGTGCTACAACATGATACACATAAGAGATTATCCAAAATTATTGCTGGAAGGAAAGCTAATCACTTACTAGCATCCTGAACTTGAGTGATGAGTGATTCAACACAGCTTTTTAAGAAAAGCAGATTGTACTTAATTTTAGAATAGTGAAATGTAAATGTCCCATTACTGTGTAAGCTAAGACATATCCCAGTGAGTACAAGGCTTCATTTATTGAAAGATTTTTTCAGTGATATGCAACTACTTCTGCATCTGGTTTCCATAAATATGTTGAATCCTAAGAAAAAATGCTAAGAAATTTTTGTCTTCACCAAGGGGAGATAAGGATGAATTTATAGAAGTTAAGGTAGATGATAGGGGAAACGGGCAGACTGCTGTTAGTGTTGGTGGGAATTTTGATTTGTCTAATTAACTGGCTTAGATAATTAAGAACAGCTTTGTGAATTTTCCAGCTACTTGTCAAACCTGCCTTGATCCCAAATGTAAAGGTGGTCTGACAAATAGGCTTACCACAGTAGATGTTTTCGTATTTTATTCAGATGGTTCAAGTTAGTTTGTTAATCATGTCACTGACAAAAGCAGCATCTTCCCTTTGACTGTACTGGCAGAGGCATTTCAGCTGTGTAGAGAAAGTACAGCTTCTCCTCCTGCATGATAGAAATGTGCATGCTGTTTTAGGCTGCTCTTCCCAAATATGCTTTTGTGAAATGCAGAATAATTTGTAAGTGGCAACCAAAGAAATGTAAACATAGGCAACTAATCCAAATATATTTCATTGATATTTTGCTCACTAAATTGAAATTACTAAGTGACCCTAGGAGTTCTTAGGAACAAATATTAAAGTACTAATTTTTTTAAATAATGCTTTTAGATACAGTCTTCAGTTGTCACCTTATCTTTAGGTGTAAGTGAATAATAAGATGGAGGCCCTTTCCTTTCCCTCTTGCCACACTTTTTCTACTTGGTATCTTTGTTCCAAATTCTTGATTATGAAACTAATTGTTACCAAACATATCTGAGATGATATTTGATACATATCTTGATTACAAACATCTTTTTAGCATCTTGTGTAAATAAACATTTGTTTCCATTGCAGGCACATGTTTTTCTTGCACATAAAAGAAGATCTTCTTGCTGGTAACCTTCAGTGTTCTTCAGGGCATGCAATTGAACTCAGTGCATTGTTGGCACAGATGAAGTTTGGAGACTATAACCAGAACACTGCCAAGTATAATTATGAAGAGCTGTGTGCAAAAGAGCTTACCACAACCATTTTAGAGAGGTAAAAAGAGCACAATGATGTAAACTTCCTTTTTGATGACCAAAAGCATAAGATTTTGTTATGCTTTTAATTGCTGATGCTGTAGTGTATCTTGTGTTTTTTTAAAAAAAAAAATGAGGTAGCTTTGGAGATTAAAATACAACCTGAATGTTCAACTAATGTCCTGATTTCAGTTCATTTTTAAGCTCAATTATGTGAGGATTATTTCTATGAAAGCAAAAGCTGTTGAACTCCTAGTACTTGGGGGATGTGAAGGTATCTAAATACTTGAATTGCAAGTGTGTAAGTATGTCTTAGAATTACACTTGTGAAAGTAACAAGAATTTATCTGGCTTGGTATCCTGACACTGACAAGTAAACAGCATTCCCAAAACACCTTCATAGCTCAATTCCTGAATATCAAGGAAGTTTGTCATGCTTTTCTGTAGGTACTTTTTTTATTTTTAGTTTTGAACTTAGTGGTTGTTCAGATAAATACATTGGGGGAGGGGGGTGTTAGTTGGAAAGCTGTGATTACATGTAGCTTTTTAATTGCAGTCATAGAGTCATAAACTACCAGGCTGGAAGGGACCTGAAGGATCATTTGGTCCAACCTTTCCTGGCAAAAGCAGGGTCTAGACAGGATGGCCCAGCACCCTGTCCAGCTGAATCTTAAAATTGTCTAGTGTTGGGGAATTTCTAAGCAAATGCATAGTATTGTTTCCTAAACATTCTTGGGATGTTTTGGTAATTCTCAATTCTTTCTGGTTCATGATTACTGGATATCTATATCCAAGTAAAGCAAGTCAGGAGCATTTCATAATCTATTTAACTAGGTCATTTTAAAAACCATGTTAAAACAAGCTGCTGACAGTAATGGCACATACTTGAGTGATTTCACCTATCAATCATTTTATCAACAGCATTATTGCAAAGCATAAGGAGCTAGAAGGTCTAAGTCAAGCTTCTGCTGAATATCAGGTTCTACAGATTGTTACAACACTGGAGAACTATGGGGTAGAGTGGCACTCAGTGAGAGACAGTGAAGGGCAAAAACTCCTTATTGGTGTTGGACCTGAAGGCATATCCATCTGTAAAGATGACTTCAGTCCTATCAACAGGTATGTGTTTTGTGGAACCATTTTCATCCTCGATTTTTCTGAAGTACTGAGCATGCCTCTAGTTTTTACTTAAGAAACTGCTCTCCGAATTACTAAAAGGAGCTATTGGAATGCAGGGTCTCAGGTCACTACTTGCTTGTAATCAAGATTACCACTGGCCTTACAATACTCTTGATTTTTACATGTATTTTTGAGGTGGCAACTTCAATCTAGCATTACAGGCAACAGTTGGAGATCATTGTAACGTCTGTTAAAAGTGCACCGTAGTAGTTTGTGGAAAATGTTCTTATCCTTAAAATCTAAATAACCTTTCTTAATTTATATTCATTTTTAGGATTGCTTATCCTGTTGTTCAAATGGCAACTCAGTCTGGAAAGAATGTATATCTGACTGTTACCAAAGAGTCTGGTAATAGTGTAGTTCTCTTGTTTAAGATGATCAGTACAAGGGCAGCAAGTGGACTCTACAGAGCAATTACAGAGACGCATGCATTTTACAGGTTAGTATTGCCACTAGAGGCAACTGCTGCTCCTCTTCTCCACAGTATTTGAATTAAGTGTTTAAGCAGCCAGCAGTCTGACTGCACTTCAGAAATTCTCTGCAAAATTTCATTGTCTTTGCAGCCTCTACTTTCCTCTTAAGTCCAGAAGCTGAACAGGTTTTTGCTGCTTCCCATTTTGTGGGGTGGGAGTACAAGACAAGTAAGCAGAATTTCTCAGTCTACCTCTAGGAATAAGAGCACTTCAGAATATAAACTTACTGTGTTCCTTGATAAACAGTACATATATATTTTTTGTACCTATGTAAGGGGGAGGATGAGAGTGCAAAGGAGAAGGGAGAGCCTGTCTTTCAGAATATGTGGATGTAGCTTATATGCATGTATATTCCTTGTTTCTTCTTATTTGGCTTCTTCATTTGCTAGAAGTTATTTCTGTATGTCACCTTTCTATCCTTTGTATTTAAATCTTCCTGCAATCTGTCCTTGCTCATGTGCCCAGGAATTTGTTTCATGCCAGGAGCTATCCATTGTCTTTATCCTTTTGTTCTTTGAGGTAGAGATGCTATACTCATGTGTTGATGGCTGATATTTTTAAACCCCTTTCTGTTCCTACTGTGAGGTCCAACAGTGATCAGTAGAACTATCAAAGACCCTTAATGGAGTTTTCTTTAACTACCACATATCAGTTTTAATTACTTTGTAAGAGAAGAATTAGACTTAAAGCAGAGGAAAGTATATACAATAGGCAAAGACCTGTCCAGCCTCTCAAATTAGATCATTTTAATATAGTTACAGCAATTAGCATCACCTAGTTGCCTTTATAACCACTGCAGCTAATCAGCAGCTAACCACTGCTTATTTTGTGAGCCTGATGTTAAGCATGTCTTGTTCTGCTCTGTAATTATATGCCCTTGCATTGCTGTTCTGCATTCTCCATGCTTTTTTCCAGGCAATTAAAGCATTATTTAACTTCTTAGACAGTCTTACTATTTTGATCTGTCTCTGCTTTTAACTTCTGCTGCCTTTTGCAGTTTGATTTATTTTTAATTTTTTTGTAATTTGAGGAGAATTTTAGTTGGGCAGTAGCATTTGGCCATAAGCTTAGATCTTGGACCTTAGGCCTGGTGAGGCTGTAGTCCTTGTGTTCTGTGTTTTTTCTTTCCTATAGTGTCTAGAGAAGTGATATGCCTTAATAGGCTTCTGCAGATTTAACTCTTTTCACTGAAATATGTGACAAGCATCATTGGGGTAGCTGAAATACTCACTGGCAAATACAAATGGCTTAATTTCTCTGCACTGCATTCACACTATTTCCCTTCAGATGATAATACTGGTATATAAAGTACTGAGTGGAAATTTTGTTAAAGACATTACTTTGTGCTAAAATTTTTTGAGAGCCTGTCTGAAGAAAGAAATGTTCTCTCAAAGATGATTAATTGGAATTTTTTAATGCAGTGTTTGGAAATGACCATGCAAAGAGGTGCTGCCAAGCCAAGTGTGGAAGCATTGGCTGTTTGTATTAGCATAATGCCTTAAGTCCCTTCCACAGGCTGACTCCATTTTACCAGACACTTCACATTTCTGATGAAGTAAAATAACTCTTTTGCATTTTACACTTTTCAAAGTGGAGTTGTCATGCAAACAACATTCAAGAGCTTAAGAACTACCTCAGACTATTCTTTTAGCTTTAATTTCAGTGCTGTTACTTCAACTGCAGGAACAAATTATTGTAGGGGTAGGTTTATTGGTACTAACTAACCAAGTTTGCATTTGTCCTGTTATTTTACAGGTGTGACACAGTCACCAGTGCTGTCATGATGCAGTATAGTCGAGACTTAAAGGGCCACCTAGCATCTCTATTCCTGAATGAAAACATTAATCTTGGTAAAAAATATGTCTTTGACATTAAAAGAACATCAAAAGAAGTTTATGATCATGCAAGACGAGCTCTTTATAATGCTGGCATTGTGGATCTTGTTTCAAGAAGTGACCAAACCCCACCAAGTTCCCCCCTTAAGTCTTCAGAAAGTAGCATGAACTGTGACAATTGTGAGGGTCTCAGCTGCCAACAAACAAAAGCTCTGCAAGAGAAGTTGCGGAAGCTAAAGGAGTCCATGCTGTGTATGGTGTGTTGTGAAGAAGAAATAAATTCCACCTTCTGTCCCTGTGGCCACACGGTATGCTGCAAGACCTGTGCTGCCCAGTTGCAGGTAATTGCAATGCCATTAAGATGTGAGGTAGCAAATATGTGGAAGTTTTGGGTTTCTGTGTACTTAAGTCATGGATTAATATGTTTTTGTTGATATTCTAGGAGAACTTATTTCAAAAATTGTTTGTGGTAAGCTAATTCCAAAGAACATTCTGTTTAGATGATGTGTTTGAAAGATAAGTTTTAGCTGTGCTCATTTAACTTGTGATGAGGACAAGAATTAGCTGCGTGTTTCTCACCATACCCTGTTTTAAATATGGAGACTATGGAAAAGTGCTCTGTTATTGTGTATGTGGGGGGAAGTCTCCAGTAAGTGTAGAGACTCTCAAAATATGAAGCAAACTAATTTCATGTTTTTCCTTTCCAGTCATGTCCTGTTTGCAGATCTCGTGTAGAGCATGTCCAGCATGTGTACTTGCCAACCCACACCAGTCTCCTCAATCTGACTGTGATATGATCTACGCATACACTTTAAACCCATCATGTACTTTTTAAACTGCACTAATACGAAATGCAACCATTGATTGTGAAGAAGGCAATCACTCTGGCACCTATCCACAATCAAAAGCAAAAATACTGCATTTTTGAACGTAAATATTCTTCATTCAGCATGTCCAAAATGGTTTGGGACATCTTTTTGAGAGAAGTGTAATCGATTCATGTTACTTAAAAGGAGAATGTTGCATAAGTTTGTGGCATGGTGGTGTTGCCAAAAAACTAGGGAACCCTGGAGAAATGTGGTGTACACATTGACAGACCCAGTGAAAGCAATGCAGCCTTTTGTTTTATACTCTCTAAATCCTTTTTAGTACAGTCACTTCATTTATTTTAATAGGAAGATTAGCTTTTACAAATATCAGTTTAGTATGGCTCATAGTTTCTGCTTTTAGTAAACTGCTTTAAAGAGGGGGGAATGTCTTTTAAAACAATTGGTTCTTAAGCTGAAGTTACAAGGCTTCATCAAGCAGCTGTGTTTAATTCAGAATTCTGTTAAATAGAAAACAATTCTGAGAGAATAGCTTTGGAAGTGGGAGAAGTTTGGTTAATCTGAAAGTGTTGAGGGTGGATCAGGAAAGTTTTCTGGTTGGCAGTGTCCCCTGGAAGCACTGTTGTGGGACTTGATTCCCAACTCTCAGTGGGCAGGGTCCAAGTGTCCCACATCCAACTTGGCTGGTGGTCTCAGCAGCTGCAGTCAGCTGCCCTTTATATTGGCTTTATTTTTGGAGAATGATTTTAAACTATTAAACATGCACCGTTAATTTCTAAATAAGGGTTGTGTATAAATTTAAATGCTTTCTTCAGTTAACATCTTTATTGGGTAGGTCATTTCCTGCTAAAATGTTTTTAATCTCTACCCCCCACTTGGGCATTTTGAGCTCTGGTTTCCTAGTGTATTCTCCAGGGTACAGAGGGAACTAGAGACCATATTTGGGTGCAATACTGGCTTAATCAAAGCTAGAAAAGTACACTGTCACTTTACTGAAATTTTCCGACTATACTTTTCATATTGCCTTAATGTAGCAGTAATGTGTTTTATGCATCTGTTTCTTTGCACAGACATTTTGTCAAAATATTAAAACTCTACTTTTTTATGACACATTAGCATATAAACCTTACTCTAAGAGGGTATTTATTTTTTCACTTTGTAAAGAAAACTTTGTTTCCTCATGAAGCAAGAGCTTTGTCCTATATCGTAGGCAACTTCTGTCTTTTTATATTCAGATAAATAAAGGTCTTTAAAAATCTACTTTGTGTTATTGGTTAAGACTTGAATTTTGTTCTGAAATTGATGTGAGGTATTACTGAACTGAAAATACACGATGAATTATTTTGATGTTTAGAGTCTTGAATGTTGTCATGTTTTAAGAGGGAATGAGGTTTCCTCAGGTGTGTGCAAATTTTGAGAGGGAAGAAAACTGATGTGGTGTAACCATCTTTGTTCAGGCAGTGTACTTTAAAAGAGCTAGTGTAGCAGTGTACAAAGTGCTAAAGCCAACCTTCCTCCCTTTCCAAGATTACTCTGTTCTGTGCTAACAGTTATGTTGATAATGTCTAATCCATCATCCTATGGCAGATGGCTGAAATGGATTGTAAATTAATATAAATAGATGTTAATAAAGGCATCTGATTTAAAGCATTCAACAAGATCAAGCTGTTAAAATAGGCAAGCATTAACTCCAGGTCTTTGTAATTAAATTGACTGTGTAATTAGACATCCCTAATAAAAATAATTCCAGTAGTTAGAACTCCAGTCAAGGAGAGGTTTGTCAGGTTATAGGTGGAATCCAGGAAAAAGCCTGTGACTTCCGTAAACATCTGCCTAGTCTTGAAAAGCTGTGGAGAGGATCAGGCAGAAGCACTGAGGTGCAGGTCCAGACAAATCTGGTGAGTACTGGTTGTATCTGAGGCTGTTGGAAGTCTGGTTCTGTGTTGGCAAGGGAGAGCCTAGAGCGCAGGCAGAGGGCAGTGGCCCTTTTCCAGTTGGGAAGGATGAGATCAGTATGTCAGTATGATCCACAACCAGTGTGGTTTTAATGGAATGCTATTCCCTGCTCTGAGAACAGAGCACTAGGTAACTTCTGAACATTGCAAATCACTCACTTGGTTTATAAGCAAGATTTAATAGGATGCAAAACAATATAAGAATAGCTTGCTTTGATTTGTTTGCAGACAGCTTTCTTTGGAAGCATTGTTTGAAATGGAGTTAATCATGCTATGCTAGGAAAGTTTTTTGCTTTTAACCATCCACAACTGCTGCAGTATGTGTTGCTCAATGTTTGCAGTTCCAGTGCACTGTTCCTTATGAGAAGCACCGTGTCCAATCCATGTGAGCTGCCAAGAGCTGTGAAGAGTGGAAGAAAAAAAAAAAGTTGAACTCCACATGCCACATAGCCATACTGCAAAAAGAGTCAGCTCTTGCTTGCCAAAGTGCTGTTCTTTCTCCTAAACAGCTTTGTCTGAATGTTTTAATGGATGGCAGTGGGGAAAAAACAAAACACCAAACCAGCAGGAGAGATGTTCTTACTAAACTACTATTACACTTAAATGTTATTAAGACAGGAAATTAGCAATAACTATACCAGTGTGACTAGGGCTGGAAACTCCCAGCCCTCCGCTGGTACCTGCCTAGCTTTCATCCTCCCCTTGCTGCATCCAGATCTCTGTTTATGGAGAGCTCAACCTGCATGGGACTACAAAAGCAGGATGCTGAGATGTGTCAAGTCACAACTGCTACAGAAGCACAGCTCTGTCTTCCAGCATGTAGTTCTAAAGAACTGTAGAATGAAGGCTTCTGTATTTTGAAATTATTTTGATTTCTTTCCTTCGTGCCATAAAAGCACATACGCAGCAGCATTCATATATTTCAAGATATGTTTCCTTGCTAAATCAGCACTGTTGCATTCCTAACGCCATGCCCTCAGGGAAATTCTCCTCCGTCAGCCTACGCGATTTCACTTCACAGCAGCACACTGGCATGGTGATCAAAGGCAGGGGAAAATTACAGCTCAGATTTTCTGTATATGGTTTTAAACAACAAACTTGCTCGGGAGTGTTAAAATTATGAATTGACAAATCTTAGCTTGGGTAATGCATGGTCAAATATCCTTTAATTCCTGCCCCCCCGCCCTGCTCTTTTTATGGAAAACATGCTGTAGTGCCAGGTAAGTGCTTCAGTGTCGTTTGTGCCCATGGATGCAGCCAGCAGGAGCCTGTTAAAACTGACAAAGGACAAAGGGGGCCAGGCAGGAGATGAGGCATGCGGGGGCAGGTGAGCATCTGTGGACAGGTGCCTCCATGGGGAAACTCCCCCTCAAGCACACTCCTGGCTGGCCACAGCCAAACCTCCCACTCTGCAAGGAGCTCCTACCATCACATGGCTTCAGGGTAAAGTGCCAGCTGGAGCCCCTTGATTCAACACTTCCTCCAGCAGTACTGGGTTGTAAAAGCAATCACGGTTTCAGGGTCTTCTGGTTTCCTGCAAAGGGTGGTGTGAGCTAGGAGAGGTGCACAGAGGAGCAGAGGGAGGGCTCCTGGAGCCCCAGCTGAAGTAATCCCTGGTTGGTACAGTAGTGGGAAAACACAAACTGTCACAACTCTGGAAACTTGGTGGGAATGCTGACTCCTCTCACTGTGAGAGTGGGATGTAAGAGATCCAGAAGAGTGAATGGGACTGGAGCTATGCTCAGTGACGGTGAGCAAGGATCAGTGTGACGACCTGTTCTTGCTGGGACAAGGGCCTTGGTTGGGGGGGGGCGGGCAGAGAGTACAGCGACAGACTTCCGTATCATTCCTGTGTACACCAAGTTCCTGAAAGAATAAGGTCAAGCAAACAAACCAGACCAGCTTCCCAAGAGCTTAACAGGTCACTAGCTGATTTCTTGCCTACTAAAAAGCAGAATCCCATTTAGTTGCTTGGAGGCTGGGGAGGGTGAGACACGAGTGGGAGGGGAATCAGTCTGCCCCTGAAAGCTCATGCCTTTTACTACCTTATTCTGCCTTTTTCAGCCTTTGCTTTGCCTTCGCTCCTGGGTGACCTGATTTAGCCTGTCCACCCTTCCTTATTCCTAAAGACTCTTCTCTCACTAGTGATTTCTGGGATCCACCACCAGGCTCTGAAGCCAATCTTTCTTCTCCTAGCAGCTGTCCACATACACTCTGCCCTGGGAAAGAATCTGACTTTCTTTGGCCAGCACCATCCCGTGAGGATCTCACTCACATCTCTCTGTGCCTTGTCAGGAGCACAAAGGCACCATCTCCATCTGTCGCAGCAAGAAAAAAACCCTTATAAATTAATCTTTCCTCTTACCATTGGGGTGCCTAAACAAAACTATTTGTCCATAGCTACCCTTTCAGGGTCACTTAGTGGTTACGACAGGATTAACTAGGTGTGTGTATGTGTGAAGGTGTTTGCTATTGCCATCTCTATTTTTATCCAGTAGCTGGTGTCTAGCTTCTCTGCGTCTTCAAATCAACACAGGTAATGATAGACAGTAACATGGCAACTTTTTACATAAACAGGCTTGTGGGAGCCAGATCTTTCTCTCCCCTGCCAGAAAGCTGTTTGTCTGAGGAATCCATGCATCTGGCACCAAATTCCAATCATAGCACTACAACTGTGGGAATTACAGAGACATTGGCAGTTCATCTGAAGAGACAGTATTTGTTTTCCTTGTTTAGAACTATAAATAGTCAATAGAGAACTCTCATTCAAACAGTATTGATGATTGAAGTAATTCAGGCACAGAGACACAGCCAAAAATTGGACTTCTGCTCCAAAGCTGACCCAACTCTTGCTTCAGAAGCTGAAGTTCCAAAAAGGCAAAGCAGAAATCACGTGCCCAGCAGCAAACTAGCCCTGAAGATACACTGACACACCAAGTGTCCTTGTTTGACCTCAGAACTGTTTGCCCAAGTCGTTGTCTGCACTGGAATTTTTTTAAAACACCTTCAGCTCTGCTGTGGTTTGAGCAGCTGACTTCTTCTTCCCCCTCTCCGAGATCCACAAAGTGAAGCGATGCCAAAGTGTCCTGAGAGCACCCTGCCTGTGCAGTGTGCTGACAACACGTGTGTTAATCTTGAAGGGCAGTTGCAGAGTCTTTATATTTGGTACCCTGAAAGTGGTGCTTCGCCACATTGTCGCTAGGGCTCTCCTGCCCTGGGGCAGACCTGCATTTGAACCTGCCCTAGAGCTGAAGAAGTAAATGCTCACCCAAGGAACAGAACAACTGTGGTCAATCCCTCTGCTGCAACAGGAGGAAGAACAGGATTGTGTCTTTCTTCCCTGACCTTTTTAAAAAGAAAAGAGAGAGAGGGAAGACAGGAGAGGGGAGAGAAAGAGAAGATTGCTCAGTTTCTATTTTTAAGAACAATTGCCAGCCGTTGCTTGGAGGAGACATTTGAGACTGGTAGGAATGATAGGTGTGGAAAAGGAAGGAAAAAGAGAGACACAAATGTATTGCCACAACGGACACTGTTGCCCAAAAGATTGTGATCCTGCGTGGGTTCCCAAGTGCCCAAGTGCTGGCATTTCCCCCTCAAGTCCACTTCCTACCAGAAGGATTTCCCTCAAAATCAACTGCTGTGTCCTGCAAACCAAGCTCACTGCTGCAAACCATATTTTCTCGACGTGGCAGGGAGCTCTGCAGCAATGGGGACAGAACAACACCAGAAACAGAGCACGGTCTAATGAATGTAAAATCAGCACCATAGCAGTAACTCATCCTGAAAACCATGTCCTTGAGCTAGAGGGGAACATGTGACTATGGAAAGAGGAACCAACAAGGGTAAGGAACAAGTGACAGGAAGATAAAGGGCAACTCGCCAACAATCACATACATTTCCCGCTCTTGGTTACACAAATGCCTAATTAACAACCCCAGGCTGCCGGAACCTTCTTTATCGTACACCAGACGCAGCCACAGAGAAACAATGTTGCTTTGGTAGTGCAGGTATAATCCTTGCAGCTAACCCTCAGCCCAGTGCTGCCTCCCTGGATTTCTTCTAAAGATTCGAGTCCTTTACTCGAGTGCCTGCACTGGGGCACATTTATCCTTGGCACCCGTTCTTGCCCAGCCTGTTTGTGAAAGGGATGCAGCACCATTGTGTGAAACACCCTGCAGCTTCACCACCACCTTACTGGATACCTACCAAGAAGTATTACCTAGGCACAAGGTGATATTTCAGTCTCTTAGGACTTTCTCCAACTCCCTCTTCTACATCCAATGTAGCCCTACCAAAATACATTTCTCGTAAGTAAGGTTAATTTGCATGTGAAAATTTAGTTCCGTAGAATGTTTTATTCTAGTAAAATGAATATATTCAAGGAGGAAAAGGCTGGATATCTTAGTGAAAGGATGGTTTTCTCTGTAGCTGTTTTTCTCTGGCCAGCTTATGAAAACTGTCATAAGAAAGATGTCTTCAAGTTTTACATACCCTCAAAACAGACTCAGATATTCTCACAGGCACAGATAGTTTTTGCTTCGGTACAAATACAAAAGGTTTCAGCTGCAGGAAAAGGTGTTTTGAGGCCAGCATTTGAGCTCTCTATACACTGGTCCTGGCTTTTGTCTGTAAGAAGCACTGAAGTGAAACCAGAGAAACCCCCAGTTTTGGAGTTCAAAGCTGAGACTGTCATCTAGATCAGGATCTCAGCTGCATGGTTCAGGCATGTATCTTCACTTTGTTAAATACTGAGACACGTTATTTCCCCCTGACATTCTTTCCCTCTGATCTGTAGGTTGAAGAATCAGGTAATTGCTACCCTGGTGTTTCCATCCTCTGGAAAATGCTGTGCCCTCCAACAAAACACAGGTCTTTCTGTCCAAACAGAAGTGCTCACAGTGGGGAGGTTAACTTTGCTTCTTGTCTTCTGTTTGTTTTTCTGTAAAACAAACATTTCGTTCAGAGCTGCTCAGGGCTAAGGGAGTGAATCATGAGTCTCATTTTACTGTGCAAATCTTTACATGGACATTAATTAGAGTGAGATACCAGTTATTTTCTGAGCTTTGTTCTCCTTATCCTACCACACCATACATTGCCATCAATGCTGCTACGACCAACTGGATTCCCAGTTTCTCCAGACTGCTGTTAAACCAGCTGGACTGTGTGAAAGGGGTACGTCTGAGGCCCTGTGTCATGATGACAGCGGCATAATAGGACCTTCATCTGAAACATAAGGACTGATCCAGTTATGTCTTTGTCTGGACATGGCCCCTGCTGGCATTTTCCTTGGCACAAACGCAGTGTAATGCCAAACTGCCACAGGGAGTAGCTGGCAGAGATGGAGTGTGGCAGCCTCTGCTGCTCCACCTGGACAGTCAGGCTTCTTTAGCTGTGCAATGGGATTACAGAAATAAATGGCTCGGTTTTATGAAAATTAAGCCTTAGGTTGCTCATGGGCTCCTTGCTGGTTACTAATGTGGCTGTCAGTTGGGTAAAGCTTGAGTGAGGATTATTGTCTCCTGGAACAGAAAGTCCTGTTTTTCCTCCTGGCAGTGCTGGGTTAATGGTTGGACTTGGTGATCTTAGAGGTCTTTTCCAGCCAAGGCTGTTCTGTGGTTCTATTCGAAGTTTGCAGTGGGAAAGGAGCACTGGGAAACCACAGGAGAAGGACCTGGAGCCTTTTTGCCAGGGGGAAGCAAAAGCAAAGAGTGCACAAGAACACACAAGAGTGAACAAGAGATGAGTGCACCAGCTCAGTGTGGGGAATGTCCTGTGGGAGTTGTACCATACCATGGTCCCAAAGCTCAGAAAAAATGGCCCAGATGAAGAAGGACACAAAGACACCAGTATCAGCTCCCTTTGTAGTTTTATCACAGATTGGTGAAAGTCAAAGTGAGGTGACTACAAAGATTGTGTGTGCACAGGTGCAGGTATCTATGACTGCTGTTGCTGGTGCCACACCTCTGTTTTTATAACACTGTACAGCTGCTCTCATAATAATATTTGAGAGGTTTCATCAGGTCTCTTTCCTTTTAAACACAAAAGATTTAAAAATCATAAAATGTATTTGACGTCCTTGATTGCATCCCAAATCACTGATCTAATGAGTTAAGGGCCTGAACAACAGCTCAAGGAAACCAAAGGAAATTCTGAGCAGATGACAACTGCCCAGAAAATGGAAGAGGCACTAAGGAATAAGTGAGATGGAAAGAATCTGATCCTCCTCATTAAACTGCTCACTCTTCAACAACAGATGGTGTGTTTGTGAGTGTTTGCCGTTAAGAAAGTCAGGGCCCTGGACCAAAGGGAAAATATAAGCCACATTTAACTACTTGCATATGTTGACTTTTGGAATCATTTCCAGTCAGATATAATGTCAGACATCTATACACTGACCCCTTGGTTTTGTTTGCCTGTGCTTTTTCATTTGTTACTCATTATGTTTGTTCCCTGACCCAACATGACAGCGAAATGTTCAGTATTGTTTTACCATAAATAGTAAACAAGCTCAGACAACTACTTAAAAGAAAGGAGAGCTGCAGCTCCTGGAAGATTTTGTATGGCAGAGACATTTTAATATAGGCAAGAGGGAACAATTACTATGTCTGCCTCTAACTCTAATCAAATAACTATGCCAATTTGCATCACTCAAAATTTACTTTACTGTGGTGCCTGTCTGTTTCAGACTGAAGGAGGTTTTTTTAAACCTCAACTAAAACTTTCTAAGAATGACACTATGGAAAAATACGTTGTTTAGCCATCTTAAAAATTCTCGCCTGTGCAAACCTCTTATGCATACCATCCAGATCATATAGATACATATGTTCACGTATATCTATGTATCTGTGCATATAGATACATGTATTTTATTCAGTTGTGGTTCTTTTTCTTTGTACCCTGCCTCAATCAAATGCCTGTGATTTGGAGAACATGTTAGCGCTGGGGAGGGAGGAGAAAAATGGCTTTATGCTTAAAGCAGCAATTCTCAGCATTGGAGAGCCGGATCTGAATTCTGCTTTTACGCAGAGTTCCCACACGATGCCAGCCATGTGATGTAGCATGCTTTTCCCTGCTGGTTTTTAAAACACATTTACACTGCAGATTGCTGTCCTGAACCTGCAGGGCAGCTTTTATACTCTCCCACAAGTACCTCCAGCAGACCAGCACCGTGCTGCCTGGCACTTCCACCTAGCAGCACTCCGAGGTCCTCTTCTGCTCCCAGAGCCTACTCTGCAGACATGCAGCACCAAGGGCAGAGAAAAATTGCCTTATCTATGTCAAAATAGATTTTGACACCCCCGCCTCTGTCAGTACATTTCATCTTATCTTTGCATTAGGAATTTCTTCTGTATATTTTCTGCCAACGTTCTTGGTTACTTTGGCGAGGCTGTGCTAGTACAATTTACTACAGAGTATGGCTCACATACCACCTCTTGTCACCATCAAAACATATTCTTTAATATCAAATGAATCCAAAAGGTACTCCTGAACTAATAACAAAAAAAAAAAAAATCATGTGATGTGATGGATGTACTATGTTACTGGAAGCAGCAAAATTATTTCCATTAAAATATAACACTAAATCTCACTCCTCTATTCCACTGTGAAGCAATGGGAAAATTATCTCATAAGCAGGATTTTTCTAAGATTTTTTGAAACAGCTTCACAGCCTTACCCCTGTCAAATACTGTCAAATTGGCATACTGTATACCTTGAAACGCTGTGCACTGCACAGCCATAAATCCCACATGGATTTATCCAGCAGGCTTAGTGTCATTAGCCCCTGTTACAGACAGGCTGCAGTGCTGAATGAGCGCATAACTTGACAGAGGTCATATAAGGTAGCAAAGACCTCACAAGAGAGCACAGGTTTCATAACAGCATCTCATTTTCTGAGCATTGCTGGGTAAGCAGCCTGGATGCAATGCTCTCTCGCTATCATTTCCTTTTGCCTTTAACCATTTCTATTGAGAATGCATCTGTGCAACACTCTGGAAAGCAAAAACATTTATCAGGCATTTTGTTGTCTGTTTTCTGACCCCCAGAAAAGCTACCTGTCATTTTCCAGTCTCATTGCCAAATCTCAGTGTGGCTGTTTTTAATACTCGTCGTAATTGTGTTAACGTGTTTGCTGAGCGAGCACTCCCAGCCTGTGCTGACCGCTTGGAATTCAAAATTAGCACAGTAATTCTATTTCACAGGCTACTGGTTGATGGGAAATTTCACCTCGCTTGTGAATTTGCATGTTCTGAAATAGGTCGGAGAAGCAGATGGCTTTGAAAGAAGGAAAAAAATAAAAAGGGCTGGGAGTCAATCTCCTGTCCTGTTTTCCTTATTAGACTAAGCCCTTTCTGACAGGGTGAGTGCTCACATCCAGTTAGGTGGTTCACTAGCACTGAGTGAAGCATCAAGAGTGTCTCTGGAATTTCCTGGAGGGTATTTTCTGGGTAGCTTCCAGGAGTATTTATGCATAGTGCATCCCGAAGCACCAGCTTGTTATTCACCATCAGGGAGTTGGAAAAGAGCAGCAGATGAGCCTGACATCTAGGAGTCTGAGGGCAGAGGAAAAACAGTTTTCCATTACCATGATGCTGAAGTTGTAATTAAATATAGGCATTGCCAGCTGCAAGATCTGTTAGATAACTGAGCACACATATCTCTGGGGAAGCAACATTGGCCTAAGGTATTTTTCTCACTTCTGTGGACACAAGGAAAAGTACCAGCATCCCTATTGAAGCCCTTCTTTGATTATCATTTCAATCCCAGTAATAATTAAGGACAGTCTCAGTAAGTTAAAGCCCCTCAAGAAACACGAAGAGGAGTTCCTTCAGTGTTTCAGCACATTATGAGGCCTATTTCCCCACATATTATGGCAGGCTGAACAACAAATAAAGACACTGCAGGGACACACAGCCTACTTCTGTGAGTGCTTTCATGCTGTGCGTTGTATGGATTTGCCTCTTTCTCGCTTTCTATTTTCTCTTTTACTTGCCTTCCTTCCTACATACCCACAAACACTTGATTTATCTCTCAGTTTAATAACATCAACAAAAAAAGAACAGAGTCACTTTAATGACCAGCTGTACTTTTGGAAGAAGCCAACAGTCATGCATAGCCAACTCACACGCAGAGTCTCTTGCTCAGTGAAGAGGCAGTACCATATGGAAACCTGTCATGATGCCTCTTTATATTACCTCTCCACTATGACATGTGTTCAGAACTGTGGCACAGCCGCAATATCTCTGCAGTACAACTGCCATGGATACTTGGAGACAACCTGTGGGCTCCTGATAGGAAGATGGCAGGCCTTTCCACATCGCTGAAGGAGAATGTTTGCTGGCCTTTGGCTGAACACGAGTCATGCTTATTAGGTGGCTGACCATGATGTTCAGAGGTACTTAAGTACCAAAATTAAGGCTTTTAGCTTCATATGTGATAAATTTACCCAGATATGCCAATGCTGTAATGCCCTCTTTTTATTTCCTCAAAACCTGCAGGAATAAAACATGACACGATTTTTTCCTGATCATTTCTTGTGTTCCTGCCTGTATGCAACAGACAGAGCTCACATGAACAACCACGTGTATGTAAAGAAGTTCCTGGGAAAAGCCTAACACAAGAATTGAATTTTGTTTGTCAGTCAGGAAGCAATTAGTAGTAAAACCATTTTCTTCTTTCTTCTAGCAAATGAGCTCCACCATCTAAGTTGACTACCTGAAACAGGTCTGAATGCAGTGCTTACGGATCTCTGCCCATCAATGGCACCTCAGACACACCTAAGCTCAGCCAAAAGCCAGAGGCTTATGTGTGTGCTGGTTTATCTGTGCCCTAATTTTATGCAAAGCATTGCAAAAACCAAGAACTGGTTGTTTTGGTTTTTTTTCTTTTTTTCCCCAGCACTAAGCAATGAATTTCTTAATGACATTCAAATCAAGTGAAATGGAGAATTCTTTTCATAAATGTATCAATAATCTTGTTAGTGGCAACCTGGCGGCTTGCTTTGTCCGACAATCCACTCACAGTATATGTTTTCTTGTTTTATTATTTTGATTCCCATTTGATTTATATATAGAAAAAAAACAGTGTATCACTGTACAGAGAATGTATACATGTCAAATGATTAAATCATGAGGTTGATATGAACTGCAGAACAATAGCATGCCTTGAGTAATTCATCTTATCATCAGCCTTGAAGAATGGATAAAAGCATCTTACAAAATTCACAACGAAAGTTATCTAGGAAAAATGTGGCATAATGCTGTCAGCAAAGCTGTGTAAAGAAAAAAATAAATGGAGAGGGAAAAAAAGGAAGAAAAAATCAGAGGTACTGCTTGCTGCATCTCAGGTTCTTTTGCCCTCATAATTGTTTCCAATGGACTGTGACTATCTTGTTGCTAAACTTTTCAAGGAGCTTAATTCTTCCATACAGCAGAAAGGTAAATAAGACTATCATGATGATTCATGCTTGTCCTGGTTTCCCAGGAACAGCCCCCAGCCCAGCCATGGCAGCAGGCCATGAGCAGCCCCGAGTCAGTGGGAGTTTCAGTCAGGGCAGCTGCCCCAAGCTGACTCACAGGTGTATCCCACACCACTGACATCTGCTCATTATAAAAGGAGGGAGTGGAGTGAGGGTGGGTAGTTCTTTCTGGCATTTCTTCACGTTGGTCTCCTGTTCCTTCTGCTGCTACCAAGGACCAGGTTGAGTATAAGCTTATATTCATTTTGTTACTTCATTAAATCTGCCTCTATTTCAACCCATGGCTCTTCTCCCTCTTCCCCTGATTCCCCTTCTCAGTTGGGGAGGAGATACCAGGTGATAAAGCAACTGCTACAGTTTAGCCCCGGGTACAGGCCAAATGTAGACAATGTTGTACAATCTTTTCACTATAATTAACATAGCTAGAGCAGGTGAGAAAACTATAGTTATGCTTTTGCCTTTTTCTTGGAGTCTGTTTTTCATGGACAGGATTCCAGCTCAGTGGTTTTTGGACAGAGGCCAGGTAGGTTTTGATCTGCTATCTTGCCTATAGAACCAGCCTGTGGCAGAAAACCTATCACAGCCCCAGCATCCCAACCCCTCATGGCTGATTGTCATCCCATGAGAATGGAACAAGACCTGAAGGTTTGAAGTTGTATTTATATTCTTGTGAGAACAAACAGAAGAGGTTGAAAATGAGATTATCATGAAAGATACATGGATGTTTTGACTGTATTAAAATGTGATGGGTACTGGCAGCCCATATAAGACATTTCCTTGAGAAACCAACAAGGACTGGAAGAAGAAAGATAGCACTAATTTATAGAGGATTTGCTATTTTAAGCATTCATGCAATTTAGAATGACTCTACACCCACAGTAGGGTCTGCTGGTGTGGAATCACCCAGGCTTTTGCTACAGGTCCAGAGATCTGGCTCAAAACTCATACTAGTAGGTGGTTGATCAAAAGCAACTCAACATGGTGCTATCATACCTCTAGCTGTCAGCTTCAGAAACTAGCTCACCTGGACCACTTGGCATGATGTGTCATGGGTATGCAGGATCTGCCTTCTCAGTGTCATCTGTATTCAGAATAATGGCAAGAAGACAGAGTATGAAGAAGCTCTGATGGATGAAGCACAGTGCAATCATACAGCATACAAATGCAATTCATACATTAAGTAAATTCCCCAGTCTCCTACTGCAGAGCTAGGGAAACACTGAGGATGTGAAGCATACCCATCACCGTGCTCAGCTCATGAGGAGTGCTCTGACCTCATAAAATATTTGGGGAATGGAGTGGATGCAAGAGGCATAACAATAAATATCACTGCTTTTCTGAGAGAAATCCAATGCTTAACACAAGCAAAGTAACAGCAGATAGGAGCTGCTTACACTCAGTTCTAACTTTGGGGAGTAGGCTATCTTTACCAAACAGCTCAGACTGCAAACGATTCAGGTGAAGAAGTGGCAATGTTTATTGAAGGATATGAGAAGACAGGGTCACAATTATATACCATGCTTCTGGCAGGTGTCAGAGTTCAAGCCACATCGAACTGTTCAGCCTGAGCAAGGCTGGCATTGGTGGCTTGTGAAGGCAAAGGGCACGGCTCACCAGGCCATGCTCTTCAGTTGTGTAATTTCTAGGGCTCCTAGCCCAGATTTTACAGGCCTCCCTGCACAGCAGTAAGTGCTAATTTATTTATATTAAATTCCTAATTTATTTTTGGTTTTCAAATGTCATGGAGAAAGAGGGAATCAGTCAGTCAGCAAGACTGACACACAGCAAATATATCTAGGGAAGGCAGTGATCTGTACCACTGCTATTGGCTTAATTTGTCTGACTTGATTTGACAGTCTAGGCAGCTTTTTATCCCTTCTGCCTTTTCCACAAGGAGCAGCTAGAGCTTGAATTCATCTGGTTTCATGCAGGGTGCCATCTGATCATCCCCAGGCATGTGCTTTGAAGTTCTCTGATGGATGGGTCATAGGGCCAGAGCCTTATATCCTCAATGGGAGCTGGGGCATGTTTGATGCATATCTGGAGTAGAGCTTCTGGTGCAGTTTCTCTTAAAGGAAGCCTAGTTCCCATGTGCCAAGCAATTCTGTGTATCCGAAATAAGAATGACCAGGGGGTTCATTTCAACACTCCACTACTGTACCACATCAAAATGCAAATGTAGATGCAGCCATGGATAATGCATTTCATGTTACTAACTATGTATGAGATCACATTATTCAACTTTATCTGCCCAAAATGAGAACAAATAACAAAAAAGTACTCAGACTAAGGACTGTGCTCTTTGGAGATGTCTTTATTTATCCCAGATGACATCTGTGACATGAGTCACAGGTTTGGAAGTACTGTAGAGAAGCCTGAAGGAAGAAAAATCTAGAAAAAGCATGGAAATTGCCTTAGTAATACAGCATTCAAGAATCTCTCCAGAGCCTCTTGTAGTTTATGAATATTAATAGGCTTATTATTGTGTTTTACAGGCTGCAGCCCATTTGTGAGATGTCCTTGCTCTAGAGGGGGGTAGCGAATGGGATACCACCTTCCTTTGCAAAACCCCTGTCAAAGCACGTCACAGCTGCCTGTTCTCAAACACCACAGTGACTTTCTTGGCTGAGAATGTGGACCAAGGAGGCACATCCACCCCTGCTTTCTTAAAATAAATACATAGCCTGCTTCTCACACTAGTCCAGAAGAACAAGCAAGTCACCTGCTTTCTTCTCTTTGGGAGTGTCTGGAACCTGCAGGAGCTGACACACTGAGGAAAGGAAAAAGCATTTAAGATTTTTCTGATCACAGATGTTGTACACTGAGGCTCTAAACTGATTCAAGAAATACTGTACTATTCAGTGGGTTGTCATTTCAAACAGGTTTTACTCAGCAGATCTAGGATCCTGTGAGTTGTTGTTCTAGCTCCTTATTCCCTGACTAAGGTTTGCAAATAAATATTTCTCCAGCTTGCCACTCCAGGACAAAACCCAGGAGTGCCCTGGAACTCTCCAGCTACTTCCACCCAGATTTATGAGAAGTGGTTTCTATGGGGAGGAACAGTTATTTTGTCCTCTGCTATTTACTTTTCTGTGTTCTCACTCTGAAATGTGTTGGGTTCAGCAGAAATCTTAAGAAAAAAAATTCCAACCCTAAAGAATTTTGCATTTTCCCCCTAAAATTTCTCAAACCTTTGGTCAAAAGCTGGATAAGATGGAAAAAAAAAAAAAAAAAGTAGAAAATAATTTTATCTTTAATAGATCAACATCAAATTTCCACTTGACAAATCATTTGGCTTTCAGAGTTTTTATAGGCTCTGTACAAAATCTATCAATATTATATGCCTCCTTCTTAAATGATCATCAGTTTTATTTGTATCCCATCTCAAAACAGTAGTTGGGTGTTGTAGGGTATGTTGACTCTGTTTCTCTGTTGTGATCTTATTTACTTATTACCCATGGGAATTCAGAAATTTTTGAATATAACAGGTTTGGGTTTTTTGAAACATCAGTTATCAAAACCAAAGTGCTTCCCCAGCCGCCTCCTTATTCAAGTATCCAAGCAGCTGGTTCCTCACCTGGCTGTTTCCCCATACACCCACTTGGAAAGAGAGGAAAGTGCCTGGATGGGAAATGGAGGAAGTGGGCAGGTGCTGCACAAAGAAACTCTTGATTTTGTTCTAGAATAAGAGGAAGCAGATGAGTTTTCAAAATCTCAATGGTTCTCATCACAGAGAAAATCCTCTTCCCTTCAGAGTTATTTATTAGAGATTCTCTGTGAAATGGCTAATTGACTTGTGCAAAAAATCAATTTATTTTTGCAGAGGGATTTTGTCTGTGCTGTTTTGTTAGCTTGGGCTCTCAGTCCTCCTAAGCCCAAGCTCCCCGTTGCCTGTACTACCTACCTGCTGGCTTATTGCCTGCGTCTAGACTTGAGTGAGCCAGTCCCAGGCAGGAACACAGATATCATAGAATCATAGGATGGTTTGGGCTGGAACGCACCTCAGAGATCATCTAGTTCCAACCCCCTCTTGCTCATATATTACTGCAGGATGCTATTACCTCCTTATAATTCAAGTGTTTCCTCCGGATCTGAAAGAAGCCAGCAATACAGCTGAACAGGCACTACATGGGGTGAGAGATCTGGAGGAAATAGAGCAAGCTGTGCTGGCACTCAGCAGGAGCTCTGCTGTGCTAGGGCTGCTTACTGAAATGAAGGAGAACAGTCAACACTAGCTCATTGCTTTTGATCTTTCTTTGCAGGTAATTTCTATGAGTGTTTCTGGCTTTTGTGTGCTCTTGAGCATGATAACAGCAGCCAAAGGAGCTCAGACCACAGGCTCACTTTTTATGTCACAGAAGAGAAAGCAAAGCTCAAGCAAAGCTCCAGGTAAAACTGTATAATCGAGCATGTGGAAAATGGGGAGTGATAAATGGCTGAAATCAATGACCTTTATAACTTATTTTCAATGCTCAGCAGTTCCTGCTGTGTTTTGTTAAGTATAGATGGTGGCAGGCAGGAGTTCGGGCAGGAGTGAGCCATGATTCAAGTGAACAACACATAAATCCTGTTATCCCCATGCCTCCCCTAGCAGGATCAGGCCCTGAGGCTCAGAGCTACGTCCTGAATCCATAAACAGCCTGAACTTGATTTCCATTATTCCATAGCATGTTACTATACTTTTACAACATTCCAGAGCCCAAAATATCCTTTTTAGAGCTAAATTCCTTTATGAAGGCAATTATGCTTTGCAAAATGAGTATGAAATGCAGGTCCTGATACAGCTGTGGTTTACACCCACCGAGCAGCTCTGCATGGTTGTTACAGATATGATGCTGAACTTGGAAGTTCTGGCTTTGACCTAATCTGTCCGTTTACTTCAGGGCAGTTCCTCCCCTCATCTTGATGCTTTTCTTCAATTCTTTATTCATTTCACGCCATTTGGACTAAAAAGCTTTTGGGCAAATGCTGTCTCTTATTGTATGTTTGTAAAATCAGGCCCTCAGCTGAACTGCTGCCCTTACGAGCTATTACAATAGCAATAAAAGTAAAAAATTAGAATATTTACACATCATGGAAACAACAGTGGTAAATCCAATTTATGAACTTTAATGCTTCTGATGCCTACAATTCTCTGTTGCTTCAGTTTCATGGAGCTACCTACACCTAAACAGTTTAATTGTACACGTCCTGGCGTAAGCAGTTTCCTTCCAAACTCATCAGCCACCAGCTCTTTTTCTGTCAGGATACACCCTGCTGGTACTGAGCAACATCTCCAGAGTTGCACATGACATCGACTGCCTGGGAACTAGCAAAATTGCATCTCCTTAATCCTCAAAGCTTACTTGAACAGATTTGCTGGTACTGTGCCTGTGCTAGAGGACAGGAACATTTAAAATCACATAATTTTTTTGGCTCATTGAAACCATTCTGTTGCCCTGTTTTTCCATTGCCATTCAGCCTGATTTGCAAGCAATTTTCTCAATGGAGCACTTCAGAGAGGTTGGGAGTACGCTGTGCTCAATACTGTGTTATAGCCATGAGCCTCATTGGTGTTGGTTTATTTTCTGGCACTGTCATCTTGTGAGTAACGCTTACCTTCCCAGGTTTTGGCACAAACCATTTCCTACTTAGTCATCAGAAGCCCAGTGAAGCTTACTTCATTCAGACAGATTTTCTCCTTCTTTTTTTATAGCTCACTTTCAGGATTCGTTTCTGCTTGTTAATGCAAGCATGCTGCTGCTGTGCATTTTTAAACACTTACCCAAATGTCATCTCTATTATTTCCAAACTCTCAGACTCTTTGGGGATAGCTTAGATGCAAATGAGCTGTCAAAGAAAGATTACTTGAACCAACATTCAGAATGACAAAAGGCTTACAGACTGCATGCACAGCACATGGCTTCCAGCTTTCCAGTCAGCCGTTATTTGCCAAAATCAAGGGTTTTATACACAGGCCAAAAAAAAGGTTCAGCTTTGTTACAAAGGGGCACAGTGATTCTCTATCGAAAGATTTAAACCTCTTACATCTAAGAAAATTCATATTTCCTTGGCTTCTCAGCTGTTGCTCAGCTACTCATTCAACCCACATATTCTTTGTACCTAAAAATTCTCTTTGGAGCCTGCTGTCCTCTGCATGGTGGAGTTGTTTCTCCCTGTCACACACTTTTTGGGGTTGTTGCACATATGGACTAAAAGCAAAACTGTACTTACCTCACTCTGTGTAGCAGCCTGAGAAACAGTGAGTGCTGCTCTGACAGAACAAATCAGGACCTTGCTTCCAAAATGAAGGCCCACATTCAAAAGACTCCATGAGGACGTGCAGTGCAGTCATTGAAAGCAAAGGCATCATTTTGTGGTGTCCAGTGTCCTAACTGCAGATGGCACCCCTGTTTCTGCTGTGGTGACCTACATTTTGCTGAAGAGCTGATTTCTTCAGCAGGAAATAAGAGAGCCCTAGAGACTCAGGAATTTAAACCAAATCCTGACCTGCTTTAACACTGTCTCAGTGTTACACATGGGAGATATGTACACTCATGCACTCATTAAAATGGGACAGCAAGCCAAATTCATCTCTCCTACAATTACTGACGTCAACAGAAGGCCCACAGTGTTTGAACAGCAGCTGTCACAATTTGTTCCCTGAATAATAAATTAAACCTGGATAGAGACAGCAGATATTTTGCAGATATTCTGGTCTTGTAATGAGCACTAAGCATTGCAAGAAGAGCAGGGTTTTGGGGGTGCACAAGATATGCTTAGCTCTGATTTCCTATGTCCGCTGAGAACTCCTTCCTCCACATGCTGGCAGTGGTCCAAACGATGTCTTTTTCAGCAAGATAGTCAAATATAGTTTTAAAAGTAAATACATACATTGCACTTTTCATCTCAAGAGCCTAGGAAGTGCAGCTGGGCATTAATTAATCAACACAACATCTCTGCAAGTTAAAGGAGTATTTTTATCCCCTGTGTGGAAACTGAGGCATGAGGAAGTGGAGTATCTTATAAAAGGTCAAAAAAGAAGTTTATCACAAAAGAATTTGCCTAATTGGTGATGACTATGGGCTAAGAAATACTCCACATAATTGATGAAGATGTGTTCTGTGTTTTTCACAGTTTATTCCTGCTGAGAGATGCTCTTTGCCCACAAACTGCTGCACCAAGACTGAATGTTAATCAGTATGTCATACCCTGTTGGTCCTCAGCCCAAATCACTGCAGTCTGTAACCCCTGCCAGCACACTTTTCAGCTATATGGCGTTTCAGATTTTAAAATAGCCTAGACTCTGTCCTACAGTATCTTCAGAGATAACACCAAAGAAATACTGCAGCGTGGTCAAATTTACGGGCTATACATTTGTCTTGCAGGAAAGTATTATTCAACCGGACAAAAGGGAGTCGTGTCAACTGCTGATGCGGTTATGCACAGCATATGGAAAGGGAAGGGTATTGTTTTCATACCTATGTCACTAACCCTGAATGTGTGTAGTGGGGGAACCCTTAGTACTTCCAAGCTTAAAGGACATCAAGCTGCTGGAGAGTGTTCAGAGAAGGGCACTGGAGCTGGGGAAGGGTCTGGAGCACAAGTGTGATGGGGAGTGGCTGAGGGAACTGGGGGGGTTCAGTCTGGAGAAGAGGAGGCTGAGGGGAGACCTCATTGCTCTCTACAGCTCCCTGAAAGGAGGGGGTAGTGAGGGGGGGGTCGGTCTCTTCTCCCAGGTAACAGTGACAGGACGAGGGGTAATGGCCTCAAGTTGTGCCAGGGGAGGTTTAGATTGGATATTAGGAAACATTTCTTCACTGAAAGGGTTGTCCAGCACTGGCCCAGGCTGCCCAGGGCAGTGGTGGAGTCCCCGTCCCTGGAGGGATTTCAGAGCTGTGTAGATGTGGTGCTGAGGGACATGGGGTAGTGGTGAGTTGTCAGTCTGGAGACATTCAAAGCCCGCCTGGACATGTTCCTGTGTGACCTGATCTAGGTGTTCCTGCTCTGGCAGGGGGATTGGACTAGATGATCTTTTGAGGTCCCTTCCAATCCCTAACATTCTGTGATTCTGTAATGGTTGGATTTGGTGTACTTAGAGGTCTTTTCCAACCAAGGCTATTCTATGATTCTATGCCTGATATAGAGCCAGACTGGGGTGTATACCAGAATTGCCTCTCTGCCTAGCACCGTGCTTTGGAACCTGCCTCTCACTTTGAGCAGCATCTTCCCACTGGTTCCTTGTGCCACTACATATACACCTCCTGTCTCCTGACACAAACTGAAATTGCTTTATTCTCTCATTTTACTCTACATTTATGGAGTGGGATGCCAGGGGTGGAATCCTCAGAAGCAGAATCATTGTTAGCCTCACTGTCAATAGCAAAGTAGGGGTGTGTAGCACCCCTACAGGATGGGGACTGCATTGCCCTGTCTATACCATGTACCAGAGAAGCACAAACCTCTCCTTGGGCAGTACTAGCTGGGGAAGGGAGGGTGCAGGGTAGTTACAGTCCTCTCAACTTGCATCTTTAAATTTGCTATTCTAAGAATGATTCATGCTGACCTAGAAAATGTAACAGGAATGGATATATCAGTTACCAGGTTACTGCTGTGCCTTGCAAAATCATGGCAAGCTCTTTCCTAAGGGATGAACTTTCACTTCCTGCCCCAAGTGATAATGCCCTCTGAAAGCACAAGGGTAACTGTGGTTTAAACGGGTTTAGTCACGGCACAGTTGAGACTTCCTATAGGGTGGAAAAGACAGCAACATCTGTGAAAATAAAAAGACCCTTCTGCATAAAATTCAAAGATTTCTGCAGGAGCTCAGACTACATCTCTTCAGCTGAGCATTGGAGAAAAGTCACCGTGGGCTCTCAACAGCCCCAGAAACCTCTGCAGCCGTCGCCAAATCTACAAACAAGATTTTTATGTGTTGAACAGAATAGCTGAATTTTATCTTTAAAGACAGAGGAAATCAGGCCCCATGGTAGTGATTATTACTGACTTTACTATCAGATTTTCACCAGTGTAGAATGCTCTGCTTGTGTGCCCCCACAACGCAAAACAAGAGCTAGGAGGATTGCGAAGCTTGCCCGTTTGTTTACAAAGTGGTGATAACTCTGAGGTTCAAAAGGGACATTGCAAATCTATAATCTGCCACTTGGTCCACTGCCAGAGCTTCTAATCTTTATGTCCTATATCCATCGGTTTCTAGGGGTTTGTGTTATTCTGGTTCAAAAGTACTGCAGCAGAGCAGAAGTAGAAAATTTGAGAACTAGCAAAAAAAGAGAGAGAATTTTTGATCTCAAATAGGTAGCACTAAAGCTGCAACACTGGATGTATTTTTTTATTTCCACATTTAAATCATTTCTAAAGAGGGATTTTCTAACTACTCTGCATTTGTTACAGATTTTGGAGGATTTCTACTACCGTGCTACAGACCTAGGAGATCACTTGGCAGAATTTAGTCTTTCCTTCCGATAGAGTATACCGGTTCTTTGTTACGATGGTGATAGAAAAAAAGGACAAAAAAAAAGGCTAAACACAGGTGAGGAAGGGCTGTATACCCTGGGGTTGTGGAGTCATTTGTGGCACAGGTTTGTTTGCCTTAAGTCAGTTAACAAAAAAAATTGCCAGGTCTGCAGAAGGTGGAACACTTCCAATTAAGTGACTAATCATACTATTAGCTGGCAAAACAAACACTTTTCACCTGAAAAGGCACATATCTCTCCAGTAAGCCTGGAGAGATGGGGAGGCGGCTGAGCTTTAAGGGTGTAATGCTTCTGGTTTCAGGGTTGCTGAGTATGAAAATAACAGAAATCATCTGTGTGTGGGAAACGTGGCAGAGAGGCATTGTACATGTGAGCTCAAAATCTGGACTTTGTGTTTTCTGGTGTTCCTAAAACTACCATGACACATCCTGAGATCCTATCTGGAAAAAAGATGTGTAGATATAAAACAAGATATTTCACAAAACTGCTGGAAGTTTTTTCTCATCACTGTTGTTTTGGTTATGACTCAGAAGTTTGACTTGTAAGGCAACTCGGTATTTTGTTCACCAGAACCCTTCTTAGTGCTTTCGACTATGTCTGGACAATGATTTGCCAGCTTTATTTAGAAGGAGTAAGTACACTGAGTCCTGTAAATGGCACATTTTCCATCATTGCTGGCAGTGCCCCAGTTGTATTCAAAGCATTCACACCATGGTTAAGAAGAGCTGGAACTGGAATATTTGCAGGTGGACTGACCTGTGGCATGCTTGGCTTTGCATGTCCCCAACGTGCGCACAGCTTGCGCATAAGAACTTGGTCCTGCATGCGTGATCAGGCTCTCCCCTTGCCGAGTGCATGCATGCACGTATAGATGAGAGGTAAATCCAGTCATGACCACAAACATTGTTGTCCTTCATCAAGAAACAGGTGGTACTCATGTTGTCTGTGCTAAAAGACATCTTAAGTTAACACCAGCACACAAACTCTGGGGTTTGCAGATGCTCAGCACGTCTGAAAATCAGGCAATTTATTTCGGCACTTGTATACAACTGCCTTAGGGGTCTCGTTTCAGAAATGCCATTTGCAAATTTAGTTCTAAATATTTTATCATTTCTATTCCCCCCAGAAGGAGCTGCGCAGATTAAATACAAAACGCTTGTAGAGCTCTCAGAGAAGATGCACTACTGACACAGACTGTATTGTTAATTATGATGAATTATTATTATTATTCTGCTGGCTGACAGGCATCTGACTGATGGATACTTTCTATTCCCTATTCTCTCCCTGGATTTTCTTCCTAATTAGTGTCCTCTAGAACCTTGTAATCACATGCCATGCCAACGAATTGTATGTTATTTAGCCAAATAGATTATAGTAAATTGGGTGACTTTTTCTGTCACAAGCAAGCAAAAAAAGAAACAGAGAAGAATTACATGCTGTAAATGGTTATTTTCTCTCGCGGGCCAGCAAGCCACCAGCAGTACTCTGAGCAGTGCTGGTGTCACCAAGGCAGCAGCAGAGCCTGCGATGCAAGAGCAAAGGTGCCCTCTGCAGGTTACTGTGTCACAGGCAATAAATCATGTCCCCGCATCTAAAGGGGGCAATGAAGTGGATTCAGAGATAGGGGGAATAAATCGCTTCCTACTATGCTTCCAACAGACTATCTTAGCCAGAAAAACAAAACCAAAAACCCCCAGAAAACCAGCAACACAGAACCTGGAAGATGTGGCATCACCATTTTCCAGTGGGAATCCCTCCGTATGTCCAAGTGCTGGCCCTCTCAGCCTGCCCAGCCTGTGCCCAAGGCAGCTGTCTGCCTCGGACCCCTCTGAGCCACATGAGCCCTGTGACCATGAGCAGGGGTCTGTGGGCCCGTGGCAGTGTGAAGTGCTGGGGTCTGAACCCCCAGCCCTGAATTAAGGTTGACATATGGGTGGTCCCCATGGCCCTTTAAGAGGAGGGGATGAGTTTGCCTTTTGGCTTTCCTCCAAGGTGCGGCGGCCTTGCAAGGAAAGCCCTTGGGTAAACAAGCCCCAGGTGCCCTGCATTTTGGTAATGAGTGCCAGGTGTCCTGTTTGGGGATAAAACCTGGGCCCACTTGCAGGAAGGGTTGGAGAGTCTGTCTGTGGAGTGGACGCACTTCACAGAGTTTTCCTGTTGGGGAAGGACCTCCTGACTCCTCATGGAACCGGATCGCAGTCAGGTCTGGCACATACAAACGTGGGCTTTGTGGGGAGGCAACATGGGGTTACTTCTATCGTATGTAACTGCCTTGTTCTCCTGGTTGTCTCTCATTTTCTCTGTGGGTTACCTTGTGTCTCTGCTTGTTCCATCTATTATGAGTGATATTGTGTCATTCCTGGGGTCGCTGGGGTTGATGTCTGTTATTCGTGATCTGACTTGTTTGTACCCCCGGCAATCCCCTGTATTCTGAGTCCTTTACGTGAAATAGAACTTACTCAATGGATTGTTGTTCTGCTGCTGGCTGTGTCTTTTGTACTGGGCCTACTAATTGGCAAAACACAGTGGGCAGAGCCAGAGCTGCAGAGGGCTAGTTGGATCAGTCCTGTAACCAAACATAAAAGCTGAGCCTGTGAAGCACAGACTGCCACAAAGGCATGGACAGATAAGGACAGGACTGTTGTGACCACGATGCATGGACGCCTGTTCTTTACCAACAAAGCTTGCAAGCTCGATGTCACCAGCAGCAACACCCACCTGCCAAAACCTCTGAAGCCACAGCTGTGGTATCACAGACTGGTTACAAGCTGTGCTGTTGCAGAAGTGGAGATGATTGCTGTCATTCATTGCCCATTTGATGCCTCTGCATTATGTAAGCGACTCTTGTATCAGCTCTCAGTGAGCTTTCCCTGCTGAGTGCTTACTAAATTGGTGTGGAAGGATCAGATGTTTATTCCTATAGACTCTTAGGACCACCAGTCTTGACAATGTCTAAAGATCTTTTCCAGGTCTCGCGTGTCAAGATATGTAGTCCCATTTGCATGCTTACATCACAGAACTGGAGAACGGTTGAGGTTCGAAGGGACCTCTGGAGGTCATCTGGTCCTACTCAAGCAGTATCACCTACAGCCAGTTGCCCAGGACCATGGTCTGATATATCTCAACCCGATATTTTCTTTTGAATAGCTTAACCTTCTTTTTGATGCTCCCATCCAGCTGCTTAGGCAGGAGAAGCAATTATATTTCCCTCAGGTTCCCACTTCTCTACCCATTTGCTCCACAACTCATCACCCCTACCTCTCAAGCCCTCCGGGCCCATGTTAAAAAAAATACCAGACCCATATCCAGCCAGGCTGGAGGGCTCACAGAGCTCACCAGTGCGGTGCACAGGGAGAGGGGACACACCAGGCATGGAAGAAGTGTTGGTTCTGATCACTCAGTCTAGCTGCAGAAATTAGCAAGAATTGAAAAGATGTTTGCAAGTAAGAGGGGAAGAAATCCTAGAGACGCTATAATTGGCAAACCTGAATGAGAACAAGGAGCAAGCTAAGATATCCTTCACCTGATTAAGTGATGCCTGGAAGTGTTTCAATGATGCACTAGGAATTTTTAAGTAGTAACCATATATACTTGTCAAGATTGCTTCATGACAAAAAATAATGCCAAGATTTCTGATCTGCCTGCCACTGAAATAAAATTTGACTCATTCAAAGGCACTTGATCAATTATAAATATAAGGTCTACAACCTTCAGAAGAGCTATACCAGCTGCGGTTTAGTCTGTATTTCCCAGGAACTGGAGTCCCATTCTGTCCTTTGAATATCTACCAGTTCCTAATAATCTCCTCAGTCTGCAAGCTCGCTGCAATAGGAGTCTTTGTGAGGTATAGTTTTTGTGTGTATGTACTCTGTGTATGTCTGTGTCCCTATTGTTCTCTAACACACAAATTTAAACCCACATTATGTCCTAGCATCAGAGGTATATAAGGGAAGAAGGCTCCATCTGTAGCATGGACAAGCTAGACAAAGTTCTGGATGTATTTCCCCTCCAGCCAAGCCCACCACCACATATCCCATCACATCTTGCAACGCTATCATGGGCCACCACTGGGCAGAGAAGCCAGTGGCCAGCCCTCTCCTGGAAGGGGCTGGTGCATGAGATGGCTCACTGGGAGCCAGGAGCAGCTTAGCTTTGTGTGTGCCAGGGCATTTTCCCTGCCCTCTGGCTTGTGCTCCCCGTGGTAGTGGGGGCACAGTACTCTCCAGCATGGTAAGTGGAACCTGCATCCTCCCTTCAAAAGCACTTGGTCCACAATCCATCATCCCTCCAAGACCCTTCTCCTCTGCCACCCAACTCAACTCCCACATTCATCTGATCCACTGGTTGGATTTTCCTTTTTTTTAAACCTCACTTGAGCCAGCAAATTTAAACCTAGGGATTACTTTTTTTTTTTTTTTTTTTTCATATTCAAGAGTGAGCAAGGGGACAAATAAGCAGTGGCCTCCATGCTGTTGTCATTCAAGATGGGAATTAATGTAGTACCCTGTTTCCCCCTTCTACCTCACAGCTGTGTGCAGCCTGGCTCAGCTGAGATTCAGAAACAGACTCAGACTTTCTCTGCCAAATCAGAAAGTTATCATCAACATTTTATCACATTCTTTTCTCCAGGCTTCCTGTTAGTAGCCAACTAAAAAAACTGACCAAGCAAGGGGAGGGGAGAGGGGTCTTAACACTGCAGAAGCAGAAATCAGCCTTTATCATAACATCTGATGGCCCAATAATTGATACAATCTCTTAATGCATACATGCACTCTTGTCACAGCAATTAGATCTGTAGTCTAAGCATTTCTGGACTTTTTGCCAGAAAATAATTGGGAAATTAATAAAAGAAAATTAATTATTTGTCCCCATGGTTTCTGATGTAAGAATACAGCTGTTCTTTATCAGCACGATTCATTATTAATGTCTCCCAAAGCTCCGCTCAGATATATGCCCATGTTCTTCACATGCCACATTTCTGTTCTGATTAAATATCAAATGACTTTTAAATATCAAAATGGTTTTGCATTTCTGAGCTCTCTTCTGAGTTGTGGGAAAAGAAAAACAAGGACTCCTTTTGAGCATACATACATACATTATGATACTGTCACTGGCTCCTATAGACATAGTCCCAGTTTACACTTAGTGAGGGAAGCCAGATTCTATGCCATGGAATATACCAGTTTGCTACACTGCAGCCCAAATGTAGGCTTCGGAAAGTAATCAGGAGTAAAGAAAGATGTCTTTTTGCCAAATTGGGCACCAGACACAGTGATTCAAGTGGATCAGTTTCAAAGATCAGGAAATCAAATGTTTATAGCCATCTATTTATTCCTGTCTTTATCCTGACATGACAGTGTAGCCCCATACATACCATTTAACCAGTTCCACAAGACTTGTTTGCTTGGCCCCAAAGGGACACTACAGCTCATTGATTTTCTTGACAAGCTCTTGTTTGGGTGAGCCTCCATTCCCTCCTTCCCTTTAAGCTACTGCCTTCAGCCTGGCAGGGGGAGGCTACAGGATCCCCTTGATCTTGTTTATTTCTGGTGATTGTTGGGATCTTGAGAAGTTTGGGTGGGGAGAGGGACAGCCAAAAGGCCTCCATGCTTGGACAATGCAGTGGGGCCATGCCCTGACTGTGCCTCTGCTGCTCTTCCCAGATCAAGTAGAGGGAGGATGCCCTTGGAAAGCGGGGGGTGGCTGGAGCTCACTGGATAGTGGATGGCAGTGATCAGATTACCCTGCAACTGGGGTAAAAGGACAGAAGAGGGTTTCCTACCCCGTGAGCCTGCAAGGGGGGACAAGGGGGCTGGAAGCATCTTGCTTTGGGGGCAAGAGAAACCCTCTGAGAAGCCCCATAGAGCCTAAGCCTGCCCATGCCCCCACCTCACTGGCCAGGTCATTGCTGCAGGAGATAAAGCAAGAACTGAAGGAGCTGAGAGAGCAGCAGGATATGACCAAGGCCACATTGGAGAAGTTGGTGACCAAGAGGGCTGACCAGCTGCAGGAGCAGGTGAGGCTGGGGGGTGAGTAATGCTCCAGGCTGGGGTCCCGGCCACATCCCCTGGAAGTATAGGGCTATTGAGTCTCCACAGCACCTGGGCTTTTTGGCCACATCCATTCCGTTTTGGAGTCGATTCCTTCTCCCCTTCCTGCAGCTGGAAAGCTGAGGGTGATGGTGGAGAGCATGGGGCAGGAACATGCAGAGGTGCAGGCAGCATGCCCCATCTGCAGCACGGACACCGGTGCACAGCTGGGGCAGCTCCTCCAGCACTACTGGAAGCTCCAGGAGCTGGTGGACTCCTTCATGTCATGGCAGGTGGTGGGCAAGGCAGTGAGGCAGCTGCTGGGGAGGAGCCAGGTAGGGATATGTGAGTGGAGGGGGCTTGAGAGGGGGCTGTTGGGACCTTGTCCCAGCTGATTGTGCTTCACTGTAACATGGGGGAGCCCCTCACTGTCCCCCAGTTTGGCTTATACAGCTGTTCTGGTTTCCCAGGAACAGCCCCCAGCCCAGCCATGCAGGCAGGCCATGAGCAGCCCCGAGTCAGTGGGAGTTTCAGTCAGGGCAGCTGCCCCAAGCTGACTCACAGGTGTATCCCACACCACTGACATCAAGTTCATTATAAAATGAGGGATTTTACTGGGGTTTGTCGTTGCCTGCAACTGCGTGGAGAGAGGAAAAATAAACCTGTGCTCCAGATTACCTTACCAACTGTCCCAAGGCCCTGAAGTCTCTTTTGATAGCCTTTGGACTGCGTGGCTTCATTGCCACCCACATGGATAAGCAGTAATATGTCATGGTCTGAGGACCGTACCAAGCTAGGAAGTGTCACTCTGGAGTGACAGCAGGGTGTCAGGGTGAAAACAAGTAGCCTGCAGTTGAATGCAAGAGGGTCCAGAAACACAGGAGCAAAAATAATCGAGCTAAAATAATGAGGAATGAAAAAGGGGAAGCGTGAGGAAATGCCCCGCCATGTTCTGCATTTGCCATCTGAGTTCTCTAAGGCCAATTGTGTGGCCTTGGGTGGGTGCCATGGCAGCACATGAGAAAGAGCAGGGAGCGGCGATGTGGCTGCTGCTGGAGGTGGCTCCCCTGCTCAGCTGGCTTTACTGTGGGACTGGCTGCAGCTCTAATACAGTGGGGTCAAGTAAGGGGATCGCAGGGAAGGCAAGGGGCTGCTGGGCCCATAGCTTAATGAGGCTAATTCCCTTTCCCACAGAGCTGGGCAGAAGGTTTCAGAAAAGCAATTGTGTTTTGCCTCTTTCTTTCTGAGAAGAGAATGAGGTGCAGCTTAGGTAGCCTGGAAAAGCTGATTATTGCTTTCCTCACAGAGTTCTGTCTAAAGAGGAAGAGCCTTTGCCATCTAAACAAAGTGGAAGGAAGAAAGACAGACACAGGACTCAGAAGTCCAAAGAAATACCCTTATACTGGTCCTTTTTGCTCTGGATACAGGATCAGCACAGACTTTACAAGGTACTGCAGATGAACTGATATGGCAGATGGGAAATGGGTATACAGAGCAGACTCTGGAGCAGAACGGGGTGGACAGCAAAGTGCTGCACCTCTCTGCCTTCAAGAACTGGTGGCTCTGGGCATCTGCTGTCGGGGCAGGAGCCCTGCTCCTGCTCCTGTGGCTCTGCCAGAGGACCAGAAAATGGAGACATAAGTCAGGAAGCATCTGCAAGCAGAACAGGCCTGGAAGTCAAAGTGAGGAGGAGGAGGAGGAGGAAGAAGAGGTAGAAGAGGAGGATGATGATGATGACGGTGATGGCACAGGAGATGTGAGCACATGTGGCCCATTGCATCCAGTGGTCCGTGCTGTACATGGCCGACACGTGCAAACTGGTGGAGGAGCTGGTAGACGAGCTGCTTAGTGTCTACCAAAGACTTTCCAGGAACAACTTCAAGCCGTGGCTGCAGCCAGCCCTTGGGCTGGGCTGTATCTATGAAGGGTGGAGTGCCCAGAGGGACAATGTCCTCTACCGCCTGCTCGTGCCCCTGAAACCTTCCCACAGCCATGCCTTCTCCTTGGAGCCAGCTACTGCGAAGGAGATGCTGACCAACGACTCCGGTCCCTGTGTGCACCTACAGTGCATGTGCATGAGGGAGCAGATGGTGGGGGACATGCTATGCTTCCTCCACCACAGCAAGGAGGAGCTGGAAAGTCAAGGCCCCAGCCTCTGCAACACCCTGTGCACCAACTCATACCTGGACATGGAGAAAACCACCTGCTGGTTCCAGATGTTGGTGAAAGACGCCTGGAAGCTGATGCCGCAGTCACATCACTGCCAGCTGACAGTGCTGCCGACTGCATGCTCCTGCAAGCCCAGGCTGAGGAACGGGCAGGAAACCCTGTCCATCGAGACAATTTTGGGGTGCTGCTGGAAGACTCAGACTCCTTCCTGAGCCTTGAGTAAGTCACCCTATGGGCTTCTGCATTTCCCTCCTATTTGGCCCTGCACAGTGTCTTACAGATTGTGTGTAGCCACACCACCCTCCTGGGAAATAAACTGTTGCTATGATAATACCTGTGCATGATCATCCTGTCTTTTTTAGCTAAAAGTGACAAGAGACAAAGACTACACTTTAGACAGCTTAATATTTTAATTCTTTTCTCCACAACTCTTGACCCCTGCTGACTGGGCCTGATTGCCTGGTAGCCCTCTACGTGCATAATGGCACTCAAGGTGATCTGCTCCGTAACCTTCCCTGGCACACAGGTCAGGCTGACAGGCCTGGAGTTCCCTGGATCCTCCTTACGGCCCTTCTTGTAGATGGGCGTCACATTTGCCATCTTCCAGTCCACTGGGACCTCCCTGGTCAGTCAGGACTGCTGATTGATGATGAAAAGTGGCTTGGTGAGCACTTCTGCCAGCTCCCTCAGTACCCTTAGGTGGATCCCATCCAGCCCCATGGACTTGTGTGTGTCTAAGTGCTGTAGCAGATCACTAACCATTTCCCTGTGGGTCATGGGGACTTCATTCTGCTCCCCGTCCCTGTCTTCCAGCTCAGCAGGATGGCTACCCTGAGAACAACTGGTCTTACTATTAAAGACTGAGGCAAAGAAGGCATGGAGTGCTTCAGCCTTTACCTCAGCCTTCCTCACTATGTTTCCCTCTGTATCCAATAGAGGAGGGAGAGTCTCCTTCACCTTCCTTTTCTTGCTAATATATTTACACAAACATTTTGCATTATTTTTTAACTGCAGCAGCCAAATTAAGTTCTAGCTGGGCTTGGACCCTTCTAATTTTCTCCCTGCATAACTTCATGACATCTTTTTAGTCCTCCTGAGTTGCATGCCCCTTCTTCCAAAGGCCATAATCTCTGTTTTATTCCAGAGTGCTATCCAAAACTCTCTGTTCAGCCAGGCCAGTCTTTTTACCCAACAGCTTGTCTTTCGGCACATGGGGACAGCCTGCTCCTGTGCCTTGAAGATTTCCTTCTGGAAGAGTGTGGTGAATGAAGTATGGGAGGAAAAGGACTCAGAACTTCTTTTCTGAGAAAGGCAAGTTTATTAGCAAGTAAACAAGTAAGCAAGTAAGTAAGCAGGTAGGCAAGTAAGCAAGCAAGTAGCTAACAAGAAGAAAGGAAAACCTCTGTCCAAACTCTACTGCAGCTCTCTCTGTCTGCTGTCTCTCTCTTGCTGTTAGCTTGCCAGTCTTATATATTTCTGTTCCCAAAACAATCAAGCTAAACAGGACATAACACAGGCTTCTTCTCACACCACACTTGGGGCTGTTTTCAGTCACATCTTCACACACTCCCTCAGGTTGTTTTCCAGCCTGACCTTCTCATTTTCTCATCAACTACTGTCCTGTGAAGCTTGTCTGGGAACACACTGCAAATTCCAATGTTATCCTTGATCAGTTCCAATCCATCCTCCCTATGTTCGACACAGCTTCCACAGAAGAGCATCCAGCCTTCATGGACTTCTTTGCCTCCCATGAGATGCTGTCCACCAGGCTCCTAAACAGGCCAAGGTCTGCCCTCCAGTACTGCCCAAGGGAGACAGTATGTGATCCAGAGGATTAGACCAAAGCAAGGAAACTCAAGGGAAATTGTAAGAGAAGCTATTGAGGATGATAAGAATAAAGAGGCATTTGGTAAGAGGAGAGTCAACTGTGTGCCTGGAGAATAGCCATCCTTTTGTAAGGATGGAGCTAACAGAGCAGTGATTATGACTGTGCCTGAAGCAAACGTTCATGGTATTACTGAGATGTTTGACAATTTAGTCAGGGGAGCTCAAGATGAAAGCAAAACCTATTAGCACTGTGTGCACTGCAGGGGAAAAAAAAAAAAAGGAATGAATGGTATCCTATATTTATATCATGCTTTGCATCCTGAAGGAACCCAAAGAACTCCCCAAACGATGTATAGAAGTGACTTCTGCCTTAGCTGAAATATGGACCACAGGGGTGAAACATGCCAACTCAACATCAAAAACAAGCACTGCTGCACAGCAGCTCAAGAAAAAGGGAGAGACAGATAGGTACAAACCAAAATACAAAATAATAGACAATTTGCTGAGCAAGGATGTTGAAAATCAGACCACAAATATGCAGTATTTTCAGAAGTCTTCATAATACTAGTGCAAAAAGATTGCAATCAGGATCCATGCCTTACTGGGCACTGCAGACACACTGCGACAAACAACATTCTTGCTCCACAGAGTTTCCTAGCAAAAGCACTATATATGAGATAAAAATCCAAGCAGAGAATTGATCTTGAATTTAGCCCCTCATTGTCTTGTCAGAACAAAATCACTTAAATTCCTCTGAATTTTCTTGACTGAATGCATATATCTATCTACCATTTTAAGGACTGTATTTAATTATAGTTTACTCCTGGATATATTTTTTTAAACATGTGTGTCCACAGGAAGGACAGAACAGCTGAGGGGGATCTTCTTTCTTCCTAAAAAGGAGGGCAATTCACGAGATTTGATCCATCAGTTTTACATTATATTTGTCCTATTCAATTACTGAAATATCATGGACACCCAACCTGCATGTTAGATATAAACCAATAGCTACAGATGTGTATCTAGTGTAGCTTCACATGCTAATAAGCTTCACTTTTTAAACAGCCTTGCAAAACTAGTGCATATTTTACAAGCTCAGGCATTAAATTTTCCCTTCCCACTTTATCATAATGATATATGAGAATATTTAGCCACGTTTTATTTGCTGTGGGGAAAAAGGCAGCATTTTCTAGGTCATTTTAAGAATATCTTTAACTTTAGGCAGGGAGGAATTACGGGTAAGAACAGCATAGTGGTGACAACTGAGTTGATGTTAATCATAATCCCTATGTAGGTGTCTTTATGAAAAAGTGTGTCATGGCTGATAAATGCAGAAGCTTTTATCTACATCTCATTAAACTCTTAAAATGCAATAAAAGTCCAAGCCAATCTTGTTTCCTATTTCCCCATGATAAGATGCAAGTCAACACAAATTCTGCAGAAGCAAAACTCCCTGGTCAAAGTGTACAAGGTATTTAAAGTTGTGGGAAATGTAATTTTGAACATAAAAGGCATAAACCCTTCATACTTACTGAGATTAAAATCGGAAAATTCCACTTTTATTTATTAATTGCGATGATTAAAGAAAGTGCTTAATGCAGTTCTAACATTTTGTAATATCAACAATGGTTGGGTTTTTTTGCCTGTAGATGGTGCAGTTGGGCAGCAAAGTTATTACGTTTTTCTTTATGTAAAGATTAAATTGAGATTGAAAGCTAGTCATTACCACATGTTCATCACTTAGAAACATTTTTCCAGTTCAAAATTTGTAGCAAGATTTTCACTCAACGCAAAAATGTCAAGGAAAGCCCAGAAAATAATGAAAATGCCATTTGGTTATATAATGTTTGGGGTTTTTTTTATTAATGATATGCCTTTTATTTCTTTCCTATAGCAATGACAGTGTGGTTATTCAAACAGGCTTTGGACTCCAAATCATCTCACTTTCTTTTACAGTGTGTGGGACTTGGATGTAATTTACAGAAATATTAGTTCACAATGGATAGTATACAACAGGTTTTGTCGTGTTGAAGTGCTGGGGTCTGAACCCCCAGCCCTGAATTAAGGTTGACATATGGGTGATTCCTCCTTCAAAAGGAGGGGATGAGTTTGCCTTTTGGCTTTCCTCCAAGGTGCTGCCAGCCTTGTAAGGAAAGCCCTTGGGTAAACAAGCCCCAGGTGCCCTGCATTGGGTAAATGAGTGCCAGGTGTCCTGTTTTGGGCATAAAAGCTGGGACCACTTGCAGGAAGGGTGGAGTGTTTATCTGTGAGGTGGATGCACTTTGCAGAGTTTCCCTGTTGGGGAAGGACCTCCTGACTCTCCCTGCAACTGGGCCTTGGTCAGGTTTGGTGCTTGTGAACACGGGCTCTGTGAGAACAATATGTGGCTACCTCTATCCTATGTTATCAACCTATTGGCTTGGCTGTCTCCCATCTCTGCCATGGGAGACTTTGTTGCTTTGTTTGTTCCACCGGTTGTTGGCTGTGTTGTATCATTCTTGGGGTTGCTGTCTGTTATGTGTAACCTGACTGACTTGTTTGTACCCCCAGCGATCACCCATGTACTGACCCTTTTGTGTGCAATAGAATCTGGTTACTGGTTCGTTCTACTGCTGGCTGTGTCCTTTGTGCTAAGCCTAGTAATTAGCAAAACACCTGTTTAAATAAAATCTACAGACCTTTTTTGTAACAGAAAAGCCCTATGGTAAACTAAGCTGTACCAATGCATGGCCATAAGCTCTGCCCCTGCAATGCTCCATACTCTTTAATTAGTATCGTACTCCTGTGTACAACCCTCCGCCAGGTATTCTGAGTACAGTTCAGAGGACAGCACCAGACTGTTTCCAATTTGCAGTATGAGTGAAGCCCCTTGAAGCTCACATATGGCATCTAAATGGATGTTACATGTGAGCAACACTCTGTCCCTTGCCTGGCTTGGTCCATTTTATTTATGAGCACAGACAGACCCTATAAACATATTTCATAAGCCAAGGAAGGTCAGAGTCTCATGAATTATTAATTGCTGTGATTACTTATAATTAGCATTTGAAACCTACTGAAATCCAATGGGAATGGATACTGTCACTCCTAAGTAAACTGGACCTTGAATGACAGGTTGTCCTACTGACTTCAGTGTGGGCCTGGGACTCAGCTTATGATTAGCGGTCTACCCTAAGACCTTTGAATTTAATAAAAATACCTATGGTATATGAGTCTCTTTATAACAAGTGTTCCTCATGCATGTAGGTGAAGTCTGCTTGATACAGCTGTGTAAGTCAGGGGTGTCAACCCCACTCCTCTCATTTCTGGTGGTTATCAACACCAGCAAAAGCCCTAGTATAGATGCTGTAATACTACTGATAGCTCAGAGAAACCTTCTTATCTCTATGACCAAAAGAAATCTTCTGTTTGCATTTGTAGGGTTTGCTGGGTTAGGTCTCTTGATCCATCTACTGGGAAATGCTATTCAGGGTAGACAGGGCCCAAATTCAAATAGAACAATAAAAGTGATTTAATTTTCTCATTAAAAAAAAATAAGGCTCTTTTCCCAAACGTACTGCTTCTCCTTAACAGTGAAAGTTCTTTATCACATGTCCTGAAGCGTGTTGTTCTTTCCAGATATGGGATTTTGCTGGGAAGTTGTGACACACAGTTTGCGGGAGCGCTTGCCAGCTGAGCAATGCTTTCACTACTGCTCACCACACTCCTTAAACACTCATGCTAATTACGTTACAGGCTGCCTGTATGGAGCTGTATGATGCTATAGCATTTTCCTTGGAACCACGGCAAAGAAGTCAGCGTGTGCCTTCAGTTATGTCAGCTGTGCATCTGCTGTGACCTGAGTTTCTGTTGATAAACAATGACAACCTCATTAAGCATTCACCCTAGAGGCATTTCTGGTGCTCAGAAATGCTCATACTTTAAGGTTATCACTGAAAACCGTTTTCAGTACCAAGAATTTGGTGAGGAAAGGGTTTAAATTAGAAGAAAACTAAACATGGATAAAAAGGGGTGTTTTTAACACCATATACAATTAACTTGGTACACCACAAATAGCTGACCTCCAGCTGGACTTCATGTCACTGATCACAAACCTTTAAGACCAGAAGTTCAGTTAGTTTTCCATCTACTTCATTGTCCTTTTAGCTAGTCTACACTTCATTAGTTTGTCTATGAAGATGTTATGGGAGTCTGTCAAAAGCCTTGCCAAAGTCAAAGTAAACAACATCCATTGCTCTCCCCTCATCCACCAAACTAGTAATTTCATCACAGAAGGTAACCAGGGTAGCTGAGCGTGTTTTTGGCTTCATAAATTCATGTCAACTACTTCCAGTCACCTTTTTGTCCTTCATGTGTTTTGGAAATGGCTTCCAGGATTATTTGTTCCATCACCTTTTCCAGGCATGTGAGGCTCACTGGCCTGTAGTTCCCCAGATCTTTCCTCCTTCTTGCTCTTTGCAAAGATGGGATTGACACTTACTTTTTCTAGCCCTCAGGAAGTCTTTCCCCCTCCCCACCCCAACCTGATCCTGATCTTCTGAGGGTAAGTAAGTCTTCACTGCTCCTGACTTCTGTGGGTCTGGGATTCCTGGGGAAAATCTTACCAGGGAAGACCAAGGTAAGTACCAATAAGTACCTCTGCTTATTCCATGTCCTGTGTCACCAGATCCCATTTGTGAACTCATCTCTATTATGAAATACAACAGCATTTACAATTACATTAACAGGATAAAAATCACAAGGACAACAGTAACTCTTAGATAATCATAGGCTGAACTTAGATAGGTACTTCTTCTTGAGACATGGTAATAACTATTTGCATTTTTATGACCACTTCTCCCTCTTCTCAAAAAACACCAAGTTCGCCAGGAAACTGTCAGAAGGCCTACGAAGCTACTCTGGCATTCGTCTTTTCAGCTACAGCAGCTGGTAAGTTCTCTTCTGACTGCGTTGTTCCATCTGCTTTTAAGTATAAGCATAAAACAATGAAGTAGAGAAAAGAACAGCTCTGAAGGAAAGTAGCTGGAATAATTTACATATGCTAATTTATGAAATCAGTGATAGCCCATTTGCACTTACAGGATAAATACCAAAACTGCATACAGCCTGGCTGAACAGCTCTTTCTTCCATACCACAAAGAGATAATACGAGATCACTGTAGGTATAAAGAGGAATAGCAAAGAGAGATAACAAGGTGATCTTCATTTCTGGCTATGATATTAATGTGATTACTGATCATGTCCTTTCTGCTGTCCATACTTCAGAGAGGACATTGAAAAAGACAGAGGTGGTTGAGCAAGAAACCATGACTTCAATTACAGAAAGTATATCCTGAAGTAAGAAACTGGAGGATTTTGTAAATTTTCAAGATGGCCTGATCTGATCAGAGGGACCCAACTTGTCTGTTGGTGTGTGTACATGGGGAAAATATTGGGTATTAGCAGATACTGTAATCTATAGAAAAATAGTAGGGGGAGTTCTGTGAGCAGAAGCTAAAATTAAAATAGTGGAAATGAGAAACAGCATTGGGCATAGATTTTCTGGGGCTTACAAGTATCACTGCTAGCCTGTCTCCCACTCCCCACGACAGTGCTGACCTTTTGAATTCACAGTGCAGCGCAGTGGCTTCTTTCTTTCTTCTCAGCATCACATGCCTGCCGTGAGGGCAAAGAAGACATGGTGCCAGGCACAGACAGAAGGCATTCGTTTTTTCTCCATTCTTGATCCTCTGCTACAGGCATGTCACTTTCACAGGACCCATTTCTCATCAGTACTCTCTGCTCCTGAACAAAATGTTAATTTATTAACGAACAATAAATGGTGGGAGATGTGGCTATCTGAAAGATAAATTTTAAGAGTTCTGTTATATTGTTGAATCCACTGGATAAACCACACAGGGAGTGGTCTCTGTTATGCAGATGAGAATAATAATAAAAGGTCCCATTCCACCTGGGTATTTCTACGGGAAATACCCACAGTGGCAAGGCTCTCCTGGAACATCCCCTGGACTTCTGAAGCCTCAAGGCTTCCTGGAAACCAGATGTAAGGCCTCTTAACCTGGACATTCAAAACTGCAAGCACTCAAATGTCCTGCCTGCTGTGTAAAGCTCGTGCTCATGCTTGGTCATATTGAATTATCTGGGACATTCAGGCAAAGAGGTATAAAAGAGCTCTGCTGGAGGCAGGGTGTTGACCGCCAGATGTGTGCAACTTTCAGATAAAGAAGAGAGTGCCACCTCATCCTACAATGTGTCTGAGGAAGGGAAGCCAGCCATGATCCAGTTTCTGATCACTGACAAGGCTTAGCTCATGCATCTCCCAAAGACATCCAAATCTTACAGCCTACTGACTTCATAGACTTTAAGGCTCAAAGCTCCTGTGGAAGTCATCTCCTATGGTTGTCTGGTATTGATCCCTGTGTCAAGAGTTGGAGGTGGGCCATTGAAGTGCTGGGGTCTGAACCCCAAGCCCTGAATTAAGGTTGACATATGGGTGGTCCCCATGGCCCTTTAAGAGGAGGGGATGAGTTTACCTTTTGGCTTTCCTCCAAGGTGCAGCCGGCCTTGCAAGGAGAGAGCCCTTGGGTAAACAAGCCCCAGGTGCCCTGCATTTTGATAACGAGTGCCAGGTGTCCTGCTTTGGGGATAAAACCTGGGCCCACTTGCAGGGAGGGTTGGAGAGTCTGTCTGTGGAGTGGATGCACTTCACAGAGTTTTCCTGTTGGGGAAGGACCTCCTGACCACCCATGCAACCGGACTGCAGTCAGGTCTGGCACATACAAACGCGGGCTTTGTGGGGAGGCAACGTGGGGTTACTTCTATCGTATGTAACCACCTTATTGTCCTGGTTGTCTCCCATTTTCTCTGTGGGTTACCTTGTGTCTTTGTTTGTTCCATCTATTGCAGGTCATGCTGTGTCGTCGCTGGGGCTGATGTCTATCATTTGTGATCTGTCCGACTTGTTTGTACCCCCAGCGATCCTCTATATACTGACTCCTTTACGCAAAAGAGAATTCACTTACTGAATTGTTTTTCTGCTGTTGGCTGTGTCTTTTGTACTGGGCCTAGTAATTGGCAAAACAGCCCTGCAGGTGTAATTCTGTTTCTATGGGGGTTTTGGGACTGTGTGCTGAACAGTAGCTAGCCATTGAAAGGGGATGGAGGGCTATGGAAATGCTACGGAGGACAAAAAAGAAGCTCCCTGTTGCTTCCCTACAAGTGCTACAATCGGAAGTTACTGTGCAGAGGCAGCTGCAGGTGGTGGTGCGGTGGATGCTCTCCTGTGACCAACCAGCTGTGCTTTTCTCAACGTTTCTAACGCCGAAAACATGCTCCAGCACTCTGTGGCTCTGTGGTGGGATGGGGAACCAGGTTGGAGGGCCCCGGGAACTCGGATTTCCACCAGAGCCCAGAGAGACCAAAGGCTGGTCTTGTATAACGCTGGAGGCACAGTCTGCCACAGCCGCCCGAAAAGTGTTGGGGGGCGTCGCCGTGCCCCGTCGGTTCGGCCGCCTCAGGGCCGCCACCATCGCCCGGGGGCGGTGGAAGAGGGTGGCAGGCAAGATGTCAGCTCATTCCCTCAGCGGCCGCCCGCTCGGTCACACGGAGGCGCCATTTCCTCTGCCCTTGCTGTGCCCTTAAGGCCGCTGGCGGTGCCGGCGCCGTGCCTCGCCCGGCACGGGCGGCTGCGGGCGGGCGGCGCGTCCCCGTCTTCCCGCGCCAGGCACGGAGGGCCCAGCCCAGCGGGAGAAAGGGCAGGGGCGGCCGGCTGCTGAGCTGAAAACAACCCTCTCCTAATAAAGCGATGGGGCCCGGGCCGCGGCGCCGCGCTCTATAAATACGCTCCGTGCGCAGCTGGCGGGCTTTGGCCGGTGCGGCTCTGCAGGCGGCGCGGTGCAGCGGAGCGGAGCAGCGGGGCCGCCACTGCCGCCGCCGGGGGAGCCCGGGCCCCCGCACCCCGCCGGGATGCCCCGGGTAGACGCAGACCTCAAACTGGACTTTAAAGATGTCCTGCTCAGACCTAAACGCAGCAGCCTCAAAAGCAGATCAGAGGTGGGGGCACTCAAACCCAGCATGCTTTCTCTCCGTTCTCAGCGCCTCACTTCCTTAACCCCCCTTCCCCTCCCTGCTTTATTTTTATTCTCTAGTCTAACGGAGCGATGCCCTCCCCCACCGAAACGCCCTGTGCCTGCCGGGGGGATGCCGCCGCTCCGGGGCCACCGAGCCGCGGCCGAGCAGCCGGCGGCGGGCGCTGCAAGCCGGTGCCGCGCTGCCCTCCTCCGCAAATATTAAAGGGGGCTAGGGGGGAAGGAATGGGTCGCTCCTAACAGGTGGATTTCTGCGGCGCCGAGTGGGGGGTGACCTCTGGTTTCCGTGGGGGCTGCGGTGAACCGAGAGCTCTGCCGGCGCCACTGCGGGCAGGCGTCTTCACTTCAGCCTCGGGGCGTGTGGGCAGTGCTGTTACCGACTAACATGCTCTTTTAAAAAAATACTAGCAATAATAATAAAAAAACCGATGAAGCGAGGATGTTGGGGAGCGCTGCCCGCGGCACAGGGTACCCCGCACTGGGATCCCGTGTGGGGCGGTGGGGTGCGCCTCACCACCCCTTGCGTTCACTCCTCCGCCACCTGCCTCCTGCTGCGGCCTGAGCCGCGGGCACAGCCCCGCCACCTCCGTGCTGGCCCAGGGCCACTGCCAGCTGGGGTGCTGGTGTGGTTAGTTCTCAGCAGGGATCAGGAAAGACCCCAGGAAATCCGGTGAGGATTGCCTCTACAGAAAAGATGGCCGCCTCAGGGCTGAAGGTGCCTTCTCGTTTACCTCACGTAACCCCAAGGTTAACAAAGGATTTAGCTCGACTAATGAAGGAATTACGTTGCACTGGGGATTAAGCTTTTCTCTAGGGGAAGCGGCGTTGTAAGAGAGAGACGAAGATAAATCAAGTGAGGTAGACAAGACTGGACAGGGAAGTGGAGGGGGCATGTTTATTACGGGCCTATGGCCGGGGATTTTGAGGGCAACAGCTAAGCAAAACTTGTTTGCCATTATGAAGGTGTAAGATTGGAAAGAGCTTCTCAGTAAAAAGGTAATCTCAGACTAGCCGTTTTTAATTTACAAAGAATGGTGTCCCAGCTGAGTAACTCCTCATCGTGTGCAATTCCTGCTCATAAGGCCCTTTCTGGCCATTTTCTTGGGGACTTGGGTCTCTCTCTTAAAATTCAGTGTGCTGGCCCGGCAAACAGGTGGAGCTGTGCTCCACCAAGTGACACATGGCTCCTTCAAGTGGGGTGTTGGGTGTATGTTGGTATTTTGTGTGCAGGCTGTGGAAAGAAGAAGGGCTTGCTGGGAAGGGAAAATGATAGGAGGAACAGGAGCTGATACAGCAGGGTTGTAACGGGTGGCTGTGATGAACTGTTAAAGACATTTCATATGAGAAAAAGTGCGTGTCATGAGGGGGGGGTCATTGCAAAGCGATGAAGGTTAAGAAATTGGACACCATCACTGAGGCTGTAGCAACAGGAATAAACAGTGCATGTGAGAGCCAGATCTGAAATAGACAGCCACAGTCTGCTTCAAAACAAGAATATAAATAAATAGTTCTGGCAGAGGAACAGAGGCAGCATACTACAGTGCCTGTTACCCAGCAAGCTGCTTTGAGGCTTATATCAGCAAGCATCTGCTTCTCTGGTTTGAATGCCTCATTTTGCGCAAGGATAGCTTTTTATGCAGTAGCTAGGATGAAGTCAGCTTCTTAGAGAGGGAGGCAGTTTGGGGTGTTTGCAGTTCTTCTTCTAGGTCTGCTATGTTGGTATTTGTTTTCAGTTCCTTGCACTGTCTCCATTTTCCATGACTGCTTTATCTTTTTAAAAAGATACCAGAAAATTTTAAGCTTGAATTCAAGTGTCAAAATTGGTTGAAACAATGATTAGAGTGGGAGCAGCACTGTCTGTCTGTGGGGTCTTGGTACTCACGTAGCCTGCTATTCTTGCCTTTGCTGGACTTGCCTCTGCATTTTAAGTTCACCAGGCAAGTGTCCTGTAGGAAGGCTAGTCATTAATTTAAATTTGTAAGTTCAAATAAGTCCAGGGAGCTTTAACAGAACTGCCAATGTTCTAGTACTTTTGTATGTCGAAGGTTGATGTAGGAGTTATACATTTCATGGTTTTCTTTCTAAAGAAACTTTTACTGTTGTTGAGTGATAGTGAGCAGTCCTAGTGTCAGATGTTATTTTCTCGTAATGCATAGAACAGTAAGCTATAGATTAGCTGTTACCACACCGAAAAGAGACAATGAGATGGTCAGAAGTGCTACCAGAGGAACTAAGGGAAACGAGTTACTTTTGTGATGCTCCTTGGTGTGTTCATCTTGAGCACACAGTTCTGGTGATCCCTTCACAAGAACAGTATAATATGTTAAAACAGGTACAGAGGATGGCAGCCTGGATGATCAGTGGTATTGACTCGTTTTCACAGGAGGAAAAACCTAAACATATTGGGATATGTAAGCATTGGAACAGGCTGACCAGGGAAGTTGAGTCACCATCCCTGGAGGTATTTAAAAGATGTGTAGATGTGGTGCTGAGAGACATGGTTTAGTGGTGGACTTGATGATCTTCAAGGTCTTTTCCAACCAAAATGATTCTATGACTATTCAGTATAGAGAAGAAGCAGCTGTGGAGTGTATGCTAGAAGTCTATGAAGTGAGGAGTGGAATGGAGAAGGTGAAACTGAGAAGTGGCTGTTGATTGTCGCTCACAAAACAAGAAGTAGGAAGCCCTGAATGTAATTATCAGGCAAAGGTCGTAGTTTTTATGCAACAGATAATTCATCTTTGGATTTTATTGCTGTGGGATATTGGAGAGACTAAAGGTATAAAGGATTTAAAAAACTGCAAGGCAAGTTCTTTGTCCATAAGTGGCTGTTTAGCACAGTCTATTGGAGGAGACCTTTGTCTTTGAAGGTCTCTAAACATCAGCTTCTTGGTATTTGGGAAGGTAGGCTAGGGAAAGAATCTTTGAAAGCTTGCCTCACACTTATGTTCCCTTCCTAGATGTCTGGTACTGACTGTCTGGAGAATTTGGGCGCCACATTAACATCTCCAATCCACTGTGCGCTTTCTTCTGTTCTTATAGAGCAAAAGCCTCATTAGGGGAAGCCCTGCAATTTATCCCTCTTAAATGCCTGCTGTACAGTATTATCAGTTGTGTGGATAATTGCATGAGATCCATCTGGCTGGCTGGCTAAAGGAAGTCACATATGAGAAGTTAGAGTAAGTGGAGGTGAGAATCACTGAAAGAGTAGTATCTTTGTGTTCCCTGCATAGCTTTGCGTCTTGCCTCAGTCTTTTCTTAAACATACTTTTCTTTACTTCTTTCTTAAATTCATTTGAAAGAGGTATTTTTTCTCTGTAAAACTGTAAGGCAGTGGTTCTGGCACTGTTATCTGTATAGAAATGATTGTGTGATGCTCCGTCTTTTTTTCATTGGTTCTAGTTAATAAATTGCATTAAAAGGGAGTAAAAGACAAAATTTTCATACTTATTTCATACCTATCTTCTTCATACTGTTTTCTCATGTTAGCTGCAGCTGAAATTCCCATGAGAATGTTGTGTCATCAGTGATGGGTGGAGAATTGGGCCTCTCTGATAGTAAATGGGAAGAAGGGCGAGTCTCCATTAAAATATATCTTACCTTGATCACCGAAGTGACCCTTTCCTTATGAGCTTGTACAAAATGAGAACCTATAGTGATACATTTCACAATGTATCACTGAGGCACCAAGTTCTTTCTCTTATACAAATCAGTAATAAATCCCCCACCATATAAATCAGAATGTAGCCTGCGATATGACAGTGCTCAAAATATGTTGTAAATAAATAATCAAAGTTCTATATTTTTTTATCTTGCTTCCTTTCTGGTGATGGATTTCAGTTCAGTTCAGGTCTCCGAATGTTCCTGGATTAAAGCTGAAGTGAGCAGTAATGAAAACTATGAAAGAGCCTTCATTTTGACTGTTACTGAAGAGGCTAACCTAATGTCGTGCAGTTGTGCATTTCTTAGATTTTTTTTTTTTCTCCTTTTTTGCAAGATGCTAGGTAGACCAGTGGGAACTGATCTAAATTTGATACTACCTCTTGCAAATGTAAAGAATAAAATGCCTGATATTAACCATGATCATTCGAGGATGCTGAAGCAGAAATACCTTTGAAGGTGAAGGCTGATGCAGTTGTAAGAAATTAACTTAGAAACTATCAGCCTCGTGGTTTAGTAAGCCAGGGTATGACTGTTCGTGTTGTATGGCAAGAGTGCTGGTAACTGTAGCCAAAAATAAGGGCTTGCTTTGTTATGTTGTCATTTACACTAAAGATTAGGACAAAGCCCTCTATGCCCTGGAGACAGAGGGAGCTCCGATTCCCACTTCTGTGGAGTTAGGACTTCAGCTTGGGTTTCTCAGGCAGCCAAACAAACAGCTGAGATTACTTCTGTATGAAACAATCCACAGTCCTCATTGTCCTTTCTTTCTTTTCCAACCCCTTTTGACTTTTTAAATTTTGATTCTCTTTTTCTTCAGCAAGAACTCTCTTTAACACAGAAAACGTTATTTTACTTTTAGATCTTCTTTCTTATTTGGAACACAGAAGTTGTAACAAAATAAATAAAGTAAGGTAACAGTGGAATGAAAGGAGGAAGAACAGGAAATATGAGAAAAATCAAGGAGTGTCCAAACCTGCTGTAACTGAAGTCAGAGATGAAACTATTGTTAGATTGCAGTCAGTTACTTAAAAGAATGTGTGCCTATTCATTGCAGGTCGACCTCACACGCACCTTCACCTTTCGCAACTCCAAGCAGACGTACACAGGAATTCCCATTATAGTGGCAAACATGGACACCGTGGGGACATTTGAAATGGCTGTGGTTATGGCAAAAGTAAGTCTTGATTCTCATTTTTGCAACAACTGGGAAGCCACTGGGTGACAGTGAGGAGTCTTTGTTAGTTTTTAGCTATATTGAAGAACAGGGGTGCGTGAGTTAAAATCCACTACGGGAAGATGTAGTTTCACTGCAAAGCAGGTGTGCTTTTACAGCAATACAGTTGCCAGAGACGGCGCTTGAGATATAAGATAGTTTCAGTGGAGATGCTTACTGAGAAGCTGCCATCTTGGGTGTAGTTCAGCTTCAGATGGAGCTTCTAGAGCTTAGTTTTTGAGGTCTGTATTGTGCTCCCTTCCAGAAAACAAGAATAGCTGACAACGGTTTTGAAAGTGTAGGTTACGGGATAAAGCTGCAGCAGTCAGGAGTCACTAGCTAATTAGCCTCTGGCCTCAAGGCTCACCTTAATTTCTTGCGGTGCTTTAGCACATTCAAAATATTGACCATAACTTCATGAAACCCATCAGAAACCTGATCCTGAAAGCCTGGCTAAGTGTGCTAAGTTACCTTTGAGGAGCTGTTTGGAGTTGCCTGGTCTGTTATTCACTGTTACTTTTTCTTTCAAGCAGGATGACACTATACTTAAAATATGAATTTCTGATATCTTGTTACTCCCCAGCTGAGGCAAAGATGACTAACTTGGACATTAATACCAGTTTTCTTATTTTTGCTAGCATGCGATGTTCACTGCAATTCACAAGCATTATTCTCTGGAAGAATGGAAACTGTTTGCTGCCAATCACCCAGAATGCCTTGAGGTACATTTTCGTACTGTAAATTATTATGGTTTATTGCTTTGTTCTGAACTCACATACACTGGAGTCTCTTGGGAATACTGTTGTCAACTGAGGTTTTTGGGAATGAAGATATTTGCTGTTCTTAAATGCATCAAGGGAAGTGGTTTGTCCTGGTTTAAAAAGAATAGCTATGGGAGTCCATTATGAAAGTCCTTGTATTAAGATGCAGAAAAAGCAAAGTTTATATATGCCTGTAATGGAAACAGGGAAGTACCCCTGAAACTTTTTCTGTACAGAAGACCACACAGCTGTATTGTATCTACCTGTGGCCCGTTCTAGAGTTATATTATAAAGACTATTGATTACAGGATTGTCTGAAAGCCAGCCTATCACTTAGGTTCATCAGGGTTACTTGTATGCCACTATAGGGTAGAAAGTGGTCCCAGGAATATCCTGTGTCAGAACTCTTTGGCACTTAGCTCTTTTGTGGTTCATAATCACTGGAGTAGGATCTCCTAGTGATTAAATACTGACTTGTTCTGTGACCTTGGATCTCTGCAGAGGTTTTGTGGGCCAACAGCTGTGGAAACTATTTTGCTATTGGAAACAACTCATAGGAAGACAAAGAAGGAAGCAATCTGCTTGTTTTCAATGGTAGCTGACCCTGCTTGAGCAAGAGGAAGAGGGTTGGACTACACAATCTCCAGAGGTCCCTTCCAAACTCAGCTATTCTGTAGATCAAGGGAGTGTTTGATGAATTTAAAGACCCAGATTCCACTTGCTGACAGAGCCCTACATTTTGCTACTCTGCCTTCCTGGAAATACACCAAGTTACAGCTTCTTCTATGTTTGTGTCAATGTGAATATGGCTGAGCCTTCATCCATCTCAGGTGATTATATTTGCCTATGAGAATCCACTTCTGAATGAAGAGCTGATAAAATGAAAGTCCTGCCAAGACTCTGCAGAAAAAGGCATACAAAATGCGCGTTTACCCCAGTTTTTACGAACTACTACTCCATTTTGTTCTCCTTGTCTTTCTAGCACGTAGCAGCAAGCTCAGGTAGTGGAAAAGCTGATTTGGACAAGTTAACAAGTATTCTAGAGGCCATTCCACCTATCAGATACATCTGCCTGGATGTGGCAAACGGCTATTCAGAGCACTTTGTGGAGTTTGTGAAGTCTGTCCGTGCCCTGTTCCCACACCACACCATTATGGTAAGTGTGTAGAAAGGGTGGAAGGGGTGTGTGGGAATTCTGTCCAAGAACAGGGCCCAGAGTTTGCTTGGTATGCATCAGAAGCTCTGTAGTAGCTCCATCAGTTTCTGAGTCTTCATTTAAGAAAGTGAAAACAAGAAAGAAAAAAAAAAGTCTGACTCAAACTTCTTTCTTCCAGAGTAATAATGTGGACAGATACCCTTCTGATATAGAGGGAGCTCTATTCAATTCAGCAAGATGTTGATTCTGAGCCAAATGACAACTGTTTAATAACATGTTGGCACTGTCAGTCTTCCATTGCTGATAATTTTTGTGGGAATGTTGAGTGTGTGCTCTAATACAGCAGTTCAATGTTGGCATGGCAGGCTGGGTGGATCCAATTTTTTTCCTACTCACATCCTCCTTCCCACACCAGATGTGACCTCTAATCATAAAGTGCTGTCCTGGCACTGCTGTTCCCTAGGCACAGACCCATGGGCCAGCCATGCAGGCAGGCCATGAGTAGCCCCGAGTCAGCTGGGAGATCCCATACCACTTCATCATGCTCATTATAAAAAGAGGGAGTTCACTGATGGTCAAGTTCCTCCTCCTTGGGGCTCCTTCCTCTTGGCTTTTTGTTCCTGCTGCTGACCTCAAGGACCAGGCTGAGTAGAACCTTGTATGCTTTGTCAGTTGCTGTATTAGCTTTGTTGTTTCATTGAATCTGTTCCTTCTTCAACCCATGGGGTTTCTCCCTTTTTTCCCCAATTCCCTTTCTCAGCTGGGGAGGGGGCATCAGGTGGTAGAACAACTGATACAGTTTAGCCCTGGGTACTGGCTAAATGTAGACAAGTGAATAGGTTTATTTTGGTGATTCCAAGCTGAGGTTTGCTTTGAGGTCTCTTCCAACCAAGGCTATTCTGTGATTCTGTGAGTGCGCCGACGTTTCTAGCCAATTGAGGCCAATGGCTGTTTTTGTCTTTTAGGTCACTATGAAGACAACTGAATGTAGACTAATCCTCGCCTATGATAAGAGTCGTAGGAGTGTTGTGCAGTTGTGAACAGGGTCATCAGGGAGCAAAACAGTCATGCTGGGGCTTTTCATGTGCCTTATGTGATGTTGCTATCCCTTCTCAGAGCACTAATGCCATGCTTCCTCTGGCCCTTTTGCATTAGGAGTAGGGCGTTTGCATCTACACGGCTCTCCATGCAGGAGGTCCCTACTGCTCCTACTTGTTTCCCAGGGCCATTGAGAGAAATGGATCTGAATTTGTTTTCATGAGAATAACAGAAATTCTCAAACAAGCAGCAGATTTTTGATGAGGCTACCAGCCTTTCTTCAAGCCAGTGCAGCAAAAAATCATGTATTTAGGCAACACTTCTTACTTTTTCATGCCAGACACAAAGCTTCACACATGTAAAGTAAATGTGAAGTAAAAATAGCCATAAATGCACACTCTGACTTAGTTCAATAGGGAACTGCACATTCAAGCAGCTCAGGGGGGACTACATTCCTCTCTTCCATGTCAGAGGAAGGCAGTGTTCTTGCCTCTGAATGATGGTGGCATTTGGAAATGGAAGTGGGCTGGAATGCCTGTGGGGTTCTGGGTTACCATAGGCTAATGAATAGGCATCTGCCAGCAGACGTGGGAACCTTTTTGGTATGGCCATATTTCCCTTGGCTTTGGGGAGAGCTTTTAGAAGTATGAAATGATAGCTGTGGGCTTTCTGAGCTTCCTGCTTCATGTTCATTGCAATGAGGGAAGGAGCTGTTTCCTTGCTTTGGATCTGATGTATTGTCCCTAGTGATGTGATTACTTCAGTGTGTTTCAAATTGAAGAATTGTGGGAGGGAGCTTAAACCACATAGTTAAAAAAACCAGCTTCCCTCTCAGGAGTGGAAAGAAAATTGTGTGTCATCCCCTTCTCCACCTCCCTACAGACTGCTGACTTTGCTGACTGAGAAGGCAACTTGACCAAGATGAATTGCCCAGAAGGCACAGGAGGTCAATGTCAAAGTCAGGTATCAAGCCCAGATTTTAGTCCAAGGTCCTTACACCAGTCTCATCCACCTCCCACATCTGTTAAGCTACCTGCTTAGTTCCTCTGCTTCTGTGACTAAAGTTATTGTTACTTCAAGTCTCGTCGTCTTGACAGCACCACCTGCTTGAGCAGATACACAGCCCTGAACTGTTCAGTTGCCTTCTCTGATTGCAGCTCCTTTCTCTGAATGTGACTTAGTACAGCTCATGTTTTTGATCTTCTGAACAGGGGTAATTTCCATTCCTAAAAGCATGCTAACAAACTTGGGGTGTTCAAAAAACTTCTGTTTTCCAAAGCCACCAGAGTCTATGCAGTCCCTGAAATTGATTCAACTAGGGACACACACCTCTACCCCACTTCCAGACTTTACACTCTGTGCCCAAATGGCCTTTTGAAGGTGTTTCTGGCTGAAATACAGGAGCTCATCTATGCTTCTTTTTATAATACTCTGGAAGACATGTCCTGCAGCTACATGTTCTGTCTGCTTTGATGTCTGTGTGCTACGCCTGCAGTATGCTCCCTGTTGTTGTAGCTTTCAAACAAAAGAGTTTGCAGTTAAATAGAAGGCATAAAAATAAAGATGCTTTCTCATAGCTGAAAGTGATCTTGAGGTCCTTGCAGGCTGTCTTGTTTGCTTTCCTCAGCATGACCATTCATTCCACAGTCAGCTGCAGGGCAGTTCGTTACAGTAACCCAACCCTGGGTCTCAGGGAATGTGTGTTCCCAGGGGACATGTAATGGGCTCAGCTCTGAGGCTGAAAGGTGATGTGCAAAGCAACTGTGGTTAACACAGTACTCTCTGTGGCTGATATTCCAGTACAGATGGAGGGTGTCTCTTGTGTAACAACCTTTCAAATGCATATTTTTTTCCTTTGTAAATACTTGCTTTTACATTACCTTATTCTGCTTGGCTCTGACACAAGCTCTTTTCACTCCTGCCTTTCATATTAATTTACAAAGAAGATCAGTTTCTCCATGGAACACAAAGGATAGGGAAGACAAACAGGGGCACAAAGGTGCAATATAATTTGCCTTAAATCACTCATTAGATTGAGGGTAGAGGAAGAAGCAATATTCAAGTCTCCTGCCTGTCTCACAAATGCAGAACTGTCCCCCAGAATGAAGAATAATGGTCTAGTGCGGTATTTTGCTGTAACACAGCATCACATGCTTGGGTTGTGCCTACTCGCTCAAGTCTAAAGCAAAACTTCAGTTGACATTCATGATGGAGGTCAAAACCTTTATACTACATTAAGTGTAGTCCTTATTTATTAGTGTAATTGTAGATGTTACAGTTCTTCCATTTCACTGCAAGTCTGTTTAGCAAGCTAAGATATCTTTGCCAGCATGCTTTGCCAAGTTTTTATCCTGAATTTCTCTTTTCATAATGTTCTCTGTTCGTTATACAGAAGAAACTGTGGGGAGGGGAGCAGGGAGTGTGGCAGGAAGGAAAAGACTGGGCATGAACACACTTGCGGATGCAGTAGCACCCACAAGATATGGGCCACAGAGGGAGGCAAATGGAATCACAAAGCAGGAGCAGAGGGAAACAGCAGGGGCCAGAAACTATTGCTCCCCTTGGAGTTAGTAGCAGAACTTCTCAGGGCCTTAGTGGAGGCAGAATTCAGTCAGAAAAAGCCATGCAGGCTACTCCCAGTTTATCTCTGAAACAAGCAGCAAAGTCAGTCCAGTCATGGTGTGTCCACCGGGGCTGGGATCTCAGAGCAGGGGCCAGCTGGGTTCCCAGGGCAGGAGCCAATGATGCTGCTGAGGCTGTCTTGGGTCAGTCACAATATTGAGTGCAAACACCCACCTGGTATGGCTCAGCCTGGCAAAGGGCATCATCTCTCCATCTTATGGTAAAGCACCCCTTGCTTTGGTGGGTGGGAAGTGTCCTTTGGCAGTGTTCCTGATAGTGTGGAGGCACAGACTGTGCTTTCCTCTAGAGTACAAGAAGAAAGTTTGAGAACTGTTGTCAGACACTTTTCCCCAGCTTGATCCATTGCCATTTGCCAGCAGCTTTCAATCAGTGCAGCAGTGTTCCTGTCTTAGTCAGTGTGAGTCGATATTTATAGCAGGCTTTTATGAGGCACAGTATCAAATGCCTGACTGAAATTCAGAGGCGCTGCCCTACTGTGTTCACTAATTTTATATCTCTGTCAGAGAAGCTGTAGCCTTTATAATCCTGTTAGGTGAAATCTTGATCCCATTAAAGTCAGTAGTGAAACTCCCTTTGACTTTTCTGAGGCCGGAATTACCCACAGTTCAGTCATCCTATATAGTGCTGGAATGAGCCAGGGTGATGTTCACTTGAAACCTCACACTGAGTGATGGTACAGCTGAATGTCCCTGTGAATGCGTAAGGCTGGCCCACTGCCAGAGTGATTTGTTGTAGCCCCTAATAACTGACCACACTGAAAGTATGGTAGTTTACCTGACTTTCAGTTGTTACTGGTGCTGTTATTTTACTGCCAGGGGTAGCACAGTTAGATTAGCAGTAAGGTTATTACTGGGCTAATTACTCTTTCAAGAAAGCCAGTTCTGCAGCAGATTAGAAATGCATTGGTATATGGGCTCATCATTAAGATAGGCAATAGTTTTCACTAATAGAATACTTCCACCAGCTACTATGTTTCCTGACTATTTGCCCAGATATACTACTAAATGTATTGTCTGTAGTGGCTTCTTTGTAAAAATCCCAATGACTTTACTTGCTTCATATTCTTAATTAATTTTCAGGGGGTTTCATGTCTGTAGTCTTATCTTTATATATTTGCCTTTTCAGATTTTTTTTAGTTGGAGTATTCTGAGTTTACCTTAACAGTGGGGCTTTCACAAGCTCATTTGCCTCTACTCAGCTGTCATACTGGCATCAGTGGTAAAGCAAGCATTGGTTTCAGTGGAAGTAAAGTTCAGCTGGATGTGAGAAGACGGCTTTCCCTGCTCTTCAGCTGTGATACTAGGGTCTCTTCACATACAGATAGCTGTGCCTCTCTTCTAGTGTTTTTTTTTTTTTTTTTTTCCGGTGCTTTCTGAGGTCTGCAAAATGTACCTAAAAGATGCAAGCCTGTCATTGGCAAGTCAAAGTCTGTTGTGTAGAGCTCCAGGTTTCCCCTGAAAATTTCTTAAGGATCTGCAGATTCAGAAAGACAGAAATCACTGATGTGTGTACATGCATTCCAGGAAAAAATGTATGCTGGGGAAATAAGTGCTTTTCCCTGCTAGGATGAGCATTTTGAGTCAACATACGCAGTTCCAGCATTCTCTAGCAGTAACTTAACATTAAATGTCTGGTTAGCATTTCTGAAGAGACAGTTTGACAACCTGCTATACTCTGCTAATAAGAAGACACTACTGTTAAATACATATTTGATCCCAAATCTCATGGAGCCACTGCCTTTAATATCCCTTCATTCCTGTTTATGAATCTGTTGCAAGTACTCCAGTATTTCAGCAAGTTGTAGTGTGCTGCATGCCATACTGCACAGGTAGTCATCTGCCTTCCAGATGTAAACTGCTTCCTTAATGTTGTAAGCAGCATGCTCTCCATCACCCCACCTTGGAGTGTACAACACTTAGTATAACAAATTACCAGTGAGCAGAAAGGAAGCAGCACTTAGCTGGAAACACCGTACCTATTATATATTCTTTATTTCCCAACTGTTCTATTCTACTTTTAATCAATATCATGCAGTTTTGAGCAAAGTTAAGTGGTCCTGTGTCATAGACCACAAGTTGCTGCTTAACAGTATCATTGTTTTTATAAGTGCCTCAGGTGGTGGTTTGTCAACTGTTTCAGGCTAATAAAAGGGGGAAGTAAAGTTCATTAAAAATAAATAAATAGCGAAATAATAGCCAAAAATCAGTAACTGGAGAATAGGCCTTGCCCAACATTCCCGTGTAGCTCCTATTGACATCAGCAGGAGTTTTGTTTCAATAAAAACTAAGAAAATACTAAGTAAGGATTTTGGACAGCCAACTGAATATGAGCCAGCAGTGTGCCCAGGTGGCCAAGAAGGCCAACAGCATCCTGGCTTGCATCAGAAATGGTGTGGCCAGCAGGAGAAGGGAAGCGATCTTACCCTGTACTCGGCACTGGTGAGGCCGCACCTCAAATACTGTGTTCAGTTTTGGGCCCCTCATTACAAGGGGCTGTACCTCATGGTATATTTCTACAGCCCACATACTCCATACCAGCTGGAACTCTGACAGAAGAGACATTCCCTACATCAAGAAACCCTGTGTGAAAGAACTACGTTGTAGTAAGAGGTAACACAACATCAGATGGAGCACCATGAGTTTCTGCTTCAGTTTGGAAACATGGGAGTAGGCAAATGTTGCTGGAGGCATGAGTAGGTCACAGCATGACTACAAGCCACCAGTGTGATACAGGCAAATGCCACCTTGTGTGTCTGGCAAGGTATTTCTGCAGGAAAGGCAAGCATTGTGCAAAACCCTGGTGAAAACCCAACTGTACCACTATGGACTTTTCTCATTCCTTATGGTTCAAGAAAGAGAAATTCCATCTGGAGTGAAGGAAGACAAAGGGTAAGCAGTTGATTAGGGGCATGGAGTGCCTGTGGAAGGAGGAGATGACTAGAAGGAGCAAGACAAAGACAGCTGCCATCACTTTCAAGAAAGGATGTAGGCCAAAGGAGAAAAAGAGCTATTAAGTGCAAGGAAAAATATTGTAAGGAACACAGAACAATTCAGGAATTCTTTCTAAGGAAGACCTCACCATAAAGAGCATGCTCTCTACATCTCTGCAAAGTTCATGCAGAGGGAACCAAACCTCTCCCTTTCACTGCTGGCATCACCACAACCAAATGAATGTATATGGTAGAAATGCCCTTATTTTCATAGTCTGAATGTATGTACCCATTTTGGCACCAATGTACAAAATGACAAAAGTAGTACCTTCCTTACTCTTTCAGTACTCTAAATACTAAATCCTAAAGGAAGAATAGATTTGCCAGGGTTTTAAATAAGATCTGAACAGCTTCCCACAAAGTGAGGTAGGCGAATGGGATGGAGGTCTATAGGCTGTTCAGGAGGGATAGGCAGGGCAGGGGAGGTGGAGGAGTTGCACTGTATGTAAGGGAGAAGATTGACTGTATAGCCCTTATGGTTAGGGATGATGTGGTTGAAAGCTTCTGGGTGAGGATTAGGGAGATGGGAGACAAAGCAGATATCCTGATGGGATCTTAAGGATCAGGGTTTACTGGACCAATCATGAAATTTGTCTTGAGAAAGTATCTGTGTGATGTGTTCAATCTCTGTGGCATGCACAATGAACAAACAGTATGGTGAACTATGTTCTTCCTGGCTCTATGTAGTTCAGCTTATAAAAGATCTAGATAAAGCGCTACATGATCATCATTAGTCTTTACTGCAGTAGTCTTGAAATCTTCCATATATGTGATATTGTTCCTTCTGTCTAGGCAGGCAATGTGGTGACAGGAGAGATGGTAGAAGAACTTATTCTTTCTGGAGCAGATATTATTAAAGTGGGTATTGGACCAGGTAAGTCAAATCCCATCAAATAAAGGTGACTTAAGGTAACGTTGGTGGAGGAGTTGTCCAGATGGAACCAGTGTATAATGCTCTTTGCTTGCCCATTAGGATGCCTAGACTCATTCAGGTCAAGAAAGTAACAGTGCCCTTGCACATAGTGTATTTAAGAAATACATGAGCAGGGTGCTACTGTTTTGTACTGCAAAGTGTTAACATATTGCATCTTCTGGCAGTGAAGATGCCTATTATTGGAAGCACTGAGTTTCCTGAGTTGCTGACATTACCACTGATAATGTGTTGTGTTTAGGAACGCTTTTTCTAGCCTGTTGAAAAGAGGCTGAGTCATCCCAGCTAAAGCTCAAAGGAAACTTACTTTACTGGTAGCTTGAGTATACCTGGGTATCAGCTGGGTGAGGGGATCTAGATTTCACTGCATTTCATTTAGAATCTGTTTTGGAATTCTTGTTATCATGCAGACTTTTATGGTCTGTATCCTAAATTATAAGACCTGACTCTTAATTTGAGAAGAAAAATAGAGAAGGTATTCCAAAAAGTACATAGCCATGTTACCATGTTGAACTATAATCAAAGTGACTTTTTTTATATATATGTATATAACATAATTTTTATATGTACATATAAACATGCACCATGTATGTGTATAAATAACACAGTTTAATAATCAGATATAATTAGTATATTTCCGGTAATATTACACTGTACAGTTTTCTGATGATCTCACTTTTTAAATGCTGCGTGCTGATTTTCTTATATTCCCAACTATTGCAATCAACCAAATATTTCTGCTTTAAGTATTAGGCAGAAGATGGATTTCTATCCCATGTGGAAAATCTCCACAAAAAAAGAAAATAAAAGCAGAGATTGTCCCTGAGAATTATTTTTAAAAGTATATGTAGAAAAGAGAGAGAAAAATTTATTGGAAGAAATATTCAGGTATTAAATGCTGCTGCTGAGTCTCACGAGCTGTGACTCTGGTCCTGTTGTCCCCTTTCCCTTCAGGCTCCTCAGTCACATTTGCTTTCTTATGATGCAGTAATTCCCTCACCGGGAAGCATTACAGGGGGGGATATTAGACACCTCAATTACAACTCCTGTGGTTTGATAGCATTTCAAAACTCAAGTTCCTATGTGTTCTTTTTACCCATGAGAAGCCAACACTGGCAATAGAGACTTCTTGAGGGAAAAAAATAGAAATACATTTTTTCCACAAGAAAGCAAGCTGTATCTTTTCTGTCAGCCTAATGGGCTGTGTTTTTTCTCTCATCCTCTTGTCTAGGTTCTGTGTGTACCACTCGGATTAAGACAGGAGTGGGCTATCCACAGCTAAGTGCTGTTATTGAGTGTGCGGACTCAGCACATGGCTTGAAAGGACATATCATCTCTGTAAGTAAATATCATCTACTTTCTGATTCCCACTGTGCAAATCATTGTGGAACAGGAGATTGAAACAGTCTAGTACTCTGCATGTTAAAGGCTATCCTTCTGTCATCTCCAGTTGACCCCTATACTAGCTCCTAGGGTAGTCAGTGAAGATTTAAATGTAAAGAAACCAACTCCATCTAATGTTTAAAAAGATTTGAGCATCTTACTCCTGTTTGTGCCTTTGGAAAGATGCTTCTTGCTTCCTGAATGGAGTAAGCTGTTAAGTGAACAGAGTAGGAAGCTTGATAGTGTTTTCTCCATGAAGCAAGCAGTAATTTCTATGAAACGTTTCTGAAAAATGAGTGAAATGCAAACATGGCTTTCCCCAGAGCGTGGGACCGAGGGACAGGCATGCAGTAGAGTGGAGTACAAGGTAAAATGATATAAGCCCATTTGTGCCCTAGTAGTTGGATTGATTCAGATAGCATCCTCACAGAGCTCTCTATGCAGGGGCAGGAGTGTTTCAGAGGTGGCTCTGTTGGGCACAGCTGGCATGTGAAGCACTTATGCTCTCACAAAGCTCTGGGGAAATAATGAGCCTGTGGAGAAAAATGAGCACGTATCTGTATTGCCTGCTAATGGCAGCTTCCACTCTACCAGCAAGGCCAAATTGACCTCACAAAGAAAAAGTAAACCTGTAAGCATGACCTCAGATTGAGCTAGACTGCAGCCTACAGCACCCAAAAGTCCTGTGTGCTTAGGTACATCCAGCCAGTCAGTGTGCCCCTGACTGTGTCAGGCTGGCACAGTCTCTGCAGGCTGGCTGTGAGGCAGCTGATAATCAGGAAAGCATAGGGGCTGACCAGCGTCCTGTGCTCACAGGTACCCTCACAGCCAACAGTCTTCCTCTGTGGCCCTAGAAGAGACTACACACTGAATTTTAGATCTACTGCCTAGTAGTACTAGTACTAGTACTAGTACTGTTCAGAAGAACATTATTATCTTGATTTTACAAGAAAACAGGGAGTGTGTATTCAGACTGTTGAAAAACTGCATGATTCTGTACTGTTCCTCCTCTCTTTTGCTGCTTTGTGGTTGGATCAGTTCATGACCAATATTTAGGTCATATTGGCTTCAGTGAGCCCACACCTATCAACCCCCTAGCCATTACAGGGGGAGTATAGAGGGGCAATTTAACACCTGTCTGCTGCAACATTTGGGCTGTCAGCTGTAAGTGAGGTCTCGAACACTACTGCAACTCAAATCTGACACCCAAGCTAAGGAGACTAAAGCAAGGGTGGGGATATAGTGCCTGAATTCTGCAACATTCAGATAGGTATTGGTGTGTTTATTGGGGAAAGAAAAGGCTGGACTGCATGGTCATTGCCAGAGCTCTGGTAAAAGTATCACAAAAGAGAGGTATCCTCCTCAAGGAAAAACACCATATGGGAACAAGCCTAAATATATAATTTGATCTAGTGGCAACAAGTGTACATGGCATTCCCCAAAATATGTTTCACTACTGTCATGACGTAGATTTGGGAAGGGGTACACCCTACCTGAGCCAAAGGAGACCTCTACAGTCAGAGTATTGCCACAGCTATTTACTTCAATTTAACAGGAGAAAATATGTCCAGCAGTTTTTTGTTATATTGATATGGAAGTGGCAGGGAGAATGTGAAAAGATTTGAAGCTTACCAGCTATCTTCATGTAGATCATAGCTGATGGCATGATATGGGTGGGTCCCTTGGGGCGCTTTCTTGCATTCACTTCTGTCTTGTCCAGTACCTTCACTGAATTGCTTCTCTTTCTTGTTACGTTGGTAACTTAGGTTATGAAGGGAAACAAGTCCCACTCATGGAATGAGACAGTGATGGTGCTGAGCACAGTACAGGTGCTGCAAGGAACACAGTGCACTTGCAGCCCGTTCTCCGGTAGCTCTGCTAGGATGGCAACACAAACTGGGATTTTAAACACGCTTTTGTTACTGAAGTGATCGTGTATGATTTTTGGAGCTGATACTTTGACAAAGAAGGTGATGATTTTTAGGCAAATGTGATAGTCCAAGAGAATGCCTGGTGTCTTTCTGGAGTCACACAGAGTAGGGGGAGATGAAATTGCACTAGTTGCTTTTCTTATGCTAAATTAGCTTCGAGACTCAAAGCTCACGTCAGAAATTAATCTTTCATGACTCACTGAAGAAAGGGAGGAAACCCTGTCTTAAGATACAGGCACTGTTTCTGTCCCATGCTATTTGTCTGGGAGCCAATGGTCTCAGTTTTCATTCCTACTAATCCATTGGCCTTGAGAAGGTGCAGCAGTGAGTTACAGTGGAGAGGCCATTTAGCAGGAGAACTCCTTCAGAAACACCTTACTAGAGATAAAGTTTCTGTTTCTTGTAGGTCAGAGAACTACTCTGCTGGATAGACCAGCAGTCACATATTCTAGTAAGCCAGCAATGTGGGGAATGGAAAGCAGCCTTGCATATGTCCTCTGTCATTTGGCTATCACTTAATAGAGATCCCTATTTTCCCTTTATCCTGTCTGGGTGATGGGCCACCAGTATTCAGTGAAAGGGATGACTAAGAGGTTCTTCACCCAGCTACTGCCATACCACATCTTCCTCCACACAGAAATATGCCCAGCATATGCAGTTCAGAATGAAGTACCATATGTATTGTTTCTACTGCTGTATATGCCACATACTTTATGTAAATCTTCTGCATAATAAATACCTATCTGTTTGCTAATACTGTAGGAAGGGCTGATTGTACAGTTTATTATAAAGGACCTTTATAATCATAGTTACAAACTTATTATAATTTTCATATAATATTAGATACTCAACCAGTTCATATTGGTTTTCCATACTGTATTTCTTTTCCTCAGGCCAAATTTTGTTGTTGTTTAATGGTTTATCTGTTCTGAGAACAAGACTGGGGAAAAATAACTGCGTTGACTGGAAAGCTGTTTTCCTCTCTCCTTCAGCTTAGCACCCAGTCATCTCAGCATCATGCCCTCTACAGGCCCCATGGCCACCCTTTCCAGTAGGCTTACTTCAGAATAATGTCCATTCTGAATTCACAAGGGGAATTTCCCTAGAGGTCTGAGGTAGAGGCTGAGCCTGCAACAAGCTCTGTGACCGTAGCCCAGCAGTTCTACAAGTCACTTCAAGTCCAGAACCAGACCTCTCTTGGGACTGCAAAGGGAAGCTTCCCAGACTGGATGCAGCAGCAGTCTTATTTTCTAAACAGAGTGCTTGATTTTTCACATGGAACAAAGTGGTTTAATGCATATAGCTTTATTATATAGCATCTTTTGGCATTGCTGCTTAGTATGTCCCCTTTTTGTTTCCCTTTGTGTGAATCATTAAATTTACCTGCTTATGTGAAGTAAGTGGAGTCATCTACAGATAAAGAACTGCTGTGAATCATCATCGGTTCTTTTTATCTTAAATGGTAACTCAGGAGCTTTTGGGAAAGTCTCTTAGTCTGCTCAGCATTTTGTAATCTGGTGACATTCAAAGCGATATTTTTCGAAACTGATGATTAATGATTACACAGTAAGGCCTCCATCCTCATGGTACTTCTGAAAGCGTAAAGCTTCCATCACTGCCACTACTGGATTAATTATAAAAGTCAGACATTGAGCCACCCAACAAGAACAGACTGAAACCCATCTACTGGAGAGCATTCATAGCCAGCAGGTATCAATCAGACAGTAAGAGTCCGGCAAATTCCTGACACTACTCTTTGAAGATTATTAGACCTCTCTTTCTGTCTCAGCTCTTCCTCCCCTGACATGTGCATGCACACACACACCCTCCTCCAGGCTCTGACAGGCTTGTCAGGGAAAGAATTGCACAAGCACAGTCCTCCACAGGAGAGAGAGAATCAGCTGTCAGCCCAGCACTCCTTGCTGGAGCTGACAGCAAGAGCATGTAGCTCAACAAAAGGCATAATGTGCTAGAGGTTATCAGCAAATGGAATAAAAGCCTTAAAACTTCTACCAGGTGCTGTTTGCGGTGGGATGCCCTTTGAAAAGCCACTCACTTTCAGGTCTACCTGCTCAGTTTGCATCTGGATCTTTTTCTGTGCACAGAGAGGTTCTAACCCTCAGCCTTACTTCTAGCTCTGTGAGAAAGCCAGCTCTGAAATGGCTGCTGGTGGGGGTGTCTGGCTGTGCCCAGCTGCAGGTCATACACAGGCATGCATGTCTGCCGACAGGGATGTGAAACAAAATAAAGTAACCATACAGTCTGGGGAGTAGCTTCAAAAGCAAGAAAGCTGTCAGCAGTCTGCAGTGGACCCTGATCATCAGAGGAATGGGGAGCCCTTCTTGGTACAATGTCTGTGGAGAGTAGAAGGATCTTTTGCCTGATGCTCAGATCTTTATAAAACCTGAAGAAACATAGCACATGATGAGCTCTGCCTATGTGCCATTCCTTTTTGACAGCCCTATCACACATACATAACTTCCCTCCCCTCACCCAAAGCCGCCTCAATCAGGCATTTTTTTTGCACTGAGACCGAAACACAGGTCTAAAATGCTGAAGATCTCAAAGTGCTGTTTTTTCTTTATCAAACCCACAGCAAACAGTGAGGAGTATGATAATAGATTCGTTTTCACTTACCAAAGATTAGATTACCCAATTTGCTTAGAGATTATCAGATCAAAATCCAGTATAGCTGATGGTATATTTCCTCACTCCTCCCACTGTGACCTTTTAATGTATTGTAAACTGCTGAGAAAGTTATTTTAAATGTCTTTGGTGGTTTAAGGTAGGGGTTTGTGGTACCTCTGCATCACACAGCCTTTCATTAAAATGGCAGGGAATGATTCAGACCATCAGAGGCAGTTTTGTTTTCCAGTTTCTGGGATTTAGGAAATTGCAGTGAGGGATTTGCATTGCTGCTATTACCAGTGGTTTTATCAGTAGACTATACAGTAAATGAACCTAAAGAAAAGCAATAGAAAGGATAATATGGATTCCCTAAAAACACAGCCACGATGAGATATACCAGTTGTATGCAGTCAGCTCTTGACATGCTGTTCCTGGACAGGGGCTGTTCTGCTGCAGGTTGTGGAGTGCCAGTGCTGAGTTTGTCCCTGAGTGAGCTCACTGCCACTCACTGTCATCTTTTCTTTATGCAGGATGGCGGATGCAGCTGCCCAGGAGATGTCGCCAAAGCGTTTGGTAAGGACAGTGTGTCGTGCCACCCGTTGCACCCCTCGTACCTCCAGCACCGTCAGCAGTGGTGCAGGAGTCAATTTGACCCTGAATGTGTAATCAGCAATAGGTTACATTCATCCCTGTGGGTGCCTCCAGTGAAATTAATACACCAGGCATGAATTTGCTCTTTGGACCAGACAGTCCAAATTCTGTGGCACAAAATGTTACAGTGGTTGAAGTCCTATTTAGAAACTGTCTGCCAGGTGTGCACAGGATACAGCCACTGGGACAGTAATACAAAGAAAACTGATAAGGGTTTCTTCTGAGTAGGGTTCAAAGATGCCTGTAACATTGCCTGTTCTGGCTGGCCTGGGCCTTGAATGGACAAAGAGCTGGTGGAATGTGTGTTGGACAGAAGAACAAAACAAAAAGGCAGGCCAGATCCCTGGAGATGTTCTTGGGATCAGCTGACCACTTGAAGAGATGAGATTTTATTTATGCTGTATCCCCTAGAGCTGAGCAGATCTTCAAAACATCTAAGTTAATAATTAACAGATTTTGCTCTCATGCCAGTAGCTTCAGTGAATTGCACCAGCTCTTGCTGATAGAATAGAGAATTTGATCTGTGAGTGTTTTCTGTTGGACATGAAAGTTACTTTGGGGGTGGGGGGTGTCAAGGTCAAGATTGTCACTTAGTCATGACCTTGTTGCAGCTGCATATGTGAACCAGGTGCTAAACACGTCCTGGGCTGATGGGATGTTTAAAGACACTCCCCCACCCCCCAGAATACCAGACCCTTTGGAGATGTCACAGTGGGGTAATACCTGGAATACAGTGGGACACAGTCTCTCATTGGGATTTCAGGGTGGTACGACACAAGAGATAGCACGTTATGATACCGCATGTCTGCTTGGCAGGAAGCTTTGCAAGTATGGAAAGCAGGGGCAGGTCTAAACTGAGATTATAGACCTGCCAAGAAACACTCCAGACCTCCTGGAAAGGTTGAAACCAAAATCTGTCTTCTCAGTTTGCAGACAGCTCCTGTTTTTAAACAGGTCAAATGACAAGGAAGACTTAATTAGAGAATTTTAAGCACAGCCGTGGAGTGATTGCTACCAGCAAGGAATCTGCTCAGTCACAGGATTTCACATCACCCTTTTGTGTTACCCAGTGGGTGATGTGACATAGGGAATAGATTCTTTCAGTTGGGTGATTCTGGCATAGCTGAACAGCAGCATCCACCCTCTTTGACAACAAGATTGTATTAAAAAAATACCCTGCCTCTCCTCAGCCCAACCCACTCTCACATCATGCCTCCTGCAGTGAAGCCTTTGTTTTGCCCGACTTTCTGTGGCTCCACACCTGACCTGGTTCTTGCTGGTGGTGTTGTTGAGAGCTTGTGAACTGGGATTGGGACCTCACTGCATTCCTAGCTGCCTGCACAGAAACCTGGCCTGTGGAAAATCTTTTTTCAACAAGAGCATTTCCAGAAGTTAGACCAGGAAGCGACTTCAAAGTGTTAAAATTGTTTTCCTTTGTGATGTTTATAGCAAGTCTAAAGGGTCCTTGTAGTTTCTTTGGGCTAACTGAACAGAAGCTTGCTCAAAACCTATGAAAGGGCAGATTCTGGCCTTGCTGATAGTCAGGAGGTGCTGGAATTCACAATGGTATGTGTTTGAAGGCTACCACAGGTTGTCCCTGGGACAGAGGAGCATCAGAAAGCTGAGGTTATACAGGCAGTAGTTCTACTCTGACAGTAGGCCAGACAGATCAGTCTGACCTGTGTGTCACAGGTACCAGACTGGAACTGATAGCAGTTACCCTGAGACAATAAACTTACCGTATCTGGTTATGTATAACTGAGGTAGACACACTGTGGAGATCTGACTAGCTGGAGCCAGGCGTGCATTTGCCAAAGGTGGGTGTCAGAATAAGCTTCTAGATAATGTTATTTCTGTCCATGTTTATTGTATGCTGTTGAGGTGATTGGCTACGCAACCCATGTAACAAGATAGCCTCCATGCCCAGCCAGAGCCTTGATACTGATAGTGAATTGTCTAGCACAGACCTCTATGCTTGCTGAGGGTGTCTTGGCAGGGAGGAGTTACATAAACATATTGGGTAGCAGAGACCGGGTGCTAAAACACACAGATGTACAGTTTCACCTGGGGATGGAGGCCTGAATAAAGCATGGACAAGAGACCCAAAGAGGACTTTTGGTTAAAGTGATTATACTGTCTCTTTTTGGTGGATCATTGTAAAGTCTTCATGAAAGGGATGTTGAGGTGCTCATTATGAAGCAGTGACATAGCAACCATTTGAATCATAAAAAAAGTGTGAGGGAGTCCCAGATCTGAAGACTAGCATTAACAAATGGCTAAAGATGTGACCAGAGGAGGCAAGTTCATGGAAACAGGAGGAGTAGAGTGGACTGAGTGCAAGTTAAGAATTGTGAAGAACCATGAAGAAGATGCTGAGAAGCTTTATAATTGGAAGGTGACAGTGTTGACTGGTGTCAGGAGGCAGACTGGGCATTTTGACAGAGGGGAAACAAGGTAGAAGACTATTTAAGAAGGCAAGGAACAGAGGAGCACTGAAGGTGGGGGACAAAAATGCCATGAGTGACAGATACTTTGGGAGAGACTGATGGAATTCTAGAACTGCTGGATGGGAGCCTAGTATCGATTTGGTAAACTGAAGATGTCACTGCCATCTGGGTATTGGAGATGATAATGGAAAAGATGTCGGTTGATCAGGAAAAAAAGGTGTTTTGATGCAGGAATGAGAAAAAGCATGAAAGAACTTTGAGATGATTCACATAGCTGCACCCTTGGAAAGGCTGATGAACACATGAACACATTTCTCAGAATGCCCCAGGGAGGCACTGCTGTCTCCTTTTTTAAAGATGAGAAGTCAAAGCACAGAAATACTAAGTTCAGTTGCCTGAGGTCACATATATTTTTGTGACACAGCCAGGAACAGAATGTGCCTTTTGAATCCTACACCAGCATCTTTGACACAATACTGCTGTTCCCTACAGCAGTGGTGAGAAGAGATACAGGAACAGAGAAGGAAAAGGAAGGAAAAATCATATGGAAAAGTTAACTGAGGACATACACTGGTTCCAAAATATACCTGACAGATCAAACTGACTCTTTTTTTCTGTTTTCAATAGCTGTGTTTGTATACCTGCTGTTGGAATGGCTCGCTGGCTCAGCTGGAGCACAGGTGAATGTTGATTCCAGGGCCAGCTGTGTTCTGGGCAAACTCAGGCTGCATCTGCCTGGAGGGCTGCCCAGGTTACAAATCCAGGCTGACTCCAGCTGAATTTGTGCAGAGCCAATCTGGTTATTAGTAACTTGTATTATCAGGCGTACAAAAGACATCTGAGGGACTCCATCCAGATCTGGCAGAACTGTGTGAGTGCTGCAAGATTGGGCTGGCATCAGCACACATACTCTGTGATGGCTTGAAAGAGAAGGCACTGTGAAATGTGAATGAGCAAAATCAGCCCAGATACAGCATAGGCCTCAAGGGGGAAGTCAGTGCATTTAAGTGGCATTGTGTAGAAACAGGATGAGTCTAGCAAACTCTGGGTGAGCTACCAGGATGCTTGTATCCAGTGTACTCCATCACATCCTGTATTATCTAGGGGCTTGTTGCCAGGTGTTCCCAGTCCCCCACTAAAATAATGGCATGCTGCTATCTGTACTTGAAAACAAAAGACTGCAGCTGGGTGTTGCAAAGATCACCAGTGCTTCTGGTCATACAGAAATAAACCATGCATAAGTAAAGAAAGGCTGTGCTAAAAACTACGCTTGGGTGTTAAATGGTAGAAAAGTAGTGGAACAGACCTGAAACTTTTAGACATCTTTGCAATACTGAAGCAGGGAAAGTTCTGGAGAGCATTGGAAAAGTATATTTAATATGAGCCTGTCATTCCTGGAGCTGCAGGACAGTAAGCATGTGTCATTCCGATGTTTAGACGTGCTGCGTCTGCTGTAACATAGCTCCTCTCTTCTGGAAGAGCTTGATTAATTATGTTGTTGTTTGCAAAAGTTACTGAAGTTGGATGAGTTTCAATCCTGTAATTCAAACATATCTGCTTTCCTCCCAAAATATGCAGTCAAAAGAAAAAGAATAAATAGATACTTAAGAGCACAGGAACCAAATTTCTGTGATTCTGGAGTGTAGATTTCATGTGACGGTTTTGCATTAATAATTTGGAGGCTGTGAAACCCACAGCCAGAGACAGGACTAGAACCGGGGATCAGGGGATAGTATTGACAATGCAGAGTCCAGAGTGTCCTTTGGCAGGCCTTTGACTTGTCTAATTGCCTTCTTTGAAATCTTGACCCCAAATCCATCCCTCCTTCCTCATGTTGTTTTCTTCCACCCATGAAGAAGACAGCAAATAGATTTCCTAGAGTGTTTATTTTTTGCAAAGGTGGAGCAAGATTGTGCCAGGTAACAACAGGAGCTCCCCACCAGTAATCGAGAATGTCTTGAAGGATGAGTGTTCCCTTCATTTTTGGCAGGTTAATAGTAGCATCAGATGTGAGTCAAACTGAGGCTTTAAAACTCAGCCGTCTGAAACAAGAGAGCTCAGGACAAATCTGCCAGGTAGCTGGCATGATGGGACGCCTGAATGGGTGCCTGGCTGTAAATATTGCTTGTGATGTGCTCAGCAGATTTGTACAAGCTTCATTTTTATTATCCCTTTACCACGGACATACTGTTCCTTTCAAACAACAACCAGGCAAAGGGAGGTGAGGTCAGCAGAGCAGCTGAGTGCTCTGCTCCCAGGCACTGCTGCTTGGTCCCCTCTTCGGTAAAGGGGTGGAGGGAGGGAGCCGGCTTTTAGAAATCGGTGTGCACTCCACAATTATCATGTATTCTAAGATCAAAATATTCCCAAATTCAGGTTTGTCTACAGAGCTTTTAAACAGATGGCAGAAGCTGAGCAGAGTTGATAATGATTTAATTTACTCTGCAGATTGCAAGGTCCAGTGTTATTGTTTGAATAGTGACAGAGATCAGAGCAAATACTAATGCCAGACTTACCTAGCCTGGGATCTCCCCATAGTTCGAGCATGTTTGTAACGGGGTGGGGTTAGTTCAGGCTCATCTGCTCTCTATGAAGTGAGGTTTGTAGCCCTGTTCTTTTGCCAGTTCTGGGAGGAAGCTGGGCAGAGGGGAGGCCTGTTCTGACACACACACACTGAAGAAGCAGAGAGTCTGAACAGGAAAATGCTTTCTTTCAGGGATGGGTCACTACAGGCTCATAAAAGAGTAAAAGCCAGACTTTTCCAAGCAAGACTAGATATGCCAGAGTATCACAAGAGGAGCTGCTAGTGGAATAGTTCCAGCCCAGCTGTAAATATTGGAAATCACAGTAGAAAATGAAGAGTAGTTCCAAAAACCTTCTTCCTGATCATATTCCCAGTGGAATTGATTTCATGATTTGCAGAGCCAGGGAAGATGGACAGACTGAACAGGCATGATTGAGTATTCAGTGCTGTTAGTATCTGGAATGTATTTAGGAGTTGTAGCTATAGGTTAGACCTCCTTTGTGGTGCATGCTCAGAACCACAGAACCTAAGGGGGGTGGTCCTTGGCTCAGAGTTTTTAAACAGGAGGAACCAAATGCAGACCCACACAAATCTTTTTGGCAAGGGATCATTTAGACCTACACCAAACGCATATGATTGATGGGCTTGGAAAAACCATCATTTCCTTAAAAAATCTGCTTGTTTTATGTCAGTGTCTTGAGGAGTACATTACATTCACGAGTATGCCTTTTTTCAGGGTACGTTCCCACTCACAGCTTGTAGACTAGAAGGCTCTTGAAGTAGGAGCTGTCCTCTTCTCTGTACAACATTGAGCTCAAAGGTCACAACCCTATAATTAGGGCATCTGAGTACAGCAGTCACAATAGCAGTTAATAAGGAACTGTGCTCAGACACTATTATGAAGTAAAGGATTAAAACTGAATTTGAAAATAAAAGAGTGTGGGGTGGAGTAGAATAATCTGTATCTTTGTGATCACAACAGAAAAGGGTTCTTTCCATTTAAATACCAGAGAAATACAATTCAGCACATGTCAGTTCTTCAGTAAAGCATTTCTTCCAGATTTGCTGCATCTGTTACAGGAGGGGACACTCTGTACCAAACTGTTTGGGGCTGGCTATTGTTTTTTGAAGGCCACTGTATTCTTGCTTTGTCTTTCACCCTCTTCTCCCTTCCCTGCTTTCTTACATGTCACTTCGATGATCACAGGAGCTGGTGCTGATTTTGTCATGCTTGGAGGAATGTTTGCAGGCCATGACCAGTGTGCTGGAGAGATTATGGAAAAGAATGGCAAGAAGGTGAAACTCTTCTATGGAATGAGCTCTGATACAGCCATGAAGAAGCATGCAGGAGGGGTTGCTGAATACAGGTATGAATTCCAAACAGGAACAATTGCAGTGAGCCAGCCATGTAATAACTTTTGCAGTGGAACTGTGCAAAAGGCATCTGTTGGAACCAGGCCTGTGCCTCTATTCCTATTTAGGAAGCTGTTACCAGCACTTATGGCAGCAGATCTGAGGGAGGGATGGAGAGACGGAGAAGGAGCCAGGGGTGGTTAGGTGAGAGTAACCATGTTCACTTGATTGTAGCCAGTGCAGTGTGCTGTCACTGCAGCATTACCTGCGTGATCTAGGAAGTCGTTAGGCACTGTTCTGACTTACCAGTCTCTCAGGATGTGTATGAATTAAATGCTGAAACGTGGCAGGCCAGGCTACAGTTTCTGGCCCTTTGCTTGTCCAGGTTGGGTGTCCTGTTGGTGTATGGATTCCCAGCTGGCCCACATGCTCCCTTCTGTTTGCAAAAAGTGGGTGCCTGGTGAATCAGCAAAGCTCAGCTGGGGTTTCCCCAGTCTGGAGTTGTGTTACAGCTGTAACACTAATGAGGGCCCAGGACTTCCAAAGCACTCTTAGTCACAGGCGATAGCCCCAGAACTCCATCCTGTGTTTGCTGGGCAGTCTTCTGAGACAGCAGAGTCCTGCTGTACAGATTGCCCACTCCTTTTTGGGTAACAGAGTACCAGAGTAGCCCCAAATCACGCAGTATGCAGGAGCTTGGGTTTTGAGCTAAAATCCTCAGAGGAGAGGAAAGGAAAGGAAGACAGGCTTTGCAAAGGAATCTCTTGTCCATTGACATTTTACTCTGGAAAGCTGAGAATTTTGACTTTTTGAAAAAAACAGACGATTCCAGAAAACCTCCGTCTTTTCTTTATGAGTGGCAGGTACAGTCACTACCCTTAGACAACATGGTTCTTGCATAATTCGTTAGAGAATGTTTCCTGTCTCACAACATACACTGGTTTATTGAGGGGTCCCTTTTGATTCTTCTCCTCTGCTGGGGTAGATTCAGGCTCTGGTCCCATCTGGTAAAGTGCTCATTCCAACAGATCCATGTCTTTCCTGTGCTGAAGACTCCAGAGCTGGACACGGTATTCCAGGTGGGGTCTCACAAGGGCAGAGCAGAGGGGCAGAATCCCCTCCCTCGACCTGCTGGCCATACTTTCGATGCAGCCCAGGACACAGTTGGCTTTCTGGGCTGTGAACACACATTGCCGGCTCATGTTGATTTTTTCATCAAGAGACACTCCCAGGTCCTCCTCAGGGCTGCTCTCAATCCATTCTCCACCCAGCCTGTACTTGTGCTTGGGATTGACCTGACCCATGTGCAGGATCTTGCACTTGACTTTGTTGAACTTCATGATGTCCACGAGGGCCCACTTCTTGAGCTTGTCCAGGTCCCTCTGAATGGCATTTGTTTCCTCCAGCATGTCAACCGCACCACTCGGCTTGGCGTCATCTGCCAACTTACTGAGGGTCCACGTCATCTGCTATGTCATCGATGAAGATACTAAATTATTAGGAGCTCCTAGGCTGCAATAATAATGGAGACTAAGGAAGTCTGGTGGTAGACATTGTGCAGGACCTGGAGACAAATGGAGGCATTGGCTTTCCTGGTCTGGCAGAAAACTCAGGCTCATTAAAGGAGAAGCCTGTGTGAAAATGGGGAAACAGAGTGCTTGTGGATGCTGCACTTATCTGATAGTCTGTGCCTACAAGACAGTCTATTTCTATACTAATTTCTGAGGAAGACTTCTGAAGAGGAGAAAATCAGTTGGACATAAGGATGAGAAATTATATAGTGAAGAGTTTTTCAAGGGAAAGGGCTTGTGATGAGTCTTGGCAAGTTCCAAGGGCATTTGTTTTTGCAGGAAAAAATAAAAAAAGGTATTTCTTAGCAAGCAAAAATGTACAGTGAATACTGTAGTTTGAGGAGAACATGTATATCCTAGCAGATTTTTAAAGCCAGGATTTTTCTGCATCCAATAGGATGAGAAGAGGACAGAGATGGAGAGTTGGGCGGGGAGAAAATTAATGAAATGTAACAAGGGCAAGTGTAGTCTTGCATCTGGGTAAGAACAACCCCATGTATCAGTATAAGTTGGGGACTGACCTGCTGGAGAGCAGCGTAGGGGAATGGGACCTGGGGGTCCTGGTGGACAGCAGGATGACCATGAGCCAGCAATGTGCCCTTGTGGTCAAGAAGGCCAATGGCATCCTGGGGTGTATTAGAAGGGGTGTGGTTAGTAGGTCGAGAGAGGTTCTCCTCCCCCTCTCCTCTGCCCTGGTGAGGCCGTATCTGGAATATTGTGTCCAGTTCTGGGCCCCCCAGTTCAAGAAGGACAGGGAACTGCTTGAGAGAGTCCAGTGCAGAGCCACAAAGATGATTAAGGGAGTGGAACATCTCCCTTATGGGGAAAGACTGAGGGAGCTGGGTCTCTTTAGCTTGGAGAAGAGGAGACTGAGGGGTGACCTTATTAATGGTTATGAATATGTAAAGGGCGAGTGTCATGAGGATGGAGCCAGGCTCTTCTCAGTGACATCCAGTGACAGGACAAGGGGCAATGGGTGCAATCTGGAACATAGGAGGTTCCACATAAATATGAGGGAGAACTTCTTCACAGTGAGGGTGACAGAGCACTGGCACAGGCTGCCCAGAGAGGTTGTGGAGTCTCCTTCTCTGGAGACATTCAAAACCCGCCTGGATGCGTTCCTGTGTGACCTGATCTAGGTATTCCTGCTCCGGCAGGGGGACTGGACTAGACTGGACTGGATGATCTTTTGAGGTCCCTTCCAATCCCTAACATTCTGTGATTCTGTGATACCTTTATTTTCTGCCTGAGGAGGATGTACATGTCTTTCTTGAGTGGAGTGTACCCTTCCCACTTTACCTGAGCCTGTGTACCTCTTTCTGGGGCCCAGATCAGAAGATAGTGAGCAATGTGCAAGGTATTTTTTTTTAAAATCTCGTATAGGGCTGCATTTGTACCAGTTAAAAGCACTGCTCTCTGCAGGATACAGCCAGTGGATTGCATAGGGAAGCAACCCATGTGACTGGCTTTGCACTTGGTTGACCTGCAAGGCTCTTTTGGCACTGCAGGTTTAGTGTGCTTTTGCTTTCAAGCACAACCATTTATTTGCAGAAGAGCGAGCTGTATGAGAGTCTCATCTGCATCTGAGACAAACTGAAATGATGCACTAGAAAGATGTGCTGCATACCTCTGAGCTTTGATTCACTCTGGGTTCATATGCCAGTTCCCAGAAGCAGTGTACAGTTTTGGTGCTTTTTTTTTTTTTTTGTCCTCCAGAGAATCTGCTTGTCATCAAAGCCTCTGAACAAATGGTCTGAGTGGACAGCACTAGTAATTATCTCGTAATTTGAAAGTGGCAGCTGCCAGTTACACAGAGGTGCTGGCAACCTTTTATCTGAACGACGATCACTTACTGTCCTTTGCCACCCTGTGCTTGTGTCAGCTGGAGTGTGGGAAGGGCCTGATGCTGGTCAGGCATGTTGTTAATGGCAGATCCCCGAAACATCACAGAGCAGCCCAAGGGTGCTGTGTGGATCTCAGTGCAGCATAGTCACTCAGGGCCTGCCTAAGTGGTGAAAATTGCTGGTGAAAATTGCAGGAAAAATGAGATAAAGTATTCTGTCTTGTAGGAGTAAAGGATGTACAGAAAGGATTTGGCTCAGTCTAGATAGACCCTTTCAATTCCTTATGGGCAATACTACACAAATTCTGCTTGATCCATAGGTGTGTTTTGATTTGCATCCTGATTTTAGAGTCTCTTAAGGATCAAGTTCTGAAACCTCAGCAATGAGGGAGTGGAAGCACAATATGAAATTTTTAGTCCCTGTTGAGATACTGCTTTTTTGTGCCACTAATAGGTAACATAGGAGGAGTCCCTGGTCTACTGCTAGCTACAACAGCTCCAAACATTAAATCTGTAAGCCTTGGCTGTTAACTGTGAAGGAGCTGATTCTCATCTCGTTCATGTTGTAGCCATGACTCAGAGCTGACTATCCATACCGGCTTTGGTCTTGGTCTTGCTTGGCCTGTCCCAGCATAGTGAGTGTCACTGTGGTTTAAAAATAGCAACTGTTTAGTTATCCAGCACTGTAAATGTGCTGGGCATTGAAGGGATGATTGGAAACAGGGCAAGGCTTTGCTTTGATTTACTCTTGTAGGAAAAGTTGTAGGAACTTCAGTCACTTACTAGTTTAGCTTATGGCATCCTTGAACCAAAAGGGTTCTAAGTCAGCATGTTCTAAGGTTCTAAGTCAGTGCTGGATACCCCAAGCAGGTCAATTGAGTGGAGCTTCTTTTTATGTATTTAAAAAAGCCCATCTGTAAGTCTGTATCAGTGACTCCAATAAGCTGTTTTGTCTTTAAAAGAGCCTGAGTACTCACAATGTTTTATTCAGGCAGTGGGGAGCTCAGTGTGCTCAGCCCCCTGCGAAGTCAGGCTACTTGTCACTTCACTTCTCAAAATTACACATTTTGGCTGGAGAACCTGAGCCTCCAGCAAACAAATGAAAATTGACAGTTAAGGTGAGATGGCTGTAACAGGGTATAAAGTCATGAGAGTAATTTTTTTTGTAATGAATATGTCAAGTTGTTCCCATTTAATTTTGCATGAAATCTGTGTACCCCGTTTCATTACTTTTATGTCATTTACATAGTGGTTTATCTTTACATTTTTACCTCCTTCCACGAGGAACACGGAACCAGAGATGGGGAATTTCTGAAGGGCATTAAGTTTCCTTTACGGGAGAAAAGAAATAAGGCAAGCAGGAACAGAGACTGCACACAGTATTGTTCGGTTAGAGCCAATTTGTTTTGGTTAAACCTTTTGATACTTCACAGGTTTTGTGTGAACACTGCAGTTCTCCTGTGGTCACTCAGCAATTCACAGCTGCCTCTAAGCTGGGTTTTGGCACTTTATACTGACTGTAGGGTGGAATTCAGGCCACAGAGACAGAGTAGCACCAGCAGCTGGCTGCTACTCACTGTCTTTTTCTGTATCCCAAATGGTAGCCTGGAAGACCTGCCCCCAGGCATTTGTGGCTGTTAAAGCAGTCTCAACTTGAGGATTTTTTACTTAGTTTCATTTATTGCCAACTAACACAAACTTGAAAGCACTGTTAGGTAATGAAGCAAACATGTTACTAAACACCTTTCCTCCCCCATTTCCAGACTCCGCTTAAGCCAGACACCTCTCTTCACTGCACCGTGTCTCTGCTCCCCTTACTTTCACCACAGGTCACACACCCAGTCCCAGCTCCTTCAGTGAGGAAAGGGATGGCACGGGACGTTGTGGTCATATGTGTAATGATTTCTGTCTGCCACTCATCCTTCTTACTGTGCCTGCATCATGGGTTGTCCACAGGACACAGTCCCTTTGTGGCTGTCTCTGCTCTGGCATGGGTCACCCAGGGACTGCAGTCCCTTTGGGAATGCACACCTTTGGCATGGAGCACCTCCTTTCGAGAGTGCATCTCCAGCTGCATGTCTCCTCAGGCATGTCTAGGGTGTCTCCTCTCCCAGTGGCTGCTTCTCTTTCTTAAATACACTTGAGCAGAGGTGTCATGTGCTCCCCTGACTGGCTGAAGTTTTGGTGGCTCACACCATTTTCAGAGCCAGGTGGAACTATCTCTGTGACTGGCGTGAAGCAGATCCATGGCCTTCTCCCATACTGGTCACAGCGGCAGCCCTTGCTGCCCAAGCTCTACCATATAAGCCCAGCATAGCACCCGTGTAGCTAACAGTTGGGTGCTCATGTAAATTAACCGAGTGCTCATGCATGTACCAAGAGGGTGCTTGGGCATGCATAGATGAATTAATTGGATGCTTATGCAAAAATTAATTGGGTATTCATGCATAAATTAATTGGGCACTCATGCATGAATTGAATGGGCAGTCATGCATTTCTTGCCCAATACAGCATGCAGAGGTCTTCAAGTGGCAGGATCTGTTAGATAAAATTCACATTGGTTTCCCCAGATCCCAGATTTGCACTGCCTCTCACAGTCTCGTGGGAAGCTCCCTGCAGGCCGGGCGGAACCTCCTGACTTTGACTTGGAGGAGGTGGGCATGGCCAAAAACCACGCTGGGGAATGGTAGCATGACTGCTTTAGTGTCGTTTTGTGGGCCAGGCCTTCTCTTCCTGCTGGCACTGGAGCTGAACATAAAAGCCTGAGAACTCCCAGCAGCACAGGCCCTATGACACACCACCGAGCCCTGTGCAGTCTGCTAGATGGCAGTGGTACATGCATTTTCCACTGGCCACTTCTTACAGTGTTTATTTAAGAGTTTCAAGAAAGAGTCAATTACTCATCAGCTGTAGGGAGATTAATCATGGTTCCTTATTCACATGGCATATTAACACTTCTCCTTTATTGTCTCCCTAAGGCTTTGACCTCACATTTAAACTAACAGAATGAAATACAGCCAGGCTCACACTGAAGTACCTCCACATAGCTGCTGTTGCTGTTGTTAATGATTTGCAAATGGAGCCTCCAAACAGACATGCCCTTGCTTTCTGGCATTATCCCCTAGACAGCTTGTTTAAGCGGAAGTAAATAAAGCTGCATTTACAACGACAGATCCCTGCTGCAATTTCTGCCTCCGTTTTGTAGGGGAGAAGGACAGCAATCCCCTCTCCCCTCCATGTTTCTCTTAGACCCCCTTCCTAAGGCCTGCCTCTCTGAAGGAGCTAGTGTGCTGTCCAGAACAAGCTTGCTATAAAGCCTAGTGAGATCAGTGGGTGACTGGGGAACTCTGCTGCAGGAGGAGGTGCTGAGCATGAGGCTGGAGAAGGCTGAAGGGGAAGGGGTGAAAGTTATTCGGGGACAGTGCAGTCTGTGCTGGCATGTGCCTGTACTTGACAGTGTTCACAGCACTGCTATTTTTTTCTGGCCTTTTTGCCTGGCTCTGAGCTGTGCTAGCTCACCTTTTAGCTTCAGGGGACAGCTCTGCAGTGGGTTTCTGTCACAGGTTTCCCATTTCACCTCTGTGGGCTCTGGAGATTCAGGCTGGTAGGAGACAGCTGGAGCATTTCCATCTGTGTCTGGTCAGTGACGTGGGGGACAGCCCAGGGGCTGTGGAAGCTCTGTATAGCTGTGCTGCGTGGTCCCTGCTGAGAACCAGCTCTAACACTTCTGCAAGTTGCCCGAGCCTGGCCATTCCTTGCAACTCTCAAGGTCAAGTGTACCTTTCAATAAACCTGAAAGCTTCACTTGCTTGTAGGCAGATGGTGGAGAGGAGGAAGGGGCAGATCTGTAAATACACTCATGGGATTTTGGGGCATCTTCAAGATTTGTCAGCTCCTAGTTCCCAATATTGGTGGTGACTGGGGTTGAGACATCTCAGTGCTTGAGAGCACCAAGCAGCAACAAGGAAAACAAGCAATATAGCTAGAGGAATATTTGTAAACTGAAGCATGTGGAGGATTAAGTTCCACATTGCTCCAGTAAACACACTATTATGTTTTGCATCTAGACATAAATGCAATAACTGATCTCTTTTCCAGGGCTTCAGAGGGCAGAACTGTGGAGGTACCATACAGAGGGGACGTGGAACTCACCATCCTGGACATCCTCGGGGGGCTGCGCTCCACCTGCACCTACGTAGGAGCTGCCAAACTCAAGGAACTGAGCAGGAGAACGACGTTTATCCGGGTCACCCAGCAGCACAGCCAGGTCTTCTCTTAGCCCAGGACTGGGGGCTGGAGAGAGAGGGGTGGGAGAGAGGAGCAGGAGGGGCTGCTGTTTTGTTTTGCTTTCTCCTCCATGTTGTGTTAGTGGCAAACTCTCCTCTCTCTCAGAATGGCAGTGTTGCAGCCATAGGAGGGGCTATGGCTGGGATTTGGAAGGGCAAGGTTGTGCTATTATCACAGTGCCATTGGTTCAAAATGCAATAGCCTCATCTTTTATTGTTGTGCCTATTTTATTTTTTAATCAACATTTCTTCATTTTCCCCCCCTCTGATACATAGCTGGTGAAACCTCAATTAGCAAGGAATTGGCTTGTACAGACATGGCTGTTGTGCCTGCACACGTACACACACATTCCCTTTTTTTCAGACTGACCTGCCACCTACCGCTGCTTCTGGTAGTGCCCCCTCCCGAAATTGCAGGCTGGGAGAGAAAAAGAACTGCAGTTCTTACTTAAACCTCCCTATTCAAGGGACTTGCCTCTTGGGAGAAGCTGGCATTGAATGTAGCAAACCGGTGCTGTCCTCCCTGCCCCCTCTGTGGAGATCATTCAGGAGAAAACATCTCAGAGCTTGCCTGCTTTTCCATGCATGCAGTTATTGAATTACCTGGGTTTCTGCTTTCACCTGCTCTCTCTGAACAGGTTTTTAAGACATTAAAACTCAGCAACAGTAATCCCACCAAGGAGGGGTTTCTCTGCAGCCCTCCCCATTCATACCCATTTGGCAAAGATGTAAAAATGCTGTGCTGTGTGCTGCCTGTGGCCAGGTGAATGAGGCCAGCGGGATCAAATTCACTTTTGATTCTTCTGTACCACTCCTCTGCAGTCCTTGACATCCTGAAAAGCAAAAGAGAGCTTTTGGCAGAACGGCCCGATGGCAAAACACCGGTAGGCAGAGAGGGAGTTACAGCGTTTGCTCTGAAGGCAGTAATGAATGTTTAAGACTCCGGGTAACACTTTAATAGTGTAATGGCCCGCTAATTAATTGATAAATCACAATGAAATTTCTTTGGAAATACACATTGTGTCCCCAGCAGTAGCTCGTTATGACAGATGATGTAAAAGTGAGCACCAATGAATTAATAATGCTTGGCCACTTACTTTAAAGTGCTGCTGAGATCATAATACAGCTGATGGTGCTTCAGTACTTCAGAGTCTTACTTTCCCCTCCTGTAGAAGGAGGCAGGCTTCCTCTGAAAAGCAAAAGAGTGATCTGTAGGAAGGGGAAAAGCAAAGAGAACCTCTAGAATTAAACTCATATGCTGGACTGCTCAAAAAGCCACGCACAAGGATTGGTACAACCGACCGTGCCAAGGAGCAAACCCTGGCCACAGGCTGATCCCTGGTGATTTTGAAGTGTGTTGTGCACAGAATGTCTTCTAAATAGCCTGGTATTTTAAATGTCTCCCATTTAACATGTAGGACACAATTCTTAATTGTGGTATGACCCCTTCCTCTGCTTTGGAGATGAATAAGGGCCTTAATGTGAGCACAGAGTACGGCTGTGCTGGCTTTAAGGACCATTTGTCCCGATCTCATACCTTAAAGGAACCTGAAAGCCGAAAAGCAGCAGGCCCTGTGAGTAAAGGACCCGATCTCTCTTCCCTCCAGCCTGAAAGCATCACGTTAAGAAGGTGCCAGGCTGCCTCCCCACAGACTTCCCTGTGGGCCACATACTACTCTTTCTTACCTGCACTAAGCCCAGAGTACAGGCTGTATTACTGCTGTGCATCAGTGTGGCTGTAGGAGGTCACCGTTGCGTTACCCGTGTGATGTGAAGGGCAGGGGTCCGGAGGCGAATGCAGCCCTCCGCCACGGCCTGACCCCAGGCGTGTCTCCACACTCGTGCCTTCATACGTGGGAAGGGCAGCAGTCTGCTGCTCTCATGCCTACTCTGCTAGCGCTTTTCTACTTTCTTTAGCTACATTTCTAAAAGGAATTTAAGAAATACATATACATAGATAAAAATATATATTTGTAAACATGTTTTTGTTTTTTTTTTTTTTAAAAAAAACCCGATCATACGCACATGGAACAGAGCAGCTTCATGATGTGTCTCCAGAGCAGTTTCTTTTCCAAAGGACAGGTGCTGGGGGCAATGGGGGGCTGCCTTTCCTCAGGTGTGGCAAGAGAGGGGCCTGCTTCCCAGGCAGGATGCACACTTGGCCAGGCAGCCTGGCCTGGGGCCGCTCTTACACCCGCTCTCTGTCCCCTTTCACACGTACCTCTGACTGCCCAGTAGCTAATGGGATAGGATGGGGAGAGGCTAATCTTATGTGGTCTCCTAAATTTTCCAGGCTGTGAATGACATTGATGCTAAGAATAGTTACTGATGAAGCTTTGACTTAGGGTATTTGGTTTTCTAATTAGCAGTTCTTACCATCATTTTGATGAGCAGTATGCTTTCTCTTTCGTTTTCTCCTCTCTCCAGAGTGAGCGGGAGAGAGAAGTTGGCTGCAGAAAGGCTGAACTGGTGGCCTGTCTGCATCTCACACAAAGTTATATGCAGCTTTTGTTCAGGGATAACCCTCAACTGTGTTAGCGCTCACCATTGACACTGTACATGTCCACCTCAGGATGGAAAATGGATAAAAATGAGCTTGAGTTCTCCTTTTAACACTCAGTCCTGTGCTGCAGCAGTCACCCTTATCTTATCTTAGCCCCAGGTCCTCTGCCCTGTTCCAGTCTGCTGCAGCTCTTGCAAGGAACAGGGCAGAGAGGGAGCTGTGCTGTGCCTGGCAGGATGGTCCAGAGACCACAACCACTGACAAATACCATGTGCCATTTGTGGATCTACCTCACCTGCACATTTAACCAGGTTCTCTGTTACTTGGTGTCCTTCTGTGGGAAATGAAAAATCATAAGCATTTCATGTTGAGTGATTCTGCATAAGCAGGTCTTCTGTAACCTTACTGCCTCAGCCCTGTCCTGTCTAGAGGAACGCTGTGAGTACGATAAGCTGCGCTGTAGGCCAAGGTCATGCCTGTTTCCCCCAGCCAGGCAATTGCTGAGAGCTCAAGAGCAGTGTTGAGGTTCGTCCTGCTGGCTCCGCAGTGAGCTAGTTTAACACCAAAGACCTGCTGAGAGTGTCTGTCTCTGACTTCTTGAAACGTAAGGACGCCCAACCCACCCCCACTGCTCCCAGTAGTATACAATACTACTGGGTGTTGCCTTGCTGCAGCATGTTCCACAGGGTGGGCTGGCCAGCCCGCCTGCCCACGCAGCCTGGCTTACCTGAACTCTCCTTGGGGAGGAAGGTCTTGGCACAGCAGCAGCCTTGCTCATGCCTGAGCGATTGCCTGGTGGCTGCGGGGAGTGCACGTGCAGAGCTCCTCGTGGGCGTGAAGCCAGCCTGTTGGGAGGAGCGGGCCTTGATCCAGCATACTGCCAGAGGCAAAACCAGCCACGCAGGTCTCCTTTCTTAGAAACAAGTGCACGTGCTCAGGGGGTGCATGCCTCCTCTTCAGCTTTGGCTGTGCTCTTCTGTGCCGCTTTCTTCTCACCTTAGGGCATGGTGGGGGGGGGTTGAATGTAGAATGGGGCCACCCTGTAAGTATTAAGAGTTGTCAGCAGGGGCAGGAGGAGCCTCTGCTTACATTTGAAGGAACTTTTCCCATACAAAGTGTGCCCTTCAGCTAGTCAATAGCAGGGGGAGGAAGGATGGAGGTGAGCCACAAACAGAGCAGCAATTAGCCAAGCCCCACCATGTTGGGACAGGGATTGGTGTTTTCCAGTCCCGGACAGGATGAGAGTTTGAAGCCTTTTCTGAACCACGCACTCCCTAGTTTGTACCTATTGAGCTCTGCCGTCTTCAGCAGACTCTCTGCTACAGCTTCCTGCCCATGTACCTACGGTGTCTGACCATCACCACCTCCCACCCCTCCAGCTGGGGGGTGCAGGGGATGTTGCTTTTTCGTTGCTAGCATCAATTCTATACCAAAAGTTCTTTGCTGGAGCCACGAGGGCTTTTGCAACCAGTGCCAGGTTTGGCCTTGCTTGTGTAGAAGCCAAGGCCCAAGAAGAGCAGTTTGCCTTCCGCAGCAGCCAGCGCCAGCAGGTGGGAGAGGGCCAGGCCCTTCCCTGTGGGCTGGGAGCTGCCCGGGGTCCCTGGGGCCAAAGCACTTCTCAGTTAGATGCTGCCACAGCTCCACACCCCTCAACCCAGCGTGGACCACCCCTCTGCAGCTTCGCTTGTGGCCAGTCAGGTGTTGAAGCAAGTCTTCCCCAGCATTTACTTGACACAATGTTTACCAGTTAAAAGTTTTCATAATTAAATAAGTTACTCAGAGTCCAAAACTCTTTGGTGTTACCTGTGATAACTGTGAAGCGCTTCTGCGTCACTGGCCAAAGAGAGCTGAACGAGCGGTCGCAGTGGCAACGAGGAGTGCTGCCTCCCCTCCTCTGCAGCACCCGTGTGTGTTCCAAAGTTGTAAATGGAAAGTTTTCATTATGCAATAAAGAGCTTCACTCTGATGGTCTGGAGAGGGTTTTATGGCTGGGGATGGGTATGTGAATAGAAGGAAATGCTCTCAAATATGTTGCTGGGGTCAGGTGGGGGAGGGAATTAAATTACTTCCCTAGGAAAGCTCCTTCACATTCAGTCCCAACTCATAAAGACAGAAGAGGCATTTGCAATTGGCACTGTTATTTTATTAGTACGAGTATACTGAAACAATAAACTTGTACTGGTATACAGACAATTTCTTTAAAACAATTTTGTTCAAATTTTGAATCAAACATTGTTTTATTATAATAATGAAATAATTTCTACCTAGAAAACCTGCAAGCACCATCAAAGAAAGGGACCATAAAATTCAATAAACAGACGCGAGTGTATCCTACAAATAGACACACCACCATTAGAAAATAGAATATGAATTCTTCCATTTTTTTTTTTAATATTTGTTTTAAAAAAGCTAGTGCAAGTACAATATTTTACACTGGAATTACAGAGAGTATGCACGCATATGGAAAAAAGTTCTCCTGTCACGATAAAAGCTCTTAACTATGTCTGTATGCACTTAAAATCTCCTCTTGTCAATAAGGTGCAAAACGTTATTCCCTCCCTATTTCTCCTTTGTACTGGCCATGTCAGCTCAATTTCTCCCCAACACAAAGCTGCGATATCCCTTTTACTGGGCCTACACTAGGAACTACACTGGAAGTGTGATTTGCAACAACCCCCATTAGTAATACCAGACGATTTTAAATTTTTTAAAAAAATAAAATTAAATTAAAACAGAACAAAACAAAACAAAAACAACCTTAAAAATTGCTGCTGTAGAAGGGCTAAACCTCACCCTGCACCGGCTGCCGGGAGCGGTGACATAGCTAGTACAAAATGATTTTCAGTAGCTCACCCGAACTGAAAAAGGTTGGGAAATCCCTCCCTCCCCCCCCCCCCTTTTGTAACACTGCGAAAAGAACAGTGTTCAACAAGTTAATATATTATTTAAAAAAAAAAAATACATACAATTAGTGAGTTTCAACATTAGCTGACTGTCGTGAAGAGTCGTATCTATGCCTTAGCAGGTTAGTAACTGCCCAGTGGCCAGGCAGGAGACACAGCCTGAGCCGCCCGCAGCCCCTGGGCCCCTCTTTGCCCTCGGCTACACAGATCCAAACCCGACTGCCGCGGACAGTTCTGCAGAGCACGTCCCAAGGGAGAGTACGTGGGTCCTCGGCTTTTAAAGCCAACGCCAGGGCAGGATCCCCCGGCCGGCGGGTGTGGAGGGGCAGAGCAGGTCCCACACTGGCTCCACGCCGGCCGAGGATCCAGGCCCTGAGGCTTCTGCCCCTCAGTAATCCTGCAGTACAGCAATGCCAGCTCCAACGAGTGAGTAACGCTTGCTGCTAACACCACTTCCAATGCACACCTACTGCGCGGCCGAGGGAAAGGGCACAGGAGCTTTGACCGCTCAAAATAGAAACAAACGAAAAAGAAACAACCTTGGGTGAAGCCTCCATAAAATCCTCAGTGGAAGACTTGAGTCCTTTCAGCTAATGACAAGAAAAGAAACTACAAAGACCTCAGAGACTGTTATTGTAGAAATACTACCTGTTGGCTGAATGCACTTCACTGTAACACAACCGGGGTTGGTTCTCTGAGCGCCTGGGGGGTCACTCGGATGGGGCGAGTAGTTCTGCCCGCTGTCAAAGCCTGGGGTGCCTCTGGGGAGGGGGACGGGAGCAGCCTGAACCTTCACCCGCTCCAGTCCCAGCTGCCCAGCTCAATCTTTGGACGGGAAAAGGACCCTCTCCTCAGAAACTGCCTCAGGATCCTCTCCTTTTGGCTTCTGACAAACACCGGCCTCGCCATCTGTCCGGACTGTGACTGACTGTGCCCGGTGGCCCTGGGCAGCGACGGGCTGGGCAGCCAGCTCGCCCGGGGCACCACTCTGCTGCTCCCTCGTTATACGCACTTCTGGCTCAGGGTGTTACTCTTTGGGTTTCGTCTGGAAGTGCCGAAAAAACTGTGAAACAGCATCCCAGAGAGAGAAGAAAAAACGGGCCCGGGAGGCTGCAGCGGGACCTAAGGAGGTGGTGCCCAGCCGGCAGCGGCTTGTCACCCCAGGGCCCCGACGCCCACCCTGCCTGCGAAGGGCACGGCCGAGGCCTCCCTCCGAACCAGCCGTGCCCTGGGGGCTGCCGGGGTTCCCCTTGGCACAGGCAGGAGAGACTTAAAGCCAAAATACAGAGTGAGACTCGGGTTTTGCACAGTAGCCATTGAAGTGCCCGGTAGCTGCACTCGAGAATTGCTGCTCCAAGGTATGTTTTCAGCACAGGAATAAACAGTGTGAAGCGTGACTCCATTCCCCACAAACGGGATCCACGTAATATGAACAGAAAATTAAGCACAGTTGTTCTTTAAGAGCCTTTTAAGTAATAATTCTTCCTGGCCAAAGCCAATACAAATCAAGATCATCTAGACATGACATTTTCTATATACAAAAAACATGTAACTTTCAACCCTTCTCTGCTTTTTGTATTTAAAAACTTTTTTTTTTTTTTTACAAACAAGGTATGAAACTCACTGTTCAAACAGAGCCATCTCTTTTTCAAACACTGAATGAATCATTCCAACATTCATTTTTTCTTTTTGTGCAATTTTTTTTTTAAAACATTACCTGTACTCCTCAATGTGAGTGCTTCAAAAAAAGTTTCTATTTTTAATAAGCTTCTCAAATTAGGTTTACATCAAAAAATATTCCCACAAGGTATAGTGCTACAAGAAAAGATCCTATCAGTAAAGGTAACACATCTGAAGCGAGGTCGTCTATGTAAAAGAAATTGAACTCTGGAGTAGAGGTGTGCAACGCGTTTGGAATTCCCCTCTCAACACAAAGCAAGGCTGTCCTCAGGACAGGGAATCAAGTGGACACGTAGGTGTAAAAAAAAAACCCACACGTATTTATTCGTGTGCAAACAGACACTTCTGTCTGGGTGTGCACATATGCATCTCTGCATCGACAAAGTCTCTGCTCTGCAGTTCAGGATTTGGGGGGGGGTGGACAAAGCAGCGGAATGGAGATTGCTGCCCGCACTCCGGTGGTGCAGTCATTCCCCTCTGCTTTTCACATCAGCACTGCCAGAGCCCAGCGTGGACTCTGCTGCTGCCTGTGATGATGGGGCGGGAAGAAATGGAAATCATTTGTACGAGTGTTTCAATGAGCCAAATCCCGCCCACCCCCCCACCCCCTGGGGCTTCTGCCCTGGCAAACCTGGGTGAACTCCAAGATTTTTCCAGCTGCCTGATTCAGGTCAGGATCTGGCCCCGACTGAACCAAGCTTCAGTTTCACAAAGATTTATACACGTGCTTCACAGCAAGCTCCCAAGCAGCCTTTGCCCACCGGCCCAGACCTCCCGTAAGCACGTGCATAAGTGTTTGCAGAACTGGGTCCCAGGACAGGCAGAGCGCTGTGCCAAGAGCCCCCAGCTCTTTGAAATAACACTATTAGTGTTTAAAAACATTGAGGATTTGCTCTCCTTGGGACAGGTGCTTTTTTTTTTTTTCTTTTTTTTGAGCAGTTGCAAGCATTAACAGAATTTCACCGTTTCCTTTTTACTATTGGCAACACACTTAAAAGCAAAATAGATCTCTGCAGAGAGTGAGTTTTCATGATAACCAACAGCTCCAGTTCATGCTGAGCCTGCTGCTGCTTTTGTATTGCAATGTAAGTGAGATCTACAAAGTTGAAACCACGAGATGCAGGAAATCCAAACTTGTCTGTAACATTGTACATCCCTACTCCGGAGCAGTAAAAGTGCTGCTTCTGGTCACATCAGTGTACCACACATATGCCAGCCCCATCCCTGAGTAAAAGGTGTGAAAAGGTTTCTAAATGTTCCTTGATTTAAGGGAAACGAGAGTAGTGATGTCACTTCCCCATGTGACAATGACGGGAACAACAGGTCGAACGAAGCGACAGCGGGACGAAGGAATTAAAGGAATAAAAAAAACAAAGGAACGTGTGTATGTGTGTATGTGTGTGTGTGTGTGTGTGTGTGTGTGTCCCCCTCCTCCAGAGGTCTGCGTCTTCAAGGGAAAGTGAGCCCGAGGGCAGCATATGACATGGTCAAATAGGTCAACAGCGACTCCGATTTGGGTCTTGACCAGAGAACTCGAGGTAAGTGACATCAAACTCAAAATTCCCCGTGATGTGGCCCAGACAAACTGAAACAATGCCTAAGTTAAACACTATAAGGAACAGTCATTTTATATATATAGATATATAGATAGATTAGATAGATAGACAGATACTTTATTTTTTTTTTTTTTAGAAATCCCTATAAAGAGGTTCTTGTTTTATTTTTCTTTGCCCTGACTAATTTCTTGGTGATTGTATGCGTTTCGTTGTAAACTAAACAAACAGGCCTGCTACAAAAAGAAAAAGGAAAAAAAAAAGAAAAAGAAGACCAAAAAAAAGAAAACTACTGTCAGTCAGTTGCTATTGCAAAGTGGGAAACCTCCTCCTTCAGCTTCTCCATAGCATCTCTCTGCCTGCCAGCGGTCCCGGATGTGGGGGACTTGCTGCAAGGGATGCTCGATGCTGGGGGGGGAGAGGAAAAGCCCCCCGCCATCTGCAAAGGACTTGGTCCCGGGGGGGAAGTTCTCTCCCCGGTGGGAGTCAGGTCTTGTCTGCATTCCGTCCAGGCAGAGGGCCAATTGCCACCCTCCGCCTGGACGGCACGCAGACATTAATACACCTCTTTTCATTTCCTTCCTGGATCTTTTTGAACATCAAATACAAAAAGGGTTGGTATTTCCTGGGGCAAACCCTTAATATGTTTTTGTTTTTTTGGTGGGGGCAGGGGGAAGGGAGGAGGATTGGGAGGGATTGAAACTATTCAAAACAAGAAGAAAAGCAGGGGAAATCAGCAGTAGGTATGACATCTAGCGAACACCGCGCGGGTGAGTCTAAGTTGGCACATAAAGTATTGCACATCCTACAAAAGCCAAAGCATGGGAAAAAGGACAATGGTTTGGGAAAAAAAACGGTTATTTCAGAATTCCTCAGTCTGAAATACAAGCACAGAACTAATACATTCCTATTGCTCCAAACATATTTTTTTATTATTATTAATATTTTATTTTTTTTTAGTGTTAGTTGAATAGATCCAGTCAGTTTAATAGCCCCTGCTTCCTTATTAACCACAAATGTGTATGCGTATGGTTTTACTCAAGATATTTTTTCTCGAGTATGCATGAAGTACGGAAATAGTGGTACAACTGTGAACTAAAATCTGTAATTCTTTCTATTCCTTTACCATCAAAGCTTAAAAAAACAAAACAGGAAACAAAACGAAACAATAAATTGCAAGTGCCCTGAGCAGAGTATATGGAAGATTAAGCAACTTCTCTGAGCAGAAATATTAACAAATAAGCACTAACTAAGCAGTGTGACTGTGAGAAGAAACCCACTCAGCTATTTGGTAACCCGCTGAGAGGTTAATAAAATTCAAGGAAATTCAAGAAAAGTTTCAAGCTATTTTAAACGTATTTCAACTTTTTGGTGCACCCCAGAATATGGTATAAAAACAATTCGTTCTGGCGTGAGCTAAATTTCAAGTAACAAATAACAGAGTCAAAGCTGGGGTTCAGGGTTAACATTTCTTCTCTTAAATAAAAGCACTGTATTTTTGGGGAGAGGGAAACCAAGGTTTTAAATAAATTTGTTCACTTTAGGTTACTGTGTTTCTAATGACGGACTTTGAGTTCCTTTTCTCCCTATCAGTACAGCGTCTTCTAAACTACCTGAAGGATGCGAACTCGCCAACCCAAACCGATGACGCAAACATTTGCTCACGTAGGGCCCGAGCGCGACCCCGCGAGAATCAACGGGATCTTTCTCGTGGCAGCAAGAGGCTTTAGCGCTCAGCCCCAACATCCTTCATCCCTGCACCTCCCTGAGGCTGGTGCAGGAGGTGGGGTGCACAGCACCTCAAAGGATCTGTCCCTACCTGGGGAAAGAAAAGACTGAACGGCGCATGATTTCCACCCCCCCCAATCCTACTTGGTTTGTACCAAACTCTTGAAATCTTGCCTTTCCCATGGAAAAAAAAAAAAAAAAGCAATTAAAAGAACAAATAATAATAATAATAAAATAACAATAGGTTTGTTTTCAAAACAAACAAAACACCTTGCTTACGGACAGAAATGTTTCTTGTGGAAAACTCTCTCAGCAAGTCTGAAGAAAAATTCTCAGAGCTGTCCCGGTAGGACCTGGTTCTGTGTGGCAGATATGGTAGAAAGACCAAAAAATGAACTTTGAAAGGAACGTAACCCTATGAAACGGCCTAGAGCGTAGGCAGGTTAGTGAGTAATTGCTACATTTGTTTATGCTCTTTCAGACCACCCCCCCCAACCCCACAACATTATTAGGTAAAAACTGCAGGAATACCACACAAATGATAAACTCAAGATGTGCAAATTGCAAGATTCTTTAAAGTCCATCTTTTTAAAAAACACTGGACAATGGTTTGTTTTTTTTTTTTCCTCTTTCCTTTTTCCTTTCTCCTATTTTCTTTTTTTTTTTTTTTAATTATCTGTCAGCTCGCATATGCCTTTAACTCTTTCTCAAGCATTAAAGTTTAAAAAGTGCCTCCTATTAAGTAGTCCTTTGTGGACAATGACTGTCACATACTAGTTCAATAATTCACATTCATCCCTTTGAAACCACATTAAAACTTTCAGCATCTTGCCTGTGAGAAAACTTTACATAGTTGCATGTAGTTACAGTGTTGAAGAGATTTGTTTGTTGGTTTGTTGTTGCTTTCCGAGCAGATTAAAGTGAGATACAGTACGTACTGAGTGTTAGACCAGGATGCTCAGCAATAAAGTGTGAACAGCATTTTAAGTGCTTAAAGACATTCTAGGTTCATCTTCAACAGCGGATTCCTGTGTCACACTGAAATTTGAAAAAAAAAAAAGTGGCACCAGTTGTCCATAATCATGAACTAAAAACAGTACTAGAGTTAAAGACAAAGGTTTGCAACCTAACTGCGAACAATGGATGCCTGTGATCTCAAAGGGGCAGTATGCGTCTACCTCGTGGAAGCAAATGTCAATGGCGTAACCTGGTCGATTTGTCTAACACTGCACAGAAACAGGAGTGAGCCCGAGCCAGGCGCATCCAGGGAGCCGGAGGCCTCCTCGCGCACACCCATGCACACCCACGCCACACGCACGCACCCACCCACCCCACCACCGAGAAGGAAAACCTCGCAGGGCGACCGGTGCAGGAGTCTGTACAGCCTCACTGTCTGCTGACTCCGGGCAATGGAACTGCACTAGCAAGCAGAAAGGAAATCTTGGTGTGGCAGTTGCTTTAGGAATAAAAATCAGTGCAGTCAAACCCCATGGGGGGAAAAAATATATATATACATATACACACACACAAATATATATATATATATATATACATATATATATATATATATATATATATACTGTAGAGCCTTGAGTAAGTGTTGGCTTGTTGTTGAAAACATCAGAGACTGTCTGATCCTTTTCAGTCACACCCCTGCGCTGTGTCCTCAGCATCCACCTGGGGTGAGGGAACCTCTTCACCGACCCAGTCCCTCCTCGGGACTGGTGTGCACGCACACACACACATGCACACACACGCACGCACTCCACGCGGGACACGCACCTCTGCTACAGTTCCCTTCTCCTCACCTCCTCCCAAAAAACTAGGAACAGGAACCAAAACAACAAAACAAAAAACCAAAAGAAAAAACCTACGAGGGAAAGGAAACAAAATCACAGCTGGACCCTGTCCTACACGAGGTGTTAGAAAACAGGAGCCATGACAACACATTCATTTCCACTAAGGGTGTGTGAAGCAGATACTGCCCCTTCTGTAGCTCTCGATAAACCTAGTCACTGACAAACACTTGTGGAAAAACATATGCACCAGTCTCCTGCATAATACCAGCTGCAACTATAACAACAAGGTTATAACATAAACCTAAAATAAGATGATAACATGTAAATACTGGGTTATTTAGTCTACAGTACAGTAATCTGGATAAAAATGACAAGGGATAGCCTAATTTCCTTTCCCCAAACAACTTTTACTTTCCTACGTTGGATCGACCTTCGATGCAAATCTTAACCTCCTGAGGAATAAAAGAAGGCTTGGGAAGAGTCAAAGGTGGCTCCTCTTCCGATTTCTCTAGTTTTCGTGTTTCGGGGGCTGACCACCTCCTCTTCCTCGTTGCCGGGGGCTTGCTGGGTTCTGTTTTGGTGAGCAAAGGTGCTGCAGGCAATCCTATTTTGTCCGGAAACTTCAGTTCACCGTTCTCAGCTAACATCTGTGCACTTCCCTGATTAATCCCGTTTTCCTGCTCCGCATACCTGTGTCTACTTCCAGCTAGACTGTCATTCTTTGAATGCTTCAGCAAGATACTAGCTGAGTCCATGGGCTGGCCCTTTTTAATAGAGCCGTTCTTCAGGTTTTTGAGCGTGAGCGATATGCAGACATCCCCCACCGAGAGTTTGGAGCATGGCAAATCAAAGAGCTGGCTGGTTCTCTCGGGACAGCAGGATGACCAGCCTTGTCCAAATACAAAAAAAGGGTATTCTACCAAGACTTCCACGCTGACCTGCAGAAAGAGAGGGGACAACAGAGAGAGAGACAGAGGGAGAGAGAGGGGAGATGTGAGACCAGCCGGGCGCCCTCATGCATGTGCGTGGGGGAGAGGGATAAAGCTGGAACTGCAAAAGCTCTGTTTGGTTTCCTCAAAATCGACCACCAGACTTCACGCCTGTCCTTGTCACACGAGTGTTGATGTTTTCTCTGAGCTCAGCATTTCTTAGCACAAGACCTCAGTGAGAATCAAGCTTTACCTTTCTCCAGCCACTTAGAAAGGTGTAAGAGGCCAAACAGATTCGGCATCTGGAAAACTCCGTTCCCTGCCATCCCCTTGTGGTACCTAGAACCCGTCACCCACATCTAAAGACACTTTCCAACTAGGGGACAGCTCAAGGGAAGCTCTCAGTTCCGACACACAGTTTCCTGCCCAAAGGAGCGTATACTTACCAGCATGAAACAGTTGAAGACATGCTGATTCCCAGGGGAAGGCCACGAGTACATAGAGTTGTAGCAGAGCAGCGAGCATGAACCCGCTGTCCCCCAGCAGCCCTCTTACCAGTCCAGTTTCTTCCCTTCCCACACCTCCTCTCCCACTCTGCAGCCAAGTTCACCTCCTGCACTCCCTCAGAGAGAGGATCATCTCTCCTCCTCCTCCTCCTTCTGCAGTTCCTGCACTGGGTCTCCTTTTCGCATCATGTCCCCTTTTCCCCCCACTTCACCTCACTTTAAAACCACATCTGGTTATGAATCCTATCTAACCATCTTACAGGAGAGCTGCCATAGCCAGGAGAACAGACCAGCAACAGGTGCCCACTGCTCCTTGACCTTGCAAATGCTGGGCCTTGAGGTCCCAGCACGATAAAGCACCTAAATACCCGCTTATCTTTGCATGTGTCAGCAGTCCAGCAGGCTCAAACACTTGATGTGGGCTCATGCGATGCACAGCCTGCAGGGCTGAGCCCCCCCCAGCACACAGCAATGAGAGCAAGAAATTTCGACTAGCACTTCTTAAAAATTTGGCACATGTTTTTAACTTGCTGTGTGACACACATAAGGTCTGCAACTCTAAGAGGGTGGCTTACTCTGAAGTCAGATATCCACTGTTCTGCTCCCAAGGTCCCTGTGTCCTCTGGAACTCTACTCGGGCATGGGGGACAGGATCCTGTTCTGATGGTGTAAGCCCTATTTGGTAGGGGTTAAAGGGCAGGAGAACACCCAAAAACATGCACTCATCTCATTTCTGAGCCATTCAGCAGGCATGGAGCATACCAGCTGCCTGGAGAGTCCCCCCTCTCCAGGAACACAGAAAGGAACACCACAGCAGGCTTGTGAAACCACCTCTCACCCTTGGGAGCGAGTAACGCCATCAATGCCAAGCATGGCTTTGTATCATGGCTTTGTATCATTAAAAATGTATTTCAACATGAAGGAATAGAAGCAGTTCGAGATGCACATTGCACTCCAGTGTTCAAATTTGTTCATAATATTGTGAACCTTGGGATGAAATTGCATGGCCTGTCCCACAGAAGAGGCTGGACTCAATGTCCCACTACTCAGAGAAGGAGGCTCCAGAACCAAGGAATCAAAGATTCCCATTGGATGCTGACTGTGCTTCCTACTGGTTAAGCCCATGCCATGCACTAACAGTCAACTGCAGTTTATTAAACAGTGGATTCTGTTGGAAAAAAACTCATAAAGTCTATAAATATATGCTACCTACTTCTGCAACTAGGCCAGTGAATAACATTGCACGTATTATCCTGCCACTCCACCTGCCCAACATAGCAAGCCACTGTACAAGCAATTTCAAAAGGAGCAGTTTAGAGGCACAAGAAACTCCCCAATAGATCAATTTCTGTCATATTAAACCTTTTCTGACCAGAACTGCCTGCTAACACATGGCAATAGTGGAAAGGGACCTGACTCTAGGCCTGCTCTATGCTCTGAACTATGGAGAAATTGGGGTGAGGTAACTATGAAAGTCCCATCCCTTCACATCATTGGATAGAAACACTCCAGCACCAGGACTTGCAGAAATATTTGCTCAGAGTTTGGGACCCTATTCCATATATATACACCTCAGTAAGGGGTCTGACTGGGAAAAGTGGTGAATATCCAATATCTCCCATGGAAACTGCTGTCTACACAGAGCTGTAGGCTTCTCTCCAGGCATGGCTCATCTGGTGAAGACAGTTTTCTCCTGTATACTGCTATGTCTCTCCTCTTTCTTTCTTCCTTCCTGCCTGCTGTATTTTTTTTCTTTCTTTTTCTACTTTCTCGTCCTTGTCAAAAGCTATTTGTATCTGTGGGAATCACACATGCTTGCGTGCATCATCCTCACCGACACACAAGTTCCTCTTAATGTGAATGTGCTTCCACCACACGTTATACTTTTCTAACGAGGCATCCAAAACATTTGCCTGAACTGTCAATCACTGAAACAAATTCCAGAATTGGTGGTGGTGATCATGAGTAATACCAAATAATAGGAGCTAGTGAAATGCCAGAATTTCCACAATCCAGACACGGCGTGTGTGTACCACTGCTGATGTGAAAAGGGCTCCCTCACAGATGAGCAAGCCTTGTTTTAGCTTAGTAGGTAAGGCAGGCAATTCGGACTGCTCAGGAAACCCTGAAACAATGTGCAATGAAGTAGTGGAGCTCTCTGCTGATGGTCTTGCTGGGGGTACAAAAACCACCTCAATGGATTCGTGGAACAGACACTCTTCCTCTCACAGAGAGAAGTCTGTGCAGTGCCATGCTCCCACATGACTTCCCCTACTCAAGAGACTTTGGGAGTCCTCAGGTTCCCACCACCCTGAACAACACCTGCCTTGACAAGAGTGGATTTCCTACAGGGCTGTAGGCACTCATGCCACCCACAGGGACTGTCCGGCATGACACATGGTCTGGGTGGGCATCACCCCAGGGGCTGCATCTAGTCCAGCTTCAGTACACTGTTATAACAAATGCACCCAGGGTTTGAAGGTTAGGGGCTACTGCTCTCCACAGCCGTGTGATCCCACCATTTCTCAAGCGAAGCCACCTCTATCCACCAGACCACTGGCTGCCCAGTCTATCCCATGAGCTCTCATCTGCTGCACTCCCAGAATTCAGGAACGTGCATCTGAAGACAGACGCCCCATCACTCAGAGGAACAAGGACCTACTGCCCCCGTGACCAGGGGACACGGACATGGAGATCATGTAAAGGGAAGGCTGGGAGAGATCACCATGGCAGCAGCAAACTGAGTCACCATTTCTCTTTCTGTGCCTGTTACGGTGTAGAAGATAAAGAAAAGGAGAACGTGGAGTAGAAGAAAAAGTAACAGGTTTGTGTGCATGTAACTAAACTAGTTAGGGCTTCTAACTAGATGCTGTAACGGGACTCTTCCATCTCTAGTGTCTATGATTCTCGGTTTTTACAAAATGGAAAATTAAGAACTGCATGTTCACCTTTGCTTTTTAAGCTATACTTTAAGAATGATTAGGAACTGAAATGCATTTCAGAGAACTTATTTTCCATCTCCTGTGTGTTTTGACTTTAACATCAATGGAGGTGAACTACTGGCTTCTGCTTCTTCCCAGCAGCAAAAGAAAGGACAAGAATAACATGTGGAATTGCAAAGAGATGCAGAGCTGTAGATCTTTTTCTTTCAGGCAGAGCGGTAACAGCTGGACTTTGGGTTCTGGTCCAGTTGATACTTGACTTCTTCCTAAACCAGAGCAGGGATGCTGTGAAACAAACCTAGCAGCCCTCCAGGGCTAAGGCCAGTTATTTCACTGAGAAGGCATGTAGCCTTAGGTGGGTTAATTTTCCTCTAGGTTTCCACACCTGGAAGAGGGCTGGATTCACCAGGTGACTGGAAGATGGAGAAAGGAGGGAGGATGAGCTCCTGCCGCTGAAGTGCTGTGCTGGGGAGGGGCAGCGGTGGCTTCCAGTGATACGATACAGTGGCAGCTGCATGGTGCCTCCCTATTTACACTGCAGTTGTGTATGCTCAGCTAAAAATAACCTCCTACCTCTGTCCCTCAACTGGTGAGAAAATTAGCTAATGCTTGCATGGAATCTGAAAATACGAATTCATCAATATTATAATGACTTCCCAGAGATCCCTGTGAGGAGTACGTAAGTGAGCCACAGCTAATGATAACAACGCTATTTTTGTACGGCACTTACTCTTTACAACTTACACTCCCTTGATAATACCGTTTGAAAAGCTCCATCCTTCCAAAAGCATGCAGGCATACATATTTGCAGTAATAAAATACTTTGCAAAGCTACACTACACACGCAGATATATCCCCGTTGTACTCTGGAATCAAGACATACCTAAGTGCACTGGGGTGCTGCTGCTGAAAGTAGCACGACTAAATACTCTTCTTTCAATGAAAAGACTAAGCCCTGTTCACGCAGGCAATTTTCTAACCAGTAATGAGTGCTGCATACCTGCTAATAAGGCTGAATGCTTTCATATAGCCACGTTGGGCTGAGGGTGAGGTCACCAGAGACTTCAAGCACATAGAAACCATCTCTCTCTCTCTCTCGCCAGGCAAGGGAAAACTGGCAGAGCCGTCGCCGCTATGCAGGGATACACATGATCTGGGAAGAGACCCAACTCCTGGAATCTGCAGGAAACCTAAATTAACCCCCATTTCTAATCATATCTCTAGGTGACTCGCCCTCCATTCTGGAAGCATCCTCTGTGGGAAACACAGCTGGGGAATATTTTGGCTGCCATGATGTCAGCCTGCTCCTGATAGGCTTCTCCCTAAGGTGACACTTTGCTGGGTGAGCCCCGTGTGCCTGGAATTTTACAGCCTGGGACTCGGCTTGCTTTCTGCCAGAGGATGGCACTCCACCCCCTGCAAAGGCGTTCTTCCCCGCGCCGGGGACTACAACACATCGCCTGCGTTGACAGATCTGTGAACGAGACATGACACAAATGCTACCTGCTAATTTGTACCTCTTCTGCTGGTGCAGAGATGGGTGGCCTGGCTGCAGGGAGAGAAATGAGAGCAAGATGAACACTGCAGATGGGAGATTGCTACTTTTGAAATCTCATTATTCAAGGCACTGGGGCAAATTATAGTAACTGGTCCTGATGTGAGGACGGTTCCTCTAATCATGAAGCCTGAGATGCACCAAAATACAGTTGAGCGGTGGGGGAAAAAATCACTCCTTTATAGTGAAAGCACCAGAGGCCCAACATCTATCAGCTGTGCAGATGCACGCACATGCATGAACACCACCACAGAAGGAATCACCATGTTTTACATGAGAAAGAAGACGTGTCCTGTGTAGCAATTTACCATGTATGTGCAACTGGGGAAGGATGGGCTGCAGACTGCTACGACTGTAAGAAATGTTTCATCTAATCTGCTCCTCAGTACTGTCAACTGTTTTGTTTTTCCTCTCCAAACTGTCAGCCTGAGATGCTTTACTACACATGTCCACATCCAGCTCCTCTCTCCCCCTCTCTTATGCTGGTTCTCCAGTGCTGAGGGTGCAGCAACAGCGGAGCAGACTCTGCACTTGAACCACACCTAAAAAGATTTGCAACAAGATTATTTAAAATGAGGACCTCTAGGAAGCAAAATGCTATCCAGTATATCTGAACTGCTCCTGCCTCAACACAGCAAATCTAAATTGCTCAGAAAATGGACAGCATCAGGATAACGCGTTATGATCAGTATGTACTCATTCTCAACATAAAAACACCTTTGGGAAGTTACAGGATTTCTTCCTACATTGCACCAACGAGAAACAAAGGTCAGAAGTGCAGCCTGCCCAGCCACCTAGATGCTTTTTCTTTCCAAATTTCCCTTGAACACACAGGTTATGTGAGCCATGCAGTGTTTAAACCACTCACAACTGAAGCCTCAGTAAACCCCTGTAGTGCATTTCAGTAACTTACGTGTGTGATGGAGCCATTCCCATGCAGCTCCAAGTTTTCAAGCCGTGGAAATTCACTGCCTTGTGCCCTACCTATCTCTCAAGGGTAGGATTTGAGCTGAATCTAGCCTGAGCTTTCTGGTGTGGAAGGTAAAAAATCTCCTATCAAAATGCAAAATATATCCTCTTGTACTGCTTATGCTGTTTCACATTTTAATCAAAAAACATGAAGGTCTTTTAATTCTTCCCATGGGCTCTCCAGCTATAAAAAGTAATTGTTTTAAATCCAAGAGACTACGTTTATCATCGGTGTGACCCTGCTGCCTCCCCTGGCACAGTGAGGAGGATGATTTTTGGACCAGGGTTGGTCTCGCGGATGAACGTGAATGATGAAGAACCAACCCCACGTGGACCCAAAGCAACTGAGATGCACTGAGGAAAGCTGCACCCGGGGGGACACAGTGTGCACCCTAGTCCACCTCCCACACCTCGCCATGCAATGCCATTACCTGTGCTCGATGCTCCCCAACCGCAAACTGTATCACGGCGATGCCTGGGCTATGGCTGTCTTCAATCCTCTCCACGGTGCTGGAGTCTATTTTCAGGTCGTTGCTAATTTCTGCGCTCTGTATGAAGTCTTCTGTTTTCAAGTCCTCTACTTTCTTCAGCTCCCCATTGGCCAGCTGAATGATTGACCCCTTCATGAAGTAGGGGGGCAGCGTGGGAGGTGCGGTGGCAGGGGAAGCGATGGACTGCACCACGGGCAGGTGGATCTGAGCCTGCACCATGGTGGCCTGGTAGGCGGGCTGGGTGGTGAGGGGCTCCGCACTGAAGTTCTCGCTTTTGGGGACGGCGGTGGTGACGAACGTGTGAGGCACTGCTGCAAACTGGGGAGACGATGTGACGATGGCCGGCGCAACTCCTGACGGCTCGACGTCCGCGCTGCCGACCGGTATCAGCAGGGACTGGGTGCCAGGGATCACCAGGTGCTGCGGCAGGCTGCCGGGGTACCCGATGGCTTGCTGCTGACCGCTCAGGTAGCCGATCACCGGTGGCTGGGTCCCGGCGTAGAAGGCTGTCGCCGGCAGCCCGACAGGGAGCTGCTCGGAGGCGCTGTGTGTGGTCTGAATGACGGTGTGAGGGGACAGTGTGGCCACTGCCTTCACACCTTCGTGGCCCAGAGCCTGTTGCGGAGACAAGGCGTAGGACCGGTGGGCTGGCTTCCCTAAGTGCAAGCTTCCCTTGTCGTTGAGGGCTGAGGGAGAGGTCGCACGGTTAGTGGCCTGCTGCACCTCCATGTCTGCCGTGGGCGTGCTGCTGTTGGGGACCACCATGACGGAGGCTCGGACACCTGAGGAATCCCGTGCACCGTACTCGGCGGGGCTCGAGTGAACCACCACGTGCCTGGTCTCATAATGATGGGGAGCTGGTTTATTGCCTGCTTTGACTAGGCCCAAGTCGGCAGAGGGCGAAATGCCGTACCTCCGGCTCTTCTCTATCTCACCGTTCAGTACCTCCTTGGCCTGTATCGCCTGCAGCCGGCTGCTCTCAGGCTTCTTGGGGGGGTCCCTGGTGACGAAGTGGCCTCCCGAGTCGGTGTACTGCACCACCACTTGGGAGGAAGGGCCGAGGGTGAGGGTGTGCGGGATCACTGTCTGATGGGGGTGCAGGGGGACTGGGATGGTTGGAGGAGAGACGTTTCTGACAGTGCTCTGGGAAGAGCTGGAAATGTGGACGTACTGGTTCTGCTGGGTGGGAGGAGGAGACCCAGCGGCGATCAGTCCAGGCGTCCTGACCAGATGCGGCTCAACTTTGTGTCCCTGCTGGCTTAAGCCACTCATGCTGGCCAGCAAAGTGGAATAAGCCTCCAGCTGGGAGCGCTGGGATGGAGTGGTCGCAACGGCCGTGGCCGCCGCCACGGCACCAGTTGCAGAATTGGCCGTTGGGGAAATCAGCTGTGAGGGGATGAATCCAGCGTACGATCCGCTGTACTGGGGCCCGACGAACTGGAAGGTGTGCTGCAGGTGCGTGTACTGCACAGGGGAAACGGGGGTCCCTGACTGGGAGAGGGCAGGCGAGTACACCGTGGGAAGAGTGGTGGAGGCTGGAACGGACCTGGGTGCGCTTGGCGGGGAATAGTCCAGCCCTGCAGACAGCGACTTGTGCAAACCCTGCTGCAAGCCTGCCTCCACCGACGATGTCCCCCCAGGCCGGTGCCGGCCCCCCAGGCCGCCCTGGCCGCTGGGAGTGCTGGGGAGCCATGCTAGGTTATCCGCACGGTGGTTTTCGTTTGGCAGGACCGGCTTTACCTCCGAAGGCAGGCTGGTGGCAGGGATTTCTCGCTTCTTAGGTGGCAGGCATTCATTGCTCCGCTCTTGGTTGGATTTCATCTTTCGCCGTCCCCCCTCCACTGTGCTTGCTTCACTGTCTGGCTGGCTCTGATTTCAGTCTGATAAATGGAAAGTCACATTTGATTTCTGCAAGGGATCCAGTGACTTCATGAGGAATCATCTCCCCGTGAGCGCTATTCTCCGATGGCTCCTCTGGATTCTGTAATGAGAGGGTGGGCAAGGGAGGGGGGAGTCACACCATCAGCACTGGGAAATGAGAACAAATGAGCAGACAGCCCAAACCAGCAAGCGAGTAAAAGAAAAACCTCCGGAAAAACCCCAAACCGGTCAGGCATTCCCACTCCCATATCAAGGAGCAGTTGACAGCTGCGCTGTAAACAGCAGCAAAAATCCTGGGCGCATCTGCTAACGCATCACAAAAACAATTAAAACTTTAGGCCGATCAGAAATACTGGCCATAACTTGCCACATTTGGCAGTGGTCACTTATTTCCCAAGGCTCACTTTCTTCTTCCTTTGGGAAAACCCTCCATGTCTCTAAGGTGCCTGGTTTGCCCTTCCAGCCTCTCCTTGCCCTGCAGTGGCGATGTTGCCTTCACCCTGCCATGTCCTAAAAAGCACGGGAGCGCAGCAGGGAGCCCCGAGGAACACACACGCACAAAATATTTACATTAGCAACACGTAGCTATTAGCGGTGCGGAGGGAAGGTGGTGGGTCACTCCTGAACCCTTGAACCCCAGAGTCACCCACAGAGTGACTGCACATCACACTAGGCAGGACTGTGGAGGCAGCAGCTGCTCCTGTCCACTCCCCACACCACGGCTCCTTACGGGCACACGTGCCCTTCATCTACCAGTCTGGCAATGAACCTTGGCCACATGATCTGTTTACAGCAACAGCCCAGAGCCAAACACGTCTCTCAGCCAGGTTTTTAACATGTGAGTTTTTTTTTTTTCCTAGTGCTTTGAACTCCCTCTGCTACTGACACCCCATGCCCAGGTGCCTGAGCAGGGCTCTGTGCTGGGAGATGCCCTCCACTGCACGCAGGTCAGCTAGAGCCAGGCGCCAGCACCATCCCCATCCCCCTCGGGATATGATCCCCCTGTTTCTTAGTGACTGCCAGACCAGAGAGGCTGTGGGTACCGCACTCACTGCCACGGCAACATGTCCAAACCCTGAGCAAACTCGGCCCTGAGGATGTCTCGCTAGGACCACTTGGAAAAGCACATTTGGGTTTCCTGATCCAAACCAGGAGCCCCCACCACTATAAAATCTCACGATTTTATATTAGGCTAATTTTGCTATTGGAGCAAAACAATTGCTTTCTCTGCTCTGCATCACTTAATTTGGTAGCTTCAGCCACCTAAAGGCAACACAGTCAACAAAGTCTTCCTAACTCCTCCATTACACGCTGAGGAAAATACTGGAACTAAATCACATCATGCTTTGAAAAAGCAAAAGGAGCTGACAGCCTCCCCCTACCTTCCCAAGACCTGCCTTGCCTTGTCCCATACAAACTTTATGAAGAGTGAAACTTCCTCAGCCCCTGTCATCTGCATTTCTGGCTGCTTTGCAAGAAGCAGTAGTGAGAAACCGTGCACCTTGTGCAACTGGCATCTTAACAAGAAAAGTGTGTGTTATATGAAAGAAAAATGGAGAGAGAAAGTTAAGCGTGGATGTGAAAGAAGAGTGAATGCTGAGCAGTAGCAGTGATGCTTATGGCAAGTAACGTTCCTTTGGAGGATTTCTATCCCTGCTACTTTGCTTCTAATGCACAATAAGCCTGATGTTTCTATGCGTATGCAGTACTTTGAAGACATACTAGACTAAGATTAAACCTATCTTTAAGAGCACTCTTCACATTTATGGTCCTCCAAGCTGCTGTAAGCCTGCAGGGAAATGTATCAAACCTTCTAACAGTTTGATACAATCAGTCTTCAGTTAATTATTCTCTTGTTTAAATACTGATAAACAGTAATGAAACACCAATAGCCACAGAGCTGGGATGGGGGTAAAGCCCTGTTTCAGGACAGATTCCCTGGATTTGAGGTGAGAGGGAGGATGAAAGCACTCAGGGCACCTTTGAAAGCACAAGAGCCGGTGAGGAGCTGAGCACAGTGGCTTGGGGACACTGGCACCCATCAAGCAGTGGCTCCGGCACCATTACCCTGACCTGCCCCGACCTGCCGGCACATCCACCTCAACACTGCAACTGCGGCCGGATGAGGGCAGCCAGGTGACAGGGTCCCCGCTGTATCAGCACGGGTCTTCCCCCTCCTCCTAACAGTTGCTCAGCGTGTCTTGGCAACAGCTAAAATTATTATATTACACATGACTTACAGATTTTTATTTTTAAGTTCGCCTAAAAATAAAATCGCCGAGCTCACATTTGCGCAGTCATCCTTGGTTAACTTTAGCTCACTGTAGCCTTCTGCCCTGGGCAGTTGGCTTCAGCAGGTAAGTCAGCAGCTCCTGGCTGAGGCAGCTACCCGGGGACGCTGTGGGGGGACGCCCTCGACATGGGGTGCTCCTCCTGTTCTCCTTGCCACGGGGAGCTCGTGCTGGGCTGGGACCATCCTTCGATCTCTCATGGAGATGGACATGAGTTGCAAACCCAGAATTTAAATACACTCCCATGGGGAAAAGCTGGGAGCAGAGGGCTGGTCCTATATGGGACTGAATAGGGCCAGTGACTTCTGCAGTGATGGACAAACCAGGCTTCCCCAAATGAGTTGTCCCACAAGCCCTAGGCTTCTGGGTTCAGCTTCTCTGCATCAGAAGTACTACTATGAAGCTGTATGAAACCTGGTGAAGTTTCACTCTGCAGGAGCTGAAGCAAAGGCTTTGTTCTGCTAAATAGCATTGAATCACTGAGGTTTGGGTAGCCTCCAAAGTCAGAGCTAACATCCTTCAAAAATACCAAATACTAAATCTTTCAGGGGTTTTTACTGTGTGTGTAAATCTTTCATATGGCTGACTTCATCATCACCGGTACCAAAAGGGCTGCCCAAAATCTCCTGGAGAGCACAGGAGGAACGAACAAGCTTAACAGAGACAAGGGATGAGCCAGCTGTAGAGCGGTGGAGACTGCCCCACTTTTCCAAGCTCAAGTACTTCACGGTGAGACTTTGAACTCCAACAAACACAGGACTGGATTTGCAGAAATGCAAATGTGCAGCATAAAACAGCCTACTTCTGCTTCGAGACATAAAAGCAAAATGCTAACTTTTCAGCATAATTCAAGTTCCAGCAACAGCAAAGATAAGACAGGACTGATTTTGCTCGGGAAGCAATGAAAAGGGAGACAAGCCAAACAAAGCCTCTCAAAGGAAGAGGTACAAGACCTGGTTAAACTGTTCTTCGCTGGCCATCCTAGGAAGATGACTGCCCGCCTTCAGCAGTGCGCTGCACCGTTTGTTATTTGTACACTTTGGGTTTTTTTGGACCCAAATCATTTTACTGACTCTCGAGATTTCCTTTCTCTTTAACTTCAGAGCTGTTGATCACGACTGGCGAGATATGCAAATGAGCAGCAAATGCCAGATGACTTTTTGCTCCCTCTTTGTATGTGTGTGTGTCACACGAGTGCGTGCGTGCGCGCACGCCTGTGTAATTATGGCTGGGAAGGTAAAGGGGACAAAGAGATCAGGGACAGCAGCTGGACTTTGGTATCTCTGGCAGCGAGTACACATGGAACATTGCTAAAGTGTCTGGACAGCCAGTGTCCGCTGGCAGCCTGCCCACACTCAAATTCCTGGAAAGGCTTAAGGCAGAAAAATAATCACTTGGAGAAGTCACCATCTGGGCTTGCTCTGGTCCCAGAGGGATTGCTCACTGGAGCTCAGGATGTGCATTTTTCATGCAGAACTCCAGCGTCTCTCTGCAAGGCACTTTAAACCTCACCACGTCTCCCAAAACAGTATTTTTCTATTTATTTCCATCTAATAAATTTAAAACTCACAAGAGGATACTGAGTTATAGCTTGAGGGAGTGACCTCCTTTATCCAGAGTTCACCGCAGCAAAGGTAAAACCAGCAATGCAAGCCTCAGTACACACCACTGCACGCTGTGTCCCACCACCCAGGACTGACTCTTGGGGTGCAGAGAAGCTGAGGTCAGACTCACAGACCACTGCAGAACCTGACTATGCAACAGCGGCGCTTTCACCGCCTTCAGAAATCAGGCACTTTTTGCAGTCCCATGATGTAGGTCTCTAAACCACCTTCAGAAATCTGGTCCCTTGTCCTCTCTGGTCCCTGACCTTTCTGTAGCTGCTAACAAACTCTCACTAACATTTGCCACCAGGAGCAGGGGCTGGGACCACACACTTGTTTGTCTTATTGTGTGAAGTAATGACCTAAGGGGGGCAGCCTTGGCCTCCAGCTTCAAGGATATTAAATTCAAACCAGTTGCTTATTGTCAAAAGGCTCCTTTGATCCCAAACTCTAGTAACACACAGATTGTTACCACTTTTTAGCCTCTACCTTCTGGCTCTAGGTATGACCAGCAAATTCTTATACTTCACCGTGCAATAAAAAAAATGGGTCTCCCCTCTGTCAGACAAGTAGCCTGGCAAGTAGCAGTATTCATAGAGTACACAAAAAAATAAACCTTTTAACCAAGCCTGACACACAACTCTTTATGTCTGGGGTGTTATCAGGCAGAAGCAGCAGTGCAGTCTGACTCTCCTGCCTCAAGTTGCTCACGCATCCCATCCCGACTGGATGAGCGGGTAATTTTGGGAGCGCTGGAAACCAGTGGGAAGGGAGGGCAGTTTGTCCCACGTCTCCCCTCGGAGGAGGCTGGCATCTTGCAGTATCAGATTCACAGAGCTTAAAAGACAGACACATTGCAGAGGGCTCCGCAGCTGCATCCTGGCTCTCAGATCCATATGCCAGCTCTCCTCCTCCCCCCACTCCACTCTACACCCTGCCCACTGCCAGCTACATATTCATAGTTGTAACTGCTACAGATTTCATTAGCCTTGCCATGTGCAGCTCAGCGCATGCCAACAATAGCTATAGGAGTTTGTTGTCCAGTCTGACCAATTTCACAGCTCTCTGGCAGATTTCCCAGGAGGGCCAACTGCAGAGATCCATTATTAAGAAACACGAAAACCTCTAATAAAATTTTAAATTCTCCTCTCCAGACTAAAGGATTCCTGATCAACACCACATCTGCAAGACAGATTGACCATTGCAGTGTTAGCTCTTATTATACTCCTGGGAATTGACCACAGCAAATTACAACAGGTTTCTGCAGAGTGAGCAGCTATTCTGCACGTCCCTCCTCTCCTCGGTCGGATCAGACAGCCTCCATCGAATATAAAAAGCAAGTGACAGAAGGAAACCCCAGCGAGCGTGCTGCCGGATGTGAGATACCCAACGGCTCCCCATTCCCATGAAATCTTATGATACATGTGTGTAGGTACCAGAGTTAAGAGGAAGACTTAGGAGGAAAAAATGGTGTAAGACACACTCCCAAAAGGATGAACAGACGTGGAGTTCCAGGACAGTCATTTACTCAGTGACATTCATGAATGCAGGCGACACAAAGAGATTGTTAGAAAGCTACTCCATTGGTTCACTACCCACTCCTGCTCTTTAGCTCCTTAATTTTGAGGATAAGTAAAGATCTACATTTTCTAAGCAGGGCATGTGTCTCTTGGAGTCCCTATTTTACTACAGGTGCTAGCATTAGCTTAGGTTTCAGCTAGGCTAACTGCTGAATTAATAAAGAGCCGGAATTAACTTCCAGAAGCTTGCAGGTTTCTGCCATCAGTTTATCTGTGTGGCATCACCTGCTTCTGCAACAGAAAAGATGCCTGCATTTTCAACATCTCATGCCATGCTCTGGACATGTGGCAGACCTTCCTGTGCACACATATAGCAATGCAGCTACATCTGTGCCTCGTAGGACTGCAGGTGTCATGAGTAAATTCTCAGCTGCCTACTCATTTATTCTTTTTTTTTTAAGTACCAAAAAGTTATTAACAAAGGTGATCTTTCCTTTTCCAGCATGCTTTGCAGAGGTGGTATCAAGCATTTATCAAGCACTGGCCCAGGCTGCCCAGGGCAGTGGTGGAGTCCCCATCCCTGGAGGGATTTCAGAGCCGTGTAGATGAGGTGCTGAGGGCCATGGTGCAGTGGTGTCTTGGCAGTGCTGGGTTAATGGTTGGACTGGATGATCTTAGAGGTCTTTTCCAAACAAGGTGATTCTATGATTCTACGGTACCACAGAGCACAGCACAAGATGCTGGGCAGGCAGGCAGGCTGGAAGCAAGGAAGCATTTGCTTCCAGAGCCAGAAGCTGACCCCATTCCACCACCCGCCCAGCCCACCCCGTGGGCAGCACCCTCGCTCCCCTGCACAGAAATCCCCCACCTCGCAGTGCCAAGCCCGGGCACGCCAATACCATGAGTCAGGCCTCGCTTCTTGCCCCTGAAACATATGCTACCAATTTACAAATAGAAGATTTCTTAAAATGATAACGGCGGAAGTAATTTGCTTTTTTATTCTTTTTTTCTTTTAACTCGCCCTTCTGCTGCGTGAGGCCTTTCAGGCTTGAGGTCTCTAGCTTTTCCCCGCAGCCCACAAGACCAGAAACTTACTATTTTAGCTGAAAGTGGAATTTCCCATCTCATCATTTGACACCAGGAATTGGAGTTTCGTGAGACAGCATCAGATATCTAGAGACTAGTGATAACAATGCAAGAGCTGACAACGCTGATTACAGCAAAATTTCTTTGAGGGTGAAGCACTGCACTCCAGAGCTCTCTGCCTTTATGGAGGAAGGGGAAAAAGGATTTAACTGAGCCCTGGGGCAAAGCCATGTGAGTGTGCACAACGTGACATACAGCTTTCTCTTTCAGCTGGAAGTGCACTTGAGTTGACCCTACGAGAAGCATCTGTGTCTACAGTCATGAAGGAAAGGTCTGGGGCTGTTGGGCCTGGGCTTTCAGCTTGTGCTGATGGCAAACCGCATGGTCCCACAGGCGGAGCTGATCCAGGTGTGATGCTGGAGCACATTTCACAGCCTTTACAACATGACAGAGGTCTGACAAACCCCTCCAAAGCCCTGCTCCCAAAGAGCATGAGGACCAGCAAGCCAAGACGGGCAACGTCCACCTTCACACCCCCCCAGTGCCTTCGGTGGCAGTGTGGAAGCCGTGGAGCAAACAGGCATTTTAAAGTGCTCCTTCAACCCCACTGACACCAGGACAGAAAGGTGCATCCCACTGTCACCCCTCTGCAGGTGGCAAGATGCAGCACCTCACTTTCTGTCTCCTGTGCCATACTGCCTGCTGCCACTGCAGGGTGGCAGGTTTACAGGACCAGCTTGTCTGACTGCACAATGACATCCTTTACTCTTACACCCATCCCCTGGAGGTGATTCTGCAGCTTAAGTGAGTGAACAGAGTTCATTTATAAACAAGTATAATACCAAAATTACTTTGTTGATGTTTTTTCATTTATCTGAAATGCGCCTGGCTACAATGGTAGCTGCCTACACGATTTTCCATTGAAAATTTCACATGAGTGACTATAAACGTAGCAACACCCACTCGCCGCTCATTTTAACTTGTGACAGAAACTGTCATGCCTGTATGAACACATTTGCACCGCAGATATGTCACACAGGTCTCCTTCCATGTGTCTGAAAATGCTCGCTAACGTTCTCTTCTTCTTCAGCAAAACAAATTAGAGAGACGCCTGGCTTCGCTGCCAGGAGACATGAATAAGACCCTCACGAAAAATTACAGAATCTGGGGGCGTTTCATCCCTTTGAAGATCCAGCCAGTAACACCAGCAAGCAGCAGCCAACTTGGAGCAGCCATTTTACAGATAAGCACAGGCACTCATGGGAAGGAATGTACCTTTAAGCCTGGCTGATAAGGGAACGGGTGTGAGAGCACGGCTTCAGGGGCAGATTTGGAAAGGTCAGCTGCACGCACGATGCCTTTCCTTGGAAGTCCTCCCTGAAGACTGCTGCTCTGGTAGAATCAACGTGCTAGCAAATCAGACTATAATTAGTCCACCTGTAAAGCGCAAAACGTGAACTGACATTACATTCCCCTTGAAATGGATTCCAACACCTCATCTTCTCTCAGGCTTCATTCAGCAAAGCCTTAACTTGAAGCAATGCTGCAGGAGCCCTTGCCCACAGCCCCAGCACACACTCGGTGCCCTTCCGAATTGCGATCACTGTCACCACTGACCAAACCGAAACGCCAGCAGCTCACCCTGGCTGTGAGGCACGCAGCGTGCTTCCCCAGCGCTGCAGACGGCTGAGAGCCAGTACAACATGCCCCCCAGTCACCTCTCCAGTCTTTCTTTCTCTAATTGATTCATTTTTTTTCTCCTTCATTCATGATCAGCTACGTTTGGGTGTGCCCTACAGCATTACCCACTCGTCCTGCACAGACCCTCAAACTGGCAGCGTTGTAGGGGTCAGTACCTATATGAACACATGTGGGGAAAAAAAAGCCAGACCAAGTCTTCTGCACCTGCTTTCCCCTGTCCTGGCCCTGCAGCCCACAAAACCAAGTGACTGGTTACTCTGCCTGACTCAGCTTCGTAGGGAACCTCCCTCCTGCTTCATGGGAGCGGGGCAGGCAGACAGAATGGGCACACTGGCCAAAGCCACCACCAGCATTACTTGACTTGAGGGCAGCGCAGGGATGGTGAGATTGCCCTATTTGACAAGGCAACACAGAAACCAATTAAAAGAAAATTAAATATTGCAGGTTTATAACAACATAGCAGGCTCCACAGTCACAGACTCCAGTTGCAATTAAAAAACCCACCCGTTCCAACTAAGAATACAAATCATCAGCACTGCTCTCAAGCAGGGAACGCTGACAAATGAAGGCGATGTGCTAACAGGCAGTGCCAGTACTCTTAATTTAAGTATGTGAGAAACAAAGGTATGTAGCATCCAGGACTGCCAGAAAGAACTCGCTTAAAGCAGCAATCAACAAGAACCTGAAGGGTTTAAAAATGACTTTTCTTACAAAAAACAGACAGAAGAAAACCTTTTGCTCCCCTTCTCCCAGCCAGCTGAAGAAGGAATGAGAATATAAAAATCACACAGCTCCCACAAAGGTCATCTATATAGGAGTTTTGAACTCAGGAACTAAAAACATTCCTCCATTGGACATGTGAGGAATGACAGTGAATCACAGCTTGGAAATCCAAATGGACCTTTCGTAAATGAGCCACTGAGCCACGAACATGCTTTCTCACCGCTGTGATCACCTCTGTGAAAGCATCTTACCCATCTGCCACTGGAAATCCACGGCGCAGAGACCAGTGACTCCCCAACACCAGTGAAATGGACAAAAGGATGACTAGCTACCTGCAGCTGGTTTCAATCGAAAAGCCGAGTAATTATTGCAGCCCTCTCCTGTGGCTCATATGGAGCGCAGCACGGAGCTGTAAAGCGTTATGCAAGTCTAATGTGCTGCCAGATCTCTTAGAGCAGGCAGCAGCCAAGTCGCTCCCTCCCACCATTGGCTCAGCTTCATTAACTTAATCAGGTATTCATTCATTCATTCACTCACTCATTCAAAAAAAAAAAAAAAAAAAAAAAAAAGAAATTTACACCCAACCTGGCAAATAGCCAGTGCCTTGCATGCAAGGAGCATGCTCACATCAGCCACTGGGCTGGAAGAAAAAGGGTAATCTAACATCCCTCATGCTTTGAGATGGGAATTAGTTTTGCATGCAGCCTGGTTGCTCACATGCACCTTTGCCACAAGCTCCCCAAAAGCACAGGGGGCTGGGGCAGACGCCGGCTCGGGAGGCTGTGGAGTCAAGAGCAGCCCTGTAAGTCAGCACAGCCAGCAAGCAGCAGAGTGGAGTACTTCCCCAGAGCAAGAGACTGATCAATTAATTTGACTATTTTGGGGGGGGGGGGGGAAGGAATTGTGGCAAGGTCAACTCAACTCATTCTGCTGCAAGGTTGCTACCCTTTCTTTGCACACACAACAGGCATTGCACAGCTTAATCCAAGCAGAAGGGAACAAAGCAGAACAGAAACGAAACACAACCCCCCCCCAAACCCCCAAAATAATGGGGCAAGCATCACCCAACCAATGTTAAGAGCAACTGGTAATGGAAATCTCTGACCCCCAGATCTGTAAACATAAGACTTTCTACAAGCATCAAATAAAGTGTCCCCCCTTTGCACAGCTCTTGCACTTGTTTTTCTTAGACTTTACATGTAAGTTTGCAAAGAATGTCATTCCTTCCCTCTAGCTGTCATCAGAATGACTTTCACTGCATTTTATTTTTTTCCAGCAAGCTACAAGAAAGCTGCTTTATGGCTGTTCCAAAAGGCAGGCCTTGAGAGTCAGCTCTGACTTCCCTGTAAGGAGTTTCACGCAGTGAGCCAGGGTGGGCATTAAGGACAGGGGAGAGGTGTTACATTTCCCACAGTGGCAGCTGAAAAACAGCGTCAAAGCAGTCAGCATCTCTTCCCTTATCTCACTCTGCCCTGTGCCAAAAAATAGAGGATGGCAGGTTACTCTGAGCACGTCCTTAGAAGTAACATGGTAAGACTATTTCAAAATCCCATTTATAGTCCTATGATGAAAACGATACACGCTGGTGCAAATCCTCAGCCACAGACCTGGCCAACATGCCCCAAGGGCATCCGCATTCCCCACCTTCCTCCAGTGATGCAAATAAGACACCATAACGCTCCATCTTCTGTTATCACAGAGAGCACAAATCTTCCCTGTAGGAACTCCAACTACCCCTTCTCTGGCTAATCTCCAAGCCACTATTTCTCTTCAGACAAAAAGAAAACCCAGATCTTCTATGGCCACTGCCACAAACCACAAAACAGATGGCAAATCAGACAGACTTTCAAAAAGGGCTATTAACGTTCAGCTAAGGGTCTGCAGTTCAGATGCACTTAGCAAAAGCATGTGAAAGACCCCACACCATCACAGAATCACAGAGCGGTAGGGGTTGAAAGGGACCTCTGAAGATCATCTAGTCTCACCCCCTGCTAGAGCAGGATCCTAGAGTCGATCACACAGGAACATGTCCAGATGGGTTTGAAATGTCTCCAGAGACAGAGACTCTACAGCCTCTCTGGGCAGCCTGTGCCAGTGCTCTGTCACCCTCACAGTAAAGAAGTGTTTCCTTATGTTAAGATTGAACCTCCTGTGTTCCAGTTTGTGCCCATTGCCCCTTGTCCTGTCACTGGACACCACCGAGAAGAGTCTGGCCCCATCTTCCTGACACCCGCCCTTGAGATATTGATAAGCATTGATGAGATCCCCCCTCAGCGTCCTCTTCTCCAAGCTAAACAGACCCAGCTCCCTCAGCCTCTCCTCAGATGGGAGATGCTCCAATCCCTTCATCATCTCAGTGGCCCTGTGCTGGACTCTTTCCAGTAGATCCTTGTCCCCCTTGAACTGGGGAGCCCAGAACGGGACACAGGACTCCAGATGAGGCCTCACCAGGGCAGAGTAGAGGGGGAGAAGAACCTCCCTTGACCTGCGGGCCACACTCCTCTTAATGCACCCCAGGATACCATTGGTCTTCTTGGCTGTGAGGGCACATCACTGGCTCATGGTCACCCTGCTGTCTACCAGGACTCCCAGGTCCTTTTCCCCAGAGCTGCTCTCCAGCAGCTCAGCCCCCAGCCTGGACTGATCCATGGGGTTGTTCTTCCCCACATGCAGGATTCTACACTTGCTCTTGTTGAATTTCATTAAGTTTCTCCCTGGCCAGCTCTCCAGCCTGTCCAGGTCACACTGGATGGCAACATAGCTCTCTGGTGTGTCAACCACTCCTCCCAGCTTTGCATCACCAGCAAACTTGCTGAGGACACACTCTGTCCCTTTGTCCAGGTCATCAATGAATACATTGAATAGGACCAGACCCAGTACCGACCCAGGGGGACAGCACTAGTCACAGGCCTCCAGCTAGACTCTGCCCCACTGACCACCACTCTGGGCTCTGTCCTTCAGCCAGCACTCTGACCCTAACTCTTCCTCTGACCATACTACAGGAGCCCATGGTTAACTCCTGGATCCCTTCTGGAACTTCTTTGTAGGTATCTGTACTGCAGAACACCTAAATACCTAGTAGACAAGCAAACACACAGCTTCTGGGTAATCAGCTGTTGATATGTGTAAGGGCTACCTACAAGTGAACATCAGCAGTGAAGTACAGCTGAATATTGCTTCTTTGTACATGACAGCACAGATGAACTGCTGACTAGAAAACAAAAACTGCTCAAGATGCTTTTACTGTATTAACAGAATTAAAGAGAGAGAGATAAAAAGGTGTCTGAAGGTGACCTGTTTTAGTCTTCGTCCCTTAGCCTTTGGGTTTCTGCACTCCAAAGCATGTAGGACAACAGCCAAGCCTTGAAGTCTACACTCAAGTCAGTTTCCTTCTTTAGAAGTTCAGTCTCAAGCTAAGGGCCTTTAAATTATCAAATCACTGAAGAACTGTGTCTCTTTCATTACCTTTATCCCCGTCTCTTACCCTTCTCTGAATGGGGTCCAAAGCTTGGAGGTTTCTCCTTTTCGCTTCACCTCCCTTCTTTTGCATTCCTGACTCAACTACTTTGTTCAAGACAATGTGAATCCTTCCTCCTCTGCCCATGCCACCAGTCTTAGCTCCCTCTCTCATGCTTAAACAACTACTCGAGCCTTCTTTGCAGCAGTAACCTCCTTTCCTTCCATCAAGGCAACAAACCATCTTCCAGACCGCTCCTCCACACCCAAGAGCATGCAGCAAGATGTGATTTCTGAGAAAAGAAGTAGCTACACGAGTTTCAAAGCAGGCCATCAGAAGAAGGACAGGAACACAACAGAGCAGAAGAAAACCAGCCTGGGAACACTACGAGTATTTTATCCCAAATGATCTGAACTTGGGCAGAGGTTCTAGTTTAGTCTAGATAAATAAAAGGGATGTGGTTTGAGCAATTCTGATTCTTTATTTGAATCATTTCACTTCTCCCTCTGAAAGAATCATTAGAAGAATGTGGGGTTTCATGATTCAAAGTAGGAGAATGAGAAGGCAATATTTCAGCATGGTGAAATGAGGCTTGTGTGTCTAACCGCACCGCCAGCTCAGAGTTCACTTCTCACAAGTGTCAAGTATATTTTCCCTTCTGTATCTCTGCAAGCCCCAGTTCTGTCTGTTGTCATCACTCATGGGATTTACCTAATCCCTGAAACGGCAGGAAAAAAATCATCTTTTTTTCTGGAGAAACAGAATCGTTTCTTGAGCACACACTGAAAAATTCAAATTGTACATATCATTTATTGTAGCTCCATTCATCCACCTGGTGTTGACAGTAAAATACAAATGATGCCCATAACAAAATGCTGAACTGTGGGCCAATGTATTCAGTGGTATTTCTTAAGAGATTTCCACTTGCTTTTGCTATTTCTCTGCTCGCAGTCCTCACACTTCAGCATATTCAAGCAGCTGCCTGTTTATACAAACACAAGCCTGAAACAGAAATGTTGATTCCCTTCTTCATGAAAGCTGATGGCTTTAGCTGTACCCACTGGTCTGAACTAGAAAGGGGGAGAGAGGCAAGAAGAAGCTAGCAGTTCATTTAAAATCTATTATCTCGCGATTCAGCTACCAAGGGGACTTCACAACTTTCTATGCACAGCAAATTACCTTTCTGGATTTTTATTTTTAACACTAGTGGACCGTGATGCTGACCTTTTAAATTAATTGTACCACGTAATACACGGCAGGTACAACTTGTTATACAGCTCCTTTCATACACAAATACATGACGGTGCAGCTCCAGATTTTATTGGCACTCCTTGGACTCAGGCCAGTGAATCTGGCTCATTACTGTGTATCCTCTACTGACAGAGCTCTCCTACCAGCCAGGGCAGCCTTTTGCACAGCACCCAGGGAAAATACACTAGCCCTTTTGTAGTGACAGACACGTCCGATCGCAGTTTGCCAACAGGTTTCAGTGGGTACTATCTATGGGGCTTTGAAGTGCTCCCTCCAGACTGGGCTAAGGCAAGACCTAGTGTGAAAGCTTGTTCTCTAACCAACAATACCTCACTAATGACAGGATTTCACTTTCTGCATCAGCTAAGGACCTTCCAGAAGCGTTCCAACTAAATTAGGGGAAAGGAAATAGATACAGCTGGGGGTCCGAGTACTCAAAACCTTTGTGCATTCCTCTTGAAACCAGTGTTTAAGTGCTGTTCTCCCAGAGAAGAAAACAGTTAAAATAGGCTCAGATCCTCCCATTGCAAAGTAGAACCCATCAGGGAGACTTTCCTGGGAGAAGAAAAGCTCTCAGGGGAGTCCCTTGCAAAAACTGCCTCATCTCACCAAGATGTCCACTCCAACCAGGAGGGAGGGAACACTGACAGTCGGTCAAGTCTGCTCGCGGAGGCACCCTCTGTTTAATTGTCAACCTCGGAAGCGACAGCAGCGTGACAGACGTGATATATCCCACTGCTCCACAGTTTCCCCTGTGGCTGCAGCAACGCTACCCACCACCACCATGCCCATGGCAAAAAGGAAAAGACTTTTTTTTCCCCTTGTTTTCAGCATCTGATATGTTTACCATTCTCTCTGCCTCCTCTGATTTTTTCTTCTGAATGCATAATGATTTTACAGCTGCTAATCTGGTTTGGTTTCTTTTTCATATATGATTTTTGACTTGTAGACTCCTTATGGTAGATATGGAATATAATGTCTTTTGTTCTTCCTGTGTTACAAAAGAATGTTACATTTTCTTAGAAATGTGAAATAACTACTGCAATGGATGATACATAATCTCTTTGTCACAATGGACATGTCAGAAATATATGGATTAACCGTGAGATCATACAACCATGGTGACTAAACCAACATTATCAGTCACAGCTTACTCAACTCCTTCACAACACTCTGCTATAAGGGTAGTGAAACTAAAAGCAAAGTAAGGTAGGCAGTCACTGTCGCCCCTGGGCTAAAATAAGAAAGAACTAATGGTTACTAATAGAAGTGGCAGAAATTTTTCAAGGAAATTTTACATTAGGAAATGTTTCTTTTCGAACTTGAATCTGTTGGAGGCAACAGTGTTTGAATACATACACAGTTGGGGAAAACTGCTGGAATGTCTTTGCATATATTTTCCCAGTGATATTTTAAAAAAACCCAACAAAGCTCCATTTACTGGGCCCAAAATGAAGGTTTGTTTTAAACATTTAATGAAGGTGCAATTAGAAAATGCTGTAACTACAAGATAAATTTGGTCTGAAGTGAAACCATATTCTGGCAAGAATACAGACCTATAGGCTTTGCTGTAGTTTTGTAAAACATTTTTACCTATTATCTGATTTTCAGTGTACCTCAGCTTTTCAAGTTTTCCTCCCATTACAGCATGAGACAGTTCTTTTGAGATCTTAGAAATTCTCACGGGCAGAAATATAATTTCCTCCTAGCTCTGATTTCTAATTAGATTTAAATCTTTCCTAGCTGGGGCAAGACCTACCCAAGCGTTTTGAAACACTGCCAGCTTGATTACCCCTGAATATGAAAATTCACATCCTTGCTCTTGCCTGGCAAAAACCATGAGCTGCAGTGGAAAAAGAGTCTTTCTTCTTCTGTGACAGCATCATTCAACTCACCCCTCAAGGGTCCAATTCTGCCTGCAAATCTTTCCTTTAGGCTCAGATTGCTGCCGAAACAGCACAGTATCTTCTCTGATGTACCGTCAGGTTGAGATGACAGCTACCGCACTGGTTTAATGAGAGGGAAAAGGAGAAAGAGAGGGAAAGGAACTGCTGGCCTGTCTGATGAATTGGGGTCGAAGGAACTGTAGTATCGCAGCAGAAGCCATAGTTGCTGGTCCATCCCATTCAGTGGGGAAGGAGTGGAGAAAGAAGACACATCTCCTATACATATGTTGCCTGAGCTGTGGCTGAAAGTTGCTGGCAAGGCTAACAGAAGGGGCACTGCAGAATTTCTTGGCTCTCAGGGTGAGGCTACCTTTGGATTTTTGCTGTTTGAAGAAGTGGGTTAATGAGATCTTCTGAGGGTCCAAACTGCATTTCCCACATGGGCTGCTGCTTCAGCTTCATCAGTGAAACCTTGTGCAGTCTCAGTTCACTAGTGGGCTGCTGGCAAGGATAGGAATATGAACATTACACTTATCCACTGAAAATGTTGGAAGACTCTCAAAAATGACAGATTTTAGCAGGTGACTTTGACAGCTATGCCCTGTGATACCACTCAGCACAACTGTGCTGGAACCACTCTAGTGAGGAACTACGAAGGTGGAGGTAACATAACTAGTGACTCAACTGTATCACCTAGGTCAAGATCCTGTCCAGGAACCCTCTGAGGTCCACGGTAGCTGCTATGTAAAGTGTACATGAGATCTGAAGCAAAGCACCCTGAAAACACTGTAAGCTGCAGCACGGCCACACTATGCACCAGCACATTATGGTTCTTTCATGCAGTTGCACTACCTATGTCTTTCAAAACTCCACATATGTCACAGATAAACTACAAGCTGACAGAAAACCAACAAAAAATCACCTGCGTACTACCTACTGCACAGACCTAATGCTTCAATTAAGATTAGGTGCCTCCTCGCACAGCTTGCTTCATTTATGGGAACACTTCCAGCAGAAGATGCAGAGAAATGAGCCCTGGGATGAACAGCTGCAGCAGTACTGAGCAACGCAACAGAGCTGAGCTCCCGCTCACATCAAAATCTCAAAGATACAGATGACAACTCTGGTTAACTGAAAGACACATGATCAGACTAGAGGAAAATTGTCGCTCAGCACCTCAGACTCAAAATCAAGCTGATCCGACAAGAAATAGCAGCTTTCCCAATGTTCAGTCTGTGGTCAAGTACTGTTTCTACAGCTCTGGTCTAAAATTATTTCCCCCCACACTCTGTTCTTTTCTGAACTACTGTTTTAGCATTTTTCTTCTTTATTCTCCTCCTCTTAGCCTATCTGTCATTCTTGCTTGCTTTTAAATGTTACTTTCTGTCCTTGCTTCAGTATCAGTTAAAATGCCACTATCACTACCAGCGTGAGACTGAGTCAGAATCGAGACTGCGCACTTGCTCATTTCTGACTCTAGGAAAAAAATGACTAAAAGCCAAAAAAAGTACCGTGGATTACATCCGCTCTCACTGATGCCCAGAACAGCAGGACTGCACTAGTACAGTCTTTCATTAAAAATGTATACAATTGCTTTGGAGTGTTTACAGTGTCACCCTCTACAAAAGAGTTCTGCTCCGTCCTGTCTGTCTGTTCCCACCCTGCAACTTTAAGACTATGGAAAACACGCTGAGAAGGCTGGCAGGCTCATAGGGGCATTAATTCCTATCATCTTCAACATGTTGTTAAGGTTGATTGTTTTCACATTACTCCCAGTTTGACCACATAAACCAGTGATGAAAGAGCCTTCCTGAGACTGCTTCCTTGTACCCTTGCAAGGGGAGTTACTCTGTTCATGTTCATTGCAGAGAATCCACACTTCATAGGCAGATAAATATACAATTTCTGAAAAAACTCCAACTGCTCATCTCAAACAGGGATTAAACAACATTAAATACATATGTGAATTGCCCTTTGTTTTGGATTTAATGGTATTTAAGTATAACCTTTAAAGAGAAGAACTGATGTAAGACATCCTCTCCTTTTTCTTCATTTCCCACCTACAGAGTGTAGCCTGGAAGGCACTGGATGCAGAGGAGGTAACACAACCAGGATGATTCTGGTCAGATAATAAAACTAATAAAACACTTGTTAAGACTTACTACCTGAAGTCTTGCTCCTTTACCATTAGAAGTTGTTTATTGCAATGGGAACAAGATCAGGCCTTCCTTACACCAGGAATTTATTAATAAGCCAAATCACAGTGGCAGCACACAAGTGGTGTGCCTATGAAAACAGTTATAAGAGCAAAACAGACTTTTAGAGATTTCCCTTGTAGAATTGATACATCAAATATTCCAGTAAGCACAGGTCTAATTTTTCCTCCATAACACCTCTAAAACATCCAAGAACCTCAAGTCCAAAATTATTTGGGTATGTTATTTTATCAGTTGTTTCCATGCTTATTTAAAAGGACAACCTGAGCCAGTCTCCAAATCAAACCCATGCCCTCCCTGTAGAGCAGTCTCTTTCTTCCTAGAAGCTCCACAAGCTGAAGTGATGCCGTGCAACATCAACCCTCTACGGGTCACATATGCTCTTCCAAACACCCTTCACATGAGGGAAACTGAAAGCTTTGCAGGAAGATCAGAACTGGGACAGGCTGAAAGCAATTAAATGTGCAGAAACCAATTCTCTTCATGAGCATTGGCTATAATCATGCAGTGCCAGCACTTGCAAAACAGAGAAGACAAAGTCTGTTCTTTGCCATCAGAAAAGAAAAGGCCAGTGATGAACAACAGTCTTTTAAAAATCACAATTTGGCAGTTACAGGAGATTGTCTAATTACCATCATATTTAATATTATATGGCTTTAATAATTCTCTGTTATCATCAAGCTGCTAGCACTAAAAGAAAATTGGAAATTGGCTCTGATGCCTTACAGGATAGATAATGGGAAGGAGAGGCTCTGCCCTCTGGGGGTCCTTGGTTTGGAGCCAGCTCAGGTTGGAAGTGAAAGCCATTCCTGCTGGGCAGCCGCTCTGAAGTGAGCTGATGTTGTCAGGCTCGGTCCAGCTCCACGTTCAGAGAATAAAAACCATCACAACAGCAATGGGATGTGCTGGAGGAGGGAACTGTTGAAAATGCTTTGTCTCTTGATTTTTGTTATGATGCATGCAGATCTTAGCCTGGAGCAAGGATATTTATACAGGTATATTTACTCCAAAGCAAATCTCACCAACGGTGACTGTATGAAACCTGCATGCACCTTATGCTGAATATACATGCACCTTAAAACTAGAATGACTTGCCTTGGAATAACAGGGGTGGTTTTACCACTTTGGAATGCCAGTACACTGATATGGAGGAGCAAACCTAGAGACCAGCAGGACTTGCAAGGCTTTAGTAACACTGACAGCTGAATGTGCATCTCAGCATTATTACTGCTTTCATTCTTAAAATACCTGAGCAAGGCTCAGCTTCATGGCGCATCCTAGGTCAGGCTAAATCTGGAAGACCTCCTCTGGTGGAAAAGTTTATAGTGGGTCCGTGTTGCCCAGTAGGTCACCTTAAATCCAGCTTGACTGAACAGTTAAACCCAGTTGAATCAATGCAGGTGCAGGTCGATAAAGGGCTGAACAACTCTTCTGTTTTTTGAGGTTGGATGCTGCAAAGTCTAAGCTAACACAACATCCCTTGGGACTGCCCCTTTCTCAGTAAAGGCTGCAGCACTTGAACAGGGCAGGGCAGCTTGCACTGTAGCTGCTGTGTCTGCTCGGTGGATTAATACTTTGTCCTCTGGGGCTGTCAGTCCCAAACCTTTCAGGAGAAATGAAATCTCTGAGAGAAAAAAACCCCCAAAACTAGTACTGGAATTATAAGTAAGTGTCTTGCTGACTTTTAAATGAGACCTGAAGCATCTTCATTTACAATTTAATATTTCAGTAAGCACTTTATTGGAAGAGACTATGTAATGGGTTAATTTCCAAATGTCATTTATCTTTACTCACTGGGGATGACTTTCTGTAATTCACTTGAGGCTGCAACACTCATGGATTAATACATCATCTTCCAACTTGAGAAGATAAAAGCCTAACAAGCTCTAACCTGCTACACAGACTATATTTAAGCAGTACAGGGTAATGATAAATATCTCCCATAAAATGTGTTCTCTTCACACTTCCTGCGAAAACTGCTGAGCGAGCCAGCTGGTGAAATGGAGCTGATGGTCTTTGCTCCCAGCCCCACCATCCACACACTGTGACGCTGGAGAGCTCCCTTCCCCAGCATCCCCCTGATCCCAGGATGCCCAGCGGCCTCCAGAAGTGTGGCCACCATCCAACACTGACGGCCGGTTCCATCACTAGCTGCGGGTGCTCGTGCCCCTCCTTCCAGGCAGGCAGGGAAAGACGGCTGCAAGGGGTACAATATGGTTTTTCTTAAATGTGCTCCATTTCCTCATGTTGGACTAAACATTTTGTGGAACAAAATGAAGACTGGGTGTCTCCCCAGAAGTGCTTATAAAAGATGGGGGACAATCATGGCAGGCAGAGCGGAGGCAATGCAGGAACCAGGGGGAGGGGAAACCCCACGCAGTTGCACGCATCGCCTGTGGGGCCTGGATGCAAACTGAATCACTTCTTGCTTCCTTCTTTCATGTCCGAGTGGTGGATGCTGATAAGCACACAGGGACCTCACAGCATGCACGCTCAGACCTGCGTCAGAAAGCCAGAGGAAGTCCAGGCCACTCCAACCACAGTCTTTTCAATTTGCATTGTCTCCTGTTGACCAGATGTTACCCCAATGTTTTCCAGGACTGCTTTTAACATCACAAAGATTTTGCAGCCAAGTCTAACGACCTCCGGCTGGAGTTGGCCTTCCTGCTCAGTGCCTGAAGCCTGAGTGACCTAAACAGAGCATCAGGATGATAACCTAGCTCCTTACCCTATATGGGAACAATCTTGTACCTCCAAGCAATGCTGATACTCAGCATCATTCCAGCATCACCTTCATCACTGCTTTACACACACTGATCACTCATGTCACTCCCTAGAGGGACAGATGAGCACTACAGCCCTCATCTAGTTTGGAGAAACAAAAGCAGAGCAAACTGCTTGCCTTTCCGACATGATGAAGAGGAGTCCTTGGCTACAGCTGCGTTTCCCAGCCATCAGACCCTGGACACATGCCACTGGGAACTGGAAGGGTAAACCATTACAGTTAAAAATCATAGTTACTTTCTACAGGCATTAACACATATCCTACCACAAGCTTCCTCATCTAATTAATGCCAGAAAAGAAGCCATCCTCCCACCCACCTGGCCATTTTAACAGGCTGAATACATCTACCATAAAACTACTTCAAAGCAGCCTCTTCAGATAAAAGGTCATTTAGTTTGTTGTGTTAAATGCTCCTTAGGCCTTCACAAAGGCTGACTGTGTGGAAGCCACAGAAGTCTCACTGTCTTCTCCCAGAGACGGACCTTCTTACAGGGCAGCTAAGATCAAACTCTAGAAAAGCAAACTCACACTGGCCTTGCCCTGGGCCTCCAGGCTTTACCAAAGTCATCTCACCACGGTTGGCTGCACATAAGTCACTCACATTTACACTTCCGTCTCTCTCCCATGAGTTAGGAGAGCATCAGCTCAGAAACAGTACAATCAGAATACGACAGTTCTGTCTTTTCCTGCTAATGGTACCTACATTTTATTTAGATAGTGCATCTGTGTTCCTGAGGATGTTTCTTCTCAGATCATCATGCTCTCACAGTAGGTTACTGCTCAAACATGTCCTTGAAAACATAACACTGACCATCTCTTTTCTTCCAAAACAGCTGTACAGAGATGATGAATTCAGTTTTTCAGCCATGGCAGAAACATGATAAAATACTTGTTGCAATCATGAGTTAATAGCAAGAACCCTCCTTAGCGTTGTATTGTCTTTGTGTAAGTTTTAAAACACAGAGAGATGCAATAGGAAATGAATGAATGTACATGAATGAATGCAATGAAGAAGAAATCCCCACTGCCTGCCACATATCTATTTCCATTTTCTGATTTTAACTGAAGAAACACTGAGACAAACAGCTTTTTTTACCAATTCTATAAAAAGCCTTCTTTGAAGATGGAAGGAGACATTAGGCCTAAAGTTAAAGACCCTCCCATACTTTCCGTGCAACTTTATGCTGTATCAGTTTTTGTTTCCTTTTCTTATTCTCCCCTTTTAGACCATAAGCATTTGGTGAAGAGATGATCTGGCACTTGTTTTGTGCAACACCTCCAGCAAAACAAAGCCAATACATTTTTGGTCAATTCATAAATGTTCTCACAACAACAGCACATCTGGCCTCCCTGGCTGCCGGCAGCGGGCAACACCTGGGACCTCACCGAAAGGCTGAAACTACCACAGCAATAATAATCATGCAACTAAGTAGCCACAAAGAGTGTAAAGCAAGAGAAAACCAGACTTCATCTGACCTCTGCCGTTTCTACTCTTGACTGCTGAATTGCATTGCTGACATGAGTGGCAGTGGTTCCAGCACACGTTACTGAAGATTCAGGCATGAACGCAATGGGGATGCAGTGTGTAACATGAGTACAATTCTTGCTGAAGGAAGGAAACTCATTCCTGCTTACAACCTTCCTTTTACATCTGTCGTTTTTTGGGAATCACCTGCCTCGCCCCATCGAATGTGTAACACTTGTGAGCAGTGGGATGAAGACCTCAGTTCAGGCTCTTTTTACACTTATGCCTGTGTGTAGCGAAGAGCAAACACACACTGGGAGACCAGACAGTGCCCAGTCACCTCCCGTAAGCGAGCTCCTGTCCTCCCCAGGGCTGTGTAACTTCATGGGATTCAGAAACATGGCTGAAATACTGACCCCAAAGGTTTTGTTCCTTTGGTAAAACCCCCATGAAATTTCTCAGGTTGGGGTATTTGCCATGTGCCATCCGGCCTACTATGCAAATGGGACTTGTCCAACCCCTGGGTTTTTTCTTTTTTTGTAACAGCCCTAAGGAAAATTCTTAGGAATTTTTCTAGGGGAGTTAGTTAGGAGTCGGGTAGATTCATATGATAAAAATGCAGTTGTCCTCAAAACTTGTATAAACATATCTATAAAAGTAAATAGCAGCCCTTAGAGTATAAACAGAATGATTCTCAATTTTAATTTTGAGATCTTTTCCTTATCTAGTAATGATTTTTTTTCCCCCTAGTAGAACCCTTTGTCCATGCCCAAACACATTGTTTCTCATATAAATCTAGTCACTGGATATCTGTGTGCACAGAACAGCTGCCCCGGTGACTTTAACTCATATGATCTGATGTTTCTCTAGATCTGGACCTAGCAAACCACTCCAGCGCCTATAGACTTGGAACCATGGGGAACCAGCCTGCTTCAAGTCCTATCACTGAGAATGTAGCTTGAAGGTTTGGCTTAAGTTCTCTGCTGAACTGGACCACTGAGACTCCAGACCTGCTTGCCACTGTGCCAGGCAAGGCTATCCGAGGGAGGCTGGAGGCAAAACTGCTAATTAAGCGGATGGAGACTGAATCCACTGCTTTGCCTGATTAGTATGTTCGATGCAAAGCACTGTTTATATCAGCTTACATAACTGATCTTCATGCAACCAAGCAACTTGATTTGAGCTTGAGCCCAAGTTACACGCAGCATGCATTAGTACGAGAGCAAAGCAACAGACCCATTCCCAGGCGACTTGGCAGTGCTGGGTTAATGGTTGGACTTGATGATCCTAGAGGTCTTTTCCAACCAAGGCTGTTCTGTGACTGATGCATGTCGTAAACTCGCTCGAAAGAGTACATTTTGGTTCTTTTGTTAAATGAACAAACATGCATAGCAAATACATCTTTTCCTTAGCGCTACTTCATACAATGCAGTACTGCAGATTTGAGTTTCCAGAAAAAAAACAACCTTTGCAGAGAAATGGCAGAAATGAACAAAAATGTTTACAGAAGCTTGACTTGACGTATCTTTAATCACAAGGAACCTATTCTGAATTTTAACGGTATATCCTCATCCCATCCCAGTGGAGCGAGAACTCTTCTTATTACTTCTACTACACAGCTGGGAACAAATGTGCGGAGCTCTACAGGGGATGCTGCAAACTGGCAGTGGCAGCAGGTTGCACTAAAAGGCCATGCTGAAAATGGCAGTGTTGAGGAAAAGGCAATTTAAACCCCTAAAACTGAAAAATAATTGCTGATATTCTGTTTTCTCATAATAATATTGATGTCACTGAAAACTCGCTCAGTAGGAAACTTCAGCAGTTTCCGATTGGCTCGATACTTTCAGGGCAATGCTATCTTTCAGATTCATTAACAGCAGATTTCACTCCTGAACTTTGTCCCTCGATGTTTGTGAACTGACCCCAGTCGCATGGGTTATCTCCCCAGGTCTGGCAAATCATCCCAGTTTCAGTTTGTTTTAACACTGCGTTTCTCTTCAGGTGTGCTGTCCCTATGTCACCCTAAAGAGCAACCAAGGAACTAAGAGGGACTCTTGGGGAGAGCAGAGACAGAACAGGAGGATAAAGGCAAGGAACTATTTGTCTGCAATCCTGTTAGCAGAGAGAATGCTTTACAAGGTTACCTTGTGGGGAACATGTCCTGTCCAACAGTAGAAAATCCTCCATGCAGCTGCTCAGTAAAATCCCACAGTACAAAACACTTCTTTGAAGCCAAATTAATGATCCACAGCATGTTAGATAGCATTTATTCTCACATTTCCGTAGACATAACGTTCTTTCACCCTTTTGCCTTTCAGCAGAGCCTCAGGAACAGACTTGCTGGGATTGATAAAACTCGGGAATAGAAAACACCGGCAGGGACTGCCACAATGGAAACTACAATGAGGAATACAGGGTGTGTATTGTGCACATAGCCATTCTTTCTAAGTAACTCTAGGCTGAACATTCGGGGCTATAAAGGAGGTATTCTGGGCCCATTCTAATATGAGTTAAGAATAGAAATTACAAAGAATGTCATTCTCTTCATCTCATTTCTTAATGCTTGTTCTTGGTTTTATTTGGTTAGTTTCCCTTTGGTTTAACAGTAAAGTTTTAATTTGTATAATTTGATCTGTGGAGTACTAAAGATGGTGTGCACTTATAAACTGCTGAACACCAGCATCAAAATCTTCTGCATGACCTGGATGATTCCCTTGAAACAACGGAATTTCTGTAGGCCAATTATTCCCCCTCTCAATAAAATAAAATTAAGGGCAACCAAACCAAAAAGGCTAAAGAATAAGAAAACTTACAACAGAGTCTATTCAGAGGCCTGGGGAGGGTCTCAGCCCTTCAGCAGAAGTCCCTAATCACCAGTGAAAGTGTGTGCCTCTCAACAATTTGTAGATCCTGGAGACAATTCCCCCCCTGCCCCAGCCTGTGGCCCACCCTCCAGGGACCATGCCTCTCCCTCTGGATCTGTGCCCAGCTGCAAGAACCAGGGTGCCAGTGACAATGCCCACAGGTTCACCATCAATTCCATGTAAAATTCTCCAAAACTCGGTATGCATTAGCAGATGGAGTGCACCAAACAACTTTCTCCCAGTTTCTTCACATTTTACCTGACCCACTATCCTAAAGAGACAGAGCTCCAAATATCGCTGTCCTGTGGGCAGGAGCTGGTTGCATCGCCTGTTCTCCCTTTCCTACCTATCCACTTACAACCACTCTGGTCCCTTTAGGGGAAGAATTGCATCTGGGAGGCATGCATGAGGTTTCTCCCCAGATATAGTCTATCAGACAGAAATGGCTTTCCAATTTACAGCTACTCTTTCTGTAAGGTACACAGTTTAAGCAGATAGGGCATTGCTTCTCTTTTCTGCAAGATCAACCCAAAGCAGTTTCTCTAGGGGACAAAGCCCCATTGCTCTGGACTCTGCTCTGCAAAAAGAAATCCATGAAAGATCATACATGTGAAACCTCTGCCTAAGAGCATCTGAGACCCCAGGGATACTATAATGCCAAAATGCCACCTAAAGAGAAGTCATCACTTTGAGGTACTAGGGGTTGCTTTTAGTGACTCTTAATGTTGGGCAAAGTTTGACTCATGCTGTTTCACATGATGCACATGAGGGCAGGCTTCATGCCCTTGAGCTACGTGCCCAGTGACTGAGGATTCGATCATTTTTAAAGTATCTCAGAAGAGCTTTAATTAAGACCTACCTCCGGCCTATAAAATGGGTGAGAGTGCATTGGCGACTTCAGACTTGCAGATACACGGAATTGTGGAACAAAGCATATTTTTCAATGCAGGGGAGCACCATACACACCACAGGACAAATGCTGACCTTAGTTGCTAGGAGACTTCCATTTACCTTATCACGAATGCTAGATTTAGACCAGAACAGGTAACAACCTCAGCTCCTTGACTTGCCCTCCTTGGGTTGAACACATAAATCCAGCGAGTGGTGTTGAAATGTCTGGATGGCTCTCAGCTCACTGCCCCTCTTGGCCTAATAAAAACCCTTCCCTCCCTCCTCAACACATGCTGGAGCCTGCAGAAAGCAGTAAAGCATCATTGCAGGAGTGCTTGGTGACCCCAAACAACCTCAACAGGTGCATTGCTCTTGCGGAATACACATATTGCTCTGTCACTATTAATACATCAGGAGTGTGAATGGCATATGCATGTTTGTTTGCGTGGGGAGCATAAATTACGGAGTTCCCAGGTCTGCAGTCATCACCTCTTGCAGCTCTAACAGAGCCGTTTCTGGGGACAGCCTAGGCACAGGACCACAGGCACTTGGGCTAAGCGAGGAGTGAAGCCCCAGGGGTCAGGTAGCCACAGGGAGGTGTGTGAGGACAGACCCAGGACACCGTACAGCTGAAGGTCTCAATGCTCTTGTGATCAAGAGGGTTCACAGATCAGGGAAGAAAATAATTGTGCTGCCTCCAGCTTGGCTGGCTGCAGAAATCCTTCCATCGACAGCCTCCCGCATTGCTGCATGGACAAGCTCTCACTCCCTGCACTATTAAGCACAAGGCAGAAGCTGTATACTGTTTCAGACTTAAGAATTCAAATGGCAAGCCAAATTGATTTCCTGGGAAGCGAAAGTATGGTCAGAGAGTCCCTGTACTCAGCACCAGGTCTGTATTCACTGTAGCAAAGATATACCCTGCAGGGCTAATAGTCATGGGGTGACATGTCCCAACAACTCTATTTTTCCTCTGGATAGCTCTGGAGCCATGCACAGCAGAAAAATAAGCTCTCCTTTTGTAGCAAGCCAAAAGGAGCACTGATCATGAACTCATGGATAGAAATCAGGTTACCTGCAGAAGGCACAAAACCCCATTCCCTTCCAGCTCTTTGCCTGACCACAGCTGCCGTTCCCAAGCCACGCCAGATGAGAAAAGGGGAGAGGTGATGAAAGTAAAGCACTCTCAGTTCATTTATCTCAAGACCTCCCAGTTTTGTGTACAGATAGAGGAAACGGTACCCTTGAAACCTCTCCCTCGTGGCTGGAAGATCTCTAGATGGTGAAAAAGGTGTGTAGACTCAAACTTCCCTGTGGTATTATCAACCCGTGTTTTCACTGATCAGACTCTGCTGCTCCTGCCACATGAAAGCCTTGGCTGAGCAGTGCAGAATGAAAACAGTAAAAACAAGGCAGGTAGGACTATTTCCCCCCCCCTGAATTCACACAGCTGCACTACAAACCTGTACCTTTACTGAATTACTGATGCAAGAGTTAGAAGAAACACACACATGCCACCCCCAGCAAGTGTACAGCGGCCAGAGTGGAGAAAGCCTGCATCCTCTACATTCATGGAGAAAACAATGATAAAGCAAATCAAAAAGAAAAAAAACCAAACAACACTGCTGACATCTTAAGGGAAGGAAGACTAGCTTTTTATTGCCCCAAAGGGGTCATGTCTGTGCATAGGAAAACTGTGGCCATTAGCAACAGAGACTACACGTAGGAAGTGTTACCACCCATGACATCCTTTGCAGCCACTGGGGAGCCCAGACCTCACACAGAGGTAGCATTTTTTTCTGCAAAATACTTGGTGAAGAGGGTGTTCCCACACCCCTGCCCATTCCTCCCCCTCCCTTTGCAGACAGATCCTTCATAGTGCTTCAGGCAAACAAGGCAAGAATCAGCCAGGACCATAACCTGCCACCGGTGACACAATACAAACACTACTCGCCTTGATACAAGGAGTCAATGAAAGTAGGTCTCTGTGCAGCCAGCTGCTCCTTGGCTGATGGCACCACCTTTGTACTCTCAGGGCAGTCCCACATATCCCATCTCACCTTTTGCAACCCCTAGTTAGGTCCTTTCCTCCTGGGCTCACACTGCTTCTGCTGGCCGGTCAGTACTGCAAGGCAGACTGCATCTCATGCCTACGCAGGTGTCCTGGGTTGCAATGTATTCTATTACCATGAGCCGTTAAGGCCTGGCGCCGGTGTTCCTTGCCTCGCCCCTCGGGACTATTCTTCTGTTAATGCGCCCATCAGTGCCTTGCCCCAGGACTCACCATCTCTTTGTGAGATGCCCCGGCCAAGGGGGGAGGGGTGGAGCCAAGCATTCCCGCCGGAGATATTTGGGGGTTTGGAGCAGCGCTCGGGGCCTTACCCGCTGGGATCCCAGAGGACAGGGACTGCACCGCCGCCGGATTTTCGGAGGAGGACCAGTTTTCCTTTTCTACAAGATCACCGCTTCAACGGGATCATTTAAAAGAGAACTGCAGCTGCCACCGAAATCGGATTGCTCAGACTTTGTTTTCTTTTTCCTACGGACCACCGCTTTAACCGGACCATTTCGGAGAGAACTGCAGCTGCCACTGGATCGGACTGGTACCAGCACCCTGCCCGGCAGGGGGCCAGGTTGTATCCCCGACTCTATCGGGCCTGTAACCAGTTTCTCTGTATTATAGTTTTGTTGTATATATTAGTAAAAAACTGTTATTCCCATTTTCCTCATATCTTTGCCTGAAAGCCCCTTAATTTCAATTCTATAACAATTCGGAGGGGAGGGGGTTGTATTTCTCTGTTCCAAGGGGGGCTCCTGCCTTCCTTAGCAGACACCTGTCTTTCAAACCGGGACAGATTTTGGCGCCCAACGTGGGGCCTGAGGGCATTGAGGAAAAAGGGTGAAAAAGGAATAACAGTTCCTGGCTAACCTGATGTTTTGTGCACTGAACGTGGGATCTTTGTTAGGCAGCACCATGTGGTCTAGTTTACCTTGCTTCGGGTGGCACGTGGTCGTGGCTATGCTTTTCCCCTTTGCAGCCCCTTATCTAAACATGGGTCCTCTGACTAAGGCTACTGTGGTTGTTATCCAGCTTGCACTGTGGGTTGGTAAGGTGAGGAGTTCATGGTTTTTCGATTTCCTGTGGAATGTGGGCACATGGATAAAGGGCTATCACACGCTCAGCGTATGTTTCGGGGATTACATTAAAAATGGTACCTTCTGTGAGGAAATAACACCAGGGGAAGTTTTCTCCCAACCATTCAACCAGTTCTTTGGGTCTGCTCCATCAGCTTTCGAAGGGTTTAGTTTTCCCCTAGATATTATCCATGTGTTGCTGCTAATAGGCCTACTGCTAATGGGCTGCTTGGCCTTCAGAGATAAAGTGAGACTGGCTTGGATAACTACTTGGGCACCCACCCCAGAGACTAGGAATGCTGCCCCAGAACCTGACACGGCCCCAGAGGCCAGAGATCCTGCCCCGCAGCCTGACCCTGTCCCACGACCTGGCATTGCCCAACAGCCCACCTCACAAATGGACCAGCCTAATTGGGTGGGGGTGCTGATAAAGGAAATACGCGAGATGGGCCAGAAGCTGACGGAATACACCTCCCAAACTAGTGGGAAACCTTGTCCTAAAGAGGGAAAGTCTGATGGTGCAGCAGTGGGACCCACAGATGTTACAACTGTGCAGGGTCCAGCTGAACCACAAGGACAGCCACAGCCAGCGGCAGTCGCCCCTGTGCAGAGGAGAAAGTGCAAGGCCAAATCAGTACGCCCAGTTAATGATGGTGATGAGCCAGAGCCCTCACAATCTGCAGGGGAGTCAGAGCCTGAAATTATCACCGAATCCCTGTCGTTCGACAGTCTCCGTAATATGCGAAAAGACATTGCGCGACGGGGGCGTGAGCCTTATACAACCTGGTTACTTCGGGTTTGGGACCTTATGGGTAAAGGCGTACAACTGGATAGTGGTGAAGCCAGGTATTTGGGATCCTTGGCCCAAGACTCAGGGGTGGACCAGGTATTTGTAAGGGAGCCGGGGCCCCTTTCTCTCTGGGAGCGGCTTTTAATGAGTGTGAGGGAAAGGTTTGTCCACAGAGAGAGGATGCAGGAGTACCATCATAGAATGCAATGGAAGACCCTTGAGGAAGCGATCCAACAGCTGAGGGAAGTGGCAGTGTTAGAGGTACTCTTTGGGAGGGACGGACAGCATGATAATGACCCCGACAAGGTCAAGTGTACAGGGCAGATGCTGTGGAACCTGGCAAAGCTGGGGCCACAGCAGTATGCCACGTTCATTGCAACAATTAATGCTGATGACAACCAAGAGACAGTGGGTTCTGTTGCCAACAGGTTCAGATACTATGAGAGTTTAGTCAATGGCCCAATGAAAGCTCATGTCGCTGCTGTGGCTAGGGACCTCAAGGAAGAGATTAGGGAGGAGGTGATGAAGGAGGTGAGGAGGAGCAGCTCTCGTGTGGCACCAGTGCAGGTCATAAACCCCAGAGTCAGAGCCCGACGTCCCCCAGCTAGAGAGAGAGGGTACACCCCACGATCTGAGCTGTGGTTCTTCCTGTGTGACTGCGGGGAAGACATGAGAAGGTGGGATGGGAAACCCACTTCTGTCCTGGCAGCACGGGTTCGTGAGCTCAAAAGGGAAAACACTAACCGAGGGGGTTCCGCTAAAGCGAAAGTAGCCTCAGCCTCCCGTGACCGAGCTGCCAGGTATTACAGAAGGGAGGATGATATGTCAGATCCCCTTGAAGAAACATCTAGCAGGTATGCCCAGGGAATGGATGATAACCAGGCCTAGAGGGGCCCTGCCTCTAGCCAGGAAGAGGCACGGGAGAATCGGGTCTTTTGGACAGTGTGGATCCGATGGCCTGGCACATCAGAGCCACAGAGATATGAAGCATTAGTTGATACTGGAGCACAATGTACCCTAATGCCATCGGGACATGTGGGGGCAGAATCTGTGTCTATTGCTGGGGTGACAGGGGGGTCGCAGCAGTTGACCCTGTTGGAAGCTGAGGTGAGCCTGACTGGGAAGGAGTGGCAGAAACATCCGATTGTGACTGGCCCGGAGGCCCCATGTATACTGGGGATAGACTTTCTCCGCAATGGTTATTACAAAGACCCAAAAGGGTTTAAGTGGGCTTTTGGGATAGCTGCTGTGGAAGCAGAAGGCATTAGGCAGTTGAACACCTTGCCTGGGCTATCAGAAAATCCTTTTGCAGTTGGGCTCCTGAAGGTGGAAGAGCAACGGGTGCCAATTGCCACTTCGACGGTGCACCGCCGGCAGTATCGGACGAATCGGGATGCCGTGATCCCCATCCACAAGATGATCCGTGAGCTGGAGGCCCAAGGGGTGATCAGCAAGACCCACTCACCCTTCAACAGCCCCATCTGGCCTGTGCGCAAGCCTGACGGAGAATGGAGATTGTGGACTATCGTGCTTTGAATGAAGTGACTCCACCATTGAGTGCTGCTGTGCCGGACATGCTGGAGCTCCAGTACGAACTGGAGTCCAAAGCAGCAAAGTGGTATGCCATCATTGACATTGCTAATGCATTTTTCTCCATTCCTCTGTCACCAGAGTGCAGGCCTCAGTTTGCCTTCACCTGGAGGGGCGTGCAGTACACCTGGAACCGACTGCCCCAGGGGTGGAAGCACAGTTCCACCATCTGCCATGGGCTGATCCAGACTGCGCTGAAAAAGGGTGAGGCTCCAGAACATCTGCAGTTCATCGATGATATCATCGTATGGGGGAACACGGCAGTGGAAGTATTTGAGAAAGGAGAGAAAATCATCCAGATTCTCCTGGAGGCCGGCTTCGCCATCAAGAAACGCAAAGTCAAGGGACCTGCCCGAGAGATCCAGTTCCTGGGGGTAAAGTGGCAAGATGGACGGCACCAGATTCCCACCGAGGTCATCAATAAGATCACTGCGATGTCTCCACCGACCACTAAGAAGGAAACACAAGAATTCCTAGGTGTCATAGGCTTTTGGAGAATGCACATTCCCGAGTACAGCCAGATCGTGAGCCCTCTCTACCTGGTTACCCGCAAGAAGAACGATTTCCACTGGGGCCCTGAACAACAACAAGCCTTCACTCAGATCAAGCAGGAAATCGCTCATGCGGTAGCCCTTGGCCCAGTCAGGACAGGACCAGAGGTGAAAAATGTGCTCTACTCTGCAGCCGGGAACAAGGGTCTGTCCTGGAGCCTTTGGCAGAAGGTGCCTGATGAGACTCGGGGCCGACCACTGGGATTCTGGAGCCGAAGCTACAAAGGGTCCGAAGCCAACTACACTGCGACAGAGAAAGAAATCTTGGCCGCCTACGAAGGAGTTCGAGCTGCCTCAGAAGTAATCGGCACAGAGGCACAACTCCTCCTGGCACCCCGACTACCGGTGCTGGGGTGGATGTTCAAGGGAAAGGCTCCCTCCACGCATCATGCCACCGATGCTACTTGGAGCAAATGGATTGCCCTCATCACACAGCGCGCCCGTATTGGAAACCAAAATCGCCCTGGGATCTTGGAGTTAATTACCAACTGGCCAGAAGGTGAGGCTTTTGGATTGTCTTCTGAAGAAGAGGAAGAGGAAGTGACACGTGCTGAGGAAGCCCCTCCATATAACGAGCTACCAGAGAGTGAAAGACGATATGCCCTCTTCACCGATGGTTCCTGCCGAATTGTAGGTGCTAGCCGGAAATGGAAAGCTGTTGTATGGAGCCCCACACGACAAGTTGTACAAGCTATCGAGGGAGAGGGTGGATCAAGCCAATTTGCTGAACTCAAAGCCGTCCAATTAGCCCTGGACATTGCTGGGAGAGAGAAGTGGCAAAAACTCTACCTCTACATTGACTCATGGATGGTAGTCAATGCCCTGTGGGGTTGGCTGGAGAGGTGGAAAAAGGCCAACTGGCAGCGTAGGGGAAAACCAATCTGGGCTGCTGATGAGTGGAAGGACATTGCTACTCGGGTAAAGGAGCTACCTGTGAAAGTCCGTCATGTAGACGCTCATGTCCCCAAGAGTCGGGCTAATGAAGAACATCGCAACAACGAGAAGGCAGATCAGGCTGCAAAAATAGAGGTGTTCCAGATAGATTTGGATTGGCAGCATAAAGGAGAGTTGTTCTTGGCTCGGTGGGCCCATGATGCCTCAGGCCATCAAGGCAGAGATGCCACCTATAAGTGGGCACGAGACCGAGGGGTGGATCTAACCATGGACAGTATCTCCCAGGCTATCCATGACTGTGAGACGTGCGCTGCGATCAAACAGGCCAAGCGGGTGAAGCCCCTGTGGTATGGTGGGCGGTGGTCCAAATACAAGTATGGGGAGGCCTGGCAGATTGACTACATCACACTGCCTCAAACCCGCCAAGGCAAGCGCTACGTGCTCACAATGGTGGAAGCCACCACTGGATGGCTGGAGACCTACTCTGTGCCTCACGCTACTGCCCGGAACACCATCCTGGGCCTTGAAAAGCAAGTCCTTTGGAGGCATGGCACCCCTGAGAGAATTGAGTCCGACAACGGGACTCATTTCAAGAACAGCCTTGTCAACACCTGGGCTAGGGAGCATGGCATTGAGTGGGTGTACCACATCCCTTACCATGTACCAGCAGCTGGGAAAGTTGAACGGTGCAACGGACTGCTTAAAACCACCTTGAAGGCACTGGGCGGAGGAACTTTCAAAAACTGGGAGATGCATTTAGCAAAAGCCACCTGGTTAGTTAACACCCGAGGCTCCACGAACCGAGCAGGCCCCGCTCAGTCTGAATCCTTGCAAACAACAGACGGGGATAGGGTTCCAGTAGTGCACATGAGAGGTATGCTTGGGAAAACTGTTTGGGTTAATTCTGCCTTGGGCAAAGACAAACCCATCCGTGGGGTTGTCTTTGCTCAGGGACCAGGTTGTACTTGGTGGGTAATGCAGAAAGATGGGGAAACCCGGTGTGTACCACAAGGGGACCTTATTTTAAGTGGGAACTGAGTGTAGAGTTTCATTGTATATGTATGTGTATATATATATATATACATATATCTGTGTGTGTGTGTAAAGTTTAAGAAAGGTATTGATTTGGAATGATGCAAATGGTAATAGAATAAGGGGTGGATAATGTCCTGGGTTGCAATGTATTCTATTACCATGAGCCGTTAAGGCCTGGCGCCGGTGTTCCTTGCCTCGCCCCTCGGGACTATTCTTCTGTTAATGCGCCCATCAGTGCCTTGCCCCAGGACTCACCATCTCTTTGTGAGATGCCCCGGCCAAGGGGGGAGGGGTGGAGCCAAGCATTCCCGCCGGAGATATTTGGGGGTTTGGAGCAGCGCTCGGGGCCTTACCCGCTGGGATCCCAGAGGACAGGGACTGCACCGCCGCCGGATTTTCGGAGGAGGACCAGTTTTCTTTTCTACAAGATCACCGCTTCAACGGGATCATTTAAAAGAGAACTGCAGCTGCCACCGAAATCGGATTGCTCAGACTTTGTTTTCTTTTTCCTACGGACCACCGCTTTAACCGGACCATTTCGGAGAGAGCTGCAGCTGCCACTGGATCGGACTGGTACCAGCACCCTGCCCGGCAGGGGGCCAGGTTGTATCCCCGACTCTATCGGGCCTGTAACCAGTTTCTCTGTATTATAGTTTTGTTGTATGTATTAGTAAAAAACTGTTATTCCCATTTTCCTCATATCTTTGCCTGAAAGCCCCTTAATTTCAATTCTATAACAATTCGGAGGGGAGGGGGTTGTATTTCTCTGTTCCAAGGGGGGCTCCTGCCTTCCTTAGCAGACACCTGTCTTTCAAACCGGGACAGCAGGAGATCAGAGAAAACCTCTGCTGTCTTCTGCTGCATCAGACCTCTTCCAGATTTGTCTCCTTCTTACCTGCTTCCCATCCAAAACTTATCTCCCAAAGCCCAGGAAAAAACAGATCTAAGGATGTGCCCACCCTGCTGCACAGTGGCAATTGCCTAACACTGTCCCTCTTGGCACAGCTGTATGGGCCAAGGAGAGCCTGGACAGGTGCAACCCAAGCTGCTCCTCACCCCAGGTGGCATTAAGCCATTTTTCTTTTTTTTCTTTTCTAAAGCACAGATAACGATTAAGCAAAAATAAAAGAGAACTCAATTTTTATAGGTCTTTGGAAAAATAACTATTAGAGCAAACGAGGCAGGAACTTGACGCTGCTGGGGCAGGGCTCCCTGCTTCTCTATTTGCAGGCAGCCTGCCCTGTCTCCTCCTGCCCTCTCAACAGGGTCTCCCATGGAAGTAGTATGGCCTAGAGACCCCAGAGTTACCACTCTACTCTGCGTGGCATCCAGCAGCATGCTGCTTCACACCCAGGGACTGTACCTGCTCCCCACAAGAAGATCCATGATGTACTAGGCAGGGAAGGCACAAACCTGATGGTCCCACACAATACACTGGATGCTTATTGATCAAGCCATCTGTCCTGGTTCCTCAGGCACAGCCCCATGGGCCAGCCATGCAGACAGGCCATGAGTAGCCCCGAGTCAGCTGGGAGATCCACTCAAGGCAGCTGACTCACAGGTGTACCCCACACCACCTCATCATGCTCATTATAAAAGGAGGGAGCTCACTGAGGGTGGAGTTCCTCTTCCTGGGGCTCCTCCCACTTGGCCTTCTGCTCCTGCTGTTGACCTCAAGGGCCAGGCTGAGTAGAACCTTCCATGCTTTATGTCGATGATTTTATCAGTTTTGTTATTTCATTAAATCTGCTTCTACTTCAGCTCATGGGGCTTCTCCTTTTTTACCCTTATTTTTCTTCTCAGCTTGGGAGGGAACATTGGGTGGTAGAATAACTACTACAGTTTAGCCCTGGGTACTGGCTAAACATAGACACCATCCCCTACACAGAGGAAAGAAAAGACAAAATCATAGAATCACCTTGTTTGGGAAAGACCTCTAAGATCATCAAGTCCAACCATTAACCCAGCACTGCCAAGTCACCACTACCCCATGTCCCTCAGCACCTCATCTACAGGGCTCTGAAATCCCTCCAGGGATGGGGACTCCCCCACTGCCCTGGGCAGCCTGTGCCAGTGCTTGACAACCCTTTCAGTGAAGAAAAATTTCCTAATATCCAATCTAAACCTCCCTTGGCACAGCTTGAGGCCATTACCCCTGAAAGCAAACTATCTTTTGCAGGCATGACAGCTGTTACACCACATTTTGGCAGGAGCTGTGGTTCATACTGCAGCCTTGTCACTCTCCACCCCTTTCCTGCAGCTCCTTTTTCTCACGGACCATCTCCAATTCAAGAAGGCTGATGGCAGCCCTATGATATCTTGGGACGACTGCACAGTGTTGCTTCCCTGTTCTGTTTTCCTGATGCCTTCTGCCTGTTGGCCTCTCTTCTAGGCCACCTTTAGGCAAGGGTAATGAAGAAAAGGAAAGGATCTCGAAACACTAGACTTGGATATAGTCTTTAACTGCTCTTTAATGGCATTGCAATGGAAACAGGTAGCAGCTGTGGCTCTCCATTCAGCTCACTAAGTCTCACTCCCTGCTTTCCCACAATTGATTAGTTTGAAAAAACTGTTTATCACAAAAGCACTCATTTAATTTAACTATCCACAGAGGCCTCAGATAACATGCTTCACAGGTCCCATTCTCAGACTCATAACGATCAGCTCAATCCCCTGCAGCCTCAAATCCCTTATTTAACAAGCACCTTTGGATCCCAGTACAATATTACGCAGCTGACAAAGCAGCAATTAAAGAGAAATATTTTTAAAAGGTAGGGATGGTGAGAGAATAATCAGAGATACAGTTGCCAGCTCCTTGTGTTAACTAAGGACACCAGAGAAGTACGGCTGATCCAGCCTCCTCACCACTTAATGTGAATAAACAGCTTACGAGTGGGAGAGGCTGAAAGGGGAGCAGCCTCCTTCCCTGTCACGGGAGAGGGAATGTGATGATCACCAAGTACCAGAAAAGCTCCCATTTGCAAAACCCGTGAAGAGAAGGAGCCTGCTGTCCTCTCCACAGCTTTCCAGTGGTGATGGAGAGCTCCCGGCGCAGTGTCTCTCATCATGCCGTCTCATGGAAAGTCTCGCATCATCTTCACGATGCAGAAACACAACTCGGTTAAAAGACAAAAGCTTTCTGATAGCCTGTTCTTTCAGATGCCTCTATTTCTGGTTGTATGACCAAAGCCCTTATGCTTGTATTTTCTGGAAAGCAGAAGCTTAAACCAATGCCATCAGCCTTTCCCAGAACCCCGCAGACAAGACTTCAGGTCCACAGAATACACAAAACATGATCCCTGCACTTCAGGCAGAAGAAGGACCTTCAGGGAACAGTGTGGGGTACCACTGCAGAGCAGCTCCTCTCCCACTGCAGTGCACATTAATGAACAGCTAAGTCATAGAATAATAGAACAGCCTTGGTTGGAAGAGACCTCTAAGATCAACAAGTCCAACCATTACGCCAGCACTGCCAAGTCACCACTACCCCATGTCCCTCAGCACCTCATCTACACGGCTCTGAAATCCCTCCAGGGATGGGGACTCCACCACTGCCCTGGGCAGCCTGGGCCTGTGCCTGACAACCCTTTCAGTGAAGAAATGTTTCCTAATATCCAATCTAACCCTCCCCTGGCACAACTTGAGGCCATTACCCCTTGTCCTATCACTGTTAACTGGAAGAAGAGACCGACCCCCCACCTCGCTACCCCCTCCTTTCAGGGAGCTGTAGAGAGCAATGAGGTCTCCCCTCAGCCTCCTCTTCTCCAGACTGAACCCCCCCAGTTCCCTCAGCCGCTCCCCATCACACTTGTGCTCCAGACCCTTCACCAGCTCCGGTGCCCTTCTCTGGACATGCTCCAGCAGCTCAGTGTCCTTCTTGGAGTGAGGGGCCCAAAATTGAACACAGTATTCGAGGTGTGGCCTCACCAGAGCTGAGTACAGGGGGACAATCAGCTCCCTAGTCCTGCTGGTCACAACATTACTGATCTAAGCCAGGATGCTGTTGGCCTTCTTGGTCACCTAGGCACACTGCTGGCTCATATTCAGCCAGCTGTTGACCAGCAAGTCCCAGGTCTCCTGGCCTGGCAGCTCCCCCCTGGCCACTCGCTGACCACGTGCCATCTGCAAGCAAGTGGTTGATAGCCTTGGATGTACAGCAAACCGCTGGAAGGAAGGGCTGACTGATCATACCCTTCATGCTGTTTGCCTAACAGCTGGAATCACTTAAATTAAAACACTGACTATTAAATTTGGTCCCTGGCAGGCTGCAAAGAGACAAGGTTGTATTTTTCAGTTAGTTGAGAAGCAACATAAGCAGCACAGTCTTGAACCCACATTCCTCTTGCCAATAAAGCCTAACCAGGGAGCAAAAGGGACACAAACCCAAGCACAGAAGAAATACGATGGAGTGCAATCTGCTTCCTCCAGCATGCAAGGTGCTTCCTCCACCCCTGCAGAGGTGCTACTGCGCAGGTCCACCACCAAGCTCTCCGTGGCATAAACAAATACATGGTCATGCATGTGCAATATAGAGGTCTGGACCTTGCGACTAAAGGAGAGAGCTGCACTGCTGTCCCTAGACGGACAGCACTGGCACAGGCTGCCCAGAAAGGGTGTGGAGTCTCCTTCTCTGGAGATTTTCAAGACTCGCCTGGATGCAGTCCTGAGTGATGTGCTCTAGGGGATCCTGCTTTAAAGCAGGGGAGTTGGACTAGATGATCTCTAGAGGTCCCTTCCAACTCTGACAATTCCATGAATCCATGAGGTTTCCCTGCAAAGGAAGGATTTACAAGGTCTAGACATTGGAGAATGGCTTTTGCCAGTTCAGCAAAGCAATTTCTCTTGCCTAGGTTTCACAACCAGTTCTCTGCTCAAAAAAGTGGCCTGGAAAAGCCTCTAAATGACCCCTGAAGGATAGTTTTGAGGTTAGTCGCTATCCTTCTAATAAAAACAAACTGAAAAGCTACATATGACGATGGTACAATGACTCCTAAACACCAAAATCCAAGCCCTGTCAGGAAGGGTTCAAGACTGGGCTGGGCACTCGATCTGAAGTTTGGAATAGCTTCCCTCTTCCTTACTGCAAGCACAAGAGCATTGCAGCCACCCAGCTCAGCCCTCCCCCTTTATTACTGGCCTGTGAACACAGCCCTCCTTTAGGTTGGCATCAACCGCACAGCCTTCTGCAAACAAACTTATCAGATGGTTAAAAGTAAAACAGAAGGGAAATGGGCCAGGAAATTATCCAGCATGGTTCTGAATGAGCATTTCAAGTGGTAGAGACCTCAGGAGTCCCATAGCTATCACTGCTGTGAAATGATCCCCAGCTAACAAAGACATAAAAAGACCCACCCAAGTAGGAGAAGGGCTGCAAAGCTACGGAACTAGGAGAAGCTATGAAAGAAAATGCATTATTAAGGAAAAAGAAAAAAAAACAAAGAAGAACGCCAAAGGGGAAAGAAATAAGTCTCCAGGATTAGCAGGGAGAAGTACAGATTTCAGAGAGATCCATTGTGCGAGTACAGCTTTATAAAAGCTTGCAACACAACGACCTTTAAAAATAGCTTTATTTCTATTGCCAAAGCACCACCACAACCTGCATCAAATAAAGCTACAATCCATCAAGGAGCTGAATGCACTGGCTCTAATGGGATTTCATGGTGCTCAGTAACTTGCAGGATTAGGTCCCTGCCACAAAGCACTGAATTGTCTAGGAAAACACACAGGAGGAAATAACAGTAAAACAACCCAGGAACATTAAACTATGCACAATCTTTTAAATATAAGCTATCAGCTGTTACAATAATGAATGTGTCTGATACCCCAAACTGGAATTGCTATGCTGATACAGGGTGCGGAATGCTTCTGAAAAATGCACCATTTTCCTTAACTATTTCATGTGAGCTTACAGGAAAACACACAAGAAATAGTTCTTTCTTGTGTGTTCTGGGGTAGGGGGTTATCCTTTTATTCAGTGAAATGCTCTGGGTGTGGGTATCGCTGCTGCTGGGGTACCAGGGTGACAGGAACAGCCAAAGTCCCATCGGTGAGGACTGTGAAGCTGAGGCGAGTCTGAACTCACCGGCAGTAAGGTGGTACAAGCAGATCGGTCTGGGCAAGTGCTCATCACCAGGCTGCCAATCCCTGCTCAAGGGACTTGAGACCAGAACCGAAAGGGATGCTTGAAGGTCAGATTTAATCCCCGAGAGCCTGTGGGTGGGTGAACAAAGAAGGGGTGGGCACATATGTAAAAAGAAAAGACCATAAGACACCTGGTTCTGAGGACTGCTCCTAGCCTATTCCTTCCAACCCCATTAATAGCATGCCAGACTTCACAGAAACAAAAGCAAGCAGCCAGGCTCTTCCTCCCTCAAACAATAAAAGAGAATAGTAAAACAAAAGCAGAGACATATTCAATTAGCCCAAGATCTTTTTTTGATAAAGGTTACTCAAATAAGCCACATATGGAAGCTCTCTGCATCTACAACATTTCTGCACCATTATTTGTAATAATATGACACCTCAGCTTGCAGAAGGTGCCACACTGGATACTAATAGCACATTTATTATTAGATTTTCTGCATGGTTACATAAGCCTGCGAAAGGGGAAAAATGTAAATGATTCAAGATATTCTACTTGTGGTTCTCATGAAGTCTTTAGTATCTGAAGATTGACGACGATGCCTCCTGGCAAGAAACAATCAATTTTTATGCTTCATTAAGAGTTCTTTTAGTACTTTTAAGAAAATGCTCAAAGGCAAGTCAAGCGAAGAATACATCTATTTTTTTAATCTAAACATTCTGGGCAAAATTTTACTCTTAGATCTTCCAAACTCTTCTCCTAAAATAAAATGAGTCCGTGAATGCAACTCTGTGTTTATTTCTTCCTTGTTATCTATGATCTGAGGACATTTCCCCCTATCTAAACCCAGCTGTGTGAGTAGGCACGGATTTCAAAAAAGGCCATTATAAAGGCAAAAGCAAGGGAGGTATGCACAGTCTCTGGTAACACTGAGGCAAGGAGACTCCAGCCACAATACAAGCACGTTAGTCAATGCCAGCCCAGCCAGAAGAACTTACCCATGCCAACACAAAGGCAGTAGGTGCTCAAGAATGTGCCCACCTGTGTGCACATCTCTTCCATTGTTCAGAAATACATAGGCCATACCAGTGATCTCTGAGGCGCGTGGCGACTCCATAACCCCCAGAGGACCTTTTCCCTGTAATCCATGGGTGTCATACACTCACCCCCAATCCATTTCTGCACCCACTGGATCTAAGCCTGCTGACCTCCCTCTGGAAATATTGTTTAACATGACACAAGCTGAAAGGAATGGTGGGCTAAGCCACTGCTATTAACCAAATGTATCCGGTATGAGTTTACAGGTCACACAGCCATATCACAACACTGCACACAGGATCCTACAAAGCAGCAGGTGCGGGAAGGGTTTACTACACGCTACAGCATCTGTCCTTACCTATCAATGAGCAGAACGCTAATTTAAGTGTCATGTTGTCTCATACTTCATTGCTGTGCAAATGGCATATGAAGGCTGCTGTCTGTGGTGCATCGGGACTGCAGGCAGCTCAGATAAATGAGATAAACCTAAACACAAGTTCAGAGGGCTGGCTGACAAGTAGCTGCGAGCAGGAATCACCGTTCTTCTCCCTTGAAACCTAAATGGTGCCTAGTAAACTTACTTTTTTTGGACGACTCAGCGCTCTTGCTTTCATGCATATAGAACAGTCTCCAGCCCAGGGCAAGCCTCTGGCAGCAGCAGTGAACTAGGTGGACATCAACAACACAGTGCAAGGTTTTGCCACTGCACTACCAGCTCGTCTAACCCACCTCTAGATCACCAAGACAGACAGACAGCTGGCTCATCTGTCTCTGGTATTACTCCCACCACAACTCATATGCAAATACATACAGTTCCTTCTGAGACACTCATTGAATTGCCCACATGAAGAAAGTTTTAGGGTACTGTATCACTGTACCTTCATCTACTGCAAAAGAATAAAAAATACATTTAAAATAAAATCAACAACTGCAAAATTGCTAAGCCTTTGCAGTCAGAGTAAACTGTGTCAAGGATTTTTTAAATTCTGTGTCCAGGTCAGTACAGGAGGCCAAATTCAACCTGAGTTCTTCACTTGAACTACAGCTAGAAGGAGCTATGTTCTATCTCTACACCCCTGGTAAGATGACCCGTGCTACTGTAGCAAAGCCAGGATGAAAAAGGCTGCTGGTAAGAGGCAACCATTATGTTCTGGAGAAGCAAAAGGGCTTTTTTTAAGTCCTCAAAGACTAGAACTTGGGACTTTTACCTCATGACTTCTGTTTGCAAGAAGCAAAATGATTTGGGGTACTGTGGGTCCTTGAATCCCCCCATGAATTTCCGTACCTCTCTGAACACAGTATTTTAAAGAAAGCCTTTTCTGTACAGCACTGCTCCACAGCAATGACGATGGGTAGCTCTGTACAAACACTGGAGTACATCTGCGTCCCTGCTCAGCTCATCACTGAAAATGAACTTCGTGTTGACCAGTATTTTGAACCTCATATTCTTAAATTAGGCTTATAAATCCATTTTTAGGAACTTAAAAAAATGCTGGATTTTTAGATGGGCTGAGCAGCTGCATCTCCTTGTTGCTTAAACAGAAGACACCTTGGAGTATCGGACTAGCTTTATTTAGGTCCCTAACTTCAGTCACCCGTAGAAGAGCTAAGTCAAGTGAGATTTGCATCCTTTTCAAAGCATGATGCTTTTTATACGTGCAAGGGATAAAGCTGCCTGCATTAGTGAACACAAAACCCGAAACAGCATACTCCTCAGAGCCACTTGCACCACCGACTTCCCACATCTAAGTAATTCTATTCAAATGTAAATGAGACACATTGCAATTTCAGGATTATTTACTACATTTGTTTGGTACAATCACCTTGCAAGAAGTCTTTAAGCGCTTTATTTGCAAAGAGCTGCAAAAATTACCCCTAGGAATGTGGATACAATGTGTCACATTTTATTTTTTTTGAAACACAGAAAAACCTTAATAGAACAACAACAATTAAAAAAGCCACAGAAAAAGACGCTTGGAAAGCTGGAAGAGAGGTATAAGATCCTTCTGAAAATGCAGCTCTCAAACTAGAAGGAAAAATACTTGCTTGCTCGTCAGGCAAGCAGAATCTACCTGCATTCATGGGGCTACAGGAAGCAAAACCAGATAAAAAAGACTACTAATCTGAAATGTCTTGGCTAACTTAATATACCTAGACTGAATTTGTAAGCAGGTTATGATATTAATTATTTACAGTCTTGCCTTAAGAGGATGTAGATTTTTGTGTGTGTATGCACATTTGGATTTATTTTTTTTTTATACCTTTATAAAGAGTTTTGTTCTTTGCCTCAGAAGAAATGATCTGATTCTGCCTTCATTTACACTGATCTAACTCTTAAACCCACAGTTACATTGCTGTAAAATTACTATTATCAAGGGGAAGAACATTCTAAAATTATCCCTTCGGCAGAGAGCACGAAGCCTGAAACTCTCAATGCTTTCAACACCATTTTATCGGGACTGTGATCTCGGCCCGGCTGGTAATGCAGCCAGCCAAAGCCATGAAAGGGAGCTTTGTGCCCAGCTACACACCAGGCCGTGTAAGACTTCCAGCTTTTTGACTGGCCGATGGGGACGTTGCTCTTAGTAACATAGCAAGATTGATTAGGTACGATAAAAAAAAAAGGCATTGAGAAAGACAGCAGTGGAATAAAGTTCCTCCTCTATGAAAGCTGCTACAGTGCACGCAAGCGAAAAATGCCTAGTTGTCAAAATAGGCAAAGTGCTCAGATATTTCAGATACTTGACTAGTAAGTAGATTCAGAGATTTGTTTATAATGGGAGAAACCTCAACCCCATCTGATCCAGAATGAACGCAGCGTGATATCTCTGGTGAACCACACATGAACCTGCAACTGTATCTCCAGTGTATGACCCTGTCAAGGCAAACCCAACTACTCTCACTATTGTTGTGACGTTTTCCCTCGAGATCTTATTCTGACTTCTGCTGGTAATTTGTTCCCATCAGTGGAAGCTGGTCAGCAAAACCAGAGAGATCTTCCATGGAGAGCTGCCCTCCTTCAGAAGGCTCCAGCAGACACATCCCAGCCAGGATGCCAGGGAGCAGAGAGATGGCTGCAGTGAACCAGCCCCCTCTCTGATGATCATCTCTTCCCCTTCAGGGCTGTTTCAGGGGATCTAGGCTTAGAAACCGGCTTTTTCCTGGGAAGACAGAGGTGGAGTGGAGCAGTCACGCCAGCCAGCTGAAAACCACAGAGGCAGCTCCTTCACAGGATGCTCCCACAGCAGAAGGAATAGATTAGGACCAATGCTTCTGTTGTATGTCATGTACAGGAATGCCACGTACTCAAAACCACTTTGTTGACCTTCCCATCACAGATCTCTCCAGGAGGTGAGAACTGCACTCAAAATCTAACCCAGATCCCCACATGCGCAAAATTTACCCCAACACATTATACCATAGCAAAAATTTCACCAACAAATGTGCTGGTTGCAAAAGGCCCCAGACCTATCAGCTAATCTTTTTCCAAGATGATTAAGAATGAATATCATAGCACTGATGTTTTACTCATCTGTCAAAAAGTATGACTCACTGTGGGCAGGTGGTGAGCACCCTACACCGTGACGGGTGCACAGCAGGGCTTCCTGGCTCCTTTGGGCTGAGCTGACAAACAAGTAGCTGTCACCCTGCTACCTCCATTCTGCCTCCCTGTGCAATGCCCGAGCGTGGCATAGTCGGTCCTGGCTTTCTCCTGGCTCTTGCCTGCTCTCCAAATCAGGTAGGTAGCTCCCTGCCACAGCAGTAAGGAGAAAGATGCTGCTCCTGAAGCAGGAGTGAGATAGTGACGATTCAATGCTCCCAGTGTACCCTTAGCCCATGGGGAGCTCCCTTAAATGACCTTCCATACATCATTGCTCCATGACACCTTCATGAGGTTCCAATTAGATTTTGGGCTGGGTAACCCCTCTTTGTTCCTTGGACTTTTACCCTCCACCTGTATTCCTAATCCATGTGCCTGTTTCTTAGCATATATATAGCTACCCACGAACACATACTCAAATCGTATACACAAAGAAATGCAGAGCGGACCAGCTTTACTGCAAGTCCCCGCAGAGACAAGCCCAGCTAGTCTCTCCCAGTGCTATAAAGTTTGCAGAGTTGCTTTAAATATCTCTCTTCTTCAGAACACAGATTGGCTCGGCGAGGTGGTATATACACATTACTCTGTATACTGTGTATGTGTGAACATATGTTTGATAGCTAGATCACTCTATTCCAATACATAAAACTGCGTATACACTTGTTCTTTTAAAACCTCGCTGCTGCTGCTGCTGCCTTTAGCAGTGGCTCCCTCCAGGAATCTCACTCCCCTCTGCCCCTCTCACCCCTGGGAAAGTTTTCCTCCAGCCATCAGCAGGAATTTGCAGCTGGCTCCAGAGCAGATCAACGATGCTGCGAGCATCAGCCAGAGGGGGCTGCAAGAGTGCGTTGTGAGATGCAACCGCCTCCAAGGGCTGAGCCTGCCGACTGTGCTAGAGGCTTTTCTCGCTTGCGTAAATCATTTCTTGAAATAATAATGCTTAAAATAGTTCAGCAAGTCTCCAGGTTTCGCACTTTTTTTATGCATGCAGAATTAGGCAGCCAGGACTGAACACATACATCTGCACACCGGCCGGCTATTAGCGCTGGATACCTGTGTCAGAGACCGTATGCAAAATGCAGTCGGATCCTGATGCCACCAAACTCACAGAGATGGTGCTGTGCGTTCATTCCTCAAACCACCATCACCTACTGTTTGTTAGCGCCGTCTCTGTCATTCAGTGTTTTCTTAACCAGCTAGATGTTAACAGTAAGAAAAGGGGGGCCAGACTTCTTGGGATAACGCATTTGATGGTGATAAAAATGTTTCCATGGAGCTTTACAGCAAAACAAAAATTGCTGCCCTTTATCTGATGTGCACACATTTCATCCTTGCAATATGTCTAAAGTGATTTTATGACTAAATCCTGGGAAAAATGCGAAGAATGCTTGGCTAGAAGCATACTTTTCCAGTAAAAACACAACATGGCTTATTAACTGCGGCACTTGGAGGAGGCTATTCAACATGAAGTGCATTTTTTTAGCTCAAGACCGAAAACACGTGTTCAGATATACGTTTTCTTTGGCTTCAGGCACCAATCTGACTGACTACATTAGAGGGGTCTCCAAGCCCTTTTAGCGTACGCTAGCTCCAGTACAAATGAAGTGGTTTTCTATTAAACATGCCAGGGTATTGCAGCTGAGGGCAAGGTTAAAACCTCCTGACTTTTTCAGAATATATTAAGCAGAAATAATGGAAACAAAAAGCTCCATTAGGTACCTCGTTAAGATTTTTGTAGTTGCTGATCAGCAGCCTTGTTATGGCAACACTTTTCAAAGTCACTGCAAGAAATGTTAATTGTGGCGATGGCGGGTGGAGACGATGCACAATGAACTGTGGGAGCAGTACTATTAGTGTTACCGTGAGAACAGATTATGCCATTTCCATTCTATCTTTGAATTCTGGTGGGTGTAGGGTGATGTGACTCTGAATGATGTCAGATTACCCAGCCTACATTTTTCTTGGAAAGAAGCTCCTTCCTCCACTCCTCTAGCAGGAGGGCTTGTAAAGACTGCACTTGGGAAATCTCAGCTTTATCAGACTCTGAAATGATCTCTGTGCTATCTGGAACTTTTTAATCAGAAAACTGGAAGGCATATGCTTCTCGAATACCTGGAAACACCACAATATGCTCACTTGGGCTTCTGAATGGTGAGAACCAGTGACAAGGGGTGGTTTTCTGTACTAATCCCCAGGAAAGAGGACTTCACTCTCCCCAGCGTGGGCTGAAATCCAGGCGATCTCAGGCACGTTAGTAAGCGGGTCACAATGTCACTCCTCTTCTCTCCCATTAAAATACTAATTGTAAAAGCTTTTGTCTCTAATCTGCAGCTAACAAACCGGCAACACTGCACAAAGGGGAAGAGTGCAACTGGGTCCGACACGCCTGGAGGGTACAGGATCTCCACGGTATGCAACTATGATATACGAAACTGCCCAAGATAGAGCTTGTCAGGAAACGCAATCAAACACCGGGTTTTGCTTTGAAACAGCCGTGGATTTGCACACCTCTGCTCCCCCCTACCTTCTCTGTTTTACCACAAAAAGCTGTGCAGTAGAGGCCAGCCCAGCACGCCGGCCAGGGCTGCGCACACAGCACCCGGCACTAACCCTCACCCTGCCCCATGGGGCTGGCAGCAAGCAGCCCTCTCCCAAGATACACCATTAAATGCAAAAAGAATGAGCAAATTTCCGCCCTCCCTGCCCCAGCACACACACACAGAGGCTGCAGGATGGGCAGCCAAACCATGAGGATTACTCCATTTACATTTGAGCCAAAGATCAAAGATTTTAAACCCCAGTCAGGGGCAAAACATGCTCCCCCCTCTCAGTCCCGAGGATTTTCCCAACCATGTGGATAGGTCACGCTGGCGCTGGCTCCACTCACCAGCTGACGTCTTTTCCTTTGCTATCAGGAGGCTGTGGGCTGTGCTCCTGTGTGAGAATAGATCGGGACAGATTTTTTTATTACTCCTTTTTGTTGCGCTGTGACGAGCGGGGAGGCAGAGAGAGGGTGGTCTGGTTCAGTCTGTCATGATATACCGAAAGACTGACAATGCTCCCTACTTTGGCAATGCGTGTGAGGGTGGGGGGCATGCTCCTCGACCTCCCACTTCTGTACTGGGGAGCAACTCCAGTAACACTCAAACCAGTATAAACCATCTGGCAACAGACCTAGGATTAAGCCCAGAAAAGAAATTAACATCAAACTCTGCTTATTTTCACTGGTGCTGAACTCACGCAGGACAGAGCTGGGATGAATTACAAAGATCATCTCCTTTCATGCAAAACCCACTTGCACAACACTACTCTCCTCTTCATACCGTGTCAAGCAAGCTCCCAATGATACTGAAAGGGGAGTGGAGATCTGCTGATGCCAGAGCTATGAGATGGTGCCTACATTAATCATTTCACCTCCAGTTTTTTAAATGCTTAAAAAAGCTCCCTCTCATAATGAATAAACAAACTGCACATGCCATGTTCAGATCCATTTGTTTCTTTTCTGGAAGTAGGTACAGGAACTGAACCATTCTTTTTCCTACAGAAAATAAGATGCAGTGTTTTTTTCCCTTGGGTTAAGGCAAAAAGAAGAAATAAAAACAATACATCTGAATTCGACAATTTTTAAACTTTTTAACATATTTCCAATGTGCACTGAAGCCTTAAAAATTAATTCTGAAACTCATCAGAAAAAAAAAAAAAAGTAATTTTCAGGTTTGACAATTCTTCCTGCATGCATCCACCCTTACATAAGGACACATGTGCAAACTTTTCTACTAAAGAAGTCAGACATACGGGGAAAGAAGTCTGTCCCCAGGTGTGCACAGAGATCCCCGTCACACTGCTGGGAGGTGGAAGGATGGACAGACTGGCTAAAGCAGCCTTCAGTATGCAGCTGTGCCAGGAAACATGGCACAACTCCTCAGCTCTTCTCACAATTCTGAATATTTAAATGTGATGGGAAAGTAAAAGTAACACCACCTTCCTTGAGGTGAGTCTGCTGGTAATTACAGATGTGCTAATGAATGTGCGTGTAAAAGGCAAAGACTCTTCATGATACACTGAAACATGTATTTCTATTCATCACAGATTGATGGTGGGGAGGTGGGTTTCCCTCCACCGAATAATATTCCATCCCTCACGATCATCCTTTGACTTCTTACACTTCTGCCTGCTTCTCCTATAGCCTTTTGGTGCCTGCTCTTTACGCCTGAAATACAGTTACTGCTGAACCATTTATATCTCATCCAAGATGCTCGTCTCACACTTGGCACAGCTGAGGAGTCCTAAAGGGAGCTGCTGCCATGTGAGGCTGCTTCGCTCTACACTTAGTGCCACCTCATCCGTATCAGTGTCCCATTTACCTTTACAGTTACAACCCAGACTTGCTGATACGCCGCCCGCAAATGTCAGGCCGAGCTCTGAGTTGTCTGTTGCTCACTTCCTCTGCCTCTTAAATCTATGAGGGAATCTCTAAGAGAGTATTCTGCTGACCCACTGCAATTTTTCTGGTGCTTCTTAATTTTTGTTTGCTTACCCCGATCTGCAAAACAGCACTTTGCACATTACGGTTTCTTAGCGAAACATAGGCAATTTTTCTCCAAACACCTTCCTCACTCCTTTACTCCTCTCTATTTTAAGCAACTTTCAGCTGAGAACAATGTCAGACTGACAGCTCTGGAGAGCAGGGTATTTCAGGGGGATGAGCCAAGCACAACTCCCTTCCTCTATCAAAAGCCAAAGGTGAGCTCTCTATCCTCTTTGCTGTACTGTAAGAAACTGCATCCTCTTGCAGTCTGCCTTAGTCACTGAAAAGTCCCTGTTCACCAAACTCATGTGCTGGGCAGGTACAAGACCAAACCTGCCCACACAAATCCCTTTGAAGACCAGGACACAAATTCTCGACCTAGAGGGATGAGTTATACTGGTGAAGGGGTTGATCTCCGCTTCCATACAGTCCCATACCTCTGCAGACTATGAACAGAGGCAGTCCAAGGCAACATGTCTGTGCAGGAAGACTTGGGCAGAGAGTTGCAGGGACCCTGAAAATACAAACTCCTCTGCTGCTGGCCAGGGCCAGGTGGAACCTTCTCAGCTCTCAGTCCAAGCAGTCACACCAGCAGAAGGTCCCTGACAGATTTGTGCCCACACAACCGAGATGTGCAGGTGAGAGTCCCCTTGAGCACTTTGCTTCTCACTTCTCCTCCAAGGGGCAAGACCTTCTGTTTTTCCCTCAAAGGGGAAAAAAATTGGGATCTCAACCTTCCAGTTCTGCTGTCAGCAGTGCCAAATGCCAAAATCCTTGTCCAACTCCTTTAGGGAGAAGAAGGTGGCATTAAAGGAGTGAGAAGGGCAGCTGTAATGGGAGCTACCACTCAGCAACCCTCCAAAACCGCTCTTATCAGTTAAATGATTTCTCCAACTGAGAGATTAGTTTCACTGAGCAAACAAAAGTATTGCCATACCCTAAAACACTCACTCGTGCAGAGATGAACAGGCTGGCTTCTGAAAAGAAAGTTCAGCTTGTGCCACACAGAAGTTGTACCACGCCCTCTGTAATGGCTGCTGAGGAAGGCAGCACTGCAGTCGATTCATTAGGTTAAAATTAATTCACTAAAGGATGGAGGAGACAGGCATTTCATAGATTATTCTTTTGAGATCTAACTGTAATGACAGATGGGACCATTTAAAAACTATCTCAGAATCTGAGCCTAGCAGGACTACTTACAGAAAAGCTCACGTAATTATAAGGAGGATCATATTTTCTGTTGAATTCTACAGGACTTGGCAGAAACACTGCTCCTGTTTCTATCTTTCTTTACCACTGCTGCAATTCAGTTGCTTCTTGACTGTATTATGAATTTAAAAAGCAAATAAAAAGGAAAGAACACCTCACAAACATGGCTGAAAAAAAATCACTGCTTTCCTCCCCAACATGAAACACGGGCTTTAATTCAAAAAGTTCCTGAGCATTTTTGAACCGTATTTGTTTTCTACAAGCATACACTTAGGAAGATACAGTGCTGTCTGAGAGTTGACCCCAAGTGCTCCTTTGAAACAGGCTTACAAATGATGAAAACAACTAAAGCACATTAACAAGCAGAAGCACAGTTCATTATTTGCAGGCATTACTCAGTGTCAATAAATGCTGATAAAAACATGAGTAAATCAGGCAACCAAAGCCCAGTGTATTACTAAATGACAAAATAAACCTTTAAAACTTTGTTTTTCAGACCAAACCCTATTCTGGGGCTGTTCAAAACAGCCAGCCAGCAGCAGACTTAAGAAGTGCATGGTGACCAACTACTATGTTGGTTTGCCAACAACCATCACACAAATTAATTAAATATAGTCTGCATCAGTCATTTAATATAGGAGAAATAAAGCCATTGTAATATAATATAGTTTGCAGGATCAATACTTCCTCCTAAGGAAATAAATGTTCTGACAACACCTTGACCTGTATTTCTCTCCAGTACCCCATCCATGTTCTGGTACTTAAATGGCAGCAGGCAATCGTTAACCTTGCTTCTCAGAGACTCTGAAAATCATACAAAACCCAGCTGTGACATCTAAGCCTGTATGAAGCCACACAAATCCTCTTCCCCATTCAGGGGGCTCTTGGAAAGAGAAAACACGGTACTGAAACACCAGGCAGCTCTAGAAGCAGGATGCTGTCAGCCTTGGTCTGCACATTGCAGCAGAGCTCTGCATGGAGAACACTGTGCAGGAGCATACACGCACTCCCCTGCCTTCTCACAGAACAGCCTTGGTTGGAAGAGACCTCTCAGATCATCAAGCCCAACCATTAACCCAGAACTGCCAAGTCACCACTACATCATGTCCCTCAGCACCTCAAAGCATCCGAGGATGTGATCCCTCCAAGCTTCAGGTGAACAGCCATCTCAGCATCAGACTACCCTCTCTCTAAAATTCCGAAGCATGGACTTGACCTGAAGGAAGTGAAAGCAAGGAGGTGATAGCTTTACCCCAGTTTACCCATGGAGCAGCAGAGGGAATAAAGCAACCCAAAGCCCCGCAGCCTCAGCAGTGTGGGCAGGGGAAGGTAAACATTTCCTTTCCATGCCATTCTTCTAAAGAGAACCCACCGGGAAGGAAAAACTATGGTGGATATAGTGCCACAAACGTAAGTAACATAAAAAATCCTATAGGCTTATTCAAAAAAAAAATTAAAATCCCTAGTTTTCATCATAAAAGTTGTAAATTTCTAACCATGCACTGGAAAAAAAGCTTTATGTCCAAAGAAAAAAAGAATTTTAAAAAGAGACGTAACTGTGGAGACCAAGCCTCTACACGAAAAGTGAAATTTAAGAACTTATGACTTGCTTGGATCCAGCAGAAAAGTGAATGAGTAAAACAGGCCTGTTCTGCTCAGTCATTCTCACTTGTAATGGCTGCACGCTGCTTGCCAACAGCTCTTCCAGAACAGCCCGCTGAGCCTCTTCCAAGGAGAGGCTACAAAAGTTTATCACTAGGTAGTTTTACAGTAAGGCGACTTCTGCTCTCTTTCCTTAGTTGTTTGGTTTTGGTTGGTTTGTTTTGTGGTTTTTTTTTGTCAGAGACAGTGACAGGGCAGAAAGCCGAACAGAGGGATTTTTGTATTTTCACAAGGACATTCCTATTCAAACATATGCTAAAACACAGCACTCTCAGAAATCCCCCTGCGTTTTCCAGCCATTGCTGGTGTTGGTCCCACATACAGGGAGGAGGGGGGACACCTTGAAGGTGCTGCTCGGACCCCTCCCCTATCTATGCAGGACCTCTCCCGTGTCACATTCGGGGTGCTTTGGCTTTGCTGGGTCTGGTTCACATGGCTCAAACAACGTGGTTCCACCCCTTCCCGCTGGGGATTATTCCACAGTCTAACAGATCCTACTAGCTGGAAGTGTTTCTGGATTTCAGCCTACATTTTTGGCGCTGAGTATTATCCCATTAGTCCCAGTCATACTGCTTGGACCACCCAAACCAATTCTTTTCCAATCTCGGATATTTATACCCCTTGAGTGCAAGACTGGTAGTTTTAACATCGCCCTGTTCCTTCACCCTCTTTCTCTCATTCAGACAAACCGTACATATTTAATTCTTAATCTTTCTTCTTTTCTCTAGTCCATTAATCACTTTTGTTGCAGCTGTCTGAATTCCCTACAATTTGCCAAAGTCTTTCTGGTAATAGAAGACCGACACGCATATGAACTTTGTATCTCCTAAAGCTGTGTCTGATAAAAGACACGGACCAATACGCACGCACACAGAAACACACCAGACGTTTTCCAAATTCTTTCTTTTTATAGAAAGAGCTTAGCCTCTTTCAGGCAGGAAGCAAAATGCATTTGTCTTTTTAAATCCACTGACAGAGGTGGAAAAGTAACATACTGTGCTTTGTTTCAGATAAGAAACTGCCTAACTCCCAACTGGTTTCCACGATTGCTCATTCTGCCTTGCAAAAGCAGTGGATTTATTGCTGCCTTCCTCTTCCAGTTCTTTAAGGAAGCTCACATGGAAACTTCATGTTCTGGTTTTCCTAAGTCACCTTCAGAAATGGTTCAGTGAGGGCTTAACAGTACCCTATACCTACCCCTCGCCCTCTCCTTTGCTGACATCTTGCTATAAAAACTGGGTAGGGAGACAGGTCACAGACAGGAACAGGGAAACCCAATTTGACATTCCCCTTCCTTAGCATTGTAGAACTTCAGGCTGCTGCTGGATGATAAAATAACATGGAGAAGAGAAAGTCTTCTTTGGACCCCAGGGCAAAACTTCCACCACCTGGATGGGGAAGTACATCTTTGCTCCACACCGGGGAGTCGGGACTGATCTTGGAGAAGTATATCACTGATCCCTGTGCAGCTGCCACCTGAATGGGCTTTTACATATAATACATACTTTAACACGTTTGACCCTGAATACTTTAAAGGCTATTCAGTATCTACCAACCATTGCAGGAGACTAACTTCCTAGCTATAGTTTGGGGTCAGATAGATAAAAGACGTTGATTTTGCAGACAGATAAATAAATACACGACTTCAAATTCTACTTCACTGCAGCAAGAAGAGTTAAAAATGGGAAAAGAGCACATACCACATCCAACTGCACTTTAAACTGAACACTCACTGCAAGGCAGGGCAGAGGCAGGAAAGCCCTTGCAGGTTGATGCAACTTACCTGTAGGCAAGTTCTCTGCTCTAGCAAGACAACTATGAGTATCTAGCATTAGAAGTCATTTTATTCCTTGCAAATGTCTAAGGCATTCTCATAGCAATATAGTTGCAAAAAAACATTAGCATGCTCAAGCAGCCACTGAAAACCTTACTATTTATTTCCCTTTTCTACTCTACTTGTATGCTTACACTACCAAACACACATTTTTATTCAGAAGTTAAAGTCATCTCAAACTCATCTTCACTCCCTTGTTTTGTACCAACAAAACATGTACATGCAAATATCCTGAGCATAAAGAGAAACTCTTAAAGTTATTATGACATTATTTGTACCCTGAAGCAAGTCATAATTTGTATGCATCCTGCCAAGTACTTTCTGTCAAAGCTAAAGTAATTATTAGGAAGTATAAAAGCAGGTGTCACTTCTGGCAAGTTGTAAGATGGCTTTATATTCTCAGTTGCAATGGGATAAAAATGATCCCGAAAAAGAGCATAGCAGGCTATTACTTTACATCCAGCATATATGTGAAACATAACAGTTGCTGCCTGTACTTTTTTTTTCCTCTTTGGTATTTTAATTAAAGATTCAAGCTCCTAAAAGATAAAACCTAAAAATATGTGCAAAATCAATCCCATTTTGCATAATTTCTCTTTAGTTTCATAACCAACTGTCAAGCCATCTGACCCTCATTTGCATGTGCTATAAGGCAGGCAGCCGAGCTCGCTTCCACCGCAGCGAGACACATACTCTGTCCCGGCTCACTCCCACGTACAAACCTCCAGCTTCTCGGATGAATCTCTGCTACAGCACTTCAGGACAGAGGGGACAGTGATTGTTATGATTACAAGGCCAAAGCTTTTCCAACTTGGGTGCCTAAATTTAAATGCTGAACTCCATCTTTAAGCATCTGAACAAGCTGCTAGAGCTTCAAAGGTGCTGGGCACCCAGCATCTCCGACTTGGTTCTGTCACACTTGCCAAAAAGAACATCTGCTTTTAATTAATTCACTGAGAGCTGCAGATATGCAGGACCTTTGAAAGCCATCCCACTTACTTCAGTCCCTAAATATAAATCCAGGTGCCTACCTCTAGGCAGTCAATTTTTAAAACGCTGAAAAAGAAAAAAATAACATTATTAAACAAATCAATGTATCTATAAAAAACCACAGCAGATATACCCAAGGCCTTTGGATTCTTGTTCCATACTTGACATATGACGTGATGTAAAAGAAAGTGGATCTGATTTTGCTGGAAAGCAGCATTTCATGCTGTAACTGGAGTATGTGCATTGCTAATAATTGACATAATTATAATAAGGCATTGAGGGCAACTTTCTTCAAAAGTTGCTCTTCCTTGCATAAGCAACCAAGCAAACCAACCTCCAAAAGTGGTTGTATTTGTGCTATGAGTTTAGGGAAATTGCAAATTTACTAGAGTATTTATTATGCAAGTTTATTTTATTTTTCTTTCATTCAGCCAGACACCCACATTCTTGACAGTGTAGAACTTGAAAAGATTTTTTTTTTTAATTTAAAAACTGCAAACGGAGGAAAAATACAGGCTACCACCTGCCTCTGCAAATCTTTCGCGTGTACATTTGTGCTTCTGAGCATGATGCAGCTGACTACCCCGTAAAGAGTAATACTCAAACACAGCAGCAACAGTCCACCCTACAATAGGGCACCAACTGAAAAGGCAATGTGACAACACAAGGCTGCAGTTACATAAAATGCTGTCCTGAGCCAGGGAGGCAGGGATGCCATCCTGCAAGATCGAGCGATGCTCTCCCCAGGGCTGACCACAAAGGTCTAGCTCCTGCCAGGACCAGGACCACACCAGGCCCAGCCCTGCCTGCAGCATCTCAAAGAAGCTGCAGTTTGCTTCATTGAACAAGCTGTTACCTTTGCTGTCATTTTAAAACTTCTCCCCCTGCAAGCCCTGCTGGCACGGTGACCACACGGGCCACCACTTCCCTGCCACACCGCATCCCCATAGCCAGTGCTGCCCCGAGTCTCAACATGCGAGCTCTCCACAGCCAGGGTGGCTCATCCCCTTGCTCTTCAATGTGCAAATGTCACATCTCTACTCTCATATACAGCCCACTCATGGGCATACAGGGGACCACCACCATCTCAGGAGCCCCAGCAGGCTGCAACCAAGCCCACTTCACATCCATGGCAGGGTAGTCAATACCCCGCACACACTCCAACGGCACATTGAAAACAGGTTTTTAATCTTTGAAGACAGGCATTTGTTCCCCCCACTCAGCAGCAGCAGCCACGTCTTGCTGCCGCTTGCATCAAGGCAGGGAAGAAATGCCAGAGTTGCTGCCCAGCCGTCGCCACCACACATAGCTGGAGGGAAACCTGACCTGGTGAAGCAGCTGAAGTCATCGTGCTCCAGCAGCATACCAAGCAGATGCTCCTTCTGCACCTTCTCACACCATGTTGTGGTGCACGCAGGAATGGGAGCCGGGTACAAAGTGTGTCTACCATGCTCCCTCTGCTCGCTGCAACAGGATCTGTCTTGTGCACCCACCCTGCCCTTCCCACGGTGTGAGTGACCTGCCAGAAACATACAGAGGCTACGGGGATACTTTAGGGGAAGAGAGAGTGGTCTTTCCTTGATACACCAAGCAACTGACATGATGTATGCGCAAGGGTTGTGTGTGGGAGGATGTCTGCCCAAGCGTGGAGGGGGGAAACCATCTCACTACCAGGGACACCTTCCCTTACTTCAGTTTAGACCTATGACTACAGAGCTTTCTTATGCTTTGCCGTACAGCACAATTGGATACTCTGCAACCTTATCAAATAACCACTTTATGGGCATGCACAAACATCAGGCAAAGCAACAAGCACTGCAGATTGCCCACCTCGTTTGAGAGGAGGCGGCTGAGACGCCAGCCAGCTGCACTGCCCTGGCTCATCTCCACCACTGAGAGCCAGGTCATTCCTTACACACAGCTCTGCAGCCTCCAGCACAGTTCTGTCCGGCAGCCGACTGACTTCTGGCCAAGATGGCCATGCTCTGGCTTCACATAGGAAGGCTAGAGGAAGGCCAGCTACCTCAACCTGCTCCATATGGCACCCCTGGGCTCCAGGAGCTGACCAGAAATGACACCACTTTGTTTTACTTTGACATTCCCAAACTGAGCCAAAAAAATGCCAACAGCAGAGCAGTAGGAACAAGCAGAGAAGGATGTCACATATTTATTTGTCATAAATTATCCTTGGGAGAGCATTAGGCACCACCAGCCATCACTCATCAGAGGAGGTTTCTGCTGTGTGTCAGAGTGCTGCTATAGTTCATTAGCAGCATTAACTGGACACCAGCAGGAGATGGGTCTCTGCTGCTCCTCCTCTCCACCCCTCTTTCAATTTCATCAAATCATTCTCCTCACGTTGCTTGGGTTATCTCTTGGAAAGGGAAACATTTTTTTAGCACGCAGGACAGCACATGACTTTAGGACGTAACAGAAAAGCCTCTATCCAAAACAAATGTGCTTCTGGTGAGAAACTCCTTGCTGCTGAATGCTCTGATGAAGCACACAAGACCACACATGCATACCTCCTCAGCCTCACGTCAGAGAGAAAACACATCGGTCGTGGGATGTGTTAATGCAAACTCGCATGCTCTGGGTGCCAGCAGAGCACCAGGGAGCAGGGGACTGCAGGCTCAGAGAGGTGGTTCCTGGCACCGGTCTCCGAAGACTGGTAATTTTGTCTGGGAGGCAGCAGGACTCCAAAAGAGTCTTGCACATTATTCCCAAATGGTTTCCTTGATGAAAAGTCTGCACACCACGTGAAGAAACCAGCAAATGTTTCTACAAGCATCCCACTAACGGGCTGTTACCAGGAGGGTGCGCAGCTTCTGCAAGACCAGGCTGATGGTGAGAGCCCTAATACACAGGGACAGGTTGTGCCATTAAAAGTCAGGAGATAGCACTTGGGAACAGCTGGTTTGGTTACTCCAGGGCAAGTGCTCTCCAGTGAGGTTTAGGATGGAAACCTGAGTGCATTTTCCCAGCAAAGAGGCAGAAAGCCTTTAGGATGAACATTGATACCTGCAACAGAAATAAACCCAGCTACAAGCAGCTGAGGCTGATTTGAAAGCCTTAACACTTCAAGTGCAGACACCTAAGTGCACTCTTCTGGGTGCTGCTGCATGCGCCACTGCGCCAGCTTTGCACACCACAGGCTTGTGTCACACAGCCCCGCGACCGAGATGTGTGTGTTCTGTGCTGCAGTATCCTGCCACGCAGGGACAGCCGCGAGAAACACTCTGCTTGCAGGGAGACTGAGGAGCATCACTTGCCTTCGCTCTGATGCCACGGAGAAACAGGAGAGAGCTGCTGACAGAACAAGGACATCGCCCTTGCCGAGAGTATTCCCAAGTGTAGATGCAAAAAAAAAATAAATCACAGGCACGACCCTATTCTCCCTGCATCTTACTATCTCCAAAACATTCCGAGCAACTGCTTTGAAGGGGCTAATCCACCCAGTGCAGTACTTCTGGTAATGACTCACAAAATCCTACACACTTCTGATACCATTTTCTTGATAAAACCAGCTGCCAAAATGAAACTACACATTTGGTGGTTGAATAAAGAGGAGAAAAAAAAATAAAATAGACGAAATCCTACTAGTTGTTATTAGCAGTGAAGTGGTGGAACACGATCCCAACGGTCAGCATGCGGAGCGAGAACAAAGCTGATTGGTGTGCATGGACCCTCTGCAGACAGGGGTTTGAAAGGCAGGCTCTGCAGCCTGTCACCAAGAATCTGCCTTCTTGTATGTTGTGACTTACACAGATGTTCGCATAATTCCTTGCATGTGGACAGCAAAAGGAGTATTCATTGCAAGAATGACGTGATTGTGTGGTAAGAGTAGGAAGGGAAAACTTTCAGCCTGTATCCAATGATACAGCTAAATGAGAAGCCAAACTGTTCCCACATGCACTCAAAGGGCTTCTTACGAACTCAGTGACAAAATTCAGAAGAGGTTTCACAGCACTCACTCTTCCTCTCATTTAAAAACCTGAATTAAATTACACTCAAGCATCTTACAATGAGATTCACGAGCATGAAACTTATCAGAGCATCACAGTGTTCACTTACCACCACTAACCATTAACTAAACTTGCTCTGCAAAACATTTTGACTATTTATAGAGAAGCCAAGAAAAAAAATAATTATGCTTGCTGGGCTGTTGTTTTGGGTTTTCTTGGGCAGTCTTCATTTGAAAGCAGCCAAACACCCTTCTGCTTCTGTAAGCAAAGCTAACAGAGCAGTGGGTGTGCTGAGGCCACATGAAGAGAGCACTTAGGCTTATGCTTAAATTCAGGACAGCCTTGTACCAGGTGCTTTGTCCTAAACCTACTGAACTCATAGAACCATAGAATGGTTTTGGTTGGAAAGGACCTCAAAGTTCATCTTGTTCCAACCCCCCTGCCATGGGCAGGGACACCTCCCACCAGACCAGGTTGCTCAAAGCCCCATCCAACCTGGCCTGGAACACTGCCAGGGAGGGGGAACTCCTGCTTAAGCCCTGCAGTAAGGAGAGATGCTGCTTACCTACTTACCTACTGAGAGATGCTCCCCTCAGGCTGCCCTTGAGCAGCCCTTGTAGGACTTCAACCCAAAGCCAACTGCCGCTAACATTTCATTCACTTCAAGGGATGCAGGATCACAGCACAGCAAATGAGAACACCCAGCACTTCTTTGGGGTGCCCAGCACCCTGCAGGATGGAGCTGTCACGTGGCACCACAAACTGGGAAGGGATGCTGGAGCAAATTCACCCTTGTGACAAGTAAAGCACAGACAGAAATTTTTATTTGGTCCATTTTCACAGCAGAAAAGATAAATTTGGTTTCAAATAGCTGGCTGGAGAGAACATGCAGCATGTGAAGGCCAATGCCGATAAATTCCAATTAATTTGATTTCTCTTTATTTGATTTTTTTTCCAATTTAATATAATGAAAGAATTCCTGAAATTAAACAAAACTTATATATGAGGAAAAAAGCAGGTGCGGTCATTTCAGAGGTACTTTCCAGCAACACTTAAAAAGCATACGTCTATCCAAAATAAAATAAACTGCAAAGGGGTCTATGAGTGTGTTTGCACATCATCCTCCCTACAATAGCATTATTATCACCAGAAACCTCAAGTATGCTCCCACCTTCCTTCCCAGCTGGGCAAAACAACATGTCTTAAGAGCTGCCATTGATCCAATGAACAAAAAGGCTGTGAAATTGCATCATCAGCTGCTTGTAACACATCACCCTCCCCTGTATATTGCTCTAATGATCTGAGTACCCAGATCACAAGAACTCTACATCACCTCCTCGTCCTGATGCTTTATAACCCAGATTAAAACCAAATTGTAAGAGAGCACAAGGGAGCCGCTTTGGAAAGTCAAGCACCACCAAACAAAACCACTAATCTTCTTTTAGCAAGGCAGAAGATTTCTCTAACACTTTTTTCCTCCTACTAAATGTATTTACTCTTAAAAATCGATTTCCTTTGTCACTATTTATTGCTGCACGTTGCTCGGTGGTTCTGAGAAACAGCGTGGAAAATCACAACAGTACACCTGTTAAGTTGACCTTACAGGGCCATGTACCATCCCAAGAGGCAAGCCTGCCAAAGTCATGCTGTGCATATCATCACTAAACCCAAGACAAAATGCAAATTTGGCTGTATCATAGCTGATTTGCATAGTTTTCCATTGGGGTCATACAACCTTTTTACAAAATGCCAATTTACTTCACTTTCCTACAGCTTATTACCAGTGTGAAATACTTACAGCTTTTATGCAAGGCAGATTTAGTAGTTAAAACATTAAAATATGTAATTAAATGCTTCTTGGAAATAGAACATAGCCTTCAACATGACAACATAAGGCACAGGACTTTGACTGGGACACAGAAATATTAATGCCTCTTTGCAAAGGTGCAGACCCCTCTCTCACATGCTCGAGAGCTGCACAGCTTTTTCTGTTTTTTATCTGATCTGCAAAAGCAGAAATATTTGCTTGCAAACTCTGAAGGGCCTGAATCCAGTTCCTGAGTACACATTTCACTCACATTGATATCAGAATGGACGGCTGCCAGTTTAGCGCCTTGGCTGGCGTTCAAACACACTGATTGCTGAGCCTCCTTGGATTCAGAGTTCATGATTTCAAAGGAGGAAAAAAAAAAAAAAAAAAACCACCAAAAATTCCCCAACACAAAATAAAAAAACCCCTCCACATACATTTCTGAGGTGCTCCTGGGCTAATTTTTCCCCTCTCCTCTGTTGTAAGCTCGGTCTCTTGCAGCAAACACATCCAGTAGCACTCTGTCAAGACAAGCAGCTAGGGAGTTCAGACTTTATTCCTCCAAAGCTATGATACAACCAACGTTAGCTCTTTCCTAGCCAAGCAATTTTCACATGTGTACCAGGGGCCAGCCCTCATTCAAGTCAATAACAGAGAAAAAGATCCATTTACACTTCCATATCTTAACTTGGGGGAGAAAAAGCAAACAAGGAAAAAAAGAGAAAGAAAAGCCTGAAGTGTTCTGAGACTTAGGTCCCAGCCAGGGAACAGGGAACAGAAAAGGCTGCTTGCCTTACACAAACCTTATTTTTTCCCCTCTTTTTTTTTTTACCTCACTACTTACTATCAAAATCCATCAGGTTGAAAGGCAAGCCAAGAGCTCCTTGAAGTGCCCCTGCCCCCAAACACCCCACCTGCGAGCACGCCACTCGACGGGGCTGCCGTGCTGTGCCAGCCCCGCTTTCTCTGGAGCGGCAGCAGCCGCTCTGCATCAGACCACTTAGACATTTCAATTGAACTTGACAGGTGTTTGTTAATAGGCTCTACAATACATTGGGGAAGGGCTGCCTGGAATTGTAAAATGGTTTATTACAACAGTTTAATAAGCCCGGTGCAGACAGTTCAGTGCATTCTTTTCTAAGACTGTAAATGGAAGTGACCAAAACCTGAACTGTATGGCAATACACATATAACTAACCCAATTAAAGGCATTCATATAGTATCTGTACAACCAGACCTGATCCTGCCGGGTCAGTCTGGGAACCTCTCTGCTCCTTGCAGGATCAGTCCTCCACGTAGTACCACAATTCACAGAAATCAGGTATATCTATTTAGTGATAATTGCTTGGGCTAATTATTAGAAAATTCAATTTATGCTAATATGCCTGAGGGGAGGGGAGCATAAAATTAACTTGACATAATTATTTAACTTTTTACAGTATTATTATTATTTAAAATTTATGACAGCATTGTGCCCAGAGGCCCCAGTCAGGATCAAGATCCCACCGTGCCCAGCATCCCACTGCATGTGTGTGAATGTCCTCCCAGGATAATTTTAAAGCAAAGGCCCTGTCCCTGCAAACTGTTACACAAGTGCTTGCCCCAAAGTCTTGGAGCAAGGCAGTAGAAATTAAAAGCACATTAGTGTTGCTGACGTGAAGTCAGTGCATTAAGCCACCACATCCTACCGTGCACTGGCAGCCCACACCAAAAAGGCTCCTATTTTGGAAGAAAGCGATAGTTAAGTCACTTTTGGTTTTACCATTAAACATGTCGACACAAACATCCCCTTCTGTCTACTGTTGCCTTTTCTTGTTTTTATCTTATAAACAGGAACATCATGCAGTGAATGAGAAAAATCACATGTGGGGCGAAAGGCCCCAGAAAAGAGAGAAGATAGGTGTCAGTAACTGAACTGGGGAATTGTCTGTATCTCACCTTTCATTTTACACACACAGCCTGTAACAATGCAATTTTTCCTTGCAGTGAACTTTGAAGGATATTTGCCTGAGAAAAGTAGCTAGCTGTTCCACCTGCCTTCATTTCTGGACATTCAAATGCTAACCCTGAAATGTCACCACTTGGACCATCATAACCATTCCTCGTCCTTGAGCAAGTTGGCCTTCTTATTGATATCCAAGTATGCTTAACCTCATCAAGCAACTGTACTGGTCAGACAATATTATCAATATTAGTCAATATGCTATCATTATTTTAACTGAAACGGATTCAAGTATTTTACAATATTTAATCACAAGTAGGAAAAACTTTTTGGAGTTAGGGCCTTAAAATTAAACTCTGTTCAGAGTACTGCCTGTACTGACACAAGGTATGCAAAAGAGTGAAGAAGGAATAGGGAAAGGGAATGGTGCCTCCAGGAGTCATTATAAGACCGTCATAATTCGGAGAACATTAGGACCAGAAGACCATCTTTTCCTGTGGCTCTTTGACATTTTAGAAACAAGCCATCCATACTGTATGCTCTTTGTTTGCTGGGACTAAAGGGCACCACACGAAAGTCAGTGTAGTCTAACTTTCAAGAATCATAGAATCACAGAGAAAAAGCTTCAGAGGCTCCTCAGCTCAGGGGCAGGGGAGATGTTAGCAACATGCCCTACTCTCCCATCTTCCCCACACCACAAGAAGAGCCAAGATTAGACCTTACAAGCAGAGAAAAAATGTAAATACTGGAAAAATATTCACTTGAGTGGGCTGTCCTAACAACCTCAGCATTTCAGGAAGGGGAAAGGCAGGTAAACTCACCTTTAAGTCTGCTCTTCCACAGCTAACTTGGCTCTCTCTGCCCAAACACCACAAAGACCTTGGAGGAGATTTAAACCCCAAACTCACATACTGGTCTAGCAGGTGGAGTAAGGACTTTTCCAGAACTGCAGGGTTTTATTTCAAAATTGAAGTTTGGTGAATGTGTCTTCTGCTGTCCTTCTACTTTTCGCTACTTCTCTTTCTGCTGCAGCTCACTGGAGCTGTTTCAAGGTCCCGTTAAATATGTCAAGCTTTCTACACGCAACTGCAGCCTTGCAGCACAAAGCGAAACGGAGGCAGATGAAAGAAAAAGAAACCATCATTTAGCCACACACCAATCGTGTATATTTTGCATATCACTCCTAACACGGACTGGCAGCCCACACCAAAAAGATTTCTGTTTGGGAAGAAAGTGACATTTGAGTCACTTTTGTTTTTATCATTAGATATGAAGACATCAAACATCACCTCCTGCCTAATGCCTCCTCTTCTCACTTCTATATTATGAAGAGGGCACATGTTTCTGTGGTCCTTTAAAGCACTGCCTGCTTGACTCAGCACCATGACATCTTTTGGTGCATGCAGATCATCCCATAACTGATGGAGTGTGTAAGATGCCACCCATGGCTCTGCTGAGCTGCCATCCTAGCAGCATGTGGTACCACTCTGGGCTTGAATACTGGAAAGGTACATGAGGAACAGGTCTACAAAATGCTTTTTCTGCTGCCAGCAGAAAGCACCAGCTTTGCTTGCTCCTACCCATCCCCCTTTCACACTACCATTTTCTGCTGCAAAAGAGGCACCTGAACTCTGACTGCTTTCACCCTGCAGGCCACACTTTGCCTATGCCAGTTTCATGAGTGAGACATCTTTGGTTAGATTATGCAGTCAGATGAACTTCATGGAAAGGGGAATTTAGTCCTTTTAACCTTTTACTCCTTCTAATGGTTGGCTCCGTGCTTTTTAAATTCCCAAATAACAACAACATTCATTATCTGACACAAGGCCTTTCTCAAGCTTTAAAAAAAAAAATAAAAAAAATATATATATATATATATAAAACTAATCTGCTTACTTCAAATTCATGTTCTCATAATTTTAGTTGGTGCATCATGAACAAAATGGTCTAGAACTAACCTCAAACAGTCATCTGTGGAAAAACAACATATTTTCCCATGTCATCACCACTATAGCACATACTAACCACAACTATTCAGCCTGTCAATTTTCAGTTTATATTATGGTAACTTTACCTAAAAGCATTTGGTGGTTCAAAAACAGCAAGTGCAATGCCAAGGAAACATTTGCTGAACAGACAAGCATGGTAGCACTGGTGTGAGAAATATGATTTCTGCAGAATGGAAAGCAGAGTAAAAAAGAGATTTCACGTGGGACAATGGACTTCTCAGAAACTCCCCAAAACACTGCTTCAGGTTGGCTGAATCCCACAGTGTAATCACGGTAGGTTGTGAAGAAGAAGGTTTAGTTAGTTTGGTCCTTGGGTTTTGAATCTTCCACAAAGATCTCCATGAACTGTGATGAATGGGAAAAGGAACACATGAATCTTTTTTTACTTGCATTGGCACATATGAAGGTTTTTCACATCCGCTGAGCATTTTCGAGAGGTAAAAATGCAGAGATTCATGGGAGTCTGGAGAGGGCACTAAGTGAGAAGCACAAAAGCAATGCATTTTAAAAGACCTTTAGTAAATACACTTTTAGTAGTGCAATCCCCATGATTTACAAGGAACCAACAGTCTTCAGTTACTTTCCTCATTTTAAGAAGGACAAAGGCAAACCCCTCATTAACAAAGCATATGGTTCTAACTCTATACTAAAAACCCCTCGATTTTGACAACTGCATGCCCAGGCAAGGACAGGACAGTCCTGACTACAAGAACTTCAGCTAGATGCCTAGGTAGGGACAGCAAACCAAGCAAAAAACCCTAAGCCAAACCAAACCAAAAAACCTTGAGAAACCTATGAAAACACTTTGCAACCTATGGCATTACTCTCTTCGTTGTACTGATTTGCCCAACGTCGGACCACAGGAGCACCATGCAGGTTTCCATAACAAATTAACTGGTAGTTTTGTTTTGGTGGGCTACTGGAACAGTCTGGGCCACTTTGCTCTGACTGTACCTTCCCTGCCCTCTCTCCTCAGCAGTACGGTGACTTCCTAAGGTGCAGCTTTATTCCTGGGGACAAAGGGGAAAGCTTTTCCCCTTCTTGGTTGTGGTGGGAGACACACTGAAGGTGACACGCTTTCCCTGAGGACAGCCTATTTCAATACCAGCTGGACTCTGAAAGAGCCTCCTTTAAAGGGCTGCTCTCAAGCCAGGCATTGCTCCCCCCTCCTCACTTTTTAGGAACATACATCCTTCGTAATTCATATGTGTCCTCTCTGGAGAGATCTGCCTGGAAGGAAGAAGGAAATGGTAAGAAAGTGGCAAGGATGGGGAAAAATGGGTAGGAGCCTTACAACTGAGCTTGCAATTATTTCAGAAGTGAGTGGTTATCCAACTGTGGTGCTCCACACCCAATATTTAAAGTCTGAGACACAAGTTCGAGCAGATCTTCCATGATCTCACAGTGAGTCTGAGATAGACCGCATCCAGCGCTCACAGAATGCACAGCTGCCTTCCTCCATTGCTCCAACAGCGATTTATGTCAATGAATGTACTGCTGCTAACACACACTGAGCTCCCATTCCAGATGTCAAAGCCAAGCTCTGCACAAAGCCGCGACTGTGTGGTGCCTGGGCACAGCTTGCTATTACCTGTATTTTCCCCCCATCTCACAGAAGCTTTAAGGGAGCCACTAGGAGAAAAGCAGCAGCATTACAACTTGTCTCCAACCACTCAATGAGCTAACCTCAATTTTTTATGTAAGTATTGCAACTCAGCATTTCTACTACAGGATCCTAGAAAGAATGAAACTTTTTTTAATTCAGCAAGAACAACTGTATACTATGTCAACTACTGAAAAATCTCAGTGTACAGCAGAAAACATTTTGAGTCAACAGACTGCAAAGTAAGGCTGCTGGATTTCTGTTTGATTTTACAGCATGTTTGACGTTTTCAAGATGAAACTTAAGGAGCTGTAGTATCAGATTTGAAATCTTACTTCTCTCTTGAATCTTTCATTTTCAGACTGTGCAATATGCTTTAGTTGGATTTTATTTTTTTAAAACATAAAAACCATATTTCACAGTCAAGGCTTTATGTTCACAGTACTTAAATGTGTACCTAACTTTAAATCAGTGAAGCTGACTGAAATCAAAGGGATAAGGGGGTGTTAAAAGGTAAGTGTGCCCTGAAGTATTGTCCTGATCAGGAATTAGACTTAAGTATGTGATTAGGTGTCTCTAAAATAGGTCTTCCTTGTCTAATAATAAGCACAGATCACAATATACCTTCTTTATCAAAGGGCAGCAAAAGCTATGTGTCTTGAGAAGAAAGACTGAGCAGAGAAGAACGGAAGCCTCTGAGCATAAGATGTGGTTGTTTTATTAGAAGGAAGATTAACACATAGAGACCAAGGATAAAGTTGAAACTCTAAAGGAATACGAGTCAGGAAAGTTGTTTCAGATGGCAGAGCCATGTGGGATGTAACTCCACCATCTACCGTGGAAGTAAGATGGAAGAAATGGAAACTTAGTGTTGAGAAAGCAGGAAAATGAGAAAGAACTGAGAGCAGTAGAAGGGCATTAAAAGCAGAGTGATGAAATGAGGCCTTCAGACATTCTGAAGCACAGCAACGCCACATCAAACAGCCAGTACAAAAAAAGGCTCAATCACTTTGCTTCAGATAAACCTAAACATCTCGAAGTTTCAGTGCCTGTCCAGAGCACATTCCCTCTCCTCAGGTCAAGACATGGGGTTTGATATATCACGTAGACAGCTTCTCAGGAGCATCTCCCAGTATGTACCAAAGGGACAGATGATTTGCAGTATCCCATTACTGCTGCTTCCACCCCTGTTGATATGTTCAACATCATAAATGAGTAAGACAGGATTACATCAGATGGTATCTTCAACAACATAAGACTAATTGAAAATTTTAAAAAGTGAAAATCAGGCTGAATGTCATATAAGGCTTATTGACAACTCCTTAAGGGAAGTGGAGGAAGCCACGAGGTCCGGATACTGGGAACTTAATAGGGCAAAATACGAATGCATTGCAGGGAACTGTCCTGTCAGGAAAATGGATGTGGCATGATCTGCATAAATAGGTCTTCTGCACCTCTTAATTCAACGCAAACAGGAGGTACATGAAAATAAAAAAGAACAATGAAGTACAAGCCAATAGACAAAGATCTAGAACTATTCTACTCAAATTCCCTGTTATTCAAAGATGGGGTTTTCAGCCAGAAGTTAGAGGTGATCTTCCTGGACTAGTTAGTCCCTTCATTGAACAACAGCCCAGGCTACCATCCACAATATGACCGCAAAGGTAGGTTGACTTGGGAGCCAACGTACACACTCCCCGAAACCTCCATTCTTCTCCATGCACGCATACACAGGCACATCATGACTCCTTGGTTTGGAGAGTCTTTTTATTACTGTTTATGTATTCCAATGCCTAGCCAAAATGGGCTTTGACTGAGGCCTACAAACCTAATGCAGTAAATAGTAATAATAACAAGTCCGATATGAGAGATTCCTATTAGGACTGCAGCGAAATACACACCACACATATTCCTGAAAAATAATTTCACAGACACATCTGATCTTGACTTTCTGTACTGAAGGCCTAACCTAAGGTCTATGAAGTCAACAAAAAGACTCGGAGACTTCAAAGCTGACCTTAGGCTACAGTATTTTTCCATGACTGATACTTCCCAGTCAAGTTCCTTCCTGGTCATGGCTTCTCCATTTCATGGGCTACTTGTTCACCTGTCCCTTTTTCCCAGTGAAAGAATGCTTACATAAATATTCCTTTAAAAAAAAAAAAAAAAAAAAAATCAATTTGCAAATTTATTCCCTCTTGCAAAATATAAACTTGTTCTTCCAAGACACAAGATTAATCTAATTGCTTTAAACTATCTTGGCTTTTTCTGAGTGCATAAATGAGACATCTAACTGCTACAGCCAAATACATCAGCAGACCAGACACAAAGCAGTGCTAAAACCCAGGCTGCAAGTCTTGCATATCCTTCATGCTTATTCTTTCAGCCTTGAGGATGTTTTCTTGGTTAGTCAACTTTAAATCTATCTATTGTATACACAGTACTATTTAAAAACAGCACTCAAGTGTACAAGATAAACATATGCTCCCACTGAGTTACTAAGCACAAGATAATAAATTTGCATCCCTGTGATTATTACTACTACCGTGTAGCTGCCTTCAATGTACAGAGCAATACAAAACCAGAGAGCTGTGTCAAGCAAGTGAGAGGCCCTGTGCAGAAAAAAGTCAACACTCTGGAGGCATGAACAGAGCTGTGTAAGGGAGAATTTCAGCAGTCACTGAAAACAGGGCCTCCCAGACATTAAATGGGTATAATGAGGACAAAGAGAGAATTTCCTCATGAGAATGGGAAGGCTCTTCCATTTGGGATACATGGGGAGAAGCCCCACAGTTACAGGGGAAGAAGACAGCTCTAAATTTGCATTTACTGCAGAAGTAAAATGTGAGCAGTGTGGAGGGGCAGGAGCACAAGAGCTTCGCCAAAGGTGCCGGGAACTCAGCTCAGTGAAGGAGTGAAAATATCCCAGGAACACAAGGAAGGCACGTTCAGAACAGCCAGAAACAAAACCACCACCAGGATTTGGAATGGCAAATTGCATCAGACCCCTTCTAGTAACTTGTCCTATTCTACCCAAGACCAAAAGGAGCAGGAATTGTGCTCTGTGTCTCTGCTGTCCTTCCATGTTGACCTGTCTCTGCACCATCTTCCCTCTAGCATCCTCCAACAGCCTCGCCGTGCTCCACACCCTGCAGAGCTGGCCCGGCACCTGGGCAAGCACTCCCACAGCCCGCTGGATGCAGTGATGGAGCTCGCTGCCGGCCACCGCCAAAGAGAGTTAGCAAGAGCAGAGCTTGGCTGCCTCTTCCCCCTTGTGTCAGCACTAACCCATGCCTCTCACCTCCCCTGCCTACAAAAGAATTTGTAGGAATTTAACTGTCTTTGTGACTTCTACATCCTGCTGCAGTCGGTGGGAATTAGCCAAGACACTCGGGGGAGGGGAAGAACAGGGACAGACAAACAGACAGACAGACATCATCACCACCACCACACACACCTCACTTCCTTGGAATCCAGGCTAAAAACACCCAGGCTCTGGAGCAGAAATACTCATGAAAACATTTCATAATGCTTTACCAAGGAGTGCTATCAGTACCATTATCTCCATTTTATGGCTGCAGCACTGACTGGTCATGACACGCCTCAAGTCACCCATCAGACAGCTTTTCCTTCTGGCTCCTGATGCAAGTCAGTGCCCTACCAGCGGAGTCACCCCAAATTGCAGACTGCAGGACAGGCATTAAATTGAGAAACAAGCCAGAACCAAAACAGAAACCCAAAGAAGTCTGACCAAGGAAGAAGGTGGGATTTGAACTCTAGATTGGGTGTCTTTTCAAATCCCTGAGGGATGCACTCTAGAAACCTATAATGCTTCCACTGTGCTTCACATCTAGCCATGCTTAGCACTATTTGGACAAACGTTACCAAGGCTAGGTTTTTACGATTTTCCTTTGTTCCCTTCACATGTGAAAGGATAAAATAATCAGTAATTGGTCAAGAATCATTTAAATGATTCCTTACTTATTAAAAGAATGCAATTTCCCTTGTCTTAGCCATTAGGTTTAAAACTTTGCATATCAGAATTACTTCCTACCAAGGGAAGAATGTTCCTACCATTATAAGTTGAACCTAAAAAAATTAGAAAATAAGAAGAGAGGAATTATTGAATTTACTTTTTAATGCATGAAATTACATGAAAGAACAGTGTGAATTGCCATTTTTTTTTCTCTAATTGCATATCCTCCTCTGTATCTTCTCCTTTCTTACTGTTTTCAGGTAAAGATCAAGCATACAATTTCTCCCATAGCGACCACTACAAGTTATTGCATATTAATGCAATGTCACAAAAAGTACCATGTGATGATGTCAGGACATAGCATTGCCCTCACGTTGTGACTCCCTTCATCAAGGTATTAAAATTCTCCTTCCTGGTACACCTTTGAACTACATTAAAATAAATCAAGTGAAAAGATGCTGTCAGAAAGGAAAGACTTTGAAGAATGCAGTGGTTTGATACATGGGAATGATTCCCCAAATGAGTTCTCCTCTCACTCTTCTGCAAGCATCACCATACCACCTGCTTGGATCGGGCAGGTAGGCTGGATGAGAGCCACGTGTAGCACCTCCAAGGGTCAAATACTGTTTAGATAAGGCACAGGTCTGACTAAGAGCCACGAGAAAGCCTCCTACAGCCTCCGTTCCAGTAAGACAGTTTACAGACAAACAATCATCAATCTGCAACTCCTCATCCCCCACACCATCTTCGCCAAAACAAAAATGGAAAGATGAAAAACTCCACAGAACCAAAAAGAGATGCTTTAATATGACAAATCTTTTCTATACCAAATCACTTGTGTTTTTCAGCACAACAGGCACTGAGACCAAACTCATGTGAGTGCCACTTCAGTTTCAACTACGCCGATACCATATCAGCTTTGCACAACCATCATCAGATAGTTTGCTTTGCTCTTTGCAACATTTGCCTGAAGGAACGTTTAAAAAGAAATGCCTTAATTGACCTTAAATGTATTATGCCATAAGCCTTAAAATACCAACTGTAACTCAATTAAGGACCATTTATACTGCTTCTATTTGCTTTCCTGAAGAAGCAGGACCATTGCTTTACACATTTCCTTTAGCACTGGTCTTTATCAGACAACAGGCGTTATGTTGGCATGGTGGTTTCCTTCTTTGACCACGGATAAACACTGTTCCCTACTGCTTTGAGGCTCCAGCCCTGACATGCCCGACAGCTTTAAGGTCAACAAGCAGGCTCAGGGCTCAAGTTTGTAACAGAAAAAACAGCTACTACAGGCCTACGGAGTGCAAATGCTGGGATTTGTCACCTGCCACTAGCAGTCCAGTGCTCTTTCATCTGCCAGCTCTCCACTTTCAATCCCAATGCAGTCGTTTCAGTGAACAAAGCTCTTCCTGCTCTCTCAAACCATTTTTATGCACTTAATGGGTGCAGATCTGGGAGCAAATTGGAAACTGCCACTCCCAATCTGACCAAGGAGCAACATCAAATCTGCAATTCTGATTGAGCTGTCCTGTTAAGGTGTTCCTGACAAGATCTTATTAGGCAGCTCAAGTGAAACCAGTAACTAGCAGCTGTGACTTAAAACTAGGGAAATTCCTGCATTACAGTAAAAAATTATCTAAGTATTGTTTTCATGTGTGGTTTATACAAACCAGACTTCCTCCAGAAAATGTGGAGTACAGCTCAGTCTGAATCCAGCCTGTCTTATACATGCTCTGGGGGCTCAGAGCCAGGACCTATCCCTTTGCAAGAACAAAACGCATCCTTCTAGTATTAGACACACTGAGCCAGTGTTTACACACTGATCTGCTAATAAGCAGACCTGGGAATTCCAGAACATGAGATTTATATTTATCACTATTTTACACTACCACAGAGCATGCCAAGTTTGGGCACTTTGAATTATGAGGGCTGCTATTGCATGTTCCCTTATCAGTCCTTCACACAACTGTGTTACTGAAGCATCCTGATAAGAATGTCTAAAATGTCTGCTATGTTTTAAAACAGCAAACTCTTCCTTTTCAGCTCTGACCCAGCCATTTCAGTCAACAAAGCTCTTTCTGCTCTTTCAAAACACTTTCTACTCACTTAATGGTTGTGATCACACAGGCTGTCTTGGAAACTGCTACTCCCAAAAATAATGCAGCGCAGCTATTTATTCATGGTAGTGGCTTGACGTGATATTTGGAGGACTCCCATTTTGCAATCTGGAATGAAACATGGACATCCATCTTTTGACAAGAGATCTAACTAACACACTTCAGGCTTCATACACAGAACATTAACGCACCTTTTAAATGAAGAAAAATTAGGAAACTGTGCAACTAAAACAAACAACTTGCCAAAACCAGCATACGTTTTTGCACTTGCTTTTACATTCCCAGGCTCACTAAGATCAATGTATATATAGATAGGCATGTGTGTATACATATGCATTCACTCTCAACTGCATTTCTCAGGAAGGTGCCAGTCAGAGGAAGAACAGTCAAGAGTGTAAAAAGCCATTTCTACTATAATGAGCAAAAATAGTGTTATTTGTTGTCATTGTGGGGCTGTCGGTGTTTTTTTGGATTGTTTCTTCTAAAACCTGTCTTTTGTAAGCTCAGTCAATGACTTTGAAACAATATTTGATAGCAAACTTACCTATATTGCAACAGCTACAGCTGGAATTGAATGTTAAAAAACCAAATTACGAGTCACCTATCCCTGCACTCATTTCATTCTGTAAGAATTCTGCTTGGGAAGGAAGAAGGAGGAAGAGGTGGAGTGGGGAATGCACAGCTAATTAGCGAGGTTTCACAATCTAATTCAACCTGCCAACCCATTTTTCTGCCAGTCCTGCATGCATGAATAGGTTGAAAAACAGAAAGTCCAAGTTCTTCACGCTTTTATTCCTCAGTTCCACCATTTCTGAGTGTCTGCCTGGGTCCTTCTGTCCCCTCACCCACCCCTCCCACCTCCCTTGGAGCTCCACACCACCACCTCCAGAACCAGGGAAGGCATTCACACACACACAAAAATACCAGAAGACACCTAGCAGCATGCGTTTTTCTGAGAGCAAGGAGATGATGGGCAGATAGTTGTTCAAGATCTTTCCTAACACTTAATACCTTTCCTACAGTACCAGCAAGCCACCCAAGGCTGAGAGATTCTTGATAGCATATACAATAAAACTCCAGGAAATACCTGTGTTGCACAGCCACACGGCACAGGCTCAGACATTTACAGGGGACACTGCAGGGCAAGGCTGTACAGACACACTTGTTTGACTCTCAGCAGTGTCAGGGAGCACCCTGCTCAGTCTAATTAGCATAATCAGAGAAGACATAAGGGGAGAAGCAGGGCTAATTAGCCTGAGCAAAGCACCTTGTCAGCTTGGGAATCTCCGCGCAGGGCTTAGACACACAAATAGATGTACCCATTGTGACTGAGCCTTTCTTACTCCCTGCAGTCAGCAGGTATTTCACTACGCCCAAAAACTATGCACTGCTGAAGCAATATATCTTGTCATCCGAGAGCAGAGTGAGGCGATTCCTCAGTTCTTAACGCTGCTTTTTTGAAGCAAAGAACTGCAGGGGTCTTACAGATCAATGTATGATGCTTTCTCCCACTGCATGTGCTTAGGCAGATAACAGTCTTCCTTTGCATAATCTTTTTTGAGAGACGAGGACCCTATTATGTTTGTCATGTTTGTTTGGTTTTTTCCCCTTATTTAGCATTGTAGGTAGTTGAAGAGGAGAGGAAAAACACGGTGCTAACAATAGTTTCACTACTTCACTGTACCTTCCCCATCTCAAAATACTCTCCAGATGGAAAGAGTGTATTTGTAAGTAGGCAAGCAGAAGGCTGACTGAAGAAAAGTGATAATTACATTAGAATAATAATAACAAGAAAACCCAGAGCTAATGAAGACTGCCTGCTTGATTTAATTTAAGAAGAGACTTCACCCTATAATGAAGACATAGAAAGCTCTGCAGCTTACTCACCCTTTCTACAAATGTCATCCTGAGCAGTAGGACTGCTCACTGAGCCAAAGCCCTTCAGTTGAACTGGTTTGACCAGTCAATGATAACAAGAAGGAAGTGCTTGTACACATATCTCCTTCATCACTCTGCAGGTTATCCCTCAGGTTGAATAAAGATAGTTATACAAGCACTCTAATGGATCCAGTAAAAGCAAAAATCCTGGCCTCAAACAGCAGCAGTATGTGACACAGCCTGAACGACAAAGAGACATTATTTTGCCTTTTCTCCCCGTAAGAAGCTGATTCTTTAACAAAGTCGCTTGCAGCGCATGGTTTTATGAGAAAACAAACAACAGCCCTTTCAAAAAATGTAAAACAGACCCAAAACACTTTAACTGTGAACATGAGAAGTGTTAGCTCCTCCAGTGCTCTTCCTGATCCTCCACCATGAATGGCAAACTCACTTTTACTTCACCAAAGGTTCCCTCCCATTACCTGAGGTTTCTTTTTGTGAACTATTTGCATCAGAAATGCTACACCAAGCTTTTGAGGAGAGGTCTGATCTGCCCGAGAGACAAACTCCTGGCAGCTGAAGGCTTAAAGCACAATTTGCCCACTGCCTCCACCTCTCCATTGCAAGGAATCTCCATAGCTCTGGTCACAAATGTGCATCCATCAAGGAAGCCAAACCACATTTTGCCCAGCTTCTTGCAACTGGCACAGCTTTTGGAATGCTTTAGCAGGATTCACTGCAGTCCAAACGTTGGAAATGAGGCAAAGGGAATTTATAAATCACCACCCCAATTCTGACTGAAGGTTGTCTGGCACAGACACCCACAAATAACCCTCACTCCCCAAGCAGAATTCTTCTACTACTAGTGCAGTAACTCAGTAATACTTTTACTAGTGCAACACACTTGATTTGCCATAGTGGGGAGGGTTTTTCTATTATTTAAAAAGCTGCCAGGAAAATCCATTAGAAATAAATAAAAGACTACCACATCTCAGGTTTCCTTACCCTGTCTCTAGTTCTGACACCTCAACAGCGAAAGAAGTTAAGAGCAATCCTGGCAACTTGCTGCTTTATCTTCTTCCTCTCAACCTTTGTGCCATCAGGTGCCTCTGAAACATTCATCATTGTCTGCAGCTGGAAACACAAATGCTGATTAACAACCAGAAACGCAAAACTCACTGAGAAGGAACACTGATAGCATCAATGCTGCCAGTTTGTCTAAGAGTATCTCATATTCCTTCCCAACATAAGCATCCAGGGTCAACACGCCTGGCATGCTGCAAACAAACCTGGAATAAATATGAATGAACAAGTTGTTCCAAGTAGTGTTCTGCTACAAAGGGCTCGTGATCCCTTTTAACTAACCTACCAGTAGCAGCAGCCTTTCCTTTTGAATGCACGCTCCCAACAGAAAATGGAAAAAACCCTCCCCTCTAGGAGAGCTTAATTTATATTCTCTTCCTGCTGCTGCTGCCACCAACATTATCAGCTTTGAGAGAAGCATCAGCAGGCTCCTAGATACTGTTAGGCTCATCGTGGGCGCAGCAAACCAGTTCACCAGTGATGCTCACTAACACAGCAGCACAACAAAGTGGCAGTGAAACAGAGGAGAGGCAGAAAAAAATATTCTCACAGGCATGGGACACCTGCGTTTTGGTAAGCTCCACCACACACACAACTTGCAAATACCAGAGCAGCTTTCATGCCATGCTATCCATCTGTGAAGGCTAGGCTTGGTTTCTAATGCTGCTTCATTTCACTGGAAGTCTCCTGGACCAAGGAGTACTGCAAGCAAGGACCTGAATTTTCTCCAGTTGACACCACCAAGTTAAAAATAAGAGCAATTGTAAGCTACACTGTTGAACTACAGGAGATGCTTTTCCCTCATGGACCACACTGCAACCACCCTGGTACTGTAATCATTAACAGCCACATTCACCTGCCTTGCTTGCTTCGTTTACTCGCTCCAATGCACTAGTACTGCCTGGACTTCTCTAACAGCAAATCACGAAACAAAGCTGACAGCGAAAAGCTGGGGCAGCAGTTAAAGCGACTGCCAAAGAGAAATCTGTTTGCTCAGGCAAAAGCTGTTCTCAGTCCAAACATGGGAGTCATAATCTTACAGCCATTTGCTTGGAAGACAATAAAGGGAAGGCAGAACAGACTGGGAAACTACAGCTTGCTGCCATAAGAGAAGAGAACAATCTTTGTGCCCAGATTTCTTTGCTCTGCAGGGTAAGTTTTACAAAGCTGACAACCGGTAGCAACATGTAGTGGCCCCAGGCATCATGCCTGCCTATCAAAGACTTGGATTTTAGCCCTGGAGAAATAACAACTTTCAGTTCTCTGGAAGCTATATTGGCCAAGAAGAAAGCAAATGAGTAACGAATGACCTAAGTAAAAATTATTTTAATACACAGATTGCATACTGCAAGCCATAAATTTAAGGGTGCCTGGGGTGGGGGAAGTACTGGGGGAAGACGGTGATGAGGAAAACATCTTGAATATGACAGGAACAGCACAGCCACAGATTACAAAAGCAACCAACCAGGGCTGCTACAACAGCAAAGTCATCAACTGGAGTGGTCGGAGCTGGCACACCAAATGGAAAGTATGGATCCAGCAGGTAAGACCTGGAGACAAAGGAGGAGGAAGCTCCATAGTCCAGGTTGGAAAAGACAGCAGGGAAAATACAAGTTAGGAAGTTGTGAGTTGAGGAGCCAGCCAGCTGCAAGGTGGAGAAGAGGGAGGTAAATCCAAGGAAGCTGCACAGATGTGAATAAAAAGGCATCTGGCCCTGTGGCGGTCCCTGAGCTCTGGTGGCTTTCAGCCTCACCACTACACACCCCTCTGCAGGACTCGAAACCACCCTGGCCACCACCCTGCTGGGCGGCAGGGAAAGCAGACACAGCCCAGCTCTCACAAGCTGTCCGTAGGTGCCCACACACTGACCATCCGGGGATACCCCACCACCGAAACAGCTCAGTTGCTGCATGCTGCCAAGGCAGGTTTGCTGCCCCTGTGCTCCCAGGATGGTGCCTTTGGGGCTGGGAGAGGAGCTGAGCCAAACTGACGCACAGAAGCACCCACCACTGCCCGCTTTGCTTCTGCATAGACACAGTGGCTCTGCTGTATTTCTGCAATGTCCATTTTCATCAGATGTTCATCAGTTAAAGTGCCAAACTGAAGGCCCAGAGTTACGGACAGAGGCTTTGTTTTAAAGCCCTGCAAGAGACCCAAACTGTTTCAGCTTCCTTTCCCAAGTGTCAGCCAGGAAATAAGACTTTCTGAATAAACATTTATTTGGTGAGAAATACTTCTAATTTTTGGCAGAGAAATGTCAGAAACCTGAAGCCCTATGTATAGCAAGCCCACAGAGTGCAATTTCTATTTAAAGGGAAGCTGCAGCTGTCTGTAGCTCTTAATGAAGAATAATGCCTGAGAATAAATTACTGACAGCGATTCTTCCCTTTTTCCCTCTCCCTATAAATACCAAGTGGCATCTACCAGGCAGTTGTTTGGAAGAAGACACAGCAGGGGAAAGGGACCTGGGGGTCCTGGTGGACATCAGGATGACCATGAGCCAGCAATGTGCCCTTGTGGCCAAGAAGGCCAATGGCATCCTGGGGTGTATTAGAAAGGGGGTGGTTAGTAGGTTGAGAGGTTCTCCTCCCCTTCTACTCTGCCCTGCTGAGGCCACATCTGAAATACTGCATCCAGTTCTGGGCCCCCCAGTTCAAGAAGGACAGGGAACTGCTTGAGAGAGTCCAGTGCAGAGCCACAAAGATGATGAAGGGAGTGGAACATCTCCCTTATGAGGAAAGGCTGAGGGAGCTGGGTCTCTTTAGCTCGGAGAAGAGGAGACTGAGGGGTGACCTCATTAATGTCTATAAATATGTAAAGGGTGAGTGTCATGAGGATGGAGCCAGGCTCTTCTCAGTGACATCCAGTGATAGGACAAGGGGCAATGGATGCAAGCTGGAACATAGGAGGTTCCATATAAATGTGAGGAAGAACTTCTTCACAGTGAGGGTGACAGAGCACTGGCACAGGCTGCCCAGAGAGGCTGTGGAGTCTCCTTCTCTGGAGACATTCAAAACCCACCTGGATGCGTTCCTGTGTGACCTGATCTAGGTATTCCTGCTCTGGCAGGGGGATTGGACTAGATGATCTTTTGAGGTTCCTTCCAATCCCTAACATTCTGTGACTCTGTGATTCTTTTGTTATCAGCCTGGTAATTTCCACAGAAAATCATGAAGGGGTTTAGCGCACGGGTACCAAAACTATTCAAAAGCAAAGACGTTCAGAAACATTAAGGCCTCATGTCAAAACTTCCCGTTGCTCTTCCAAGGTGTGCACAGCTCATCTGTGCTGTCTGAACAGACACTGGGCATCACTTTCAACCACGCCACAACCTCAGCGTTGAGGCTCAAGGCATGGGAGACGGCAGAAAACCCCTGTAATAGGCTTCACTAACATTCAGTTTTCATCCCTCGTGTATGCCTCCCCTCTGAGGAACTGCTGCAGCAGTGTGGGCAGGAGGAGAAGGTGATGCTCTAGGGAGAGGGTGTGCCTGGGCCACTGCCAGCCTGGCCAGGCCACTCAGGAAGCAGCACTGACATCGGCTCCAGGAGGCATCGCTCCCAGCTCTGCCACAGGTGCCAGGATAACAGCCGGCAGCCAGAGGAGTAGTACAGACGAGATAGGACCAGGGTGAGGGGAGCAAGGAGGGCCAAGGAGCAGAGAAAGCAGGCAGCAGCTCAAAAATGAGACTGGACCAGGGCTAAGCCTTGTCCCCTCTCGGTGGCAGGTTTCCCCCAAAGCCAGGCATGGAAAGCCTGTCAGAGCGAGGAGCAGGGATGGTTACTATCCTACCATCTGCAGTTTGCCCAAAATAACAGTTATAGATATGAGATCAACTGAAGACATTTCAGTTATTGACACATACTGGATTTAGAGATTTATTTTCCATTTCCCACAAACCATGCCAGAGGTTTTCACATAAGCGCAAAAAAAAAAAAATTATAGCGCAGAAATGTCTGCAAGTCAGGAAGATGAGGAGTTTATTCATTGCTCCTGTCAGAATGTGTTTGTGCTTGTGCGGCTAGCACTCCAAAAAACCTGCGGCATAGGTTTTCAGGATGGGAAAAAAAACCCTCAGGATACCTAATTCCTACCAGAAAATTACAAAATTGTATACTGCAATTCGCAAGGTCCCCTCCTGCGAGAGCAAAGGAACCTCACCTTGCTTCATTATTTTACCCCTCACTAAGTGAAATAAATGTTCCTCCTTAAGGAATCCTCCTGACTTCCCTTTTTCTCTCTGCAACAGAGGAATATGGACTTGATTTGCACCAGCTCTGCTATTCCAGAAATGTGCTTCATCCAACTGAGGAGAGCAGGAGAAAGGAAGCAAGAAATCTGTACTGTTCAGTAAACAGGCAGTTTCTAGGTGGATACAAGACACTGGTCCCAATTTACTGCCCCCCTCCCTCCGAAATTTGCCTGGGTGGCAGGAGGAGGTGGTGGAAGGGATGAGAACAGCTACCATTCGCAACAGGAAAGGACTGATCGCTTCCTGCACATCCTAACGTGACAACGTCCTGCAAACACTCAGGGAGAAGAGCGCAGTATTTTTCAGTGAAGTCACTGTATGCCAGCATTTTCTTTCAGCAGAAACACCATCCCTCCTCATATCTTGTATCCCTGTGTTCCCAAGAAGATAAAGGAAAGAGGGGACGGGAGAGGAGGAGCCTTGGCCGACCACCTCCCTCTTGCAGCACTGTCCTCCAAGCAAAAACCAGGCAACAAAATATGCTCTCAAGGAACTTCTACAGAGCTCTCCCTGAAAGAAACCGGTCCCGGATGTCAGGGTGAGAGCTGTTCTGAAGAGCACTTTCTTTCCATCTGTACCTGGTGGATGTAATTCGGAGTTTTGGCACCACAATAGCAGACCACCACACTGTGCTTTAAGTGGGCTCATTTTAAACCGTTTAGGACAGGGCAGAATGTAATAATCACACTGACAGCATCTTAGACAAGTAGTCCATCCCCTGGAATGGCTGATGACTGTCACCTCCTCTCATGCAGTTTATCTGACTGATCTGGCACACCACACACTATAGAGGACCCCGGGAACGCCACGTCTGCTTGGATACACAGACAGTGAGATGCTCCAGGTCTCAGAGGCCCCTTACTCATCTTAATGAGTTGCTAACTTGGCAGCTTAGTGGTACTAGTAACTAACAACTCCAAATGTCAGCTTTATTAACTATTTCACTGTAGATCAAAGCTTGTAGGAAAGGGCAGAGATGACGAAGATTTTTCAGTGTCTTCTCTAACATTCATTTTGCAAGTGGCTCTTGGGAAAGCAGAACTGCTTAGACTGTGTCTCAATCTGCTTCCCAAAGCCTGAACTCAAAGGGAAAAGCAGAGCAAAGGAGGAAAACCAGCTATCAGGGAGCTAGAAGGCATGCCCAGCAGTCAGAAAATGTATTTACTAAATTTACAGAAAGCGCAAACCCTAATTTGCTCAAACTGGAAAAATCTGCAGCTGTTTTATCACTACTAATATCTTGAAAGACCATTGCATATTTTGGGCGTAAGGATTTAAATACTAACTTACCTAATTTTGAAATTCCCAGGGTTCCTTCTTAAGACAAAAATAAGGATTATTCTCAAACCTGGCAGGCAGAGAATCCCTCTTTCCCTCTGTTTGTGAGGATGCTTATATTTGATCTGCTCATTTGCCTATTTCAACCCAGAAACTCCTGGGTTTCAGAAGAAAAACAATAAGTATAAAAATATTTATGCCTTCTCTTTAGCCATCCCTCAGGGGACTGGTGTCTTTTATTATGGAAGTGTTCAGGGCCAGGATGGATGGGGCTTGGAGCAACCTGGTCTGGTGGGAGGTGTCCCTGCCCATGGCAGGGAGGTTGGAATGAGATGAGCTTTGAGGTCCCTTCCAACCCAAACCATTCTATGATTCTATGATTAAATGCTGCAGCTGGATCAGGGTCTTAGTTATGTGACTGTGTTTCCCTCTGAAAGGTGTGCTGCTCCAATTCCCACAAATAAACCACTGAGAGGAGCATTTGTATTGAAAATACTCAAACTAATATAACAAACTGATCAAAGCAATAGGAGTTGGGAATACCAGTCACAAATAACCACATCTGCACTCCTCTAATTTGAAAGTGGCCAAATAATTTCAACCATTGTATGAGCATGTGTAAAACTCTCAATCTGACCTGCAGATTACTGAACTGTTACCCACAATATTTTTCATTCCTGTTAGGCTACACAGTCACAAGGCCTTCAAAAGCAGGCTTACATATAGCAACAGTAATGTGTTAAACAACTGTAGCAGTCCAAGGAAAAGAAACCCAGTACCTTTCTTTAGATAACACTATTCTGCCCTTGAAGACACTAAAAGAAAGAAAAAAGAGGGAGGGAGAGAAATTCAAGCCTGGCTTTGCAGCTCAACCCAAACACATCTGCCTTCATTTTCAGCAGAGCAGAAAGATGTTCAGTACATCACAGGGATGGAAGCAAACACTACAGTGCAGATGCAACACACACCCCTCAAAAGACACAATTGCAAGTACATGTTACTGCTGCTAGGAACTCACAACATTCACCGGGTTCTTCTTCAGGGAATTCGGGATTATCCTTTAGCATGAAGATTTTTCAGAAGCTGACGGGTTGCTCACAGGTCCTCACTGGCTTTACTCTTTCAAATAAAGTAAGATAGAGCTGTAAAAGAAAAGCAAAACAAAGTAAGAAAGGAAAGCAAAAAATAAAAAGAGGAAAATCCATACAGATGTTTAGCAAATGAACAATTGACTTCTACATCTCCTTACAGCAAATGCATTTTTAACGAGCTCCCAGGATGAAGATTCCAGTACAGAGTGAGTGTGTGTCAAACACTGATCTAGGATAGGAAGAGTCATTTGCTCCGTACTTCTTATTACCAACAATTAAAACCCAGCTCAGAGTTGCTGAGGCAGATACATAACTCAAATAGTTCTTGGATACTTCTTGCCATTACAAGAGGAAGAAAAAATTACTCAGGGTTGTTGTTTTTAAAAGTGTCTGCAAACAAAGCCCACGGCATGCAGAGAGAACCACACAAGGAGATTTTTGTTCTCAATGAACTACTCTAAGGGGATGCAAGCACCTATCTATTTCTGTGGTTAGTTGTAATATTGCAACAGAGGAGTACTGAAACCAAAATACGCACATACCCGCTTGCTATTCCTCAGTAGGAAATATTTTTCACATTTGAGATTTTTAATATTGTGCAGTTCTTTCATACTTATTTTTTGACAGGATTTCTTTGTGGACTGACTCTTAATTTCTTTGACCTATTGTACAAGGTATCAGACTCTCCTCAGCCTTTTGACTGGAGTCTGGGAAAACCACTGTGCTACATTTTTACGTGAACTCCACACAGAATACTTAAAACAGAGCGTGTATTTCCACAGGGCCCAAACTAAACATTTTTTCCTTCAGCCAGGTTCCCAGGGTCTACTTGTGCTTCCTAAACTCTTAGTTTCACTTTGCGCCACAAACCTTTCCTATCTCCTCAGCGTAAGGCTCCTCAAACATTTCACATGTAATTTCAGGATTCACGCACACCAATTTCCATCCTATCAGCACTATGGTGGAATCCATGTTCCTGAACCAAAAACATGTGCAGGACAAAAGTCTACACCTGAGACAGTTGTAGCTCTCTTTACTTTCAAGTGGAGGGAACTAGAAAATTATTAATTTGACCTATCTTAAGCATCTGCTTTAGGACAGAATGAATCACTCACCAGAAAGGTCTGCTGCTCTCCCTCCATAAAGTGAGTCTTAGACACTGAGCTCAGACTAGATAGCTACAGACGAATGTAGATGAATCTCACCCTATGTGAAGGCAGGAAACAAGTCAGACAGTTCATGGGTGAAGAGCAGAGGGAAGGCAATGCAATGATAGCAGGCAGAGGAAACTACTCAAAAAAGTTCACTGCCCTGAGACAGTCTGTTTTAGTTGGACATACAAAGCAACAGCTCCAAACCCCAAACCAATAATTGCTTGGCTGATCACACTTTGGTGTAAGACAACTACTGGATGTATTGGCTGAGGCTAAGCCCTCCCAGAGCAGTGGCTGTGAATGTTTGCGTCTCCTCCAGCTGGTTGGGACTCTCCATGGTGCACTGGCAATGATGATGATGAGCCTCAGTTACACGTGTCTTTGTCCTCTCCCTGATGGACTGTAGCACTGTGAGACAGCTGTTACGAAAGCTTTCTTAGCTTAAGAAACTGGACTGGAAGTACAGCTCCTGGTGACACAGGCACTGCAACCTCAAGATACTTCAGATACCTCAAGATCCTTTAGATACCCAGCCCCTGTCTAAACTCCCAGGACTCTGGTCAACAGCTTCTCTCCATTACTAAAATGGGACTCTGCTGCTTATCTGACAGAGAAGCATACCCTCAGACATCATCTCACAAGCTTTTTAACTTTAGAAAGCAGACCAAAAGGAGGACCACCATATTTAAGTCAACCCTCAACATTTGGTATAACCCAAACCAATTTATTCTCAAGACGTTTATTTCTTTAAATTCAGTGAAACTCAAGATTGAAAAAAAAAAACAACCCTCAAAATACTCAAAATATTTTGATTCTAGATGTTAAAATGAAACATTACGGCATTTTCAAAATTAGCACTTCTGTATTTTCCAATAATTTGGCAATCAAAAATTCTAAAAAAAAATCCGTTTTTAATTTTCATGACTTGCCCTAAAATTCACCCAACGCTTCTCTCTTGTCATTCAACACTCAGTGGAACTTGAAAACGTACTACAAAAGACTACAACCAAATATTTAACGTTTCTGTCAAAATTAGACAGCTTCCAGTTATTTTAATAAGAGCAGGGAAGTTTACTCCATGTGCACCTTGTCTCCCATAGCAGATTTTGCAGCTCCTGCTTGCACAGCCTCCTCTGAGCCTACCTGGAGAGACAGCTGAGTGGAACACTGGCCTGAAACGCACTGCACTCAGTCTTTCTTCTGCCTTCAACAGGTGGGATTAGGATTTTGTCTCTGTTCAAGGTAAACAAGGCTCAGATTGCCTATACCCTGTCTCTGATGAGTGAAACAGGAGCAAGCATTGCATGCTTACTATGCAGTCATCTTGCAGCCGGTCTGGAATTTATCTTGCAGAGCCATGCCAGCATATGGACACAGGAACAAGTCACAAGCAGCACCTCTATTTCACTGGAAAGATGACGTGAAGCAAGGTAGCCAACCTCTCATGGAAAAAAGAGCCCTTGTATTTACCATAGGGTGCCTCTGCACCACGCACACAGCCAGTTATTACGGGGCGGATGAGGCGCTGTAAATTCACAAGCTATTTTAATCTGCTACAACTTGCTCACTTGACCTTACCCGTAGGCACTTCTTTCTGCGAGGGGCAAGGCACGTCTGCTTGCAAATGTTCCCAGACATTTTTACATTTCAGATTTAAAGACAGCAAGGCACAAACTTCAGGATGCTCACGGAGATACCCTGCTTCTTGAAGCACAACCCTCACCTGAAGAGCAGAGCACTCATTCTCTAACTGGGACAACCCCTTTGAAATGCAGATCTGACTGGCTGCGATGACACGCTATTCTTGGAACATGCAAGAGTCATAACTTGGAGGGACCATCAAGGAAGGCTGCTTTGCAGTAAAACTAGGTTTAACTAGGCTTTGCAACTGAAGTTTCAACATGATCAATGAATTGTAATCACATGCACAGTTACTGATCGCATCTTGGCTATAAAGGGGAAGGAAACTGTTTTTCATGGTCCCAGAGCATTATGCTTATTCAAATATCACAGCATAGCCCTGCCTTTGAGTGCTAAAAAGGGCACTGAGTTGACAGAAGTGCAATCGAGAGATGAACAGACTTCAAATCAAAGAACATGGAAGTAGTTCTTGGGAGTATTTAGATACTAAAACTGTACCCCAGGGCAATCAACAAATAAGAACCACAGCACAAGTGAGCAACTGCAAATTGGCAAAACTGAAAACCAGAAGTCAGCTTTGTGCAGTAGCTTGTATTTATTCCAAGGAAAGGTCATGCTCTCCATCTTGCTTTGAAGAGCAGGTGGTGAGAGATCACCGTTTCCCCAGTCCTTTCCTGCAGGTTTTTAATTGCCATTCCTTGTTCTCTTACAACATGTAATTTGGTTTTCCTAATTCACAAATCAGCATAAGCTAATAAAATTGTTTAAGAGACGCAGCGTTGTTCCCAAGTTGTTTCATTGTTCACTATTATCCCACAACTAATCCTCCAACTCAAATAAAACTGTAATTCATTTCCTCCTTTATTCTCCCACTCTATGAAACAGTTTTAGACAGGTTCAGTCCTGCCCCACCACAGATGGGAAAGGCGAGGCTGTATCTTCCTGGAGCATGTGCTATTTTAATTATCCAATGTGTATATCAGCTATCATGTCAGGAAAAAACTTCGAAATTATTTTCAACAGGTTTAACTGATTTTACAGGCATAGAGAAGATTCCAATGGAAATGAAAAAAAAACCCGAACAAACCAAGCAAAAATTAACTATCTTTTAGATTTCAAGTTAATAAAAGCTTCTCTACACCAGCCATGCCAAACTTAACCCATCTGAAAATCTCCTGACATTTTGGCTAGTGTAAAAAGGCTGCTCCTGACATGGCTGAGTCATTTAATTATTCTGCTAGTGTAAAAAAGACTTAAATCACAGCTGTGCCTACTTTAAGGGTATGGTGAAGGAATACGGAACAGGTTGCCCAAGGCAGTGGTGGAGTCCCCATCCCTGAAGAGATTTAAGAGACATATAGATGAGGTGCTGAGGGACATGGGGTAGTGGTGACTTGGCAATGCTGGGTTAATGGTTGGACTTGATGCTCATAGAGGTCTTTTCCAACCAAGGCTATTCTGTGATTCTATGACTATCACCTTAGCACAAAAGAGGTTTGTTTTGCATAAAACAGGCAGGCATCACTCTGATTTCTGTTTAGCAGCCATTTCTCATTTGAAGCTTGATTCTCCACAGCTTTGTCACGTAAACAAGCACTTACCATGTGGTACATAGTGAAGGTGTTACACCCACTTTGTGCAGGATGAATAAGTGTATCTGGGTACAAGGGAATAGTAAATCAAGTTGTCAGCAGTTTGCATATCCTGCAGGTCCAAAACCAGAAAAACGGCATGCAGATCACGGGGCTCAGACAGAAGCGACCCATCCTGCCCCGCAATTTGTAGTAGGAGGAAGAAGACACATGTTACATTCCCCAGCTCTGTGAATATATGCAGGGCGGGTGCTGGATGTCTTTCCTGTATGAATGGTACTTCCAGTGCGAGTACTCACCGGGAAAACAGAGTGCTGCAGGATGGGAACATCTGTCTGCAAACAGCAGGCAGACAGGACCAACACGTGGGGCTGAAAAGGTAAGGGAGCCACATCTGTCTATGCTAGCAGACTGGCAATGGGATTTTTCAGCCCTACTCACTGGACGTCCATCCTTCCAAATCTGTTCCCTGGGAACCACGGAAGCAGCTTTGTTCCCAGACTGGTCCGTGCTGCTCTCGTTACCCATTCCCTAACCCCAACACCCTCGAACAAGAGACCAGAAAATAGATGAAGGTTCGTCACCACAGGGGCAGTTGTAAATATGAAAAGACGCACACTAGCTCAAACTCACACTCTCCATTTACACGATACCTAATAACAATGCACACACCAATCTGACTAGGACCTCTGAGACATCACCTTTACACCAATAACAGCAATCACAAACGTACTTATTACCTGTAGTTCAGCAATACCCAGTTTTTCCAACGGGACTCGAGGTTAAACTGTGCCTAGCCCTGTGCTTCACTTACTGTGCTTAGTTTCTAAGCTCTACGAGAGAGAGCGCAGCATAAGGTATTACAAGAGCATGTAAAGAGGCAGGCAGTATGTGCAACACACAATGCCACTGAGTAAAATGAAAACTAACAGGAGTATATCCAGGTTGTTTTGTCTAGGAAGCAACAGTCCAGAAATGAAAGAAGAAAAATGTCTCACAAATATCTTTTATCAGATGTTGATATATTTTTAAATAAAAGTCCACCACCCCACTAACATCCACACCCCTTAAGTGCCACTTTCTCATGGCTATCAAAGCAGGAATAGCAGGAGGGAGGAAGGGGGATTTCAACACTGATTTACATTTCTCATAGCATGCCAACTTTCTTCATTCTCACACAGAGGTTTTAAGTAAAAACAACTCTGTTGACTGCGTGTTTGTAACACAGTCATTCCTACAGGTCTTCTGAGCAGAACAGATTGGAAAAAGAATGCAAATGGTCCATAATAATTCAGGCTCAGAGCCAGTAATGTTGAACAGACATAAGAAATAAATATAACCACTCTGGATGCTTCTGTTACAGGACATAAATATTTCTCTTTTTCTTTTGTGGAAGCTATTATGAAAAAAATGCAGCTTAGCTCTGAGTCGAGACAATGAGCCTCCTGCGCGTTTGAAGAACTGCAGCACCCTTGTAACTTGTTACAGATGAGAACGGGTTCAAGGGCAAGGCCTTCATTAAACCTACAGACATCTCCCACGTGATGTCCACAGCCTTCCCGCAGATGGTGGTGAAGGGGAATCCAAATTCTGCACAGCAGCACCAAAACCAGCAGCCAGGGTTCTGTTTATTTGCAGTACTTTAACAAGCCAAAGACAAACCACCTGAAGAAGGTAGCTCTGTGGGTTGCAGCATTAGCAAATACCAGCAGAAAGGCTTGACGTTTGGCAGCAGCAGTAATCCCAGTGGATGCCCGCTGTACCGATTCCCTGGTGCCAGTAAGATTTGAGCCAGGGCTGTGGCCTTTGCCTCACTGGGTTCAGCCACACGTTCCCGCTGCTCTTCGTCTGCCTGCTTACACAAAGCTTTCAGGGAGCAGCTTCCCTGTAGCCTCTCCCCATGCAGCAGGTAGGGCTTAGGAGGACCTGAGAAACACAAGCTGCCAGGCCAGGGACACACATGTGGGTGCAGGCTTGAACAATGCCACCACGTGAGCCTTGCTTCCTTAGGAAACCAGCCCAGAACCCACCCTTAACCTTCTCCCCACTTCCAGCACGGCCACGTCTTCTGCACTGCTGATGCAATGTGAAACACAGCGCTGGAAAACAAAGGCACTATTGACTAACTTTTTTGCAGGATTAGGATGACTATGCTAGCTTACAACAGAGATTTCAATGTTGTCAACACAGAGTGCTTAGTAACAGGAACAGGGCTTGGCAATAAATCCAGAGATTACCTGTTGAAACATTAATGGCAAACACCTTTTGATGTGGGTTGCTTTATGTGGTGAAAAGCCAGCACTGTAATTATGCATTTCCTTTCTACGAATCTAGTATTTAAAAGTACAGTATTACTTGGGGGGTGTGTGTGTGTGTGTGCGCACGCGTATGCGTGTGCATGTGCATGCTTGTGTGTGTTACAGGAAATACTCTACAGCTGAGCCTGCGATTTACCAGTGTAGCTGCACGTAGTAAATCTGCAACAGGGGACCTCAGACGTTTCATTCATCCCGCACCAAGCAGAGAGCTGAAACAATTGCCACACTTAAGACAAATGCCAGCGTGAGTCATACCAGCCGGAGTGCAAACATGTTTGCTGTCGGGTGAGTCAGAATATCACATCCTGAATTCACAAACCTTCCTATAAATAATAATTTCAAAAATTGTTGCATTTCTTTAATACAATGCAATTTTAAGTGCGAAACCAAATCTATAAAGGCTTTCCTGACTACAAAAAATATTTTTCTCTCCTCTTCCTTTTTGCTCCTGATTACATGTACCTACCTATAGTAAGTAGGCTGTCTACAGTGACTGAAGTGGTAATTGCATCGATTCATACTTAGCAAAATGCAAATGTGGTTCAAAATGGGTAACAAATGAGAGATACCAAAAAAAAGAAAAAAAAAAAAGTAGAGAGCTAAACCCAAGCCATAGGACCTTCACTTACTCTACATGCTTTCTGTATCAGCACTTCTTTGATGCTCTAATTCTGACATGCTTTAGTATGTTCAGCATTCAGAGAAAGGGAATGTCACGCTGGCATGGGACACAGACCAGCTGAGAAAAGGGGTGAGAAATGCTGGAGAAGTGGTGAGAGAGGCCATGGCAGCACACTGCAGGGAGGGACCAGGCCTGCCACCATGCTCAATAGTACATGCACACACAGCAGAAGCATGGTCCTGGCTGCAAGAAGCACTCAGCCTCAGCACAGCATCCAGAGATTATTCCTTCACGAGAATAAGAACATACCTGGTAACAAAATTAATGCACTGTAATAGTTGGTAATGATTATCCACAACTGCCTTTAATTCAGGAAAGCATCTAAATCAGAAGTCATGCAAGTGCCTTTTGAAATAGAGCTGAACATAAGGATATGACCAGATTTATTCATGAGAGTGCTGATAAAGAAGCGTGATGTCTCTGCAAGCAAGGAAAAAAAGGCTTGTGATTTTGTGTAAGGTTGGGGGGGAGTTTCTAACTTGATTTTCAGTTAGGAATTTATTCTCGTCTTACACAAAAGGAAATTCATACACATACAAATCTCCTTAAATCAAATCAAGACAGCCTTGCTTTCTCCTAATCATTTTGTGGAATAACCACTCAGAAGTTCATTTCTGTTACCTTTCTCAGGCAAAATAAAAGGCCTTTTACAAAATTTTATTGCTAAAACAACGAAATTCTCCTGGGAATGACTTCGTTATGGAAATGAAGTGACAGCTTCTTTTATCTAGCCAAGCAGCAAGTCTGCATTTATAAAAGGCACTCTGTGCACAAAGTACAGTGAGTGGGAGGACATGAAAATGCTATTTTTAATCCATATTTCAGCGTTACTCCCATACAGATCTCCTGGAATAATAACAGCAACAACAATAATGATAATTAATCATGCCAAAAAAAGGAGTATCATCTTAAAGGTGAGTGGCATGCACGAAACGAAACTGTAGACTTCTAAGATTTAGGGACAAATGTTAAGGTTCTTTCAAATAAACTGGCATCGCACCATCAGTTTCACAGGATTTGAGATTTGCCCCCTAAATTTCATACTGTAATTTTTTAAAAAAGGAAATAAATTATCATTATGTGCAACATATGCTGCATCTCTACCATTTGTTTTCTTGTAGCAAATGATATTTTCAGCAACACTGCTAAAGTATAACTTACCTGTGGAGTTGATACTGTTCCTATGTTTGGGTAAGTGACCAGAAAGCAAACACTGAGAAAATCCAGGGCTAAGCAATGGTTTCAAATGCAGTGAGAACAAGGATAGGATGCAGACTTTGGCCCAAAGCTTAAAAAAAGCTTAAAAAAAAGACACTGGAAAGATCCTTTTCTGCTTGGCTGACCTTTGGACCTGTCCCTCAGGACAGTGTCACAGAGCAAAGATGCTGAATTAATGCATATCGAAGAAGTGTGGGCCAAATCCTTCCTCGCTACCAGCGACACACCGGCTCCAGTGAGCCCGGCGTGTAATTATCCGAAGGCAGAAGTTAGCCCTGATTATCAGAAAGCTGTTATTCAGTTGTGCTATCATCCACCAGTGGTAATTAGGACAAGCCTTTGCATTTCACACCTAATAAAAATAAACGAGAGCGAGGAGGCAGTAACGAAAGGCACGGGAGGCACACGCGCAGCGAGGTGCACCGTGAAACCTGCTGGTGCAGTCGCACTCGGAGGAACCCCACCGCTGGAAAGCCCCCGTTTCACACGGAATTAGAGCAAGCTGGAGAAATCACACACGCTCGCTCTTTCCCTCTCTTACACTTGGCAGCTCTCACACAGAAACATGTCAGAGTTTGGCACTGACTCATGTTTCAAACTCAGGAGCACCCCTCAACACGTGCCCGCCCTCCTTGCACACACACCCCCTGCACATCCCCTTTCTGGTGCTGCTGCCACCAGGTACTAACCCTGTCCGAGTGATGTCCCTCCAGGTTTTTAGTGCACTTTGTTGGCAATGCAAAGCCCTCGGCAGCAGTAGCAGGAAACACGCAGGAACCAGCACAGCACCCTGGGCATGTTTCCCCCCCCTCCAAGTGAAAAATCAGCCACCTAACTACTCAGGTACAATCTGTTGCCAAAAGCTATCATTTAAGGACCATTCAGGGCACGCTTGAAGGCACCTTCATTCTCTCACCCTTCTACAAGACAAATCTTCATAACATTAACTTTCATTTGCCTTTTGCATAGTAAAATTTCAATCTATTAAAATAGAGTTCCAATACGATGTTTTTATCACCTCCATCTGCTTCCTGGGAAACGTACAGTGGTAACAGAGGGGAAAAAAAATACATCGGACTGGAAGAAGTTAGCCCGGTTTTCCTTTTTTGTCCATTGCTTGCTGCCAAACACACTTGCTGCTGGTGGTCACTCGCCTAGCTCGCTGCCAGCGAACGCTCAGCTGGGCACATCACCAATGCTTAACCCTCAATAAAATTAAATCGCAATAATACTTTGCACCCATTTAAGGTTTTACATATTACAAACAAGGTAAAAAAAAAAATTAAATTAACTGCACACTCCATAACACTCCTGCAAGGTAAGTTGAGTATTATTATTCATACCTTATGCAAAGGGGAATTTCACTGGAGAAGGGATAATTGACCTGCCCAAAGCTATGCAACACAGGTGCTCCTGTTTCCTGGTTCTCTCCTTATTCCAACAGACCAGTTTCAGCCTTGCCTGAAATTCCAAGACAGTTAGAGTCCTGCCTTCATTTCTGCTTCTTGCTGCTGCTGAAGGAAAGGAGGGAGCAGGTCTCTGTACCCAGGGGTACGAGTTGTACGTGGGTGGAGTGAGCACAGTCCCTGGGTTCATGGGCTTGTGGTGGGACCAGAATCAAGTCCAACACTGTTTCCACCACCCTGCAGAGAAGAATTTGGTCTGCGGGAATATTACAAGCCCTTTTCACGGAAGCCAACCAAGTTTTATTCTCTGCAGATGCCTTCTAGTACCACAGGGAGGACAGCAGAGGACTCAGCAGTGTGTGTATATCACACACTGCTCCTCATATTCCCTCTTCCTTCCCCTCAACTGCAAAAAAAAGGATAAGACTGAACAAACAAAGGTTTTATCCAGGATAAAAGGGGGTGGGGCAGGGCAGGAGCAGTGGCCCACTGCCTGCTCTTGCAGGCTGCAGCCACCTCTGCCAACCATCATGTGGCAGGAAAGGCCACGCTGGGCTTGCCTGCAACCAGTGCTGCTGCTGGCGTCCCAGATGGACCTGAATTTTTTTTAACCATCTCTTTGAGGTGAAAACCCTCATGTCACAGGCTGGACAACAGAGTGATCCTGTTACACCACCAGCTCTTCATCCTGCACTGCCACCAAAAGCCACAGAGTAGGTGGGACCCAACCATGCTTACAATGTCAGAAATCAGTTTTCCTACCTGTAAAGGATCTGTACCCTTATGTGCAGTGACAAGACTACAGCAGAAACCTTACCTGCTAGCACTGTGGATGAAATTATCCCAGTTAAAAAAAGTGCTCTTACTGGCAAAGCTCATCCCAGTTCACAGACCAAGTAAACCCTACCTTTGATCAAAGCAGTTAGACTGGAAAAGCAATGAACGCATTGATCAGTTCCCAAGCTAACACAAGGCTTAAGTACAGCAGTTCATCTCATCTAACCTCCCACTTTTAACCATGTTTGGTTGGGTCAGGGCCAACTTAGTGTAACCAGATCCTCTACTCTAGATGTAGGTTTTGATTGCCCTGAAGCGCTAGCTCAAGCCAAAGCCTCTTTAGCTGTCCCACCAAAGAGCACCGTCGCCCCTGCATATAGGCAGATGAGCTCCATCATTGCAGTGGATTAGCTGTGCTGAACAACTTGGCCACATCCAGTTCTCGTGTTGGCAGCACTCAAGCTTCAATCAGCAATGACCTTACATTCGCTGCTCTGGGAGGTTTTGTTGCAGAGGAAAGAGTAAGGACAAACCTGAGCTGTCCTCAAGCCCTGGGAGAAAGATGGGCTTGCTCCTACCCTACCCACCTATCTGAGTCTGGGAGGAACAAGCCTCTGCTGTGCCTCAGCAGCTACAAAACTCGGTTCCAGCAAACTTCTCTCAGAAAGCGATGAATCGCAATTTCCCAGGTACACCATATCCTTCTCTCAGCCATTCCTCCCAAACGCAGCAGGCAGAAGTGCCACAGAACATAACATAATCAGTGTGAAGTTGTAACAGTGTGGGAGAATGTGGCAATTCATGGAAAATGTCACCGACCAAAAGGCAATTAGCAGCGAGTCTAAATGCAGAAGCAGAAGGGAGTGGTTTCCGAACAAAACAAGCCTTGTTAAAAAAATAGAAGAAAAAAACTCCAAAACCTAAAACTTGCTTTCCTCAGAAAAGCAGCATTCTCAGGAGACTGAAAGCACGTGAAAAAAAAATAGTTCTGTGAAGCTTTCTGCAAAGATCATTCTTTACAGACAGATTTGGTAGCCATTTCTGCTCTGTCTCCTAATGCTATTGAGTATAACTATGTTAAGTCAACAAGCAAAGCCACTCAAAGCTGCTTTTTTTTTTTTTTTTTTGAGGTTTTCTAGGCCAAGAGAGGAAGCGGCGCAATAGGAAAGTTTTCAGAAGTGGGAGTTGTGCCTGCCTTGCTTCTAATTGTAGTGAAACTGTCAACCTCGGCGTTGTGTTTCAAGACTTTACACTTCAAAATCATTCCCTCTGTGCTTTGAATTGCTATACTTTTAAGCTAACTACTTCTGAAAGTGCTGTTTAAAAAAAATGACATCTTCAACCATATTTAACGTTGAGAATAAATCTAAATTTGCAAAGTCTCATTGGGTCCCTGCAAAAGTGAGGATTTTTTTTTTACTGTGCGTGACAGTCAACCTCTTGGAAATTATTTGTGCAAAACTTTAAATTACTTCATATCAAGACATTAAAGAGAAAATGTATTTTTCTTTGTTATAAGCTAAAAAATAATTATGTGCATTTTACCTTAGATCAAAAAAAAAGGAACAACATTCAAGCAGCAAACAACAGTGAAACCAATTAGTAATCTTACAGCCTAAAATCCTACCTATGTGCAGGCATGTACTAAACACATTTCAGAACAAACTCCAGATGCACACGGCTAATAAATCTGAACTAGGCTGGCTTGCATCCTCCCTTGTACATCACCAAAAGAGAAAGTGGGTCCATGTACTATGGTGAGAATTACAGGCACTCACTGCCCTTGGAAAGATGCTCTCTGCCTCTGAGCACTAAGCTGGGGGAATCACCCCATCAATGCCACAGTGCTAAATTCACAGATAAACCAATGTGCTAAATTCCTCCGTAGTGCCCAGATCCAATCAAGTAAGGAGACAGATACCTGCCAAACTGCAGGTGTTTGCAAGTGCCCCTGCATAGATCTGAATTTCAGGGAAATTAGGAGGCCATGCTCCTTTCATGCTGTCATGAAGCAGCGTATTTACACTGCTTTGGCTTTAATGATTTTAAAATACAGAAGAACACTTTGGGAGAGTAAAGACTTTTAGGTTCAGTAAAGCTCAGGTATCTTTACACTTTGTTGCTCAATGTGGTAAAACCAATGCAGGGTGTTTACAGCTAAATATTGAGGGAAATGGAGAACAAGCAGCTCAGAGCATGCAGGCTGAGTCAGCTCAGCCAGGAGCTATCTTCTAGCTAGTGTGACAGTACCCACCACAAGGAAGCCCAAAGACTGCCTCCAGTTCGCCAGCAATACTTTCACCAAACAGAAAATTATACCGTACCTTGTGGGGCTGAACAACTTTGAAGTATTACCTTGAGGTCTGCCAAAGTTTGAGGTGTTCCAGATGTCAGGTCTCAATTTAAGCTAATCTGTTTTTCATATCCTTCTCCTGGACTCTCATTTCTCTGGTTTAAAGGAGGACAGCACAGTGCTTCACCCTGGGGAAAAAGCTCCTACCACTGCTTGCGAATGACTCCCCCTCGAAGCATTTGGAGATCATATTAATCACCTTGCAAGTCCCACCCCACTCTTCTCATCACACGATGGACACTTGGCTGGGCCAAGCTGAGGTGCTACAAACAAGCTCACATGTTGGCATTTGCACTTGGGAAGCAGGGATACATGGCCTCCCCTCTGCACTCCTCTCAGAGCCATTTCTCCATGCATGGATACAATTCCTCCCCATGTCTTCCCACTCCAACAAAACAAAAAAAAAAAAAGCCTTAACCAGACAGGAACGACATTGGCAAAGTGCCTTCTACTCCAAACTCCAGTACCAGCTTGGGCAAGAAGTGAGGAAATGCAGCCATGTCACATGGGAAACAGCTGAGCTATGGCAAACAACAGCCAGGAACCCTTTTGCCTAACCAGAAAGTGCCCAACCCAATTCTAGTTTCCAAGTGGAAAGGCTGCCCTCCTCTCCCCCTGCAGACTCCAGCAGAGCTGGATCACCTTCCCCAATATCCCTTGTCCGCCACAGCAGTCCGGCAAACATTACCATCGAATGGTTCCCATGGTGCACAAATCCCTTCCTGGCCTGGCAGAAAGTGAGTACTAAGTTTTTGCTAATCTTGCATTTATTTTAATTTTTACACACACACACACACCCCACACACCCTAATTCCACATCATGTGAATCACCCCTGTTTCCCAGCATCGAAGAGTTAATGGAAGAAAGAAGCACCCTAGCATGTGCTTCACACAAGGGTAAGTAGACTGGCCAGCTACTAAAGCAGATTGTTAAAGACTGCAACCAGCTCCTGATATTTTTTTCCCTCGACTGCAATAAATGTAAGAATTGGATGTGGACATAAATGTAAACCTAGACCACATCTGCTGATAAAGCAAAATTTTTGTACTTGCACAACTTCTGTTAACTGTACACAAAACACTTAAATTTCATGAATTCTACATTCAAAAGCTGACCTCCAGTCTGCCCGAGGCAGCCAGTGTGAACTGCATGCTCAGCAGAATTGCACATTAAAGACAGAGGGGAAACAGATTATGCTGTAATCCAAAATCACACTGCTAGGAAAGTGAATCATTTGTGCAACTGTTAAATGCTCAGAGTATTTTGGGCACACTTCACCACATGTCTATTGTGGTTCTTATCTGAAAGGCAGTGCTACATAAGAGATTTGTTTTATTTGCCCCTTTCATTAGAAGCACGAGCAAAACAGGTGACCTTCAGGACTCTGTCATATTCCACTATTAAACTTTTCTTTTGAATGAATTAAGGCTACTCTGCTATTTGAAGATCTTCACATTCCTGCAATTGCATTAATAGGTTAGAGGAGAGTGTATGTGTGTATGCACATCATTTCTTCCCAAAATTTCTTGAGAAACTTCAGCTGTAGATCTTGGCCATCAGCATCCACACTTCTTTTCAGAAGATAAGTAAATTCTAATACAGTACCCTAATTTTAACTTATTTCTTGGCAAGATACTCCCTCCTTATGTGCATACACATCGGACATGGATTGTGTTCTAGCAGAGTTCCCTTAGTTAATTATTACCAAATTGTTTGAACCTTTCTTCATCACAAATATGCAGCTATATATCACAAATATATGCAGCTAGGTCCTACCTAACAGCACTCCGTCTCTAGACAGTTTCATTTTGAATGGCATAAATGACCTTGGGAAACCTTATTTCCGTGTTGGTTCATGCTCTGCTGTGACCTCTCCTGAGGAAGATAACTCAGGGGCCCACTTGTCTCAAACTGACTCGTCTCCTGTTTTAGATTCTTTCCTATTTGAAGTCTACCATAAATGACTTATAGGCATGAAATTCACCCTGGGAAGAAGCCAGCGACCCTTTCTACAGTCTGTATTATCATATTATTTACACAACTATTATTAACATTATTGACAACAGCAAAATATTTTAATTTACACTGCTAGCAAATTCAATTTTCACATCTATAATCAACAGAATTATGTATACCAATAGAAATTTACTCTTACATGCTGGGTTTGGAGATGCAAAAAAGAGGAAGTGTATTTCATTGTCGGCCCCATGGCATCTATACCTAATACTGCAACCTCAAGTCAAGCAGAAGTCTGTGGTAACTCAGTCTATTTTCAGTTATCCAGTACTTTCCTAGTTCATGACTAGTTTAATAAAAAAAAAAAAAAAAAAGAAAAAAATCTTATGATAAAAATTCATACCCAGATTTCAAAGACCTAAGTGTGTTGCAAGGTGCACAGTAGATCACGCCCAGTGTTTCATGTATAAGCATCAATTAAGAATTTTGGGTCAGAGGTGGTTAAATTTGTAATTCACGTCAAGAGCCATCTCCAACTAAAAAAAAAAAAGAAAAAGACTCTCTGCAACAAAAATGTAAAAATTAAAGTTGGAGCTTTGGGTTGACAAGTGCAGTGGTTTTCCTCAGGAACTGCACACACCCCATCTACTGGCTTTTTGGAAGACTGAGAATTGTAACAGAAGCAAGGCAAGTTTACCTTTCATTGAGGTTATTTACTGAGCAATGCCTGTGAGCTTAGTGCTTGATGAAGATACAGGAGACAACCACGTACCCCAGGTGAGCCACAAAGCAACTCCAAACTCACAAAACTGTTCAGAGCCTACAGTGGTACAAACACAGGTCATAGGCTAAACCAGTCACCCAAATCATCACAGCATCTTGCAAGTTACAACAGAAACCTAACAGAGGAGTCAGAGGTGAATATATTCCAGCTGACGAAGGCCTTGGCTGTGCTGCCCTTCGAGCAGACGTAGCGGTAACATCCAGCACATAGATAAAGGCAGCAGACACATACCCACAGCAGAGACTTCGGTCACTGTTGCTGTTGTGCCACCACTGCAGCACTCTGGGAGCAGAGCCACTGTGATTTTTAATTCAAGAAGGTTGCATGTCACTTCATTAGAAGAATTCACAACAGACTTCAGTCACTGAGTCAAAAAGGGAACTCGAGTGACGCTGTGGCAAACAGGATGTTTGATCATGGCAAATCAAAGAATCTGCTCAGCTCTTCTGGCAGCTACCCAAAGCCAGTGCAATCTCCCCCTCCTCTACTAGACTGCAATGCTTTAATAGCAGATGGGAAAAGTACTGAGATTAAATCCAGTGCTAACAGCAGCTGGGAACACTGATAGTTTTGCCACTGGAGTGCCAAATTGTGACTTTTTTTTCTCCGACAAATTAGTGAAGTTAATATACCCACTATGCAATGCCAAGGGTACCAGCCAGAGTTTGCCTGTTCATTTCGAACTCCAGGCAGGGGCTCACAGAAGAGGCCAGCAACAACCAGGATGTGGAGACTAAATACACTGAAATCTGTCAATACACTCTTTATTTTAACGTGAAACTTTCATAGGCAGGCAGGCTGTTACTGACAAGTTGCACTGAAATACATGGTGGTCCATGATGTGGATGAGATGGGGTCTGAACCCCTTTTCACTTGTCACCTACCCTGGATTTCAAGTAAGTTTCTTTAGGAAGCACTGGTATTAATACGCCAGTGCTTTGTCACACAGATGCATAACACATATGATTTCAGCTCTTTCTAGAAATCATAGAAATTTTATTTGCATATAAGGTCAGAGCCGTTTTGAAAACAGACTTTTCAGTTATCTATGATGTTTGGAGGAACTCCCTGTTTCATCAAGAAAATAATACTTCTCCTTCATTTGCTACTGTCCTCATCACGGACCAAAGTCTGCTCTTGCACCCAGTGCAACTTCAGCAGAGCGGCCTGGGCTGAGAGTGATGGAATGCATTACATGTCTGATTTTCAAGTAACAGACCAAATTTCTATTTAAAATCCTGTCTTGACTCAAAGCATTTAAAATCAACCATTTGAGAAGAGGCTACTGTTGCTGTTGACTCCTTGTTTCCATTTTCTGTGCCAAAGTTGTGAAGGTCTAGTACAGTTCTAAGCTGTACACTAGCCAAGGAGAACAGAGCAATGTGAAAGTGGTATTTGTGTTTTGTCAGTACTGGCAAAGGTGTCCCTGCACAAAGCTGTGATAACTGTCAGCACGTCAAAGCCATTTAGATTTTCACTTGTCTGTGCACCAGGCAATTTTAAGAGCTGCAGATCTCTTGCTTCCAATGGCTAATATCTCAGTAATTTCAGGTAGATAAAATCCCCAAATTAAAATAGCATATTCATCAATTTCTAGGAATACACCACACTTTGGATGACACATTATTCCACTGCTCAGTTTCTTCTGGACACAAAGGCATCCTAGAGGTCTTAAAACTCAGCCCTTCTTCAGCTCCAACTGGAGCTGGACCAAGTGTCCAGTGCTGGCACCAGACCCAGTGTAAGAGCACTGCAGAAACCAATCCAGTAGCTGGGGAGGTGTTTTTAGGAACCCTTTGCAGAAGGCATCTCTGCCAACAAGGTTCAATGAGGTTTCTGCTGGTGACTTGAGAAGACATATTGAATGTCAGATGGTATGTTTGTCTTCTTTAAACACTGAACTTCCTTTCAAACGATATCTAATAGGGCACACTACTGGTTTAATGCTAATGGAAGCTGATCAAAAGACCCTAGATTATTTGGCTGGCTTACCTTAGAACCTTTTCCTGCTTTAGTTTCCATGCAAAATATATCAAAAGAGTATTCCTATCAATGGAGAGCCTATAAACTAAGCATTTAAGGAGATGGGGAAAACTACATTTAAACTGTGGATAAAAATGCCAGAAACACCCCCCAGACCAACTTAAGGACCAGCTCCACGGACTTTTGCAAGAGCTAACTGAAAAGTAAAATTTAGGGAACCACACTATATAAAGACATAGGAAAATGCTATTCCTTGTCTACTAAAGGCAGTTTCTTAGTTGCCATCACAGTTCATTTGGCTAGGGACAAAAGTGGCTGGCAAACTAGTGTGAAAAAAAAAAAAGAACAAGTAAATACTGGCATTTTAAGTACTGTCTCTAAGGGAAGATAAACAGCAATGGTCAAATGACAAGGGCCAGCTCTCCCTCCATGCCTATTTCAAGGGACAATGGCTGGGAACCACCTGGATCAAGGCTGTCAATCCATCTAACTGCAGAAATGCTTTCATGATTTCAAGGCAGAAAAAACATTTCTTTTTGTCTGCACACTTTTTAGAAAACATGAACAGTAACTACAGTGCAGCATATAGATGCTTATTAACAAAGCCAACAACAATTACTGCTATGGCTAAGAATCAACAAAACCCTCTACATACCAGTGTATTCCAAAGGCATTCGCTCACAAAGCAAACTCACTCCACACAAGCCCAAGCACAGAAACTCGATAGTATCTCGTGATTTATGTTCTCTCAGCAGGTTGTACTGGGTACTCCAGATTCCGGGCTTGCCTTTGAAAGCAATTAAGTTTCTAGCACTTCTGGGAGTGACAAAAGCTCTCACTGTGAAAACCTGCATGCTGCACTCTCGCTGAGTCTGCAGCCTGAAACAACGGCATGGAGGTGTGAACTTCCCCCACATAACTCATCTGGGAGTGTTAGTACACGAAGGGCCATCTTTATGAAGCTATTTCCAAATTATTATGTCTTGTGCAGCGCCCAAACAGCCAGCTGCTACTGTGACATGCAGAATATCTGCAGAGTCCCTTCTCAGCCTGGCAAGAAAATTCCCTTCCCTCACCAGCCTGCACGCAGGAAACTCTGCAAGTTCAGCTAGTGGAACTATTCTAATTACTCAGTGAGATGGAGTACCCTTACTTACATTACAGCATGTCCAGGAACCAGGACAAAACGTGGGTCCTGCTGTGCTCGCACTGTACAAACACACATTAGAAGACGGTGCCTACTCCATGGAGTTTACAACTTGCACAGAGTGAGCTGTACCTAAGCGAAGGCAAGGGCAAGAAGCACATGTACAGAAATGAGCAAAAGGCATTTCATACAACTAATGTGTGAATGCTCCTTCTAAATTATTGCAGCACAGAAATGCTGTCTGATCGAAAAACAGATCTGTGGTATGTCCCTGGCTGAATAAAACAAATAGAATAGCAGCGAAGTCAAACTACTAAACACCCAGGCCTCAGCAGCTAAAGCCCCAGCACTGTTCAAACATCAGACTGCCTGGACAAGGCACAACATCTTTACCTCCTCAAGAGTAAAAAAGCCAGAGCCATTTCCCACCACTGAGCTTACCCTAGCTATACTACAGACAGGGATGATCTCACAACTGCAGAGCAAGAGGAGTGAGACAGGCTGACAAACAAGGCAGCTGGGTGCACGGAAGGGCGTACGCTGGTGGTATGCTGACAGGCTCTGCAGGAGCTGCCCAGACACCGGATCTTACCCCTGAGTAAACACAGAAGGGCAACTCCTTCCAGGCAGGGTGGAGAGCTGCCTCTTCTTTACCTCAAGGCACCTTGGCCTAAGAGCGCACACAAGGACAGTTACTAAGGGGTTGAGTTCACACATCATTTACTCTGTGGCAGACACAGTTGCTAAAACCAACATTTTCTCACGTGCCAACTTAGGCCTGCGTCTTAGACTCTGCACACTTGGTTTTCAGAGTTGCTGAATCCTCATAACTCCAAATGAAATCAGCTGGAGTGATGCAGTTGGACTTGATGATCTTAGAGGTCTTTTCCAACCAAGGCTATTCCATGATTCTGATTCTGTGCTCAGCACCCTGGGAAATTGCCAACAAGTATTCTGATCTTTTTATTATTTACTTATCAGCGTACCTGTTTCCTCTGTTAGACAGCAAGACACCCAATTCCTTGAACACTGCAAGTAAGAGACCCAGATAGTTTCAAACTGTGTCATTTTCAAAATGATTTAAACTCAGTTATGAGAGTTAACCTGGTTCTACTTCCTCACTGACAATACCTGTGGTTTCATAGTCGTATTTTCTTGGTCTCTCTCACTCGTTGCTATGCAAGGATTTAGAAATAAAGGGAAATAAATCGATTTATCAGGGAGACCTGCAACAAAAATGACCAGACATGATTTTCTATGAGATTTAGAAGACGGTAAGTTAGAAAAAACATCTCCCCTCTTAGCTCCTTCAGTTATAGTTGCAGCCATTTTTAACAACCAGAGGTAAGTACTTTTGGAGACAGAAATGTGCTTTAAGCAGTGAACTGGTGAAAGCGTAAGATGTTTTAGTATGTGCTTTAATACCTTTAAGCCCTTTTTAAAATTGCTTTAACATCTTTCGACAGAAAGTACTGAGCAACTGCGAACTTGGTCACAAACAGTTCACTACACATACAAACATACACAGGCATGTCAAAAATGTTAAGAACTAACAGACGAGGAAATACCAGAAATATGGCCAATCAGGCAACGTTTCATCTTCTTTCTTAATTTTATGATCACACAGTGTTTTTTCCCATAGGAAGTGGTGCCATTCATGGCATAGTAGAGCCGGTGTTACGGAATAAGCAACACTCAGTAGTTTGCTTCATTCTTACTATTAAAAAAAGGTTCTAAACCCCATGCTTTAAAGACAGAACAAGCTATTTCCTTATAGGTTATCTTCTGGCTGTCACCATATTACCTAACTGCCTGATATACTAAAATTAGTACATGTTCACAACCATCCTGTGAGAAGGTTTTTTCCCATCCCACAGACAGAACTGAGACTCAGAGAAACTGAGGTTGTGGACAAAGGTCCCTTCCAAACCCAGCTACGCCGCTTGATGAGGTTCTCCTCCCACACACGTGCTCGGCGCCAGCTGCCCCTCTTCCTGTGATGACTGTCTCCCTTCAGAAGTGCTAGCAGTCTGGTGTAAAAGCATTTTGTAATCCATTTTGGTGAAAATAAACTGGAGTGGCTACAAACTACTCTTTATGCTTTCTTCTGCTAAGCCAGTTTTGTCTCCGACCAGCTGGGGAGCACTTGCTCTACCCCAGAGGAGACTGAAGAGGGTCATTTCCAAGGAAAGGTGCAGTGAGTATGTGGAAGCTTGTGCTGACACAGATAGACCCAAAAGAAGACATCTGCACACAGCTACAGGTCAAAATCATTACCAGGACTGAAACTTTTAACCGCAAACAAATAGACCTCTTCCACTGGAGACACTGACATAACTGCAAGCAGGAGCAGAGGACTGGACCACACATGAACCAAAACTGCACAAGTAAGACACACAATTTGCATTCATAGATACGTACTGACAGCACAGAGACGGCAAAACTAAGGGGTGCAAACAGGTGGAAATGGATGCCTTCACATGAGGTTCTACTGCCAGCAAGATACCTGTTGAATCTCTTGTTGGAGATTGCTTCTCCACCACAGAGCTTCTTGAACAAACCGCATGAATGCTCCTCATCCACTTCAGTGCAAAGTTAGACACTTTAAACAGGCTTAGCAGCAGTGTAAGCTGAACTGTGTGGTTTCACACCAGGGTTTTTGCACTGATGCAGAGGGACAGTGACGGCATAATTCAGTCTGCTGTCTCAGCAGGGCTACGAGGCTGCATCAAGCACTCAGACTGTAACAACCAACCAGAGGTGGAATGGTCTTGTATTGTCTCACCAGACAGGACAGATAGTATCCAGCTGCACCCTCGGGAATCACAAACTCCACCCCAATATACAGAACAGAGATTTCCCTCTGACCTCTTCTGCGGTTTCAGTCCTGCTGCTTCCCTCCTCAGTCTCTTTACCCCAGCTTCTTCATGGGTTTTCATCTTAATACCAACCCCATCACATAATCCATCCCCAACAGTCACACTAGCTCCAAAATGCTGTCCCCACACTTGGTGCTTGCATCCCTAACACCCCTCATCTCCTTGTTCAGACAGTCCCATGTTCCCCAACACTTCACCTGAACACATCTCCCATAGCTTGACTTCTCTCTCCATCCCTTCCTTCTGCTCCATCCCATCTGGGCAACCAACAGCTTTGCTGAAAAAAAACACAGGAGGACAATCTCCTTCTTCTTGCTTCCTATGCCTAGGACCACAGCACTCCTCAGGAGACAGATGCGGCAACATTAAAACAAGTCCTTTAGCTTTAATATACAGTATACTCAGTGCAGCACTACCTAATGAGCTCCTGCTGTAGGTGCAAAATGAGACATTTCAGAGTTATAAACTGACTGACTATGGACAAATACTCCTGCAAATACGGTGGCAGATTCCTAACACCAGGGCAACTCTACAGCCAAAGTTCAAATACCAGCCTCCAAAATGTGAAGGTGCTACACAGCTACTCAATGAAACAGCTGGCCTATTTTTAAAAAAGGTACAAAAATGCAGCATTTTGTATTTTGTTCTCAAGACAACCTAAATCATTCATGCTGAAATGTACGAGGAATAAAAAACCATCAAGGAACTGCCACTGAGTTTGGAAAAATGTCACTTTAAAAGGTTATCCTGGAAAAATACTAAATGTTGTGCAATGCTGATTGTAGGCAGTTCAACCAGCTTTTCTTACATTACTTGCTATTTCCATGGTTATTACTGAGAAAGTCCCTTAAACAAATCCATGATGTAGAATAAAAATGAAAGAAGATTACAGGCTCCAGTGATGCCTGGACATATCTCAACAGGAGAAATACAGACTATAATAAAGATGATGCCCATTAACGAGGCAATACATGGTGAATGTGTAAGACAAGACATTGTTGTGTGCAGAGATTTTTTGATTCAGACATGCAAGAGACAGGAAATCCAAGTGTCACAGTCACAGCCTATTTACAAAAATTAGGAGGAAGTGTTGATTGGTTTCTATAGACACAAACATTGATATTCACACTAGAATCAAACAATTGTTCTTATGACTGGAAGCAAGGTCAAATTCTGATCATCATAGTTCAGCAGACACAGAAAGACAGCAAGAAAATCAATCACCATCTAAGAGTCAGATGATTCAGCTGCATGAAAGCAAATAAAATTACTTTGAAACAAACATTTATTTCTTCAGAAAAATAAGTAGCTTTTCAGCAGATGACTCAAATGTGAAAGTTCATGGTCTTTCCTCTGGCAGCTGGGCGGGCTGGATTCTGATCCACTATGCAAATTACTCAAGCGCTATTTTCTAGGGTACCATTTGCACTCCTGAACCCTCTGCAGAGGGGACCACCACTGCTACTGAGCCCCAGAAGAAAAGAGCAACAGGGTATGAAATGCTTTTTTCCCCAAAGGTGATTACCACCCAGTTTTATGTCATGATAGAGAGAGGAGTTGTAAAGTTCTTTCTCCTTGCATAACACTTCTGAAACAGGCCAAAGCATTAACCTTCATTGAGAGAGAAGCAGGTAGGCGAATTCTCCCATGGAATATTCCAAATTTGTGCTTTGCAAAGCATCCTTTCAGGACTGATGATAGACCTCTCAAATCATAAGAAAGATGTACAAGAAGAGAAAAGAAGAAAAATGCAAAACAGGTCCAACTTACATGGGATCTTTCCCTTTGTTGGATGGGACAGTTTGTCTCATCAGGACAAACTTCATTTGCGGGCCTTGGTGTCTATTTTCCTCCCCACAAGAAGAGGCAAAGCACATGTCAGCAGCAATGATTTAAAAATCAGAAGAGTCTTAAAGAAGAGTAGGCAGGCAGCCTCCAAATGCAGGGGTGAAGCGAAGCTATAGATGGGGTGATCTCTTGGGCCCTCCACTGCAATCTGGGGAGCTGGGAACAGGTCGTCAAAGGTTCTTAAAGAACTAGTGAGACTTTCTGGAAGCCTCTTAAGATAAATGTCAGGGATCTAAGCTCCATTGTACTGTATGACACAAACTTTCTCTTGTTCAGGTGTTTTCAAACATCACAAAACCTACCTATTTCCAGCAGTAAATATAGAAATACTTGACTTCCACTGCCTATAATAGACTACATCTACACTGGGAGAGTATGAAGCATTACTGCCATATCTGTGTAACTGTAAGAGCTATAGTATAAAGCAATCCTGTGTAGTTTTTTTACCCCATCAAGACAAAGCTCTAAGTTGCTGACTACTGTATGAAGCTGGACCTTCTGGCTCTCACCTATCTGAATCAAACAAACAAGCACTGCGAACATCACTGTCTTGTCTTCTGCGTTCACCCATTACATAGGTCTATTATGTGGACCAAGCTGAACTTTCTCCTCCACTGCACAGGTAAATATACGTGGGAAGAATCAAAATGTGTGCAGCAGAGTTTACCAAGCAAGACCAAAGAAGCAGCAAGGAAAATTGAAACCTTCCTCCAACTGGACATGAAAGGAAACTAAGCCAAACCATGAGTGTTCTACCAGTCTCCTGGTGGGGTCTCTGCTGGAGAGCTCCATTCCTCTATCTGGTGAACGCAGCTTGACTAGAGAAAGAATAATGCAGTACATGGGAATGTAGCCACAACCTGGTCCAAGTGCCAGGCTGAGCAATGGGTTCACCCAGATCCTTTCATTTCCAAGCAGAACTGCTGCAAGTCCCCATAATGTTCCCCTTTGGCTAGCAGAGCAGTGATTAGATGGGGGAAAAAACTCACTGACTACTGAAGAAATTCAGGGCAAGAAAGTAACCCAGAACTACCTGGACTGTGTCCAGGCCTCTTTACACCTTTATGAAGAAGAATGTTAGGAAGCAGAGGTTACACATTTTGATTTGAGAGACCCAGCTTCCTAAGTGTAGCATGAAAGAAACGTGTACTCTTAAGGGGTGTAAGGAAGATTTCCATCACCATAATTCACCAGATAGTGCTTTGGTACAAACCTATGTGAGTTTTTCTAGGTTGAGGACCTACAGCAACTTACATCAGACGAGAATGTGCCTCCTCTTACCTTATGAAACACCGTTATTTAAGGTTCAGATGGTTACGGACTTGCCACAACAGGTATCCTAAAATATTAGCAAGTTTGGAATGGGAAATCTCAGCATGTCTGAGATAGGTGCAGGGCAGGAGAGCAAAGGGCCCTGAAGAAAAGGGAGGTTTCCTGGAACGAGAGTGAGCATCTGGGAAAAGAATCCTTGAGTCTGAGATCCCGTTGGATCTGGTACAGGACAGGTCTGGGCTACTCCTCTCTCCCAGCTAACTCAGAGCAGGCTTGAACAAGGAGAATAGAGTTGCCATTCATACATGGAACACAGGTGAGAAGAGCCATGCACAACTCCCTGGTGAGGAAAAACAGCCCAGGGTTCAGCCTCCGCTTCCACACTGTAACACAGCTTTGAAAAGCTGTAGACAGAGGACGGAAATACGGGACAAATGGCTTGGTTTGTTACGCATGCTTTTGTAAAAGGTTTGAGGTTTTTTTATGACATCTTAGCAAGCAAAGAGAGAAACAGTTAATGTAAAGGGTCATCTGAAGGTCCGAGTCTCCTGACAACTGCTATCTAAACTTGGAAGGCAAGGCAGTAGCTGACAGAGAATGAAGGGGAAAATAAAAAAGAATTTGCCTAAGTGGAAGCTTCACGGACAAGCACTGTCACTCCATGTTGTTTTGAAACAACAAAGCAATTCAACCAAGTGCAGAAGCAAAATGCAGGGGGTACACTGCAACTTATCAGCGATTGGACTTTAGGAGCTGATACACAGGCTGAAGTCTGCTCCACAGCCCTGGGGCAAATTTCACTCTCTGAAGCAGAAATTTAGAGGCAGAAACTGTTCAGTGACATGCCACTGCCTCCGAGTGCCTAAATGCTGCTGTGATTGAGATGTGGCCTTCAGCCCTTCTGTACCTCATGTGCAAAGCAGGGGTGCAAGGAGGCACCCAACTCATAGAAAGCTGTGGGAATGAAACCAGAAAGGAGAGCAGAGCACTCAGGCGCTGGGTTCACAGATCAGTGAAGAATAGTTCCCTGCACAACTGGGGCCTCTGCCTGCCAGAGAAACTTGATTTTTGAAATGGCTGCACCCCACTACAGAAGTTTGCTTAAAAATGAAGACACATGCTTAATCCCCAGGGCAGAGAGTGCGTGTGAGAGATTTTCTGTTTCCTTTGGCATTACAGGACTGAAATAATTTCCTTGTTTTCATGATTTTCTCACAATTTCAATTATCTACATCTAGATTTATTGCATACTTAGAAAAGAAATACTGCTGAAGGCACCACATCCATCAAAGGTCTTATTTCATCCCACTGAAACTTGAAATTCTCACGAAGACATAGCATGAAGGATTTCCGAGCACAAGGCCCTGTGCACATAAAGAACCAGATGGCCTTTAACATCTTAACTGCTTTTAACAGACTGTAAGATCTTACATGTTAAGAGTCTCCTAGACTTTAGGTAACATTATCCATAAGGAAATCCTGCAGGAAAACAGAAGACCTGAAAAGCCCATGAAGCAGGGAAATGTATTTCAACAATACAAAAGCATATGCTCATAGAACTCAGAAAAATGAATTCGTGCCCATAATACTCATTAGTTTCAAACACAAGTTAGCAGAGAAACGTCTACCTCAAAGACAAGTGGAAAATACAAAATTCAACTGAGGTATGCCTCTTTGATTTCCTAGGATCAATTAATCGCAGTAATTAATTAGTCAGATGACTCTTCTGTAGTTTTCTTTCTTAGGTCACAAATTCACGGAAATGATTAAGTTCTTTCACTACTTTTAGAAAGGATCTGCTTGAAGAGAAGTCTTTGGCAAGTTCCTCAGTTTAATACTTATCTTGCAAATGCACTAGTTTACTAATGACAGAAGAACAAAAAAATCCAAGAAATTCCGACATAAAGCAGCAAATGTTAGGCCAGAAATGAATTAGTAGTTAAGAAAATACCAACAGTAGAACAAAAAATAGCTCTTTGACTATTTGTCTTTTCAAACCTATCTGGTTTTTCTTTTCAGGATCCACGCTTCTCACAACTGAGTATTTCTTACACTTGCACTGGGGTCTCTCAAAGCCTCTTTCTACTGAGATAAAAAGATGTTTTCTTCTCAACCATGTTATTAGCAATCATAGCGTGGTTTTATTTCTTTTTTTTTTCTCAGTGACCTTTCTCAAGTTCCACCTACTGTTTATCTAAAAGCAAAAGCTGGTCGATGCTTATCACTTTTTTTCTTTTGTTAAGTATTCAAATGAAAAGTGATGCTACCTCTCATTCAAATATATATTCAAGCCATCTCTAGTTGAGGGGTGGGAGGATTCAGGCTTTCCCATTGGCAAAACCGTGCCATGTATTTTCCTCCCATCTACCAGAATGTCTCATATCACATCCACCTCTAGTTTACTTTATTTTTTTTTTTTTTTTTTTAATGTGTGACTTGTTCTCAGAAACAAATGTTTTCCTTGGGCTCACAAAAGTCAGCTTCCATGCTACGCCAACATAAATTGTAACGATGGCCAAAGCAACAAAGCACCAAAACCACCAAAAGTCACCTGTCAAAACAAGAGCATGTAACTGCTGGTAAAAGTCAATAAATGCTGTATCTTTTGCGACAGGCTGGCATTTTGCTATAGTTATTCCTCCCCAATTATTAACAGATGACAGTTTAGTTTTAAAACAAGGGCACTTTACAATTAGTGACCCATCTATGCTGCTCAACCAACTGATCTGTCTCAAGGTCACTGTCTTCAGTAACTGGGTAAGAATTACATCATCTGTCCTACTATAGGATGACAATTACATCATTGATCAATACCTGAGGTCTGAACGTTATCAACAAAGTCATGTTAGGGATGAGTTACAACTGGGCAGATACCACAAAATGAAACTCCTGTTTGGTTCAACCCACATCCCCATTAAGATTATATTATAAAGCCATCAACTCTATTACTGTTATTTGTATTACAGTGCAAATTGAGAGCTAAGCAAAGGTGGGGTGGAGAAGGGGCCACAGCAGCATGCCCTTTGCATAGGCAGAGATGATGTTCTTTGCTTGGAAGAGCTCACAGCAGCCTGACGTGACAAGAGCAACAGAGGGTGGAAGAAAGAGGTGTAAGCAGATGGCAGCAGACCACATGTTATTTCTGTAAGCTTCTGGTGGCAGTGCAGTTTGAAGCACAGTCACATGTTCACCTTCAGCAGCAATAAGTGTTTTAAGCTATTTTAGTTTCCTCTGCCTTGAAACAGACCTGGAGCAAGCAGGCAGCAAGCTACTGTGTCTCAGTGGAAGATGCACGAATAGACAGCCCTTGGGTCTTCTGCTTCCCTGCAGCTGATGTGGGAGTGAAACGTGAGACTCTGCGTTCAGAGAGGAAGAGATCAGCTGAATGGAAGGAGAGTGGGCAAAGGTCCGAGCGCAAGAGGACAAAGATGAGATGGTTGAGAGTGAGGCTGAGCAAAGGAGGCTCAGGGAAGAGGGCAAAGCTGGACCAAACAACAAATCAGCTTAGGGCAGAGGAGATCTATGTGCAATTTGGGCCCACAGACTGTGTTCTGGCTGCTTTTTCCATTGTGCCTCTTCTGGCTCAAGTCATCAGGATGGAGCAGCACCTTCACTCCCCCCTACAGTAAAGTGTTAAAGAGATGGAGCTTGCTCTGCCCACCTTTGCTTATCCAGGGCTCAAGCAGACCCAGAAAAGCCCCACTAAAATGTTTCAGCAAAAACACCTACAGTGAGATGTAACAGAGTGTGATAACTCATCCATGGAGGGATGTATCATATACAGTAGTAACTAGAGGCACTGACATATTTGGCTTCTTGACAGGCACACATTGAACTCCTGTCTCAAATACAAAGAGCAATACACAGAACAGGAGTCCCAGGGAGAGATAATACTAAGCTGACGTTTTCACCCCTGGATACACTACATTAGGTACCAGTCCACACTTTGGGACCTACACAGCTGGCCTCCTTCGCAGCAGTGCTGTGTACACCCAGAGGCCCATTGAAGCGAAGTGGAGGGTTGCAGGTGACTTGCCTGTTCTGGAAATCAGGCCAGGACTAACCAGATTTGATAGTTCTGACCTTAACAGATACAGTTGTGAAACACAGCACTAGCATGGGAATCATGTGAGATTTCTAAAGCATAAATTAAATGCTGAATCTTACAAATACATACACTGCAGCTGCATGTCCTGAAATGTCTCTAAGGGCAAGAACTGATTTGGCCATTTAAAATGCTCAGCTTCTAAACACTTGATTTTGCAGGGTGTAACTCCATAACCTGAAGGACAGACAACCTTCTCATCTTAAGCAGAACTGTACTGTCAGACACACACAGTGGATATTTACAGTCTATGACTCTGCCTCCTCCCTGTATACAGACATGGAGCGGTCACCTTTAATGTGAGAAGTCAATAAAAGCGTTGCATCAGAGAAGAGACTACAATGACCTCACCTCAGAGGTTTTTTATTTCAGGTTAGGGCAAGGTAGTTAATTCTAACAACTGTGTTTTTCTGGTAGGGCCCACTCCTGTATACCTCTCACCAAGAAGCAGGCAAACTCACTGCCTTCAGAGCAAATAGCGAGGCAAGGTCTGCCTCTGTGGGGCTCATTACAGGGTAGGGGCGTTAGTCTCTTTTTCTTATAATAAATCCTTGGTGTACTCAGAATAACAAAAAAATTACTTTAAAAGTTCTGTTTAAAGTACTTAAAGTTCCAAGCGTTCAATGCCTCAGATTGTATTTGCAGCAGATTTAATAGGGCAGTGCTGCTGGCATCCAGAGGTACTTCTTACCCTTGCGGAGTAGAGAATAATTACACACAGAGAAGCTAGCTCTGCCATCCTCTGTGCCAGATTTATGCTGAAATAACTCCACTGATTGATGATATTAAGATGGAATGAGACTGCAGTAATCTAATACTGAATCAGGTCATAAAAAATAAAATCTGCTTTGTCAAAAATGTAGTCGACTGGAGAGATTTCCTTCCTCATTCTCCATGCAGAAAAGCTCTTCTATTTTTTTCACATGAGGAATTTTGAAACAGCAAGGCCTCTAGACTTCTGGGCTCCTTTCTGGACTATAATGTTATGCTCCCTGGGGAAGCTCATCACAAAGTTAAGCACGAATTCCTCACAGGTAACAGGAAATTAAAATACAATAGGAAAATAACCCGTCTGTACAGCTTACCACACATCTTATCAAGCAGATAAATATGAAGCTGAATAAAAAGTTAAAATGCTGCTTCAGTTTCATGACTGCTAGCTCTTCATCCCTGTCTCAGAACCCAGCTGTGTTCTGTGGAGGAGGAATCATGTCAGTGCAGCAAATTTCACCTGCAATGAAAAGTAATTTATTGTGCCTAACTGTGAAAAGCAAATTGGTATCATCATCTTGGAGTGTGCATCTCACGAGGGTTGTTTCTGTAATTCGCCTTTCTTTTGGAAAGAACTAAGATTAGAATAACAATGCAAAAACTTGCAACTAAAATTAAATTAAGCTGGATTTTATGAAAAGCTGCTAGATGAGAAAGGCTGGAAGGAGATGTATGTATAGCACAAAAAAGAAGTGCAATATGGTTATGAAAAACAGAGTTATTGCTAATGAGATACATTAGTCCCAGATATCATGAAATTTCCAAGAAAAATTACCTTTTCCTCGCAAAACATGCTTCTAGTAAGCCAGTTTGTTAATTTAGGATAAAAGAAGAAAAGAGCAAATGAACTGGACACTGTTTCTTCTATGTTATCTGAAAAAGATAAACTGCACAAGCCCAACTGAGGAGGAAGAGGAATAAACCTCAAATCTAAACAACCAAACTAAAAATTAAACCTTTACCCTGAAGAACTTCACCATAGGATTCCTTTATAACACATGTAAGAATACCATAACTTCTCCCAGCAGCAAGGATCGTAGTGTTTGCATGTTGCTGCTGGAGCATTAGCTAGCTAAGGTTAAGAAAACTCAAAGGGATGGGGTGGGACAGGAGTTAGGACAGAAATTGCGTCCATCTCTGATGTTCCCATTGCTTTACAACTCCCTTGACTGTGTAAGGAGGACAGAAGATGAGACCTTTCCAACAACTGGTTTATGTCTCCTGTGGCAGATCTCTTCACTCTGCAGCCACTCTGCTCCCAGAGAGGCAAGATATAAAAGTCTGAGCTCTTATTAGCCCATCAACAAGAATAAACTCTAGTCTTTTACACTGCTGAAGTACTGTATACAACTAAGGAGCCTCCTACTTCTCAACCCACTGCCACCACCTTCCCATACGCTTGCTTTCCACTCTCTGCTCTCTCACTCCTTCCTACCCGATATTTTCAGCTATCCCGTACACACTTTCTGATGCTCTGGCTCCCCACTCCTGTATCTTCCCAAACCAAACATCAATGTGTAGCTCCTTCTCATCATGTTACTTAGCTTTTCCATTTCTCTTCAAGTCACTGATTATCATCCTGCTGCTCCTTCTCCCTGCTGATAATCTGTTTTTAATAACAGGTCCTGTTTTGGTTTTCTTTTTTTATCAATATCAAAAACTCAAAAAAAAAGTAACAGGAATCTATGGAGCTGATAACAGATTAAAGTATTGCCTTTGCCTTTACTTCCTTTAGAAGTCAGGACATGAAAAATATCAGAAAAGGCACAAATCAAATTTATAACAGCTAACTGGAATCAATTTTCAGGACAAATGGGCTGACACCCCTTCTCGTCCAGACAGGCGTTGTACTGATAAAACCTCGTTATTACGTGATTCCAGAAAGAAAGCACCTAAAAGCATAAAACTAGGAGACTTTCAGGCTGCATAGCTCAAAATGCCATGCAGCTGACTCCTACAAGAGGCCTTCCTATATATAAGGAGAGGGAATTTAAACCCCACAGCGTAATAAAAAGAGGAAAAGAGGCGTAGAACGATTAAGCGTAATGCCCCCAAATGAGATCGCAAGTTGGCAGCAATAACACAACTACAGAGAATTTAGGGCTTCTTAGATCTCGGCTACATCAAGCTGTAGAAGGTGGCCATCCCTTCCGACTTAACCACAGACCTTGGTTAAAGAAAGATGGTACACATCACACCAAAGCCAGAGGAATTGTTCTAGGGGGATGTTTTGTCTACTGAAGCTGAGGAGCTGGGCTCCTCTGGCTGCCACTTTTTAATGAGGGTTTCACCCTAGTGCACTAAACAAATCGTAATCTCCTCTCCCAAATTAAGCTTCATCACCAAATACTGAACATACTGATGAAGACGATGATCAGTAAAGTGATGTATTAGCTTAATAAAGCAAGTGTGTTGCATTACTTCAGCGACAGCAGCTTGGAGTATAGAAATTATTATTTTCACCCTCTACTCCCTCCCACCCGCAAAATGACCACCTTCCACCTGTCGGTGTGGCAAGAGCAACTTTCAGAGGGAAGGACCTCGGAGAAAGCAGAACTACACACTGGCAGTCGTAACTAAGAAAGAATTTGCCTTGCAAAGTGACCAGGCCCCCAAAGTCCCAAGTGCGATGGAGCACAGACAGAAATACTACAAATGTGCCCAAGGGCACAGAAAGGTGTATCATGCAGGGTGCTCTAATGGCAAGTAAAAACTCTTAATAGAGAATCATAGAACAGCCTTGGTTGGAAGAGACCTCTAAGATCATCAAGTCCAACCATTAACCCAGCACTGCCAAGTCACCACTACCCCATGTCCCTCAGCACCTCATCTACACGGCTCTGAAATCCCTCCAGGGATGGGGACTCCACCACTGCCCTGGGCAGCCTGTGCCCGTGCCTGACAACCCTTCCAGTGAATAATTTTTTCCTAATATCCAATCTAAACCTCTGCGGCACAGCTGGAGGCCATTTCCTCTCATCCTATTGCTTGCTACCTTGGAGAAGAGACCGACCCCTGTCTTGCTACCCCCTCCTTTCAGGGAGCTGTAGAGAGCAATGAGGTCTCCCCTCAGCCTCCTCTTCTCCACACTGAACATCCCCAGTTCCCTCAGCCGCTCCCCATCACACTTGTGCTCCAGACCCTTCCCCAGATTTGTTGCCCTTCTCTGGACACACTCTTGTGTCCTTCTGGTAGTGAGGGGCCCAAAACGAAACACAATATTCGAGTTGCGGCCTCACATGGCCAGAAAATATGGCCTCAAGTATGACCAAATAATGCTGTTAAAGCCTTTGATGTAATGGGTAGGGGACTGGAAATGGCCTATTTTTGAAGACAGAGCAGGGAAAAGAGCATTCAGCCGTGAAATGAAGGTGAACAAAGCAGAACCCTCTTTCCAAAAACAGACTCAAATGCTCAGTATTGCTGGGGAAGAAGAGCTGTACCTGCATTGCACACGCAGGATGTCCCACCTCAGGATTCAGCCTGCTCTCAGTGACAGCTTTCTCGCTGCTAACAGCAGACTGCAGCAGAATTACTACTTGTGCTTTCTAGCACCAAAAGCAGGACCAGGCGTACATTCAAATCGGTATTGATGCTACATGTACTCTCAGTTTTACTCTCGAACAGCAGAAACTGGTGGCAGTCAGTAAAGGCTTGTTAAACATATTCAAATGAAGTTAGAGCATTTCCACATGCAATTAATCAAGATTTATTTGAAGGCACTCTGTTAGCACTCCCTTTTTCTGCTTCCTGAAACTCCCATTAATGAGGGCCAAGCCTCAATCTGAAACTGTTTTATCTATGTGTTGAACAAAAATGATGGAGAAAAAGGGTTATTATCCAAACCAATAAAGTGTTCTGGAAAAAAAAAAAAACATTTCCGTGCATCTTTGAGCAGAACAAATGCCTTAAAGAGAGAGGTTGGGCAAACTAGATTAAATAACTACAGCAACTTAAGAATTTGGATGCAAACCAGTTTTTATTAAATAAGAAGCTAAGTGGTGTTTCTGCCATCACTGCTATTAGTCCTCTACTTTCTACTGTTCTCTGTTTAGTATCGACATGTGTTACAGACTCAGAAAACAAACCAGTTACCGTGTCTCTAAAGCAAAGGAGTGAGGAAATAACCATGCTTTGTTTGTGATAAATTAGCTATACATATTTTTGAATCTGTAGTTTGTCTGTTTGAAAACATTTTCAATGGCTCTTCTGCATTTAGGAGGGAGAAAATCTACTTTTATTTTCCCTAATATTTCAAATCAAGTGTTTAGGTATGAGAAAACCCAGGTTATTTCTTAAAACATTTTTGTCCGAGTTAGCAGGAGATGGGGTTGGTGACTCCACAGGGGTTTCACCCATCATATTGCATCTGCTGAAACTCTTCATCTGCCTTTCCTAAAGAACTTCATCCTGTCACTAAGGGTAGATAGACTCTCTGCACCAAATGTGGGCAAACTGACCATACCCCTAGACTGTCCTTTGTACTCCAACATCAACACAAGAGTGAAAGCAACAGATCATACTGACCCTCAGGTCACAGGTATCCCCTGAAACAGAGTGAGGAGCTGCTTTTATGGATATATGCTTTCATGGTCACATTTCTAAATATTGCATTTTGACACGAAGTAAAAATCAGTAGATTTTTAAAATACTTTCCCAATACCTTTTCCTTATGTCAGTCAACCAAAATAGCTAGCTATACATAACTCATGCTGCATAGGCAAGTTCCTTTCAAAACATACTAAGTGCTTTGATATGATGCTGGTCGCCACTTCAGACCCTAAGCTGTTTAAATACCACATACAAAATATGAAGGAGCTGTGCTACAAATAGAGCAACTGCAGAGGCTACGGCCCTGCCCACATTCACTCTTGTGTATTTTTACTAGCACTGTACGATGTGGGTGCCAGCTATAGCTCATACCATACTGCCAACAAAACAGGATCCAAAAACAGATAACAAGGAAAATTCTAGGGCAGTTTCTGTGTACTGTGAGGAATAGAATTTGTTGGGTTTTTAAGAATCACCACTGTAACACGTTTCATAGGCATCAAAAATATACATGCAAACAGCACACATAACCTTAGCACAGTCAATTCAGTAGCACAGAAAAGCTTTTTCGGTTCCTGGGCACTTGGGAAAGGCTTTATGAAGTAGTTTTCCAGCAACATTTTGCAGCAGCAAGTTTGACTTACTTCTTTCCTCCCTCCAGGCTTTCTGAACCTGGAGAAATGCTGCCTGGTTGTTCTCCTTGTGCCAGAACAAACCATGTTCTCTGTCACTCGAACTCACCACAGTAAACTTTTACAGACTGACACAAGAAGACAGAAAACAAAACAAAAATTGCCACACAATCTTGTGAAAGAAAAATATTTGAATTGCTTGCAATTTAAAGCCTTGACTTTGTATTTCATTGTGATGGGTTGACCCTGGCTGGACCTCAGGTGCCCACCAAAGCCACTCCTATCACTCCCCTACTCCACTGGACAGGAGAGAGAAAATGTAACGAAAGGCTCGTGAGTCCAGATAAGGACAGGGAGATCACTCAGCAATTACTATCGCTGGCAAAACAGACTTGACTTGGGGAAATCAGTTTAACTTACTTCCAATCAAATCAGAGTAGGACAATGAGAAATAAAACCAAATCTTAAAACCAGCTCCCCCTACCCCTCCCTTCTTCCTGGGCTCAACTTCACTTCCAATTTTCTCTACCTCCTCCCCACTAGTGGTGCAGGGGGATAGGGAATGGGGGTTACCATCAGTTCACACATTGTCTTTGCTGCTCCTTCCTCCTCAGGAGGAGGACTCCTCACACTCTTCCCCTGCTCCAGTGTGGGTTCTTTCCACAGGGTGCAGTCCTCCAGGAACAAACTGCTCCAGCATGGGTCCTCCACAGGGTCACAAGTCCTGCCAGCAAACCTGCTCCAGCGTGGGCTCCTCTCTCCACGGGGCCACAGGTCCTGCCAGGGGCCTGATCCAGCACAGGCTTTCCACAGGGTCACAGCCTCCTTCAGCCTTTCACCTGCTCCAGCATGGGGTCCTTCATGGGCTGCAGGTGGATATCTGCTCCACCATAGAGCTCCATGGGCTGCAGGGGGACAGCCTGCAGGGGAATCTCTGCTCTGGTGCCTGGAGCACCTCCTCCCTCTCCTTCTTCACTGACCTTGGGGCCAGCAGGGCTGTTTCTCTCACATACTCTCACTCTTCTCTGTGGCTGCAATTGCTGTTGTGTCATTTTCCCCCTGCTTTTAAATATGTTATCCCAGAGGCACTGCCATCGTCGCTGATGGGCTCAGCCTGGGCCAGCAGCAGGTCCATCTTGGAGCCGGCTGGCATTGGCTCTGTCAGACAGAGGGGAAGCTGCTCCTGTTGCCCGCCCACTACCAAAACCTTGCCACACAAACCCAATACATTCAATAAACAATAACCAAATTTTATCTCAGAACAGAAATTTACAGCTTGAGCTGCACATCCCACCTGAACCAGCTGCAGACTTGTTCAGTCATTTACTTTTGTAGGGGTTTGAAAGAGCCAACAGTTTTGTGATCCTGCAACCACTATCACCTTTTATTTCCCTTTACTCCTGCAGAATGACAGTGCGCTGTAGTAACGTTCAGCTTGGCAGAGATACAGAAGACCTAGAAGTCTATTTGTGTTGCTTCATGCAGAGGAAGCATCTCAAGAGCAACGTGACATACCCCTCCTGGCTCCCCTGTAGTTGAAGGTGCTGCCCCTGCAGCAGCCAGTGCCCTGCTGAGCTTGTGGTGACCCTGGCCTCCTCCGCACGTCACCTGTGGGGCTGTGGCACCAGCTGACACCTGACAAAATGTAGGAATGTGCAAAATCAAAATGAAGGTTTGATAGGAACATGCAATGCTCACGAGGTAGCTGGGCTGAGGTTGGCTCTGAAAACCAAGGATCAGAGCACAGGGTCATAGAATCATAGAATTATTTTGGTTGGAAAAGACCTCTAAGATCATCAAGTCCAACCATTAACCCAGCACTGCCAAGTCACCACTACCCCATGTCCCTCAGCACCTCATCTACACGGCTCTGAAATCCCTCCAGGGATGGGGACTCCACCACTGCCATGGGCAGCCTGTGCCAGTGCCCGACAACCCTTCCAGTGAATAATTTTTTCCTAATATCCAATCTAAACCTCTGCGGCACAGCTGGAGGCCATTTCCTCTCATCCTATTGCTTGCTACCTTGGAGAAGAGACCGACCCCTGCCTTGCTACCCCCTCCTTTCAGGGAGCTGTAGAGAGCAATGAGGTCTCCCCTCAGCCTCCTCTTCTCCAGACTGAACACCCTCAGTTCCCTCAGCTGCTCCTCATCACACTTGTGCTCCAGACCCTTCCCCAGCTCTGTTGTCCTTCTCTGGACACACTCCAGCATGTGGTAATGCTAGAAAAGACCATCTCAGCAGTAAGAAGCAGTCAGAAGTACTCCAGATGCAAAACTTTGAGTTATAAAGAGAGCAGAAGGCTCTCGGAAACAGGGATTCCCAGGCAAACTATAGATTTTTTCCATGTTATTTATGTGCAGATTTTTACCACGTTATTTATGTGCATGTTCATTAATATGAAGCAAATTATGATGTGTCCAGGAGATTTCTTAATCCCCTCAATAACATAGTGTAACGCCATAACCGTTTGAACCCTAAGGTACCACACTGCAGTACTACTTTGGGCTTCCACATTGCTGTAAAAAACGGAGGGCGGTGAAGGGAAAGAAACATACAGTACTTTCATAGCAGATTTTAATACTCTGGGTTACAGGCCAAAGAAATAGTTGGCAATTCATCTCCTCTCCCCAACCTGCATCCAGAGTGGTCACCAAGGAAACTTGCCCTCATTCTTCCACTATGCCACTTAGATCACACATGCGGCACAGGCTGACACCTTCCTCACTACAGCCCAGCGAACAGCATCAGCTTTCAGGCCAACCAAAAATAATGATCCCTCAAGCGAGTCATACCACGTATCGCCATTTATTATCCAAGACAGTAGCTTTAAGAGCGTTGCACTGGGAATTCAGTTAACCCACCCTGCAGACTGGACTTCAATGACGTTTAAACCGCTGGCTTTTCCATCAAAGGTTTGAAAGACTTGGTGCTTTTTCATCTTTTTTTTTTTCTTTTTAATAACTACACAAGAAATGTCACTTCACAAAATTTATGGCTGGCCCAATGGCAAGTCAGGGGTTGGTATGTAAGGTTCCTGACCAGCCTGATTTCTTTTAAAAAAATAAAGTTTAAGAAAAATTAAGACAACACAGAGTAAAAAAAACATTCCTAGCAGAAATCAGAAATATCTTTCCTCTCTCAAGAGACCTGTCTTACCACACTTCAACATGTACTGAATTATTATTATTATTTTTTAATTGGAAAGATATCAGACAAACCTCTTTGGTCCCTTTTTTCCCTGCTTCCTGCTGATTTTTTTTTCTGGATTCCACCCCCCCTGCTTTCCACTGAGTTTTAAAGACTGTAGCTGATAAATACTATCAATTTCAGTTAGTAGCTTAGTCCAAATCAGGTCGTATCACAGTTCACTGCCTGAGGTGCTGCCCAGCAAGCAACACTAGCCCAGTAGAGTCATCCTCCATCCCTGGGTTGCCATAGATACTCCTTGGTGACCTCCTGACACATTTACTTGGCTGGCAAACAGAAACTGTCATCGTATCAAGTGCTGGTCCCACTTCTTGTTGTTACTAATTCCATCCTTTCTCCTAGTGGCACCAAGGAGATCATTGCGTTCGTATTCACTTGGTGAAATCACCATACGGATTCACAGCGAGGTCTGAACTGCTTCAAGCATGCTTTCTGCAACTCTGATTCAGCAACTGAAATAGCTCATACTAACCTTGAAACACAAGCCGAACCCTTTACAAGGCATTGGGCCAGTGGAAAGCTCCAAACTAGAAATTCAACTTCAAGATCAAATCCCAATCACAAAGGGTTTTACTACACTTGGGATTTATTATGGAAGTGCCTCAAATTTCTGTTTTAAATTATTCCTCCCAGCAGGCTAGCTTTCTTTTTACACTGCCTTCCTTTCCTTCTAAGGCATTCTAAGATCTTTATTTGTACTATAATCTGGAGAATAAGAGAGGTCACTAATACCTTCACTTGGTTTGCAGAGCTGGAGAACATCTGGATCCCAAAGTGACAACAAAAGAAGAGATTTTTTTTTTTTAAAAACCCACAATACTTGTACCAAGAAATCAAAGGTTTACTTTTCCTAAGAAAATTCGAATTACATCAAAGGAAAATGACAGAATATCAGTCTTCCACAGAGTAAGTGATTCAATTTTCAATCACGGAAAAAGAACTATATTTAGAAAGGCATAATACATTACTTTTTCTTCTGGTAAATTCAGCGGAATTAAGAGAACCAGATGGCCAAATATCTATGGAGTATTCATATCTATTACACTGATGCAGAAACATTAGAGAGGAAGAAATCCTACCCGTCTTGAGAGTAGCCTGTGCAGACCACATAATAACAAACGAGGTCATTATGCACAGCCTCGAAGCAATGATCTTTTGACATTCAACAATTTATGTGCACTGTGGAATGTCAAGTTACTATAATTTTTTTCTACCAAAAATGAAAGTATCCTGAAGCACTATTCCTTTCAATTTAGCACGATGATTATACAATGAAAAACCTCTACTCCCAATAAATAATCATTTGGCAACTTCAGCGATCACAGGATTTGAAAATGCTGGTGTTACAAAACATTGGTTTACTATTTAAGTGCAAGAGAAAAATGAAAAGCACAGCTCCAAATCCCAGTCTGTAAAAAGCAACACACCCACCAAAGCATCACTGATGCACACAGCAAAAAAAAAAAACCCCACCCCAGCAAAGGGGAAACATTATCGCTGCTTTAACACTCCAGCAAAGAAAGCTTCCCAGAGAAGTTGTGTCAGCAGCTCCACTGCATCCTCTCACAATGGAACAAGTTTCACCCGTTTAAGTCAATGGCACTGAAAAATATGTCTGTGACCACTGCTCAGTACTAAACCCATCTCGGGTCTTTAAACTGCAGAACAGAGGAAGGATGACACAGTGCTGAGCACCCTGGGGTGGGGCATGGGAGATGCAGATTCAGCTCCCTGCTGTGCCACCCGTTGGGCGAGGGTACAAGCCCACCTCCGGCTTTGACTCGGCCATCCTAGCGGTGGAGACACTACAGCTTCCCTGCCGCGGGGACAGACACAGGGAAGCCCGAGATGCTCAGGTATCTTTTGACGTGCTGCATGCAGACGCCACAGATGGTCCCTGGAAAGTGAATCCTGCATTGCTGTATTCTGCTCTTCACCAAACAAAAAACTCAAACTGGAGGGGATGGGAGAAGGAAGCAAGGAACTTTGAATTTAACATACACAACGAAATTCTGCCAACATTTCCACTAGGAAAATCACTGGTTTAGACACAGTCCAAAAATAATAGCAGCTCTATTCTAACTTGATGGGTATAGTTATGTACCACTATGTTTCTAAAATACAAGCACTGATTATTAAAAAGTTTTGTTAAAACAGTTTTGAGGTGAATTCTGATGTTCTGTTTGCTTAGGCTGCAAACAAACGTGATCAGGGCTGACATGAAAAGCATTTCAACTGTGCAAACACTATTTTCTCCTATAAACACTAATTGGAAAGCACATACCAAGGCAGCCAAGGCTCAGTCTAGCTGATTACAAACTATTTCAAGCCCTGTCTCTATACATGCTGTTAAAAATAATTTAATGCTCAGTTTTATAACAAGGAACTGAAAAATATGATGACAACTGAAGAACTATACGAAACACAGGCTCTGTTTTTAAGAGATTTTCATAGCATAGAGGACCACAAGCAGATTTTCTAATAGTACTTTCCTTTTTCACCCCCACGAATTTCAGTATGAGAATGTCCTACTGTGACACATCCCTCGAAGGATTTCCCTCCTGCTTTCCCACAAACTGTCTAGCCCCCACAAAACTGAACGGATCGCACATGTCGGCCCAACTAATTAATTCAAGCTTACAAATAGCTGCCCAGTCATTGAAGGATATGTACCTACACAGTGTTTTCCCACACACATTTTACTTGTGTATTTTATGTTTAGACAGCCTAATATATTAATCAATGTGAAAAGGGCAAGAAGGCTAAATAAATCAGACGATTTATACCTGGTTCAAGATCTTTTTACTTGCCTCAAGAGTGTGAAGTGGCCTTTATGTGTATGAAGATCAAGACCTGGGATTTGTATGTTTTACATTACCAGTGGGAAAACCCTCTGCTATACTGGTGGGTTTTACTTCAGTGGTTACAGTCCCCAAGAAGGAACATTATCTACATTTACAGATATAGTCCCAAAGGCCGTAAGATTCTTCAGTCGCTAGAGATCACATTCTAGAAGACACTGAATATGCATTGAACCCTTTGAGCCCTGAATAACTCGCCCAGGAACACAACCTGACTGGGCCTTAAACACAGAAATAACCTGAGGATGACTTCAAACATGGTCTTTCTACCTTGTTCCCTCCCTGCTTCTTTTCTTCCTTTCTTTTTATTTCACAGTTCACATATCTTTGCTCAATTCACTGAATTGAGGTTTACAGTCTGAAACTCAATTATGATTAACTGGTAGTAATACTGCAATTATAGCCAGAAAAAACCCCAAACCACTGCTTAAAACTCCATATATTTTTATCTATACATAAGTGATTACAAGTGACTTCTTTGACACCAGACACGCCATGCATTCTGTGCACATCACTGCAGCTTCAACCATGAACTTATCTCTGCTCAATCCTTTCAAATACAAGCAAACTGTTATACTAACAAATAAAACAAAACCAGAACCCAGAAATCAACTTCCTTGTGGTTTCCTTAACTAAACTACAGCATCTTGCCCCATGCAGGGGAAACCTCAGTGTCTGTGTACCTGCAAATTGCTTTTTACGCTTCTGCAGCTAATTAAAACATTTTCCCCATCGACATCAATCAATCTGCCATGGATCAGGCATGCCAATGGCTCACCCAGGGACAGTGCAGTGAGTGTCTTGCCTGCAAGCCTACGCACCCCTACGCAGTCATGTTCAGCTAGGCTAATTAAGAGGGGCCTTTGGTACATGTTTGGAGCAACCTCTGAATTCCTGTCTCCGTGATGCGGTACATGAAGTGCTTTATCACACGTGCTCTGTACATGACACAAAAGCTGGCTGGAAAACAGCTGCCAGTACTACCCTTAGCTCCACGTTGCCATGGTCAGCAACCTCTTACAGCTGAAGCCATATGCTCCTCCTCAGCGACACATAACACATCATCTAAAATACCAGTCTGGAAGGGGAAGGATCAGCACCAGCAAGATGGAGGGTGAGGGGTGGAAGGATTTGGTTTGGGTTTTTTTTAGCCAGTTCTGACATATTACGATGCTAAAAGCAACACCACTGATGTGAGTACAGTGCAAGCCAGAGTGTCTGCTTTGGTGTTTTCCTTCTAGGAGGAGAATCCCTTAACTTAATATCAAATACATTAAATTTACTTCAAGTAATGTACTAGAAAATGATACTTAACCAGAAGGCCTAAGTAACAGCTCTGTATCTCGATCACAGGCACAGCCCATGCAGCCACAGCTCAGCATGCCCGTAGCATGTACTGCCAGCACCTCGCAGGCTGGGAGAGGAGAGCTGAAGTGTCACTCCCACACTCTCCCCTGGCAAGTGTTCAGTTTGTCAACATAAAGGTATTCTGCTAGGAAACGAGGAGACTAACAGCTCATTTCCATCAAATCACTGGGCAATAATAAAAAGGGATCCACCTGAAAAGAGCTCACTTAGATAAGGACAAATGAGGGTAACACACCTAATTCCAGAGGTGTTACAGAAAGAGATTTGTCCTTTAGCTATAATCAATGAAGACCAAACACAAACGTGCAGTTTGGCGTGGAAAGGCCTCAACCACTGGGGAAGAGGTCTTCAGCCAGTGTCACTCAGTTCAGTGACCAGTGAATTAGCTGTGAAGGTGTCCATGTTTTGAACTTTCCTGAGCAGACAGACAGACAGCTATTAAAAGCTCCACAGATAACCCTCTGGCACTATCATCACATAAAACACAGATACTGAAGAAACTTCACAGACAGTAGTCCTGGAGCTCAGATACCATTATGCAGTTAAGATCCAAAGAATATGTTTCTGAAACAGAATAGATTATTGTCCATCTATTTTGTAAGAGAATGCCAGCCACATCCTACAACACACTTAACAAACCATTAACACAGTGGAATTCATTTATTCCTTCTTATTCTCAGGATACACACACAGAGAACGAATTAATAAATATCATCAACCAGAGCAATACCAGCTTGCTAAATGGTGATCCATTTAATTTCAAAATGTTGCTCCTGCTAAAATTTACCGAAAACAGTGTCCCTCCCCACAGAAGCACAAAGCAGGCTGAGGCAGCTGAACTGACACAAGTTGCAATCTGTGGCATTGTGTGCTTTTTAACATGGTGTTTTGAGCTCAAAATTGAAAAGAAACAATTTTGAAGCCCGTTTCCTGAGCAGCTCACAAGAAAAAGACTGCGATTCCAGACTTCTATAGATGTTTAAACCTGTAATGCCTCACTCCCACTATTGTTCTAAATGCTGAATAGACACCCTCCACTCCACGCACACTCACATGCACGTGTGCACTCAAGTGTCACACTGTGTACTTCACTTCTAATAGTAAACCTGGCAGAAAGGAATTTTATTTTTACACTTTCACACCACCCACTTTTAATTAATGTCAATCAGTGTCTTCTGCATAGTACACACTGCAAAAATACATGGCCTTATCTGTGCTGGAGGGCTTGGAAAAAATTTCCACTGCTGCTAAAAACTGAGTGGGCTCCACGTCATGGACTCATGCAGGAACAACCCAGAGACACACAACCCTCCTGAGGGGTCATTAAAATGCTCTGACTTTTGGGAGCAAGTTTCTGTTGGTTGGTTTGTGTGTTTTTTCCCTCCCCTCACACAAATAGGAAGTAATTCGCCAGTTCAGAAGAGCCGTTGCAGGCTTCCCAGGGTGGCAGAGGGAGCAGGGACTTGCCAGTATATCTTGACGGCTGCCAGGAACAGTGGCAGCAGTGGGAGGGACAGCAAGGGAATTTTGCTGGTGACTTCAGCAGAGCCTTCATTTCAGTCCATGCTGTTTAGACAACCATGGATCAGAGCCAGACAATTAAAAACGCTGTCAGCTACCGGACATGTGCCTATACTTAACTCCTCAGCTGTCCTGATACCCACCACAGCAGCAAAAGTGAGGGTGGGAAAACCTTGCCCCTCCAAACCCAAAGCAGACAAACTTGGTTTCCCAGCACACGCACCACTCACTTCTTTTTATAGACTGCTTTTTTTTCGGATGCAAAGTAAATCCAGCTCAGATGATTTCCCTGCTTTAACTTTTGTACAAGAGGAAGACAGAAAGCTAAAAAAAGAAAATTAGACACTTCGTGAAATCCGTGATTAAGACACAGAAACTAAGAAGACAGATGGGCTGAAACATTCAGGGAGCTTCGGTTCATCAGCCCATGTTTTTCAAAGATCTACAGTATACTATTGTCTTCCCCATTTAGAGTTTTTAAATCCTGTTTCTTATTGCAATAATTTAACACCACTTTTAAACTTGGAGTCCCCTTGTTAGGTAGTCCAAAATAAACCCCAATATTTGCTCAACTAGCACATGGCCCTAGAACCTAGCTATGGGGTTTGCTCCCCCTTCCTTTGCGTGCAGATAATGGCCACTGCTGCTGGCTCAGAAAAGGTGAGCTTGCTGGGGAGGCAGCGCGGGGCGGTGGTGGATGGGGGGGAAAGCAAGAGGCTGCTCCGGTGGCACTCGGCTGCAGGTTTTGCTCCCTTGTGTGCAGCCATGGGAGGAGCTGCTGTCACTGGCATGACCTGGATTATTACCCCGCAGACAGAAACAGGAGGCCTACTATGCAGCTAACTCTCTCTTTTACAAACGTTCATCTCCTGGGGGTAAGAAGTAGCAGACAATATTGTACGCTCCAAAACGAAGGGCCGATTGCTCCTAGCAAGGGTGGTCTGCCCCTCCATAAGCTCCTTGCTCACAACGACGACTCAGGATGGTCCATGTCCCACCTGCATCCCTTCTTCCATCTGAAATTAAGTCCTGTTTTCTGCAGGGTGCACAAAGCAGCCGCTTGCCCAGGGAAAAAAGGAGGGGACAGGGAGAAGAAATGGGAGGCGGGGGGGAGGGAAATCTGTGACCGCATTTGGCAAAAGCCAACGATCAGCAACAACTGCCGAATGCTGAGTCACTTCTTTCCCTTCCACCTGGCGAGTGGCTGCCCGGCTCCATTCAGCAGAAAGCTGCTTTTCAACAAAACTGGCATAAATCTGGAGTAATTCCCTCTGTTTCAATGGAGCCGTTCAGGATTTATGGCAGCACGACACGACAGGCAGAATCCCGGCCATCAAGAGCTACAAGCCCAGGTTTTCCTGCAGAAGCCCCTGCTGCTCTGCTCTCGTGGGCCCCCATGCTAACCATGTGACAGCACTGATGCTGTGGCTGGTTCTATTATTCCTGATGCTGTCCTCTTCAGCAGATGCCCTTTGGAGAAATCACCCTCTTTCACACACTTCAGGAGAATTTTGACAACCTATGAGTAGAAGAACGTTTAATAGTTTGAATTAATTATTTTTTCAGATTTAATTTTTTTTCCCCAGATTTCATTTCATGCTCTAATTTGGTTTCACAAAGATTTATAAAATTATTATTTTTTAACATCTCACTGGACTGTGTGAAAGCAAGTTCAGAAGACAGCAGAAATATCTTCTGTGCAGACGATGTGTGAATAAGCAAGGGACGAGATCAAGATTTAAGGAATACCAATCAGCTTTACCAGACAATTATCTACTGTATTTATGCTCTCATCTTAAGAAAAAGCATTGTTAGAAGACTTATGAACAGACTGGAAGGTTTCTATACGCAGGGAAAGATCCTGAAAATACTACATATACATCCCCCTCTCCCCCCAATATGCAACATAATGGCAACCAGAATAACAAATGGCAAACGAACATAAAAAAACAACCTTTGAAACACGACTCTTTCAACAGAATAGAGATTCGGCTTTACTATAAACACAACATCTATGTAAAAAAATGCATTCACACATATACCAAGGCACTGACAGGGTTTTCCTAAATAAATGCAACGAGTCTTGTCTGTCCTGGTTAAGTATTACAGAATTACCTAGCTTGGAAAAGACCTTGAAGATCATCGAGCCCAACCATCAGCCTAACACTGACAGTCCTCAGCTACACCCTATCCCTGAGCACTGTGTCAACCCAACTCGTAAACACCTCCAGTGATGGGGACTCCACCACTGCCCTGGGCAGCCCATTCCAATGTCTAAAAACCCGTTCTGTGAAGAAATGCATGGAATCACGGAATATTCAGAGTTGGAAGGGACCTCCAGAGAACATCTAGTCCAACTCCCATGCTTAAAAGCAGGATCCCCTAGAGCACATCACTCAGGACTGCATCCAGGCGAGTCTTGAAAATCTCCAGAGAAGGAGACTCCACACCCTCTCTGGGCAGCCTGTGCCAGTGCTCTGGCACCCTCACTGAAAAAAAGTTCTTCCTCATATTTAAATGGAACCTCCTATGTTCCAGCTTGTGTCCGTTACCCCTGATCCTGTCACCAGGAACCACTGAAAAGGGTCTGGGTCCATCCTCCCTCAACCCACCCTTCAGGTATTTATAGACATTAATTAAATCACCCCTCAGCCTTCTCCTCTCCAGGCCAAAGAGTCCCAGCTCTCTCAGCCTTTCCTCATAGGGGAGATGCTCCAGTCCCCCAGTCATCCTCGGTGCCCTCCGCTGGACTCTCTCCAGTAGGTCCCTGTCTCTCTTCAACTGGGGAACCCAGAACCGGACGCAAATTCTTCCTAATATCCAGTCTAAACCTCCCCTGGCACAACTTGAGGCCATTACCCCTCATCCTATCACTTGTTTCTTGGTTAAAAAGACTCATCCCCATCTCGCTACCCCCTCCTTTCAGGGAGCTGTAGAGAGCAATGAGGTCTCCCCTCAGCCTCCTCTTCTCCAGACTGAACACCCCCAGTTCCCTCAGCCACTCCCCATCACACTTGTGCTCCAGACCCTTCCCCAGCTCCGTTGCCCTTCTCTGGACACGCTCCAGCAGCTCAGTGTCCTTCTTGGAGTGAGGGGCCCAAAACTGAACACAGTACTCGAGGTGCGGCCTCACCAGTGCCGAGTACAGGGGTAAGATCACTTCCCTGCCCCTGCTGGCCATGCTATTTCTGATGCAAGCCAGGATGCTGTTGGCCTTCTTGGCCACCTGGGCACACTGCTGGCTCATGTTCAGCTGGCTGTCGACCAGCACCCCCACGTCCCTCTCTGCCAGGTAGCTTTCCAGCCATTCCTCCCCAAGCCTGTAGCGCTGCTGGGGGTTGTTGTGGCCAAAGTGCAGGACTCAGCACTTGGCCTTATTGAACCTCATACAGTTGGCCTCTGCCCATCACTCCAGCCTGTCCAGGTCCCTCTGCAGAGCCTCCCTGCCCTCAAGCAGATCAACACTCCCACCCAACTTGGTGTCATCTGCAAACTGACTGAATATGCACTCAATCCCCTCATCCAGATCATCAATAAGGGTGTTAAACAAGACTGGCCCCAATACCGAGCCCTGGGGACACCACTCATGACCAGCCATCAACTGGATTTAACTCTGTTCACCACAACTCTTTGGGCCCGGCCACCCAACCAGATTTTTACCCAGCAAAGCGTATGCCCATGAGCAGTCAGTTTCACCAGGAGAATGCTGTGGGAAACGGTGTCAAAGGCCTTACTAAAGTCAAGGTAGATGACATCTACAGCCTTTCCCTCGTCCAATAAGCGGGTCACCCTGTCACAGAAGGAGATCAGGTTTGTCAAGCAGGATCTGCCTTTTATAAACCCACGCTGGCTGGGCCTGATAAAGTGCATTAACAATATTCAAGAATAGGATGCAACTGCCCAGAAACAGCTGCTTTCATGTAGTCCTTTCAATACGGGTAACGCAGCGCGCTCTACAAATATTAATTTAGCCTGAACAACCAGTGAGGTATGCAAATATTACTCCCAGCTTCAACTGGAGAAAACTGAGTGCAGAAGAACGGTGAGGGGGATTTTCAGCAGTGCTTCAGGAAGCCAACTCACAGCCAGGGAAAGCTGCAATCTTGCATGTCTGCAATTGTGTTTGATAGTCCCGCCCTGACCAACTTCCTAAACATACTGTAAGCCATGGCCTGAAGCTGAAGCCCTGCTTTTTCTCTTCCGGAGACACAGTTGAGCCAACATTTTCTGCACCCCAACTGGTTATGCTGCCAAAATCAACAAGGTGGTGTACAGACATGGGTGCACCCCATGGCACCTCTCAAGTCCTGGCTGTCCCAACCAAGTGGGCCAGCTGGGATGCATTGCCATTCCTTCATCATCCCCATGCTGGAGCTCCCTCCACATGGAAATGCAGTGCTGAGAGCCAAGCACACCAGTTTTGCCCAGAAGTAGGGGGTGGCCTGGAGACAACCAGAGACGGGACCTTGGCTCACAGCCTGCAAGGCAGCAGGTCTCACTGGTTTTGACATAGTCCAAGAAAAGCCACCACAGCCATTTAGTCAGGCAAGAGCAACAACAGACAGACACCTGTTGGGTATTGCTACTTCCACAGTTGTCCAAGCAGCACTGATGGGGTAAAAGCAGAGCAAAGCCGTAGGATATTCAGCAGCTGCCAATGGCTTCTTGTTTTTGAGGAAGGACGATGCTGACACACCCCTGGGGCTCAACTGCTGAGGACAGGGCCAGAGCATGACAAAGTCCAAAAGGCACTGCTGTGTATTTTGCCTTTTTAATTTCCACCTCTAATCCAAAGAAGCATTTGTGAAGTCGAAGAAGCAGACAAGGAAAGGAGAGCTGAAACAATGCGGATCTAAGCCATCTCAAAAAACCAAACTCCTGGTCCAATGTTTTCTATCACTCCACAGAACATCAGCAGAGGAACATGAAAGGCAGAGAAATTAATATCTCAGGGACAGGGTATATAGCAGCTGCTTCCACCCGAAGACAACACTTTTAGACCAGCAGCACAAAGAAGGTAATTCTCATAGCAACCATGACACTTAAGACCATTCAACCCTCTCCCTCAAAATCTTAGGGTTTAGCTTTTTACAACTCTGGCAAATATTTTAATTAAAATCTTCCATGCTAACATCTGCCTCAGACTGATCTTTTGTGAAAAAGTTTCAGCAAAAAGAATTCAGCCATTTTGGAGAAAGAAAGTAGGCAAATAGATACGTGGCTCTGACAAATTTACTCCTCCTGCTGCTGGTGTTGTTACTAATTTATTGAGATATAAAAATGGCTTCAGGCTCTGGAGCAAGCCTGAAAATTCAGCAAAAGGGTTATGCTGACCAGAGATGTGTTTTTAGCTATTCCTGTGAAAAATCACCTATATTTGGTTAATTTTAAATCCTTGGGGAAAAAAAATAATCAATAGCTGAAGTCTGCAGACCTTTCATCAGAGTGAACACCTCAGGATTCAACACAGCCCCATACAGGCCAGAGCATCTATGAAAGGGTCTGTCGTCACTGGGTTCATGGCAGAACAAAAGACTGAGCTCCAAGCAGCTTTGGGACTTTTCAAGTCAAGAAAACACTATTAGTATAGAAAGATACAATTATTTCAACATACTAGTCTTTATCTGAATATGTACACCAACAAGGAAGAGATACAGAAAACAAGAAACACTCGGATCTTCTTGTTGGATTGATCTTATTTTTTTTTAAGAAAGTAAATCCATACAAGCAGCAAAATAAAAGCACTTAAAATATCCCCAATACAGAACTTTCCAGGGTAAATATTTTCTGGTAACCCAGTATGCCTCTATTGAAGATTCATGGTCTGCTGTTCTCTAAAGTATCCTTCTCTTTCAGGAGCAACACTCGGAGATGGTGACACTGTAATGCCAAGTTGTCCTCTCAGTACTCCAAGACACCTCCACTCAAACGCCCCCAAATGCCATTTCTTCCTCATCAGAAGTCTTTGTTAACAAATTTCCCTTTTGTTTTTTTTGTGAACTGTGCTTTTCTTTTTTTTGTTGTTTGTAAACAAAGAAACAAACAAAAAGCCAGAACACAGAAAGGCTCTGCCAGAACTCAATTAATAAATAATGAGCATTGAGTGGTTTTGATCATTTCCTTCTGTCTTGAGCCTTACAAACCCACAGTAAAAAAAGTGTATGACCCTTTACAGAACAATTTTACTATCACATTACATTCTCATTGGAAATTAAGCAACAAAAATTTGACATTTTGAATGGGAATGGCTCATCTAATTTGGTGCAGCGTTAGCCACTGAGAAGTCCAGAGAGAAATACACTGAAAGCCTGCACAGCAGGATTTGCAAATCGAGTCACACAGCAAACCCTTGCACAACCTGCACCAACTTTTGCCCCCACTCTGCACTATAGAAATGGAACTAACACTTTTACACTCACAGAGCTGTACTACTTGGCTGGGCTTTTTGCATCAGGTGGGTGAAGACATAACCTGAGCTTGAGTTCAAGCAGTTCCTCAGGATGTGTGAATCCAGAGGGATGAGTATGGAAGGGCAGGAAAAGAGTAAAGACGTCTTATCCTGCTGCTGTAACTGGGAACGTAGGGATGGGAGAAGTTACTTTCATATTCAAAATTGGAAAATGAGAAAAATGGAAATAACAGAAGTTTAGAGAGGGGAAGAGGGTGAGGCCTGCTGGAAAAATGTGTTTGGTCACCTGGAAAAAAAAAAAGCATGACTAGAGAACACCTTTTGCCATGGAGACAGTGTAAGAGAACAGAAGAAACAAAACTACAGCGACAATCACACAAGCAGTTTCCAGCATTTTCTTTAAAAATAGTGGCCAGGAGGACAGATTCCCATTCCGCCTCTGTTGGCATAACTTTATGCCAGTGTATACCAACCATACACCTGCCCCCTGCATTTATAAGATATAGAAGACAAATCCAGCATTAACTTTTTTGTGTGTCCTGAACACACCATCTCTTTACTTTCGAAAACTGCAATGAGTGAGGTGCCCACCATACATGCTCAATTGCCAGGATTCATGAAGTGAGTGAAAAGACAGTATTTCCATTACTTCAGCCCTAATTTGACTAACACCAGCACCAAGCAATCTCTATCCAAAGCATAAACACATTCCTTATAAACAGCTTAAATGCCAGTACTTTAAAGGCACAACTGCTCATGTGTTGTAATCTCTCTAATGAATAAAATCCAATCACGTCTACAAAGAAATGTGTTTGTTGACATATCACTGAAAGGAAGTAAATAATGGCTCACAACACAAGAAACCTGATGACAAATGTAAGGGAAATTACCCTTTGAATAATTTGTGCATGACCTGTAAGTTTTAGTGGGCTACAAGGAATAAAAACTCAATTCCATTTCGCTTTCATATTGATACATCTTTTTTTTTTTTTTTTTTAAATGTATATGCTTTTTAAAATGCATACTTACTGTCTTTTTTAAACTCTCTAAACTCCTTTGGGTGCAAGGGAAAGACTGGATTTGACCTCTTGGATAAATCAAGTGCACGAGCTTTCTCAAAAAAAAACAACAAGTGGACAATAACATAAAAAAGAGGACAACTTTCCTCCCCTGCCTCTTTTTAAAATACTCCTGCCTGTCAAGCATACAGTGAATGCTGCATTCAAATAACAGAGCATGAATTTCTATTAGTAACTGCATCTACAATTTGTAGCTACTGCTTATACTGCTTCCATCCTATTAGTGTTACAATTGTTCAAAGCATAACACTCAACGAAATTGCCATAATTTCTGATAAACACCTAAATTTTTTACGTATCAGGAAAAAAGCCACCTTCAGAATGCTACCCCTTCCCTCTGTTACCTTATTCTGCTTTTTTGGCACCAAGAGCATTAAGAAGCAACACTGCTTCCCCTCCCTTCAATGTCTGGCAGCCCTTTCTTAAACCAAACCACTCTGGTTTAGTGGATGCTCTGCCCACTATTACAGATAATATGCCTTTTCCAAAACTGATTCTCTTCAGGACAACGCAAAGTAGCTTTATTTTTAACCATTCACCAACTAGTATCCCATTGAGTATCTAGTAAGAATTGGCTTTTAGTATTTTCCTCTGCTGTATATGGTATTTGCATGTGGTTACTGTATCATACAAAATAGCAATCAAAATAACTGGCCTGTGTTGTATTTACTCATACACAGAATATGCATCTTAGGCAAAGGCATATTTTGCCTCTCATGTATTTTCATTATGACAAACACAGCACAGGCATGAAGAGTCCATCCCTCTGCATGAAAATAGGATGTTGGGCAGGGCAGCAGCAATAAGGAACCCAATTTTACTGACTCTTATGTACTAACAAGAAGAAATAACTCCCGCAGAGTCAAAATGCTAGACAAATTATATCATTTAACGTAATCAATTACTCCTCCTAGGTTTCAGTTTGTTTCACTGGAAAGCAACTTTTTAATAGCATTATTAAGGTAGCACACTCTGATTTGTTCTCACTTGTTTTTCAGCTAAAAGTATTTTTGCTTCTCGTATTTCCTTTTTTTTGCTTAAAAGAAGGATGGCTCAATAAAAATTAATGAGAAAAGAAAGCACAAAATACAACAGCTCTGATTTATAGGGTCAGATGAAGAGATCAGAAATGTCCATTAAACCCAAACACTTATTTCCAGTCTTCCTTCTTGATCATTTACTATTTTGCATATTGTCCTTCATACCCTTACAATAACATATGGATAGGCAAACCATATCACATTTACTTGCCCTTTACATAACAGATTTCTGCTGTACTATCATCCCATACTTCAGTAGTTGTACGCATTCTTGTTACCCCGTCACAATAAACTATCAGAAGAAGGAAACAGACTTTGGTGTGTGGCTCTGTGGCAATTTTGTCAGGTTTAAGAAAAAGAGGAAAAGGGAAAGAGAGGAAAAAAGAGTGGAGAGGAACAGGGGAGAAAGATGAGCAGCACTTACTCTTTTACGTGGGAAGGTACATCAAGAGGACAACCAGGGCTTCACAGTAAAGCTCAAGAGAGCTACAAGGTCTGCAACAAGTAGGGTGCTGCGCACTGATCTGGGGTGCTGAACACCCGCTGTTCCCACTGTGGCTAGAGAAAGCAGATCACTGCCTCACTCAGGATCGAGCTTTCCGAGTCATGGGCCATGACATTCCCTGCAGCACCCAGCACAACAAGAGGAGGCGTTTCCGTTCCCCTTCCTCATCACCATCACACACAGACACCCACCTACACTTCGTGTTGGGGAGGTGACCCACAGACACTGCAGCAAACATCAGTCAGCTCTTCTACCCCGACATACAAGTCAAGCACAGAAGCAACAGAGAAGTCGTTGTTTAAGTGATACAATGCTAAGTCATAGAAAAAGTATAAACTTACCACCTAATGGAACCAAAGCAATCTTCCCTCTCCAAATACTCTGAAGGAGCACTAAGTACACTCAGTAACTTAACTGAAACATGTCCTCTACCAAGTTACTTCTGAATACTTGCAAATTAGTTCTGGAAGTTTTTCGAGCACCATGGGAACACCTGAGTACATGGGAACACCTGCACATCTAACAAGCCTGCTTCTTCTCTCAGTGAGATCAGCTGCCCTTAATTTGAACAGCAGGAGACCTGGGCCTTTTCTACTGCTGTGTTCCTTACCAGAGCTCTATAAACGTCACACCTTTATTTTATTAGTGAGAGATGTATTCTATAAATTAACAATAAAAGCATTCTTGTATGTGAGGGTTTTTGGCCCCTGTTGTGACTGAATTCTTGAAGGTCAGATAAAGCGGTCTGTAGAAAGGGAGTGAAGAAAATTTGTGCAATATCCTTTTAAAGAGCCTTTGCAGTAAAAAGACAATAAACAGCTGATTTGTTACATGGCTTTGAGGTCAGCCCCAAATGCTAAGACCAGAGTTAAATGAACCTGGTCATGAAAGGAGCAGCAGCTCGTCCAGTACTGTATCTACATTAGTTAACTCTTTTTGTGATTCAAGTCCAGGACTTCATATTGTTCTATTTCTGCCTCTTCCTCTGCTCTAGAATCCCTTTGTGACACTTTTATCAATGGAAAAATCGAGGGAGGGGTTTCCAGCTGGGAGCCCAGCAAAATAACAGGAGGCTTAGTCTGGTTTTCTCACTTGTGCTGCAAGAGCCATTTTAGCACCAGTAATAAAAGAAAAACTACACAAAGGAAAAAAGACATGACCTGAAATTATTTTACCATCATAAACGCTACACCGCTCTTTATTCTCTGGTATGGTTAGTCTCACACATTGCCACAGCAATTTCCTAGCTTAAACAGAGCTCCTTGCAAATAATGTATTTGTATTAAGGGGCAATGTCAGCTAGAATTGTGGGGAAATGCTACGAAAAAGTTAACAGCACCATCGGTCACATCTACTCTTTGCAATGTCCTTGCAGTTTTTCCAGATTTATAGCTGCAATGTCACAATTAAAAAAAAAAATAAATAAAATAAAACAGCCTGATGAAAACACACACAAACAACAAGGGAAGGGACCTGGCATGCTGGGAACCATGCAAAATGTTTTTTGCACAGGCACAGCTACACGGCTGCACCTGGGGGTGTCATCACAGCAGCCGTGGCGCAGGCACAACCGCAGCCAGTTGGGTGCTTACACTAGAGTTGTAACCTTAGAAGGCGGTTTTGAAAATGTGATCATTTGCACTAAGAGGGCTTTCAAGGTAAGTCAACGGATAGATTTGGTCTCATTTAAGACCAGAAAAGACTATTAATCATACATTGGAACATTACGGCAGCACAGACCACTCATCTTGGGAGGTACTTTGTATAATAACAACAGTGCTCACGTAAAAGTCGAGGAACACCGCTCCACACAGACAACAGGCTCCTGGAACTCTGGAGCTATCTACTGTAGCTATTTTCACACACCAAGAAGCCCTGGCCACCAGCATCTTCTCGTACAAAAGGACAGATGCCTCAAAACCTTCAATAAGCAATTATCCAGCCACTGCAGGCTCTGCATGTGTCCCAAAGAAAGGAAAAGGTCTTTCTTGCACATACGCTGGCAGAATGAGATGGCTGATCAGGGTACAGCGCCTGTAATGGCTCTACTGAGAAAAGCACCTTTAGACACAACAGATATCGAGGCTGCTACTGCCCAAAGGCAGCAGCTATCACCCCAACTGCCTAAGCTTGGCAAAGCTGAAATAGGACAAGAAGAGCAAAGCTGAAAGGAAAATAAAAGGATGAAGAATCAGACGCAAAGGCTGACTGCTTAGACATGGAGACTACTTAAAGATGGGTCTTGTGAGGAAAGAAAACTGGCAGTCACTGTCATCAAATAGCCTCAGAGTTCAGAAGGCACCTGAGAGAGCATGGTATGGTGCCCAAACTCTCAGATAGTATTTTAGCCTGTTGGACGACTTTTAACAGTATTTTCAAAAGGTTATATGGATCTTGGGTACCTGAACCATAAAAAATAGTAAACTAGTAAACCGTGAGAACTGACTGCTAGCATTCTCTATATCACAGACCTATACCATGTCACAGACAAAAAGGACAGGAGGAAATACTCTTGAAAATATTTCTTCTCAGCTCCAAATCTAGAAATCAACATATGGGTACGTCACATTAATCAAACCCATCAAAGCAATCTCCATATCATTTCTGATGAGCCCCCTATCCTGTCTAGGATCTCATCTTTCATTGTGGCCAATCTCTGAGAAAGACAATCTCTGAGAAAGAAAATTATTTCCTGTCCCTGCAGGTAAGGCTGAACTCCTGAAGCACTAGTTTTGAGAATAATTAATTAGGGATCAACAAGTTAAACAGCCTAACAAGGTCTTTTAAATTTATTATACATATTTTGCCTTAATCACATTCATTTTTCAGAAATGTACAATAATCTTTGTGGTTTAAAATGACTTTGCATTCATTTTTTAAAGGAGAGTATTTTTATTCATCTAATACATTATCCTTTCAAGAAAATTACCATACTTGACTACAAGTACTTAATGAGGCGCTAATTAATACTCCTATTTCTCCCCAATTCAAACTTCTTTGAGAAACAAGGTCAGAAACCTCGTTTAGCACACAAGACACTTCTCAGAGGCTGAAGGGGAAGGGACCCAAAAGGCATCTGTCACCCTTCTCCATGGAAGATTTCCTCTTTGAAAACTGAAGGCCAGCATGACAGCAATCCCTCCAGCTGAGCCAGCAGCTGATAGTAGCCCCCTGCACGGCAGCTGTGGGGGCACGCTGGCCCAGCAGCACGCCTCCCTGCAGCTCATGAAAGCCATAGAATCACAGAATGGTTTGGGTTGGAAGGGACCTCAAAGCTCATCTCGTTCCAACCCCCCTGCCATGGGCAGGGACACCTCCCACCAGACCAGGCTGCTCCAAGCCCCATCCAACCTGGCCTGGAACACTGCCAGGGAGGGGGCAGCCACAGCTTCCCTGGGCAACCTGGGCCAGTGCCTCACCACCCTCACAGGAAAGAATTTCTTTCCAATATCTAGTCTAAATCTCCCCTCTTCCAGTTTAAAGCCACTACATCTTGTCCTATCAACTCCATGCCCTTGTAAAAAGTCCCTCTCCAGCTTTCTTGCAGCCCCTTCAGGTACTGGAAGATGCTATAAGGTCTCCCTGGAGCCTTCTCTTCTCCAGGCTGAACAACCCCAACTCCCTCAGCCTGCCCCATAGCAGAGGTGCTCCAGCCCTCTGATCATCTTCGTGGCCTCCTCTGGACCCACTCCAACAGCCCAATGTCCTTCTTGTGTTGGGGGCCCCAAAACTGGACAAGTAATTCCCTCACTTTTTTTGTTTAACAGGACAAGATTCACCTTTCCCACTCCTATTAGCCTGTGGCAGGCAACTGGCCCACCTCTCCCCAGGAACACTGCTAAAGGACTCGTCCTACTACAGCATGCTCATGAAGCCACTTATTCCCCTCTCTTGCTTCTGCCCAGCACCGTAACACAATGATGGGCAGCTCCACCTTCTCCACACGGAGGCCCTGCCGGAGCAGTGGCACCCTGCCAGCTGCTCCAGCCATCCCTGTGCCTTGCCAAGGGGCACAGTAGGCAAATTTGGATTATGAACACCTCCCAGAGCAGGAGCGGCCATTTCAGACTCAAGGAACTGCTGCAGGTTTAAAGAGCAAAAGGAAAGACCAAGCGCATTTCTGAAGCTCTTGGGAAATTTGCAGACACTCACCCATGACCTTCGCTTCTGGGTTTGCTCCACATTGTATACTAATTGCAATTATCTAAGAGTAGCTCCACGATGGGAGGAGAGGAAGGCTTCCTTTTGGCACAGCTTCTTCAGAGTTCAAAGGACACATATGGCCTGCAAACACAGCGCAGGGGATAACATAAAATTAAAGGAGGGATGGGAGGAAAAGGAGAACACAGCAGGGACAAGCAGTGTTGCTCTGGATTTACCTGACTGGAGTTCTAAATAAAGGAATGGGGGGGGAAACCAACAAAAACCCCGCTCTTATTTTAATTCCACACCCAAAAAGAGGGAGGGACCTTAGGAGGGATCCTATCTGAAGGGAAGACCTCTAGGGAGTAGGACCTGAGCACTTCTGCCTTGGCCTGAGCACAGCCTTGGCCAGGCAGGAGGACCCAAAGGACCCCGCCCAGTGTGGGACTGGAAGCAGCCAGAGATACAATGGTTTCAGGAAGTGTACCACTGACACCTCCAAGGAGACAGGAGGGGTTTATTTCAGGATAAATACACGTACAGTACACCAAACCTGCAGGGAGGGACAGCATATCTGCCCAGAGTAAAGTAAGATTAAAAAGGTGTCTGAACAGCGCAGGTCCCAATTTGCCTTGCAGCCCCCATGTAGCCAAAGGGAGCCACGTAAAAGTCAGCAGCCTGTGAGATGGTGCCTGTGCCCACGCTGAATCCCGACACCTGCTTGTGGCCCTGTCTTAGTTAAGGCAGATACCAAAGCCTGCTCTTCTCACTGCAGGGCATGTCAAGCATAAAAATAAATAAATAAACAAAAGAAAACAAAAAAACCCATCCACAACAATCCTCAGGCGTAATTTCTACATAATTATTGTACAACAACCGCCCATAATGAGAGAATGAATTTATAACCACACACAAGCTATATTTACCAGTGGACTGGTTACAAAGCAAAACAGCAGGAAACCACAATATGTGTCTTTGTATTAGCTCCTCGGTGGTGGTGCAGAGCAAGGCTGCCCATGCAGCAGGGCCGGCTGGGCAAGTGAAAGCCAGGCACGCTGGTTGCAGAGGAGCACAGTCCCATGGGGACGGAAGCTGGACCCAACAAGGCACAAAGATGTCAAGCTGGGGAGAGCTGATTTGGGTCCGTTTACCAGCCACCATGTATCGCTGAGCTCAAGGGGTCTTCACACCTTCAAACACTGCCTTCAAGTAATTTTAGCCACAAACTACCTTGCAGCTTTGGAAGTTATCGGAAGTGCAGCTGGGCCAACAGACTCGAGGAATGGCAGGCAGCACGCTCACTAGAGCCCCGTTTCCTCAGCCTGATGCCACGTGAGCTGGCAGTGTCCCTGACACATCCCTGACCACCTTGCCCTGGCTGCTGAACCCCACCAGTAAAAGCCCTCATGCTTTCTCAGGCCGATACGAGAGCGACAGTGAGCTGGATCCGGGAACGGATCCTGCTGAAAACATACCCTTTTTTTAGGGATTATTTTTGACTTGGAACCTTTCCCAGCCCTAGCTCAGAGCACAACTACACAATGCTTATGTCAGCACAAGGAAGCCATCTAATGAGCACCCAAGAGGAGGGCAGGACTGCTACCATCGCCATCCCAGCCACCTTAACGAGCTTGTAAAACAAGGGCCTATGGACAGCAGGTTAAAAAGTCACAGAGCTTCAGTTAACCGAGGAAGTTAGATGAAGAAAAAAAACCCAACAGCAGACACACAGGTTACCGACTCGCTGCCACGTCAGGCTGCCAAAGCACAGCAAAACCACAGGGCCTTCCCTCGAGGAAAAGAAGCCTCACACTCAGCTCCACTTCAGTTCTGACACAGAAGGGTTCCTGATACAAACACAGGGAAAATCTTGCTCCTTAGTAGTTCCTAAGCAGGATACGCAGAGAAAAACCCACCCTGGAAAACACTGGTATCTCAAAATGACCTGTTCTCTTATCTTTTTGGCTAGACATGGTCTCCCTGCCCTGCTCTGTCCCTGGAAAGACACCAAACAGCCCAGCCCCAACTCGAGGTGGGAGTGTAAAAGCAAGAGAGAGGGGATGGTGAATGGGGGGAACAACTCTCCTTCCCCATGGACTATAGGTACAAACCCACCACCACAAACAGCGTAACCCTAAACACAGGCTAGGATGGAGACAAAAATCAACAATGACTGCTTCTGATGTTTACACTGACCGGGACCCTATTCGTGCTCTGGCAGCAGCCAGCAAAGCTGTCATGAAAAGAAAGGATGTGTTGGGCTTGCTATCGATCCTTGTAATTCCTGTCTGAGTACAACCAGACCGTCCTGAAATGTAGCCTGAAAGGGCACTGTTATTCCGGAATCGAGTTGCTTTTGGAAGATGAGTCAAAAGCAGTTCCATGTACTTAGATCTCTTCTTGAGGTTGCCAACAATTTTTCCTGGCTTTACAGCCACATTTTCTGATCCTTAATTTATTTTCTTTCCCCTATTGCTGAGAGAAAGAGCCACACAAATAAAGAGAAATCTGACTATCCCAGGAAATTATGTAACTGACTATACACAGAGGGCTGTCAAATATGCACAAAGTAAACTAACTGAAATAATATGATTCTTTTTCCCTTCTAATATCCTTCATTTACAGTCATCGTAGGTATTACATGTAACAACACTAAGTGGAACAATTTCACACAGCACTTTCCATATGGAGACAGCTATTCTCCATCCCCCTCTGCAGCAGACAATTTCTATAGCTCACTTTGTATTGTGGCAACAGAGCAAGGCACCTCAAATTAAGCCCAGAGTGGTGAGCGTTCCCTAGAACCATGCCAAAACCCTAGACTAATGAATGGCCGTTTTCATAGCCAGACCAACTTTCTCCCCAGTAGAGTCTGGACATCATTGGTAGCTGGTAGGTAGAAGCACATGCCTCCCAACAGAGGCAGTCAGCAGCACAAGCAATGCACGGGGCCAGCCCCTGCCCCAAACAAAACATCATTTTGGGATGAGCTCCTGTTTGCAAAGCCTCGGAAAAAAGCTAGGTTAAAAACTAAGTATGTATTGCTATTAGTACAAGGCTCATGGGAATGAGCAAAGGCCTTGATTGACAGCACTGCTGCCCTCCCATTGCTCATCAATGGGAAAGAAAAAAAACTATTCAGCTAAAAAAAAACCCCACAGAACACACCCAACTCACACCATATCCAAAGCAAACAATAACAGACAAAAAATAAATGCATCCCGAAAACCCACTGCATTTTGTGTTCTTTTTGTCATCTATTACAATTCCCATGATGTTAATAACATGTACAATGACAACTAAACTCAGAGTACACAGCAAGACGCACAAGGAGAAGGTCAGTGCATACCATCAGACATGACATGTCACAAACACTCAGAAGACAACACAACCCAGTGGATTAAGTATCATTCTGTACCAGTCATCATATTATTGCATCCAAAACTGGGCCAAAAAATACATATGAAAACACATATTCCAATAATGGCTAAAACAATAGTACCAAACAAAACATATGACAGTAATTCAAGTGTTACCACAAATTGCCCATTGTAGCTGGAAAACAGAGAAACACGGCCCAGAACAAGGATCACACCACAGACCTAACAACTTTTAAGTGTTCACAGTTAACATACATTCTAGCATGTTCATAAACCATATTTCTGAAGGTAGGAAAAAATATGAGAACACAGGCTAATGAATTAAATGTAAATAATAAGAAAAAAATCAAAGACATGAATCAGAAGAAATCTGAGCTAAGAAATATGAAAAGACTTCGCGTGCACACGTGTGTGAAATTTAATACAATTCTTACTTCAGGTCTCTCGGATCACACCTGTCTGTGTTTTTCAGATCTCAGTTTCAGAAGCTTATTATTTTTTTTATGCATGGTTTCAGAAGCACTAAAAGCTGTCTCTTTAATGGTGAAGTCCTGCCCTCCAATTCACACAACATATTCCCACTGACTTCAACCAGCTTAAGGTTAGCTACAAATACAATGGAAAATCTGAGGTAGCTCGTTGCCTTTATTTTCCATTTTTTCCAATGTGCTCTTAGGCTATTCATAATGAATATAAAATGACTATTTTTTTGAATTAACAATTAGGACAAACAAAGGCACCAGTATTTTACAAACCTACTTGATGCAAAACATTAGATGTGTTCTAAGCCTCAATTTTTTAGACCTTTATTACTGAATTCTGACTTCTTTTCATTCCATTACCGCTCTCAACAGCTTATTAATGTAAAGCAGAGACTCACTAATTTGCAATAATGTTTAGGATACCCACTCTAAATTAATGGAAGAAATCAATAAATTTATCAGTCAACAAAAAGGAAAAGAAAAATGACAAAACACATTCTGTTCTATTACTGTGGCAATCCTAAATAGTGTTTTAATTATTCATACACATATCTGTAAATGCATTAGTAAATATGAAGTGTAGTATATCTACTTTTTTTTTTTTTTTTTTTTTTTTTTTTAAAAAAGTTTTGGGTCCCAGTTCAGGAACGTAGTTCCTTTGAGGATTACAAAGGAGGTATCTCAACACTTTTTTTGTATTTGATTCTACATACTCAAATGCCATCCTGCTTTGGATCCAGAATACCACAAGATTACTTACTCCCCAGCACTCTCTGCTGACAGCAGACCCATACAGAAAGTCATGCAATCTTGCACAGCCTGTAACAGACCACACGACACAACCACAGGGCAGGAGCACCTCTCCATCACTCCTGTCATAGCAAACAAGCAAATTCCCAGAGCTGGAGCTTGAAAGGGGAGGCAGCCAGTATCCCATGTCTTGACATCCCACTGAGAAAACGAGGATAAAACAATGAACTAATGAATATCTTTCGGAAGAGAAGCCAGGGTCTAAACTCTGGGCCTGCCTTGCTGAGCCACTCCTCCTTTTTCATCAAGACATAAAACTCTAGGCATCTTCCCTATGCATCTCCCCAGGCTATGCCATTCTCACTCATTCACAGCCATGTTCAGCTGCCCACCCAGTAGCTACATGCAGGTAGTAACTATGATTCTTGTCCCAGGGGAAGACAGCAGTAGTACAGAGAAAGCTGCAAAACCCGTGAGTGAAATTCTGGGTAGAGGTGGAGTTTTTCCAACAATAATGGCGAGCTTCAGAAGGAGGACTTCAGTGCACAGAGCTCCAAAAATACAGCCCCTTTTCATGTCAGCAGGGCACATAAAGGGTTAACAAACCATTACTGCTTATATTATTTATTACTCTAACCCCTCCCTTATTTAGCAATTTCCTCCTTAAGTCCTGGCACCTCTTCTCCATTTCCCTCACAATTTTGGGTCCTTTTCCTCTCGAGATTATCATCTGCTGGAAGTTTCTCCTCCCCTCCATTGCCCACATCCCACTCTTTGTCCTGGTTCCCTGCAACACTCCATGTCTGGCTGGGCTCCATGCTCACTCCAAATTTATTGCTCTCCTCTTCCAAGCTTGTGAAGCAGGTTTTCACTCAGCTGCCTCTTGCCTCCCAGCACGAGGAGCAGTACATGGAAGCTGGAAAGAAGAGCTCATGAAAACTAGCCACCAGGAGAGCAGAGCTTTGCCACCAGAAACCCAAGGTGGAAATGCATGCTGTGTACCTTTTGTAGTTCAAAGCCAAAATGTTTCTGTCTAGGGCGTCTGTTTGTATCTCAAGTCACAAAGAAGCCATTAGTACCAATAATGTGTCATTACGGGGGTGTCAGCAGAGACTCTGCAGCTAAGGTTAATTTGAGATGCATAATTTAAAGCAGAACTAAAATCCCTCCATTTCACACTTTAATGACTGAATTCAAATCATTCTTCAAATTTGACACAGCAGCTCTTAAGGGGACACTTGCACTTATTCCTTTTCTCTCTTCTTTTTTTTTTTTTTTTATTTGGCCAATTTTAAGTAAAATACAATCTATCTATTGCAGAAGAAAAGAGTACAGATCTTCCCTTTATGATCACTTTAACCCGTTTCCCCCTCAGATTTCTTTTCAGCAGCTTCATACAGTTTTGTACTTCACATATTCATTCTGACATGTCAGAATATGCCTGATACAAGCCACTTCTGCAATTTAAAAAAGAATAAAATACTAGAGCTAAAAATTTCACTCATCATAACCCCAGTGATTTTGCCAAGAACAGCTGACAACACTGCTGATCTTAAACACACCACATCACTTAGGTAACAGTAGTACCCACACAGTTCTCTGTCATTAGTATTTCTACTCTCAACATCCTGCTAAAATACGTGAGAGAGAATCCTTGTTTTTCTCACAGAAAACTAAGGCAAAGACAGAAGGGTGATGTGGTTCAGCAAGTGCTTCAAGTCAGTCCAAGTCTCCCATATCTACTGATAATTGGTTTTGTCAGGCAACTACCCTGAGCAGAGCTGATAAAACACTGAAAATAATCATGCAAAAACTCATCACAACATGACAAAGTGGCACGATCGGGGGATCTTCATGCTGCTGAAGTGGAGATGCAACACCTCTCTATTAAACACCCCCTGCCTTTTCCTGGGGATTCTTCAATAAAGCTCACGTAATGTTACCAAAATGCACAGAAACATACAACTATTTTTGGTGCCCAACAGAACCCGATTTTGTTCTGAATTTTCAAGAAATCACAGTTCAAGCACACAAACATTCTTTGGAGAACTGCCCTCCGTGCTAAAAATGGCAATGGAATTGCACAAGGAGGGGAGGAGAAAAGAAAAAGGGAAGAGAAAAAAAAAAAAAGGGAAAATTCCAATAAATCTTTGACTCATCCATTGTTATTCACCAGGTTTTTGGAGCAGAGCATGGAATGCCGTCAAGCTAAAACTGACAGCTTTATTTTCTAATTTCAAAGTGATGTCAATCCTTCACAAAGCCACAAATGCTGAGGAAATTTTTCTCTGCAAAATTCTAAGAATGACTCTTAAATTTTGTTGGGGGGGTAGGGGGGGCGGGGGGGTGGTGTAGAAAAAGCCCAGAGCTAAAAGAGGCACTTGAAATTAAGCTCCTGCGTAGGTGTGCTTTTGAATACTGAGAGTATTAGGCTTCACAGCTTTGTGCTATCTGTGACTCAGACTTGCTGCCACAGGTGGCAAGAGACCTGGGACCTATCTGGAGCTCTGTAGAAACCTGCTGCTTTGTGATTCTTGCTTTTACTATATAGTAAAAATACTCATCCTCAAAGACGGACAAAAAGCAGGCTTTCACACTCAGTACAGACCTGAATCATTTTAGGCAATGGATTTTACTGTCTGGTTAACTTTCAACTAGCAAAGCAGATTTTTCTGCTGTTTAATTCTTAAGGTTTTCACAACAACATGATCTCAAGTAAGTCTAACAGCCAAAACAGCTTCAATAAATTTCTGAGAACAAACATCTATTCTGGCACGCTAGCACACTATTTTTAATTGTAGCTCATTAAAGATTTAATAGAAGAAGAATTATATTCACTTCCAGCACTGTTCCATCAATGCAGTGAGATAATCATGCTGCTCTATTGTACATAAAGCAATATTTATGTGTAGTGGTTCAGGTAATCTAATGGAGAGGCAGAAAGCAGTGATTCACTCCTTGTTCTGTCTGTTGCTGCAACACAGCTTTTGCCTATCGCAGGGCCCAAGCAGGCACACAGAGCGATTGGCTTCAAATATTAGTAAAAGAGAAACCTGGAAGATGAAAAAAGCCAAGTCAGTTGAAATTCCGAACAAACAAAAAAAAAACCAGCCCCCAGAAAAAGAGATCTGGATTGCAGATGAGAAGTATTTTACAGAGCAGTGCACAAACGCAGACCTCTGAGGTAATTTAAACCAAATGCAGACGGAAACTGAACTAGTTTGGTGAGTCAGCACACTAAAACGACACTAAAAATTACACACGAGAAAAGTGCAATCCTTTCGTATACATACGGCATTCTATTCCAATTTTACCAGAAAACAAATTGTTTCCTTTACTTTGAGCCTCTTTCGTCTCCTTTTGGACTCGACCTCTACCTTCCAGAAACAGACTGCGTGAAGGCTGACTAGCTGTGAAATGTAATGGCTAGGACTTCAATTTCCCTTTCACAAAAATTTCATCTCCAGACCATGACAACGTTAACAAACAATTGCTGGCATAAGCATTAACTGACCATCTTCCAAGTTACCATTACTTTCCTCTGGAAATAAGATTTTTAAAAAATTAATACTTAAACCCAAAACTGCAGAGAACCGTTACAGGCTCTGACAATGGGAAGTGCCTCCCAGATTCTGCCATCCCAGAGGCTTCAGCCACCTACAGCGTGGTGCAGACCAGGACTTCAGTGCTAAATACGCTTACCAACAGTCAAAGAAAGGCTTAGCCTCCTATCTGCCTCAAACATTTTTAAAACCATAGCCTTTTTTAAACTTAAAAAGCAATTTTCATCTTCATTTTCATCTCATTCTTGCCTTATTCTTTCACTAGAACATAATTCTGTGAGAGCCACAACAATTGCTTGTTCAACAGAGACTGCCACTCTCTGAAGTGCTTTCTGAGATAGATTTGTACGGACAGACGTGGGTAGAAATGAATTGAATAATCCAAAAATACCCACAATAGATAATGAGGGGAGCCTAGAAAAAAAATAAAACTACCATGTACTGCAAATGCAGCCCAAATTGGAACGAAAACCTACAGTAGCAACAGCACAGTAAGAGCAAAATGTTATTGTACATTACTGGCATGCAGCCCGTAATTACAAAAAATACTGCAGTATTCCACAGTAACAGCATAAAATATTATCATTTCAAACAAAGCAGCTGCAGCACCCTGCCCACAGCAACCACGCCACTGAGAGCCAGAGGAGAGGGCAGCCAGCTGCCCAAGGACTCCTTGCTGCAGAGGGCGGGTGGGCCACCAGGTCCGTGAGCCCTCGGGACAGCTTCTCCTTGCACCCACAGCTCCCCCGTTTGGGGCACGAGGGACCACTGCTCAGCAGCAAAGGGCTCCCACATGGGCTCCAGCTGCCGAGCCCTCTACCAGAGGGGAAGCACACTGCTCGCTCTGCGTTCTGGCTTTTGCTGTAGCACACTTTCAGCGGAATTTGCATTTTCACAGGGTCTTGGATTCAAGAAGATCTTCCCCATTCCACCTCTTCTGAGCCAACCCCAGCGTCACCCGGCCCCCTCTTACACTCTGCCAATATGTTGTAACAGTGGGCTAGCAAGAGGCTCCCAAGCATCAATTGGCATATGCTGCCGTTACAATGGCTATCATTCGCCTCCCCAGGTAGTTGCTCCACTATGTTATCAGCAAAACAGCAGTTGACGTGCACATGAGTTAATCAGCAATGGTCTTGTCAGCCACTCTCTCCAAGGACTGCCGATGCAGAGCACAGTCCCACCAGGGCAAACAGAGAACCACGAAAAGTTACAGTTAAGTCCACCTGCTCACTGTCGTGCACAGCACACACATCAGTAGTCCTAGCTCATCATTTGAAGAAAACACACCTATCACATTTGCTTTCTGCATGGATCATGAAAAACGACCAGCTCAGGAGCCACATGTTTTCTCCAAACCTTATGCACTTGCAGAACTAGCAACCAGAGGAAAAGAAATGCAGAACCCTGAAGGGCAAGGTTAGTGGAGAAGGAAACTCTTGTTACTTCTAACTCACACTTCCTACACATGCTGCGAACAGTATGGATTCTTTGGACAAAACTGCAAAGCCTAAGCTTTGCCACAGCTAGCAACACTGCCTCAGGTATTTGGCATCTCTCCACAGTTCAAAAAGTCTGAAATTAAGTTTGAAATACACATCAGCTGTTTGGGCAGTATCTTCTAGAGATGTTCAAATCACCATGAAAACTGGTTCACATACTGCCAAGCAGAAAGATGTTGACCTTTAAGATCATCAAGTCCAACCGTTATCTAACTCTACCAGGCCCACTTCTAAACCATGTCCCTGAGCACCATATCTAGACAGCTTTCAAATGCACAGCTAGAGACTGAAAAGCCCTAAAAATGCTGTGTCCAAGGGCAAAGGAGAAGGGGGAGAATAAGAACAGGGTGCCATATCTAGCAAGGAAAAAAAAGTTTAGGCTTTATGAATTTGTCTACAATGCCATAATTTTTCATGACTAATTCAGCTATGGTATCACAAGAGAGGGCTTTTTAGGAGGTGAGGAGTCCAGCCACTATGGCCTGGTTTGCTCCATGCCAAGCTGATCAGCTGTTTCTTGGTGTCTGTGAAACTTCAAGGTCCTATTTCAAAGACCTGCATCCAGAAGGGAGGTCTAACTCCTCAGAAGGAAAACTCCTCTGGAAAAAAAGCATGCGGCTGTATAACAGTAATCACCCCAGCAGCCCTTCTCCACGCCCCAAGTTGATGTGTCCTGGCCACTGTGACCTGGAGAAAATGGCTGGCTTGTTTTCATAGTAACCTTCCAAGGCAGAGAAGAATGGCAGGCCAGAAAAAGGCAAGAACTTTTTTAAAAGCCTCCATATTTAAAACTTCTGGTTACTCCTATTTTATGGAGTAAGTTAAAACCACACTCTACTAGAAACTGTGTGAACCACTGACTTCAGATCTGGATCCTGCCTTTTGCAAAGCTGCTGGTGGGCTTGGATCCAAGGCTTTGGTTCAAGCTCTTATCTACTCCATACTAGAACGACTTATACCATACGTCCTTTATAATAAATAGCCTCACAGAGAGGAGACACAGTATTGGCATGGCTCATATTTACATCATTCTTTTGAAAGCCAATGCACACGGTTTACGGCAGGCGTTGGACATACTACAGCTTTCAAATATTTTGCCTTATGTGGTTTACAGCCGGCATAGTCAATGGTTGCATAAGCTACACCCATTTTCATGTGATGTGCTACGCAGTGCGAGTCCCAGGTAACGCCCACCAGAGCTGAGCAGAAAGGGCATGTCAGCAGCAGCACAGACACACTCATGTCCACTGCAACAGTGCCCTGGGCTGTGCCACCGCACTCTCACAGCTCCCCGCAGCGGAGGTCTTCATTCTTTTTCCCCACCACCTCCTCTTCACAAAGGCTCACAGATACTTACAGAAACAAATGAACAACTCCATTATGTGCCCGGCAACCCATGCACTTTCTTTCTTATTCACAATAGAGGCACCCCATTGAAAAGATCCATACACAGGGGGGGAAAAGGACAAAAATCCAAGCGAGTCTCCAGCAAGCACACATATCATCAAAGCCTCATTTCCACTTAACACAAGTTGCTTTGGGAACTAATGCAGCTGACTTGAGGGGAAAACACAAACAAACAACCTCTTTTTCCATTAGTTAGAGGGATGAAAGAGAAAAAAAAAAAAAAAGAAAAAAAATATCAAACCAGTGCCATCTTTGTTGAAGAGCTCCATGAAACTAATGGTTTAGGAGAGCTGGGGAGCATGAACAGGGGACAATTTGTGACTGATCACTGCCATCTGAACATGGCACACTGACAGCTGAAAGAATAGCAGAGAAAGGCAAAACAAAACAGGCATGTGTTTAATCTGGGCAGGCTCGGTCCCCCATATTCAATCCCAGTGAAAAACACAAGGCAGGAGAAAGTCGGTCCCTCCGCCTGCTCAGCTCAGCACCCATGTAACTCCCTGGCACACACCACAGGACCTTCTCCAGGAACACAAAAGGGGACATAATTTCTTCACATGCTGAAAAAATAACCAAGAAAGGGCAGGAGTAGTGGTACAATTTAATACATCTTAAAATGCATCTTTTGCCACCAAGGAACTTCTCTTTCTTTAATACTCTGCCAGTGAGGTCCTGCACTCTCTGATACAAAGAAAACTAAAAAAGATTCAACAATTTTGTGACTGCAACAGAGAGCTGATCGAATGATTATAAAGGTCACACAGATGCTACAAAGATACCTTCCCCCTGAACTTCAGTGTGCGCTTCATCAGAGAGCAAGAAGGCAGCAGCTGTGAAAGGAAATTCATGCACCTTATCCTGGTCTGACATCAACACACACAAAAAAGACAGGAATAAAAGTATTTTGATTTATGCTCTGCAGAGCTAAGGAGGAATTCTTGCCACCAGGAAAGTGGAACTGAGAGAAAGCAAAGGTAAGCTGAGAGCAGTCACACAGGGCTCACTCCAGAGAGCAAGGCATTTCCCTACCTGAGCCACGGGGACAAGGGGACAGAGGGCAGCATAAGAACAGGATCCTCTAAAGGCCATACAGCAGCAGTTTCAAACAGATTTGCATTAATATCTCATTTCACCACTACAAAAATCACCTCAGACTCCTACTGAAAGAGTCCTGTATTCGTGTTTGGGCTCACAGTCCCTACTGCAAGACCTGCACGTAAAAGAGAGTTGGCTACACTGATTTGCAAAAGTTTTGAACTTTTTGGATAAATCAGTACAAATGCCTACGGGACTATTACAATTTCCCAAGCAATGGCTCTTGTCCACTGACCAGAAAGGAAATATTTAGCTCTCTGCAGCGAGCCTGTTGATTTCAAAAGAAACTTAATAGCTCTATTCCTACAAAGCAAATACAGAGCAATCACCAGGGCCAGCTACACTTTCCTCTCTTCTGAAAACTGGTAAGCAAATGTCTGCAAATGCCACCACCCAAAAGATTTTTGCCTTATTTGTGGGACTGAATCCCCTACTTCCATGTTATGTGGGTCTTTTTGATTCTGCAGGTTTGTTGCAGTTATTTTCTCTCCTTCAGCACACTTGTGGGGCAGAACAGAGCAAACAACTGGAAATTTTTATTTAAGAGTCTGGTGGCTTTTAGATTTCACTTATGCAGCGTTTTCAGTGGTTAAATGTTTTACAACTGCAACATTTCCTCTTTACTAGACAAAAAGTCAGAGGTCATTCTTTTCTAAGGAGAAATGAAAACAAAAAAAAATGAAGACTAAAGGGAAAAGGTGAGCTTTTCGTGCCATTCATGATCGCCTTTATTTAAAATAAATAAATAAACTCAGAACAACACAATTCGGCCTCAGTCAGGGAACTCGTAGTTCAGCTGCTATTCAAATATCCAAGTACAATTTACAACGCCACTTATGAAAGGGGACATTATTTTCTTTATGCTTTTAACTCTACTTGTTCAAAGACAAACTGATGAAGCAATTAAGGCAGACATCATACTAAAGCTGGTATAGAATTTACAAGCTCTGCTAAGAAGTTTGGTCTTTCAATGAGGTGTTTAAACATAAAAATGAGAACTATGTGTTTAATAGAAAAATATCACTCAAGAATGCTGTAAAATCAGATTACTCATGACATTATCACCAACAGTAAGAGAACTGTATATGTATTTTTCTGGCTGTGCGTTGTATGTTCTTCAATAGCTTTCTTCTGCAGAGTTCCCATATGAGATAGATTCCAAACTTGGAAATATTTAGGCACATGTTTGATTTTTAGGGTGAATAGCCTCATTGATTTACACAGAGTTTAACCCTTATAAATGTTAGAATGATTGCCTGTTTGTGGGACTGGACCTCAGGGGGCCCATCTTCAGAAAGATAAGTGCATTACATATTTTTACTGCTGTTTCTGTGTTTGCCATTAAAGTTCTCTCCCTCCCTCTCCCATCTGTTTTTATTGCCTTCGATAGAAATATCACGACACTCTGAGGTAAATAATGATTAATTTAATTACAAACTAACTGTAACTTATGAGAAGACCCTCCAATCACTTACCTCAAATCATATGAGTGTTTCAAGATGCAATTGTAAATCTCCTTTTTTTCCTCTTTCACAGGAGATGTTGCAGCCTTTTTTTTCTGATGTTTTGCATTAAAACTCTTTCCCTGTGCTCTCCGGGATCTTAAACACAAACAAAATAAGAAAAGCTCAGAATGAAAATGTCATTTGAAGCGACTGGTGGGTGGCTCAGGGGAAATCCCTGACCTTTCTCCAATGTATCTTTCATTATCTAAAGCAAGTGTGATAACTTTCCCCTAGCAGAAACAAAAAAATAACCACACCAAAATCCCACTATGCTAGACCACTCAAAAACATGTTATTTTAAAAATCTGCAAGGTAGTACACTACAAAGTATTCATTTAAGGATTTAAAGCACAAGCCAGTATATACCAGTTTCCACAAATTTATGAAGGTAAAAAGGGAAGAGATACAAATCAGAAGAAAAAACATTATGTAAAGTAGCAAACTGTAACACAGGAGAGCACTCACTGGATTTATTACTATTATTATTATTGTTACTACCACTGTTATTACCACTGATAATACATATACGGGCAACTCCCTAAATCTTCGCTGAGTTACTGTAGTATTTCTGCAGTGGCAGCACGGGGGAAGTAGTAGCCGTGCTGGAGAAGCAATGCAGCACTAGCACTACAAAACCCAGCCCCGCTGACAAGAGAGGAAGGAAGGGAGGAGGAGCGACGAAGCAAATGAGTAAGAGAAACTGGCAGGTCTCTAATACAATCAATTTTTGCATTCTCCACCATCACCAAAAAAGGGCTGAAGGGTTTTGAATTTTCAGCAAATGCTTTCTCACCACCCCCCCGTTTCACCCTCCTCCCCCTCCCGTACCTGCAGCAAGGCAGGCCAGGAGCTGGCTGGGTACACAAGCCTCCAAACCAGGCTCTGTCAGCAGGAAAATCCCCTGGCTACGAGAAGCAAACGCTGCCAGCCAGTGCAGAGTTCACTTTCCCTCTGAGAGCACGGTCTTGCATTCGCACGGCCCCTCCGGATTACAGGCATCCCAGTTATTTCTCTACAAAAAAATTTTAAGGACCAACAACTATATTCATTCTTGCACTGTAAAAAGCCTGAAAGACAAACCATTCCTGGGGCTACACCTGTGACTATCCCCACTGAAGCCGACAAAATTTCACAATAGGGCAGAGGAGGATTTGACCTTGCATGCCTGCAAGCCAGACTGCTTTGGTTTTCTTCCTCAGCTAGGACAGACAGACAGCTCTGAATAACATTTTCCATTGCTTCTAATTAAGAAACGGAGACGTTATCCACAGCCTTCTGTGGCTGTACGTACTTTATAAAATACAACTTTTCCAAAAGTAGTCCCAAATTCAGAAAGCACAGCTTTCTAAATCGCAGTTTACTGCCACACACACCCCCAGAGAAAACAACCTGCAACTCAGAGCAAAGACCAACACTCAAACAAGGGGGACAGTGGGCTTTACCTCGACACCTGCACAGAGGCTGAGCCTATGGCACCGCTCCCCGAAGCTGCCTGCGGTACGAGCAAATCCAAACTACTCCATTTAAACTGCCCTGCTCCCCCACTCCACCATGCTTGTTCTCGCCTACGTGCTGTTGCTGCTTGCTTCAAGGAGCCTGCTCTCACTCAACGTGAGGAAAGGTTGCAACAGCCAAGCCTACAGACTTGCAGGAACAGGACAAAGCCCTCTAAATCTGTGACACAAATCCAGAGAAGGCTGGAAGTTCAAAGTGAAATGAGGACACTCTGTCCATGACTCATGCCACCTAGAAATCATTCTTAAAGTAAGAAAAAGTGTTAAAGGGATTATTTTACGGAGCGTCACCCTGCTGAATCAACTAGATTGTCTCTTTTTGCTTCCTCGACTCAAATACAAGGTAGTCAAGGATTCTATTTTAAGATTAAAATCAGCATAAAATCCTCCCTTTCTCACTTACATACTTACATTTTTTAACGCTCTGTTTAAAGAAACAAGTAATGTTGTTTAAGGGACAGATTCCCAGCTATCCTCCAGGCTTTTTGTATGACCTATGGGCAAATGCTATGTGATGCTTCCTGAAGGGCTGAAATAGCTCTGAATGACACTTGAGCTTCTACAGTGCAACTAAAGCATGAGAGTTTGGCTCCTAATGCACATTGTCACTTAACCCCAATTTTCCCGTGCCACAGTTTCCCCTTCTACAGCAAAGGTAACAGCATTCCCCCACCTCAGAGTGCTGATGCGAGGAACACAACACCCATGCTGATTTAGCAAATAATCCAGTAACATGGACAAAGTTACAGATCTCAACTCATGTGAGGCTGAAACTTCATGTCCACAGAAAAAGACCCTGTAAACCAAAATGAGGAGTGAGTCATCAGCACGTCCCTCAAACTGTTTTGCTGTGTAGTCATTTCACTAGCACAACTCCCTTCTCCTGGGTGCTCCCAGCAAGCGTGGGGGAGACTGAATGGATTCACTGTAGTCACATAACAGCTTTACAGCTGCTGAAAAAAGGACTATTGTAGCCCTGCATTTTACTATCTTGAGTAGCATACATTAATTTGCTGTACAGCTTCCATTACCCATCTGATCCTTACAGAAACAGAAGCAGCAAATCAGGGTTTGCCAAATGAAAAAAGATTTAACTGTGATGGAGGAATTTTTTTTTATTTTCTAAAAAAAAGGTAGCCATTTACACAGCAAAGGATGAAACAATGAAAATTCAGTGTAACAAAAATACTTTAAACTGGTTCTGACCTCCTTTTTTTTTTTTTTTTCTTTTTTTTGCTACATCATGATACTGAGAGCCACATTTCAGGATCAGAAAGCAGCAGCAGGCCTGCCATAAGCACGTGTACCCTTCTTGCAGTCACTGCCCACTCATGGCTTTCACCTCTGTGCATTTATGATATTTGCTCAGTAACCTAAATGGTATCAAAACTAACTGTGAACTCCTAATACAGAATTATTCAGTCAAGTATACAAAGCCTGACTCAACAGTCAAAAATGCATGTGAGTAGATTTGACAGCCCATTTCTAAATGTCTTGATTTTTCTCTGTAGTGTCTGGGCTCAAGTCAGGGATGAAGGACAGTCCTGAATTAAGTACATTCCTCCCAGCATTCAGCTACTCCTCTCTCCCCCTTCTGGAGAAATGAATGCAGCTTCAAACAAATTAAAGGAGTATTTTGTCAGCACTTTCATTCTCCCCAGCACTTTCATTCTTCCCAGCACAATAAATGAGGCGGTGTTTGGCTTCCCTGGCCCCCAGCAGAGCCAAATGAAGGCTCACTCTGAAGTACAAATCCCCCTTCCTCCTCTCATACATGCAGTGTTAACCCTGCCAGTTGCAAAGAAACCAAATTCAACCAGGTTCCCCCCAAAACTGCAGCGTATCACACCCACAAGCACGCCGTGCTGCTAACACCCAAGAATTAAACAGTGGTCAAAGAGCACACATCTCCCCAAAATGCAGTACTTCCCTCAAAAGCTACAAGACTAGAGAAAAATCAGGGTTTTTTTTTTTTACCTCTGCCTTCTGGCTCCGGAGCCACAGGAACACAACTGATGCTGTGCTGGTCCGCATTCAGAAGGCAGAAATATTTTGGTTTTCAACAAAAGCCGAGACAGACAATACCCCTTATACTGGCAGCCTGGGACCTTAAGAAAACCTCAAATATCATGAGAGTAGCAGCCTGACAAAATGCCACCAGTGGGACCCTTTTTTCCCCCCCAGCCTTCCCTCATTTCACAGCAATGCCTCTCTCAAAAGGCCGATGGAGCTGAACAGACTGAGCTGATTTTCCATTCCACTCACCTTGTATGTTCACTATGTTACCATGACCTGACTGATCAAAACCTGTGAAAAACCACAGCAGTGGAAACAAAGAATCAAGTAAATCAAGTAAAGAAAGAAAAGAAAGACCAGGATGAACTACAGAGTTCTACAAACTGCCCCTATGCCCTGACACAGCCTGTTTATCATTAAAAGGTGACACAGAGCCATGCTCTCCCACTCACCCAACAGGGTGTTGGGTGATTATGACTTGAAAAGACCTCTCAGACTCTCCCCGGTGCCCTCTTAAGCGCCTCCTTATCCCAGTGTCCAAGCAGAGCATGAAGACCCGAGAGAGACGGACTGCCACCACGTACACCACTGCCTGCCCACACTCCCCACAGCTCCCAGCTTCTGAAAAACCAGAGACTGCCAACATATCAGGAGATTTTGCATTTTGAGATGCAGTTGTTTGCTGCTACAGAGAAAGACTGCACAATTCATATTCCTTATACATTTATGTATTTCCAGTGCCACAGAGCACAGGACGCTTCAGCCGAAACCTGTGGTGACCTTTGTCGCAGGAAACTTTGGAGGCCTGACTATAAGCTATTTTTAGAAGAGAAATTCCACTAAGCCACAACCAGCTCGTCATTGCTGTAGTTTGGTCTGACTTTTTGAGATCAGCAAGACTATGCCAGCAGCTTGGCCAGCAACTAAAATCTTCCAGGCAGAGGAAGAAATGCTGTCCTCTGCCTAGATTCAGTTGGTCTACTCTTTCAATCAAGGAGAGAAAAATGAAGCTTTTGTCTAAGTCCACTTGTCCAGACTTTTTTTTAAAAAAAAACAGAACAACCCACACCGTATTACTGCTTCTGACATCTCTACTTCTACTTCCTTTTCTTTGGCACAAATTATAACATGAGCACTTCAGCAAGTACCAGGTTTGGTAGTAGGCTCTTTGGGCCGCCAACTGTCAGACCCAGAAAGTAGGACTGTCACATCTGCCAGACTGGCTCTCACACCTACTCTCTACGGTAACATAATATTTTTTTCCAAGTCGTGCTAGCAATAATATGACATTATATCTTACCATACCATATGTTCCTTCCCTGCCTCAGGACACACACCAAAAAGAGCCTAGACACCTTTAAATAAAGGATGTCCAACCAATGTGTTATGATAACCAATAGCTTCAGGTCAGTGTGGTACCTGACCACTCTCTGTAACGTAAGGGTTTGAGCACTGTCTCCCGTGGCACACGTTCCCACCAGCAAGTCAAGTACAAACAGCTAGACATGGGTCACTACTGGTTAAGCATCTAATGTGCACCAACGTGGCATTGTATAAGCTCCTTAAAGAAGATATGATCCTTCTTTTGCTAGATTTCTTCTTTCTAACTTCTCAAAACAGCCTTCCTCCTCTGAGGTCTACTCACACCAACCTTCCCCTTTCAGTAACAACTATGAAGAAAAGGGAAGAAAGAACATTAAGAAAGAATAACTATGAAATGTGTCTTACTAAGTGGTACAACTACAAGACCAGATCTCAGAAATATACCTTTCTTTCCATCCCTTCATCCCACAAGAACCCCACAGGGCATGGCTACCTCACTGCTTTTGTTTAGATCAGGCACATAGCTTTTGAAGGAAGTCTCCAGATAATCCATCCTGCCTTGGCTTTGAGTTGCATTGTCGGGTGGTCCTGGAGCACATGAATCCCTCTTGGGAGGAACTAAATGAGAAGTATCATGTTCTCCAAAGCATGAAGTCAGTGGCACCAGACTGCTCAGAAGTAAAAGCAACCCTGAAATGTGCCTGGTGTGAACCTCAGGATCCCCACACCAAGTTTTTCACTATACAGATGTTCTCCAGTTGGTCCACACTACTTGCTAATGTAGGCATAACCATAAAAACCAAATATGCTGCTGTCATTCATCTTTATGCCACCAAATAAGAAGATCATGCTGTTATATTCTACTGTAACATTGCAACAGTATAACAGTGATAGCAGTCAGAGCATCTTCAATGAACAATGTAGAGAAGATAGATATAGTAGTTTCAGCTACAATAACTAACAATTTCTGTAGTTTTACAACAAAGTCCTTTTACTCTTTAAAATATTTTCTTTGTCTTGCACCAAACTAGTAAGTAGTTATAGAAGGCAAAAAGTAAAACAAACTGGATACAAAGACACACAAAAAAAGTACTACCTTTCCCCCACTAAACCCCACAAAAATTAATAAACTTCAGGCATCAGTTGTAAAAACAGCTAGCAGAAAATCTGAGGCAGCACTGCTTTTTTAAGGTGACTATGAGCTTCTGTGAAAATACCCTCTAGTATTTTTTCTCACAGTGGATCTTATTTTCTCTTTCCAAATGCCATTAAAAAGACCCCTAAAATCTTGAAATTTCTCATAACCAATTCAAGTGGTAAGAAAGTCACCGCACCTTTTTTCAGTGCGTGAAAGGCTAACCATCCAATGACATGATGTCTAACTTTCTTCGTTACCTTTTGCCACTTATTAAGAAGTACCTGCTGAGCCTATGGAGGTTTGCAAATCACATGGAGGTCCGTAGCTCACTGGCTAGAAGCCACCTGTCTACACAATCCACCATGTTTGTTGGTGTTTTGCCAATTGCTAGGCCTAGCACAAAGGACACAGCCAGCAGTAGAACAAACCAGTAACCAGATTCTATTGCACACAAAAGGGTCAGTGCATGGGTGATCGCTGGGGGTACAAACAAGTCAATCAGATTACACATAACAGACAGCAACCCCAGCGACCCCAAGAATGATATAACACAGCCAACAATCAGTGGAACAAACAAAGCGATAAAGTCTCCCATGGCAGAGATGGGAGACAGCCAAGCCAATAGGCTGATAACATAGGATAGAGGTAGCCACATATTGTTCCCCCAGAGACTGTGTTCACAAGCACCAAACCTGACTGGGGCCCAGTTGCAGGGAGAGTCAGGAGGTCCTTCCTCAACAGGGAAACTCTGCAAAGTGCATCCACCTCACAGATAGACACCCCACCCTTCCTGCAAGTGGTCCCAGCTTTTATGCCCAAAGCAGGACACCTGGCACTCATTTACCCAATGCAGGGCACCTGGGGCTTGTTTACCCAAGGGCTTTCCCTGCAAGGTCGGCTGCACCTTGGAGGAAAGCCAAAAGGCAAACTCATCTCCTTCTTTTAAAGGACCATGGGAACCAACCATATGTCAACCTTAATTCAGGGCTTGGGGTTCAGACCCCAGCACTTCAGTTGGAAACATTATGAGGAAGGGGAAAAGGATCTTTTCCTCATCAACTGTTTGTCCCTACCAGCAACAAAAGCGTAACACTCAACAGTTTCATTGGAAGTTGCTAAGAAATACCCGGTAATGAAAACCTCCTTGCATTTCCAGTGCAGGAAACCAACCAAACCTCGTTGATCCATCTATTCAACTACTGTTAAACAGTTCTGGACTTGCCAGCAAATTTGTGAGCATGAGTGTCAGTGACTACTGTGCTGAGGAGCTCACCAAGGCAAAGTGAAATGCTTTCCTAGTACGAAAATACTTCTTGAAAGCTTCTCTCTTCCTTCCCATGCCTTCTACTGGTCCTCCACCCAGCACAGGACTCTGAGCTCACTGCGAGCAGAAAGCTCAAGTGCAGAGGAAGTTATGTAAAATCCACAGCTTCACTTCACCACCACTGTCCGTTTTCATGAATGAAAAGGGCAAAGTCAGAAGGGAAAGCTGGGCCCTGTCATGACGGCTACCATGCTGTTTGTCCTCTCTCTTCAAAGCATTGTGAATGTGTGTTCGTTTCCTTCAAAGATAATTGTTTCTGTGTGTTAAGCCAGATAGAGACATGGTTTCTAATGTGATTAATTTTTAAGACAGAACAGCTCTGTGCCTAACTCCTCATCTTGCATTTTCAAGAGCCATCTGAGCAGGTCTAGGACCTTCAATAACTGATCTGTGCATTTAAATCCCTAGTGACTCTACCCATACGACAGGAAAGGTGAGAGGTCCCATGGGTTGGGCTCTAACCTCTCAGCTCAGCTATACGGGCCAGCACTGTGTTACACCTCCACACAGCCCTGGTCACATCACTTTGTCTCTCTTGGGCTCCATTTGACACCTGCAGCACATGGGAAACGAGAGTGAATGTGCTGTTGGTTTAGAGCAAAGCCGGAAACGTAAAAATACTACATTTACTAGGAAAGTGTGGGAGAAGCAAAGGAAGTTAGGATATTCTCCCTCCTTAAAATACCAAGTAGTCCCATAAAGAGTGGAGTCCATGAAGGGTGGTTTCTTGTGGCTTTGTTTCTCGTGGGTAGGTGACCTCATGCATAAGACGCATCCTCTGAGCAAAGCTATTCCTGCGCTGGAAGCACTCACAATGGCTCATGCCACATTATGCTCTCACATCTGTGATAACACAGGCATCAGAAAGGTCACTAATTTGTGTCACTGTCCTATATCCAGCTGCCTGTTTCATAAAACTGCTAGGTGTTCAAGGCCTTCATGATCTCAGCCCGTCTGTTAAATTTCACTGGAGCTGGCCAGTGGATTCCAATGTTACTGCAGGGAGACTGAGAGAGAGACAGCACACTCCAGAAAGAAAACTAACTAAAATAATGGTCTTGGCCAGTATTTTCTTGGCCCATGAAAAATTATGTTGGACTGGCAAGAAAGGTAAACAAATGGATCTGACGTTAGAACTCAGAACTGCAGTGCCAGTTCTGCAAGAATCATTAGTACCAAATCCAAGCACAGTTTTGCCCAAGGGGGTTTATTTTACTTGTGCTGGTTTGAAACACAGCTTTACTTTTACTTACTGTAAATTGCATTCTGCTAATGAATAGTATTAGGTATATTTTCTGGGGAATTAAATTGTAATCTTTCCTCTGTTCCATTTCTTTAACACATTCAGTTTACTACTGTAACTCGTTTGTGGTATTACTAAATTGCAACTACAGAAAGTGGGACAACATTTTGTTCCTATGCAAGACAGGAAAAGTGTATCTGGAGATTTAGGTCCAGATAACAGATTCAAATCTGCTTCAGATGACAGGGGACAAGTAGGTGTCTGGGGTTTTTGGGGAGAGGTGAGATAGAGAAAGGGTTTTTCCCCTTGGAGGATCAAAACAAGATATTTTTCCTTAATGTGATTCATAATATAAGACAGATAATGACGATGTCAGGAACAAAGCTAAGTTTATGGAACATTCACAATGCTGTATATGTCTTGTGAATTTTGGTGAACAAAGTTTACAGACAGAAAAAAACCCTCAAACCTCTAATTTATTTCGGATATTGTACCTGTACATAAGCATGTATTAACATGAGCTGCAGTGCAGTCTAATCTCACCAGCATTTATTCTGAGCTAGGACAAAACTGCTTTCAACCAGCAAATATTTCTCATGACAAAGCTAGCACTCAACAGTTTCATTTTCCAGCACCAACCACTGTGAATTTTATTATTATACTGTCTTTTCCAACATTCCTCGATCTTACACCAAGGGTTTCTCTTCAGTGTCTACAGCCAGTGATTGTACCACCACACAACTTTCCCATCACCACCATTCTGAAGAAAATGAAAGTAACCCTTCAGCCAGTCTCTGCAGGATGACCGAGGTTTGCAAGGAAACCAACTGCACAACTATCTTTCAAATGAGCAAAAAAGACATCATCTCACTTTCAGTAACTGGTGTATTACTAAAAAAAGGCAATGATCATTATATAATTGCTTTAAAAGAAAGAGAGAAATGTCTAAAAAGCTATAAAGACACCTCCTTGTACTAGTCCACAGAGTCATATTTTGTGCTAAAATGTCCGTGCCTCAACATATAGGTATACATTTAAATGTAATATAAACTAGATTAATCAACCTAAGGCTTTAAGCAAACATTAAGAGATTTTGCAAGTCAGCAAGGACCATTATGCTCCTTTAGGTTTATTCTAATGCATATGACAGGCCATACAATTTCAGCCTAGAATCGCCCCCATAGTGGGAATCATCCTTCCATGGCATACGAGTGAGTGGCATCAAGACCCAAAATTTCCAGCATAGGTTTTTTGTAAAGACATACAAACTCTATAGAAATATTTCATCCGCTTGTGAATGTACTACTGTCCTAGGCCTTTTCAGTTATTATCAGGATCTTCTCATTATCATTAAAAACAAACTGTTCCTCGTTGTGAAAGAGTGAACTGCTCCCCCTGCTTTCCCAAGTTTCGAGGAGTGCCATTTTCACTGAGCACTGACACACTTGTGCTACAGAAAAATGTTTAATTAAAAAAAAAAACAAAAAAACAAACCTTTACTATCATTTCAGCATTTTTTTCAGAAGTGCTTTCCACATATCTTAAAAACTTCCTTAAATTAACATTGCAACTTAAAATTCATGTCTTTGAAAGATAATGGCAGCTGATCTGCACACAAAAACATCAGATATTTTAATTTGTGGCATCTTTTTGGAGCATTGAAGATTACTGGCATACATGAACAAACAAATCGATGTGGATTCCCTCCACTCCATATCCCATCGACACCATGAGCCACTCACTGGAAGAGGGAAAAGAATTGCAATTTGGGGGGTTTCGTGCATCATAAGGTTTTACTGCAAAGTCTCCAATGAGCCAACAAGGCTCTTTTCAGGCCCCAAACCATTTATGTGCTTGAATTCAGGGGCTTCAGGAAGTGAGCAGGACTGCTCAGATTTGCAAATTAAACACTCGCACAGCCAGAACAGCAGTCCAAGGCAGCCAGCGGTACCGCTGTTCACTGTCTGGAGGAGCTGAACACATCTCCTCTGCCTCCCCCAGCTCTCCCTCTCTTTGTACTTCCCGTAGCAAGAAGAAGGATAAATGGGCCTTCTACTATGTGTACTAATCATCTGTTAGTCACAGTAGTCTGAAAGGCAAACTGACATATCCACTCATTTTGACTATTTCCAGTATTTATAATATTACTTCTCCAGGACTGTGAAGTAGTTGCCAATTAGTACTAGAATCTGGCATGCAGAAGCTCATGTATATGAAAAAACACGATCAAACAATACACAACTCATTAAAGGAAGTTTATAACTCCATTCCCTGCCCTATTACTTTATCTCCTGGCAATATTTACCATACCACCTGATTAGGTTGAGCTGCTTATGTATTTTGAAAACACAAATTATGCCATCAGTCATTCATTGTATGACAGTAAACTTGCAATTACACAACTCCGCAAGCTCATGCAGTGCACCAAGGCAGGCACAACTCAGCCCCAAGTGTCAACACAGCACAACGAGACTACTCAATCTTTATTGATCTTAAAAGAAAACTGGGGCGATAGAACGGCTCATGCTCTGAAGAACAAAGCTTGGACTGGCCCTAGCCCTGCACTGGGGGGGCAGAGACACGACTCTCCAGTTTACCTCTGCAGGCAAGGTACGAAGGAAGGGCTTGGAGCGGAAGGAGTGGCTGGCACACTTTCCTACATGTGTAACAATGCTACCTTAAGACTCATTTCCCAGAGTTGGGCATCTATATGCCAAGAAGTTACTCGACCCCAATCCTATGTTAAAACCTACTGTTGTTCTTTCTCTTCCTTCTCCAGTTTGCTTGAGCTTACTCTCCCCAGAAAGAGGAGCACCGAGGTCCCTTGCATGTGTGCAGAAATGTACATCCAGCGTGTCACCCCTGGCTGCCAGGAGCAGGATCCAACTCTTTGGGACTGTGACGGCTCAACATAATTTGCTCTACAAGCACCAGGAGAGACAAGCTTCTTAAGGACCTTGTGAAATCTACCCTTACATTTTTACATTCATTCTCATTTCTAGCTCTCATATCAAACTTAGAGCAAAGCCCCTCCCTACCCAAAACTGGCAATACTACTTGCAGTGAATTAACAGGCAGAAAAGTAAGAAATTCTGGTATATATATAAAATTCATGCTGCTCAGTATTTATTTCCAGTCTTATATAACTATCATAACACAATTAAACAATTCTCTCAATGCTAAACAGCTGCTTTCCTCTCTGTTGATGTGATATATGATATGCTACCTTGATTCACATGACACTGGACTCACCCAAGGCTGGGGTGAATTCATTCAGAAAGCTAGCACAAATGCCATGACCCATTTAAGATCCAAATGAGGCTTTAAAACACTAGCCTAAATCTGCATAAGCCTCATACCTGACTCCTCTGGAGCAGAGAACACCACCTGAGCAAGCCTTTCTGCCCTCGCAAGTCCCAACCTAACTGCTCAGTATGAGTGGCACGAGACAGGTAGCTGCAGAGGACTGCTCCTCTGCATCTCCTCGTGATGTAGGAGGCAACGGCGATTGGTCCCGCACAGTCTGCATGGCGCCAGTGATCTATTTATACAGCTCCAGCAGGCTGAAAGTCTGCATAGAAACTGCAGCCATCTCCTCAGCTCTTGAACTGAAGAGGGGTGGATGTCTCTAATTCTGATTCTCATGGCGTTCCCTGCAAAAATGACAATCATTTTAATTTTGCGTAGGGGGAGAGCTGCCGGCGTGTTTTGCACGTCTTTCTCTACACCAGCTTCAAGTTTCTTACACCTCAAGGCTTATCAGCTTTGTCACTGGGTTTTAGATTCCACATCTGTGATTTATAATATGGCCACCCAAATTAAATCCAGGATAATGCTTCCCCACTACGTCCAATTAGTCAGTAGGCACTGCAAATTTCTCTCTCCTTTTTTTTCTTAAACATATGACAATAATAAAACAACAAAAAAAAAAGTAATTTAGAGTCATACTATATCCAACTGCCATTTGTAAGACTTTACTGTATTATTATTCAGAGCTTCTGGTGACAATATAACCCACAAGACTGAAACTTGAGTGGTTTATGCATGTCATCAGAGCTGTAGATAAAAATGCCACCTTAGCAAGTGGGAGTATTTAATTTTTTATAATACTTTTGTACTAGTATAAGGCATTCACTTAATTTCCATCAGTGACTTCTTTTCTTAAGGTATTTATATCTGTTTGATCTTTTACAAATACCTAGTTCTTTCTTCAGATCTAATAGTGCTGAGTACTATGATGACATTTTGCTAGGTCTTATTCATTAGAATTCCTACAAACCTTTAGGGTTTGGGTTTACTAAAATTTTCTCATTTTTTCCAAACCAGGGCACAGCAGTTGCAAATGCAAAATTGCAAACCCCCACCCCAAATCCCAAATCCTTTTCACGAAGAGACGTGGATTAGTTATGTTATTTGGTAACAGCTCTTGGTACAGTGGCTTGTCCTAGGTTTCTGTACAAACCTATGTCTGAAAACGGACAAGTTTTCAGTTCTGGTAGAAAGGCTAAACCTCACTGAAAACCGGCTGTAAAGGAATGCTGTAACTGAAATTCATCACAGCAATAGGTGTAGACATTACAACGAGTCACACAGTACTAGTAACCACATACCCGAACTCAATTACTGACTTTCCTGGTATTGAAAATGCTTATAAAAATGGAATTTTAGTAGAGCATAACACATAAGTCACTGGAATAAAAACTGGAAGATTTGTTAAAATACATAGCTGCTTTCCATTACTTTGTATCGCTCCAGGGCAGCTTCCCTGTACTTGTACTCACACACACACATACAATTTTGGGAAGTGGAGGACGAAGTAAGAAATATGTTTCATGAACAACCAAAGAAGTAGAAATTAAAGAACTGATTCAGCAAACTAATTAAGCACACAATTAATTTCCGTTAGCTTCAGTGGAGCTTGACTGTGGCTAAAGTGCTTTGTTGCATCAGGATCCTCAAAACAGTGCTTCTCAACCTGATTAACTGACCACAGTTTTAGGTGAAATGAAACATTTGAAACTAAAGGCAAAGAAATGCTCAGGTTATCAAACTAAAGCCTTGTAGGAACTCTACCAGTTTGGAAAAACCCCATAGTGGCTTCATAAATTTTCATCACCTCTAGCAGTTTTTGAATAATGCAATGGTCTTTTTGGCAGCTTCATAAAGCTGTAATCTGCACAAGAAGTTCTACAATGTCTCAGCACTTCCTGGTGACTCGGAGCAGTAGGATAGCCTTGCAACACAAGCAGAGATTAATCATTTTCTAATGCACAGTAATAAATAATGTATCCCCCATAGTGCATAAATTACAGCTGTAATTCTATCTCTGTTCTGTGATGACACCAGAAGCCCAAGATGGAATTTCAACGTCGTTATGACCAGTCAGGATACACATTTTTCCTTAAATTATGTTCTGAGAGTTGATAAGGAATCAAGAAGCTCTAAAGGCATTACCAAAAAGTAGTAATGTGTAATTACAAGAAGAAAGCAAAATTATTAAGTCAGATACTGTTTGCAGAACTTGCTAAAGTAAGCAGTAAATCTCATCCCTGAACAGCCCACTCAGCACATTTGTAGCAAGGCAAGCAAAGATCACTACTACTATCAAAAAACTGGAAGTTGTTCTAGTACCACAGAGCAATGCTCCCTTCATAGTAAACAGAAAATATATGTTAAAGATCAGACTTGTACATTACAGAGTCCTTAAAAAGCTGAACATAACTCATTCTACAACCATACACAGTATTTCACTCAGGTCAAACAAATATCCTACAGGTGCACGATGACAAACATAAAATATCAGGAGAAAGTCACAGGATGTCCCAAACCCGCATTCCTATTTGACAAGAAATCTACTGAACAAAGCAAAACACTCATGATGAGAAGTGTTTTGTCCTTCCAATGAATATATCTATACACACACAGTTTACGCACTGTAAATGATCTAAAAAATTTTTATGAAGAACGTGGTCCTAATATTTTTCCTACAGATAATTTCAAGAAAATTATGAAGACTTCAAAGACATTTTACAAGTCTAACAACAAGTATTCTAACGGAATGAAGTCTAGAAGTATTCAGAGAGTCAAAATCACCTACCAGCAGTTAACTGCTGTATTCACCCTGGACTTTTGTTACCAATTCCCACCATTTTTAGCAAATCCTGCAAGATTTCAAATTGGTCCAGAGTCAGTTTCCTTTCAGACCCAAGAAAAAAAAAAAAAAGAACCTTCTGCCCATCTTACACAACCAAGGCACAAAAGTTTACAGGTTCTCCCCTGGCCTGGAGTGGTTCCAGGTTTGGAACTTTTTTAATGGTTATTATTCACAAATTTATCCTCCTCCTCACCCCCCACCCCCTCCCCCCATTCATGAAGACTCTAAGTCACGCTCACACTCTCTCGTTCTCCCCCCTTAGGTTTCCAGCTTACAGAACTGTAAAGAAAAGTAAAGACGAGGAAGTCTGAAGATCATGACAAAAAGTCAAACAAAATTGTGCAGGAAGCTGGTATTTTTAAAAGCTGAAAATGTTTAAGCCTAGAGTAACTGGTTTTGAATATCTGATGCCTCCCCACAAGCCACCGTATTATTTGTTTCTTACCTCCCAACTCTTCCTCTTTGCACTTCCCCTTTTTATAATGTTACATAAAATGTTCAAACCTGAACACCTGGACTTAATGTTTCCTACATTCACATTTGAGCACCTTAACAGGAATGGTCTCATATTCCAGAGGCCACTCGCCAGGAGATACCTACTGATCTTTCCATTCCTTTTTTATCACTTCAATAATGAGCAAAATTTAAAATCTGAATAGAGCTATTTACGAGCCTACATATGCATTTAAGGACACACGTTTTCCAAGAACCCATTTTCTCCCCTTTTGTCTTTCATGACTATTCATACAAACAAAAAAGGTATCAAAAATCATAACAAAAGGGCAAAGAAAGCAAGACAATCAATGCCTAAAGCTCCTTGCCTCCACGGTATCTCCACAAGAAACATATCATCACCTCTAAATAGCAACCTGAAACCTACTCAAGAGGCTTACATAAGTCATGACTCAAGAACTAAAGCAATGAGTGTCAAAACATTCAAAGACACAGTACCCTCTGCTCCTAGTTGTACGGGACTGGGAATATGCAAAGGAGATCCTTGCACTGCAGAAAAACAGCAGTAAAAACTTCTTAGAGACCCACAGAACCACAGAATGGTTTGGGCTGGAAGGGACATTTAAAGATCATCTATTCCAACCCCTTCTCTGCCATGGGTAGGGACATCTTTCACTTGATCAGGCTGCTGAAAGCCCCATCCGTTCAAAACCATCCACACAAGCTAAGCTGAATACTTCAGTAATGGTAGTACACTAAAAGAAAACCTTCAACCCAATGTGATCTTAGAGGTTTCTTATGTCTCAAATAACATTGTAAGCTACAGAAAAAGTGATAACAACACCCAAAGTATGCCTCCATCTGCCTTTTACCAGGGACTGGAGAAAGAGGTGGTTTTCTATGGGATCTCTTAGCTAGTAGGTTACGCTGCTCGTAAAATACTGCTCATAAAGAATGGCAACCTAACACAGAGACTAAAAGGTGACCCTGTAAATAAATGTCAGCTGCAAAATCGAATACCTCTCCTGGTCTACGCTGAACAAACACTGCTCTATTGACAATGTAAGCAAAATGCTGAGAAGCGCAATAAATCCCCAATGAAAAAGAAAGGAGGAACTCCTAGAAGTAAGCAAGGGGGAACATGAGAGGGAAGGGTTGCAAGGCAAACTTAGATTAGTGTAACTAACGACGCAGGCTCTTCCCATGCTCATCACCACACCATCTGTGCTTAAGTATAAACGGAAGGGTCCCATATCATGTTCTCTTTCTTTGTGTAAGTATCATTTTCACTTTCATATATTCTGAGGACTATGTGACTTAATTCAGAAATCAATCTAAAATGATGCTTACAGAATACACACCATACTGATTCACAGCCTCATTGCACTGGTCATACAAATACATACTAGAAACTGCTTTTTAGAATGCTTTTCTTCCCATCCAGGAATTACGTTCCAATACCTGCACTCTAAATTTAAAGACATCACATACACGAATTCTGAGCACTAACCTGTTAACCAGTTTTCCTTCCTTGCCCATTAGCTCAACACAAGACACATGAGTGAGGACTCATACCAGCAGCAGTGAAAATTTCAGTGCTTGCAACCCAAGGAGGACTTCAAAACTGTGTAATTACAAGAAGGAAGAAAAAGTATGACAAAAAGAATCCCTGTTTCTGACACAGCACAACTCAGAAGACACGCCATCACTTGTCACAACGAACTGTGTGGTGAGGACTTCCCCACCGATACCATACCCAGACATGTGGGCTTTTCACCACAGAGAATCCAAATTTCTCTCCTGGAAAAAGGAAGAAGGAAAAAAGAATTCTTTTTCTCACAACATTTTTAACTCTTTTAACTCATTATTTAACTCTACTAACTTAAAGACTTGTTGCCAATGAGTTATTAGGTTGTTACAATACAGGCATTAAGAATTCAAAAGCAGAAGCTCTTGCTGCCCATCAGATTATTGGTGCTGATTTGTTCCTGACAAAATATAGGACAAATGAACATACTGCTAATGCATACTGTGTTAATTATTCCGTGGTGGCATGTAGTAACCCTCATGGAAGTTCAATGAATTGTGACGGATACGGATAGAAACAGTATTATATATAGTTTCAAACTGTATTCTGACAACTATAGCATGCGAGGACTGCATTGTGAGGCTGCGTTAACCTCATGTTATGTTACTAGATTAAATACTCCCCTGAGCTGAAACACCGGAGAGAGGTGAAGTTCGAAAAATCAATTTCAACGCTGTTTTGTAAATTTTCAGCACAGATCAAATTCTCTGCTATTGATACCAATTCAGTGAAGCACCTTTCCATTGCAAGTGCACACCAGGCTTAAAAAGCCAACTGGCTAGTGCACAGTGCTCAGGGAGTCATAGGGAGGGCAGACACTTAGAGACAACATGCTGTCAAAACAAAGCTTTAATGGAGAGGAAAAAATTCTGGCCTCTGGAGCTGTAAGAACCGCCCCGAGATAGGAACTGGGAGTACACAGATAAACAGAAGCAATACTATGAGTCTACACAGAGTGAGTTCCAAAACTCATCCTCCCACGGCTTTACCAAAAAGCAGCCGGGTGAGCGGAGCGGCAGCAGCCAGTTGCTCTTGGAACCCCTGCAGGGCCCTAAAATTAGGTGAAACTGCTCAGCCCAGCTACCCAGGACAGCCATGCTCAGCCTACAGGCCACAACGCTGCCTCCCAAAATGCCGGACCCAGCCTGTTGTCTGCTCACACTCACCCACCCTCCAGCATCCTTCGCCCCTTGGGGAAACACGGCAGGGGCCACCTCACCCCTGGGCACCTCTGCCTCGGCTCCTGCAAGCCCACACAAGTCGTGGGGTGCAATTCAAGTGGGGTTTGACACCCAGCCTCTCTGAACACAGCAGATCCCACTGCAAACTCCACCCATCCGAGGAGAGCCAGGGTCAAACCACTGCAGCTCGCACTTGCCAAGGTGACACAATGCACACCTAAACATATAAACTCTTTCAATAAAAACACATACATGTGCATTTACAACATACAGTCTTATTTTTTTATTGTTGTCTCCCCACAAAAAATAAATCTCCATTGGCTTTCCTCAATCATTAATCATATTAAACTAATAAACATTCTGGCACCGACACTGTTTGAGCAGCCCTCGCCTTCTCTCCACCCAAAATCTGCTGGCAAATATTTTCACATCTAAGACGACCATCCCATAACCCTGCTTTTGAATGCTAATCTAAACTGAGTTCTCCAAGCCAGCACAGTAAAGAGTTACTCTTTGGGAGGGGGAGTGCAGAAAAGAAATGAGAGAGGGGCCTTTTAAGATGAAATAAAAATAGACTCCCTTGATCCCACCATGACACGGCCCAGACATTCTCCCTGTGAGGGAAGAAAATGCTTCTTACTGCAGTGAGAGTTTTTACAACATTTTCTTCTTTTTTTTTTTTTTCTTTTCCCCCCTGTGTAACTTTGCTTCCTGAAGAATGCTTTATATAAAAGACATGACATTTGGCAACCCAGCTCTGCCGCTTTGTGAAATTCTTTTGGCAAGTACCCTACGTGCTGACTGCATTAAGCACATCAGTTTATTTATTTATTTATTTATGTAGGCAGAAATCAGAGGGAGCAAGCCATACAACTAACGTGCAGCACAGCACTGCTTCATCAAAAAAAAAAAAAACAAACCCAAAAAAAAACCCTCCACAAAAACAGGAGAGGAGCTGGGAAGGGAGGGGCCTGAACCTCTCCTTTTGGGAAACCTCATCACAGGAGAGGAGATAGTTCTCCAACCTCAAAGCGTTGCCGCTGCTCTGGGGCATATGCAATGATTCTTGGATCTCAAGGCATTTAGTGAACATCAATTAATTAATTAATTAAGCTTCAATTCCACAACAAAGGCAGGTATCATTACACATCTATTTTGCATATGGGTAAAATGAGCCATGGAGTAAACCTAAGCCTGTACTGATCTTGCCAGGTGTCCCCAGGCAGAAGGTGCACTATCTTGCTCTTACCCAGCAGTAACCAGCAGGAGGGTACGGCACTAGCCTCCCGCACACCCACACTTCCTCCCTCACACCCTGTGTGAAACCAGAAGATAAAGAAGCCTTCACACGCCACCGCTTCCCAAGGCCACGGCGCATGACTGCGAGGCACGCAGACCTCTATGGATAAGCACCGATCTCCTCTGCACCACGTCGCATGCCCACGACATACCTCAGTGCCATTTGCAGCAAGTCAGAGACAGCACCATATATAAGTGTGTGTGTGTGTGTGTTTGTGTGTATATATATATCCACGGTCATTTCTTGTAAAAGCAAAACCTCCAAGGGCCAAAGACTTGGAAGAGTAACTCCCGTTTCCTACTCAGATGCCACACGTTGGGTCATACATTTGTTATTCAGAGTTATGGAGCACATTCCTTTAGGCTCACAAGAAAATAAGATGCTTCTCAGAAACAATGGAATATTTTGCTTACGATCATCATTAGCCCCATTTATTTACACGAGAGACTAACAAAGCTTGGCAGCACACTGCCAGGGACACCCAGCAACAGCAATTCACAGAACCATTAAGTTTGCAAGCTAAACAGGGAGAACAGATGGAAATGGGAGAGGACTCTCTCTTCTCCCAGGTAACAGTGATAGGGTGAGGGGTAATGGTCTCAAGTTGTGCCACAGCAGGTTCAGATTGGATATTAGGAAATATTTCTTCGCTGAAATGACTGTCAAGCACTGGCACAGGCTTCCCAGGGCAGTGGTGGAGTCCCCATCCCTGGAGGGATTTCAGAGCTGTGTAGATGAGGTGCTGAGGGACACGGGGTAGTGGTGACTTGGCAGTGCTGGGTTAATGGTTGGACTTGATGATCTTAGAGGCCTCTTCCAACCAAGGCTGTTGTGTGATTCTATGACATGACATACCTGCCCAGGGACCGAAGTCAATGGCTGGCCAGTCCCAGAAGCTTGGAAGGGTGAATTTTCTGCACTCCCTGCATACCCCGGTATTTTCAGGCCAAGCTGCTAGCATCAAAGGACCCAATCCATCCAAGCCATTGATCAGCACACACATCATCAGGGAAATGCTGAAACATAGGAGGCTCCTTCCCGTGGAAGGCACCAGCCAAGTCTCTAACCAATGAGACCCCTTGCAGATCAGGTACAGAAAGGACTTTTCTCCACCTCAGAGAGTTGAGACGGGTCTGGAGAGTCTGCTCGATCAGGTGGTGCTGCTTCAAAGGCTACTTCCAAGGGCACAGATAAATCTACAATGCACTTATCCTTTGCAAAAGATTAAGCAGCTCAGTCAAAAAAAAAAGTCACACATTTAACATTAAAAAGGGTTTTCTATACACAAGTTTAAAAGAGACAGACATGCATTCTCATCATTTGTGTGAGTCTAATTTTGTTCCTAGAAAAGAAAATTCACACAGCAATTTAAACCTGCCCAGGGTTTCATGAGAAGAATATGGGGATAACCTTTTGTTTTAAAAAAAATTCTGGCATTACCCCACCTTCCTGTTCTAAAACTTTTCCCTAGAATTTCTGTCCTTCATTTCTAGGCCAATTTCTGTGAAATCATAGTTATCACAACACCAATACACGATCCCAGTTCTCTAAGGTTTATTCAAGGCAAACAGATTTCAACCAGACTGCCAGTTTTAGCAGAAGTCTGACGTGACCAAGGGTTCAGGATAGCAAGATACACAGCTCAGCACCAGTTTAACTGTACAACCACCTTTGCCAATCATCTGTCCTCAGCGTAGCATATATCAGGCTCTCCTTTGAAAAGGATTTCAGCATTCAAGAGGGCCAAAGGGACACAAATCTGTCTCCAAAGAAATCACTGGCAAAATTCCCCTCACCTGAAGCAAGGAAATATTAAGCCTTCAGCAGCACAACTCAATCGTCCTCTTCAACCAGGAAACAATATACTAACAGTTCAAGTGGGGATTTCAAGCTTGGTGTACTGAGTTACTAACTACCCACGCAGGATGCACGCCTTGGTCAACAAGCTGATTCTAGAAGTACAGGCCAAGAGCAAGCAAGGGAAACCTCAGCACAAGTTGTCTGAAGCTGTGGTCTCGTTAGCCCAACATGTAGGCAAATTTGAAGTCAAGAGGCTTTGGATCTGTGTGCATGTACTACATATGATTCTATATTAAAATAGGAAAGATGTACATGTCCCAGTACAAAATTTGACAACAAAACATTAATAAACATGTTTTTTCTTTAAAAAGAGAGAAAAAATATTTAAAAAAATATTCTCCAAACACATTTGTGAAGGCAAGAAGAACTGACATAATTCAGCACAGGCCTGGCAATCTCACTAGCCTCAGGCACACAGCGCAGAGATGCAATGGAAGACAAAATTATACATCTTAAAATTTAGTTACAGGTGGTTTACTTCAGGGAGAGGGCAAGATTATGGCAGAGGAACAGGACTTGGGGGCGAAGGGTAGGACAGGACAGAACACACGAGAGAGGGACAAGACTGGGTTGGTTTTGGCTTGACACTTGCCAACTGAAAAAAACAAGTGTGAGTCATAGTAAAGGTAACTCAAAGCGTGATGTGACTGCAAAGGAGAGCTGAGCAGACCACACTGCATGAGTCAGCAGCACAGATAAAACGGGTGACAAGAAGCAGCAGATGGGACATGTCTCTACTAAAACAACCCTGCAGGACAGAGGCCTCCTTTGCTCTAATGAAACGGTCGTGCCAAGCTGCCGCGCGCCGGCTTGTACGCTTGCCATTCTGTGAATCAAAGAATGCCGCGCACGGAGGGTAGAAAAGCAGCAGGCAAACAGGTGCAGGCAGATCCACAGGCAAACAAAAAAAAAAGCACTGAAAAAAAACAAAGCAACAGCACCCTCACATCCCCTCGCCCCAACGTGCACACACCCTGAGGAGTGCCCTGGGACACCACCCTCCAAAGCGCTCAGGCAGCGGGGTGGGGAGGAAGAGAAAGGGGAAGGAAGCTGTCACCGGGATCGTGGCATTCAACCTGGCTGACAGCCAGCTTCTCTGTTCCTGCTAATCAGACTCTGCCTTCCTGGTGGGTGCCGAGGGCAGGAGGCTGCAGCATTGCAGCCCCCCCAGGCCCTTTCTGCCTCCCCAGCACACACCTGCAGGCTGTGAGCCTCAAGAAGCCCAGAAGGCAGCTGAGGCCATGTGAAGAGCTGGAGCTATACTCGGGTATACCTGAAGCTCGGGTGGCTTTGCAAAACTCAGCTTTTAAGCACTGTCTTTTCCTTCAGGATTGCAAACCCCATTTCGTTTCAATAGCAGAACACACAGCCCCAAGGGACCAAGCACCGCATTCCTGGGTAGCAGAAACCATACAGCCACACACAAGGCCACATTACCTGCAAAATGCAGCTGCTGCCCTGACCACAGAAACACCCGCTGTCAGGGCCCCTGCTCGCTGCACTTTTGAACCTGGTCAGGAAAGACGAGGGCCCTCTGTCACGAGCTCAAAAGAGGACAGAGACATAAGGCAAAGCTCAAATCGCCTTTCATCTCACTTCTTGGCTGAGGTAAAATTATACCCTGCCTGTGAGGGGCAAGACGGAAAGTAAAATGCCCTATTTTTAGACACAAGATCCTGCTTCATCAGGTTCATCTAATTTCTAAGAAACAAACCTTGGCAAAGGTCTGCATTTGAGGGGGGTGAAAGATGAATTGTTTCATTTTCTTTTAGTGCAGCTCATAGCATGACTAGCATAAATCTAAGCAAATCTCCTTTAGCCATATATACATGCCAGCTGCTCTATCTGGGAGAGGCAGTCCCTATATTCTAGCAAAATAAATATATATATCATTTCATTTTTCCTAATCTGTTCTGCCAAAATAAGCACGTTGTGTCCAAGCATTTCAATGGAGTTAGAAGGTGTGTCTGTTCCCCCTGCTTCAAACATCCTTATTTATAGATTTCAGAAGTTGGCAGGTACGCCGCCAAGGGAGAGCAGTTGCTGAGCCTGACACACTCTGCACAGCAACAGATCTGTTGTAAGAGATTAACAGGCAGAGAGAGAGAGAGAGAGAGAGAGAGACAGGAAAGAGCCGTACTTTCCTTCTTTACACACATCCTTGCTTTCAAATGGAGCTTTACGGAGATAATGACAGCAACTGCGTGTCTAAAATAAAGCTGGACCGAGAGCCAAGGCTCCTGCAACCCCTCTGAGAGCAGAGCTTGGGCCACGCACTCTGCTAACCCGAGCACACGCCTCCCACGAAGCAGGTAGAGGAACGCCTCTCCTACGGACATCGCGAGCACTAGCAAAGGGGGAGGGCGGTCAGCACAGAAAAACACTGAAGTTAAGTTTTCATTTCCTGTCGGTTTTAATCTTGTCTAGAGGCTTTGCTACCTCCTGCTTCCATTTTCTGGCCCGCCTGCAGAGGAACCACTGTCTCTACTGGTTTGCAGAAGGTCCCTCTCAGCTGCCTGCAGTCAGCGTCCCTCCTGCTCCTGAAATCCACCCCACCCTGCCCACCATTCACCGGCTGCAGCGGCAGGGAACCACTCCGCAACCACAAATCACTCTGGTGGCCTCCCCCCTTGTAGCTCTACAAACAGACATCCTCCTGATTACAGCTTCCACTGGCAATATGTTTTACAAAAAAAAAAAAATAAATGCACAGGATTCATGGAAGCTGATGCACATCTCTTTTTCACAGCCTAATTTTTCCATTACCCCTTGAAGGGTCTGGGCCATGCAGAAACACCCTTATACCCATTTTACTGCTGGTTTTCACACTCTGTGGGCTCTTTGATTTTCTCTGAACTCATTATGCAAGTCCTCCTGTACATTCTGCAGGCGATTCCTGAAATGCACTGCACAATTTGCATGCGGACACAGAGCGCCTGTTAACCCGAAAACAATTAGCAATAAATTATCATCAAAACTCAAACACAGGTTCAGTGAGGACTCCCTGGTCCTCAGCCTGCAGAAAGTGCTACACCTACGTAACTCCTACCATGGGGCTCTCAGGCCCTTGGCACTGAGGCTGCTGAATGGTGACAAATTGATGACAAACTGTTACTGACAGTTCTGTAAAAAGGTTCCTACATCCCTACAGTCCCCTGGCAATATACACACTTCTGCGCATCCGCTCCCAAAGGGAGACATCAGATGCACTCACCCATCTCACCCAAGGTGTAGGACACACCTAGATGAGGGTGACCCCCTTGGATCAGAGGTGGCTGAGGACAGGTGTCAAGCTAGGAGAGCAGAAGGCAAAGGTGTAAGTGATAGAGCACAGAATTCATGTTGCTAAGAGTTAACTAGCATCATACATGCCAGAAGCAGTAACTTCTTCCCCTGCACAAACTGTGGCCACAAGCCATGCCAGCAAGTGGGTGCAGCAAAAGAAGTCATGGCGAAGCGACATGGAAGAAGGGGAAATCACCTGATCCACCACCCATGCACACCTCTGAAGATTTATCTCAGCACCACATCCTTAATTCCTACTCCAGTTTCCAAGAACTGGCCTTTCATTCACACACTAGAGAAAGAAAATGAGTTTGTCTAGTATCTTCACTTCGCTCATATTTGCAAAGCTCCCCGAGAAGAAAACCAACAGACTCCACAAGTTATCAGCGTTCTCACACTTGATCCACATGTGCCTTGAGCTTGCTGCCCCCCACGGGACCAACAGCCACTGCTGCAGCCCTGAAGGGACAGGGGCATGAAACTGTAGAGTAGCATTTCACTCGCCTTTTCCTGGAAGAGATCATGCAGGTGCAGCATGTCAGAAGACAAAATTACTAACTTTATTCCTAAAATCTCTCAGCAGTGCTCAGTCTCACTTCCTCACTTATAACTGGATGAATATGAAAGACAGAGTCTCTCTTGCAAGATCCAAGAACATGACTGGGAACACAACGGCAAAGCCCCAAACCCTGTTCCTCTCCTCCGTCTGCTATATAATTCTCTCCTCTCCATCAGGGCACAGCAGAGCTGGGTCACTGCCTTCTGCATACAGACTAACAAATAAGTGACTTCTTACTCATGCATTTATGTACGTAAATTAAGACATAGTTGTGACAATCCATATTACATTCAAATACTGTATCTACTGAAACCGTCTGAACTAATTTTTTTTACGTAACGTTTAAAGAAGGATGTGTTTTTGCTGCTCAAGTCTCAAAGAAAAATCAAACCTTGGAACTGACAGCAGTTCCTGACTACTGCATTTTTGCTGAACATTTATTTTCAAGTGAATGTAGACTGATACAAGTCACATGCAAAAATATAATATAGTAAACATTGAACAGAAAATACAGCACTGATTAAAATACAAAATACAAAAATTAGAGGCCCACAGAAATCTACTCTGGACCAGATTACTGGTGGAACATCTGTAGAAATATAAGGTAGGCTAAGTTTAAAAAAAAAGATATATAAAATTATTTCAAGCCCTGAAAGCATTCCCTTCTTTAAGGCCAATAACTAAAAAGAGTAAATGCAGAATGAGATTTAGAAGCTGATTATTTCAATAAAGTTTTCCTGCTTGCTGATTTTAGTCACAATGAAAATCAGTGATTTAAATCCCCCCCCAAAGAACCCGCCACAGGAAGAGTAGTGCTGATTCATTTCTCATGAGATGGGACACTCAAGACCACGAAGAAGAATGTTAGTTTGCTGATGCATAGTAGATACACTGGGACAGAGACAAATGCACACTAGTATTTCAAATTTTAAAAAGGCAAGAGGCTAAAATATATGCACGTATGTGCCCGTATGAATGCATGTCCTCATTTCGTTATCACACTTGATCAGGACGCAGACCTGCACCAGCAGCAGACTAGAAGGAGGAAGCTTTTGCAAACAGGTAATGGCAACGCAACTCCTGAGTGCCCAGGGCAGTTCTTCCAGGTGCAGAAGCACCAGGACTGGCTCAGCAGCAGGTTTCGTGGCATAAGCCACTGCATGGCCAGAGCTGCAGGGCCAGGGACATGAACACGTGGTGATGTCTTGACTGCTCAGGGTTAGCGTGGATCCTGCCAGGATTACTATAAGCCTTGCTAAATCCACAATGGGCACGTGGTGACTGCATCATCCTCCGCTAGAGCCCCTAGTCCCAGGGCGACAGTGACAGAACACTCCTCAGGGCTGTCAAGCCAGGAGCTGCACTGAGCAGGAGACAAGGAACCCGGCTGCTCTCCCCAGGCCCAAACTGCCTGGGCCTTATCTACTCAGGAGTCTCTCCTATGGGTGTCCTGTAGCAGCTCTACCACTTAGGTTGTTCCCATGGATATAGGAGCACAGATCTCCTCTTCCCCACCCTGCACAGCGACAAAGGCAGGAGAAGCTGTGTTTCAAAAAAAAAAAACAAAAACCTACAACGTTTTGGTCTATAGCAGAAACCAAGTCAGAAAGCATCAGAGGACTTGCAGAAACGGGCGAAGTCATGGAGGTGATCCTCCAGTGAGAATGAAAGGAGGAGGAAAGTAGTGATGTGGACATTAAGAGCCATTTCTCAAGGCAGGAGGTTACACTGTGGGGGAGAATCTCTCCTTTCTCCCCACGCTGCCCCCATACCCTGAACGGCGAACACACGGGGAGATGCAATCGCAGTGGCTGCAGGAGCTTCCAAAGTGCTTTTTGGCTTAAGAAGCAAAGGACAAGTTTGTGGTTCGTTCCTCAACTGCTGCCTCATGCACTTAATGTAATGAGACAATGGAGAAGAATAACTCACGTACATAGATAGCAATGAGGTAATTAAGGCTTAGTTCTCATCCTCCTCCCCGACTCCACATAAAAGAAGCACACAAGTACATGAACATCTGGGTTGAAAACACAACATCATGCTCGAGTGTAAAACCCCCGTTCCTCATGGCATACTGTTGGCTTTTCTACGGTCACGTTATGTATTACCGGATACTGATTGTGTTTGCACAATATTTCAATAAGCAGAGCCAAACAACATCACTTCCTCTATTTCTGTATAAAGTAATATATTTACAGGAACAGCCTTTTAAAACGTTCCAGTAAAATTAGCTTACTCACAGATATTTCTTTTTTAAACTAGAACAGAGAGCAGAAAGATAATATCATCATCATCAGGTTCTGTGCACAAATCAGCTATTTACCACTGATATGTGGCAATAATGAACTGCCACTATCTTCTGAGTTATTTGTTGGGTTATTAGAGATTACTTAAATTCATTGGATGAACAAAAAAAAAAAAAAAAAGAAAAGAAAAAAAAAAAAATCTTCATTATTTCCTGGGTAACAACCTTCAGAAGCATGCATTCCACCTCCTTCCCCAGAGCAATGCCCAAAATATTCCTGGAGGAGGTTTGTCTGTTTTATAAAAACCTCCAGTGACGACGCTTCCACAACTTCTGAAAGGCAAATGACTGCAGCACCAAAATACCCTTATCACTTGAAAGCTTTCTGAAATGTTTACCTAAGTCTTGCCACCTTCAAATTAAGCCCATTTCTTCTCATCCTAACGCCAGCAGTCCCGCAGTACAGTTTACTCCCTTCCTCCCAGTAGGAACCTTCCACATACTTGAGCACTGCTATCATGTCCGTTACTGGCCTTCTCCCCTGTAGACTAAACAATCCCAATTCTTTCATCTTCTTTCCCAGGTCATGCTTTCCAGATCTTTGATCATTTTCACTGCCTTCTTTCTCCCTGGATGCTATCCAGCTGGCTCTCGACTATGTTGTGCCCCAAACTAGATGTAGAGGCATTTTCAACACTGAGTGGAGTAGACAGCTTATTTTGTGCCTTTTCTTTACGTACCCCAAAACAGTGCTTTCTTCGAGAGGAAGGGACAGGGAAACTTTGTTCCTTGTATGACACACATGGTCTCATATCTACAATCCCCTTCACTCTCAGATGCAGTGTCCTGTGCCCATGGATGGGGCCTGGGAGGAGTTGAGCTGGGCTCTTCCCTGCCGGCGCTCACCATGGAGCTGCAAGGTTGGAGCTGCAGCAGGCAGGGGAGGGAAGGAGAAGCTGCCCACTCAGCAGAGCACTGGCAGCCCAGCTCCCACAGGACATGCTGCAGGCTGGTTTTCTCTGGTGGTCTGGGAACCAGCTGTGATTTTTAAACACCCTATTCAACTAAACCAGGCCAAACTGCCTCCAGCACAGCCCAACTCCAGCTCAGAGACTGTCTTCTGCAGGACCACTATTGACTCAGCCATTCCCCATCCCGTGTCATGCAACTGGACATTTCTATCCCTCTGCAGTGCTTTTGAGCGTGTATCCTGTTTTGGTTTTTTTTCCCAAACCCTTCCTTCAGTCAGTCAGGGCCACTCCAAACTTTAATCCTGCCCTCCAAGGAGCCTGCAGCCTCCCTCCATGCTTCTTATCCTATGTAAATTTAATAACTGCTCTCTCTGTTCCATCCATCATTTCAATAATGAAAACAATGAGTATTACCAAAGCCGGGACAGACCCCTGGGGAATCTCACTCACTCCAGTCTTGCAGTTTAACAGCAAACCATGAAGAACTACTTTGAATAGTGCCTGGTGAAATTCTGTGCACCCTCAGTACAGACTGTGTGATCAGACACCCAGCCTGCTTCAAAGAAAGCCATGTCAGGAAGCACCCAGAGTCCCCTACTAAAGAGGGAATAATTTCTATCAGAGAAGTCCAATTACACTGTCATAGGCACTGTTGGAAAGTTTTTATTAAACACTGCCATAAAAATGTAATGCATGCTGATAAGAGGAACAGAACAGGAGGGCTGATAACCAAGCTTTAGGATGACAGGAAGAACTTCAGGTGAACCGAGACAGCAGGAGCCTGACTCTGCTTCTAGCAAGAGAGAGGTTTGGCAGCAGCAAACTGAAACCCAGTATAAAATGACAGGAATTTTCTATCTACCATCAACTGCTGCTGACTAACCAGTTAAATATGACACTATCACAGAGGTGTGGTTTGGGGTTTGTTTGGGTTTTTTTTAAAATAAAACATTTTCTTAGCTCTTCTCTATGTTTTTTTAATTGCATTCCTTACTGCTCCCTAATAGCCTATTCTGCTCAGCGATCACAAACAAGACAGACAGCAAAGACCATGGCTCCCAGAACCCAGACTCATGCTTTCCTCAACCACTGAAAGCATCCCCAGCTGCACAGCAGCACAAGGAGAAGCAAGTGGCAGCGGCTGGTGCCTGAAACAGGGAGAAAGGCTAAGTTCCATGGAAAGTGAAAGGTGAGGCAGCTTTCCAAGGCTGGATCCCTCTGCGTGCCAAAATAGCAATGCCCTGCCCACGCCTCACCCCGACTTCTGCAGAAGATGCACTTGCTTCCCAGGAGAGTTTACTCTCGCAATGCAGATGTGCTTCACTGAGGCAATCGCATCGCGTTGCGTAACACAACCCGGAATTAAACGGTATGCGCTATCTATCTGCTGCGGCTTAAAAATGTAAACCAGAAGTTACTGCGGAGCTCGGGGCGCTGCCAAGAATGTTAAAGCTATGATTTTAGCAGGGAAGAATATATCATATCCTCTCTCCTCCCACAGCTTACTCCAGTTGTAATTTCGAAAAATCCTTTTGTATTTGTCAGTAAAATACTAAGTCGCACACCTGTGTGACTTCCCTTTTGATCTTCGGTGATGGTGGGTACGTCAGGACCTAAGGTAGCAATGCAGGGCAGCTCTGGGAAGAACCTGGCAGGGGAATGCACCAAGGTTCACCTCATGTCCTTCAGAACTGGGGTAAAAAACCACAACAAACAACTTAAAAATCAGGAACAGAACCCATAGCCACCCGTTTCCAGTCCCCTACCTGAACCAGGAGGAACAACACTGCAGATGCCACGGCATGCTTTGAATACAAATACATATATATTTAGATTCTTCTTATAGTTTCCAGGCATTGCACAATGCCATTCCTCTTTAGAGGAATACAGGTCTTTTCTAAAATATATTATGCATAACCCAGTTTTCCATAGCAGAAAACCCACCAAGGGAATACTGTTTGCTCATAGTAGAAACGTATCCCAAAATTACAGTAATTTATAGCCTCATTTTCATTGACAAAAGAAATAATATCATTCTCTTCTGACAAATATCAGCACACTGAAAAAGTAATGAATAAATGCCTATAAACAGGTATCAAATAAAGCAACTATCAATCATGGAAACTAAATTTTAATTAAATCATATGTTAAATAAAAGACAACTGAAGTAAAAACAAGCCATATAACCTAAAACCAAAATAAAAATCTATCATGCCAAAGCAGAAAAACACAATTCAGAACACTAAAATACCACAACCTGTTAAATGACCTGTCATCTAACTGTTATTTGTAAAGCTTCAAGCATGCTAAATGAAGCCAAACTTAGAGATTCAGCAAAGTACTTAGGCATGTGCCAAAGTACATCCGTATTTTAAAAACATATTTTTTTAATGTGACAGAGAGCTTAAAACTCTGGAACTGTTCATGTACATCTCTCCAACAATTTCTTTTCGAGACAGAAAATACTCAGAAAGCAATCTGCACCATCCACTTTTTTGTATTACAAACCAAGTTAGCATTCAGCCTAAGCTGAATACATATTTCTAGAGACACATCAGAAAGAACCCCAAGGATTAGTCCTAACACAAAAGGATGAGGGAGTTGCCCGCCTGTCATGCTGCCAATTTTGCAGAACAGAAGAGTTAGCAAATGAGGCATGAAAAGATGTGAGCAAAGAAACTCATACCTGTGAAAAATCCAGCAATATCAGGTGTGCAAGAAAATTACAGTAAGTAGTATCAGGCCCAATCACAAGAACTGCTGACCTGCTGAAAGTCCTTTTGGCCTCAGCTGGAAATACTTAGCACCCTTAAGGCTGGTTAAACTTATAAGCAGTCCTAATTTAATGCTATAAATTAAATTTGTATATTCAGCACTTAACTTTTGAAGGCTCTAACCTTCAATCTCAATCAACAGTAAGGCACCAGCACTAGCTGAAGCTCGAGCTACATCAAAAAAATGTTCCTTAATCAACCTAGAGGTCTTTTACAACCAAGACTATTCTATGATTCCTGTATGCCTCCATGTTTGTCTGTTACTGTAAAGGACACAGTTTTCCCTTTTTTTTTAAATTCCTTATCGTGACAGTGATAGCAATATCAAAAACACATTATCTTACTGCTTTAGAGAAAGCCCAAAAGCTCCTGTTTTGGGCTTGGAAAACCTCTCCTTAATGCAGCTGGTGGCTTCCAGAGTGCAACGTCAAAGGGAGAACATTATTCAAGTGTGTGGGTGCACGCACACACGTGTGCAGGGAAAGTGAAGAAGACAGAGGCACACAGTATATATTGTAATACCAGAATATGGCAACCAAGCACATTCAGTGCAGATGGACAGTCATGTTATGAAACTACATGGCTGACTCAACGCTAGCCTGTCTAGCAAGGTGGGCTGACAGGTTTCAAATGGCAAAGGCAACTTCTGGGGGAGGGGGAAAGCTGAGGTGGAGGTGAGATACTTTAAAAGATACCTTTTAATTAATTTGATATATAAAATTCAACCAGAAAAAAAAATAGGGAAAATAAATTAACTGAAGAACAAAAGGCTTAACTTGCTGAATAAGACACCACTTTAAGGGGCCTTCCCCACTTTCCCTGCTCTACAGCACTTCTGAAAACTTCAGCCACTGAGCCACTGCTTTTCTTGACCTTTTCACTGAAAGAGAGCAGAGTAAAAACAGGAAAGAGCTAAAAAGATATGCAACAAAGACACTTCATGTTAGGAAAGTCTTTTGAGTCACTGTTGCAAATTCATTCTGTGTCAGATTTGCCAATACAATGCTTGCTACAGACTATTACCAGCACCAGCAGTCAAAGTGAGCGCATTGTCTCTCGGCTGTTGCAGCAACACCGTACGCGCTGTACAATGCAGCTCTGTAGCATTTGCATCTGTTGCTAGTTTTCCACACCCAAAAGCTCACTTCATGTCTTATGATTCATTTATAATGTCCTGAGCCCCGAGGAGATTTGCTTTTCTGATTGCCCTTTTCTTAACAATAAGGCAAATAAACATGGAAATAAATCTATTGTCTGGGGAACCCTTCCACTAATTCTGTTCTTTGATGGTTTGGTTGATTTAGTATAGCTAGGAATCAAGAGTAAAGTGGATCGTAGCTTAATATACTGCGGTTAATCTTCCCTTTGCATAATGCTGGTACACTATGGCCCAAATACCAGAGATTTATTTGATGTGTACATGCTTTCACGCATTAGTAAACAAGTTGCAGCCCATTATGAAAGGAAGAGCAGATCTAAACAATGGTGAAGCTCTTTATGTACTAGTTGGACACTGGCAGTGCAATATATTCACATGTGCGTGTACTAGCTTTGTAATTTTGGAGACTATTTCACCAAGAAGTATCATTTTTTAAAATATGACTAAAAATATGGCTGAGCTCACTTCCCATGTCCTGATGCAGTATTGTCTGAAGCATGACAGAACTGGCAGAGAGAGAGAGACACAGTATTCTTTTTCTCCTTTTTTTCCTAATTGATTTTATTCCGCATAACAGCCAAAAAAGAGGAAAAACATATACTAGAGCCTCACCAGTGTATACACACATCAATTCCCATGAAAAAACAAAGCCTCTCTCACTTCTCATTTTTTACTCTTCCATTACTTTCAAGAATATGCAACAGCACATACAGAAGTACTCTACCAAATGTCACAGAATTTTTTACTTTACTAGACCTATCAAACAAATTATTATCCTACATTTTAACTAAAGCATTTTTGTTGTTGTTCATGCACAAATGAAAACAAATTGGTCCTTTAGAAGCCGGTCAAAAGAGCAAAATATTAACTTACATAAAAATTGTTTTTAATAATGAAGTGTCAATCAACAGTACAGTCAAAGCACTTAAATACATGAAAGTTACTTATATGTAGGAACTTAAGATGACCCACGAACAGTTGCCTATGTTTTTTTCCCCCATAATAAATGACGAAGTCATGACAGAGGTAGGGAGAAAGAGGGGGCTGGACCTTTCAGACAGCAATCCAAAAGATCTCATATACAGAAGTGTAGAAAATCTACCCTCCAGGAGTGGGCTCTTCAGATGAAGCCTCAAATCTTGGTGGCAACTATCAAATGGATGTAAAAGTATATGCCTATGAAGGAGGTGCTGTGAGAAAAAACACACTGGCAACTGAGACACCAGGATACCACAAAAAAGTAACACAATAAGAACAGAGGATGCCAGTGTCTCAGATAAGCAGTTATGGCCATGTTTACGTGTTCTGCTGAGTTGTTCCCATTTCAGGCAGAAAACTTTGATTTAAGGAAGAGACTTGTAGTTCTGTCTTCTTTTTTTTTTTTTTTTCCTTCAAAGCATAAAAGAACTTCCTTTTTCAAAACCAAATGAACAAAGTTTACATCCAAACCCTCTCAGTCCCAAAATTCTGAACTCTATTCAAAGCAGCAGTTAGTCCAGCCAAACACACCAACAACGTATTTAATAGCTTACAATATTTGTAATGCCCTACCACCTGAAGTTTGTGACCTGGAAAACCAGCCAAACACAGCCACCCAAGAGCCACGACCACCACAGGGAAGACTCAGTTTCCTCCCCAGGCCATGGACCGCTGCCACCGCTGGCACAACCAGAGCAGGGACTCTCCAGCTGCAAAGGGCAGGCACACAGACCACCTCTCTGGCAGGAGGAAGTCTGAAGCAAAGATGATTTCTCAGATCACTTCCCCAGTTAAATTACTAATAAACTCCATGGAAAAACTCCCTTGACATCAGTGGGGACCAGAGGAGGCATCTGCCCCGAGCTCAGGTATGACCACTCTGCACACCCAGCAGCACCTCTCCCTAGTAGGCCTGAAGGATGTTTGGGAAAAGCACTGTGTTGCAGATTTCACACTGGCTGGTTGTGACACTGGAAAATACAGTTCATGCTGTCTCCTGACAAAAAGCCACACTACGCGTTCTTCTATAAAAGCTGTACATGTAGGAAAGTAAAAATATCTCTTCTAGTAAGTTATGCAAAGCAGAAACAGCCTCCTGGTACTACTACAGCCGACTGGAAGCTAAAATGATACTAATTATACCATTAATTTGAACTCCAGCAAGGCTCCATGAGCCCTAGCTGTCCTAGCACAAAGAACATCGCCCAAGCAAACCCCACGGCACGCACTTCCCTGCCACCAAAGCATCAGAACACAGCTAGGAAGGGCAGGCAGGAGAGCTGGCACAACCTGCTGCTCCTCCTCTCTCCCCCTGTACCACAGCACCAACGGGCACGGGACCTCATGGGAGTGAGGCCATCCCCATCCGAGCCAGAATTTACTCCCATTAGTTACTCCCACAACTCTGTGCTCCACCTCAGCCTTTTCTAAGCATCAAACCTCCCACTGAAAAGCATTTGCTGCTCTCTTGCCAGCCTGACTGTGGAAGATGAAGCAAAGCTGCGGGTGATGCTGCAGCTCGTTCCACGTTATCCTGCCAGTGGGTTGCTGTGAATCTGCGACGCAGCAAGAGAGGTGGCAGCATGCTCAGGTATGAACCAGCCTGAACTTTCAGGACTGGTTTCTCCTGTTTCAGGCCCATCTACCTGGGGTGAAGTGGAATTTTTAAAAAGCTGTCAGAGATAGCACCCAAAAAAAAAAAAAAAAAAAAAAAAAAAAATTATTTGCATAATATTGAAATAATGAAACGAGGGCTTTTTCACTTCCACACCTCAGTATCTCAAACATGGCCAGGGGAGCATTACCATTTACTGCAAGGTCTGACGAACAGCTGGGTTCCCACAAACACTGACAGTAACATTTTATTCTCTTTCCTAATGAAAACAAGGAGAAAATATTTATACTCCGAAGGATGATTTTTCCAGCAAGCTCTCAAGTGCTCTGAAAACAGCCATAACTACAACAGTGCTCACAGAAAATTTGGTAACTTTACAGAAGGTGTTTTGTGTCAAACATTAATTTTTGAATAAATTCAGTAAGCTATCCTACCATGCTTTCAAAGTCACACACTTTATTTACTTTATGAGATCAATAAAGGTTTTCCCTTGGGGAAGTCAAACGCCCAAAATGTGGAGGACTTGCTTAAGGTGGGGGATGGACTCATCTCTAATGCTAGTGAGATACACACAGGAGTAAGCTACAGGTAGAATGAATGCATTTCTATTTAGTGCTCTTTATCACACAAAAATCCCACGAGTACCATACAAAAAACTAACTGGCCTCACCAAAACACAACAGCAAACGGCAGACAGGGGCAGATGGGAAATGTGACAATCTGGTCACCTGCCCCCCCTCAACAGCACACAGGCAGGCCAGGCCCCAGCTTTCAGAGTTTCAGGCACGAGACCCAAAGGCACTCCTACAGGTCACCCCTCAGCCTCCAAAACATCCCCCCAGGAAGGACAGACATCAAACTGCTCTTGCAGGGTTTGAACCCCTCCTCCCACGGGTTCACATGCGCAATAGGTGCCTCTGATTAGAGGCATAAATGAATTTTTTTTTTTCTCCTTGGGCAGCTGATACCAGATGACATATCTGCAGATTAAACTAAATTAGGCTGTGATTTTGCATGCACCTCTCCCTAGCTATCACTTTTTCTAGAAGGCAGGGTAATAATAAATGGGGAGGCAGGGCATTCGGCTAACAGGCTTTGGTACTGCACATGTATTAATGAACAGGACAGCAAAAATGTTAAGAAAACTTTCTGGATCACAGTCCTGACTGTAAGGTTTTAAAATCACTATTTGGGTAACCCACTCCCCAGCTGGCTAGTGATTCAGCTTTGAAAGCAAATATTTAATAATTACTTAGTAGAGGGAAGTTGTGGACAGTTGCACCTCTGGGTATTTCCAGAAATGACAAGTATTTTAAAATGCAAATTCACAAATTCTGCAGCATATGTGCTTTGAATATCTAGGGTAAGTCCTGGCCACGTACCATATTGCTAAGAAATACCACGGTGCAAACAGTTTTTCCAAGACTACATATATCCATCCCCAGTGAGACATCAGAATGTAGTTTTAAACAATAATACAAAGATAAAAGCACATGGTGTATATGGCATGCTTTGGAGCAGTTACCATATGCTCTGTAAATAATCTATGGATTAATTGGGCCCTGATGTACAATAACCCGTTGGCCACTCACAGCTCCATGGAAGATTATTCCACTCACCATAAAAACTAGCTGAGGATTAGGCATATGTCACAATTTTTCATTCATATTTTTAACTTGGTCAGCTCTAAGATACTACTGTTGGGGTCTAGGGGTTTTTTATTAATCTTATTCTTTAATGGTCTGATCCTAATTCCATTAATTTGCAGTAACATCAAGGGAGCAGGTTCAGGCACTAAATCAGAAGATTAATGTTATCTTAACAATTTACTTCTGTGTCCCTAAGAGCAGCTATACTAGAGCATTAAAAAAAAAAAAAAAAAAAAAAGAAGAAGAAGAAGAAAAAGATATTAATTATCCTACCACTGACTGTAGATGTAGGTAACACTTTGGGAAACAGTCGAAGAAAAAGAGCAAGTATAGGATGTAAAAAAAGCAATTTGTTTTGGTATGATTACTTCCAGTTTGGGCTGTGTTCCTGGGTAGTTCAAAATCGAGATGCTTTTCTACATCTTGGCGTTAGGAACAGGCAGTAAAATAGATCTATGTAATCACCTGCAACAGCAACCCATCTTGCAAGAGGTCAAAGTCCCCCGAGTATTTTATTTTCTTGGGTTTTATTTCAAACGGAGGTCTGGATAGTCGAGTGAATAGCTGGCCACAAAATAAAGTGTCATTTACTAGTTACCACCTAACCTAAGGTGTGGGAGATTCACCTTCCACTCTGTAGCACTAGAGGCTCCTCATACAATCACCAGCATTTATGCCTTGACAAAATGACTTCAAAATAATAACAAACTGGAACACTTCCAGGACATTTTCCATCCGCTCTGCACACGCTGTGAATCACCTTAAAACAGCACAGTGCTGGAGAGTAAGATCTCCATGTGTTACTACTATCTTGTCCAGGTCTCCTTAGTGAAAAGGAGATTGTCCCTAAGGAATGCCACAGCTCGGGCAGGTTAAAACACCACTGGCATCACCCAGGGGTGGGGAGACTGCCCGGTTTGCATACCCACAGCGGCAGCAGGGGGGATTTGTATTTCTTAATAGAAGCGCTGTTGTTCTACCCTTTGGAGAGAAATGCTGGCAACTGCCAGGGCTCTGGGATTCCCTGACATCCCCCTGCAAAAGGTACCTTGGAGGGGTTGTTTCTGTGTAGGTTACCACTGCTGAGACATAAAGGCACTGCAATGCTTCTACCAACCTGCCCAACTTCTCCTCCTCCACCCCGTGGGTAACACACAGCAAAGCAGAGTGGGCCAACTTTGGCACAAATACTTTGCAGCACCTACAACTGTGAGTATGTAAATATTTCCGAAGGTAAACTGTATTTTGCTTTAGTTTATTCCGTTTTTTTAAATACATACCTATCTTTTTAAATTGTCTGGTAAGCAATTTGTGCAGAGAGGAGTACTATGTAGTGCCAAAGCACGCTAAAACTGCATTTGTGTTCACAAGATAAAAGTTACCATTAATCACATCAGAAAATAAGAGAGTCCGAAAGTGCAAGATGTATTTTTGAAGGGAAAAAGAAATCACAAGTACCAAAACACTTTCAGAAAGGAGGCTGACAAACTTCTCCTTCCTGTCCCCCAAAAAACCCAAATCTCCTTTAACGAGCTCGCACATAGCTAAATACCTAGAATCAAACTGGTGCAACCTGTGCCAGCTGTGCAAAGCCAAAAAATGTGCTCTATGTACTCGGTGATAAGGCATTTTGGAAAGCAATGTACCTATTAGCACTATCACCAGCTAACTGACTTGCCAAATCATCTACATAACAACGTAATTGCCAAAAGCCATCAAGAGATTTATCAACAGTGGGGTACCATCCACACCAACACTGCACTACACAGAGCGGCAGAACAGAAATATCCCTGTTCCTCACACAGCCTTGGCTTTGGCTGGCCTCTTCTGTTTGCAAAGTACAGCATCAGTAGTGATTTTCACCAGTCTCCATCTTTATTTTGCATCCTCTCGGGGGCAGTTTGTTAGCCTGTGAATGCAAAGAGGCAACGGTCCTTGGGCTCCATCGTGTAGGTAGGCTGCAACCTACTGGGGATTTGTGTGTGAAGCGCTGCATTCTCCTCCTGATCTCACCACACAGGTCTGTAAGAACCAGGCAAGCCATAACAAACTTACAGTAAGGGATTGTGCACACACTCATCTGCACACATGGGGAGAGCAAGCTTGCTTGTAAAAAACAAGGGAAAGTCAGCCTTACTTTACACTTAGAAAAGAAAGGTCTCTCTCTTTAATAAAATAACCTATAGCCAAATCTTGACATTACAGAAGATGACTTACAATGCATGTCAAGCAAGCTGGAGAATGGATAGTTAAGACTGTACATCCTCATGCATCTTTTCTTGAACCCACATACACTCGTATTTGTACAAGAGAACCCCAAACACTTCGTAGCTCTCTGCTCTTAACCTTTTGGAGACAGTCTTCATCAAACAGCAAATGGGGGAGAAGGAGGGAAGACATAAGTGAAAGCAAAACATCTCACTGCTTCCAACTTTACCTGTAGAGGGATATTCCCAGAACTGGCTATAAAATGTCCGATCCTGAAGGCTGATTTTGCTCCAGGCAAAAGGCATTTTTTCAACCTATCTGAAAGGCTTTAAAACTTTTCTGTCTTTATCTGATCAAAATGCCATCCTTCCTCCTGCAGCCCTGGCATTGTTTGTGGCGAGACTGTTTCAGTCTCAATATTAATATTCAAATGTCAAGTTTGTGACACTACATTTCCTGTGCTATTTAAAGAATTCAGAACAATCATTATCTGTGAAATATTAAACAGTAAATTTTTGCTACCTGCTTACAATTTCAGCAGCCCTTGCTGTGACAGAGCAGCACTTACACCAGTCACATGTGATTTTACATAGAGATGTATTGTTCAGCTTCTCCAGCACTGCTCATACATTTCCCCAAATTGGCTTTTGTTGTTTTTAGCAGAGCTACACATTTATTCATTTTATGTAGCGCAATGGAGCCCTGAATATCAACTGAATTTATAGTATTTAGTATTTCAGACTTTTGTTTCACATACATTCTCTAACTGATAGCAACTTTAACGTATAGTGTACCACTGAGCTTTTTTTTTTTTTTTAGTATTTATGAAATAGTAATTCTTTCCTTTATCATTTCTACTGCTCTTAAAAAAAAATCTTTCATTTTTGCCTTTTTTTTTTTTCCTGTTTCAGTACTTAGTTGAGTCTCTTTATTTTGTAATTATCTAGACTGTGGTTACATATCTTTGGCTATAAGGGGTATTTTTATGATAACACATAGGTGTCTTTAAAAGCAACACACTTTAGAGCTGCACAGCTAAGAATGCACTCAACTGCCTCTCCTTCCTACCAAGACACCAAAGTTTTGGAGAAGCTTTCATACAATAGTTCAGGCTGAAAATAATGAGTGCCTCCTTCCATAGACAGAAAGGTGCATGTTAATTAAATAGATATGTTTTTCTCCTCGTCAAAGAACAGCTTTATATGGAATGCACAAAAACTACATCCAGCCTTCCATTACCAGACAACACTACAAGCTACAAATCACAATGAAATATTACAAATAACTCAAGGAAAGCTTTCTTTTCAGTGTATGGCTTGATCATGCCATTAAGTACTTCGGTATCGTTGTACAGGTCAGTTATTTCCACTGTTCTCCCCTCTGAAACGGAAGGCTGACTTCAGAACGTGCATGCTTCTTTCAGTCTTCATTAACTTCACTCCAAATTTGAGCCAAAGGGGTCTGATCCTAACCCTCTGAAAGTCAACAGGAGCAACGCCAGTGGGAACAGAGCCTAAAACAACATGTCTACAGTAGTCAACAACTCTGAGTTATAAATACATGCTAGTATCTCTATACTGACTGGTCATCAACATTTCCATTATAATTGTTGTGCTCAGGGACGCCTGTATGTTGGATGCTATCCATACTTCTCTCCATTCAGCCAAAAGGAATTGGTTTTGAGTGATACAAGACACCTTCCCCTTCTCCAGAGGCCTGCAGACAACAACAGAACCCTCATTTTTCACACAAATCAACAGGATACCACCATCTCAGGATGAAATCCAGTTTACTCACTTTGCTACAATGTGCTTTTGCAGGGTCATAAAAGGCAGGTTTGGTTTTGTTTCAGGAAATCAAGGGCAAACAGCTTTTTCATGTGGTGTGTCATGATGTGAAATAATCAAAGCTAGAAATGCAACAATGAGGTCTGAACAAGAGCTTCTGAATAATGTGCCCTGCAAGTCTTCATCATTCTGTTTACACTGCACTGAGAGTTATAAATGAAGCAAAATCCAGCCTGCCAAAATAAGGGACCTGTAACAAGTGCCTTTCAAAAAATAGCAGGGGTAATGCTAACACCACAGCCAGTATTCCTCCCCCTCCAATCAGCGAAACCATCTTTGAATTTGATCTCCTGTTGTAGCCAGGACAGCTACGTTTGACTACAGAACCATCGCACTATTGTAGCTGAACTCATTATTTTAAAGTGTTTGAAGTACCTTGAGCATGACAGAAGACACAGAAAAACAAATTCCATTTGACAATATGCAATTCATACTAATGTTAATTGATTCAGATTCACAACATAAGCTGAAGCTGTTCCAAGAAAACCCATTATGGTATATTCTGAGAACAAGTACTAGGAGCAAAACACAAAACTTGGCTTAGTTTAACCAACCTACCAACACAACTTTATACATCTTTCTAAAACGAGCACAAGGCTTCCTTCTTGCTCCTGGAGGGATGCCAGGATTAGGCCCACCAAACTGCCTGATCACGAATCAGCTCTAGAAGTAATTCTTTCTGGTGAAATCAGCTGTTAAGAGGGCCAATATTAACAGTTTTCAGCAGCGACATAGGTAAAACGTGAGTGGAACTGCTTCATGGCCTAGTTGAGAGGTCTAGCTGAAGGAAGAAGGCACACATGTTGCCCCCAACTTTTACAGTAAAATATGATAATCCCTTCTCTTGCCCTTCCAGGACTCCTCCACATCTACTCATTCACAGTCAGGCCTCCCTGGGCACCTGGAAGCTGAACCATGTGATGGACAGGTATTTGCAAAAGGGTCCTACTACCAGCCCAGCCCAGCTCCCCGAATTTCCAACCGCTCACCCACATAAGATATAATCCTGCTGAGAAGAACTTGCTCTGAGACCCCAGAGCACCCCACTCTGCAGAACCTGGACATGCACGGTGGACACAGCAGTCCACCATGATGGACAGCATGATGGACACCAGTAACACAGCACTAGCTAAGTGAGGTGAACCCTAGACAGAGGTTCTTCCTCCAGGGCAGAAGCTTCTCAGTGTTTTGTCTGAGGTACGAACATACAGAGTTTATAGACTCATGTTGACAGGTGAACAACTTTGCTCTCAGTAGTAACCACAATTTCTTTTGAAGTCCTGAAGTGAAGAGATGACCCAGGTCAGTATTCACACATCACACACCGCAGCCTTTCTCAAGCACAAAAAGAAAAAAAAAACCAAAACAACAGCAACAAAAAGCCCAGCCACAGAGTAAATCCCATCTACACATGCCACAAAAGCTCTTATTTTCCATGTCCATCCAAAAACATAAATTGTGGAGAGCCAGTATTCAGTCTTTGGACAAAGGACCTCTGAGACCATCAGAGCATCCCAGCTCCCTACCAGCCTGCTGGCTCCAAACCAACAGGCACTCGCACGTGACAAAAATGCCCTCAACCTGCTAAAGCAACACACTTAGCATCCAGGTATCAGCTTCTTTTCATTGCATGTGTGCTTGTTCAGGTCTCTCTAAAAAAAAAAAAAAATTACACACAAAAATTTTACTAGCAGGAAGGGAAATCAGTGGCTACAACTGCAAAGCGCCGCGTTGCTAGAAGAGCACACAAATCTGATGCTGAATGACTGCCAGCAAGGAGGAGTCCCAGCTTAAGGCCTCAAAACCGCTTGGAAAGCTGTTGCCTGGCTGATTACATCCCCGTCGAAAGGGGAAGGCTTCAGAGCAGCGCGCGCAGCAGACGAGACGCACGGCTCCCCTGCGCAGCCAGCAGAAGCTGCAGAGCTGAACGGCCACACGTACTCTGCAAATACACCCTGGCGCCTACCCGCGCTGTAACGTGCCTCGGAGCTCCACAGTGATAAAAATAATAGCCATACCAGTGAAACTCCAGCCCCTGGGCAGTGACCACAATATGTGCTAAGCTCCATCTGAAACGAACCGGTCCAAAAACCAAATGAAGGATATAGCAAAACTCCTATCAAAAAATAGCAAGGGCAGTGTCTCTTTGGGGAAAAAAAGGGACAATTTGGCATTTGCAGTGTATACAAGATGTCTTCATACACTTTCCTGATTCCTTGCCAGTAACTATTCAAAAAAGACCACTTAACAAGCAAACAGGTCTTCAGCACAACAAATAATAAAAAAGAGAGCAAAGCTTGTGCTATTTAAATATCATGAAACATTCTGCTAATCATGCACAGATGGAAGTACAGACGCTTCTGCCAGACGCCTTGTTCAGAAACTTTGCTCTATTTTTAATTATTTGATGCACAGAGGACCTGTTTGCTGATTAAAAGGCCACTGCCTTTAAAAGGACTCCATCAATATGGAGCCTACTCTTGTTTTTAATGGAGGATTTTAAAAGCAGCAACTTGTACCTCCGAGCACCCTGCACCAATTTTTATAATCTTGTTGCATGCAGTTGTTTTTTTTTGCAGATGCTTCTCTCACCTTGGGAAACTGTCTATAAACAGGAAAAGTGAAATCAACTCTACTCAAGCTATTGTTAAATACACTGAGTAAATCCATTTGGAAAATGTGTATTTTCCTCTAATATCCTTTAGTTTGTATCTTTTTTGGTGTTACCTGTAACAAGAAGGGGTATCAATTTTCAGATAAAAGCATTATTTTTCGACAGTTTTCCTTTCAGTCAAAAGCCTGGGTTTTTGTGAAAATGTATCATCTCCAAAACTACCAACCAAAGTACTTTTTTTAAAAAAAAAAAACAAAACCAACATTATCATTCTTATAGTCAGTTCTTGGCAAAAATATAGTGATACAAAAACCACCCAAAAAGCCAAACCCAAAACACCTCACATTTTTTCATTTCATACCTTCTGTGAACTTCACTCCTTCAGCAGTATGGTGCTTCATTCCTGTACTTCTCCATAGCAATCCAGGAATTCTTCCCTCACTGAAGAACATCACTCAAAACCATACCATGTTCCATTTCTTCTTCTGAATGAAGTGCTTTTGAAACATTCTTTTTTTTGGTAGGGTTTACATTTTATCTTGAAACTTTTGCAATCTGCTACTACAGAACTTTGCCACTGGAGCAGAGTCACGCTAGGAAAACAACTGGAAATCCAAAGAAAACTGCCCAAGCTGTTACTTTTGCTCCACCAGTATGAAACGTGAAAGCTATATTACATTTTTAAAGTTTACTAATGTTAACAATTTGAAGTGCTGCTATTAACACAGTAAAATAATCCTTTGATTAGCAGACTGTATGATATGATAATAAAGTAACAGTGACGCCATTATCATAGGAACAAATGACCCAAAGGGTCATGCTCAGGCACAGAGAAAACAAATAATTCTTTTTTTTAATGATTGGGTTTTTTAACACTGCTAGCATGTAATATTATACAAATACGCACAACCAATTAGTTAGAGACCATCTGACAAGCCCAAAAAGCAAGATGCCTGCTGAAGAGACACTGCAGCTGGAAGGCAGGGAAGACTGACAGGGGCATGCAGGGCTGAAAACCCAATGTTAGGCCACAGAAACGGGCACCCACAGTGAAGTTGCACAGAAAAAATAAAGCAGTTTTCCCCCATGAGGAGAAAGGTATGGAGTGAAAGGCTTGTCCAGGCAGATCATCGGGATTGCAAAGCTCAGAATCCAGCTATGAGTAACAAGGAAGAGAGGTAGATGAAACAACGTTCAAATTTGCAGTTCTGCAGAAAATTACTGAGGTATTGAAACCCTCTGAGCAGAAATGGATTTTAGACACACAGAAAACACACATAAAAAAAATCAATCCCAAGAAAGGGCCAACACACAAAGCATGGTGCACGTAACAAACCTGGCAAGGGAGCCGTACGTCAGATACACAGCGACAAGAACTGCTGAGCACGAGAGAACCTCAGTACAGAAGGGGATGAGGAGAAAAATTATTCTTTTATTGCTGGCCAATTAAAGTCTAGAAAAGGTTAAAATGGTGCAGAAGGATGAAAGAGCAAAATACTGTTTGGTCTATATAGAGATTAGTCTAATTCAACAACACATCCACCTGAAGCACAGGAAGATCGATGACACTTGACTGAGGAACAGTTTTCATCCCCTTTTCACCTGGAGGAAAAGCCAAGGGAATGAGCAACTGCTGCAGCACCAACCGAGCAGTGTCTGGCCAGCAACCCTGACCTGCTGGCAACAGCTCCAAGTCCAGAGGGGCCCAACACCCTCTGGAGACCCCTGGCCAGATCCCATGCTCTGTTGGACCATGTTTACACCCACATACCTCCATTTATAGCACCCAAGCAAGTATAGGAGGTAGGAACCAAACCCCTCATTCCACCACCGCCTTTGGCTGAGCACCTCGGTGTGATGCAGGACACGCACAACTCACATGAAACCAGATAAGGAGCACACAACCCTGGCTTGTGCAGCACAGGCTGTGTGTGCAACACCACTGGTTTCACAGAGCCACCCTGAGCTGTATAAACAGCACCAACCACTGCAGCCAGCTGACAGCTCAGATGAACACACTTCAGAGCAGAGCTGCACACATAGCAGAAGTGTCTCTTAGTTTGCATTTCTTCCATTCCATACAGCCAGCGTGGCATTCAACAAGTCTGACTCCTTAGGTAGCAGGCATGCTGTTTAATGTATGTCGGATGCTTACTATAAACTCTCTCCCAATTTTCCTTAGGGCCCTTTCTAGCTCTGCCCTAACAGATAACAACATCTGGACAGTAGTGTCACGTAACAAATGTCATACTTCTACTCAGGAATTACTTTAATTCACTTAGTCACTACACACCGTATTCCCCCTGAGCCTGCTGCTGAGCTGCAACCAAAATAAACTGGCAGTGTCCAATAAGTGGCAGGACATATCCATGTGGGTTTGTATGGTTCTCACAGCTGAAGACCAGGCATTGGGACAAAGGTCTGTCATCTTGTGCAAATACACATTACAGATTAAAAAATACCAAAAAAAAATACAAAATACAGATTTTTACTCCTTGTCCAGAATTCCAGTCTTGTAGTATCACATATATTTTAAGTCAATATATAAAATACTTGTGCTCTACCCAAACAAACACACATGGCAATTCTAAACTATAGATTATTGGTCCATCAGATCCACCATCTTCTTTCCCTGTAAAACAGAATGCAGACCTCAAAACACATTGCAGAGACTACACTGCCGCGTCACTTACCTCCCCACAACTTAATCAAGTTCACAAAGGAAATCACAACCAATTACCAAGACTGTCATTAACAACAAAAATATCAGGCCAGACCACAGCAGAGATCCAAGAAAATTTAGCAAGACTGGTAGCAGGACACCTGAAGCTCATCCCTGATTCAAAGAGGAGACAGAGAAGACCTAAGCAAAGAGGTGAGGCAGCTCCACAAACCAGCAGATGCACAGGAAAAGCATTTGCCCAGATCCATCAGTTTGGCTTTGACTATTCCAACAGAAAGATCATATTCACAGTACTCTTGTACAAATATTGACAGAAATATCTGTATCGGTGTCTCTGGGGCCAAAGTTCAATCTCTCCAAAGTTCAGTCTTAATGACAAGGAACATTGCCTTATCTTGCTGAGGGCAGAAAACCACAGAGTCACACAATAGCCTTGGTTGGAAGAGACCTCTAAGATCACCAAGTCCAACCATTAACCTAACACTTCCAATTCCCCACTAAACCATGTCCCTCAGCACCTCATCTACACGTCTCTTAAATCCCTCCAGGGATGAGGACTCCACCACTGCCAAGGGCAGGGGTCCTTAGGCACAATCTCTTCTGAAACCATTGGCAACGCTGACTGAGTGGAGTCTCAGTCTTTGGGAAAACACTGCTAGGCCTGAGAAGGAAGGTGAACACTTGGACTTGATCTTAGAGGTCTTTTCCAACCAAGGCTATTCTCACAGAAGGTGGTTTGGACAATTCACAGGTGGAGAGACCACCTCTGAGCAGGCAGTTGAAGACCAAACCACCATCTAGTAACTCTTTGGCTGCCACAGCAGCTCAGGATGCAGGTCCCTCCAAAACGGCTCTAATGGTTTGTAGAACGATCTGCCAAGGGGCAACTCCCAGGCGTGCAAGTGAACCTTTCAGATCACAGGTGGGGCATTCTGCTCATGGCCATATTTCTTTTTGGATTCTTATGGAGGATTTCTATTTTCACCAACACCTACACAGCACTACCTGAGATAACTTGAGTCATTAAAAAAAATTAAACAGGATAAAAAATAAATTTGAAAAAATTGAAAAAAAAAAGGTTCAATGACCTTCTGTTTGGTTTTCATTGCTTATTTTATTATGCTCCCCACTTATTGCATTTTATAAAATGCAAAATTTTATCTATTGTACTCTCTATCTTTGCTTTTAAAACGTGACACATTCTGCAGTAAAAAGAAAAATCCAAAAAGCAAAACAGAACTTATTTTTTGTATTTATTTTTTTTTTTAAATAATCAATCAAGCTACAGCAAACATACAGGCAACTAGAAAGTAATTGTCACCATTTGAATTCCGTATTTCAAGCCACCTTTGATCAACTTGATTAATATTCCTTTCAAAAGATTTTATAGCTGGTGTACTTCATGAACACAATTAAAGTAGATTATTCTGTGCTGAACTCTATGTTTCATAAAATTACTGTTCCTCTGATTAATTTTATAGAAAACACATGTAACTATGTACAAATGCATTTTTCTCATTGATAAAACAAGCCTGTGACAGAGCTTCCAGTACTGGCCAAGAGATACCACTGTGCATATCTAATAAATCATCAAGCCTGGTGATGCAATGTCATGTGAGCTAATACACAAAATACTACACTTTTTATTCAACTGAAAGAAAAAATAGCCCAATTCTCAGCTTATAGTGCCAGATTGGCTAAAATGCAATTCTTCAGGTATCAGTGTCTGTGGGATGATGCCACCAGCTAGCCAAAGTGACTGCAGCTGATCCACTATCCTTCCTCTACTGAAGTCAATAATAAAATTTTCATCAGACACAATAGCATGATTTCATACAGCTGAATTTCAGAGACAGGATCCATCTGACTCCTGATCTGCAGGAGAGACTCACTGTGACCTTACCAGGACTGCCATGAGCAGACTGCTGCCACCTCACCCCATAAATCCCCTCGCCTGCTGCTGTAGCTAGGCGCTGCTGAACTCAGGTACCCTCTAGGAACACTGCGATGTTGTAATTAGCAGTGAGGCTTGTAATGCATTCCCTTGCCAGGAAAAAGGGTTGCTGTGGCCACTGGAGTAAAAGAATGTGAAAAGGGACTGGGAAAGAATAAAAACAGGTAGGGAAAACACAGGGATAATTTATTTAAGTATCTCATACTAAAACGACAGAACAATCACCAGTATCAGCTGAACTGTCAAACAGATATTACAAGAAAATAGTGATTTTTTTAAAAAAAACATAAAATAAAATTTCCTTTAAAATGGATTATTTCAGTGGAGAGAAGAAAAGATACACAGAAGACAGAATCATAGAATCACAGAATAGCCTTGGTTGGAAAAGACCTCTAAGATCACCAAGTCCAACCACTAACCCAGCACTGCCAAGTCACCACTACCCCATGTCCCTCAGCACCTCATCTACACGGCTCTGAAATCCCTCCAGGGATGGGGACTCCATCACTGCCCTGGGCAGCCTGTGCCAGTTCTTGATAACCCTGATATCTCTGACACAAGCTTTTATTTCCTAATGTCTAAATTGTGTTAGGTTTTGTTTTGATTTTTGGAGAAATGATGCATTAAACATCCTGTTTGCAGTGCAACAGTAATCTAAGCCCCTCTTCTTTTTTTGGCAAATGCTTCACATTACTCACGTTAAGCTTACCATTAACTGAGAACTGTTAACATGTCTTAGTGTGGTTTCAATGTTCCTATGGCAAGGCTAAACAGCATTTAGACAACAATGATATCCCCAGGCCTGCACTGTAGTTTCTGAAGCACAGATTAAGCACGGTATTCTGCTCAACAAGCTCATCACTGTTAAGTAACTCATCAGAAAATAAAGAGGGAATTATCAAATGGGAATTGCCAAGTAATTAGTTCTCTGAAGCAGATGACATGCAACTGTTAAAGGGAGGGCCCTCCCTGCTAGTCATATGTCAGAGTAGAGCCTATTAATCTGTAAATAAAAATGCATTACATATGATTAGTGCTATGGGTTTTTAACCACTAGTGGTACATGGAGAACAAATTTACAACTTCTTCCAGTGCAATAATCCACTAGGATTTTTTTCTTTTTCTCTTGTGCACAGTGACTATTTTCAAACCATTCTGTATCTCCCTGCTGTCAGACTAGCTGGGGAAAGCTGTGGATACAGCACAGGACCAGGGAGGGGATGTGCTCAGGAGCTAAGGAAAAGGAGAAATGCATTTACTGTCAAATTAATTTGAAAAAAATCACTCCCTACTCAGCTACTACACACAGCACTGAAAAGGAACCACACCAATGAGAAAACAGGCACTAGCACAAAGATTCCGAGCACAGTAAAGGAGGATTAAACCTGCTTTTTGTAATTGCCCTTCTTCATTAAAGCCTGACTTCCTTTCAAGCAGCCAGCCTTACAGAAATGTTAACATTTACAAACCTACAAGGGCCTTCACGTGTGGGTACCTGACAAACAAAAATGTGGTAACAGTCACAACCAAACTCCAATACGAGTGAGAAACACTTCAACATTTGTACTTTTTATAAAGTGAAGAGGGACTCAATAAACCCTCAAGTCAGGTTTTCAGCTAATTCCAAAACAGGCTGATCACTGCTAAGTAACTGATCAGAAAATAAAGAAGTTATTATCAGACTTGGGGTTTGCCTCCAGTACCTCACCACAAGAAATCCTTCAGCTCACATGCTCAAATGCAGACACTTCCACCTGGGCTCACCTTCCACTGAAACCACACCCCTGCTATCGAGGGGTAACGTTCACCCAAGAAGGTGAAATCAAGGTAAATCGTACCTTGGTTCTTGGCTTGTATCTCATGTATCGTGTTTTTATGTGGACAGATCACTACATCCAACTCCATTTATTACTATCCAACTACACCAAGTTCACATCTCCATTTCACTTGTGCTCTTACTACGCTGAAAATCTCCATTGCCTAGCTTCTTTTAGCCCTACAACCATTGTAGGCCTTCATGCACAGTATGAGAGGAAAGAAAGAAAACCAGCTATGGCAAAAGGACCCTGATACAGCAATCAGAAAACCACAACTGGACGTGCTAACACAGAGGAGCATTACCTCTTTTCACATTCACTACGAAGTATTTTTAAAAGGACTGATTGTTGTCCATTTACAGACAGCAGTAGCCAGAAGTCTGCCTCAAACAGAAATCACGTCTTTTGTAAAAAATAAGCTACCTTAGGTAGTGTACAGACATCCTTATGGAAAATCAGAAAAAAAACAAACCTTACAAATGGGCTGCGGCTGTAAATTCAACCCAATACTATAATATGATTAATAGATATCAAGTGACTTGACAGTGGAAAAGATTAAAAAGAACTCTTTAGTGGTTAAAATGTCCAGAGTCTCATGCAAAACCCTCTCAACAGAACTGTTTCAAAGAAAGCATTGAGTCATTTGCCTACGTGGAAGGAGGCAGCACATGCTCTGAACAAATAACAGTAATTCTGTGGTTTGTAGAGCAGGCTAAAATTAACTAAAGTCATGAATAAATAAATAAATAAATGCTTTATCTCTAATTATTTATTTTTCTTCTATTTTTACTAATCCCTGTGTCCTTATTCAGGCTAGATGCTGAGCAGGCTCTGCAAGAATGCTGCTTGAATTGGAAGGGTGAGCAAGCCTGGAGCACGCACGCAAAGGCAACGTGACTCCCTGAAGCTACGCGATGCCTCCTGTGAGTAAAGCCACTAACGTAGGGCCATTAGGCCTGAAGTGAGCTTTCTGAGATCTCATTTTGGATGCACTCGGTCAATCATCCGATGTTCGGTCCCTCTGTGGTAATAATCCAGATCTGCCTCAAACAGAGCGGGGCTGTCGCCACCTTCACTCCGAAACAAAGGCAGAAGGCAGAACGACGATGGGTCTTAGCATGCGATGCTCTCTCGAGCTGTGAAACCGATCTGTGGCTGCTCACTGCATGGCACCGGCTCACGTTTCTTCCACGTGTTACTACTGTGAGCTCCCTCCTCTCACACTCAGTGCCAGAGAGAACGTTTGTAAGCAGAGCCTCTACTCCAGTAACTTTTATTTCACTTACTTAGTTTTACAGTGGGCCTGATTCTGGTTGTTCCGTAGAGAAAATGAGAACTCACTAACGAGGCCAACAGAGGTACCTCGACCTCAGTGACTAAAATGTCCAACAAGCAGAGAAGAAGCCAAAACAAATCTCATCTGAGGTCCACAAAACCACTATACTTGCACTGTTAAAAAAAGCAGCATAGTACTGTATTCCTGTCATGCCTCTGCATCTGACTTAACCAAGTTACTTTTTTTATCCAAAATGTTTGCTTAGCATCTAATATAGTCTTTCTCACGTAATCAGAGGAAATGCCAGATGCTAAAATATTCAAGGTGATTTAGCAATACACTGTGGATAATACACTGTAATTATTCATAGGATTTGACCACTACACTATCAACAATTACTTCTTTCCTGTAGTAACAATTCCTGCAACTACCTAAAATTTCATGCAACCTAAGCTAATTCTGACATAAATGAAATGCTTTGTGGAAATGCTCATATCACCACAAGAAGCTTCCTTCTATTCAATCTCACAAGTCCAGAGCTGCTACCAAGCCACTTTTCTTCCAAAACTGAAAAACTAAATGTGTCGGTGCACGAGCACTTGGTCTGGTTTTTCACTCTCAAGAAATTCTAGCTGTAGTGGTTACAATCCACCCCCATCATTCAAGCTCATTTGTAAACTGTAACAGGCATGTCTCTGCATGTAACTGCTTGCTTAGACAACTTCCCTTCAAGGCACAGCACCCTTCCCCGCAGTCGACGTAAAAAATAAGTTCTGTGCTGCAGACTTCTCTATGACACACTGTATACATTAAAAAGCTATTCTGCAACACAGACTTTCTGGTCAGCCCCTCATAAATAGAATGCTATAGTAATAAAGTTTTCTGTCTGTAAACAGAAAAAAAAAAATCCTTTGATTTTCTGCAAGTAATCACTACATTTCATTTTCTTTTATTTAAAGACAGGCAATTTTCTTATGACCCTTTATCTTTTTTTTTTTTTTTAAGCATTAGCAGTATTGCCAATCCCAAGCACTCCAAACCATATAACAGGTCCAAAAAGACAGGCTGGCCTAATGACAATCAGATTAAAGAAATAAAATAAAAATATATGTTCTTTTTATTGGCACTACGATCATTGAGCCTTGAAACTTGGTTGTTTTTTTCTTTTTTTCCAAGGAATTCTCCACAACCACATGGGAAGGAGAGAGAGAGGAGAGAGAGAGCAGACAGATACACGTGCAGCATTACATCCTGTCTGGCTACAGCATTTCAGGGAATAAAAAAATAAAAGGAAAAAAAAAAAAAAATCAGAAGAATTTATAACATTCCTCAAACCAGAGTAAAAGACATCCAGGCACGTCAGTAGTGACTTGTTATCCTGGGAAGTATCCTTATGCCAGACAAAGTTTAGTGCACAGGAGGAACTCAGGACACTGGAAAAGTCAAGCAGGCTGCTAGCAACAAGAACTAAAAACGTTCATAAAAGCGCAGGCAGGGTTCACGCAATTTTACGCGTGGTGTTTTACAACAAAAATCAAAGCCTGTAAACTTTTCCATTCATACTATCATCTTTTAGTAACTGAATATGCTGTGACCTGAGGTGAACATAAAACCACTCATCTGCAACCCACTGTCCTGTAAAGACTCCGAACTGAGTCACCAAAGTTAATGGAATTTTTCTGAGAGAGATTCTCAAGGACCTCTACTGCCAAGCAAGGGAAGTACAAACGTATCGTGCGTAGGTAACCATACAGACACCACGAAGGTGTCCACGCTGATTACAGCCCAGAGCAAGCACTGCACACGTTAGAGGAAATAAAAAGCATTGAACTTCTCACCTTATTGGCAGTGCATATCTGTACGGTGAAGATGAAGACGAAGGTGGTCACTGTCCTACAGCGGTCAAGAATAAATTCACAGCTTGTATTGCTTGCCCATCTGGCTTGGCCTGCAATGTGGCTGTTGATCCAGGAGTTGAGGAGATGGCAACCAAAATAAAAAGAAACAAAAACACAGTTAAGAGTCAAACCATTTACAACGTGCAAAGACATCCTATCGAAAACTGAAAGAGACTGCTTTTGCTATTACTCAAGGACAAATAAACTATAGATTTAATCCTGCAGACAGAGCACATACAGCTCAGAGCAGAGCCCATTCATTCAAACTGAGTGCTCTTTTCCTAAATGTGATCTTAATGAGGTGAAGAATCATAAGTGAGTCGAGATGACTGCCTTTACTGCCAACAGAACATATCTGAGGAGGGGCATCATCCAGAAAACATATTGCTGCGACTACTACTATCAGATGAAAAATAATCAGCTTTGAGAATGGGACATTACCTCGTACACTATTTTGTCATTCACGGTGGCATGCTAGAGTCAGCGCGTATCACTGCAAATTCCCAAATTATATAAACAAAGAACTCTTCCAACGTGATTTTTTTTTTTTCTTTTTCTGTATTTTTGCTCAGTAAAATTACAAAGAGCCAGAACTGAATTTCTGCTGACATCACATATTAAACAAAATACGTTTTGTTTTTTCACTTGGAATCTCACCAAATATTCTTATCACTCATGGGACAATAAAAGGATTTAGTGGGACCATTTCTCCCTCACTGAGAAGCATTTTTGTTGTTTCAGTTTACGAGCATACTTACTCATTCCTATTTATGGAAGGATTTACACACATACTTAACTCCAGATAGGTTCTTTAATCAATCCTCATTCAGCAAAACCCTCACTGGGACACGTACTAAAGTAACTTTGCAGACTGGGACCAGTGCACGCACGCAGATTTGCATGTGTTATACAACAACCTCAGACTACAGCTTTGAGAAAGAAAAAAAACCATGAACCGTGACATTCTCAACATATGCACCGAGATCAAAAAGGAATTACGGCCGTCAATCTGGTTTTTGTCTTTTTTGCACAAGTCGGGAGCCTGCAAAGTTCCTTACATTTTAAAACATTAGTCATGCATCAGCTCAGCCAAAACTCAGTAAAAATCTTCAGCTTCTTTAAATAAAGAATGTGAACCACTGAACAAGACTCCAAAATACAACGCCTTTGTCCAAATACCTATTTATTTATTGTACTCGGATTCTTGCATAAAAGTAAAATGAAAGGACGAGGGCAGGATTTTCAGTTTGCAAAGCTTAGGCTACTGAAGTCACTGGGATATAACACGCCATTTCTTCCCCATGAAATATTTACCTCCGCCAAGCCTGTCGTACTTCTGTTTCTCCTGCTAATTATATCATTACTTGTTAGAGCAGAGCTCGTTACAGCAGTCTCAGAAGAGACCTACAACAAAATCAGTTATCTGCACCCTGTGGATTGTACACACTGTACCCGTACAGTCCTCCAAAGCGGCTAAATCATTCACAACCTGTGTGCTTAGCTAAGGCTGTCACAGAGCCCGTCATCTCTCAAGCGGCGTCACCGCGAGCTGCCTCGCACGCTGGAGTAGGTTTGCAGCCAGCCAGTGCTTCAGACCATCCATGCAATTCTGACACGCATTTCCTTTAGAGCCTGCCATGCTTCTTTATCGCATTTCCCCTTCAATTAGTAGCCCACAACAAAAGCAGCACACACTGTGAGCAATGACAATGATCATCCTGACTGCCACCTAAGAAAGATGTCCTGCTAAACTTCAGCAAGGGGGAAATTAGGCCTTGATTTTGCTTTACTAGCTACATTACTAAAACAATTATTTTTAAATTCTAATGTTTAAACCCTTAGTTGCTTTTCACGTGGCTGCATTTAAGTGACTATTTTCTTAATTAACAGGAAACTAGGCCAGTGGATCTATTACATAAAAAATTTCTGTTAAGTGAAATTCCAGGTCTCTTGTAAATGTCTTTCAAAACAAGACTATTTTTTTCAACCTTTCTAATAAATTCAATCGGAACTGACAGAAGGGCAAGGAAGAAAAGCTCCACTGGTTATTTTCAAATTTTAAGTATGTATATGTGGCCTTTTTGAAGATAATTACTTTCTAATGCTCTCAGTCACAAGGTAATTTTTCTTACAATAAAATAGGTATAAGCAGCACAAAGCACACAAAGGCTCATTCTACAGGAGTTGTCCTGTGTGTGGTTATTCCACTCTTTCCAGCCCATCCTCTTCACATGCTCCTATGTTCCAAGCCACCTCCTCGGCACGGAGGCCCAGAAGAGAGGCAGCGAGCCGAGCAGAGGATATTCTCTCCTAACAAGAAGAGTCAGTGACAGAAAGCTGCACTTGGAGTGTAGGAAACTGCCCGCCAACTCCCCATCCCCTTGACCCTCTGAGGAGAAACATCCCTGCTCAGCCAGCAGGCCGAGATCTGCAAACTCGTCACACCGAACCCGAGACTGCCAGCTGCCTGGAGCTGAACCACCAACAGGCATTTCTCATTCCCTCCTCCAGCTCCAGCGCTTTTACCATCAGAGCAATTCACATATCTATTTTACTGAGATATTTCTGGATTGCATTATGTTCCAGCCTTGTACTACAAACACTCGGGAGCTGTGGGTGCTCAGGATTTCTCATCACCCAGACATGAAATCCTCCGGGCTAAGTTCAGTATTAGTGTAAGTGCACACAAGATTAGTGACTGGAATAAGGGTGTTAACCACTTCTGCAGATGCTTAACGCAGCTCCTTAATCAGGCAAAAAACCTATTTAAACCCACAGTGCTTTTTAGCTGTAAAACGATAGAGAGAAAATAATGGTGATACACAGCAGATCACTTTCTGAGCTCTGTTACTCTACTACACGTCTGGATTAAGGCCAATAAATGGAGTTATTCTAGATATACACCCATGTAAGTGTCTCACAATCCCGTCCCCTGGAGTCACTCCAGATTTATGCCATCAGAACAGAGTGCCAAATTTGGTGCCTTCAAAAAATTGTACCTACATTTGTGAAAAAGTGGCTCAAAGGAGTGATAGAATGACAAATACACATTCCTTGGTTAAACACATTTCTATGAGCAGTACGCAGATCGAAGCTAATCAGACCGTGTATTTTTTCAAGGTATTACTAACTTTGTGGCAGAGGGCTATAATATTTTGACAGAAAGACAGAAAGACAGAAAGACAGAAAGACAGAAAGACAGAAAGACAGAAAGACAGAAAGACAGAAAGACAGAAAGACAGAAAGACAGAAAGACAGAAAGACAGAAAGACAGAAAGACAGAAAGACAGAAAATACCAATATTGGAAACGAGTTACTTACTGATGAGAAAATTATTTTTAATGGTATATACTTGGTTTTTTATCACGAGGAAATGAAGTCAGCTTTCACCTAAAACACAAAAGGGCCTAGACCTTGTTAAGAACTTATGAGGACGTTTAAAAAACCTAAGTGATGACGACGGTACCAGGTATCACCAATTTTAATTTTACTGGCCAGAAGGTGTAAAGTACAGTACACGAGTGGAGAATCACAAGTCTGTGGCCTAAAAGATGAGTGCTGGAATGGAAACTGTTCCAAACTCACAAACACTGTTACAGTCACCAAAGAGTTAAACCAGCCAGCCAGCAAAAAAAAAAGTAACACTCCAAAGAAACTTTCATAAGCCAGAAGTGTTTTTACGAAGCACTGCGCCTTTGTTAATTTGCTAAAATGAATGCAGGTGGAACTGAGGATTTGGCTAACCCTGTACTGTCCCATCTGCCTGACACTACACCCTTACGGGGAGGTTCAGCCATTAGGAAGCCACCACCGGCATCCTTCAGTTTTTGGCAAGCCCGAGGCAGCAGCCGTGCCGGCCGTACACCACCACCACGGCACGGGCATGGCCGGTGGTAGCCCAGGTGGGTTGCTCGCCAGCCACACACACACACACACCCCCACCTGACTGGACGGTGAGCACCGTCTGTTACCATGGCAGCTTGATCTAATTACATGACTGATCAGGGCTGGAGTAGCGCGCTGAAAGCCTACGCCGCTGACATGTCACTACACGATGAGAGACAGACAGACAGACAGACAGGCTGGCAGCGCGGAGGGAAACCTATCGACCTCTGCCTTATGTAAAGAGTGAGGAGATTACAGCCAGTCTTTAGAAAACCCTCCTGACTGTAAAACACCAGCACAGTTTTACGAACAAATTGGGTGCAATGACGTGCAATTACAACTTACTATTATCTCGCAGCATCGCAAAAACAACTCCGGCGTAATATTTTCCCTGGCCATTCTCAATTTTCCTCTCCCTCATTCATAGCCCTTCCTCTGAATCACAAACCCGAACTCAAAGAGAAACAGATCAGCACGAGCACGGAGATGGGATTTTCCTTCATGGGAAGGCTCCGTTTGAAACTGAAATTAAAAGTCCTTGAGCGGTCGGTGTGTAAGCAGAGTAACGCGCCGCGCCTGACCACATCTGACACGTCAAGTAACCAGCACAGCGTTAAACACATACCCACGAGCGCTGAAGGTTAACGTGTAACCCGCGTTACAAAATATGGATTTCTTTACCATACGAGAGTGAAAAGGTCTCCGGCAAAGGTCACCTACCCGCACCCTCACCAACCTCCAGGCGGAGAGCGTCTGTAGGGAGGAAGGTTTTACACACCCGCATTTCCCCACCCGGGCACAGCAGGAATGCTGCTGAATGTTCCCCCCCCTCAATTCTAGCCGGAGTTGCGGCTCAGGGAGGAGGGATGCTGCTCCCAGGAGTCCCTATTACACAGCACACGGTAAACAAAATAAAAATAGCCCGTTGCTCTCGTTATCGACACGGCGCATTATATAACGGGCTTCCGACTTGTTTGCTTGGCTATTATTACTCTTCAGCAATTCCTTCTCTTCAGTACCACGTAAATCGCTCCCGGTGCTGCCGTTCCATCATCACCGCTATCGCTATGACGGGGGGAGCTCGGCTTTTCCAGCACGCTTTCATTTAGACTTTAATAATCTCCGGGATCGCAGCGAACGGGTTCAGCACCCGCAAACCTACGAGGGGTCATTGGTTTGTTTGCTGCCGGTAAATTACGATGCCTTAGAAAAAATAAAAATAAACGACAACAAAACTAACCCAAAAACCCCAACACCACACACACACACACATACACACACCCCAACCACCATCCCGACCCAAGCAAACCCCCAGCCGGCGGCCACCGGAGGCGAGCGGAGCCCCGGGGCGGCGGCAGTGGGGACCCCCGCCCCCGGTGTGTCCCCCACCCCCTCCCAGGCCCCCCGCCCCCGCTCCCCCGGCCGGCAGTACCGGGTGGTGTCTGCAGCCGGGCTGGGCCCTGAGCGGAGCGGTGCGGAGCTGCTGCCGGGCACATCCCAGCCCCAGCGCCGCCTCCTCCCCGCTTCATTCACCCTCCGGTAGCCGCCCAGCCCCGTACTACGTACGCCGTGCGGCGGCGACCGGCCCTGCCGGCACCCGGCCCGGCCCCGCACCGCGCTGCCCCCCGCCGGGCCCGCCCGCCGCACACACACGCACGGCCCCGCGCGGCCCCCCCGCGCCGCGCAGCCACGCACCCACACGCACCCCCCCCACACACACACACACCCCCACACCACACGCGCAGTCTCACACGCACCCCGAGGCCGCCGCAGTTCGCAAAATGTCCACCGTGCCCGCGGCCACCCGCACCCCGCCCGGGCCGGGGGGTGGGCGGGAGTGAGGGAGGAAAGAGGAAGGAGCCGGGGGGGAAGGGGGGCGGGGCAGGGCTGCACGAGCGGGTCCCTCCGCGGGGTCGCCCCGGCCCCAACGCCCGGCCCCGGCTCTGCGCTCCCGCGGCGGGGCGCACCGCGTCCCCGCACCGCTCCCTCCGCCGGCGCCCTCGGCCATTTCGCGGCCGCCTCCCCACACAGCGCGGGGCCGGGCCCAGGCTCGGGCTCAGGCCCGCGGCCACAGTGCCGGGCCGGGCCGGGGGGCGCCGCAGGCAGTCGGGCTGCAGCCCCGCGGCGGAGCGGGCAGTGCGCTCCCTTCCCCCCTCCAGCCCCGTGTTTTTCCAGCTGGAAACCGCCGGCGGTTTGCAGTCTAAACAAGGGAAGGCGCGGGGGGGGGGGAGGAGGCAGAAAGCAGAGGAGGAAGAAAAAGCCACTTACTGTAAAGTGTCAGTGGAGGTGGGATTGGCGGGGGGGGGGGGGGTCAGAGCGAGGCTCGCACACCAATGTCCTCGGAGCTGATCCCGGGGCTGGGGGCTGCTTTTTGGTTCGGTGGGGGTTTTCCCCTCCCCTCTGCAGTGGCACGGGTCCGGGATGTCTCTCCCCCGCGGTAGTAGGGATGATGTCTGCGGCACAGCGCTCGCTTCCCTCGCCTCTCTCCAGCATGTAAATGGGGTAATAGGAGCCAAATATGGAGCAGTTGGCTGCCTCTGCAACAGCTCAAGGATCCTACTTCATGCAAACGGAGGGGGGGTGGGGGGGGAGAAGGGAGGGAGGAGGAGGAGGCAAGGCAACACTCTGGCTGGCGGCCAGGAGAGCCACACAGATGATTGCATACGCACCGCACCGCCGGGCCAAGGCGCCCTTAACCCTTTGCGGGGCCGGCGGCTCCAGGCCCGGGGGTGAGGGGGGTGTCCCGCCTCGCCACTTACCTCCTCCTTCCCCTCGTCACGCCCGACAGGCCAGGCCGGCTCTCTACGGCAGGATTAATCCACTGAAGTCCCCGCTCCTGTGGCAGGCTGCGCCGGGGGGATCTCGGAGCACTTTGCCTAGACGGACAGAAATGAGCTGGGGAGGGAAGGAAAAAAACAACCCCAAACCGATGTTGTTGAAGGGGGAAGGAAGAGAGAGCTGGCAAAGTGCGCTGTCCTTCAGAAATGGCAGGGAATGCTGGTTGAAAGGATGCATGAAAATCGGTGGCTCAGCCAAGGCTGGTCTGTCTCTCTAAGGGAGGAAATCAAACCGTGCTGGAAGGCAGGGAATGCTCTGAAGCTGCCTCTGCGAGTCAGAGGAGGGTGATTTTATTTAAGATGCCATATTGCATTTCACTGTGGAGAACTGTTAAGTGATTTAGAGCAAGAGCCTACATCCCACTCCCTTTTTCTGAATTAGTTTTATTTATCTGGATCCTTGGCATATGCTTGAGTTTGCTTTGTAGAAAGTACCTTCCACTTCATTCAGACCAAAGAGGCTCTGACTCATACCCAGCTACGCGACAGGCAGGGCTGAACCACGCATGTTTGGGTACAAACTCCCTCTGGGTTCCTTAGCACACGGCGCAGCAAAGATCCCCTCGCATCTCTCCCAGCTGTACACAGACCACCGTGAGCCTCTCCCAAACTCCCCCCAGCTCCCAAACTAAGGCAACTTACACTTCCCTGCTGCTCCAGCATCAGCTCCTTACTCTCGTACTCAACACAGGGTCTGCAACGCTATAAACAGCAGTGATGGGCAAATAACAACCACTGATGCAAATGGGAGAAACTGGCTCAGTCTGATCTTTGAGTCTTAGGAGAAAAGACAAAACACCAAATTACCAAGCCGGGTACAATTTGGGAAATAAAACAAATGATGGAAGAAATGAATGGGAGGAATACAAAAAGGACAGTGGGCTGCTCTGCTTGCATGCAACCTGACAGCGGTCCATAAGGAGCCATTCACCCTCGGCTTTGGCATCAGGGAGGGAGGTACAGCACAGAGAGGGCCTCTCCCCATCCCAGAGACATTGCAGAAAATCTTGCATAAATACCAAAGGGCGTTACGTACTGGCTCGGTGGAGCTGGACACTGCGAGGCCACGGGCCTCAGAAAGGCCTCAGATATGCACTGCCTGCAACATGCCCTGTTTGTTGCATCTTGCACCAATTTGCCAGAACAACAGGCTCCAAGGTACCAGGTTTGTAGTGCAGGTATATCTCCTATGTGTCCATTATATACTAGCATTCAATGTCAGCATTAAATGTAGCATTAGAGTCTAGATGCAAAGTATCCTAGGATTCACTCTGTCCTCACACAGATCAGCAAAGTAGTTCCTTATACAAATGACTATACTAGTTCACTGTAATTGCTAAAGAACGTAATAATAACATTGTAAGCTGCAGTGCTCTTGATTTAGAGTTGATGCTATAACATAGACTGGCTTTATGAAACAGAAGGATCTTATACCACAGCGCCTTCTGCATCTTTAGTTCAGGTTCACTACGAAAGCCAACATCGTCTTCTGTTTCAGGAGCAGTCTGGGCATAGAGGCAGCAACAGGCCGAGATGTCTGGGCACAACTGTGCCACTCAATGCTACAGGACAGTGAATCTACAGCAGCAAGGCAGACAGCAGAATTACCTTCACCCAGCTAATGCCAGGTTCATGGATGTAATCAAAGGAACCAGGGGAGAGAGAAAGAGACTGGAGATTGCTGGGAATCAAGTGAAAGCCCTGGAGAAGCTGCAACCCCATCGTCAGGGTTCAGTTCCGAGTACGCGACATTCTCCTGTCTGCCACCTTTTTTATTCCAGTTGTAGAGAGTGTTACCTCAGGAGAAAGGAATCTTTCCTTCTCAAACGTTCACCTTGCCAAGAGGTGTGGCACACACAGAGAAAGAGAAGCCACATTCATGCTGAAGCAAGCTTTGGGCAACTTTCCCTCCTGCAGCAGGCTCGTGTAAGAGGCTTGTGTATTCCTCTGCTCTGTGGCTACGGTGTTTGCCACAGGACCCACATTTTTTGCCACGCTCCAAGCTTTAGGCTTTCAAATATGTGTCTGTGTTTCTGCTTCAGAGTTGAAAAGTGACCCCTAAAATGTGGGTCCACTCTAAGTCAAAGCAATACTGTTTTCCTGAGCCAGGAGGCAGCCTTAACCCATGGCTTTGGGAAGTGCCACAACTGCCACAGGTTCATAAGCCATTCCTCATCTCCATTTTGACTTTCTGTATGTTGGTTGCATTAACAGATGAGAGATGAAGGAACAATGCCTTCATGGACATTGCCTGACACGCAGGATATACTACTGTATCCCAAGATGTCCTTGTGCCTCTGCAGCTCCCTTGTTGAGGGCCTATGCTGGGTATCAATATGGAGAATATCACACATTATGGAAGTGCTGGTGAAGGCCGGTGGGAAACAGCACTTGAACGTGGTGAATGGCCAGGACAAAGGTCCCCCTATTGACCCAGAAGTGCAGAACTAAGACAGACAAGAAAGTAATTTCCTGTGGAAGGTAGATGCCATTTTATCTTCCACCAGGATAGTTCAGACAACAGAAATGGTGAGAGGCGACTCAGCAGTGAAGCTATCAGGTCTCTCTCAAGGACCACCCCAGATACCTGCAGTGATCTCTCACAGCAGCTAAGAGCCACCCCAAAGTCCATCACCTTGCCCCCTCTGAGGAGGGCACATCGCAAGGGGTGCGTACACAAAAGTAGAAGCAAACTCCCAAACCAAAACTCTTCCATTGCAGACCTTCCTGCCCCTGGGGAGAGACAGAGAGCAGAGGTGTGTGACAGATGCTGGTCAGGTGGCTGAGTGCAGTACAGACAAGGGCCTCAACACCACGGTGGTGAGTGGGACACAAGAACCCACATACAACTCAAGCATTGTTATGTACTGCTGGTGATGTGCTGCAACAGATGACTCCCAGCTGAATGCAAAATATATTGACCAAAATAATTAATATCTTCACCACAAGATATTAATCAGTTTGACATGCGAGGTGCACACTGTCCAGAAGAAACTGTCCTTCTATCCACTAGTTGTACTGTGTCATCTACACAACATATTTTATACAATTAATAGTATCTACAAGAAATAAGGGAAAATAAGCCGCCTAAGAAGCTTGTTTTTTAAAAAAAAAAAAACAAACACACCACCACATTAGCATTCAGGGAAATCCAGTGACTGATGATGTATTGAGTGTGAAAAGTAATTTCACAATTATTGATCATTACAGTCTTAAGTCTTCAATTTGTCGTAAAATGACATTGTTGGTCTCATTACAGCCTCTAGTGGACAGTAGTAATCCACTTCACAGACCTGTCACAGGGTTTGCTCAAATGACAAGCGTTACCTAGGTGGAGGCTACTCCAAGAGCATGAACACACAGTCATTCTTATCCCCTGGCAAAAAGGGCTTCTGAATACGATCAAAGGTTTGTTGTTGCTCATAAGGTGCCCTGCGTTATGCTTCAGGCATTAACACTGACTTGTACATAAACAGAGAACTTGGGCTATTCATTTCACTTTCAGACAGCTTTCATAAAAACTAAATTCATCTCAAATATTTTTATAACAGAAAATATTGGTTGCCATGTTTTTGGCTTAAGTAAAATGTTTTTATTCCAACTCAGAATCCACCAACTGTCCAGTCCACCTCCTATCTATTTATAGCCCACTCGCATTCAGATCATTTTTGCCCATGCAGTTATTTTCATTATTATTTCAGACATGTGCAGCTGATTTAAGGTATTTTAACAGCTTTAATAAATGAGAAAGTGTAATTTGGATTACAGCTGGCTAATAAGGTACACTTTCCTCAGGGAACTTAAAAATGTACACAATCTGAACAATAATGTATTTGGAACATATACTTTAACTTGAAGTGTCACTTGTATGAATATAATAAAATATGACAAACATCTTTATTTTTTGTGTATTTACTTAAAAATGAGTGTATCTCCTGTCAGAACAAGGATGTTGATGATGGTCTCCAGAACTCTGTGATTGTTTTCAGATGGAAGGAAATTAGATTGCTAGATACAGAGAGCCAATGTTGTCTCTTTAAAGCCACAAGTATCTCCTGCAAATTAACCTTTAGTGAAAGGATAGCAAAACATTCATGAAGACTAAGCAAGTATATAGTACTACACTGTGACTCAAAGAGAAAAATCTTATGGTCTAAAATGCTGAGGCCCTTTGCAGGAGAATTCTGAGGAAAGGCTGCCATATAATTTCTTTACTACATTGTGGCTAGGTATGGGTAGTAGGGTTTCTGAACAAATCATTATTTGTCATGCCTTATGGTATAGGTAATGGGATATTTAGGTTAAAAAAAGTTTACCTTATCACTGTCTTGATTTTTTAAAAGAAGCAATCAAGTTCCTCTTTAAATAACAATAGCTTCAATAGCTTTAAAATAACAATAGGTCCTTAGATGCAGATCTGACCTAAGATGCTTGTTGTTGCTGCTGCTTTTTTTTAAAGAGGGAAAACAATTAATCAAGGGATTAAGAAAACCCATGAATTCTCTGGAGTCTTAAAATCAAGACCGATTTAGTCTTTTGAATAAGTTGTTGGTCGGGTACAGGTCATTGATCTGGAAGGTAGACCAGCTAACCTACTAGTGACCACACCAGGATGGACCACAGCCACAGTTAGCCCCATACGCTCTTCCAGCAGTGACCAGTGGAAAATAAAAGTGCTAAGCCCTTCTCTAGAGATGCTTAACTGGCCTAGGCACCTCTCGAGTAGTAACTATTATGACCTGTTATGCTGCCTGCTTTATGGCCTGTGGTCTTAAGCTGTTTGAGGTCTCCATCCACATCCTGGTCCCCAGGTACCTCCTCTGACACTGCAGTTACCTGTATGGCTGGTGTGAGCAAAAGGGCCGAGCGCGAACGGAAACTAAACTGCCGTCTGATTCCTAGAAGTGATCGCTTGGTGCTGGGGTCAAAGTACACCAGCAGGGCACAGAAGGGAAGCTCTATTCTGTGGGAAACGCTTGGTTTCCAGGGATGTCAACAAGGATTAACGTTCAACCAAAATGATGGTGCAGACCTAAGGAGAATTCACCAGCCACTTTCTGGGAGAGGGCTCTCAGCTGCTAATGGGGAGCAGTCGGAGGCAGCAAGCCCTTGTGAGAGACACGTGTTGTCCCTTTAAATCATACCTGGTACAGAAACTTATCTAGGAGTTCACTTGCCAGGTTTTTTTTCTGTCTGTTAAGGGCGTTATTGGTCTAGGCAGATTAGATTAGCATCTGTCATGTAAACACTCAGGGTTGGGAAACAACTCTTGACCTTTCTTAAAGTGTCTTATCTGAATATAAGGCAGTGTGGTTTCTAAAGCCTGCTACAGTCTCTCTGATCAATGCTGTACATGTTTTGATAAGTGCAATAAGTTTTTAGGGGAGGAGAGGAATGGACTAGAATGGGCTGCTTACCTGTTTGAACAGACCTAGGAATTGAAAACATGGATTTTTGACTCCTAAGTCCTTTAATGGCCCCCACTGAGCTGTCCTGGTCTATTGAACAAATCCTTCCTACCTAAAAATCTTTATCTTTTGTTGTGAAATGGTGCAACATGTGAATAACAGCTATTTTCTACCCTCACTGTCTCTAACTCTTCACCAAATGTGATACACATGGGCCTTGGTCCCAGAGCTCTCATGCAAATCCAGAACTGAAGTTTACCAAATTCAGCCAACATTGGTAAAGCTGGGCTTATGCCTTGGTTTCAAGACAGAGATAAGTGCAGGCTGCTTTATGTTCAAGACAAGAGTTCTTTTGTATCTGTATTTTCACTGTACTGTAAAAAAGAAAACTAGTAACTAATAACCAGAAGTATGTTACTAGTCCTGATATATAAGCATCTTTTACACAGGAAAGAGCTACATTTGTTTTCAAAGGGCATCATATGCCACAAAAATGCAGTCACCTGCAGCACAGGAATGGCAAGTCTGAATGGTGCACAAACATCAAACAAAAATTTAAGCAGGATAATTTTGATATGAAGGAATTGCTATATCCCCTTTGATTTCATCCATAGTCATGGTTAATTGGAAAATCCTCAGGCAGAAATGGACTGCAGGATGACAGTGAATTACCTGGAGGGTAAGAAGTCCTCAGCCTGCAAGGCTTTGACCAGCAACCTAGGTGAGCATGAGAAACATTTACCTTCCATCCGATTACAAGCTGAGGGGGTATTTTTCTTGTTTCTTCTGCAAGGTCACAGGGATATGTCCAAAGAACCCTGAAACTCCATAGTTTAAAACAAAAAAAAAAGTCTTGGAAAAAGTGACAGGAGGCTGAGGTAGGATATTACTTTAAACCAGTTATTTCTGCTTGTGCAGACTGTTTTGTAACTAAAATGGCATTGCTTTGACTTCTTACTGCACAGAGGCAGCATCTTTCCCTCAGAGATTTCCAGATCCTCTTGTTCTCTCTTTACCCTTCAGCAGAGGCCTTTCTACTAAAGGCAGTAATTGTTCCCTTATTAGCTGAAATGTCATATCATGTCCCTCTCTTTCACCCTGCCCACTTTATCCACAGGAGAGCTCCTGTTTATACCTATCTTCCTACTTTAGATCTGCTCTTGTATCATCCTCATATGATACTATTCATTTATTTATACTTAAGGTGATGAAAGATACCTGTGCAAAACTCTAGAAGCCCTGGCACATAGCAATTACAGGAAAAACACAACAGTGTGAAAGGAGTTTTCTCAAAAGGAACTTAGCTGGGCATTCAGGTACACCAGAAACACCTGCCTACTGAAAGCACATCTTCAGCCTTCTCCCAAAACATGTCTTTTGCCACAGGGCCTCTCCAAAACTCATAACATTTAAACCCTTGTGACGTACAGGTTCTATCACAGGGACAGACTCGCTCTTGCATGGATTGTTCTGCCATGGGGTCAAGTAGAGCCAAGTGGAATGGTGTAGACACCTTGGGGCAGGACCACCTCAAGGCAAGCTATTCCTACTCAAGAGACACTAGTTCTGACATGGTTTCTCACTATAGATTTTTCACAGTTTATATTCTCATTTTCTTTACGCAGAAGACGAATGGCGACACAGTGGCCATAGGACAAGCACGGTCATAAGCAGATGTTTCAAGGAGACATGAGCATTATATACTACTTCCTCCACGTACTCTCCAGCCTCTCACTATTTTCAGCTCAAGTGACTTCCTGAGCAGGATGTGGTTTCTGCCTATTTAGAAACCCTCAATGGATTTATCTCCCAAGACTTGTACAGTCTCCCACTCAGCACATGTAAGCTGTAAGCATCCACAGTCTCCTATGTCACATTGCACAGGTCGAGTCCCTGATGCGAGAATCACTTCATCCTGCCTGCTTCATTCACTGCTCCCAGTTCTTGCACTGAGACAGAGAATGGACAGTCCCTACCCATACTCTCCACGCTACCCAGAACTTTGCAGACATCTATCACATCCCCCCTCAATTATCCTTCCTCCAAGCTGGAAAGGTTGTTACACAAATCATTCTGTTAAAGACTTCACTGCTTCTGCCGCAATTCTAACCTGGTTTTGAGTCCCTCGCGCTTGGTCTCAGTCCTGTGACATCCTCGTTCCCTCTGTTCTTCTGCCTGTAGAATAGGATTAGTAAAAATTATCCTTTTATCTCATGGAACAGTGGTGACACAGCAGAGTACAAGTATTATTACTATTAAAGCAATACAGAATACCCTCTTTTCCCAAGGCTTAGCCAAGGACTCAAAAAAGCAACAATTCCACATATCAAGGACAAGTGAAAACAGTATTAATACAAACAAAAATAAACCCATGATTCTATCTACATTATTTTCATACTTGTTTAGCAACGCAGACTGACTAAAAACCTTCCCATTTCATGAAGTACCTCTGTCAACCAACCTACTCTGGTGTTAAAAGTGATGGGACATCTCCCACCAACCTCAGGAGATTATTTCACACACTTATATGCATAACAGGTCTGAAAACCATGACGTGCTACAAAAGTTGGATTACCAGCTGGTTTTCCTACTATTTAATCTGTCTTTCCCCTTTCCATGATACATCTCATTTCTTAGGACATAAGCATTAAGTCATTTCTCTCCCTTATTTGGCCCATCTTCAGCTCAGTGTGTGAACTTAGTGTCTGATTTAAGGTGTACAAGTTGTCCCATTGTCTTAATGATTCTGAATCATACATTTAAAGTTAGCTATGTGCTTGAGGGTATGTCTTTGTGAACATGGTAACGGTGAGGCTGTCAGGGGTGTGGATTTACAGACACCAGCTACTCTGCAGCGACTACACAGATGAACACCCTTTGCCTGCTGGTAAATGCAGAGCGGGTTAACCCAGAGAGAGTCCCAGCCAAGACCATCTCTGCCTCCCCACAGTTGCTTTTGCTCCTATTCTCTGAATACTGCTCCTCTTGCCAGTCTGTCCTAAGCAGTAACACTATGCCCAGAAGTAAACATGACAGATGCATACAGAAGGCACCACCACCTCCCTCATCTCCAAAGCGATCTACCTCCAGACATAGCTCAACTCATGTTTTTTTAATACACCCCTAAAATCTTCAAACTGAAGCCATATTGAAGAGAACTTATCTCCCTCGCTGCATTATGGCTTCAGCCCTTTTTTAAAGGTTTATACAGTAGGATATATTCTTTGTAGAGTCTTCATTGTTTATCATACATGAGTCCTCTAATTCTTGAGCCCTTCTGTTTCCCTCTGCTGGTTAAAAATGTATAGCGGGGGGGAGCAGGGAGAGTGGGAAACAGCAAGCAATTCTTCTAATTATCATAGTCAATCCATGTGCCATCCCAGTGTGGGATAAGGGGGCAGAACTTGCAAGTACTGAGTATCAGTGGTTGCTGCCCCAAAGACACTTCTGAGAGCCTGTAGGTATTGTTAAAAAATGTGTATACTTTGCCAGGTCCTGCGCAGAGTTTATCAGCTGTACAGAAATTCCTGCATAGTTTACAATCTGGGCAAGCGTCCCAGCCCCAGCCTTGTCTCTCACTGGAGTCTCTTCAGAGTATCAGAGGTTCCCAGGAATGCTCCCAGAAGCTTTCAGCTCAGCGCAAGTCACTGCCAAGTTGAACGGTTTTTTCGAGTCCCTTGTAGCGATCACCCTGAGAACTGCCGAAGAGGAGCTTGCAGGCTCTCTAAAAGTCCCTAAAAGGCTCAACTTGTACAAGAGTCATGGTCTGGCCTCCAAAAACAATTATCTGAATCAAGACACATTTATCTCAGCCTTGCACACATTTAAGGTCTCTCCAATGAGATCACAAAATAAGAGTGATGCAACTTGAAATGAAAGCCTTCTCAGGACAGTTATTCCTTTGGTGATTTCCTAAAATAGTTTTTATATTCTAATAATCCCTCAGATCCCTAAATGAGGATCAGTGCCCCTTTCCTGTTTGAACTAGATGCTCAGATCAGTTATATGAGGCCAGGTTTCCTCCCCAGGCAGTTTACAACATGGGCATACAGGTTATGTTGTCTGCAGTAAATGAGGCAGTCAAGTACTCCGTTATTTGACATATCTCTCAGAACAGTAATCTCCTGAGAAGAGACTACGTTTTCAGGTTTTTTCAGAAATAGCAAACCATCGGTGGGGCAAAAAGGTAGATGTCTCCAAAGGTGAAATAACGTTTTTTTTATTTTAACCTACAAACATTCAAATTTCCAGAAAACAAAATGAAAGAAATTCCAACAACTGCTGAGCCCCTTTTTTTTATTCTTCTTCTGAACTGTGACCTGATATTTCCTGCTTAGTGTGTTTTCTGAGGATTCACCTATCTTCTTATATGTCAGCATTTTGAATGCTTCTTACTAGCCAAGACGTTCACTGGGATTCTTAAGTTACTCTGAATCTGTTAGTCTTGTGGTAGCACTTTCCCTTAATAATATGTTGAATTCGTGTAGTTTAGAGTCACCAGTTCCTAGATTCCTTATAGTGCTCAAATATTCAGTGAACAGAAAGAGAAGCTAGGAGCATTTACTAGCTTGAATCTCTGCTATCTGGACAAAAGACCAAAAATTGTTTTTTACTTATCTCAGGACTTCAAACTCTGACTATCTGGCTGTATAACTAAAATCTGGATTGCTAAAATATACTGAAAATACATTTACCATGAAAACGTTTCACCTATTTGTTACTCCACTTCAAAAACTTAAACCATGCAGTGCTAATATTTTGTTTTGATGTTTGTTCCTTTTAAGCTAACCCAAAAGAATTTCACTCTCACCCATTGTGGTTATCAAGCTGTAGTTTGTCAGCACTGTGTTTGTGATACACAACTCTCTTCTGCTCTTCCCAGCTTTTTCTTTTATGTGTTGATTAATGGCCCTTCTGTACTGGTATTCCTTTTAGGAGAATTAGGAATGCCCACCAGATAATCATCTCCATCACTTGGTAACACTGCTCCTGGTCTGTTGTGTAACTCTTGTATAGAGACGCTTGGTATGTAAATACTCTCCTTAATCTTCATCTTTTGTTTCAAGGATAAAACAAAACAAAACAATAACAAAACCTCCTTTATTTTGCATGCTGGGAGCACATGCCATTAATATTTACTTATTTATTTATTTAAAGTTGGTAAAAGAATTTGCTCTTAGGCTGGGAATGTGACTGCCAAGTTTCCTGCCTGCAATTTGTTACGGCTCAGTAGTAAACTCCTGAAAATAGGAATTTGAAATGGAAATAGTGACAGGCCTTTTAACTACGCTATAATAAGCAGGGTGTTTTATCCTGCATACTGTATGTCGTTACACAATGGCAGCCTATCATAATGTGCACGGAAAACAAACAGGGTCTCTTTAGATGGTTCTCCTGGCTAAAACCGGGCAGACAGAGGAAGTAAAACAGGCCAAAAACACAAAAGACTAGAAGGTCAAGAACACCACACCCAGACCTAAGCCCTTCTGTTACGCAGCGGAGCACAGGGATCTTGGAGAACTTGTGCTTGAATAATTTGACTTTGATCAGCTTGCCATAAAAAAAGAGGTGTAGTCTGCTACATTGCTAAAGGAGGTAAAGAAGGAGACTTGCCCCTAAGTCTCAAGCTGCAAATTAGTGTACCCAGACTTGCCCTCTTATGCAGAACAAAGCTCCAAAAAGTATCTATTTCTTGTAAATGTTTCTTGTCTGCCTATAATAGTACATTCCATGTCGTTCTGCACATATAAAACCAAGACCATTAAAGCTGGTTTGCATACTAGCTTTCAAGCGTGACTTTGAAAAACATTATTTTTCAGAATTGCTAAATATCCAGAGTCCTAACAAGTCAGCTGGGTTTCTCCAGATTTCCACCTGTGCGAATGACAGCAGTACTACATCTTTGTGAACACGAAATACTACTGTTGTTTTTTACAAGGTATTTGGCAAGCAGGAAAACAACTGAATCGCACGTACAAAACGGAGTTTCTGGGATTTGAACTGAGCCCTTCTGGTTTGTAGCACACATGCTTAAATGCTATATAAAATGAACTGCCACATCATGTCTATTTTTACTAATTGAGTTTACTTACTTGTGTTTGGGCACCGTACCAGCTACTCAGCAAGTCCAGGAGATTAATGTAAAAGCCTCTCTGCATTTAGAAAGTATAGGCACTCCAGATTTACAGCTGCTTATTTTGAGGGTGGCTGACTGCTGATCCTGATGTCTTTGAGTCACAGATGGTTTTGTGAGCTGCACTGATAATGAAAACGATATAATTTGCCTTTTAACGTTAAAATGAAGCAGAGAGGCAGAACAAAAGAAAAAGCAATGTATTCACCTTCTACAAATAGCATACCTGAGTAACAGGGATGGGGGGGAAAAAAAAAACCAACCCAGGCTAAACTGAAGGATATCAATAGTCTTGGAAATTCACATGAGGAAAAACTTGCATAAAATAACCTGGCCTGATCTGGGCTGTGAAAGCACTGGCCCCTGTAACGTTAGAATTTATAGCTTTAATCTTCTTAAGAGCTGCATGGCTCTTTTCACATGCAGGGAAAACAGATTTGATGTTTCTGAGATTAAAACTACTGAGCTGAACTTTGCTTGTTATTGGCTAGAAACATTTGGAAACCTAATAAAGCATTCCATAAAATCTTGGCATTTTAGTAACACACACACACACACACACACACACACACACACACACACACACACACACAAAATAGGCTTCTCAAAATGCAAGTCCGAGGCAAAAGGACACTTTTGCAGGGGGGAGATTGTGGAATTTGGATTTCAACAAAGTTTGCTATGACTTAAAAATAGATCAAAGGAAACACAAGGTAGAATGGAACAATAAATGCTTGATGTAACTAGCAATGTGCAATTCTTTGTTATATAAACTTTATTACATTTGAAGGCATCTTTTCATGTTCTTTTAAACCTCATACTTTTGTGAGTCTGTGAGTAGCTGGAACAAGTACAACACTCATCACTGACTAGTTGTGTGGTCTCAAACAGGTAACATAAGGCCTGATTTCTTATGATGCTGAGGATCCACAGGCACAGCTGAGATCAATGTGAGCTCCTAGTATTCTGGGCTTTAAATGATCAGCTTTACTCTGGAAAAAAAAAAAAAGCCCTGGCAAGGCTGTCTAGGCTACAATTTTAGCTGCACAGGAAGCCCACACTGAACACACTTGTGCATCTGTAGTCAATAAATGATTTGATCTCTGAGGAAGCAACTAATATTTCTGTAGAAAGGGTCACAATACTCGTAGTCATGGTACCATCTATGAGCTCAAAGCTGTAGCGCAACCAGACAAGGGTGATGATCTTGTACAGTACCATTTGGGTAAACGAGACAGGAGCTGCACTGAGAGCCCTTGCTCACCTTCACCAAGGAACAGTGAAAAGGAGCCTCATCAACTATTGGTTTTACTGTGCTCTGCAGGCAAACAAACAAACAGAAACAATGACTTATAATGAGGCATAGAAGAAATAAAGCTTCATGACCTACCCTAAACACGACTGGTCTCTTGCTAGGGTTCATTGAAGGGGCCAGGGGCTTCGTTGCAAGGTAAATAACATTAATTCCAATGTGCTTTGAAATGGCTTGGTCCTGTGTGTACTGGCAAAGCCAAGAACGAAAGCTATGCTAGAGTTTGCCTGCACATAGTTATATCTAATTCAGATCTTCTAATTACCATCTACTTATAAGTTGCCCTGTAGAAGCAGAAAGTACATAGGCTATCTTCTGGAAAGCTTGTGGTTAAAACCCTGGGATGCCTGTAGTGATGATCTGGTAACACTCAAATTCCTACAGACAAATTTTAGCCTGGATTTTACCCCACCCAAAGCACCAGAGTGATGGATCTGAATCACACGGCTGGTGTGAATGAGCCCTACACAGGTAACATAAGCTCATCCCACTGTAAATGACCATGCAGAGTTCACTTATAGAATCACAGAACAGCCTTGGTTGGAAAAGACCTCTAAGATCATCGAGTCCAACCATTAACCCAGCACTTGCAAGTCACCACTACCCCATGTCCCTCAGCACCACATCTACACGGCTCTGAAATCCCTCCAGGGATGGGGACTCAGTTCCATGTTCTGCCTTTTCAAAAGAAATTCACCTTTACACAGCTGAACATTGCAAGGTGCTCATAAACTGGCTGCTAATGTGGCTGGTGTGCTTTATTTTTTGTGGCGCTAACATACGAAGAGCTATCTACTGTAACAGATGCTCTTTGACAGTGCAAAATAATAGCACTCGACTCAAACTGTAAATTATAAACAATCTCTCTCTAACTACAAAATGAATACACAGAATGGGGAGCCTTTTCAACTAAGATATTGGTAAATCAAGTTGAGGAAGACAAATTATTCACTAAAGCTAAAGTAACTAAAATTGTATTCAGCTAACACTACTGTCATTAGATTTCTCCTGTTCTTTGCCATAATTAGTAGATATGAAAGAGGGCAATTACAAGCAACACACAGTAAAATCAGTTATGTGTTTCCTCACTATGTAAAAGCAACAGAAAGTGTTTCTATTCTTACTTTTTATTAATTTCTATCAGTGGAAAAGATGCTATATAAATACTTACTACCGGTAAGATGCCTGGCCACAGTCAAGACAGCCCTTTCCCAAGGGATTTCATGGTTGTGTTTTCCCCACCAAACCACACACAGGGCTGTGAATTAAAAGTGTCCTTGTCAGCCCTGTGGTGCAGCTGCCGTGTATTTGATTACAAACTCAGTAGTACTAATGCCAAGGAGGGGAGTTACAACATAAACTGCAAATGAGTTCAAGAGTAGCTTTCTGCACAGAATGTCCCTGGTAACCTGGCTGCAAAAAGCATTCAATGCACAAAGATCATCTTTTTTTTTAACCTTGAAGACAATACATTCCTCCTGCTCTCCCTATCTCTTCATGAAATCCCCACAGCAAAGTTCTCCAGAAGGATGTGCCCGAGGCAAATTTCCTAGATTACAAGGTCTGCAGCAAAATCTGGAGTACTTGTGACACCTCAAATCTAAAACTTCTTTAGAAAGGTCACAGAGAACTTAGGGGGAGTATGGGTAAAGGGATGTACACCGTGTTACATAGCACGGTGGTTCCTACCCCATGATGGTAGCCTTTCACTAATTCCTGAACGTCGCAGTGGGGATGGTGAGTGCAAAGCTGGCCTTATCAAATGCATGCAACTGCCCATGACCTGCAGGAGAGGTAAAATGAGTTCACAGTTCATCCTTTTCTTCAGGATGCACTGGGAGATATTTCTGTGTCTCTCAGTTCAGGATCACGCTTGCAAGGCCTGATTCTTATGGCTTACGAACAAACAGGTATGCTCAAGAAAAGACTCTGGCAGCTGTCCGCAGGCAGGATTTAATACCCTTGGCCTTTCGTGGGCCTCCTGGGTGGGAGTCTCAAACTCCTCTGTATGACAAGTGCAGCCAGGTTTTCTCTCATGCATTTGCACTGCCTGCTTCTCCTTCAGTGCCTGGCACTAGATCCCAAATGCCAGAGCTAAGCAAAGGTCCACACAGGTAAAGCTGGCTTACCTAAGTCTTCACTGCATGCGTTAAGGAAGCAGGACTAACCAAATGACTCTCCTCTGAGAGCAGAATTTACCTCCATCCTCCTTCCTAGTTTAAGTAGTGAAGCAGGCACCAGCCTCATCAGTTTTGCCAATGTTAGTTCTGGGCATGCCCAAAGGAATAGTTTAGGTGCTCAAAGAACTTCATAGCGTTGAAAGACTTAGCTCAGGAAATGCAAAGGGTCAGGGCCTGCCCTCCAGAGCCTGACGAAAGGGTGTACACAGAGGAAGGAGGCTCCCTCCCTTTCACAGAGCTGGCTCCGTGGCTCTTTCCCATTTCCCTAGAGATCCAGGGTATTTGTGTGTGAGTTATGAGAAAACCAGCAGACTAGTTCACATGCAAGGGGACCTGGCAGTCTCAGTCAAGACTGCTTTAGGTAACATAGCAAAAGGGCCACTTTTCCCGGCCCTGGCCTTCCAGACTGTGAGCCTCCTAAGGTGGGATCCAACCCAGCCACATGTCAGGAGGTGGGAAGGCCCCTCAGTCCCCACTCATTACAGCTGACAAATAAAATGAATCCATTAGTCTCATTTTAATACACAGGGCAAAATTGCTGTGCAAATCTGCCACGATGGGCAGTTTGTGCCCACGATGCAAGCTAAACCCAAAACAGCAGAAGGGACATAAACTAAGGATTAAAGTTCAATGAGGACACTGATAATGAAGAAGCCTGCCCAGACTATGCCCTATTCTAGCCAGCATTACATTATCTCCTAATTTTAGAACAGCTGACAATTTTTCCCAGCCCAGAAGTTGACAAGAGGCTGAGCAACGCCAATGTCATTAAATCTTTGTTTTCAGGCACAGTGTTGCCTCCACACTGCGAGAAGTTGTTCCAGCATGTGAAATTTTACAGGAAGGCACACGCTGTCGGTGGATGCCCATACAGGGAGCAATGTAATATGTTGAAACCATCTGGCATTTTGCGGTTTTGCAGTATCAGTCAGACACACTGTCTGGAAACGCAGGGCTCAAACCCAGAGTCCTTGAGGCAGGTCAGATACCTACAGATGCCTGCGGATGTTTGGTTGGACTAAGAGCTGCAGAATAAAGCACTTAATTAGGCGGCTGAAGTTTATGGTTGATTTCAAGGCCAGCTGAGCTAGAAGCCTATTATTGCTTAGGAAGTTTCAGTAAGCGTAATTATTATGGCATGTTTGATATAATACACAGTCTTCATGAAATGCTCCAAAATATCATTTCAAAGACTCGTTCTGTTGCTGTTATGCTTTGCACCTTCTGACTAAGAAATAGGCCAATAGATGATGTGAATCACAATGTGAAGCTTACTGAAAACTACCACTAAAATTAAAGCATAGTTACAGAAGAGTATTTTGTATAGAATTACCTTCTCTGGAGTGTGAACAATGCTGCTGAAAGCAGGCTCTGGGTTACATTATTCCTGTGATCCAAATTTTTTTTTTAACCAGCTGATGTCACTAGGGAGATTTGAAGTCTTTATAATTACTGCTCAAGGCCTAGAGGAAGGGGGGAGGAAAGACAATGAAATTATGTTTCATATGTTGATTCAGAGAGTAACCTGCAGTGGCCTGTTAACTTGTTTCGTCCATCAGGAAAAGCAAATTAATTCTCTATCCAGTCGGCTTTATGACTGGCAGCTCAATTTGCTTTCCCAGTTAAGCAGGGAAAAAAGTGGCCTTTTGTCACAAACAATTGCTTCCCGCAATGCTGCAGAAAAAGATGTAAAACAGGCAAAGAGCTTTGGATACAGCTTCCAACGTCCTACTAAGAAGTAAAATTTCTTTCTTTCATCTTCCCTCAGAGAAGGAATTCAGGTTATGCTCTGCACTAAATTAAAGTGTTCTGCTCAGTTATGTACATGTACAGCTTTGAAAACTGTTTCTGCTTCTAGGTCAAGGGCTCTCCCTGTGGCCAGGTGCCAGCTTTATCCCTGGACTCCCATAATCCCTTGAAATAAATCAACTTTCCATTGAAATCCTCTGCCAGTTCCACTTCAGACTAAAATGTGCTGTCTGTAGCATGATGCTCTTTTATACTTTTGTGGAAACAAAAAAAAACAAAAAGAAGGGAAACAATGTGATCATTGTATATTGGATACAGTTCAACGTAACCCACATTGTGTATATTAAAGGCTATCTTTGTATCTTGCCCTAACCCCAGATTTCAGCATTTGTTATTAGAACTAAGAAAAATACCTTCACCAAAGTAATAATTTGACTGGTTGAAAAGGATCCCAGCTTGTGTGTGTGCGCGCGTGTGTGCATGCATGCGTGTGCGTGTGCATCCCATTACTACTCTGCTCACGTGGACTGAAGTGTGTGGATGCATTATACCTCTGCCAGGCCTGGGCAGATGAAGCCCTCAAAGATTTTTTTTTTCTCTTTCCTTTTTTTTTTTTCCTTTTCTTTTGTTCCCCCCCCAATATCAATTTTCTTCTCTGCGTGTTATAAATGAACCTGAATACATTCACACGTTCCTGTGGAAGACTAAAAGCTGTCACTTCATTTCAGGGAACCAGGCGGCTTTAAACTCAGCTGCAAGAAAGCCCAGATGCTACTACATCTCCGGGGGAAACTTAACTATTCAGAAAGGGGGAGACTTCTGAACAATAATAACAAAATATAGCTTAAAGATGCTGCTGCCATTCTCCTGGTGGTGCTGAGGTCAGGACTTTGGAGATTGGGTGCCAGTCAGAAGCTGCAGCACTGTCCTCAGAAGACTGACGTTTCTGAAAAGCTCTGCTTCTCTCCAAATCTCAGTAACTTTAAATGGTCTGCCAGTTAAATCAGAACAGCCTGGTATAAAGCCTCCAATTTTCTGACAACCTTTATATTCTCTTGGCTCCTACAAGGCCCTAAAGCTGATCGTGTATAATCCTGAACCGAATGTAAAATAAATATGAAAACCTGTCATGATTTTACAGTTTTCCAAAGGATATTTCACTAAATAAAAAGAGCTGTATTTTTGGCACACAAACGCTCCATATAAAAATCACAGTTAGTTCTTTCAAATAAAGTTACACAATGCAGTGCCAGCCTCTGCCCTCCGAAGTCTCCCCCCGAATGCTGGGGAGCAGCTGGCTACATCCCCGTGAGCCCATCGACCCCAAAGGCCCTGTGCTCCTTTCCCCCCCACAACTGCTATGTGAATTGGGGCGATGACACTGGCCCAACCAGCCCTGCCCCTGAGGGTCCCTCCAGCATGGGAGTTGGGGGGAAGCACCTGGCTCTTACCCAAGCTGGGACACAGCCCATGGTGGCCAGCTAAATCCAGCACTGGCAATTGCTTCCGTGCTTGTGGTGCAGATACAGCCTGAGCAAATCGTGGCCCAGAGCTCACCCAGCCTTCATGCCCTTGAAATCTGTAGCCTAAGAAAAAAACAATTATTTGTGGAAACCTCTTCTGCTAAGCCTGTGTTATTTAGCTAAGCCGACATTAACTGTGTGTCAAGGTGTGGGCTGTAAGCTGAAGTGTCCACAGGACTAGAGCACGGCAATGAGTTCAAATCACTGACAAACTAGTGCTGATTTCAGGCTCCACTGGCTTTTCAGACCTCAAGAAGATCTGCAGGTCCCTAGCACAGCTACAAAGCCAGACAGACACAGGTCTAGCAAAACAGGACACAAACACAGCAACCCGGACAACAGACATGAGGTGCATTTCGACCAAGGCCATGACCAGACTAATGAAGTATCTATTTGGCACCTGGCAGGAAGTCTAAAAGACCAGTCCTGCAAGTCTTGGGGTACCTCAAATCATAACAACTTTTGTTTGCACTGTCCTGTTTGGATGGTTGGGAAGGAGGAAATGGAGGCAAGGAAATTCAAAAAGAGAAAATCTGCATTGTCACCCACAATGTTTTCAGGTTTGGCTTCAGAGATCTTCCATCCAAGGCATCTTGCAGGTTTTTCATATTACACAACTGCCTCTCTTATGTTCTCCTCCTGGTACAGGCTACAGGCAATTGCACTGAATATACAAACCACAGTAAACCACACACCTAGGGGTTTAATTTGAAATCAGCCTGAATGAAACTATCTGGTTTTCCTCTAGAAGCCCTCAGTGGACGGTTTCTTCAATTAGCTTCACCACCTTCAGGCCTTCCCTTGAAGTGAGGAGTGCAGCTGAACCCAAAACTTCAAAGCAAAACTCAGCTGAAATTGTTGTTTCATCTGGTTACATGTCAAAACCTCAAACCTCGTGTACACAGGGCTCAAATTATAAACCCATCAGGCTCAACCCCAGAGCTGGACCCAGGTTTGCCCAGGGAGCCCGTGAATCTCTTAAGAGAAGCTGATCTGAGTTTCACATTCATAATGAATTGCAAACTCAAAGTGACCAGGGGACTTTTCCAAGGTTAAACAAAGAGTTAGAAGAGGACCTACGAAGAGAACCACAGCCCTGGCCACTTCACACACTTTGCTGCCAACAGAGGTAGAAACTCACTCTGCTTGAACTTCACTCTGTACAGTCTTCACCAAACCACACAAAGTAACCACTTTTTTTGCCTGTTAATTCTTTTAATAAGTCACATTGCATATGACTAAAAACTACATCATCCCTCTAAGGATTCAGTTGTGGAAAAAGCATCCTTTTAGCTGCAGGGCAGTTATTACTGCACAGCTTTGATTTTGCTACATAATGCACACCCTGTTTATGGAAATGCTTACATGCTGCTTCGGATGAAGACATCATCGCTGACAGGTATACTCTGGAGCTAAAGCAATGAGATCAGGTCACAGAACCACAGAATGTTAGGGATTGGAAGGGACCTCAAAAGATCATCTAGTCCAATCCCCCTGCCGGAGCAGGAACACCTAGGTCAGGTCACACAGGAACATGTCCAGGTGGGCTTTGAATGTCTCCAGAGGAGACTCCACAACCTCTCTGGGCAGCCTGTGCCAGTGCTCTGTCACCCTCACTGGGAAGAAGTTCTTCCTCACATTTATGCAGAACCTCCTATGTTCCAGCTTGCACCCATTGCCCCTTGTCCTGTCATTGGATGTCACTGAGAAGAGCCTGGCTCCATCCTCATGACACTCACCCTTTACATATTTATAACCATTAATGAGGTCACCCCTCAGTCTCCTCTTCTCCAAGCTAAAGAGACCCAGCTCCCTCAGCCTTTCCTCATAAGGGAGATGTTCTACTCCCTTAATCATCTTTGTGGCTCTGCGCTGGACTCTCTCAAGCAGTTCCCTGTCCTTGAACTGGGGGGCCCAGAACTGGACACAATACTCCAGATGTGGCCTCACCAAGGCAGAGTAGAGGGAGAGGAGAACCTCTCTCTACCCACTAACCACCCCCTTTCTAATACACCCCAGGATGGCATTGGCCTTCTTGGCCACAAGGGCACATTGCTGGCTCATGGTCATGCTGCTGGCCCCCAGGACCCCCAGGTCCCGTTCCCCTACGCTGCTCTCCAACAGGTCAGTCCCCAACTTATACTGGCACATGGGGTTGTTCTTACCCAGAGGCAAGACTCTACACTTGCCCTTGTTTTATTTCATTAAATTTCTCCCTGCCCAACTCTCCAGCCTGTCCAGGTCTCTCTGAATGGCAGCACAGCCCTCTGGTGTGTCAGCCACTCCTCCCAGTTTGGTGTCATCAGCAAATGTGCTGACAGAGCACTCTATTCCCTCATCCAAACCATTGATGAATAGACCCCAAGTGAGCCCTGTCCACTTATCTGGATCTCCACAACACTCTCAGATGCTGGTTAGTGCCCCTTTGGACATTTTTTCACATAACCCAAATCTCCACATCTAAAACATGACAATAAAATTTCAAGGTGAGAAAACACAGTTGCAGTTAGAATACCTGTCCCTCCTGAGTCACAAGTCTCACTGGAGAGCACTGGGATGATTTCAAGTTCATGGCATAACATAATGTAGTCCTTTTGAATCTAGACCATCATGCAATGATCACTTACTTGCCTGTTTCATATCACTACTACCAAAGCTTTAATCTCTCAGACTTTTGGCAATACAGCAAGCAATTGTTTCAGGATGTAGGCTTAATGCTGAAATACCATCAGGGCTGAGGATTGCTACATATTGCTTTCTTATAGTCCCTGCTGTTTGACACTTCGAATGGCATTAAGGAGCTCTGGCACTGTATCCACAGCTCTCTACCAATAATTGAAAGTGCTTCTACAAGATGCGAAGAAGAGGGGGGGGATCAGCATTCAAAGACTGAATCTATTTAAGGCATTGAACACATTTTTATGGGGTGAAGGGTCAGCATTTGGAAAGTAAGGTATAGCTTATGTATATGCAGTAAAATCTGAGATTCTGATATATACCTTTTTCCCATTCAGGTTAACCAGGAGTTTTCTGTATCCCCAGCTAGTTTTGCTTGCAGGCAATTTTCTTTTGAGCTCAGCAGCCAGGACTGTATCTAGGGCTAAGCTTTCCCACCATATCACTCCAATATTAAAAGATTTTTTTCTGGCTTCCTGTTAAACCATGCACTGATTACAAAATTATTTTGCTTATTTAGGGCCAGACTCAATAAAAATTCTGTCCAGCTTCTGCATCACAGAAGGCCACAAAAGCCCTGAAATATTTTGGTTTTGAAACTTGTGTGGGCTTCCATGGCTTGGATGCTGGGTAACTATTCCAGTGAATGTGGTCCTCATAAAGCTTCCCAAGGTCCTGCTCCGTATGGACCTAGCTATTTCTCTTTATTCTCTCCAGTGTAGATTACAATCCACTTCAGAGAATCTCTGATTTATGCCCCTAGCTACAAGCTAAATCCTAGAGGAATAGGTCCTTTTCCTATCAGGTCACATCCTCTGCAGAACACTGACAGAGAAATTAGTGTTTTTGAAAAGAAAGCACCACTTACAAAAATCTGGTATGTTTTGCATGGAAAGGCTTTATATGAATATAAGTGAATGGTAAAATCAAAGAAGAAATTCAATAAACTACTCATTATCTATATTCATATGACTAAGCTACACATGGAATGTAGCTTTTATCCTCCATAAAAAACGTACAGATGTTTTATAGAAAACTGTATGAACAAACTTTAACCTCACGACTGCTATTATTTTGTAATAAAAGGCTTACAGCATAATGTGAGCTTTTTTTAGAATGTAAGTTCCATGTGAGTAGTGTGTTGTTAATTTAATATTAATGCAATGCACCAGGAAGAAGTCTGCACAGAATCTCAAAGAGAGAGAATCACAGTGCTGTAGACAGGAGATTTTGTGGCATGGTTTTTATTTGTTTCAGCAAAAAATTCATTGACCAGGATTCCCCTTGCCACAGGGCACTGGATTCATCTACAGATGTTTTCACATGCCTTGGCATGAAGATTTTGCTGCAGCATTCCCGCTACTGTTCCTGGGAATCACATGGTTAGGTCACCTTGCACTGCACTGAAAATTTACCTCTCACTATGAAGTGCATATGAATGAGCTTCTTTTTTGGGAACAGCGAAAGAAAAAAAGAACCCACTGAATAAACTTCTGAATTTCTTTTGCTGAACCATCCTTCAGGTAGCAGGTGTGAGGGCTTTCACCAAACTTGCAGACTGCAAATGCGGTGCCTGCTTTGCTTGCACCACAAACAAATTCAAGTGGGGATGCAGAACAGAAACCCGGTTTCATCTATACAGTCTCCCTTTCCCAGTGCCTGAGCCCTCTCCTCTGCTGCATCTGCCATTCAGAATACCTGTCCTCTGTTTCTCCAAGGAGTCAGCTCACTGTCTCATCTCCAAATGCATTGGTGAGGTAATTTATGACTCCCGTTATTATAATTCGCTTAGTGGCTCCCAAGCATATAAAACCAGCAACAATAATCTCTCCCACTTCCCCTTCCTTAGCACCCCACAGGAGAAAGAGCTCCATGAATCCTGTAGGGGTTACACACGCACTTGTGCATTTCTGTAACTTACAGAGGGAGTTTGACATTCTCTGAAAGCGATGATGTCTACAGACATCTTACTCATTGCAGAAATACATTTCCTCAGTCTAGATACAGCTTCTGGGAAAGTCTGTGTCCAGAAGCTTCCTTCTATCTCTTGATAGTTTCCTTGTGTGTGTGAAATGCGCTTGCACGCTATCACTATCGTAAAGGAAGGCCCAATCTCAGAAACGGGTGAAGGCCATTTCCTTGGAAGCCTTCCAGGATCAAATCTGAAAACTTACCCAGGACTCCATGCAATGAAGCAAAACTTCCATGAATAGCAGAGAGAAGACAATGGGGAGATGTTTATGAACAACAGGCCTATGGCAATGTGTGCGTGGTAAAGTGATGGACTGCTCCCCTTTGTTCCAGTTTTCTGAGCGTGTGATTTCAAATACAGTTATTTTCTGTGGACCATCGTGGCTGCACTGCACCCAACAGTGTGAAGACAACAACCTGGTTCCTGTGAAAGGGAGATGGAGCTTTCCTATTTCTGTGTGTATTCTGTGGGCAAGTACTAAAGCCCAGAAGTTCACAGAGGTGCAACAAATGTCAAAGGCCCTTAGCACCTGGGATAGTTATGGAAGGAAGGATGCTGAAGTACTCCTCAGTCAGCACCTAGCCAGCATCTAGGTCTAAACTGCTCGGAAAAATTATATTAGTTTCTTTAAAGGTATAATTTAAAATCTATTTTAGTTACAGTGGTGTAGAAGACAGAGTAGAGATTCTCGTATTTTAGAGTTAAACCATGTCTGATTTAGTTTAAACTTAAATCTACTTAGAAGCTGATTTGATATTTGCAAATAAGACGGTCTCAAGCTAGCACAATCAATTTGTTTTACGTGTGATTTTATGTAACATTGATGCAGCTATTAAATACAACTGAGATCTTAGACTTGTCTGGTTCATGTCTGCCTATTTGCTGTGCAGCGCAATGCCAACTTCAGGTAGTCGCTAAGTTAATTAGGGGAAGGCAGTAATGCATGCAATAAGGAATATGAAAGCCTAGATAGCATCTACAGAAAAGCAGGCACTTTAGCTCACCATGTGATCTCCCCAGCTCTCCAATGGTTTCACATGTGTATGGAAAAAGCCTTGTCAGCTTCCAGTGATGAGGACTTTGGACACAGGAAAACAACTGCTGCTTGTGACTCCTCTGACTCCACCTTAGGAGAAGGAACAGAATGATTTCACAAAGCTTCCACTGATACGCACAGCTTCTCCACACAGGTTACCAGCACTCAATGATCAACCGTATCAAATATCAAGACTGATCCAACAAATAATTCTGCACTACCGGTTTTCACTTTTCAAAGTTGCAAGGACAGTGTCAGTGCCCTGCGCTACCCTGAAACCTCAGTGACAGGGATCAAGTTACTGGCTGCCTCCCAGCTGATGTTAGAGATTAATTTTTGTCAGCTTGATTATCAGAGGACAGTTGAGGTTTGGGTGGTAGCTTGTAGAATCTTGCTCTTTGAAAGACAGATCCGTGAATTAATCTCACCATACCATGCATTAACTGGGATGGAAGATTCAAATCAAAGGGGGAGATCATAACCTCCATTTACTTCTGCTCCAAATACCTTGTTTCCATACCCATTTGCTCAAACCTGGAAAGACCGTGTTACATTTCTTCTCCTGATTTAGCTTGAGTGCCTGGGATGTTTCGGCAGAGGCTATGAAATAAGACACCTCGTACAGGAGATGTGACAAGGTGAGTAGTGTCAGCTGGGGTTTATAAAGCAACATTAGGCTCCCTCTGTAGCATCAGAGCAGTAGGCATCTGGCAGTGGCAAGGTATGTTGCAGTACCTTGCCTCCACATCTGTGGCAGGCAACGTTACTGCCACTGGTAGTCACAGTCTTTTGGGTCTTTTTCTCAAGACTTCTGCTCAAGTCTTCCCTCATTTCTGGGAGGGACTGGGGGCAGGCAGAAGAGCAGGAGCTGAAGGCTGAGCATGCCTGGCAGTAGTTACATCTGTGTCTCCCTGATCTGTTCTGTTACTCCAAAATATTTTCTAAAACCATAGGCAACACAAAAGAAAGGTTGGGCTGGCCTGCTTTGTATTGCTCCAGCCACGTTCCCTTTTTGCGATCTGCTCATTCGACAGACTAGCTGGTTTCTCAGAGAGCAAAGGCCCACAAACTCATGCATCGTATCCTTCAGCGAGACTAACAAGACTTATCAGGGGTAGGAAGGATTTGCCTCCTCCCTGCATCAGTGACCATTTCTTCCTTTGCAATCAATTGGAAAAATACCTTGAGAAGAAATATTTCCTGAGCAGTTGATGGTCCCATCTGCAGTAACCTGGGTCTGCATATGTATGCCCCTTTGGGGTGGGCTGAGGACTGTTCTTCTTCGCCAGCAGCCCCGTAACAGGGACCAGAACTGAATCCCCACCTTTGGCTCCAGTTGCCATCACACCTTGCACAGCCACACAGAATGATGCAAGTGGCAAGGACACTACATGTTTTTCAGAGTCCTGCCCCCACCTGTTAGGTGAGGAGCACTGCCACATCACCCAGAAAGCTCCACATTTGCTATTAAAAGAAAACAACCACCACTAAAAACAGCTCGGTGCCTTCTAAGCTAGAAGTAACAACTCATGAGCAAACTATTCATCTATTAACATTTTTCATTAAAACAATCACTCCCAGCTGAGACTTACGAAAGACCCTGCCAGGCCAAAACGTCAGCCCAGTTACAGTATTTATTATTACAACTGTCAGGCCAGAAGGGTTTGCTGCAGAGGATGCAGCAGGCGTGCTCAGACAGGAGCTCCTGCCTATGGGCCAGCTGCTCCATGAACAGGACTGGCAAATGTCAGATGTCAACTTCTTTTTTCAGGTCCTGCCCTTTTCCCCCCTTTGACCACCACAGATCATTTTAACCATTCAGCAACCAGCAAAGACCACATCAGGCAGGGTAAGCATCAGTGTTGTCCAGCTTTTAGAGCTGGTAAAGGTCTTTGTCTCAGCTTTCCCTGTCTTTAAACTACTATAGCATGGCTGCAGGGGCTCATGATTGTCAAATCAGCAGGGAAGGGACAAGCTGGAGGATGAGGTTTACTTTCCTCAAGGTGGTGGCTGCTCCCCATACCCACATGCTTTAGGAGAGGGGGCTGAGGGCATCTGTAAGCCAGAGGTCTGTGCTCAGGAGTCACAGGCTGGTCCTGGTGCAAAGAGAGGCTTGCACTTGGGTTTCCTAATGGAGTTCATGGAAGTCAGTGGAAATTGGACTACGGCCAAGGTGGAAAGTCATGTAGAACAGATGTCTTTACAGAGGATAAAACAAACAAAAAAGAAATACTCAGAGCCTGAGTTGGAACTCTTGGCCCATGCTAAATCTGTAAAAATCCCCAAAGTGCTCTAGAGGGAGGCTGTCCGACACACTTAAATTCCACATGTATAAAGTAAAACACATTTGCATTGCTAATTTAATAAAGGACTTCTTGACCCAACGTCAAATACTAGCGCAAGTCTTCTGCATGGAAAAGCTCTGATAAGCACGCTCTTTAACTCTCTCTGTGAATGTTCAGTAATGCTCCTTTTTAAAAGTACATATGCTTCTCCTGGTGTCTGATGCTAATTATCTGATCAGATAACAGGCAGCCCTGTGCTGAGTAGGTATGTAATATATTAGCCTTGGGGGAGTGGGGGGAAGCCTTATCTTTCAAGATTTGAAACTGCATATGATCTTTCTGAGTCTGTGGAAACTTTCCTCTGCAGCACAAAGCTTATATAAGGAAGAGAAAGAAGGGAAAAAAAAAAAAAAAAAAAAAAAAAAAAAAAAAAAAAAGAGAAAAAACCCCTGAAACCCATACAGCTTTCAGGCTGCAATTCTCCAGGCTGTTCCTTTCAGTTGAATTTTCTCCTCTATCAGTGTTTTGGAATGACATACAGGTTAAACCATTCACCTGGCATGGAAAGCAGCTTTGGTAATTGCAAGTTTACATTACAGTATAAATGGGCAGATTATAGTAAACAGATGAACTGTGTAAATAAAATATCACCGCTTAGTTCTCCTTTGTGACTTGTATTCTGATACCACTACTACTGCTTTTACTACAAACTACTACTACTGCTAGGCTCCAGCTGACGGCTCAGCCTGAAACCCTTTATTCATCTTTATTACTACTTCAGCTGTTTTGAGAGCAAAAAGGCAAGGAGGACTTATTGGCCAGAGGCTCTCTAACCTAGCAAGCCTCCCTGGGAAATCAATATGCCGCACTCAAGAGCACAAAGACGGATTGTGAAGCCGGGGCTGGCGAAGGAACGCGCGCTGCATCTGGAAGGACCCGGAGACAGCCAGTTCTGCTCCGCCAGAAGCCTCCCAGACCGCGCATGTTTGCACAGCAACCTTATGGCATCCTTCCAAGACAATTTGTGAACCTTGGTTCACACCATTTTCAAAGTAGGTCATACGCAGTAATCTCAGCTGAGGAGAGATACACTGTCAGCAGCAGTAGCTGCAAGGAGGGCGATAGCTACATCCAATGAGCGAGCTGTGCAAGCGGAGAGCCCGAGCGCTATGGAAATGCATGGGCTGGGGCCAGTGGCAGCAAGGTGCTCTCCAGGCTGCAACAGCTGACAGGCGAGCTCTAACAGACCCAGCCTCTTCCCATTTATAGCTGTAAAAGGACTGACTGTTCTCCTGGACACAACCACCAGCACGGCTTAAATATTAATCTGAATGAAAATACAGTAGGAGAAGAAATCTAACCTTTACTTAGCTCGGTGTTCCTGACATCAGGAATCACAGCTAATTCTGAATTACGGGATTTAAATTTACTATGAGCTTCAGATTATTGCTTCCTAATGTACTTCCCTCACATACCACTGCTCTGACAGAGAAAACACAGGCCTGAAGGTAGATGTAGTTTTGGCAGGATTCCTAAAACCCTTAAAGTTTCCTGCATTTTCCTGTATTCCTTGCTTGAGCTGTTTTAGAGGCATGGAATCAGAAACGAGCACATTTAAAGGTATATTTTTGAAAGATGGTGTCCTGGAAAATAAATGCAGAAATGAGTACGCATACTTGTTTCCACACTATAACAATATAAAGACCCATCAGAGAATTAGCAGTTTAAAGCAACAGCATGAAACTTTGCAGGCACAGGAGCTGTTAGGAATGTGTTGCCTTTAAACACAGCCTGCACATTATCAGAGATGACTCGATGCTAGAAAGCTGAAGGATTGCCTGAAGAGTGCTACTGCATTATGCAATCTTTTTAAATAAATGGGTTAATTTTTAAACAGGCTCAATTTAACCTTGCTTCTGGTCAATAGTTACACGAACCTGAATAAAAATATGCTCTGTGAAGAAATCCACTCTAATATAACAGGTGTGCATAATTTTTAGCATTGAAATCAACAAGGGAAACAGCAGAGCTGGGCAAGCATTGCTTTGATTGAACCTGGCAAAGAAAAGGACTGACTTTCCTCCATTTGAAAAGTTGTGCTTTTTCCTTCTTTTCTTTCTTTTCCTGTGATGCGTCAGGCTGGAAATCTTAAACAGAAAGGAACAAGAGATTTCTGAAGTGATCGTGCTCTGTGCCAAGAGAGAAGGGAGACAGCATGCTGTAGACTAACAACAAGGCTTATCTCCCATCCAAGAAAGAGCACACGGAATGACTTTGAGCTTCCTTGGGAGCGACCTACCTGATCAATAGCTTGTCCCGGGGGTTGTAAGACATGCAGAAACATGCAACAATCTGCTACTGTTATCAGCTAAAAGGCTGCTGTAATGACTTTTGGTGCAAACATATAGAAAAATCCATAAATCCAGAAAGGCTTATCACTTGGTACATAATCAAGGGAACAATTTATTCTCTGACACGGGATGTGATACTTTCCTGCTAAAATCATATTACTTGCCCGTTATTGCTAAGCTTTGGAAGAAAAGTAACCAGAAAAAAAATCCCTTCTGCTGCTGCCTCCCTGAAAGAAAATCCCTGTAAGAAAAATTGTAACAAAGAAAACCCCCAGACACTTCTCTATTTTTTTTCCAGAACGCCAAAGGAATCTTGCTGTGGTTAAAAACGGGCTCAGTATGGTACAGGTTCAGGTCATGTGAGTTTTATTACTTTTCAGGCTAACTTTTGCTTTTTCCCAGCCAGCTGCCAGCAGTTGTCATTTCAGGATTGAGAGCAAACTACTTAGAAAACAAATTTGTTCAGAAACCTTTTTAAAATGATACAGAAAAAAAAAAATCAATCTTTTGTGGTTTTCATTTCAGCTTGGATGTAACCTTTTTTTTCTCCAGTCTTTGAAAGGAATGAGTCTGAAATGCTAAACGGGTCACAGAGTAATTATGCATCCACCTGAAAATTAAGCACACATTCAAAGGCTTAACTAACAGCGTATGCTAATTCATAACAGGTATATGTCACTCTTTTTTCATGGTCAATCCTTAGAGTGTAAGCAAAACTGGAGCCCATCAAACCCAGAGGAGAAATGCTATCATCTTGCTGCAGAGATAGGAGAGAGACAATAGCAAGGTGACAGTGTGTTGATGTAGCTGATCTGATACTGCAGATCCTTGTGTGTCTGACATCTTGGTGTCTGAGGCTGGGGGGTCTCTCTTGGGTTACTCGGGGAAAGACCAGTCCTGAGGCCTGGCCAGGCTCCTCTGGGCCAACCTGAGACCAAACCCAGAGGCCTGCTTTCAACGTGGTAAACCTGTGTCTCAACTGAGAAGACAGACAAAGATTTTGGCAAATCCTTTTCTGTTCAGTACAGAGACAAGTTTATTTTCTAGAACATGCACATCATCTTGCTCTGGTGTTACTGAATATTTTTTGTTAGCGTACTATTCATTTTCCCTGACCTTTCGTAGCACAGGTTTGGCAGCAGCATTTCAGATGCACAAAAGAAACTGAATCTACGTTTCCTGCACAGAGTGGAGGTGTTTGGGTTAGTAACATCTCTCTTACACATTTTCTTGGTGGTAAAAACCATTTTTCTTTGACCTGAAGAGGGGAATGCACAGTGCTGGCAGAAATCAAAGGCCCAGTGAAGAAGCGCAAAGGACCTCAGCATGGCCTCTACAGAGGTGCACGGTGGCACAGAATAACTGTGAAGGAACACGGCTGGTTTGTACACAACCTGTGCACCTCCAGCTGGACAATTGCTGGGAGTCAGTTTGGGATTTTTTTTTTTTAACAAGTGCTGCAGTACTCTAATAAACTGCCACTTGTTAAAGGAGATCTTTGGCCAATGCCAAGGTTGAAGATGGATTAAAGGTGGCTTAGGTCAACCTTTGCTTCTTTATCCCAAGTTACCCAAGATCAGCACAGGCAAGGACTGAGTGCTAAGCTATTATTTATTGCCTTTTGGATCTGCTGCTGCAGGGGATTTGAAGAGTAGCATGACCTGGCTCTTCCCAACTACCTTCAAACTTGGTAAAAATTCTGGCTTCACAGCATGCCAGATACCTGCTGCATCAGGGACAGGAACCCCACACATCACCTCCCAGACGACTTTTAAACTGAGCTAAGGCTTTTATCCTGTTTACATTTTTTTTTTGTTGTTTTTTTTTGTTTTTTTGGGGGGTTTTTTTTCAGATGCTATGGTTTCTGGAATACTCTAGTTAGGCTTGGAGAACTTCACATGGACTCTTCTGCCTATTATCAGCCAATAACTAGATAGGAGTAAGGTGGAGATGAAAAATGGGATTGTTACTACTGCACGCTCAGCAGCATGCACGTACTTGCATACTAAAGAAGATTTTCCATAACCACATCTCTATTGCACTGACACTACTGCAGAAGACTTAGGTGCTACTGGTTGTTCATTGGGGCTTCAAAGTTCTTGTTGGCCAGAAAGAATGTCCTCTGCTAGGCCAGATGGTTGAAACCCATGAAAGGGAATATACCGTGTGCATAGTAAAACTGCAGACTGCATGTTTGTTCCATTCACCTCTTTCTCCTCTCTTCTGTCATCTCAACTCTGCTCTCTGGAGCACTGGAATAAGCCTGATGTGGGAACCCTAGGAAGTCAATGTATGTAACTGAAAGCAGAAGGTAGCTAAGAGGCTCAGAGATCTGTGCTTGTGTATTACCCCTGACGTTTCTGACCCAGAAACTTATCCAATGCTTAGCCGATCACCATTGGATTAGCAGACTTAGTTTAGTGTTTCACATCACCTACACTCAGAATGTCAAATCATGTCAGCTCACTCGTGAGCCTGAAAGAACCTCCTCCTCCACCCCATTCATTCATGGCAGGTAGCACAATAGCTGGCTCATCTTGAAGTACTCCATGCCCCAGGGCCACGAGCGTACCTGGGCTTTTTACACCATGGTTCCCATCACCTTACCTTAGCACCACCCAGGTAAATGTAACCCTTCAGTTTAAAGCACATGACGTTTTCTTGTGTTGGCATCAAACAAAGCAACATGCTAATCCTTCTTCTCATATTAGTCAAATGGGGCTTAAAAATCCACTCAGATGCTTTGCAGTTGCAAGATTTCCCTGGCAAGTGTGGACACTGGTATTAGTCATGAATTCCCACAGAATCTAAGCTTTTGTTAGGAAAAATTAAAAATGTAAACATTATGGCAGCAAAACCTGCCTTCCCAAGCTCAAACTAAGTGCAAACTGATGTGACATCAGCTTCCTGAATCTGCAGAGAAAGAGCTCCAGTGTGTGTGCTGCCTCTCCATCCCAGTGCTGCCAGCCAGCACCCACTGACAGAGATTACCAAGATCTCAACCTACTCTCTAGCAGGGACCCACGCCACGCAGGGAAACCCAACAACCCCCCTAAATTCATGCTGAAGCTTGAAAACGCTAGAATTAGGGGCAGGAACGGGCACTGGAATGATTCACAAGAGAGAAAGATCCTGAAGGAAAGGACACGTAACAGAAATAGCTTGTTTGCTTCCTCTTCCAGAGAAGCAAGGAGGAGGGTGAGGGATGCTGAAATGAGAACACAGTTCTTTTTTCCCCCATGGCTATCAGGAAGTTGACAGGAAAAGACAGACCTGCTTTGGTTCAACAGCTAGAAATAGGAGTTTCACACTGAACAAATACTTACTAGCTATAAAACGAACTGAGGAACTGCATCTCCAGGCAGGCTCCTGCAGTAACTTCCATGCAGAAATTCCCCAAATTCCAAGAGTAAGGGACTGAGCTTCTTGGGAAGACACCAATAGCAGCTTGTGATAGAGGTACTCTTGTCTTCCTCTAGTGTGTGTGCCCACATCAGCCTTGTTGGTATAAGTACATGTCTTGAGAACATTTTACTGATCTAAAATTGTACCAATTCCCTTATATTTTCTCCAGTGAAACAGTGAACATCAGCTTGGTGATTATTTTCAGTTCTACTATGTTATGTTTTTTTTTTTAATGAGAGCAAATATTATAAAATAATAGTAAGATGTTTGTTGGGACGCATTATTATATTTTTTTTGTCATAAACTGAATACCACATATTTTACTAATTCAGGGTACTCTTCTCTTTACCACTATCTTATTAACTTGGCTAAGTCAACAGGAAAGGCACAGCCCTGCTAGTATCTCAGTGATCAGCAGGACTCACACAATCACTAAAGTTGAGACTTTCCTCAATGTAAATAACATCACTTATTATTTTTTTTTGGCACTCTTTTTGATTTGGCTTAAGCCACATAATGCAGAGTTCTGTCCCATCTGTCCCACTTAATTAAAATAATTGCAGAACCTAAATTTGCTTCCAAACATCGTTAATTAATATTATTCTACAGGCTGGGTGAGGAAGGGGAGGAACTCCTCTGTTTCCGATTCCTAAAAACCCCCAGCCAAACCAAAACAAGGTCTGGAAGATTTTACATTATTTTTCCGTGTCAGTGCTGAAGACAATGCACTCTGTGGTCTTCAATAATTTCATATCATAAAGCAAAAATTATTTGCTGGCAAACAATTTCCTGAAACATCTTAACCTGAATTTTTCTTTGTGCCAACGTAAGGAAGATTTGCTCCATGTAGGAAGATTTACATCACAGGATATATAAGCCCTATATGCAATTAGAAATTTTTGATTGAAGTGTTGCCAATACCTGAATTAAACTATAGGTAAGATCAATTTAGATAGGTTATGTTTGCTTGATTCAGATTGCTGTCAGGTTGCAGGTAGAGGGGAGAAAAGCCATCTAGTGGGCAAAAATGTAATTAGCAACCAGAAAATATTTTCAGGCTCAAAGCCTTCACTGGAGAACTCTTTTCATATTTCGTTATTCGTCTGCAATACTGCTTATCTAGGAATACCCTAGAAGTCTCTGGGAAATCAGGGTTTACTGGAGGGCAACAGCACAGATCTCTAAGCCCAGGTTTTTGGCAGATTTTTTGATTAGCAATTGTTATAATACCTAAGAGCTGCTTCGTCCCTCCTATCCCTCACAGACAATTTATCAGCATATTTCTTACAATGCTACGAGGGTCATCAGTCAACTGAATATCTTATCACTACATTCAACACTACGTGCCAAGCAGACTGGCATTGCCACAGGGTTTAAATAGCTGAGCTAATATTTAAACTTTTGTCCCCTCTGATCCCAGAAAAATGATGAGAAGAGACTTTGTGACTTTGTAAACAGACAAGCCAAATGGCACTGAGAACAGCCTTTTGCTAAAATTATCTTCTAGACTCTCCGGGTCATGAAACTGGGGAGGTTTGGGGGAGCATACAGCCAAATAAACCCCCCTCACAAACACGCATGCGTGACTCATTCAGCATCTAACATAAAAAGTGGGGAGAAGGGAAAAAACCCCTCTCCTCCCAATGTTATTTACAACACTGGCTGGGCTCTGCTGAAATGCTGCCTACACTAGGGCTGCAGTAGCCTGTGCAATGAGTTCAGTACCTGAATAGATCCCGAGCAGACCAGCCCACTCTACACTGCTCTCCCGTTTCATTTATGTCGGCAAGCAAGGGCGAATAAACACAACAGCTGTTTTTAACATAACATTTTCGGAGACCCAGTCCCCCAATTCATCCTCTTTGACCACAAAGCTCAGAGCATTTAGCTAGGCACTTTCAGCTAATCTTTAAGAGCAGATCAGTCGTGCCCAGACAGGCCAAAGCATTGAAGCCAAAGTATAATTTCTGTGGGATTACAACAACACAAACCACCATCATCAGACTATACTGTGATGATGCAAGCAAGCATCTGTAACTCCTGCTGCTCCAGGCAAAATACTGAAGTGGGATTAGTGACCTGCCACTTAAGAGACTGCAGCTCTGATGCTGAAACAACAGGTTTTGTTCTCTTTCCTGTACCCCTTTTGTCTGAGATAACAGGAAACCCCAGGTATTTCGTGCTCCTGGTAAAAAAAATATCTCCCAATTAATCTTTCAAAATAGTTGGTTTCAGGAGCATCCCATGCAATGTTTTCCACCCAAGTCACCTTTTCAGGGGCGTGCATTTGCCCAGAGGTCTCAATGGCCTCCCTTTCCCATTAACCTTGGGTATAAATGCTTAGACATATCATGAAAGCAGCAGGCATCTCCTTCCATTACTCCTCTGTTTGCCCCAGCATGAGGACTATTTAATGCATCACTTTTGACAGAGCCATCGTTCGCTGTGCTCAGACGACCCCTGCACTGCTGGGTTATGAAGACAAGGAAACAAAAGCTCCGGAGCTACCTTGCATAGACCTTCTCTGCAGCCTCTTATTCATCCCCCTCCTAATGAATCACAGCCTTTTCTCTCTCTTTTCATAATAACCAAATAAGGATTCCAGGGTTTGGCCCATTCAGTACATTCTGTGTTTTAATATAGACAAGAATGGAATACAAAACACTGCCAAAAGTTTAGCAGCAGGGGCAACCTTTTTGCTATTTTCATGTCTACAGTTCCTGAGTCAACAATGCCAACTTGCTGTTCTGCACGACCACAAGGCAAGGAATTCATCAACAATAATAATAACTGTTCAACGAGGCTTCATCCCAGCCATGCATAAGTGCAGGACTGGCATAGAGCAGAAAAATGCTGCTTTGCTCCTGTACAAAGCTTGCAACAGAAACTTTGCACTGTCAGTTTAAAACTTTGGCATATGTGTCTGCAAATGGGGAGGAACCCATTTGCAGATACTTGTGAAATATAAACTTCATCTGTTGCCAAGCTCAGAGATAGATTTGCTCCTTTTTTATTTTTAAAAGTTTCCTGAATATGTGAAGAAAACCACAAAGCCATTTTAGAGTCGTGTAGCTATGAAAAATGTACAGGCTTCTGTTTTTTCAAGAAGCATTCTCAATCATTGTAATTATTCCTTGAGAATGCTTTTTAAAAAACAGAACCACGGCTATTTTTCACAGCTACAAACCCCTAAAACAGCTCTAGAGCTTTCTGTGAAACTTAACAAAAAAAAGCCTTTCAGCTAAGAACAGTAAAAATAGATCAAAAACCAATTAGCTGGCCCACATGGCAGAAGACAGGTGTGCTTTGGATGTGGTATTTATACAGAATCAGGATAAGCATTTTTTTCACTTTCACACAGATTCCTGAAGACTATAAATATCACAACCCCTTTTCTTGCCAATGCCCATCACATCCCTTGGAAACATCAGCTACTTGAAGCATAACCTTAGGATGCAGCCTGAAACATTTCATCTTGCCTTCTACTAAGTTGTAAAACTGAATGAACATGAAATGCAGCAGACCAGTGGGTGAATTATGACAATAACGAGCCTTCAAAAGCAAAACCAAGTAAACTCCTTTGGAAAGTGCAGCCAGAGAAAAGGCTGGGAACACTGAAAACAATTATGACTGCTTTATTGTTACACCTGTTTCAATGAATGCCAAATTCAGCACAGAATTATTTACATTATGTTATTAACAAAGGGACACATGAGTAATGGGAAAATAGAAATGGTTTATGCAAAACAGGTTTTGCTGCAACCAGCTAAAAACTTCAGGTATGTGTGTGGTGGAAAGCAAAGGCTGTGGTCAGACCTGCTGCTCCAGCTGCCCCCAGGGCAGGCAAAGAAGCTCCTGCTCCCCGAGCCCTCTCTAGCTACTGGTCACTGTCCCCAGGCTACCTGACTTACGCCAGAGTAAATACTCATGTAATTGCCCCTTAGGCAATTCAGTCAGAATGATCTTCCCTCTCTTTGACACTTGTAACAGAGGTTATTTTTTAAAACTATATTGCTCAAGCAGAAACAGATTTAGGGACCATACAAGAAACTCTGCCAGGAGATCCGAAGAGGGACAGCCCTTTGCAGGCAAGTGGTGGGTGACAAGTAAATGCGAAGAGGCTGAGACCATCAACTTCTTCCCCAGGCCGTAGTCTTACTAAAAAAAGGAGAGATCAGGGTGTTATTCTTGGAGCTTACAACCCCTTCCTTCCTTCCAACTTTTGAGCATTTTAAGTACCTACATACAAGATGGTTCCCCACTGTACAAGATACTTCATGTATTAAAGCATGTGACAGGCAAGAAAAGAATGTATTTCTAAATAGATCAGACACAAGTCTGGGAGCTGGAAGGGACTAAAGGAGCCTGCCAAAGCTGCCCATCAGCAGGGATACCCGCAGAGCCCAGGTCCCAGCTCCCTCTCCGCAGCATTTCTTCTTGAATACCCTGCACTTACCTTTAAGATCTTGTCCAATTCCTGATGGTTTGGGCAGGTGGCTGTTGATGGAAATTGATAGATCATCACCTGCAGAAGTAGGTTTTCAAAACCAAGCCCCACTCCTCACTAGTCTCATCCTCTCATTGAAAAATGCCAGGCCATCTCAGGCAGATGGCTTTGGTCAGGCTTCCCCAACACTAGCTTTAAGCTAAAATCCCTTTTCTCTTGATTCAGCCTTTTATGATGCATCTACTCTAACTAGTTCAGAAGTGGTTTCTCAAGCTAGCAGAAACATCAGCTAACTTCCAGCAAGCACATTCAATGGTTTTGACCTTGTGATAACGGTTGTTCGTTCTTGTCACAGCCAGGATACACATAATTAACTTTGACCATTTGTTTAACTCAGCAATATGACAAAAAGGCATTTCTCTTTCATACAAAGAAACCCCCCACCACTTAGAAAAGGGCTTATTCAGTACAAAGACAGTACCTAAAGAGCAGCGAGTTTTCACAATTCAAGTTTCACTAGAAAAGCAAAATGAAGCAGCTCTCCTCCATTCCCATACCTAGCACGAGCACTATACAAAGAAAAAGAAGGTTTCACGATGAACTGGACAGACTGCTGCACCCTAGCAAAGCTCTGGGGAAATTAAGAACGGAAATAAACACTGAATAACAAAAGCAGCACACAGAACAAAAAAAAAAAAAAAAAGGCAGAATTCAATGTTATGTTCAATGCACATCTCAGAGGACTTTGCCAGATCCTCACTGTCTCCTAAAGAAACACTCATTCCAAGAGTGGTTGAACACCGCAGAGTGACCATGGGCTCCAACAGAAGTCTGTGAATCTGTTCCCAAGAAGCTCCCAACTGTGCTTCAAAACCCAAGATGACTGCCATTTAAGGTTCTCCAGGGCTGAAAGAGCTTACACACAAGATTTTCCCCTCGCAACCAAGAACACGAGGACTCAGAAAGAGTTCCAGCTGATTTTCCAAGCAGTGAGTGACTGGCTTTCTCAAATACAGCTGCTTTCTTCATTAGAAGACTAAAAATAGTTTTGCTCCTAGCAGGCTGACTTCCTTTTAAGCATTCTGCCATATCCATGTGTGTGTTTCATTCAGGGTTTCTACATGTCTACGCCACTGTGATTCTATTTCAGCCTTTAAGTACATTCAAGAAATTTCTCATTTCCCTCTCCCATATTCACTCCAGATGTCTTGAACTGTCCAAACTGTTTCATGTTAGGAGAATTTTTAGGGATATTCTGGCATTCACGCTGCTCCCATCTGCTTCAGTATTTTCAGGAAAGATCAACTTTCTTACCCAACTGTTAGCAAATATGGACAACAAGTTTACGGTTTTAAAACATCCATAATTAATGGTAGATGTCTTGCTTGTACCTTGTGCAATAAGAATAATTAAATACTGCCATATCAGGCTTTCACTTTTTCCTCTTGAAGAGATGCTGGAGTGAGAAACTCGAGAAACTGCAGGATATCCTATGTCTCAGAGAGCACACTGCAAGAGCAGTAAACACTTCTTCATAACACTGGGACAGCATGGAAGAACATAGTTTTGAAAATATATACTGTATCTGAGGAGGGGGACCACGGGAGCACACACTGCAGAGGTCCTTTCAGTCCCAGTTACCTTGTTTTCCAGATCAGGGGAAACTGAGCACTGCCACTCTCTTCTAGCTCATGTGGAGGTTGTGAAAATCAAAGTGCAAGGGGGGACACAGGAAGGGAGGAACCAGGGGAGGGATATAGCCCTTGACTCCCCTTGATGTGAAGTTAGCACGTGCTTGGATCCACATAGCTCCAGAGTGTTCTAGATGTTCCAGTTTAGATCTAAAGTAAAAGTCAGTGGTATATTCAGTCCTGAGTGAAAATGCCCAGTGTTGGACAAACAGTCGATTAAAAATTCAACTGACACACTCAGAGCTAGGCAGTGTCAGAGAAACTCATCTGCTTCGACCCCAGGAAAGCTTCAAACTAGAGACATCAGGCCCAGGCTCTGCTGAGTTGTGCCACTGAAGTCAATGGAAAAGTTCTTCAGGCTTTGGTAACCCTTCCTGCCCCCACAGAAAGTTCATGGATATCCCATTGGTAGAAAAGCATACAGCCCTTCAGACAACAGACAAAAAGGTCACTTCACTGAGATGATCAGCAAAAAGGCCATTCGGGATCAGCTCCATGGCATATGAGGAACCACAAGTTCAGCAGAGCTGAATTTCCTCGCTTCAGCAAGGGCAAGGCAGCTTCAACCCATCCCAGCACTCTTTCTCTTGAACCCTTCAGTGCGATTCTCTGCATCACTGGACAACTCCAACAGTATACTTTGCAAAGATGGGAACACCAGTTGAAACAAACAAATAGTTTAACTCCTAAAATTCTAACCCCAGGTATATTTACTTTTTCCAAAGCTTTGGTCATAAATATGATGTGCTTCACTGAATCTGTTCAGGATGAAGACGGGAAGCAATAGGGATCCTAGTACTCAGGGTATTTCTGGACAAAAATTACTGGCATAAGCATTATGAAACTTTGGTAGCATTTCTGTCCATCCTTAATCTTCTTGTAAGTGTAGATGTGTTATCTAATAAATTTAAACAAGTACAACCTTTCTAATACAGATAAACTGGTTGAAAAACATTTATGCCAGGGAAGAACTCCAAGTTTTTTTTTAAGCTTGCATTTCAGTGATGTGAATTGCTAAATGTGTCTGAGAATGCAAAGGTATCCACATATCCTATTTATTTCTAGAAGAGTTGAAGTTGGTCATAACCTCACAGTCTCAAGTCAAAAGGTGTTCTGAGAATGGTATCACTTTGGACTTTTTGAAAAGGAAAGAGACAATGGAAATACACTGATACCTAGGTGCCATTATTTAACATATGCATTCTCCATCAAATGTATACTAGGTAGGTCCCTACAGGGTAAATAGTCTTGGCCATTTTCCATGATGCTAAAAAAAAAAAAAAAAAAAAAAAAAAAAAAGTGTAGGTTTCAACTCTTCCTTCTTTGTAAATAGGAAATATTAAGTGACAAGGCGGCCAATGCAAGTAGAAAGCAAACTAATTGGGTCATGTTTTGCTCTGAACTATGCTGCTGCACCCCTACGGTAACCCCCATCAAGAGCAAAATTTGGCTTGCTGTATCTTTTCCCTCTAAATGTCTCACTCTGACTATACAGCTATTCTGTTTTCTGGTTAAACATTACATGGAGTGTGTTAATTTCTGCTTCAGCTAATTTAGCTATACTAAATGCAAATGCTTCCTGTACTTATGAATACAATCTGTTCATAGTGAATAGTTTTGAAGATTTGGATGAGTTAAAACAGCAACAGTATCCATGTGGGACCAATCTTCCCTGGACAACTCTTTTGCTTTTATTCATAAATTCTTTCCATAGGAAATATCTGTGGAAAATCTCCAACGCATCCAGAAATGCACAACTCAGTTGCTTGAGTTAAGAGTTCTTAATACTTACTGCTTCTCCCTTTATTTCTTACTTTTATATAAGCATTGGCTCTTGGGTTCACGTGAGACCTCTTTATGCTTATTTTCCATTATTATAGAACATGTGTTTTTAATAACTGCAATAACATCTGTCATTAGTACTACCACATGAACCTATTAAAAAGCAACTTACAACTCTGAAATATCTAATTTCTGCATCTAATGGGCATGCTAAGGCATCTCTTCACCTGCTGTTACCATTCTGCATGTTTGACTTTGCGGAATGAAGACCCAGTTGCTCGATTATGAAACAAGCATACCATTATCTGACTTAGAGAATTTCAGGAAATCTTGAAAAAACATTCAGCCTTGTAAGATGAGAGGGTAACAGTGATGGGAGCACAATGATAAATCTGCAAGTGAACTTCTGAGTCCTGTGGCATTCACGATCTAGAAAAAATGGGCAGAAGAGCAAAGGGGGTGAGCATGGCTACTGGGATGTCAGAATGTGCCCAGCTGGAGGCTGAAGGATTTTTTTCCAATGGTACATTTTGAAAGTGTGAGCCCTGGGTTCAGTTGCCCAGAGCAGAGAGTTTACGCATACCTGGGTGGTTTTCTGCTTATCTCTGGCAATTTGTCTTGGACTTCTGCCAGAGGAGTTCAGCCCTTTACAGTAAATTTTGCAGAGACTCCTCAGGTCTCCCTGTCCATCCAGTCATTGGTGCAGAAGTGTCAGGAGCTGCCTTGATATAAGGAGTTCTTCTGCAGCTGAGTCTAGTTCTACTAACCTTGCTTGTGATGTGGTCCCACCAAAGGAGTCCGAGTCTTTCCCGAATTAAAACTTACATAAACTTTATAAGGACTTTCAGCAACTGACAGAAAATTGCAGCTAGTCAAGAAGAAAGAAGAAACTAGCTCTTATGGCCCATGCAGATCCAGGAATAAAGTTTTTAAGTCATGATGGCACCTTATTCAAAAATCTCTTGCCAGACAGAGAAAAGAGCAACAGCTTAAGACCTTTGCACAAAGCATTTGTCCTCTCATGTTTGCATTTGACAGACTCCAGTTTATTCAGTATTTCTTCTCTCTTTTTTATCTTCTGCTCTCTTCAAATGATATATCTTCCTCATGATTCTACTGCTCAACACTCAGGCAGGTTCAGGGGTACAAGTTAATGCTCAGTGGATGTTGCAGCCCTCATCTCTGTGCAGCATTTCTTTCATGCTTTGTACAATTCTTGACTGGCCATTCCTCTCCAGGTTAGGCCAATAATTGCAAATACCATCAGGTTTCTCACCTCCCAGACCAAGACAAGACTGTAGCTCATTCCTCGTTGCAGGAATGCTGTGGCAGCAGAATTCTTTGGGTAAACATTCTGTGGTTTTCTTTTAAAAACCAAATTAGTCATATGCAGAGTATGTCTAGAGTGGAAAAAAGCCAAAGATAGAAGTCCTTTTTCAGATCTAGCTATGCCAGTTGAAGATGATGATCTTTCCAGCTGCCTCTCACCCTTGCCAGAGGTTACAGCAAACTGACCTGATAGTTAGTGAGCATGCTTCACGAAGAATCAGTGAAGTTGACTTAAGATGCTTAAATATTTAGTCTTTGTTCACTCAGTTTATCCTGTCTTGAATAGGTTTCCAAGTGACCCCCATGTTGCTGAGCCACAGGTCAGAGGGAATAGTAATCTCTACTGTGGGTAGTAAGTCTCCAGGTAGGAGAGGGATATTAGTAGTAAGCTTTTCAGCTGGCAGGGCAATGTGCAAGACAGAACGTGTTTCCACACAGTTCTGGACTAACAGAAATATTCTGTCATTAGTATAGTTCCTTCCTTTCCCTCATCAGATTGCCCTAGCACTATCACAGAATCACAGAATGTTAGGGATTGGAAGGGACCTCAAAAGATCATCTAGTCCAATCCCCCTGCCGGAGCAGGAACACCTAGGTCAGGTCACACAGGAACATGTCCAGGTGGGCTTTGAATGTCTCCAGAGGAGACTCCACAACCTCTCTGGGCAGCCTGTGCCAGTGCTCTGTCACCCTCACTGGGAAGAAGTTCTTCCTCACATTTATGCAGAACCTCCTACGTTCCAGCTTGCACCCATTGCCCCTTGTCCTGTCATTGGATGTCACTGAGAAGAGCCTGGCTCCATCCTCATGACACTCACCCTTTACATATTTATAACCATTAATGAGGTCACCCCTCAGTCTCCTCTTCTCCGAGCTAAAGAGACCCAGCTCCCTCAGCCTTTCCTCATAAGGGAGATGTTCCACTCCCTTAATCATCTTTGTGGCTCTACGCTGGACTCTCTCGAGCAGTTCCCTGTCCTTCTTGAACTGGGGGGCCCAGAACTGGACACAATACTCCAGATGTGGCCTCACCAAGGCAGAATAGAGGGGAAGGAGAACCTCTCTTGACCTACTAACCACCCCCTTTCTAATACACCCCAGGATGGCATTGGCCTTCTTGGCCACAAGGGCACATTGCTGGCTCATGGTCATCCTGCTGTCCACCAGGACCCCCAGGTCCCTTTCCCCTACACTGCTCTCCAGCAGGTCAGCCCCCAACCTGTACTGGTACATGGGGTTGTTCTTCCCCAGACGCAAAGCAACTATAAGCAACTTTATACAGTATCATCACATTTCCAGGCCCTGGTCCTCATGGAGGGACTTCAACCACCCCAGTATCTCCTGGAGGGACAATAAGCAGTCCAGGAGGTTCCTTGAGAGCATGAATGACAAATTCCTTCTCCACGTGACAGAAAAGCCAATGAGGAGAGATGCTCTGCTGGACCTCATACTCAATAAAAAGGAGGGTCTCATTGGGAATGTGAAGATCAAAGTCAGCGTTGGCTGAAGAGACCATGAGATAGTGGAGTTCAGGATCCTGAGGGCAGGAAGGAGGGTGAAAAGCAAGCTAAAAGCACTGGACTTCAGGAGAGCAGACTTTGGCTTCTTCAGAGATCTGCTCAGAAGAGTCCCATGGGATAAGGCCTTGGAGGGAAGGGAGGCTCAAGAAAGGATATTCAAGGATCATCTCCTCCAAGCTCAAGAGTGGTCCATGCCAGTGATTTCCAAAAATGCCAGGCGGCCTGTGTGGATGAACAAATAGCTCCTAGCTAAACTCAAACACAAAATGGAAGCATGCAGCAGCTGGAGGCAAGGATGGATAACCTGGGTGACATACAGAGACATTTTCTGAGCATCCAGGAACAAAGTTAGAAAAGCCAAAGCCCAAATGTAACTGAATCTGGTGAGGGATGTCAAAGACAACAAAAAGAGCTTCTATAAGCACATAGGTGACAAAAGGAATCCTAGGGAAAAAGCAGGCCGATTGTTCAACAAGACCAGGGACTTCGTGACACAGGATGTGGAAAAGGCTGAAGTACTGAATGCTGTCTTTGCCTCAGAGCAAGACTGGCCTTCAGGAATCCCAGATGCCAGACACCAGGGGGAAAGGCTGGAACAAGATGTACCACTGGTGGAAGAGGATCAGGTCAGGGAATGCTTAAGCAAACTGGACGTGTAAACTGGTCCGTGGGCCATGACAGGATGCACACAATGAGGGATGAAGAAGCTGGCAGACGTCACTGCAAGACCACCCTCACTAATTATCTGTGATCAATCATGGTGACTGGGAGAAATTCCTGAAGACTATGGGAAAGCAAATGTCACCCCTGTCTTCAAGAAGGAAGACCTTCTTAAGGCCTGACTACAGGCCAGTCAGCTTCACCTTGAGCCTGGGAAGGAGATGGAGCAGCTAACCCTGGAAACCATTTTCAGGCACACTAAGGACAAGAAAGTCATCAGCAGTAGTCGGCATGGCTTCACCAAGGGGAATATGTAGAAGGCTGAACTATAATTTCTTCCAGATTATAAATAAATTTAAAAAATTAAAATCCCCTTGTAAGTAACGGTCTCTTGTGCTTAGTTCACAGAACATTTTCCTCAAACTCTCAGTAGATTCTAAGTAGTTTAGCACAATACTAGTAGCTCTGATTTCAAGAGTGAAGGAGACTGTTAAGAAATGTCAAAGACTACCTTCCATTAAGCTTGCCAGTTTGTAAACATGAAAGAAAACACACATGGCATTTGACTGTGCCCTGGTACTTGATGATCAGGCCAAGCAAAGGCAGGTACAACAAGTGTTCTCATTTAAGTTGTAGTCATTACCTCATGCTTCATCCCTTCTGTTGATAGCAACCTTGTCACGCAGCCAAACAAACAACAACCAGCATAAACAAAATCGATCATTCTCGTTCTTATAGCACAGAAATGTACATAATAAACCCCATCAGTTCCCGCAGAGATACACTTTAAAACAGTTAAGTTGCAGTTATGAAAGAGAGACATAAAACAAAAATAGGCTAACAGCATCTAAAGCTATTCTGTTGAGATGTCTGCAGATGTAAATGGGTTAGTTTGGCTTTTTGAGTTATAGTTTACAGACACATCTATACAAGATTATAGTTATGAGTTACTGCTATGGATGTTTAATGGATTTTCCTGCTCTCTGGTACTGCAAGTTCACAGTCTGGAGTTTTGCTTCTTGCTAGATCTAATCAGCTAATATTAGGTTTTACAGTATTTACTTGTTAGCTACTAAATTTCAGATTCTCAGACTGAGGAACGAAGGAGTGAGTGCTACATGTTTGATTTGATTATGTGAAAACTGTCTCTATTTTCATCTGTTTGTGCTAAAGATATATTTGCCTTATGAAAGTCAAGCGGCTTACGCTTCTCCTGCATCTCAGATAAATATTTTAATATCCTTCTCTAGATGCAATTTAAAGGATAGCTGACTGTGTTGTCTTAACTTGACAAATTATTGCCTTCTTGGTAGTCCTCACACAGCTTCTATTAGCCTGCAGCCAGTCCAGGGCCTTATCTTACAACCCTCCTTCATGCAAATAACTGCTGTCAAATGCTAATACATATGAACTCTTCCTTACTCACTGACTACCTTAATTGATAATGACATTATTAAAAAAATCTGAAACAACACCTTTGAATAGTGTCTGCTTTTATTATTATTCTTTTAATTCTCTGCCACTCTGATTGAATATATGGCTACTGCCTGATAGGATCTATAAGCAGTGTGCTGGAAAACACTTTTCACTTTCATCAAATTGGACTTTCAATGACACCAGGAATTTCAATTAGTACAGTACCTTTGCTATGGCTCTGCTTAGTCACCTCTAAGAGGCAGCTCTTGAACCAACACTACTAACCTGAATTAAGATTTACAACAGTACAGTACAGTGATGAACTTAATAGCAGACATAGAAATCTCCAGGGTAAGTTCCCTGTACAGAGTTCACAAGATCAAGCTTAATTTGAGAAAGATGATTTGCATTGCACCATAAATTTAAATAAATAATACCTATGTAATAAATAATACCTATGATTTACCAAGGGCAAATCATGCTTGACCAATCTGCTAGCCTTCTATGATGTTATAACTGGTTGGCTGGATGAGGGAAGAGCAGCAGATGTCATCTACCTTGACTTCAGCAAGGCTTTTGACACTGTCTCCCATAACATCCTCATTAGGAAACTCAGGAAGTGTGGGTTAGATGAGGGGACGGTGAGGTGGATCGAGAGCTGGCTGTGTGACAGATCACAGAGGGTTGGAGTCAAGTTGGAGGCCTGTAACCAGTGGTGTCCCCCAGGGGTCAATACTCGGTCTGGTCTTGTTCATCAATGACCTGGACGAGGGGACAGAGTAGATCCTCAGCAAGTTCACTGATGGTGCCAAGTTGGGAGGGGTGGCTGACATGCCAGAGGGCTGTGCTGCCATCCAGCGGGACCTGGACAGGCTGGAGAGCTGGGCAGAGAAGAACCTCATGAGGTTCAATAAGGGCAAGTGTAGGGTGCTGCACCTGGGGAAAAAGAAATGCCAGGCACCAGTACAGGTTAGGGGGGGACCTCCTGGAAAGCAGTTCCGAGGAGAAGGATCTGGGAGTCCTGGCAGACAGTAAATTATCCATGAGCCGGCAATGTGCCCTTGCTGCCAAGAAGGCCAATGCCACCCTGGGCTGCACAGGGCAGTGTGTGGCCAGTAGGCCGAGGGAGGTCATCCTCCCCCTCTACTCTGCCCTGAGGAGGCCACAACTGGAATACTGCATCCAGTTCTGGGTTCCCCAGTTGAAGAGAGACAAGGACCTACTGGAGAGAGTCCAGCGGAGGGCACCGAGGATGACTGGGGGACTGGAGCATCTCCCCTATGAGGAAAGGCTGAGAGAGCTGGGACTCTTTAGCCTGGAGAAGAGAAGGCTGAGGGGTGATTTAATTAATGTTTATAAATATCTGAAGGGTGGGTTGAGGGAGGATGAAGCCAGACCCTTTTCAGTGGTTCCTGGTGACAGGACCAGGGGTAACAGACACAAGCTGGAACATAGGAGGTTCCATTTAAATATGAAGAAGAACTTTTTTTCAGTGAGGGTGCCAGAGCACTGGCACAGGCTGCCCAGAGAGGGTGTGGAGTCTCCTTCTCTGGAGATTTTCAAGACTCGCCTGGATGCAGTCCTGAGTGATGTGCTCTAGGGGATCCTGCTTTTAAGCATGGGAGTTGGACTAGATGATCTCTGGAGGTCCCTTCCAACTCTGAATATTCCGTGATGTCATCAAAACAGCCGTCTACTTACACCACCTCTGTATAAGAACAGCACTACCAGAGAAAACTGAGGAAGTCTGATTTGGAGTTTATGAGAGGTATAAAACCTGTAAGGTCAATAAACAGAGCCTTTGTGTGGCACAAGGGACTGCTAGAAAAATTAGTGTGAAGGTAAAGGATGGAATTCCCAACAGGAGGCAAGCAGCTTTCAACATAGACTGCAGATGAGCAGTGCAGTGATAGGTTTTGCTGGCAGTAACCAACGACAGGCAAATACTAGTGCTGTGAGAATTTTATATGTCTTCGTAACTCGGTTCCTCTTTGTACAGCTTCTGTCTCAAAAGCACGTACTAAAGTACCACAAAACGCAACACATGACACCGATCAGCTTCAAACATCTGTTGTGTAGCACATGGAAAAGCATGCCACAGAATTTCTAAGGAAAGCTGCCTTGTAAATATGCAGGAAAGCTTTACTGATTCTCTTCCATAGGGAATTAAATTCAACTAAAAATCACAGTTTTTGAAAATTAAGAAAAGTATATATGGAAAGCAGGAAACAGCAGAAGCTTCCCCCTCCTGCCCCTGTGCCTTCTTAGCACAGGAGTATTTACATTCAAGAGCAAACAGCTGCCTTTTCCATTGCCCCATCAATCACTCTGCATGGCCTGACGAGGGTATTTCAGTGGCTGCTTTGTGAGCACAGAGCCCAGGCACACTTCCCAGCCCTCCAGTCCAGCAGCGGCTGTTGGTGCGTTAAGATGAAGTGTGGTTGCGCACCACCTCCTCCCACCCAACCTCGTGCCCTGATTCGGTCAGGAGGGATGGGGCAAGGGGTGCCGGGAGCTGGGCTGAGCTGTGGCCAGCAGTAAGCTGCAGCTCTACTATGTGTTCCACCAGTCAGAGAGTCAGGTTACAGCATGATTCAGATGTGTGGGACAAAGCAAACTGGTGGCGTGTAGTAAGCCGGATAAGACTCGAAAGGTGATCAGCCTTGTCACTGCTACAAATTGAAACCATGATGTAAGCGGAGGAAGGGACGACTGCGTTATTAATAAATGACGGGGTAGCATCTGCCGAGTAGATGAACCCTACTAATCAACGTCACACTCTCTCTGCTGACCTTATTGCTTGAGGTGGGTACAGCCAGAGGGTATAAACCCTTCTGGCATTGCTTCCCTGTCCAGATTTCCAGGGCAGGCCCTAAATACAAGCAAAGTAGATACCTATTCTGGGCAGCCAGTGTTTTTCAAAGGTGCTTGATAGGAACATCTGTAAATCCCTTCATCACCTCAGAGGCTGACCAGGCTGCGGGTAACAACCTCGCTGCTCCCTTCAGCCAGTGCCATCACACCCCACCAGCTGTGCCACACACCGCTTGCAATCCACTGAATCCCAAGTGCTTTCTCTGATGTCTGAACTAAGCTTTTATACCCATATCGTGTGTAATGCAACAATTTATTTCATGATAAGCATTTGATATTTCTATAACCGGAGATGAGAGAGAGAAAAAAAATCTGTCAGAAATAGCTTTACAGATGAGTCTTCTCATTGTCTAACAAGCTTTTCATTGTTTTTAATTTTCATTTCTCTCCATGGTTCAGGGCACTTAGAAAAAAAAAAAATCTATTCAGCAGTTTCCCACTCATAATTCAAGAAAGAGAGTCATGTATTATAATAGAGATAATTAGCTTTGACTGAAAATAATAAGCTTGGCACCAAATATCCCCCACTACTGCACAGAATAACCATTTATCGTCTTATATACTCTCCATCATGCCTAATTACTGCAACAGTAATTACTAACCTGTTGAAAGAACAAAAGAAAATGCAACTAGCTCTGCACTGAAATAAGGAGAACATTGCTGCTTCTAATAAACAGCTCTTGGTTCCCCCCTCTTAGAGCAGATTTACTTGCCGTTTAGACCCTATCGCAACACATATGCTTGTAACCCCCGAAAAAGAAAATACATCCACAAATAGTCTGATTCCAATGGTTAGGTCCCATCCGTTTAGGCCACATGTCTATTCAGTTGGACTGAAGGCACGGCACAGATTTTGAGATTTCTGGGAAGTTAAGAGAGCAGCACCCATCCCAGGCTGTGTGCTGCAACACTGCAGACTTCCATATGCTGGACAGCTTTGCTTGCCTGCTCTTTTGACCCATCAAACCTCTCCCTGGCTGTTACTATGTCTCTTCTCAATAGATATGCTGCCAATCATGCCAAAGAAAAATTAAACAAATGCAGCCCTCTATATATCAAAGAATAATACATGCTTAAAGGGTTTGAAGTATAATCTTTATCTGCAGAAGTGTACCATGATCATTATAGCCTTTCTCCCTAGTCCCACCGTGTCTCACTGTTGCTCCTGCTTAAATTCACTCCTGAAGCTTCAGCTTACAGCTCAGTAAGCCCTGGAAAAAAGCAGCAAGTGGCAGGACCAACCCCTTTTGCTGCTCAAGGTATTCCCCAGACCATAAACCCCCCTGTGTTTGGGAGAGCTGAGAAAGAAGAGGGAAGTGTCACTGGTTTCCGTATATCCCGTTCCATCCAGGTCCCCAAAAGGGACCTATCTCTTTCTCCACCTTTGCCAATGGGAGCTGATGGAACCTGATGCCTTTCAGGCACCATCACAGTACTTTTCAAAATCCAGACTACCAAAGTTGTTATGCTCATTGAGTGCAGGAACTGGAACAATGCCACACAGCATATGCAAGCATTCATATCTAATCAACCCAGCTGAAATTCGGATATTGAATATTCTCTGGGAAACTGTTCACAATCAACCCACAGCATGTAAACAACACAACCCTCCCACCTCCAAAAACCCCAACAAGATATAATGTAATTCATCGCATAACTACAACCAAAAAATACAACCTAGAAAACCTCAGAATCACTAATCTAAAGAACTCAATAAACATGAATTACACTCCTCCTCAAATAATGAGACTGGTTTAAATGGGGAGAGGTTTGGGGCTTTTTTGGAGTTCTTGACTTTTTGCCACCTGTGTTTTGAAGCCTTAGGGTCATTATGTTTCAGGGCTTCTTCACCAGAATCATGAGACCTAGAAATTGCCTTCCCCGCCACCCCCTCCGCCTCCACTTTTTAAATAATTGCTTTTCTCCCCCAGCCACACAATCCCAGATGGTACAAGCTTTAAGGAAACGCAACAAAGATTCCAAAAATTGCTTCCAACCAGTATGTTCTCTTCCTCTGGTGGACATGCACTGCTAGAAAACATTCAAGGACTAGTAAGGGGCCTCCCAAAATCACAAGGGTACCAGAAGCCACGACACTCCTGATTATCCCCTGATACAGAGAGGGGGATGATGTATTTTCAAAATAAAGGGGAAATTTCATAGCTTAACAGCTATGTCATTGGTGGGCTTGGTATAGTAGAATAGGATAAAATCACCAATGCTTTCTACAGCCTTTGCTTGGCTACAAACACTATACCAGTATATTTTAATAGACATAAACACGTTTTTCCTCCCCAAAACCCGACTATTAAATGTTGTAGGCATTGCTCCATCCAAAGGATGTCTATATGGGTTTTCAAAGACACCAGGCCTTTAGGATGTTTAGAATTTATATAGCTAGACTCAGTACTCTTCCGGAAGTCTGCTTTCACACACTCCAAACTAGTTTGCTTTATCCTGCATGAGTCACAGTAAAAAAGCCCACTCAGGAAAAATATCCAAAGAAAACACGGGCAAACTAGTTAGTTGGAAATAGGACAGGCTTGTGCCAAAACCAGAAACTCAAACATATCCAAGCTTTGGGAATATATACCTTAACTTTAAGTGTATTCCTGATGTCTGCAATAGGGCTCAGAAAGCTAATTTGTGTCATTATTTCTATTTGTAATTATGCTGTTTGGTCACTAGTGCCTTTTGGCTGTTTTGATGCTTTCAGGAAAGGAAGTGGTTTCTGGAGATGAAGAAAAATAGAGCATAACTCATTCTGTTTGGAATTGTTGCTTTCCTTATGTCTCCATTTAGCCTGTATCCAGGGCTAAACTGCACCAGTTGTTCTACCACCCAATGCCCCCTCCCCAGCTGAGAAGGGGAATCAGGGCATAAAGGGAGAAGCCCTGGAGATTGAAGTAGAAACAGATTTAATGAAAGAACAAAACTAATACAATACCAACATACAAGGTTCTACTCAGCCTTGTCCTTAGGGTCAGCTATAGGAGCAGAAGGCCGAGATGGTGGAACCCCAGGAAGAGGACCTCCACCCTCAGTGAGCTCCCTCCTTTTATAATGAGCTTGATTAAGTGGTATGGGATACACCTGTGAGTCAGCTGCCTTGATTGGATCTCCCAGCTGACTTGAGGTTACTCATGGCCTGCCTGCATGGCCGGGCTGGGGTCTGTTACTGGGAAATCAGGACACCTTACTAATAAATACTTCTTTATGGACTTTGGAGAGCCTTACCACTCTGATTCCCAGAGCCACTCCAAAGAAGTCACAAAAATTATTTTGACTAACCTCTATGTACGTATAAATCTGACTTCTTGTTGAACAGAAGCTGCAAGACTCAAGATGATAAACTTCCAAAAAATCTTCAGTTTTGCATGCATCCAAACTTTTGGTCAAATCTAAAAGAGAGAGATACAAAATATGGGTATTGTTTTCAACATGAGCACTCTTAGCATCTGACGATCTTTTGCCTGAATTTTCTTTTCAAGGTGCATACCGATATCTCCTAAAAATCTCACAGTAACTCTTTTCAGAATAGGTGGATTATCAGATTATCTGATGCAAACACAGTTTTACAACAGTCCTGTTTTACAGAATGAGCCACACACTGAGAGTATGTTATGTATTTATTCTTACACAGAAAGGGCTGTTATATATATTCAGTCTGAGCAGTTTTTGACTACATCACAAATTCTTCTTTCCCCTTTAGAACACTTCATTAAGGATGTAAGATTGGCTGCAAAGAGAAATGCATTACAAAGAACTTCTCCAAGTTATAACTGCCTACACAGCTGATTCAACCAGGCATACAGAATTGGATATTGAGTATAATGCACACATCCTTATAGATGGAAGTGAAAGTTCTCGCATTCTCAGTTAATACAGATCTTTCTTTCAAAATATTTTTTATATATAAGCTCATTATTCAGTTTGGAATGTCTTAATTATTTCACCCTCTTCTGGCTTTACCTCATATCCCACATAATGTAACAACTGGACACATCTCTAGGATTTTATGTGCATTCTTTTAAAAAATTTCAAATGTGGTCAGAGGTATTGTAAAACTCTCTCTGTGAACAAAGCCATCAGCTGGTCTGGAGCTTCTTAGTCATAATAAAAAAAATAACCAAGTGAATTAACATTTGCCTTTGTGAGATTCTTTACTATGTACAAATAGTGCTCTACAGTCTTTCTCTATCAGGCAGATCCTTGCTGTGTGTCATTTGGCTTTGACGATGCTTGGCTGCTGCTGGCCACATGACCTATGTTCACTCACTGTCTTCCTCTCCTGAAGAAAAGGTCAAACGTAAATGTCCTTATTCAGGTATTCAAGACTGGTGTATCTCTCTTGACTTAACGCTGCAACTTGACCAATGCCTTTTGCTTTAAGTGCTGGCATCTTCGGGCAAAAACTGAACCTGAACAAGAACTGATCAGTACATAAATCAGTACATAAATAAATAAAACAATGCTGTATCCCATCAGTTTCTTCAAAGAGCAACATACAGTTTTCTTCCATTCTACTTTGTCGTTTTAACCACAAAGTATTACAATTTTTGCTGCACCAAAGGAGAAACAACTGCTGCTGGAAATACTCAGCCCACCTATTCGCTGGATTATTAAAGCCCTTCCTCTGCTGTAATCCACACAGGACTCCCAGGTTCCCTCTTCCTCCTAGTACTGCAACCACCTCATCCTATGTCCTTTTTTTCAGTCTCTTTGCCCAGACAGGTCTATTTAGCCAAAATCTTGAAATCAGTGCCTGCTCCTTGGCACTAAAAGCATCTCCAACATGGAACGTCCCAGAGATTAACATCAAGAGCACATAGATATAACAAGGTCTTTACGTTTCCCTGCTCTAAACAATACTGCAGTGGTCTGACACAGGTACAAGGGTTTCCATTGTCCTCTGTGAAAACATTTAATGCTATTACTTCCCTCCTCCAAATGAGGAATCATGTGTTGCTTGAAGTTTGACTAGTCATGCCCTAAAGCAAACACATCTTCCTCGATTAATGTGCCTACATCAGCCAAGAAAGCCTGGCTCCTTTCACCAGCACTCTTTGGCTTCCAAGTGTCCTGAATGAATCATCTTTCTTATTTCACATCTGAGTAATTACAGATCTGCAGCTCTTTCACCTTTAGCTGTCAGTTCAACATAAGGTCAGCTCTGCACAAAATGACCAAAGCTCCTGTGTCCATCAGGTCCACTGAAACACTTTAAAAACTCAGGTATCTGGGTCCTTCTCTCAGTCACCAATTAATTTTTGCATTTACAAGTTTGTCTCATCTGAAGCAGATAACCCAAAAAACCCCCCGAAAATCACTGTCAATAGTGTGACATCTAATTACAAGCCTGTAGGTTTCCACAGCTCAGTGTACACAGTGTCTTTGTGCAAAGCTTGGGCTGCTGTGGGACTGAAAGGGAATTAACACCTCTTCTCCCATGACAGAGTGGTTGCTTCAGGCTAATACTGACCAACACTAAACATAATTGAGTAGTGTAGCTTGTAATGAGTAAATAACTGCAGTACTGCCAGTCCTATAACTTTCCTATATAGGAACATCCAGGAAAACTATTGTATACCTCCTACAAATACCATTTTGAAGGTATGCATCACAGTTGTGCCAGAATATCCAGTCATACAGCAATGAGTCCTGAGAAAGCTCTATAGACTTTTTCACAGCCATACAAAGGGTAGCTGAATTTAGAGTCTTAATAGATATGAAAAACTGACTGCACGAAGGAAGCAGAAAGCAGAGAGAAGGATTCTAGGACCCAGAGGTGAACGAGCTACAGCTGGTTTGCTACACATGGCCTGTGTGTGACTTTACAGAGGGATCCCTAGAGCTGAAGTTACCAGAGCTGTATTGACTATGTATGCAGCATTCTTGAAATATCAGATCTGTTATTATAACAGGGATAAAAATTTAGTCTGCATCTCTCTGTCAGTGGGCCTTCAGGTCCAGCGTGCCTAAGACTCCTCTGATACAGAAATTCTGAGTCCAAGTCATGTGAATATGCTGGAAAACTTCCATGAGATCACCAGAATGTGATGCAATGATCCAAGATTCCCACACAGAGCTTCTGGTCAGAATGATGCCCACCCTGTTGTGCCTATATTGGCTTTGGTCTGATTTTGTGACTTAGGTAAAAGGGGAAAGCGATGTGCGCTACAGCCTCCTTTCCCTGCACGTCACAACCTTCTGAGTGTTTCTTCCAGCCAGAGGGAACTGGACCACCTGGAGAGGCAACAACCCAAAGCATAACCCACCTTCTCCTGGCAGTGAGCGTGCCTGTGCTGTGCTAATCCAGAGCCCACCCAGAAGTCTCTTGATGGAACCACGTTAACCCCAAACCCTAACCATTCCTCTCTGAGCCAAGCATAAACACCACTTCCAAACAAGGCTTGTTCTGCCTGTGAAGTTGAAACAAACAGCATTAGGAAACAGGTCCATCTGGAACTTAGAGTGCTGAAACATTGGTTTTGTTCTAGATCCCCAGAGTATCTGGGACTTCTGATGCATCAAGAAAGAAACTGGATATTTTAAGCAGCCATTTAACCCTCTGGCTAGATGGGGCGGGGGAAAGGAGGTCGAAATGGAACCTGCCTAACAACAAAATCTCTGAACCCTGACCTTCTGTCTGAAGATGAAAGCTGAGTTAGATGATTTTTCTATAGATGTTATTAAGGCAGCTTTTAAGGCTACCCTGTCTGAACTCTCGGTTGCACTTCAGTACTGTAAACAACCGCCGGAGGGAGAGTTAAGTGAGTGGAAGTCCAAAACAGCAAGAAGCGTTTTCAGCAGTGGAGAATATTGATCATAGTGAGAAACCATTTATGCCCTGAAGGGCCATCAGCTGTCACTATTTCCCTCGCTCCAGAGCCATATTTCGGTGCCTAATAGGAGTTAATTAACATATTTATTAATAGGTGGGTGGAGCTGTGTCAGTCTCAACAGATAGGGAACACTGACATCAAAATAGGCTAATTAACATAATTCGAACCTGTCTAAACTCACAATTGAGAGCAAACAGAGAAACTGCAGCATCATATCAGATGACACAGAATTTATTTAATTCAGTGTGCTTCTGATGATGGGCCAGAAACGAGTACGCAGTATTACCTGAAGAGGTCAGTTATACTGGCACACAGGAACAGCAGCTAATCAATGAAAGGCTTATTGTGTTTTGAACTCACAGCCCTCTGAAACAGTTTAAATCTTATCTGAAGCAGTTCTGGATGGTCTGTTGATATTCAGAAGCATGGGTTGTGACAATGCCTTCCACAGGCTTAATACATATTACATAAGATTGTGTTGCTTTTATACCAGTAATTAATTCATCATCAAAAAGCTGAAATTTAGTTGTCGATATGGCCTAAATTCAGAAAGATCCAAAGTACTCTGCTCAGAGACAGATGCACTTCTTCCCTTCTACCAAGCTCCCAATTGCCTGATGCCCCAAGGAATAGCAGGTCTTACTAGAAACATTTTGCTACAGCAGATACTGCATTCTTTCACCTTGTAAGTCCATTTAGGATGAGCATTTAAAAAAAAAAAAAAAATCAAATCAAAAACAGCAATTAAAACAAAAAAGCTGCTAGTATGGGGTATTGTGAGGAAGCAGTGGAAAAGAAAGGAGAGAGAAAATGGGCCCAAAGTGAGATCCTAGCAAATGGGAATGCAATCTCACTTTGCTGGCATGCACTTCAGTAAACAGGTTGCACACTGTACTCTGCTTCTCCACCACACTCCAATTCAAACGCTGCTCACATACGGAGTGTTAATGTTCCTGTTCAAATCCCATAAGGTTTTTATTTCCTTTGCTTATTGACAAAACAGTAAAAACACTATGTTGAACAATTTTGCTACAAGAAAACAGCAGTTTGTCAGAACGATCGAATAAGGCATCCCTCAATGGAAAAAACCACAACGCTATTAGGCAGTGGAATGTAACAGAGTTCATTATACAGATACTGAGAGATTGCATTATTTTCTTTTTAAAGGCAGCATTTATATAAGTTATACAGTATTACAGGCATATGAAAATTACTTGAAAAGGGAGTGGAGAATGATGTTGAGAGGTTAAGTGGAATGTTCTCCTTTATCTCCTCAGACAATACAAAGCAAGCTGATACTCAAGCAAACTGAAAAGCAGTGAATTTACGAACAACAAAAGGATTTTTTTTTTTATTCAGTGGATGATAAATAAACTATGAAACTTGCAGTCTTGAGACATTATTAAAGCCAAGAGCTTATCGAGATTCAAAATGAGATTTTTGTATATGCACATAATAGGAAAGCTGGCAGTAGCTCAGAGAGGGAGGTTCTTTTGAACAGTTCTGACGAGACCTAGAAGCTAAAGTTCCACTTTCAAAACCAATTTAAGCACACAGTGATTACACCTGCATGAATAAACCTTGCTTCCATAACTGACTTCATCATTCAAGACTGTGCTGGTGCCAAGAGCCTCTTAACTGGAACTTAACCTGCTCTGGTCCTGCCTCTCCAGGTGGCAAATCCAACCAGCATTCATCTGTCTACTCCTGGTTTTCTATGAAGACATTATTTGTGGTGCCTCCATTTGTTGTGACCTCAGGGTGCATGACTCAGGTGGTTACTCACTAGTAAATTCTTCTCCAAGATACAAGTCCTAGAATCCTACTGAGGCCAAAAAGAACTGTGGCTGAAGGCAGAACTTGGCCTCCCAGATGCACTGACAATAGGCTCTGCATGTATGAAGAGCTTTAAAGGCCATTCTGCATTCTTGCCTTCATTTTTAAACTGCTTTGACGGAGAAGGGCAAAATATTACCATGCACAAAATGACCATAAAATGAGATGGGACCTGGATTAGACAGGGAATTCAGCAAGTAGCAAATTCACCAATGAATGCAGCTTGCTTTATTCCAAAGTATTTGCAAATGTATGTTGAGCTCACGAGCTAGTTTCATCTAGCAACAGGTATCCTATTTAAGTAAACTATTCACAAAACCATTAATCATAATTACCCCATTTATAAACTACCCAAGCAATTAGGATAATTCATTTCTCTGGCTCAGGACAACAAATCCCATGTTTGGGAGCATCCCTTTGCCACTACCCTACCAGTTGTTCCCACTGTGCTGGGGTACCCTCAAAGTCCAGAGGAACTGAGGTGCTTCCCCTTGCAGAGAAGAGCCCTGACCAGCAGGTTGCTTGTTTCTCTTAGTCTCTCACCAGTTTAATTCTCTGCCTCTGCTCTAAACAGCAGAACCTGGAGCATTCTTGAAGCCTCTTGTTTTAGCTACTTATTCATATTTAACTGCTCAGTGGACTAGGGTACAGACCGAGAATGACAGTGGCTCAGGTGCCACAGGATGCACACTTAAGTTTCTGTTGTTGCACCACCAAAGGCTATTTATGGAAATTCGGAAAAAATAATAAATGTAACCCTTCACCCAGCAATGCCTAATAGCTTGATAGCACTGGTAAAAACTAGGAGTTCAAAGCCTCTTACAAAACAGAGGAAAATCTGTAATTTGGTCTCTGTGATGAGATCCTGATCTGGACAAAGCTTTGAGGTGGATGTGCCTAGGACTTCTCCTACAGCAAGCTCCCCCCCAAAAACCCCAAAATAATTTTAACTGAAAAAGGCAGATTTTTTTAGATTAAACTACAGAAGTTTTCTAAATAGAGAAAACTCACAGCAACTTATATGCCTCTCCACAGCCAGCCTTCTGGGCACATAGAGGCAGGTCCTTGATTACACTTAATGCTGGGACGTGCACTTTTCCAGGCTTTGGATTTCATGACAGGAGCCCAGTGTGAGGCATCCCCAGACAATACTTTCAAGTTCCCTAGTTGCCTGTATCTGTATCATGTACTCAGGGTCAAATAAAATGGGTCCATCTGCTGTTGCTGCAGGAGTGGATGTGTTCCCTTGTAATTGGCCATAAAAGAACTTCTTTTTCTATTACAGAGCCTCTCATCCAGAAATAGCAAGTGGTTCCTTGCTGTAACCACTGGTTCCCTCTAAAACATCGAATCAGAAGGGAAGTGTTTAAGGATAGTAACAAGCAAGCCTCTCCCTCCTCACCTGTTTCTTGAATAACTGTACCATCATTTTCACCTGAGCAGAGGAAATGACCTTTATTCCTTCATACTCACTACAGTATGTTCATGGCCATACTGAAAGTCTGTCATTGGTTCTTCTGTCATACAGTTTACAGAGACAAAAAGAAAATTCCCCTTCACAAAAAGACAGAAGCATCTCTGTCATCTTACTGCTGCTTCTGTAAGAGCATCAGTTTGGGGTCACCTTCTTGCCACTAAAAAGGGAATTGTCAGAGCACTTAAATGAGGAAGTAGTCCACACGGTTAATGTATTATCAGCTTTCATCTGAGCATCACGCACACTAGCTTTTTTATATAGACAACCCCATTGCAAAGACAATTCTCTGACCATCTCTTGAACAACCAGAAAAAAGGAGTTTACCTACTCAGCTAAGAAGCCACTGGCCCCACTGAAGTCAAAGCTGAGATGTATCTCTTTGTGCTGAGGCTGAGCTGGGGGCCTTATCTCTGTCAAAGTCACTATAGAAAACAGACTAAATGCTACTTATTTGTATCCCAGTGCTGCTAATGGGTTTGATCAATTAATGTTTGTGTGTTCTTTTGAGGATGTAAGTATTCTTCTGAAAGTCTGTATCCATCTCCATTGCCAGACTATTTTCAGCACCGAGATCACTTCAAAAGAGTTATGTGAAATTCAGTGCAACAAAGCTAGGAAAAAGTGAATGTGATTATCTGCTGAGTATACATATAAGGAGAGTAAATGGTTCAGACGTAGGTACATGGGAGACAGATCCCATTTGCTGCTCAGAATTATAACAACATTTTGGCAAAATATGGAGATTTGCCAGAAAGGGTAGTAGCAATGATGTATTGTTTGGCATTTTTATAATGTGCCATCCGCCTCCCCCAGCCCTCAACATGCTTGCCTTGATTGAATAACCTCTAATCTGCATTTATATTCTTGTATCTTTATCTATTATGCATTACATGCACATGAAGCCAAGTCTCTGATCATACAGAGATGCTATTTAGAGTACACAAAACTTCCCTGGAGGGTTTCCATTTAGAGAAAGAAGCAGATTAGCATTAACTCTCATGCAATGGTAAAGAGAATACAAAAGGCTCAGCTATTTCCACTGCAGAGTATCAATGTCATTCATGTGTCCCTAATTTAATATATTCAAGTACAGCAGCGGTCCTCCACGAAGAACTGGGAACAGGTTTCCAAGAACATCAGGTAGAAAATAGCTTTTGTTCTCTTCTCCTGCTGTTGTCCAATTTAAACAGCAAAGAACTTCAGATCAGAATTTCCAATAGTCCGTTGTTCAGCTCACCTGCAGTACTACAATTAACCACTTCAGAAGGTTACATGCTGCCTTTCACTTTCAGCATGCTTGGTCTGCACTGATGGATAAAAAAGGGCAATGTAATTAAATGATACGGTAATAATTGTCCAGAGCAAGACAAAGGGGAGAAACTCAACTAAAGGAAAAAACATTAAAAAAAAAAAAATATTTCCACGTAAACTCACACTGCTTACCAATTTCCCTTAAGACAGAACAGCAAATCGTAACAAAATGCAGGTAACAGAAGTCATGCTGAAGTAGTTGTAGAAGTAGAAGTAGACTGGGTCTTGGCAAGGGATGGGGAGCAGAAGGGAAGTACACGTGGGGGGCGTTTTGCAAATCCTGCTGGGTCTTATCCTTTGACACGTGACACTGGGCCATTTATGGGAACACCTTTGCATATTGGGTTTTCCCTATGGGCCAGACGGGAATCACTCCAAAGGGAGGTTGTTTCAGTAGAGAGAACACTTAGACAAAGTACCTCTGTATGTAGTCAGCTGGAAGCCCAACTCTGAAGGGTTCAAATTCATTCCTCTGGGACTTCATTATCATCCTTGGAGTGACATCAAAAATGAAATGGGTTTGGGTTTTTTAAATTTTTAATAAGAAATAACTATTTTGCCTTAATATACTTAAGAGATACATCACATTAGCCTTCTCTTTTGCATTTTTGTTGGGTGCTGCTTGCTTTTCTTTGAGGAGATTGGATCCAGTTACAAACAATGTCACACCAATCCACTCTTATCACTGATTTCATAAGATGAGTTGTAAAGAAGCATTCTTTCTTGATCTCTATTGGTCAGCCTCTTACCAAAATGGGCTACCACACACACCTCATTCAAGCACTGACATTAAAGCAAGCTTGTCAGTCCAGCTGGCAGGGATAAAATCCCTGCCTTGCAAGAATTTCAAAGTCTGTGACCATCTTTGCTAGCAGTTCCACTGGAGGTCCAAGGCTGATGGCATGGACTAGGACTGTTCAGATAGCATAAGGCTGGCCCAATATAAATGTGCAGATACAATGAATGAACTAGAGTAAACAAAAGATCAAACTGACTGTCTTCTTATCCCTCCAGTTGATTCCTTCCCTGTTAAAGCAAAGCACTTATGTCCACAGAAAGAGTCAGGAAAACTAAAATGGTCAGTTAAAGGTCCTGTTCCCATATATTTCATGAATGCATTGGGTCTTTTCTCAACACTGACAAAGGGAAGGAGCAACGGGAAGCCTTATTTCTTCCAGCCCTGGTGAAACGTCTTGTGCTTTACTGAGATAATGGGTATAAGCAAGGAAGAGGGAAGAGGTCTGTGCAAAAGGAGTTTTTCACTTCTGCTGCATCACCAATCTCATCCCAATGAGGCAGAAGTCCTCCAAGTCAGGAGAGTATGTTTTGTCATCTCAGCTTCTGTGGACAGTGCAGCCACAATAATTGGTCCAACAACGTACATGTGCCAAGGGACAGGGCTAAGTATGCTCTTATATACAGGCAAGTAGGAAAGATCTTGGGAGGTGATGGGGCAGTGCTCAGTGCTGCAATCTCATATGCTACGATTGGCCATCAGCAACCCAGACAATTGGATTTGTTGTAAAGTGAAGTGACACTGTCTCCTATTGCTTTGCAAACAAAAAGGCTCATGACTCTCTCCAGCATCCCGGCTATGGTTCACCTTCTGCAATGGGGGAAATGGGGAGCTTCCACAACTACTTCTCTCCATCAAGGCTCAGAAGTTAATCTATGCTTAACTTCTGGCTGCCAGATACTCATCATAACATAATCCACATCAAAGTCCATTTGCTTTTGCTCCTCTCCAGTTTCCCTACCCTCCACCAGGATGAGATGACACCTCAGGACACCCATTAGGCCTGCACTCCTGTGGGATGATAGAAAGGCAGTCTTTGTTGGTCACTCATTTCATGGCTTCTCCATGGCCTGGAAGAAAAGGCAGGGCAGGATGCTCTCACCAACGAAGAGGATCCCTTCCATTGGGTCCTTGTCTGGCTCTATCACTGAAGTGACCGATGGGGACATCTGGCTCTTGGGTGGCACTGGTATGCCTTTGGAGATGGAGAGCAGCTCTTGCCTCTTTCCTTAATGTACACAGCTTTTGATATTTTTAAGAATTTGAACTAAGACCGTACAGTGGCTGGCATGAACCCAGCCTCTTCTAGCTTTGCTGGGATCTGCTCATATTTCTCCTAGGAATTTCTCCCAGTATTACAGGCACAGAGCAGGACACAGTCATCACAAATACATGAAGACCTCAGCCTTCACTAAGCCTTGGCTGCACCCCTCTGTGCTGATACCTTGCACACTAAGCATGTCCTTCTAGAGCATCAGGTTGGCAGTATGTCTCAGAGATGTGGGCCTGATGAGATAATTGTAGAGGCATTTTTTAATGGCTGGAAAGGTAGGATCTTGATGTGAGGTGGAGGGCATGATGATAAAACAGCACCAGAAAACTCCACAGCACTTTGGAAGAGCTTCTTACCCTTTCCAGAGACTATGTGACACCTATCACAGCTGCCTGTATGAGGAAGTGACCAAAATCAGAGGCTGCAACTAATCCCACTTGTCCCCATACTGAAAAACATGTGGCAGGACAGTTTATCATAAAACTTACAAACAATTCCTCCATTTTCTTCTCCCCATTTTCCTTTATACTCCCTCTCTTAGCACCTCAAATGGAAGTTTTCCCAACATTTCAGACATAGAAATGACAAAAGATTGGTCATAAATCATGCAATTTCTCTTAATCCCTGGAAAGTATGGCATAGTTGGGAAGAGAATCCTGACATTTGGACTCCAGGTCCCATACCTTAAACTTACAAAAAAAGATTTCTCACCTTTTTTAAAAAAAGCAGAGACAGAACAAATGTTAGAGATCCAATTCTCTACTGCACAGAAGTACATAAGGGGACTAACATGTTACTGGTCTAGAATAGTGAGTGTAAAATGGTGGAAAAGGAAACACCTGGTACCTAATGAGATGCTGCAAGATTGTATTTGCAATGAAAGTACACAAATTCAAAAGGAAAACAGAGTTGTGCAGCCTGAAGCCAGGAAAATCCAACAAAAGATGGACTGACCTTTAGGCCTTCAATACAAATAGGTACATTCATATGCTTAGGTGTTACATGTGTATTTTAGCACCTGGTTGAATTAGAGCCTCAGATAGCAAATCAGGAGATTGCTGCTTGTTTTCAGCCTGCAGAAAAGACAACTCATTTTGAGAGCTGCACTGATTACCCTAGTTTATAATCTCCTTAATATCAAAAGTTCCACAAAGATACATTTTGTTCCCTAGAGCTCCCCAGAAATCAGCTAAACATATGGACTGCTTGCTTACACCTACTACAGAAGGCTGAGTATTGAGGATTTATATATTTTAGTCTATGTGGTGTAAATATGTATAAATTTATATTGTGTTAATTTATGGCATACACTACAGAAGGTTTTGCGTGAGCTACATTGCATTCCTTCCCACGTTTCTGTTGAAATATTCATCTTCGGGTCTTTTTCTCCATGTTTTCCTCAGTCTCGCCACAGATGTTTGGGCAGCTTGCGTTAGAAGGGAATGTGCCTTAGAAGTACATTTAGGAATTTAGGTGATGAGAATACCAAACTCAACTGTGTGGCTACAGCCTGACAGGATTAACAGGCTTGGTGAACACTCACCAGTGTCTCGGACCTGCCTTCCTATACACAGGCACACATTGCAACGTAGCTTGTAAATTAGCACCAGCAAGACAGACGCCCAGCACAGAGAACTTCTGTCTCCAGGGTTGCCAAACAAGTGCCTGACAAACATTGCCTTCACACACAAAACACAGATACATAAAGCTGCCGTGCCAAAAGAAGGACTGATTCTCACAAGAACAGGCACCTGTGTATCAACAAACTGCACTCAGCATTACCACAAGCAGTTGCTTCCATCTGCCTGTATGCAGCTTTCAAGAATTCATAGAATGGTTTGGGTTGGAAGGGACCTCAAAGTTCATCTCGTTCCAACCCCCCTGCCATGGGCAGGGACACTTCCCACCAGACCAGGTTGCTCCAAGCCCCATCCAACCTGGCCTGGAACACTGCCAGGGATGGGGCAGCCACAGCTTCTCTGAGCAACCTGGGCCAGTGTCTCACCACCCTCACAGGAAAGAATTTCTTCCTAATATCTAGTCTAAATCTCCCATCTTCCAGTTTAAAACCATTACCCCTCATCCTATCACTCCATGCCCTTGTAAAAAAAAATAAAATGTATTAACGTGTCCCAATCACTTTGAAATCAATAGGACTCTTGCCGTTGGCTCAACAGGGGCAAGGTCAAGCCACTGGGCCAAAACACAACCCTTATCTCCCCCTGAGCCCTTATCACAATTCTGTCAACACAGTCTCTGTGTACAAGGACTGGCGGTAACCCAGAAATCCCAGTGCCAAATCGTGGCAGTATTAAGAGTCTGCTGCCTGCCATAATGTCCAGCAAGAGATATGAAGACATACAGAAAACTTAATTAAAGCATGACCTAATCAACAGAAGTAGGGCCCAACACAGTGTTTATTTGACTACATTTGAGTTCTGCATCAACACGTTGCATTTCACTGGAATATGAAAATGCACAACTACAGAAATAGTACCAGAGGGAGTTACCCAAATAAATAAATAAATTGTACATAGCTAAATAAATCTTTCAGCTATTAGAGAGTCCCAAATGCAACACATAGTACTAACTGACAGAGAGGAATGAGTAAGAGGATGCGTCTGAAAATATTTTTTCACACACAGCTGTGAATTACTTTGAATTTTTGACCCTTTTTCCCATTCACTGTGCAAAAGCATTTCCATGTTCTATGTTTATGGCAACACACTGGCAGATCTGGGTTCAAAGTCCAGTGCTGCTTCAGATTTTCTATCTCATTCTGTGAAAGTCACTTTCTCCTTTGAGGACCTCTGGGAAAGACACAGTTATGGACATTTTTCTCCAGTCCTCTTTGCTTTTCTTGTCCTTCTAGGATCAGGGACAGATTTTAAAAGGTATTCTGATACCCAAAGCTGCAACCAGGGCTCTTGACAATCCCATCAGTGACTTCACTTTGCCCTTGAGAATGATAGCAAATACCTCCTATTCCCAAGTGCCTGTAGACCCTCACCAGATCTGGCCCTGAGCTCTGGGACAGAGTGCCCATCAGTGTGCACACTGTGTAATACAGGGGTGGCAATATTTCACAGTTCTGGAAGACTAAAACATACAGTGGTAAAGAGCCACAGATTTCAGTAGAGTTTAATTTAGTATCTCTGGATAGATTTTCCATAAGTACCACTACAGCTACACCACACAACAACAGATGCATCAAAAATGCTGAAAAAGCATTTTTTTTCATAGAGAAGGTGAATACTCCTAATTTAGCTGGCAAAACTTACAGTACTTCAATGAGGATGCAGATCACATTGCTGCACTGCTGTACAAAGGTTTAAACAGACCATACATTTTGCTGGTTTTATTTTATACACGGGCCAACTAAAACCTCACACATAAAATAATACACAACCAGAAATACAACTCTTGGACTACTGCTCCTCTTCTACCACACCCCTGTTTGTCCAGCTCTTTCCCAACCTATTGCCTTGGCCCTTCTTGTCTTACCTGCTGGAAGTATCCCACAGTGGAGTCTGAAGTTGCTCAGACCAGGGAAAAGTCACCAGAACTGAGGATGGAAATCAGCAGAAATTTCTCTGGTCCCACCATGTGCTGCTGCCTGGCTGACCCTAACTCTCTCCAACACAGAAGAGCTACACAACACTGGGAAGATGCTCTTGGGCTCTCTTTTCCTAGCACAACAGGGTCAGATTCTTAGCTAGGGTCCTGAAGCAGTCCTCAAAGATGAAATAAAAAGCAACACTGTTCAGGGTTCCCATGTGGCTGATTTTCTGATTCTCCTACTTTCCTCCCCCTTTCTTCGTTCTCCAAGGATTTAAGTGACTGAAGGATTAAAAACAACAGAAGTTAGTAATCATCCTATCACACCTTAAAGACAACAGAGCACAGTCAATGAGTGTTGATGGTATGAATACCTCAGAAGGCTGAAATATATTCAGAGAGGATTTCAGTGAATTTAGGTAAATGGGGAGAATGGTTAAAAAACCCCCCAACAAACAGAAAACACAACAACAAAAAAAAATCCCCCAAAGCAAAGTCTGATCTTGGATAATTAACAGCAGAAACAGGGCTATATTGAAATAAATTATTCAGTGCAAGTACTTCAGACAGCTCTTAAGAATAACACATGGATCTGTGGCACTCTTTAGGGGACTTTGTGCCTATAAACTAATTAATAGATCTGACTTCTCCATATGTAGTTTTTCCATCTGTAACAGATAAAGTATGGATAGGTTTCTTCATGTAACAGGAAAAATTAAAACTAAAGTTATTTTTGTAAGTTGTAGAATATTCTCTAACTTATTCATAACGCGAATGTGTGAAATACCATGACAGAATGGAAATTGATTTTGTAAAATGTGAGAGTGAACGACCGCGCTCTGAAACATGCGGTGCAAAGTCAGAGACACGGCGCTCTGCTTCCTTCCCCTCCAACCACCGCCCAGGCATGTCGCAACCCAAACGGCGCCACGCAGCTAATAACCCACTCCTTGCTACGGTGAGCAAGCAAGGAGGCTGCGTCAAAAGTGGTTTCATTCTACAGCTGAAAGGCTGCGAGTTCCTGCCGCCCTGCTGCGTTGTACAGCGAGGCTTTGCTCAGCCTTTGTAAGCACCAGTCATAAACGGCTTTGGAGATACGCCCGCCATTTTACTGCCTGATCTCCCAAGCTGGGGAAGTGCTTGGGCTCTTTGTTTAACTGACACAGGAGCTTCTAGCCACTTCTTGGGGCAGCCACCGTCCTGTGTGTGTAGGAAAACACTGCACAGCTCACTAGCAGAGCAGAGCTGGCAACGCATGAGCTCATCCAACCTTTTCAACTGGTTAGAGATCTGTCTCCAGCCACTTCATCCAGCCCAGGATTTGAACGTTGCTAGGACACAGCTGAGAAATAGCTCAGATAATGCCTCATATTTTACAGGATTAACCTTGACACTTGGATTTCAGAGGTAGCTTCCAAAATTTTAGCCAAACTAATGTACCTCTGTCAGGGTCACCCATGTACATCAAACAAATCCCATCTGTGAGGACCAACAGTCTCTTCCCTGCTTCCTTCCACCTGGCCAGAGATCTGGTCAGTGTGGGAAGTTGCCATTCACATAGATGTTAGCATATTTATTTGTAAAGGTTAGTTATTTTTACAGGTTACTTAACAGAGTGTACTAGAAGAACACAGCATAGTCTCACATTTTAGCGTTCAAAAAGTGAGAAATATTGTACAACCAAGTCACCATCAACATTCACAACCCCCCCAAATCTATGCAGAGGCTCACAAAGGTGCAGGCAGTTCTTCTACCTGACATCTTTTCTCCCAGTTCATGACTCCTGCCAACAAACTGTCCAACAGCAGTGCCATGCCCTGCCAGTATCTGTGCCAAGAATTAACACCTCTTGGCCATCTCCTCTCTCCTTACCCCACATCCATCTCCAGCCCACACCTCATCATCCAGCAGCCCAAACATAGAATCATAGAATCACTATGGTTGGAAAGGACCTCTCATCTCCACTGGAAACTGCCTCTTATCCAGTTTAATCAAACCCTAGTCTCCAAGTGCAACATTTGTTCAAATGTGTTGACATCAGATCTCATTATTGACTTTAAGGAGAGCGTCAAGAAGAGTTTCCTTCACTTCATCTTCTCTTGTTGAATACAGACAACAAGGCCCGACATCTATAGTTTAATTAGCATGAATAATGGCAAACTTTGGGAGGTAACCTGGAGTTTCATCCAATCTGAAGTTAGGCCTAAACCCAAACTAAATACTCCTCAACTTTTTTGGAGGCTGTACTCAGATGCAGGGGTTTGGTTTCACTTTCCCTGTAAACTGAGGCTGCACACAAGACTGCTACAATATTTTCTTCTTTTTATCCCAGCATTTTCCCCTCAGACTTCACTCCTTATTACAGAGAACTATTCCTAGAACTGACTTCTTGTCTCATTTGGGTTAGTCAGAAATACAACACTGAAGTGTGAGTACTTAAAAAAACAACCATACATATCTAGATAATTGTTTTGTTTGTGATGGGGTTTGGTTGGGTGTTTGGGTTTTTTTTCAAACCTACATGCTGGAATTCATTTGTTCTTGCCCTTTCTTCATAATTACGTGCATCTTACTCTTGTCATTCCCAATACACTTTTCACTTTAGCAAGCTAAGAAAATAGTTTCATACACAAGAGATCCAAATGTGTGCTAGAAAAGAGCTATGAGAGCATTTTAAAAGGAAAAGAGAAGAAGGTAGCAGAAGAACCTATTGCCCTCTAACCACCAGTCCCCAGCCATCCAACTGGATGCTACATATGCAGAACTGGCATGGTCTTTCACAGGGCTCTCCTTTTTCACATGGAGTTAAAAAATAAATTCATTTGGCAATTAAGAAATCCTTCCACTGTTTCATTTACCCTTCTGCTTAAGGAAAGAAAAGTTTCCCTGGCAGTCTCTCTGATCTGTATTTAGCGTGCCAGTTAAAGAATAAAGTACAACACTGGAATGACGCTGGCGTGTACGACTGCTCCTCCAGGTGCCAGCGCTCCTGTGGCTGAGGCGAGGGCAAACAGAGGCGAGCAGCAATCCCATTTGCTCGGCAGTCATCCTGTGTAGGCTGCTCTTACCATGCAGTCACAGTGCAGCAAGGTGACTGCTGTTTAACAAAACAATCAGCTTTCCCCAGCACCACAGGGATATCTCATCTCCACTACAGCTGTGCAGTTAATAAACACCTGCTTCGATATCACAATACTTTGTTATTTTTAAATGTGCAGTCACGTTGGTCAGAATGTATGTGAGCACAGCCCCAAAGCCCGTTTCCAGCCTCAGCCACTACTCACTGGACAAACTCAAAAAAAAAAAAAAAAAAAAAAAAAGAGAAAAGAAAAGCTGTTCTCTGGGGGCTGAGCTTGCTTCCTATATAGTAGTTTCATTAGTAGTTTCATAGAGGTGAATCTTCCACTAACCTGGTTGGCTGACACAAATTGTACAGGGAATAATAGGAGGCTTGCCAGCACTGCTCTGGCATACAAATGAATGTAATGGATGGGTAGCATTAAACTCACCTAAAGATAAAATTATGATCTTCAGTCATTGAGAAAGATGATAACTTAACCACAGGATGTAGTGCAATTAGCTTCCTCAGCAGCCTACAGAAGCAATATATACAAATTACAAGATAATCTTCCGCAATTTGAAACCATTTAGGATCTTTAGCATCATATACTTGGATCAATTTAAATCTTAAAGTTGCTATCATCTTTCCTTCTTACTCAGAGATAAATATCTTCTCATTTTTCTAGTGAAACACAGTAGACATGTTTTTTATCTGGTCTTACTGTATCATTTCTTTCTTTTAAGTTAGATGGTTGAACTATAACGAACTCCACAGGACTGGTTGCAAAGCACAAGCAGCACTGGCCATCTCAATATCTGTATGAGATTGCCCCCAGTGGCGAGGAACTGTAAAAGACTTTCACGAAGAGAAAGAAACGAAAATTTCCAATTGAGAAATAGATCTGCTGGTGGGGGGTGGGAGTAGAAAATAATGTTGCATGTAGAAATCTTTAAGCTTTCATCCATTTCTAGGAAACTGGAATGGGCGGAGCATCCCTGCAACTCGTGAAGACATCTGCACTGTGGGGATATAGGGAGACTACTGCAGCACAAGCAAGGTTTGGGCAAACTAAAGCTTGTCAGAATCACAACTAACTTCCCGATGATCTGGGTCCACTTATACTTTCGTTACAGAGCTGTGCTTCTCTCTGATGTTCCCCTTTTGATGTATAATACTTAAAAACTAGCACAAGCACTTGAGAGGCTTGATTCTCTGCACAGCCTAAGAGTAGCCAAGATAGTTCTTTCTATGGCCTCCTTCCTCCTGCCTTGTTTTCAACTAAGCATCTGGAAAAACTGGAAAAACCTGGGACATAAAAATTCCCTTAACTGTGAGTAAGCCCTCATTATTATGTCTTTCTTTATAAAATGGCTTGTTTGATTAATGCCTGTTTGCATGGAAAATTCTCTCCTCCCCTTTGGTCTTCTCCTGCAAATGCTTCATGTTTTAGTGTCTGCTTTGGCAAGGGGAAAAAGCTGGAAGCTAGGTTAAATCATGGCCCCTTTCTGAGATCTGTGGGACTTTTGTTGTCCATTTCCATGGCACCAAGATGTCACCCTTATTCTTAACAGCTAGAGCCTTCAACAGTGGCCTACCGCACCATTTTAAGTCTCTGGCGCAAATGACCCAGCCCAAAGTTGCTATTTAAAATACCAGTGATTTTTCAAAAGCCTGTTTAATTCATTAGGCTTTATCCAGTCTCCTCAGCCTTGTTCAGACAGATCCAGTAAGCTGTGTTCTCTCTCATGCTCCTTTGCCTTCTAAGCGGCAGCACTTTTAACTCTGCACAGAATAAGAATTTATCCCAAACCAACTTTAAAAAAAAAAAATCCTTCCCTACTGAAATCTGAGGCTGATTTGTGCATGTGACAATTTTAGAGTGACTGAATCTTTGCTACAGAAAGATGGCTATTTAAAAACTAAACAGAAGACTAACACTTTTTAACAAATAAGTCTTACTTGAGTTTATGGAAACCAGTAACAGTCCTGCAAACATTTATGTACTTGGCAATTACAGGTAGCTGTCTGGACTCACAGCCAATGGAATTAAACATTTGAGAGACTGTGATTCATGATATAATCTGGTTATGAAGCTAATTACACCTCTTGTCATTGTTGACAATGTATGATTATAGAGACAAAAATCTTGGTTCTGCTAGTCGAATTCCATGGGAGGGTACAGACAGAGGGAAAGAAAGAAAAGAAAACAAAAGAAATCAAAACAGCCTTCTCATGTAAGAAAAGACTACATAAGTCCAGAAAAAGCGGGGGGGGGGATAAAAAAATCACACCCAACAAGAACACTGACATTTTCTTAAAGTGCTAAAGGAGATGATACATGGGTAAAAAGGTATGCAAGGCTATTTCCAATGTATCTCTAAGCAAACATGGAAAGGCAAATTTGAAACATCCAGAAAACCAGAATGGAAAAAAAAACATGAAAGAAAATCTTGCACATAACACACAGTTCCAGCTCTGCAAGTAAGGCAATACATGCCAGTACATCATGCAGATGCCAAGGCTTCTTTCAGACAAAAGCACATCTTTTTTGAGAATCACAAGTCCTCTTTAGAAGCAAGGACTGGATTCACCACCCCTTGTGATCTGCAGTCTCCTAGTTCCATATGCACAGCAAATATAGAACTGAAATTGTCATAGAATCATAGAATGGTTTGGGTTGTAAGGGACCTCAAAGCTCATCTCGTTCCAACCCCCCTGCCATGGGCAGGGACACCTCCCACCAGACCAGGTTGCTCCAAGCCCCATCCAACCTGGCCTGGAACACTGCCAGGGAGGGGGCAGCCACAGCTTCCCTGGGCAACCTGGGCCAGTGTCTCACCACCCTCACAGGAAAGAATTTCTTCCTAATATCTGGTCTAACTCTCCCATCTTCCAGTTTAAAGCCATTACCCCTCGTCCTATCACTCCGTGCCCCTGTAAAAAGTCCCTCTCCAGCTTTCACAGAATCACAGAATGTTAGGGATTGGAAGGGACCTTAAGAGATCATCTAGTCCAATCCCCCTGCCAGAGCAGGAACACCTAGGTCAGGTCACACAGGAACATGTCCAGGCGGGTTTGGAATGTCTCCAGAGAAGGAGACTCCACAACCTCTCTGGGCAGCCTGTGCCAGTGTTCTGTTACCCTCACTGTGAAGAAATTCTTCCTCACATTTATGTGGAACCTCCTATGTTCCAGCTTGCAGGTACTGGAAGGTGCTCTAAGGTCCCCCTAGAGCCTTCTCTTCTCCAGGCTGAACCACCCCAGCCTTTCATATTTTCCATGGTATTGCTTACTCTGTATGATCATCCCTTCGTTGCCGATTTTAAACAATTTCTCATTGCAATGAAGATTAAGTTAATTTCTCAAATTACATCACAAAGCCCTGCATGCCCAGAAAGCTATGGCTTTTTTTATTGATGATTTTTTTTTTTCAAAGTCTCAATTGCTATAGGAAATACTTCCTGAACACTAACTGAACTCTAGATATTTTTTCTGATGACAATAAATCCCAAAGTTTAAGGATTCTGTTTCCCATGAAACTGAAATTTTGAACAGGTCTAAATTTTCTTAAGATGAGTTACCACACTTTTGGGAAAATTTCAGTGATCTTACTGAAAAGGAAATTTTGATTGTGTCTGCAGAGAAAAACAGAGAAACAGAAGTAATGAAAAAACCAGTAAACTTTCTAACACAAAAAAAATCTGAGAATTTTAGTAGAGAGGAAAGGCTCCTGAGTCTTGAGCTTTTGATTGGCAAACTGATATGAAATAGAGGACAAAGAAGTGTCTAACAGAGAGATATTCTCTCATGGTTTTAGAAGTAATATTATGCACTGGTCCCAAAGACCCTGCAGGTCTGTTACAAAGCTTACCTATTTGCCCTGACTCATAAGTGTTTATAGGTCTCAGGTAAGAACTAAGGATAGTGGCATGGCTTGCTTTTACCTTTGGTTAAGTACTGTTATACAGAGCAGTAGTTCACCCTCTTTTCATCACTTCTTTAATTTATCTACAAGACACCTGGACCCTCAGCTTCACCTATGTGCTCTATAAGAGAAAAAGGCACTTCAGTTTCTCTTGGTATAATTTTCCATATCACCAATAATTTCTCAGTAGAGGCAGGAAGAAGGAGACTAGATTACTCTGTTCTTAATAATGGCAGTTTCTTGACTTTTTATATTGACACTACTGTTACAATTTTGTTTCCAAAGCCACAGGGGAACCTAGTAGCTACAAAGAAGATGATGAAAATAGCGCTTAAAAATGGTATCCATCTCTCCTCAACAGAAACCAGTCAGCACCAAAAAACTGAACTTCTGAATTTAAAATGTAACTTTACTTAGCCTCCCAGAAAGCATAATTGAATCTGGGATTCACAAAGCAAAAGGGAAAAAATAGTACATTAATGTTCTAACCTCTGTCAATGTTTGAAAACTGGAAAGTGCTGCTCTTTTAAGTAAGACCAGAAGTTTTAGAAGCAATATAGGCAGACTGTACTTAAACTAAAGTGTGTATCATTGATACTGTGTCCACTCAGAAATTCAATGTAAATTTTAGAAACTTTAGGGAAAAGAAGACAGAAACCTGCTGAAGTATGCTTATACCTGGATTTTGGAAGACTGAAGTTTATTGCATGCACACATTAACCACTTATTTTCATAGACAGGTTACAGCAAGGCCTGACCGGTTAGTGCTGGGAGCAAACTTCTGATGAGTACTTAAAGTATGATACAAGAGAACTCAATATTTTTTTTTCTAGGAATAATGCTATATCCGAACCCTACAAATGTGAGCTGCCCACAACCAGGCACTCATACAGCCCCAAAAATGCCATTCCCTTTCAAGGTTGTAAACCAAAACAACAAATCATTTCAGCAAGAGCATTTTCTGTTTTCTGCTTGTTCCTACAAATAAAGGCAGGCATGAGCCTATCCCATTTTCAAACAACAAAAAAATCATTTGGGGATTTAACAATAATTTAATTTGTATTAACCATGGCACAACATAAACATTTTCCTCAAAGCTGAAGCACAAACAGCTTACACACATTTTCCATGTGTGGGGGTTTTTTTGTGTCTGTGAGCTGCTGGGACTGTTTTCATTAAAACAAAGGAAAAACCACTTCCCGTATGAATCACAGTTTCGTATTTAAACTGCAGGATTCCTCATTCAATGGTTTACTTGTTGATTGAATTAATATGGATGTTTAGCAGAGGTAGAAAAGCAGAGTAAGAGGACAGGGAATACCATTACAGAACAGAGACAGGGAAAAGTGAAACTCAATTAGCATAGTGCCAGAGCAAACAGATACAACTTGAGAACTTCTGCTTTCCTTCCCCCACCCCTATTTCCATCAATATGAATTTCCATGCCCTGTGAAGTAAACACAAAGTTTAAGGCAAGACTGTGAGAGCAACTGTGCTTAGAACTAATGTCAGAAAAAGATAAAAGACAATTTACATGAGCTTCAGCTACGGTGACTGATGCTGCAGGACAAGCCCAGGACCAAGAGAGCTCCCCATTAGGTGACACTAATAGACCTGTGGGACCCTCAAGACAGACAGCAGAGGGTACAGAGAGCAGATCTGGCACCTGGACTGTGGATTTGGGTACCCCTGTGTACAGAGCTAAAAGGTTGAATGGCAGCTTCAGCCTCCATCCCATCCCAAAGCTATAATGAGCTCCACATGACAAGACCTCACTTGTAGGCATCCAAGGTTTGCTGGACACCCAGAAGGTTCTCATTTTTGAAAATGAGACTGTGGTCTCTCAGTCAGGATCTTTTAGTAGATAATCTTTTTCTTTGCCTCAGGTGAGGGCTTGGTACAATTGTTTCCTCTGAATGCTTTTCCCATTGCAATAGAAGTCCCCCTACTGACTCAAGTTTAATAGGATTTGAACTCACTGCTGTTTTCTGCCAAGAAAGCAGAATCTTTTAGCTTTCTGTGCACAGGAACAGAGATGTTAAAATTAGCCATGAGCAGTATATTGCTCCCTGAATACAACAGAAAGGTACTGCAATTTACTGCATAAAGGAAATTCGTTAAAACCACTGAATCCACAAGTAACAGATTTAAAGCATTCTCTGGTTTGCAAAGACAACCACCATGCACACAAATAGCAAAATGTGTACGTTTGGGTTTTGTTTGATCAATCAAGAACCACTGCAGTGTCACAGCAGATAGCACTGTTACTTACTTCAGCATCTTAAAACCAGAGTTGAGATGCTTTTTAAGCTGCAGGGCACAGAGCAACCCAGACAGCTTTTTCTCTGCCTCTTATTGCTTCTGCTTCTAGCATAACCATTTCTGCTGCTAGTACCTCAGTTAACACCTGTAGCATTTCTGAGGTCATTGGAGGAGCTGAAGGTTTTCCACCCACTCAGATTTTACCTTGTTTCCTATAGCGTGGCAGGCTCTAGCAACTGTAAAATGACAAGCAGGTAGAGAAGAAAACACTCTCGGAGCTCTTGCTCTGCTGGATTCTGTTCAAACTAACCCCAAGACACAGATGCACGCTAAATAGGTTGTTTCTGCTTCCCATTCCTAGGCCAGCAGAGGGGCCTGAGTAGGCATCCAAATGTCTTACTACGCTAGGGACTGAGTCCATGAAATTGGGAGTGTGCAGCAGGGAGGCTCTCTCCTATTTCTGTGTGATGATTCAACTCACTAACCTGGCAGAAAAACGAGCACAGCTAAAAAGAAGACATTGGAAAGGTGGCGACGGCTGGAGCTCTCATAAAGGAAGCATAGTGCAGCCAGGGCAAGGGAGATCTCCAATCTATAAAAAGGGCAAGACGGAGGACCCAGGTAACTACAGGCCAGTCAGCCTCACCTCCATCCCTGGAAAGGTGATGAAACAGCTTGTTCTTGGTGCCATCTCAAAGAATGTTGAGGAAAAGAGGGTTATCAGGAGTAGTCAACATGGGTTCACCAAGGGGAAGTCATGCTTGACCAACCTGATAGCCTTCTGTGAGGACATAACTAGATGGATTGATGAGGGGAGGGCAGTTGGCGTGGTCTACCTTGACTTCAGCAAGGCTTTGGACACTGTCTCCCATGGCATCCTCACAACCAAACTTAACAAGTGTGGACTGGATGATTGGGCAGTGAGGTGGATTGGGAAGTGGCTGAAGGACAGAGCCCAGAGAGCAGTGGTCAATGGGGCAGAGTTTAGTTGGAGGCCTGTGACTGGTGGTGTCCCCCTGGGGTCGGTACAGGGTCTGGTCCTATTCAATATATTCATTAACGACCTGGGGGGATCGCATTAATATCTCAAGGATGGGTGTCAAGAAGATGGGGCCAGACTCTTCTCGGTGGTGCTCAGTGACAGGACAAGGGGCAATGGGCACAAACTGAACACAGGAGGTTCAATCTTAACATAAGAAAACACTTTACTTTTACTGTGAGGGTGACAGAGCACTGGCACAGGCTGCCCGGAGAGGTTGTGGAGTCTCCGTCTCTGGAGACATTTAAACCCGTCTGGACGTGTTCCCATGAGATTTACTCTAGGATCCTGCTCTAGCAGGGGGTTGGACTAGATGGTCTTCGAAGGTCCCTTCCAACCCCTGCCACTCTGTGATTCTGTGAGATGGAAAGTAGCAGAGGTAAGGCAGGGAGAAGGAACTTCTTGTTGCAGATAGCATGCTGTTAAGATTGGCTCCAACATTCACAAAACTGTAGCACTGGTGTATGCAAAGTCCTAGGTTTTCTCTCTCTCTCTCTCAAACAGAAAGCAGCACATATTTTTAAAATACAAAATCATTTAGAATTGTGAGCAGACACAGAATTCATCTGGACCGATAAGTGTTTTTTGTCTTCCTTACCGAGAAATAGCTCCATGAGCAGCAGATCCCATGAGCACCTGCATCTCAAGGTTTCCTTCTGCTGTAGACACTCTTATGTCTGACAGGCACTGAGTTCTAGATCCTGCAAGCCTGGAAACCTCACTGCCTTCTTGTTTCTCCCCAGCCACCTGCTTTTGAGAACTTCACAGACACTTGGTACATCCCAGGCCACTGTCAAATTTGGTAGAAACAGACCATGAGTTCGTAAAAGTTTGGTTGCATCATAGGGAAGGAGGATTAACAATGAATACAGCCTGTCCTAACACATCATGACTTTTTTTTCATTAGGAAGTGTGCCTGACAGAGATAAACATGTTATTAGCAACCACTTACAGGCCAGCTTTTGCACCTGGTTATATAGTTATAAGCCCAGAATTACTCTGATTCACAGCTAACTTCAGTGACAGTGGAGGATAACCCGAAGCACCTAACTGGACTGACACATCCGCACCAGCTAACTACTGCAGCTCTCTACCTGGCAGCTAGCAGTGCATGTCTGTGAGAAACAATGAGGGCAGAACATATTCAGTCTTTGAACAACTACTCACTTGTGTGTGGCAAATTAAACCATCTGCAATAGGAGGTTAGAATTCAGAGTACTGAATGGTGTATTTTATTTTTCCCGTTTTAGTAGCACACGGGAAATAAGAATATTTAAACACATTCTGGACAAACCTGCACTCCATTGCCTGAGGTACAGTATTTTCACAGGACATTGCTACTCCAATGAACATCACAAAGTAAACAAAGAAAAATGAGCTTCCTTTGTTACTATGTTATAACAAAAGAATTATAAATCTGGGTTCCTTTTTTTAAAATCATTGTTTCATGCCTACTTTTGTATTCTATTGGATTAGAACAGACTAATTTGTTGTAGTTTTCTTTCTAGCCCCTTTTCATGTCTTGGCTCAGTAACAAGGCTCCATTTTTTAAGCAGAGAACAAAGTCACAACATCTTCCATAAATTTTCCATTCATGCCACAGTTGCTTTAAAAAAAAAATAAAAATCTTAACAACTTTAATATTTGGACTTAGACTAGCTGGCAAAGCAAATTTCTCAGTAAGTGACAACACTTCTTCAGATAGTTGTCTTCAGCCCATTTTTTAACACTTTATACCACTTCACTGCTGCAAGCCTCAGATCATTTATTCTAGCTAACTGAATTCTTGCTCTTACCCCATCACTGACTGCTCTGACAGGAAAACCTCTGTTATTGCCAATGGAAGAACAAGATGTGACTTCATGTTTAAAAAAGCCTTACGGGCCTCCCCTCACCCATCAGACTGCATCTCCACTTGCCCTGAAAGCCACCTTGCTGGTCAGGGCAGCGCTGACGTTTCCAGTGGAAAGCAGGAAAGCCAGCGCCAGACACAAAGCCTCTCCTAACTTTGAACTAGGGGAACCTCGTGCTGTGGCCACCCCAGGGCAGGCACCCTCTGTGAGGCCGCGCTCAGTTGCTGGGACAAACCAGTACCCTCTCCCCATCCGACTGAAGGCCTCCTACAAAAACACACACCCCCTAGGTAGCCTGCCCACCTTCTGTCCTTAACCAGGTGGATTGCTGCCCTTTCATTTTAGCAGCTGGAAGCCAGCAGGTAAGTTACCAGAGGCAGTGAAATCCTGCTCCCTCAACAGTCCAAGACTGTGTGGTCCCAGGCTCAGACTGCGCTGTACTGGGCATGGTAAGGAAAGCAGAAGGGGGAAAATGGCTGAAATTCTGGGCCTAAGGAAAACAAGAATCAGTTCCCCTCCACATAGTCTCAGACAATCCATCTGTCCTATGTCCTAGTTGCAGACTAGAGAAAGGACAACTGCTCTTATCTGCTATTTCAAACACAAACTCTTTCAATGGTCAGCGCGTGTTCACGCAAGACCTAGCACAATAGAGCCACTCTATTGTTTGGAATTTCCCAGTCCTACCCTCATACAGACAACAATAACGACTGGAAACAAAAGTATTCTTATGCTGGATCACTTTAAAACCTATTGCACTGAATGCAAGTGTTCTCTCCTCAGCTTCATTTTCTGCAGCACACGCAGCAGTACGCTTTTACCCGTGGTAATTGACATTTGCACTAGCCCAGTTCCAGTGAAGATCAATCTGATTCCTTCCTAATAACAATAAAGAGTCATCTCAGATGACAGATCTTAGCTGCTAACTCAATTGATCGTACTGATAGAAACTTTGGGAAATATATTCTAGCATAGCAACACAAATCAAATCCGACAAGTGGACCTGGAGAAAGGTGAGTGACTTCCCCAGAAACGTAGCTTTACAATATTCAAGGGCTGTGAATGTTATTTTGATACAGGGTGAGGAAAGGAAATGGGAAGAATGATACATTAAGTCTAGAAAACAACAGCCAGGTCCTGCTGCCATTCCTTAAACGCAACACATCCTTTCCTTGTGAAAAGCAACACTGATAACTCCTCACGCTCCAGGGCGGTAATGGCAGCAACTCCCTGGTGTTTTGTTCATGGATCACTGTCAACTTCCTGAATGCACTCTGGGCTACCACACTGCATCGTAACACCAGCCTTTTAAGGCAGCATGACTTTGCAGGCCAGTAGTGATCTGTGGAGCGTAGCTGAGAATCACTGCTCTTGACAACGTGACTTCAACAAATCTCGAGTGGACTTGACGACAGAGCTGCCTACATCCAAGGTCAAGTTGTTCTGCTGGCTACAATTTTGTATTTGATTTCTAAAGCTGGGGCAAGGGGAACAGTGATGAATCCAGTACCTCTTCACCTAGAAATCACTTACTTAAAAAATAAGCCACTAACTCCTGCTTGTAACTCCTGGGATTTGCCTCATCAATTCAATCCAGGGTGTCCTGTTTTAGCAGCAGCAGCCTCAAGGAAAGCATTAAGCCTTATCCTAAGCCTTCTTCTGGGGTCAGCTTGCACAGTAACAAGGAATTCCTGGCACTGTGGTACAGTAAACAGTTCTCCCATGTCCAGGATATAACACCAGTACAGATGATAATAAATAAGCCAACAGGGCTGTGAAAAATGAGCCGTGACATATCTGTAGTGAAGCAAATGTCATCTCAGAATAGGCTTGTCTGGGTGCCTACAGGAGAGCACACCAACCGTGTGGCTCAAATTTGCAGCCCACTACTAGCATGGTGCTGTGAGCATACTGGTGACTGACTAATTCTGCACAGCGGTTCTTTCAAGCTATTAGCGTCACAGCGTACCAAACGGTCTGTCACAAAGCTGTTTGTCACCCCTTTCCCAAATTCAGGCAGGTATCCAGCAGCAACTATTCAGTATGGATATATGCACACATAAGTGTTACCTCTCTGGTAGGCTGGACCACTGCATCTAATTCAGGGCAGAATTACCACCCTCCTGTGTTTTGAGATCAGTACAGGCATGGCATTAGAAGTGCAGCTCCTTACATTAAAAGCCTCTCTTCATGTTCATTTGAAGAGCTATTCACAAAAGCTAACTTCAGCCTGGCAAGACCATGTTTCTTTCTATAGTCAGTGGAGAAGCAACACCAATGGAGAACAAGGTGATCCAGAACACAAGCCTAACTTTTCTCGTGGCCCAGAATAATAGTCTTTATTCACCGCTGTCTAGGAAGCTTTTGCAAATACCCCATCCTTTCATGTTGCCAACTCCTAAGACTATGAATCTCATAGTATTTGATGTTTCTCTTGAACACCCTTTTTCTGAAGTAATTAAGTTTTACAGTAATCTTGGCTTTTGCTGAATATGTAAATATATAATTATTATCATATATATATATATAATTTGCTATGGTGGAGAAAACTTGAAGGTGTGAACTCCAGAGATTTAAAGGAAAGGGGAGAAGAGGGGGGAGGAGGGGAGAATTAAAAGACAAAATAAAAATAAACCAGAAATTACCATTGCTTTTTTTTTTAAAAGCCAAACCCATGACATTTCATAGCTTGCCACCAGCAACACGCAACTCTGTCTTATTGCAATAGTCTAAGTCGTCATTTGAAATTTCAAAGGGAATACCTGCATTTGCCTTGTGTCTGCCTCCAAGGGTTTTTCATAATATGTTCCATGTTTGGCTTTCTCAGATCCTCACGTATATTAGAATTCCATTCTATTTGTCATTTTAAGACAAGACTAGCTTTTTATAGTAGATTGGAGAAAAGTTTGCCTCTTTTTAACATCTGCACACAGAAGAATTGTAGTAAGTTTTCCTACAACATCATGAGCATTGCTTATGACAGACAGTCACAGCTGCTGTAAATAAAAAGGACTTCTGACAGGTGTATTATAAAAATGTGTTAATTCTCAAAAAAACATCAAATAAAATAACCATTTCAGAAGTCATTTCAATATCTTTTTCAAATCACGTCTAAAAGTCAGGATGTTGTTCAGAGAGAGAAGCAATTTTAAGTACATGCTGCCATTGTTAGTTGATGATTTTCCCAGAATGAAGTCAATACTTTAGGTCAGTTTCTCTTCTTCCTCTGGATAATTTTGATGGAGTTCCTCTTGTATTATGCTTATGATCATTAGATAAAAATAGGTAAACTGTTCCAACAATTTAGAATAACCTCCTTTTCCAAGGGAACTGATGACACAATATCTGAGACACCAAATTTGAGATGATGGGGACTTGATTTTATTCGAATCTTACATCTCTAAACTGCCTCAGACTGGATTTTTAAAAGTTAAGGCACAACTAGTTAATCCCCACATTCTCTGATAAGAATGAATTAACAGAACTTGCATTCAATTCTTGGAAGAAACTTCACACGGGGATCCCCCATACCACCCACTGGCATTTGCTAGTAGCAATAACTTGTGCAGCACTCAAGACAGGACTGCAGCTCATGATCCACAGACAAGGAATCAGTTCTGCAGGAAATGCCATATCTTGCCCAAAACCTATGCAGCAGGCTGGAAGCAGGCAAGACCTAGACTCTCTCAGCTGGAATCACCTCTTTGTTTGATAAAGCTCCAGGTTACATCTTTGAGAGGTTTCTGATTTTCTGTATCATTAGAGGAAGGGAATAAAAGGATAATTGGGGCATATAGGAGTCCATAACCTATTCTCCTGATACTATGAGCTATGTATCTTAACTGTCATACAGCAAAGGGCCACAAGACATGGACCACAGGTTACAGAGAAGACGAGAGGAAGATACAACAGCAGCTCTCTTCTGCCCTGTATTCTTCACATATGACTGCCCTAGGATTTTGAGAAATAAGAAGAAATATCCATTTTATTCAACATCCTCTGTGGACCAAAGAAATCCATTCTGCACACCAGTGGATATCTCTATCAGGAAACTACTCAATATACATTCAGTCTATGTTTTCTGGCATTAAGGTATTGAACTTTCTCCTAGCCCCAACCTCTGGTCCATAGTAAAAACAGCTTTTAGGTTTTTGGCATTAAAATCTGGGGATGATTAGCAGAGCACTCATGTAATCAACTTACAGCTATTCAAGATGTATACAGGGACATTTTGTTTTCTGTGCCTCTTTCTAGACCTATTGTTATGGTGAAGAACATTCACTATTTACCCTTGAAAGGAGGATGAAGAGTCTCCCTAAGGAAAGAATGATCTTCGTAGTATGAAAATAAAGTACTAGAGAATACAAGCCTGGCCCATTTATAAAGAAATTATAGACATGGCTTTTAAGAAACAGTGGCAAAATGCTTTTTCCTTGGTAAGCAGAGGTCTCACACAGTGGAGTCAACTACTGTATTCCAAGGGGATAGAGGGGAAGCTTACACCTCCAGGCAAGTCCCCAGACACATCTATCCTTTGATCTTATTGTACTTCCTGAACCCTACTATAATCTGTTTGTGACACATAACAGTTTCCTTAAGCACAGGTGTGTGCACTTATACACACTCAGCAGCAAGAACTTCTTGACTGATATGCAATTTATCCATATCCCATAACCTAAATCGGTATTCTTCATACCACTGGTTAATATATAAACCAGAGAGAGAGAGATCAGGAATAATCAGTAAATACTTGTTCTAGTTACTCAGTGAGCTCTGGGCTGCCACATCTGTAGGGCTACCTATATCCCAGCCAAAGATACCAGAAATGTTAAAGTATGCATACAGCATGTCAGACAGTCCTCCTATGAACAAAAATATGGTAGCTCCATGTTTCAAGACAAGGCTATAATCCCAGTGAGGAAGTCCCCCACATAGAGTGGCTGGCTGCAAGAGTGAGATTTGGTTCAAGAATAAAGCACTGAACATACAGTAAGTGTCTGAATTCCTAATACAGCCAAGGGAAACCTACTCAATATAGTCCACGAAGGCTATAGAACCATTCTGCAGATATCTGAGAGGTGTCTACTGAAAGGAAACCAAATCGTGGTTTACATTAACTGCATTATTTGACTGACTTTGACTACAATGAGAATCAAAGTAATATTCCTATTCAGTTCCATGAATTTATACCTAAGTATCTACAGTTACACTAGGTTCTCCAGAAACTTCATTTAGGGGGTTTAATCTGGAGCCAATTTCAACTCCAAATGGCAGGAGGAACTCCACATGGAGTGAAGATGACTTGTGGAGCCAAAGGCTGTGTCAGGATTATGAGACTGTTAACATGTGAGCACATACAGTGAACAAAACCTCCGGGCTCACCGGGGAATGACACACTGCAGACGTTGGCTGCACCACTCCAAGAAAAGTAAGTGCTGGAAGCTGCTCACTGTTGGACTGGACTGGACCTTCCAGAAGACTCTGGTAAAGACTACATGAGTGACTTCATTTAAAACACAGTTCCGTAACATTTCCTTAGTTGCTGTGTTTGGCTGTGCTGACTTACAGACTGACAGTCTGGTCAGAAAAAGGACCAAGAGTCTATACGGACCCCTGCAGGTGCATGTGGTTGAAGTGACACTTGGTATTCAGGACCAGTGAACTGCTGGAGGCAGCCTCAAGGACAACAACGCTTTTACCTTCACAACGATACACCTCAAAAGGTTATCCTGTGAGACAGGGCTCAGCAGCAGAGCAGCACAACAGTGTGCATGGGGCCGTGACACGTGAACACACCAGCTCTGCACCTTGCTTACTGCTGCACCTACACCTCCTGCTCTGTGACAGCAATGGTGATCCTGACTGGAGGTCCCAGGTGCCAAATTCTAGCATAGTGCTACCTACAGATGCAGTCCCACTGAAGCACCAGGACTGATATCAAAAGCATCAGCTCTCAGAGCAACCCAGGGATAACCAGACCTAGAAACACACAGAAAAAGAGCAGAAGATGTGTTTGAATTAACTGGTTCCTCCTATTCCTTTCCTCACCAATCCCCTTCTTACAAGAGAACATGTCATCAGTTTGATAATTACAACACCCACATCCCTATTACCATAAAAAAAAAAAAAAGCAAGGTGGATGCCCTTTATATGCCCTTCTGAAGTCCTCTGCATGTTTCTTGCTGCTCCCCTAGCCATAACAGGCCAGAGTCAACCTATTTCCTCGCCCAGTGACTCTGTGACAGCCCTCAGCAGACGCCGTCTGCAAAAGTCTTTTCCGTGCAACACAGCAGAGCCAGCCTGCAACAGTTCTATTCATAGAGCAAGAGAGAAAAATCTTGTCAGGATTGGAGACTCCTAGGTGAGCAGCTACAGTAACTGATCCAAACGTTTCCCTTTTATTATATGATCAGTGAGAATGCGTGTTTTGATTTGCATTTTCACCCTTTGGTTTTCTGCATTTGGTAAACACTGGCAAAGTAAATGTTAAGATGTCAGCTTTCTCTACTCGGAAGTGATTGACAGTCCCTAAAGTGCTCTCGGCTTTTTATAACCAATGTGACTGACAGCTTTTAAGTAGAAGCAGTTCGTGCAAGTTTCAAATGTTAGTTGTCTGCACGAATAACGTGGAACATTGGCTTTTCTTGTATCTATCTAATGGTATTTCCTCCTGCGTCGGCAGCCGCTCTAAACCCTCAGTTGTCAAAAGAAAAAAAGAAAAAAAAAAAGTCTGTGTTCTCTGCTCTGCACATTTCTAAAGCTCTCTTTCTAATAAAAGGTAAACCAATGCCTATATTTTATGTTCTTGCATTTCAAAGCAGTGCAGCAGCAAATAACTCATTTCTCTTCATATCAGGCTTAGCTAAAAAATGATGTTGTCCTGTACAGCAACATTTCTATGTAATCATTTTCAAGCATTCTGCACCAAAAATGCTTTCAAGAAATCCAACAGTATTATCCCATCATTCACCCAAATCAAAGCAGGTAGCAACCATGCTACTGAGACCAGTATACCTCCTGCCCTGCCCCTCTAATAATTAAGGCAAACGGACACACTACATATTATGCATAAAATTTAAGGTAAATACCAGAAAGGTACATGCTACTTTACAAATAAATGTAACAAAACCAGCATCTTGTCCAGTTCAGCATTGATTTAGGTGTTCCTGCTCCGGCAGAGGGATTGGACTAGATGATCTTTTGAGGTCCCTTCCAATCCCTAACATTCTGTGATTCTGTGATTCAAGTCCAAGCATAGCTGAAAGACAAAATACTGTATCTAGTGCATGAACAATAGTTTATTTAAATGCACCTATTTCACTTGGCAAAGACAAGTAATTTAAGTGCTGTTGGTAGGCACATTTCAACCGTGAGATAGTAACTTGTAAAAACGTTGCTGGCCATTCTTCCCAGACTAGGACTGAGGGATCTAACAGTGCTCATTTACTGAAAAAGTTTCCCAGAACGGATTTGAAGTAGAAGTAGTTGAAGGGCAACCTGGTTATCAAAAGTTGCAGCCATGTCCTTCATTTGATGTATACTTTTACATTGAAGAACTTTAATTTTCTACTTCTTCCATGCTGTGTAACTCTGGAAATGTTTTCAATGCGAGCACTTCATTGTGAATCAATCAAAAATCATCTTGTGCTTTCTGAATAAAGCAGGGGGATAGAGGTTCTACACAAAGCTGGGCTACTCAAGGCAAAAAAGCCCATTTCCCATAGAAAAAAAAACTTAATAAAAAAAAAATAAATCAAAGAGCAAGATGCCTTTGTACTTGGTCTCCATGACAGATCAGGTGAAGGCGCACTCCCTCAACTCTTCCATTTTCCAACCCTGGCTCAGCACTGCTAAAACTCATCCTCCAAGAGAAAATACCCCAGGTACTGCCCAGCAGCAGGGAAGACAGGCTGAGCAGCCAGGCCACAAGGCAGCAAGCTGCAGTCGGTGGGGCATTATTTTGATTTTACAATGCCATCAACATAAAAAGATTACTGAGCAATTATTAGGATATGGAACAGACCTTTCCAAACCTGTAAATAATTCATTCCTCTCAGTGGAGAGCCTTTGGTTTCCTATGAAAGAGAAACCAGGTGTATATTAAGTGATATTCCACCTCACTTTTTTGGATATAGTGCAAGATTTTTATATTACCTTTTCTTGTTCAGTTACATGACTTCAGCACTTTTTTTTTTCTTTTAAAGGAGTGTAAGTGACCATCATTTGTTAACTGTACAACATAATCTACCTCAGAGAGTAATACAATTTCCTCTTCTTTTCAGCTTCTCATTTTTCTCAACTGTAATGCAGTTGTGTAAGATTTTCCCCTCTCCAGAGGGCAGGCAATAATCAGGTTAGGTTGGTATCTTTATGACACTGACCTTAAAGTTCACTTAATTTTCTCTCCCATCTCCTCGCTCCACCCACCCCCCAACCTTTCTTCAGTCCCTTCTGATTCATTTTTTACTGTTTAATACCCCTAAAAAGAGAAACTGGACACGCATAAATCATTTTACCTCAAAATTTATCAGCGTGAAAAATAAACAAATCACTGCCCAGCAAATGTAGAAAGTTACTTTAATCTTTAGTAGCAATTGTGTCCATTCATTTTCTTTCCTTTTATAAAGAAAAAACTTCACCTTGAAAAAGATTAGAGGAGGGCCAGAATACTAGTTTTGTTTCCTTTAAGGAGACTAAATGAACTCATTGAATCCTGCTAAGGTAAATAATTTTCCAAGTTTTGGAGATCAATGTTTTATTTATACAGTATTTAGGCACTATGAACAGTTAATTTTTGGATTTCCTCAGGGTTATTCATTTGAACATGTGCAGCAACATTGATTAATCTAAGCCACATTATCTACTGGAAATGTTCTCTTTGTACCCATGTCTTTAAAGCTGCAAATTATACCCCAAAGAGACCTAATGAAAGTTCTACAGAACTACAAGATGCTTTCTCAGTTTTTCAAAACCTCATGCTCCCTACAAACAAGTGGCAGTAAAAAAAAAGAGGAAGTAACATGTCTGCAGTTGAGCAGTGTTAAATTTTCCCATAGATAGCAGTGTTTTAAGTATCTACACCAAGCAACCTGAATTTAGGATACTTTCAGTTTAAGTTCCTTCCTTCTTAAACCATCCACTTCACCACTAACATGCACCACCTGCATTTTTAGAGGCCAGAGAGCCAGACTTAGGTCCTGACAGTATACATTTGCTAAAATAACATATCTGTATATTTTACTTGCTATATTAGCAAAGATTCAGCTGGAGATGATTTATTACAGAACATTCCAGTACATGAAGGGGCCTACAAGAAAGCTGAAGAGGAACTTTTTACAAGGACTTGTAGTGATAGGATGAGGGATAAAGGTCTCAAACTGAAAGATGGTACATTTAGATTAGACATTAGAAGAAATTCTTTCCTGTGAGGGTGGTGAGACACTGGAACAGGTTGCCCAGGGAAGCTGTGGCTGCCCCCTCCCTGGCAGTGTTCCAGGCCAGGTTGGATGGGGCTTGGAGCAACCTGGTCTGGTGGGAGGTGTCCCTGCCCATGGCAGGGGGGTTGGAACGGGATGAGCTTTGAGATCCCTTCCAATCCAAACCATTCTATGATTCCACTTGGCATCTGCTAGACATATTGGCTACTGCCAAGGTAAGCTACACAGGATTTCTCCCTGAGTCCAGCCTCTGTTCCAGGAGAATACAATTAACATGAGGAATACACACTTTGTGATGAAGCCCTAAGAAATACATCACGTGAAAATGATAAAGATAGTTCTAGATTTGCCATTTTCCTGCATGAAGATCTGTTGACTGCCATTTGGTATTGTTCATAGACAGTGACATTTCTGCACAATAGTGGGGTTACACAAAGACTCTGTGTCCTCCCTGACACAGCTAGGAATAGGTAGGACTGGAATGAGTTGGTATATTCTGAACTGCTCAGGGACCACAGGATTACATGAAGAATGTCTGCAGTGACTCTGAGACGTTATGCTTGCAGAAGGAGTTGGGACTTTCTCTGGAGAACGCCTGGTGATGTGTTTAAGGTACAGCAGGGATTAGGGAAAGTAATCATGTGTAGATAGGGGATGATCTGGAAAGTTCAGCAATGGACACTGGTAATTTACCACCTTAAGAAAAGATGTTTCTTTTGCAGCCAGCTACGTTATGTAAAAGAGAGAGAACATATATGTAATTCAAGAAGGTATTAGAAAGCTAGGATTTCAAGCCACTGTTTTTTTTTTTTAAGTGTTTCTGCTTCCCTATTCTCTTCTGGTTTACATATCCCAGATCTGTCATATCTGTAAAAAAAGGAAATAAGTGTAAAAAATTCCTATCCTTTGGGAAAAACTGAGTTAGTGTAATGTAATATTCTCTAGCTAGCTGTCAAAAGCTATAACAACTGCTTTGCTGTAACAGCTTCCTGGTGAACTCTTAATCCCCTGCCAATATGGACAAGACTAGGTACACACTCTAAGACATAGCTCAAAGAAGCCTGCAAAAGTCACACCAGTTATCACTGCATCTGATAACACTCGGCTCACATCTTCAAATTTTTATTCAAAGATGTAAATGCTAGGAGCAACCTTTTATCCATTTACTTATCTTGTTGCTTGAGCCATAGTGGTTGAATGTTTATTTTGTTAGTAGGATCTGTGTTTCCAGAAGCAAACTTACATTTCCCAGGTACCCAAGCTGGCCTAGTAGAAGACATCAGACCAAAAATCTTCTGATTTCTAACAGAAAGTGAATGATAGGTGCAAAGAAGGAGACATGTTTAAGCAGAATATCAAAGCAGAGGAATAAGAACAGAGCCAGCAGGGTAGGACAGAGTTAACAAACCCCATCTAGGGCTGTAAGAAGAGAATCACACGCTGTTCTGGATTAGCAGGAAGACCACAGTCTCACTAGGCAAAAGGCTAAGGAAAGTCTGGGTCACAACAAATGTGGTGAATTAGGTAACAGAATATGGCTCCTTGGCCTGAGCATGGAAAGGAAGAAACAGTAACTGAAAACGCCTTCTTTGGTTAGACAGACTAACTTATGTTTAGAAACCAAGCTAAGGAAGCATATTGGTCTCAGCTTAACACTATCCCTGCGGATTTGTTTACTTTGCCTTGAGCCTTCCAACATCCCCTTTGCACAAGTCATCCGGCCTTCAAACTCTCAGGTGCTATCCTCTCTTCAACCACGGCTTGCCGGCTCCTTCACAAAGCTCCAGGCCTATTATATTTCAGTCTGCTTGTCATAAAGCCTAACAAGCTATTTCAATAGCTTCCTCGCACTTGAGAGTTACTGAGCTTTTAGTGCTTCCTCACCCTTACTTAAAAGAGACCGTTATTGGAAAACCTAATACATTCAATGTGACAGGGCCGGGTTTACAAATCTACTTGTCTGGTTTCTATTGACATTTAAAAACAATGTTAGTGACAAAAATGTAATTATTCCTAAATGAGGGAAACAAGGAGCCAGGCGTACTGAATGAACTTTTTTTGAACCTCTATTCATTTCACTTCAGATTTTTGGCAGAGAGTTTTGCTGGTTTCTATTTTATCCCAACCAGTTTATCCATGTTCCAGACTTTATATGTTCTGTGGCTGTAAAGCTTTCCTGTGGAATTCATCCATTGCCACAGAATTGTGCTGGAGAAACCCAGCATTTCTCTGAAAAAATAAAAGGATTTTCTTACGCTCACATGTACAGATAAAGTTGAGAACACGCACTGAGCATATGCTAACATAGCTCACTCTCCATCATTTTTCAGGCTGCCTTAAACTGCAGCTCTGAAAGGTGTGAACTACCTCATCTATCTCAGTCGGGGCTGGAAGGATTCCCCTCTTCCAGCTGGTAGAATCTGCTGATTTGTACTGTGCCACGGAAATTTGGCATTTTTGCTGCTGAATTCCCTGTTTTATTGCAGTCTAATACTCTGTCTCCTTTCTCCCAGCTCTGCTAGAGCTCATCTACCCAGCTGCCTCTTCCTCTCCAACTGCAGTGGGCACAAATTGAAATATAGGGCTCCATTTACAGATAAAACTTTTACCGTAAGGGTGATCAGACACTGGCACAGGTTGCCCAGAAAGGGTGCAGAGTCTCCCTCCCTGCAGACACTCAGAACACATCTGGACGAGGTCCTGGGCAGCCTGCTCAAGTAACCCCTCCCTTGAGCAGCAGGTGTGGACTAACCAGTTTCCAGTGGTCTTTTCCCACCTCAGCCGTTCTGTGACTGTGTTAATTTCTCCACAGAGGCAGACGACTGCTGTATTACAGCATTTGTTCTTCCTGCACCTTTCCACAGACCCCTCTAGCAACCACCTAGGGACCTAATTAACTGTCAGGTCCACAGGTGTCAGCTTATCAATGGATACACTGCCCTACTGCAGCTGAAAAAATGATACAGCAAAGCCCTACAAAACCACCAGAAAATCTCCTGTCTATACGGAAGGGTGCTAAGAGATTATCAGACCTATCAGGGTAGGAGTCAGAGAGCTGCCTTGATGAATACCTGCCATCTCTACAGCCTCAAAGAGTTCACAGATGGGAAGAAAGCTAACAGAACAAAGACGAGTTTTGGTGCAGAGAGATTAGAGGAGGCTCACAGATGCAGGATCAGCAATGTGTTGTCAAGGAATCTATGGGTCAGGGAGCTGTATTCACATCATACTATGAACTCCACAAACAGCTGTCTTGACTGGATTAATTTCTAGTTCTTCATACTTCTCAGTAAGGCAAGACAATACTAAGACTTGTGTAACAACATTAAGGCAGTTCGTTGTCCACTTTCAACTCCACACCACCTGCTTGCAATCCATTTGTTCTACCACAGCTATGTTTTGCCTTAAAGTCAGGTGGGATTTATGTTGGACAGATTTAGCCATCTCAAATTTAGAAGCTTAGTATCAGCTACTCATCCAGGCTCTCCTTACAACAAATTGAAAGCAGCAAGACATCTCCTAAGAACAAGAGTTCACTTTCCAGGATAAGTATCTGAGACTGGTAGAAAAATACAGTTCCAGAGAGGGTTGCTCTCCACTGATACTAAAGGAAACCCAGATGCACAACCAGGTACCAAAAAGCTGGCTAAGAAACATTCTGTAAGATTATAGGGTTTTTGGAACAGCAGTTCCTACGATGGGGACTCACCTTGTCAGTGTCTCCCCCTTGCTGTCGCAGTATAAATGAGCACAGTATTACAAGTTTGATTATCTGTCATAATGAATGTTTTTAAGCTAACACACAATGGTGGTTATCTGGGCTGAAACAATGCAAACTGAAAAACATACGAGCAATTAAATGCCTTATTCCATCCAAGAAGAGCCCAAACAAGTGATCTGGTACCTCCTGTTGGCTGCAGCTGACAAAATGAGAATAAAGCCTGCTTACTATATTTCCTGTCATTCTTTAAGAATAAGCAAGTATGGATCAGAAAGTACTTCAGAGTCACCATCACAAGCTTCACCATGGACCAAATAAAATTCAAGATATGCCTCACTAACAACTGGAAGTGAACTGGAGTGGGGGGCGGGAATTAAAATCTTCAAAACCATTAAGAAATGAAAGTTACCTGGGAGATACCATGACAGCAGAAGTTCTCAAATTGAATGAAGCATGAGAATTGCTGGAAGAATAGGACACAGGTGGGAGTCAGAAATTTTTTTGCCTAATTTTGTCTCTGATGCACTTAAATGACTCCAGCAAATCTTTTATACCCTTTCTCTGTGCCTTTGTTTCCACATCTGCAATTCAGATCACAGTTAACCTGCAACATTTACCCCACAAGGACACAGAAAGGCCTGAAGGTTTTTTTGAGATCCAAGACGTGGCTTAAGAAATACAATTATTAAAAGTGTGAGCGCTTGGGAGACGATCAATAACACCTCAGAACAGTATTTCAAAATCAGGAAGGGCAGCCTCCAGGCACGGGCCCATACAGGTGGAACTGAAGCAGTGTATCCCCAGGCTAATTGCTTCATGGAGCCTGGGACATCTGTTTGCCTCCAGCAGTGCACAGAGACTCCCCGCAATATTGTGCTATTAATCAACACGTAAGTGCAAAACAAAAAACCTGTGTCCAGACTTCACACACCTGCAGCTTCTTCCACCTGAATCCCAAAGGTCCAATAACCTCTTTGATCAGTAGATATGAGTATTCCATGAGTTACTAATCCAAACAGAATTCCCCTCCCTGGCAGTGTTCCAGGCCAGGCTGGACAGGGCTCTGAGCAGCCTGGTCTGGTGGGAGGTGTCCCTGCCCATGGCAGGGGGGTTGGAACAAGATAGATTTTTGAGGTCCCTTCCAACCCAAACTATTCTATGATTCTATGATAGGAATAAAGTGCAAGAGGACCAAACTGCCCACAAACACTCAGATGACAGCACAGGCAGGAATTCAGCCTTAAAGGACACAGCTTCACTGAGGAATGAAGCACTGTGAGCAAGCCAGTCCCAGAGAGCACTGGAGGTGATGCAAGGAAACACATATCACTGCACGATTAATTGACATTCCCACCTGCCCAAACCGTATCTGTATACAAAAAATAATGTGAAAAATAAGGTAATTCAGTTACCATACAGTATGAAATGATAGGCAATGGTGTCCTTAAACTAGACTTGAAGACTCATTTCCTTAAAGAATTCGTTCAAGTGCAAAGCTGTCAGTAGCATTAGTATTAACTAATGACAGTAGGGATTTTGTCCCATTTGTAACAGGCTGTCATATTTTCACTATCTGTGAAAAGCTGATGTAGTTAAGCCATGGGAAATACAAAAAAGTTACCGGAATTCGTGAGGGTGCATATGTTTCTGGGTTTCTAGGAAGGCTGAAGTATGAGAATTTCACAGATGTGGGAACTTTTGATAGCATTCCAGTTGAAACAAACTTGTAACAGACCCTGTGGAGAGGTTCATTCAACAGGATGAGCTAACCAAGAAAACAGTCATTTCTGGCTAGTTTTATCAATATTAGCAGCAGCTGTGAACTCAGTAAACAGCTCTGTTTTCTGGTTGTCAAAGAGCTGCTAAAGCAGATGTGAAACTCATCAAAAAGAGGTCACAAACAGAGAGCATGCAAGGGAATGCATCAATATCAGAGTGATCTGAAAATAAGTAATGCTGGAATATCTCAGTAGTGTTTATAACCCCAAAGCGTACCTAGCACAGAACTGCACCCAACAATAGACTGCTTCACACGATTCTTACAACAGGATCTTCCACAGACTGTACTGTCTGTGTGAGTACGGGTGCGGTGCCTTCAGCAGCTGTGTCAGACAGAAGAAAAGATACTGAATTGCACTCTGCTTTCCTTTGAATTAGGTTTTCTGAGAGAGGCTTTCATTCCCCTCTTCCCCCCGCCCTCCCCCCCCCCCAAACTCTGTAATTAACCTAGACCGAGTATCACAATGAGCCAAACATGGAATTTGCCACTACAAACAGATTACAAGTCCTCTCTGTCTGATAGGCAGCCCTCCCGCAACAGCCATTCCTCCATGGACAGGAATCGTGGCCAACATGGCAACTACATTCCCCTCTCTCTTCTCTTTTTCCTTCTTTTTTTAAAAGCCCATAGGACTCAGTTCCTTGGAATTCTCCCATATGGAGATTCACTTGGATCGACTTCTAGGACTCTTGTAATATTTACATATTTTATTACCAGGTATCTAAAGGAACAAGATTTAACTCTAAAGGGTGTAGGCTAAGAAAAATAACATACTTGGGCTATAACAGGACTAAACAAGGAACCTACGGGTCCTGTCATTGCCCTGGCAAGCCTCCGTGGCTGGCCTTCACACTGCAGGTGCGAGACCGTCTTTGGCCAAATGCCTTCAACAAGCTGAGTCTAAGCCTCACAGCCTGAAGCAAGCTCAAATACTTCCCACATCAGCCAGTTACAAGGCGAGGACAGACACTCTCCCTCATCTGGTTGCTTCTACTTCCATTACAACAGCAGGTTTTTACCCCTCCAAGACCTAATCACATGATATAATTAAGCATTAATAAAAAGAAGGGACTACTCAAACAACAAAAAAACCCCAGCTGTTGGCATAGTTGGTCCATATGTGTCAAGGTCAGCTCATATGTTTAACCAAGAAAACAGGTCTTCATAAAGTATTCAGCAACTATATCCCTTCATCTAAGTAGCAGTGGCTCAAAAATAGTGTTTAACACAGAAACATTGAAGAGACTCCACATTATTGGTACTTCAAACCAGCAACCAGGCTTCCAGAACTTACTTCCTCTCCTTCAGAAGAAGGGAGTGAAGAAAAAAAAAAAGCAGCTCATATCCAACTTAAAAGAAACCCTTTGTGGCTTACATTCAATTGGAAGCTTTTGCTGAGGCAAATCCATGTTCATTTTACAACAGATTTCTTACAGCCCAGAATCTAGGCTGAAACATGGTAGTTGATCACCATACTAGAAGTGGTGAGATAACTATTAATAACTATGATTATTATGTTTAAGTGACAATGCTCAAAGGCACTTTTTTATTAAGCTAGTGGTTATTATTATTGTTTCTGTAAGCCATAACTCAAAAACACTCATATGTCCTACAGCTGCAGGTGTGAACCTTGGAGGCTGAAGCATGATGCTGCACTATGCTCTTTTGAAGAACAGTTTTCTAGAAAAGGAGGCTGCAGAGGGAGAAGAGAAAGCTGTTGCTTTCCTACAAGGACATAAAAGGACTGTTTCATTCTTTCAGAAGAAATCAGGCTATGTACTTACACTCAGTTCTTGGCCAGACTGTTCCCTCCCCTCCTCATGGGGCAGCACATTAAATAGATTTGGCTGCAGTTCCTTGACTGCTGGGGGTGCTTTCATTTCAGTGGTGATGCAAGTAGCATGGGTGGATAGGGACAGGAGCCGATTTAAACTTTTGCTGACAAAACATTTCAGAAGGTATCTCCTGTCCCTACAGGTTGCAGTTCATGCGTAAGCTCTCACTTCCAAGAAAACAGAGCAACGTGCATTTTTACCAAGTAAATATAATGCAGACAAATGAGATGGTAACTATTTCAGAAAATGTGGCAGAAGTTCAGTTTATGCAAGGCTTTCCAAATGTTCCATATTTGAAGAATAAAAAGGAAAACTCTGATCTTTGCAGTTTGAACTTGTCTATCTAGTTTACTGTTTCTTTTTGGCCTGAACAGAACTTTTATGTATAGGAATTCTGATTTAATCCAGCAAATCCAAATAAATCCCAATGCAAACATGGGACTGTCAGCTCTCAAGGTTTGGCTCCAGGTCTGGAGCATTTGAAGTCTGGTTTCTGAAGTTGCTTTGAGATGCATTTGGGCTGGACTCAAAATTAATTCGATAAACTCCTTCCATGGATTTTTATTAACTCAGTGACAGAGAAATCCTTCCTCAAAAGACAACTCATCAACTATTAGTCATCAGACCCTCAGTTACAGTCAGACACCGAGTTACCTTTTGTACTCTAATCTGTTGATAGATTGTTTAGGCGCTTACCCCAAATTTCCACTAGCTGCTTCACGTTTTGAAATTTCAAACAGCTTATTTCAACGTGCCTGCAATGATCTGTATATGTCTAGTAGGAAGCATAAGGAAGCGAGTGATTAATTACATTCTTCTTAGTAATTTAGAAGTGTTGATGAATGCCAGGAAACACTGTAATGAGTATTGGGGGGGGGAAAAAAAAAAAAGGCAATACATTGGAAGCTTTACTGTTGCTTTCCAGAGAAGGATCAAAGTAAGTCTGCTACTTAGACATTTCCTTTTAAAAAAATAAATAACAATAGATACATTTCATGTACTGTTCACACTCGTGTGCAAGAAGCTATACAACTATAGCACACAATCATTCATTGTCACAGCAACCCCAGCAGCTTTATCTCAAAACTGAATTAATGAACACACACACACTAACGATTTCTCTTCAAGAGACATCTTTCAACCTCTCGTTTACTAAGCAGCACTGTACTTAAAGTGTTGACTTCGGTGAAATAAGCAGAAATTGTATTTCTGATTTTCACTGTTGTCTCAACTTAGGAGACTGCGTGAGGCACTGCCTTTGTTCTGTAACATGGTTCACACAATCTGCAGACAGACCAGAGGGAAAGCTGCACCTTTTCACGTTGGGGGAAAAAAAACACGCCACATATTTCATTCAATTGTTCTGAAAGTGTTATAAGCTGTTATTATGTACACCAGAAAGCTGTGAATTAAGGTTGAGGATTTTCTCTGAACCAATTCAAAGAGATTTGGTTGCTCTGTTCACACTATATTAATTTCAACCCTATATTTTCTAGAATTGCTTGGCTTAATAGCTGTACAAAGTCTCATGTCCAATGTGGACTGCAGATTTCCAGGAATTGAATGAACTGAGTTTTAGAGTATATGCTTTAGAGAACTAACAGGAAAACTGGAAAGTTAGAGCTTCAGAAGAAATATTAGTATTTGTTTTCCTCACAAATGCTCACAACTAAGTAGGAAAGCTCTGCTGTTACCCTCTCTGGTGGCAGTGGCCTTGTATAGGGATAGTATTGAAAAAAAAAATTAAAATAGAGACATAGCAAAAGCATTCTTTAAGGCAAAGAGTTGTCTATTGCATTTAAAGCTCCCATCAAAACACTTAGAAACATTTCTCTATAAAAATTCTAGCAAACATGAAAAAAAGTGTCTGGAGGAACAATTACTGCTATTATTTTAATTCCAAAGTGCAAATATCACTAAAAACATTTGTGCTTACAGAAGGAAGTTCAGCATATTGAACTGCACTGGCGGCAGAATTGGAGCCTACCAAGTCAAAAGCTGAAACACAAATGTGACAGATGAGACTCCCTTAGGGCTCACCTTTAGGGGCAGAACACCAAAGGACCATATAACCATGGTGCTGAAAGGCATTCAGCTTGAGATATAAATATCTGCCCTGTGTAGGTAGTCACAGAGCAAGCCAGTGTTTAACAGGGTTAAGTATACAATGAGCACCTAGTAAATCTGCTGTTATTTCAGAAGTGGAAAACAGAAAAAGATCAAAGAAATAATTTTATTTTTTAACAAGAATCTATAAGTATACACTAACTGCATTTGAAGCTACAAATTAAGACATTGTTCAGAGTTCTGTCAAGTTTATTGTCATAGTGAATTGTGTACTAAGATCCTTCAAAAACAAAGCAGTTCAAAATTACTTTAATGTGAAAGTCATGAGGCCTATGTCAAGACAAGAGCCAGAATACTGGGAGAACTTTCAGAGTATACACCAAGATGAAAATAAAATCAAAAGTCAAAGTAAGCAGCACTAAAAACACACCCCACAAGCATCCCACCCACCTCCAGCATCACTTTTCATTCTTTTCACAGGTGAATGAACTAATGATAGGACGAGAGGAAATGGCCTCAAGTTGTGTCAGGGGAAGTTTAGATTGGATATTAGGAAGAAGTTCTTTACTGAGAGGGTAGTTAGGCACTAGAACAGGCTGCCCAGGGAGGTGGTCGAGTTGCCGTCCCTGGAGGTGTTTAAAAAACGAGTGGATGAAGCACTTGCAGCCATGGTCTAGTGGTTAGGGAGACGTTGGGATAAAGACTGGACTTGATGATCCTAGAGATCCTTTCCAACCATAGTGATTCTATGATTCTATGAATGCTCCCCTTTTCAGAACAAGAACATTCAGTTTTTTCACACCAATTATAGTAACTTAAAAAAATGCTACTGATTAAAACAAAGGACAACAAGTGGCCAGGATGCTAGTTTGATGCTTGAGACAGCTCCCTGCTCTTCTACAGCCCTCCTATAGAAATAATTCAGTCTCTGTTTCATGTCCATAACCTGTGGGTAGAAGGGCTGTCCACATCATGTCAGCAACCGTCAGGTTTGCTGCAGCTCCGTATCACGGACAGAGTACCACCTACCCCACAAGGGTGTGTCTGTGTGTGTCCATCCTTGCATGAGTTAGCAGAGTATGAAAGAAATCTCAAAGAGTAATGGGGAAAAAAGCAAGAACTCTGTATTATGACAACAGATCTACACACACACACGCATATATATTCACACACATATAAAAATTTGCATCTTTCTTATCACTACTGATTAGTTACTAAGACCTTGTGGTTGAGGAACATGATCAGGTAAAAAGTGAGCCTGACATTTGAGAAAGTAACTCTATTTGGGAACTGTCAAGCACCCATTTTCTTACTGTCCTTTCCCCTTCCACTCTTCCCCTGCACAGCACTGTTGCTCTGAAGCAGTACCTTTACAGGTCAAGTTCCAGTCTTTTTCCTTGAGATTAAGCATAAAAACCTCCAACTGTAGTGTTTGAATAAAATCCAAGGGTAATAACAAGCCACTTCCCCATTGCAGCATCTGCATTCGCTGAAAGAAATTACTAAAACCCAGAATAAAGCACCAGATAAAAGCGGTTACACTGTGAGAATGCAACAGATGGGTGTGTTGCTACTCTTAACTGTCTACGCAGACACGGAAGATTTTTAAGCTGCAGATAAAATTAAAGATGAAGTGTTGTGCCTGGTGGGTTATCCAGCAATATGCACACCCTTAGAAGCTCCCCAGGGACAAAGCGGCTCTACCTGAACCGAAGGGAGCAGCTAGCAAATGAGGTTCACCTTCCCAGAGGGACCAAGCACTGCGGGGTAGCTAGGAGCAGAAGGAACTGAGAAGTGACAGATTATAATTCCTGGCTGTCAGCCTCCCCTTCTCAGCACTGGTGCGTAACAGATTTACATAGCCTGGTTGTTCTGTCCTAAAAGAACAACGACTCATCAGAACACCCTAAAGTCCCATTACAACCCAATTAATGTCCCCACTGCTGCCCTTGTGCAAGGCGAGGTAGACTTTCAAGGCAGACACACCAACCTGATGTCCACTGATCCTGAGCGAAGGAACTGGCTTCCCCTCACAGCATACAGATGCTTGTTTCACAAGAGACACAGAATCAGTGGTATTGACTGAAGGATCTGTAAGCAATGTTTCAATGCTCAGCCTGGAGAGTGGGGCACTAGAACAACCTGGAGCACATCCCAAGACCTGAGGCTTATATTGCTCGCAAGAGAAGCAAATTCCAAAGAAAGCAGCACATAAAAGGTAGGTGTTGCAACCTTTGCTTTGACAAATCTTATAAAAACTTACATCAATGCAGAAGGAAAAAAAAAAAAAAAAGCATGTTAAAAAGGAAATAATGAATCATGATAAAGATTAATTGAACAGAGATAGCCTTGTTCAAACCCTAAGCAACACTTCATGGCACTTGCAGGATACAGATTCACTTTAATTTTATTAGGTAGTTACTTGAAACAAGGTGATTGAGGAAGAGGTTTTATCCAGGGATAAAAGCTCAGCTATTTTTTCTCCAATATAAAATGTTGCTGTGAGGATGCCAGCCTGAAAAAAACAGTCTGTTATAATAAATGCTTCCAGTGATTTCCTAAGTGCATGCTGCAGGCATTCACAGTAGATATAATCACTACATGTCACACTGGCAACTGTATGGTACTCGTGTCCACTGTGCTGCAGCAAACTATGAAACACGTAGATAAATTAGAGGGAATACAAAAAGGGGCAGTAAGACTGAAAGGGCGTGGAAAACATTAATGAAAAGGAAAGGTTAAAACAATTGTTTGTTTAGTCAGAGAAAGAGAGAAGTAATGAGAGAAGATAATGGGCTTACAAAATTTAAAAGGCTGTTTTAAAGAAGGAAAGGCTTTACATGACCCTTTGTTCATGTGCTACCTTGAATGCAATTTTCAGTGAAGAGGATTTAGTCAAATATGAGGGGAAAAAACTAAGTGTAGCTATAATTAAACAGTAGACTCAGCTACTCGGGGGATCATGGTATCCTTCTCATCAGAGGGTTTTAAATTAGAAATGCATGTTGGGAGAGTTTAAGTACAGACCTTGCCTATAAGCTGGTGAGGTACTCAATGAGTTCCTGAAGGGCACTCTGGTCTTGTGTTTCAGTGATGCTTCTGTCCTGGTTTGGCTAAAAACAGAACCAATTTTCCTTTCAGTGATTTTACTTTTCAGTTCAGTCTCTTCTAACACTGCACTTTCTGAAGTCAACAACATGTTTTTCAGACACTGTCTGCTCCTAGCAGTGGTAACACCCGATGTTTGTAGTTAGTACTGAGCTCTCAGTACAATGGTGTGCAGAAAGGCTCTTGCTTACACTTAATCTTACAGAGACCAAGGTCACTGCTGAATTCTCTCGGTGCCACCTTGGGGCCCCCTTAGTGTCAGGGTGCAAAAGGGTGGCACCTGCAGGGAGGAGCTGACAGGACAGGTGACCCACACTGACCAATGCAGTACTCCATCCCATATATGCCAAGCTCAGTATAAAGCTGAGGGATCACAGGGGTCAAGGCCTGTTTCCCCTCTTCTCTTGCCCTTCTTCCTGCCCTTGCTCGTTTTCTATGGCCGGTGCCCTGGAAGGATTCTGTCCATTCGTCTGCCCCTGATCTGCACGTTCCTGACTCCAGCTCCCATCTGTGCTGCGCCCAGGAGCCCAGCCTGGGATCTTCCCAGAGCTGCTCTGCAGCACCAGTGGTGATGTGAGCATTATCAGGGGGAGCGTGTGATTGGGGGGAGAAGCTCGATACTGGTTTTGTATATATTTGTAAACATTTCATTATTTTTTCCTTCTCATTAGTATATTTCTCTTTTTGTTGTTATAGTTTCATTAAAGCTGCTCTAGTTTCATTTCCAACTCATGTCTCTTCCTTCCCTTCCCCTGTCTGGGAAGGCAGAGGGGTTAACAGAGAGCATCTGCTGTCCTTTAGTGGCTGGCCCAGCCTCAAACCACGACAGCTTTTTAACTTGGATAGATAGATGTCAGAGTGGCGATTACCATCCAGGTCCTTATTTCTCCTATTCAGAGAGCTAGCCTCCAGTGTTTCAGGACACTAGCAGGTAACACTCAGTGCCCAAGCATCGGTATGAAACAAAACCATTCCACACAGACAGCTGCGTTACCTCAATGCAGTCACTTTCTCCCTCTGCTGTACTCTGCGGCCCAAGTGACACAGCACAGTCTGTAGGGCAGGAAAACCAGTGCAGGCCCAGCTCGGCATGAGGTAAACCTCGGGGCCACCACACCACTGCGCTGGGGCACGGGGAGAGGGGCAGCACCAAGGCGAACACCGGACTATATACGCTGCCCTGGGTGCTGCGCGGGTCCTGCTGCGCCAAGTGCAGCCCCACGACCTCAGGAGAGGTGCAAACATGGCGTCCCGGAGCTGCCCGCGGGGCGCCGACAGCGCCCGGGCTGCGTGGGAGTGCGGGCGGCGGCAGCGCGCCCCCTGGCGGCCCAGACTCGCCGCCGGCCGGGCGGCCCTTGCTGCCGGGGCTGCGGCTGAACCCCCCGGCCGCTGCTCTGTCCCCAGCGAGGGATGCGGAGCAAACACGGGGCTGAACTGAATAAAGGGGAAAAAAACCCAAAGCCTGAATTAACTCTGAGCATAGCTGCGAGCTCAGCACATTCAGTCAACCCCCTGCCCAAACCACGGCGGATGGGGAAACCTCCCTCCAGCTGGCTGTGAATCACAGAATCACAGAGCAGTAGGGGCTGGCAGGGACCTCTGAAGGTTATCTAGTCCCACCCCCCTGCTGGAGCAGGATCCTAGAGTAGACCACACAGGAACACGTCCAGATGGGTTTGAAATGGCTCCAGAGATGGAGACTCCACCAACTCTCTAGGCAGCCTGTGCCAGTGCTCTGTCACCCTCACAGGAAAGAAGTGTTTCCTTATGCTAGGATTGAACCTCCTGTGTCCCAGTTTGTGCCCATTGCCCCTTGTCCTGTCACTGGACACCACTGAGAAGAGTCTGGCCCCATCTTCCTGACACTCGCCCCTGAGATATTGATAAGCATTGATGAGATCCCCCCTCAGCCTCCTCTTCTCCAAGCAAAACAGACCCAGCTCCCTCAGCCTCTCCTCAGATGGGAGATGCTCCAATCCCTTCATCATCTCAGTGGCCCTGCGCTGGACTCTTTCCAGTAGATCCTTGTCCCTCTTGAACTGGGGAGCCCAGAACAGGACACAGGACTCCAGATGAGGCCTCACCAGGGGCAGAGTAGAGGGGGAGGAGAACCTCCCTTGACCTGCTGGCCACACTCCTCTTAATGCACCCCAGGACACCACTGGTCTTCTTGGCCGTGAGGGCACATCACTGGCTCATGGTCACCCTGCTGTCTACCAGGACTCCCAGGTCCTTTTCCCCAGAGCTGCTCTCCAGCAGCTCAGCCCCCAGCCTGTACTGATCCATGGGGTTGTTCTTCCCCACATGCAGGACTCTACACTTGCTCTTGTTGAATTTCATTAAGTTTCTCCCTGCCCAGCTCTCCAGCCTGTCCAGGTCACACTGGATGGCAGCACAGCCCTCTGGCGTGTCAGCTTTGGTTTCTCAGTTGGAACCTGCTGTGTTGAGCTGCCTGTCTCAGCATGTGGGAAGGGAGGAGGTTTGGTCAGTTTGGCGCTGAAGGTATTTCTCCCCCCTGGTCACATTTCATTCCGGACTGGGATCTTGCAGCTAGTTATTTTCCATTAATGACTCCTATGGAGCTGGAGGCATGAGTCTACCAATAAAATTTGAACATAACCATCATCCCATTATGCAAGAGAGTATAGCTTCCCCCCATTTAATTTAGCTGTTTAAACAAGCACAAACCTCACAGAATGTTTGTCCTCTGATTACTCTTAGAGATGGTTCAGCAATACCAACTTCCTAAAAGAGATTCAAGGGCAGCAGAGTAAAACAATACAAAAAGCTCTATAGAATCTCCAAATTCCAACCCATAGGACATCAATTAAGAGAGGAAAAAAAGTTACTTGTTACCAGCCCTAGGTGGAGAGAAAGAAACACACACAAAACACACACGTCCACTCCAACTGGCAGAGGGAACTGCAAGCACCGAGTAGCTTCAGCTTCCTGCTCTGGCAGGATCTTTGTCTAACCAAGCCAAGTCCCCCATCACCATCCTCATTTACAGACATCCAAGATTCAAGAAAACTTATCTGAAATATCTGACAGTATTTATATAGTTTAGGAAAAAGATTCTTCGAAACAGCTCATGTTCCCAGTTTAATTTTTTGAGTTAAAACAGTCCTTTTTCCTGGTCATGACCGTATGAAGCTAAGCTGCCTATACAACCCCTACATAAACCATTCTAAAGGAGGACAGGGGAGTCCTGTTTCCCCCCAGGGGGATCACATGAGAAGCAGGGAGCCACCTTACAACTGCGAGGTAGGAGATCTCAGCCTGGATTTCATGCTTTCAGCACAGCAGCTGCAACCCCCATTTTGCAAAGTTCACGTCTTACAAACACTGTGCAACAAACCCACCTCATCTCCTATTTTCAAGGTCTTCCCAAAGCAAATGTGTGTTTTAGAATATGCCTATGCAGCACCTTAATCACAGTTTGATTTAATCTAAAGATATCTGTACCCTGTTATTTCCCACCTCCAATTTACTTTGTGTGCTTTCTGCCATGTGCTGCCCACATGTCTACCATAATAAAGGGGTCCTCCCTAAGTGCAGAGCCAACAAAAGGTTCTTTACAGACAAACTGATCTGGGCAAGTAGATAAGACTCTTCATTTTAGGGCTCGCTCACAGTATCAAACTCTAAAGAGCACTCAAAAGTGGTAAGAAAGCTAAGACAAACATCTAGATGCTATATTGCATAGGCTGGATCTGTGTATTTCTTATGCTTTCAAGAGACCGATTCTGAAAACCTCAACTGAGCCGAAGGCTTTATTTGCTTTCACTACCATTTGTCTACAAAAAACTGCAAATGGAGAGTGGCCACCTCCTTATAGCTCTGAGGGAAGTTGCACTTCAACAACTGGAAGATCCTCACTACCACAGAAGTACTACTGGGAACCTAAAAAGCCTAAAAAACTATCCATCCAAGGACAAACTAGACCTACAGCCTGCTCAGATATGGGAAGTTAAAAAATACAGTGGCACTATATATGGAACCAAATAATGGCAGCTTGACCAACACCCAGGCAGGAGGAACTCCACCAGGACTTGGATGGGAAAACAAACGACAACATATGAATTACCAACAGATCTCCTTTTACTAACCAAAGTCAAGTCTCACCAATGTCAGTTTGACATAGAGAAAGCAGAGCTTCCTTGGGATTGAGTGCCAGAGACCCTACAACATTCCTTCATCTTCAAGTTTTCAAAAAATGAGAAAACTCCAGCCACAGAGCTGTCAAGTTTTTACAATTTACAGATCTCAGCATTTTATTTATTTTATTTAACAGAGGTACTGACTCTTGCCTTGCTTCTCTCATTTACATTTAGCAGATCCTTCAGAAGTCCATGGATCACAAGCTAAACACTTTCCCAGACATGAGTATATGCTTCATAGCCTGGACAACCTAGCACAACCAGGCAGGCAGCCAGAGATAGTCTTCAGGCTTTTATTTTTTGTGACTGGCATGACTTGACTGCATCCCTTTTATTTATTTATATGAAACGCTCTTGTGACAGAATGGGGAGGATTTACCAAGAGATGTTAAGTATCTGCTCAGCTCTTCCCCTTCATCTGTACCATGTTGGCACAGTGCCCTGCAAAAAGCACCAGAGCCTATCTGCACCCTTTGCTAGGAGCAGACTGCAGTCAGTGCAGAATACATCCCATGCATATTAATGTGATACTCATAGGTGATGCTCAAGGGGTGTTGTACTATGATTCTCTACATGAATCCTTGAGATGTCATGGATGCTACTCATCTATGTTTGAATTACTGTATGAATATTTATGCCTGTATGTCCAAATATGAAATGCAGACAGATGTATATAATACTGAAGAACTGTTTTGCTAATTACTAGGCCTAGCATAAGGGCCACAGCCAGCAGTAAAATGAACCAGTAATTAGTTTCTACTGTATACAAAAAAGTCAGTACATGGGTGATCACTGGGGTTACAAACAAGTCAAACAGATCACACATAACAGACATCAACCCCAGCAATGACACAGCATGACCAATAATAGGTAGAATAAACAAAGAAACAAAGTTTCCCATAGAAGAGATGGGAGACAACCAAGTCAATAGGCTGATCATATAGGATAGAAGTAGCCCCATATTGTTCCCCCACAGAGCCTGCATTTGCAAATGCCAAACCTGACTGGGGCCCAGTTGCAGGGAGAGTCAGGAGGTCCTTCCTCACCAGGGAAACTCTGCAGAGTACATCCACCTCACAGATAGACACTTTACCCTTCCTGCAAGTGGTCCCAGCTTTTATGTCCAAAGCAGGACACCTGGCACTCATTTACCCAATGCAGGGCACCTGGGGCTTGTTTACCCAAGGGCTTTCCTTACAAGGCCGGCCACACCTTGGAGGAAAGCCAAAAGGCAAACTCATCCCCTCCTTTTAAAGGACCATGGGAACCACCCATATGTCAACCTTAATTCAGGGCTTGGGGTTCAGACCCCAGCACTTCAAGTACATACTACTTCAGCAGAGGTATAAACAGGTAAGTGACTGAAACAATTAATTTAAAGTTTATCCCATACCTATGAATGTCAAACAATGTAAACTGTCACTGTTTCCCTGAAGTTACAAGACATTTGTGTGAGACAAGTCTCAGAAGTAACACCACTTCAAACAGAAAAAAAGGTGATTCTACTGCTGTAACAATTTGTTTCCATCTTCAGGTCCTGTTCACAGTAGCCAGTCCCTTGAAGTCTGGATAACTGGATTTCTTGGGATGCCAGTCTCTGCAGTCCACTGCTTTCCTTTGCCCTCTTATCAGAGTATTGTGCCCTCACTAGGTATTCACAAAGCACCTGTGTGCTTTCTGCCTGAGCAGCTTGCAGCACTCTTCATACAAAGAGGACAGATAGAACATCTTTCTCCTTCCCTCTATTAGGGCATGTTACTCAGCAATATCCTTTGGCTGAAGACAGCAGCCTTGCAGCCAAACACTGATTCATGTAAGGTTTGGCTAATAGTTTGAAATTGCTTTTTCCTTGAAAAATTCTCTAAAAAAATGCATGTCTGTTATGTGTCAGCTCCTACCTGTTCAACAGAATAACATCAAAATGCAAATTCTGTTCAGGAACTGAACATGTTGCTGCTGCAGACAGAGCCAGAGACTCCTTGTAGGAAAAGACAGCCACTCTTCCCAAAGTGAAGGCAGTTTCTGGACAACACACTGGAGCAGTGACTTCACATCCATATACACACAACTCAGCTGGAAGATTGGAAAAAGGCCCTGAGAAATATCCCTGACAACCCACAAGGTAACAAGTCACATTTTCTAAAGCACACAGTGAACCACTGCCAGCTTCTTTTGGTTGGGTTGGTTATCTTAAATATTTGAGGATTAAGTCATTTTGAGTTGGGCAAGCAAAGTACATTTGCACATTTACTAACTACCCAGCTAATTTGTACCTTGTTCATTAAAACAAAAGCAGCTCTCTCCCACTACAGGAATCTCTCTCATGCATTTAAAGATGAACACACAAGAGATATATAACCTGCTATTTCAGGACCACGAATCATAAACTCTATCACTTGGATGAAAGAAAGATCCCTCAGAACCTGCCCCCAGCATGAGCAGAGACTTCAAGACTCTTTCCATCTCCCCAGTTTCTCCATTCAGAAAATGGTCCCTGAAGATTTGCCAATATAGGGCAATGCAACTAAACACAGTGGTCCCTGTTTAGTAAGTGCTGGTCAGGTAATAGAAAGAACCTGTAAAACTGACAGAAGACATAATAAAAGCTCTCTAAATGACAAACATCCAGCCTGTATTACAATTTCTTCAGTTGTGACTCCATGGCTGCATCCGTAGTGTAGCCTGGAGTGATGCTCAGCTGCTGGGTCTCTGCACGTATGCTAGTCATGATCTAGGAGGCTAAGATCCAGGTATATTCCAACCCTCCCATGCACCCACACTTCATTTCTGGGGTAGAAAACTCTTGTGCACAGGTGGGAGAGAAGCCATGCTTGTCCCAGTTGCAGGACATGTATCAGAGGACAATCCTTACAGTCTAGAAAGAGATTTACAGAGGCCAGAGCCTTGGCATTCAGTAAGATTTATGGTCACCAAATGCTTCCTTTGGCCTGGGATTCCTAAAATCATAGAACTGCACTAGCCCCTGAAAATATTGTGACCAGCAGCAAAGAAAGTGATGAATAAGGAGTACAGTCTGACTAGGAAAGCAGAGAAGCTCCCAGAGCAAGGAGCAGTGGGAGATATCTCTTCCTACACGTGAAACAAGGAACTGCAAGTCGGGAGGAGAGCAGTGAAGAAAGACATGGGAGTTCAGGGGAACTCCTTGAACAAAAGGAGAGAAAAGCAGCCTAGAGGTGTGTGAATCCTGGAGGAGGTAGGGAGGGGGTGTGCACAGAATCTGGTTTCCCACTCTCCTCCATATTATCCCTTATAATCCCTAGAATAGTAGAGACACTAAAGCAACTATGAAAAAAAAAAAATCTGCTATTTAACATAATCTGAAAGTGTGCTGTACTCATTTTTCTCTTTGTTTTCAATTTTGTAATAAAGCACTTCATTGTGTGCTCTGCTAGAATCAGCATTTTCATTTTCAACACGGACAGTGTTCAGCGTGACTCAAGCAAGCAGCGCCCCTGAATAGCAGAGTGCCACAGACAAACTCCCTGGGTGTTTAGAGGCATCAGGCCATACTCCCCATCTCACTGATGGTGTCAAGCATGAAGATACAGACAGATTTTCCTCTGCTGGGTGTTAGCCAACACTCTCTTCCCCCCCAGCCCTCGAGCAGGAACGAGACAGCTCCCAGCTTCCTACCATCACAGATATTTTGCCTGCCATCTCATTTTCAAGAAGCAAACAAAATCTAACTCTGCCCTCCTCTGGGTAAAGGATGAGATGCGATGCACTCACATTAAATACCTTGTTTAAAATCAGATCCTTCACCACAAGAATGCTTCTTAATGACATTTGCTGTCAGACACCACTGCCACAGATTGTGTCCTCTGTATCCTGGAAGAGACCAGCTAAGAGGGAAAAGTTTGCCCCCAGTTTTTTAGACAAACAGCCTGTCTCTGTGCTATCAGTCTGCTCCAAAGCTTCGATATAGTGATGAAAAGAGGGGGAAAAAAACCCTCTAGGACTCCCCCACGCTAATTTTAATACACAGTACGCTATCTGGTAGGCTAGGCTTTTGTACCAGAAGAGATTAACCAGGATCTGCAGTAGCACAGACAAGGATGTGCATGTGTTCTGCTGCCTATAAATAGGCTCTCCACTTAAAAACACAACCCAAACAGCCAGCTGTTAACAACTAGACCACAGAGTCTAGGCAGCAATTGTGGCTTGCTGAATAAATCTGTACAACCCACTCATGCTTCAACTGGCAAATGATGTACAGATTAAAGTTGGATGAGAGGTGATAACATTAACGTGGTCTCTGAAGAGGCAGGAGCGAAACATACTATGCATGGAAACACACTTTGAACTGATGTTTAGTGGGGCTGTGAGCAGGGCTTTCCAAAAGTAAGCATTTTTTCCTCACAGATGCCACTGGCAAGAACAGCAAGGACTGACAAAGAGAGGAAGACTGCCTCCATGCCTAGGGGCTCGTCTCTGGCCTTGAGAATAGTGGGTTTCTTACCTCTGTCACAGGTTTCCTGTGCAATTAGTTGCCCAACACTTTGCTAGAGATTCAGCAGTATCCTACCTGCAGGAGTATTCCAAGGATGAATGTATTGAAGACAGGACAAGCCAAACTCTTTTCCTAGCTCTAGATATGGTCATTGCAGAGCAGACTTGGGCCAGGGAAGAGGAATGCAGACAAAAGTTTGTGTTATGCTAAGCTCAGCTCAGCTGAGCCTGCCAGCTTTAAAGGATCAGCCCCCAGAAAGCCATTCTGCACGTACTGTACAACGAAGGAAGTTTGATTGGGTCATGAAAGAGCCAGTGCTTCTGAAAGACCCTCTTTCTGCTTGATGCAGACCACTGCCAGGCCCCTGCCAGCAGTCTAGTACCTTTGTGCTATTCTGACCCAAAATGCAGCCCTCCTGCCAAGATCATGCCGTGTCTGTGCCCTGTGACAAACAGGTGGTTGACACCTGCTGACTTGATTTCAGTTCTGTGCTTAAGCTGAAGCTGAAGCTGCTGTTTTATCTAGTTTGTATCACCTGTGCCAGAATGCTTGAGAATGCTTGCACCTCTGGCAGGCAAGTCGAGTTTTAAGTGTTTGAACCAGCTGTACAACAGAGGTCTTGCATTGCATGAAACAACAGCTTTGACACCATGTAAATAAAATACAGCATAACCTTCCAAACTATTTATTTATTTATTTATTTAGGGTGGGTAACAAGAAGGAAAGAAGATCTTTACAGCTCAATAATTAAAGCCCTGGGATATTTTCCATTATGAATGCCAATATGGGTTCCAGTCTCAGACCAGTCAGACGGCAACAACTTCCCAGGCCTCAGAAGCAAGACTCTGCTTTGGGTAAGCAAAAGCAGAATTATGCTGAGAATTTGGAAATGGCATCTATTACAGAAACAAAACAAAAAATTCATCCACATCCAGAATGACCCAGAAAGCAGCTTAAAACTCACAAGCATGCACTGCTGAATCTAGCCATGGTAAATCCAAATTGTCACCCTTCCTTCTCCGCCTTGCTTTCAGCCATAGATTACTGCTCCTGTGACAAGAACAGCAAAATGTACATAGTCTTCACAGGCAGCTTATGGCGAGATGTTGGCTGAATGCGAGAACATAATGCTGTAAGAGATCACAGCAAAACCTGCCAGAACTTACCTGTCAGATCCCTTAGAGAAAAATACTAGCACTATTATTTTAAAGGCTGGCATAAACTTTATGAAGGACAGAGAGTGCTCACTCTCTCACCACCAAGCATAGACACCCTCTAAGGGCAAACTGTGTTGTAAAGGTTTGCATAAAGCAACACACTACATTAAAAGCTTGAAATTATTTTCAGAGGAAGCTAAATACAAGTCAATACATCTTGGAAGAAGAGCATGAGGGCAGGGGAGGTAATTGATGGTTGAAGGCCAGAGGGCACTTTTGACTCCTTCTGGCTGTGAGGCTCTCACCTAGGAACTGTTTTTGACATCTAAAGATATTTTTCTTTCTTGATGCTCCAGAGTCCCAGAGAGGTTGTGGAGTCTCCTTCTCTGGAGACATTCCAAACCCGCCTGGATGCGTTCCTGTGTGACCTGATCTAGGTGTTCCTGCTCTGGCAGGGGGATTAGACTAGATGATCTTTTGAGGTCCCTTCCAATCCCTAACGTTCTGTGATTCTGTGATTCTGTGTGAGTGCACGTCAGATAGTCATCAGTTCCAGCATAGGCACAGCGTGAAATGCTTTGAGAAGCTGACGTTATATCAGTAAGCCATATGTTCTTCTTTAATGGCCACCATGGGAGTCCCTTGTAAACAACAGGAGAAATTAACATGGATATTGAAAGGCTGAACATTTGCTTAATTTTACTCTAAAGAGAAACATTACTAGTACCATTATGTTGGTCATATATTAAACTATATAAAGCATTAAAGATCTATGGTGACAGGCATACAAACCAAATCACAGCCCCAAATAGACTGAAATTCATTTACAGTCTTCCTTTACAGCAGTACAATTCCAGAGCTCATAACATGACTGAATGATTTTATAAATGTATTTTCCATATTTATATTGTGATTACAGCTGAAGGTCCCTGCTCACAAATGCACAATGAAACGTCACTTTCCCTCCCAATGTCACCACCATGTATTGTTATAAATGCATCGGGACAAACTACTACAACACTCCTGCAAGGCTTTATAAAAGTCATAAAAGGGTGGATCTTCACGAGTCTTTGAACTGCACTAAAATCCCTAATTTGTAAACATTTTTGTGTGTGTATATTTTGGTTTTCTTGAAGAAAATAATTTGCTTTTACAAAAACTGTAGAGCTTCCACTAATGAGGAAAATGCAGATCCTGGATGCACTTGCCATATTTAGACAGTTCTACAGTTTTAGATTTTACATACCTATTCTCTGATAACTGCTGAAATAATTTCCTTTAGTAACTAACTCGCTGAATTCCACACATTATCATCCTTGACAACAGCAGGCTCTCGGGCACATGATATCTTTGATGTAATAATTAAACTAGTCTGGAGTGGGGAAAAACACACTAATGCACATTAGGAAAAAGCATAAAATAACTCCACCAAACATCAGACACACCAGCTTTAAAAGTGAGCAATCAGAATACAAGAGGCGAGTTTTGACTGGGTATTTGCATTTTGCTTTTTCCATTTTCTGCAGTAACAGGCTGTTCTGTTGCACTCACGCAGCTCTTCACCAGTCACACTTGCAAACCCAAAGCCATTTGCAGAGGGAAATCAGCAGAGCAGCTGTCAACAGAAGAATAAATGTGATGGTCCCACTATCACTGCCCAAGCAAGATGTTGACTTAGGAACTCCAGCAACCTGGCAAGGCTCTCACCAAAGGCTCCACAAGCCTACTGCAAACTTCTATTTGAAGGTTTCATGTTAGGATTTCATCTCTGGTTGATCCCAGAAAAGCATGGGATTGTTGTTATCTCTTAGGAATGCAGAATACACCTCATGCACACACAGAGGGCAGTACCTAGCCTAAGAATCAGTTAAAACTTCAGCAGTGGAGTTTGAACAGTTGAGTAAGATGCAAGTCTCCTGCTGTCCCTTTACACAGGGGACATTTTCCATCCTGACACCAAACCAACCAGCTTCTTACAGCTCAGTGCCCACTGTTCTGGGCACCTGACAGAAGCAGGCCAGGCTCTGCACTGTAATGCTTATTTCTATAGGTGCAATTTCAAGTGCTTACAGTTCCAGGGCATGCTTAAAGAGCTCTTCCCCGACACAATAATCCATTGTGGTTTAGACTGTTCCCCAGCACAGCCTTCCTGACTTTCAAAAACACGTGAAGCTGTGTCCATGCTTATCTGTTTGTACTGGTTTGTCATCAATCCTTCCTTAGTAAATTGGAAAAGCCATCCGTGAAGTGAGCTGGAGAAACAGCATCATCCTGTGCTCTCCTGTGTAATGTTGCAGCACACTACTAAAAATAGCTGCTGCCTTCCACTCCAGAGATGGAGGCTTCCTGAGAACAAGGCATTTCTATACTCGGAGTATACACACCATACACAGCACTCTGGTATATCACCACTTGTCCATATGTCAAGTGAATAGATTTGTAATATTTCCCCAACCTAAAAGCTATCCCCGCCACACAGCTAGTACGTTTCTAGTAAACACTCTTCAGCCTCCCCCCCGCCCCAGCCTGAGCAGTTGTATTTTAACTCGTGGGGTTTTTTTAATTCTATCTCCACAACTGCTGAAGCAGCTCCATGTTTCTGCTAGCCTTTTTTGAAATATAAGAAAGTGAAAAGTGTTTCAGGAGAAATTTTGGAACCTCTTTGGATATTTAAAAAAAAAAAAAAACAAACCCAAAACACAAACATATTTTGTTTAAATAGAAGCAAACAACAAGTTTTTGATCTCAGCTCTCACATACAAATCTGGACCATTCCCCATTTAGACAGAAAAATGAATTCTATGTCTGAACAGCTTTTGCATTAAGACTGAAAACACTCTCTGCATAGAAGTATAGCAGAGGACTGCAGGAATTGAGTGTGAACAACAGCTAAATAAGAGGGAATATTTAGCCAATTCTTAGACTACATATATACAAGATTTGTTCTCATATACTCCTTTACAGCACAAGAATGTCTAAAACTCTTAGGAGGACAACCTCAGTTCTACACAGGCTTATGTAAAGTTACAGCCCCTGTCCCACAACAAAACAAGACAATAGATGAAAAAGAACTGACTCTGGGCCAGGACAGGCAAAGCATCAAGGCCCCTCACTCAGAAGGGGGCAGAAGCTGGAGGGATCCTGCCTGACAGAGGGAGGTGACCCACTGAATCAAGGGATGGAAAAAGCGATCACAACAGGTTAAAATATAAATATACACCTGTGAACCAGTTCACAGATAAGAGAGGCTAGGATTCTGAAGGAAGTCGTCATTGGAGCAGAGGAACAAAGCTGTGGCACAGCTTCCTTAGGAGCTCTGATAATTTTGCATTAAACACCTGTTAGAATGGTATTCGATCACTGTGCAAAATATTTGTTTATGTCGTGTTGCTCACAGTAATGATGGACTGTGTTTGGCAATGCAGCAAGCCCCTTTCTGCCCCTTGCACCTGAGAGACCCCAGGAGCTGAGCAGTGCTGGCTCCACCTCATTGCATGGCCAGTCTCCCAGCAGCACAGAAATGCCACCAGGAACATGTAGCTCCTCACCCCGCCTCTGCTGCCTGCTCAGGGAACACAAGAGGCCAGTGCTTTGCCTGTTCAAATTCAGGAGAGCAGCCTTTGAAGAGCTTTGCTCAGCACAGCCAGCATTCTGTGAACAGCAGCAAAGCTCTAATTAACAGCACAGACTTCATCTCAGCAAACTGCTTTAAAAGAAATTTTAAAGTACATGAATACTCTAAGTTTAATCCATAAGGCAAAGAGCTGAATCACAGACTCTGATGAGGCAGTCCCTGGAAAGCAGCTATATTATACACTCCGTTTCGTGTTCCAGGAGCATCCCAAGTCCAATGTGCAGCAGCTCTATATGCAGATAAGCTGAAAGGAGAATGCCAGTTTCAAACACCCATGAGGAAAGTTCAAATCTGGAGTCTAATCAACTTCACAAATTTCCCTTAGCTCTAGCATGGGCAAGTTGCAGTCGAGTCAGGCAGTCTCTCTCTGTATTTCTGCCAGACACCTAGATTTCAGACAATGGCATTCCTCCTGAGCCCTTCCACAAAGCCCACAGTGCAGTTAGGGCCAAGCGAGGATTCCAGCTGACCCAGGCTGGATGGCTGCCCACCCTCCTAGGTCACTTCAGAGTCAGGTGGTGCTCTCTTGAGACAGAACTCTTCCAGGAGCAGAGCTGTCCTGGCCCACAAAAGGAGCTCTTGCATCACTTCACACTTGAGTGAGGCTGATGAATATTTCTAGTCTGCTCCAGCAACTAGAAGTTCACAGGATCACAGGCCTATTTCATCCTCTGCCCATAAGTGCAGTCTTATCCCAGTGATGAGCAGAAGCTCAAGGTGAGGCTGTCTGTACATCCACACTTCCTTCCTCATTAGCGCAGCATCTAACAACCCATGTTCCCAGAGCTGGAGAAATATTGACAAGAGATTCTCATTTACGCATATCCTTCCTACCACATACATGAGTTCCCCAATTCTGATAGGGCTTTGGTTTGCTCCTCCACAAGGGTTCGCACTTCCAGGTTCCTGTATTCCCTTAGGGCAGTGTATTTTGGCTTAGCCCAAAAGCTTAGAAGGAGAAGCCCTGGCAATTCCCACTGTATCTTTGAGAACTTAGTCATTAGTGTTATTTGACTTCAAGTTTGATGCCAAACCTGGCATCAAATATTCCAAGTAAAATGCTACGGGTCTGAAAAGGCCTGAGAAAAAGGCTAGCTCAGCCCAACAAACTGATGCTAGACTTCTGAACTATTCCCAGCCTATCCAATACAGAAGCTGCCTTCGCCTGCATTGAGTATTTTTGGAAAACAAATGCCATATGAGTTACTATGCAGAGCACAAGAACTCTTTCATACCACGCAGTCTGCAATGTCTCTTCAGTGGCAGAAGCATGAGCTTTCCCAGACCAAAGCATCCACCAGTTCAAATAGGGGTGACACCACAGATCCCAGGAAGACCAACAGATACACTTACAACACCCATAGGCAGTCTCAGCAAAGACAGAAGAGGCTGGTGTATTTGCACTGAGAGCAAAAGCATCTAAGGTAGATACATGAGTAGCTTTCACAGAGAAAAATGTAACAGAAGAGCAGGAAGTTTTCGCTGTTGCTTAGAAGGGGAAAAAGAACAAAGTTGGGTGCAGGCATAAGACGTACTTTAGATGAGCACTATCCTTTAAGAAGTTTTTCCAGTTGGATAAGGAAAGAAAAAGCTCTTGTGTCTCCCAGGCAAGCTGTATTCTGCACAGCATTGGATGCAGAGGTGGGACACAACACAGAGGTTCTGAACACCATGAAGATCTGTCCTCCAAAACCATCAGGGCAATCTTACAGGCAGATACCAGTGCCCCCCACCTACACACACACACTTAGTATTTCACTATATTGCAGCTAGGACTGTGAAAGGCCAGCTGGAATCCTTGCTCAAGAGAGCACTGTGCAAAAGCTGCTTTGAACATTGCAGTAAGAGAAAAACTTACCAGCATACCCTGCTCTCAACTAAGTAGCACACTACCTGACTCTTCTAGGAATAGTAACTAGTAGAATTAACTTGCTCTTACTGGAGGGGAAGGAATACAGTGAGTTTTGTCAAAAATTCTCATTTCCTACTTGTCAGACTTTCCTTAAACTACCCTATGTTCAGGAGGAGCTTGCAACCCCAAAGAGAGACTTTAAGCATCCCAACTCCTAATATTGATTCAAGCAGGGATTCAGTGCTATTCATTTGAATAGCATTCAGTCAGGGAGACTGAAACAATAACATATGTGAAACAGATTGAGTCTTGAGGATGTGAACTATACAGAATTAGTTAACAGACATTTTTTTTTTTTAAAACCCACACACTCACCATAACATTCATTTAGTAAATTTGAATAAGAACTGTATTCAATAGCAACACAATCTGTATGTGAACATTCTGTGAAGAGAAAGACTAAATTCCATGAATCAATAATTTGTTCCAATTGTCTTGGTTCTGTTTACTATCTACACTATGTTTGATGAGTCTTAACTTATTAATGTTGGACACCCTCTGTTTTAAATCTCTGTATAAGGCTCTGAGTGAACATGGCCTATGTTTACTTTGACTTTAAAGAGAATTAGGCACCTGCAGAAGTGTTTTCCAGACTTTATAAGCTCAGCTGCCATAAGTTAAGAAAAAATTAAAAAATCACCACATCATGCAAATTTGAGACAAAAGGCCCTTCATTTAATATATCTCACATTTTGCAAACCAGTACTACTTATATAATGTTGGTATCCTATGTAATACCATAGCTAACATCAGCCTAATAGCTATTAAATAGTTGTTACTACCATTGCAATGTGGGCCTGTTGATTTTCAGTACTGACAGAGCTGCCTGTAACATCTACTGTTTACAGCATTTGTTCTAGCTAAAGAGATTTGATAGAATTTGCTAATCAACTGCAACCACTTCCCACTTCTGATGCAAAGAAGGGAAAAACAGCTAGTGGGATCCAAAGACATAAACACTTTTACTTATAACTCTGTAAAGAGAAATCCCTCTCTCTCCATATGGTTTTCTCTTGGCTCTTAATCATCTTTTCATTCACTTCCAGCTGGCTGGCTCCCTATCATCTAGCAGGATCACTAGCAAGACCAACTTGTTATGCCAAAGTCAGGCACAGAAAGATCAGAGCTGCAGAGCAGTGTGATTGGGTGCGACACTCTACTAGGGGCAAATCTAGCAGAAAAGATGCATGACAGGGTCACTTCACTTGCCTCAGCAGAGCAACCACTGCTGCGTTTGCATTTTATTTAGGAGTAGGAGTGAAGAACGACTACTACAATTGAAGTTACAGGGAAATTCTGCAGGCAGAAGTGTAATTACCTGAGTGGGAATTCTGGCAGAAAACCCAAACCACTTTCTCTCCTTAAATAGAAACAAACGCTCTGCAGTCACCATGGAGAGATTATGTACAGCATTTGGATCACGTGCGGCACTGAAATACAACACACACACAAAAGAGCCAGCCACAGAGCTGCACAACTAACAGATGGTTCTCCATTGATTAAAGCCACCCAGTCAGTGGCCCCCCTTCTAGCCATCTTCCCCTTCCCTGTCTTACAAATATTAAGCTCTATGCCAAAATTCAGACTCCACATTAAAAGCCAGCTCTGCAAGTTGTTTAGCCCATGGAAGAGCCCAAGATGGAAGCCCTGACAAATTAATCCACTATCACCCAGATAAGACTTCAAGTTGTGAAAAGACCCCCAGGGAAAGAAATATCATGTACTGCCTATCTGTGAAAGTCTACTTGGATTTAGCTAAGCAGCCAGTTTTGAAGTGCAGTAGTTCTTGCATGATCAGCAGAAGCTTTGACTTCATTTACAAAAATACTCAGTTTTGGTCCATGTCCAACATCTCTGGTTTCCAGTCACCTTATGCAGCCAGGCCCGCCTCCTCATCTATTTTCCCTCTGCCCACTAGTTTTTCATCTTCTGCCCCACCAGCCTCCAGACTCAACCCCACCTGCAGCCCCCCCATCTCCTAGGGTGGATTTTTCCCCTCTGCTCCATCACTTCATCTCTAGCAGACAGCTTCCTTCTTGGGACTGCAGCAGTACTCTGGGGGAAAGTCACCAGAGCACAGGGAACACAGGCACCCTTTTCCTGCTTCGGGCACAGGCATGGTATGGGCTGTGGTCTTTCAGAGGCTTTTTGGCCTTAGACTCTCCCCCAAACAGCTATTTGTGCTCACTGATAGGGCACTTCCCCTGTAGCTGCCCAACTATTCAGTCCTATTTTCAAAGAGAAATATGTCTGCTCAGAGCTCCTGAAAAATCCACCCCGTCACTTTCTATTGTTTGAAATCAGTAGGAATGTTGTCAGACTAAAAATGTCAGAAATTTGCCTCTCTCCTTCAAATCAGCCAAGCTTTGTTTTGTTAATAACTTCAGCCAGCCTCCAAGCCTTTGGAGAGGGCTTTTTATCTGCATACATGTCAGGCTGCTGATACTACATGGGAATCTTTCACTTACTGAGACCAGCAAAGTGTTGCTCTGTATCAGGAATGCCATTTCATGGATAGTCCTTTTCTCACCTCTCTGCAGTAGCTCACTAATTTAGGAGCATAAATCAGAGAGAGCTGATAAGGTTGTAGGCACCAAGATGTCCTGCCTCCCATTCATTTTTCCTAATCATCCTGCAAGCCACCAAATAGCTTTGGGTTTGTAAGTTTTGAAAACAACTCTCCTCATTTAAAAATAGACATACTTTTCCGTTTCCTCCACATAACACCAGCAATTTCTGATTTTGTAGTGATTTTTTTCCCAGCATGCATGTACCCATGACTGGCTTTTGTTTTCATTTTCACCAGACAAGGCATAGACCTGCCCTTTTTTCCCCTTCCCACCGTTACTAGCATTCTCACATCTCCTCTTTCTCTCCAGTTCCTCTGTTCCATGTGTTTTCTTAAAGGGAAATATCTTACATTTGTATTTATGAAGAATTATCCTGGATTTTTCAACCAACACCACACATACTGATGCCTTGACTATACTGAAACTTGCTCATTGTTAATTTTACAGATTGATGAAAAGCTGCTAAAATAAGATGATTTTCTATTGTCAGTCAGCACCAGCATGAAAGCAGTCTGCTCGTGAAAGTCTGGAGCTCGGATTGCTCAAAAACATACTGTTCACCATGTCATTTTAATTATGTGCATAAGATATTAAAAGATCAGGCTCTAAGTGTACAAATTCTGTTGTTATCCGAGAAGGTTCTTTTTATTTCAAAAATATGAATGGCAGCCAATTTCACACCACTTGTTACATCCTGTATACTCTGTTTCTTCAAACTATCACTTGTCTTTCATTTTAAGAACCAATAATCAATTTGTAAAGCATAAACCATAAATCTTACCTGTTTGGGTTTTTTTTTATTATGCTACAGCCTATGATTTTACTTTTAATCTATTTTATGACTTTGGTAACTGACATTCAGTTTCTATTGTATCACCTTATTTGTATTTGAAGGAACAAATAAAAATTACCTTAAAACTTCACCTACTATTTACTTAGAAACAAGTCTTCAAATTGCACCATTACAGCAAGTGTTTCATCAGAAATGCAAACAAGAAGCTCTGCCTGTACATCTCGTTCTGCCATACGTCAAGAAGCAACCATATTTCAGGATTATCACACACAACCTGCAAATATCTGCTAAAGATATTTCAAGGCTCCAAGCTGAGTAGAGATGCTAGCTGCAAGCTGAAAGCCATACAATAACCTTAGTGCAGTGCTCTGCACAGTCAAACAAGGCCCACTGTGGTAGGGAAGATCACTTTAGGCTCACTGCCATGCAAATGAGTTTATTCAGCTTTCCAACCAGTCCGGTTGAGGGTTTGGACTGGAGACAAGAGGAACACATAGGGCTGCCTGCAGCCACCCATGCAGAGTGATCTCTTCGGCTGGAGACACCCTGTCTCAGTGTTGGGGTTCAGTTGGTTCTGAAAGTTCACTAGCCTACTTGAAAGATATATTAGTCATGGAAACATGTCTGTTTCACATATATGGAAATTTGGCAAGTTTTCACAGAAAGTTTTTCACTACAAATCAGGGTAAGGTGACAGTCATTTGTTACCAGGGTCTCAGAAAGTTAAAAAAAATTTCCTCATAGGTATTAATAATTAATGGAGGGTTTTTTGAATCTTTCAATTTCATACAAAGAATTAGTTCCATGTGAATATTTGTGAAAAAACCAATTTATTTCTTCTAACTATAACAGCTAATGACCATAGCACACGTGACCCAACACGTGACCAGTTATGATCTTCAACTGACAGCACTGCCTTAACACTTCTCTGCTATTTTTTACAACAGCCTCTTGGAAGTATAAACCATGGCTGCTTTTTATTTTTTTATAAAAAATCTCTTGTGGACATCTACTTCTAAGGATGTGAATAGACTCAAACAGTAATCAAGAAATTGTACAATGATTTCACAGGATGCTTAAAACATTTTCCCTAGTCACAGCCTGTCCTTGTCTTCTGGCTGTTTTTCCTCCCATTTAAGAGCTTGCCTTGCTGCTTGGAGTTCTAGATTCAGGACTGATCTTTTCCATTGCTAATGGTGCTGAAGAATACTACAGCAATCCAAGCAGAGACTGAAATGTGTGTGTATTTTATCTGACAGTATCTTGTTCATCTAAAAATAAAAAGGAGGGGGGGGAAAAAAGGAAAAAAGAGGCTGGAGGCACTCAAGTGTCTTTGCTTCAGTTCCCACAGAAGGTTCACTAATGCCCTGCAGAGATTTGCTGCTCTCAGACCAACATCCCAGTGTGCAGAAGCAGCACATTCCCTCTCAACTTCAGATGAGGGTGCCTGGACAAAGGCAATGATGTCTGTATGCCAGGACATAAGGAGAAAGCTGCCCATAGTGTTATTTGTTGTAGCAAGAGGCCCCTGGCAACGGTTAGACTCCATGGTGACAAAGAACTATGAAGCTCCCAAGGAAGACACTAGGGCATTGCTACTCCCTGCACTTGCAGCAAGGAGAAGCAGATGGTCACAGTTCACCGTGGGCTGCACAGCTGTCTTCTGAGGAGCTACAGAACAACCAGGAGGCCAAAAGACAGGTAGTGACTTCTTCCAAACAGATTCTGTACCATGTGTGTTCGGAGATGCCTTAGCATGTGAGTGTACAAGGACATATGCATACAGAGAAATGGTTTTCTGATGTTAACAGTAGCTCTGAATCTGTCAGGGAACTCTTTCAGGGAAGGGCTATCACTCACTCAGCTTAATGCAACCGTTATGCTACAGGGGGGGCGGACTCACCATTTGGCCACGTGTGTGACCTGATTTTACAGCACCTGAAAAATGGCTTTTCACAGTCTGTCTCACTTGCCTCATTAAATATACAATTAGAAGCACTTATCTCCCACATCAGTGATGAATTACAGCACTGCAGCATGGTGGATTTTGCCTGGAAAAGTTATTATGAGGCAAGGCACTTGTATATACACAAATATGGGATGCATGTGTGCAGCAAACTTTATGAAGTTTGCAGAGTTGCATTGGCCCAAACCCAAACATAGAGAGAAGAGGCAAGAATCACAGAATCACAGAATGTTAGGGATTGGAAGGGACCTCAAAAGATCATCTAGTCCAATCCCCCTGCTGGAGCAGGAATACCTAGATCAGGTCACACAGGAACATGTCCAGGCGGGTTTTGAATGTCTCCAGAGAAGGAGACTCCACAACCTCTCTGGGCAGCCTGTGCCAGTGCTCTGTCACCCTCACTGGGAAGAAGTTCTTCCTCACATTTATATGGAACCTCCTATGTTCCAGCTTGCACCCATTGCCCCTTGTCCTATCATTGGATGTCACTGAGAAGAGCCTGGCTCCATCCTCATGACACTCACCCTTTACATATTTATAAACATTAATGAGGTCACCCCTCAGTCTCCTCCAAGCTAAAGAGACCCAGCTCCCTCAGCCTTTCCCCATAAGGGAGATGTTCCACTCCCTTCATCATCTTTGTGACTCTGCACTGGACTCTCTCATGCAGTTCCCTGTCCCTCTTGAACTGGGGGGCCCAGAACTGGACACAATATTCCAGATGCAGCCTCACTAGGGCAGAGTAGAAGGGGAGGAGAACCTCTCTCAACCTACTAACCACCCCCCTTCTAATACACCCCAGGATGCCATTGGCCTTCTTGGCCACAAGGGCACATTGCTGGCTCCTGGCCATCCTGCTGGCCCCCAGGACCCTCAGGTCCCTTTCCCCTACACTGCTCTCCAACAGGTCAGTCCCCAACTTATACTGGCACATGGGGTTGTTCTTTCCCAGATGCAAGACTCTACACTTGCCCTTGTTATATTTCATTAAATTTCTCCCCACCTACCTCTCCAGCCTGTCCAGGTCTCTCTGAATGGCAGCACAGCCCTCTGGTGTGTCAGCAACTCCTCCCAGTTTGGTGTCATCAGCAAACTTGCTGACAGAGCACTCTATGACCTCATCCAAACCATTGATGAATATATTGAATAGTACTGGTCCCAGTACCGAACCCTACGCCTAGGCTCTAATCCTGCATTTCTTTGGAGGTTTAAAGCTATTGTTTAAAAGGTCCACAGGTTAACACCTTACCAAGTGCTAATTTAAAACTCAGTTTTAAATTTCTAACCAATGATCCACATACAGAAGGCACTTAAAGTACTGAAACAATACTCCAATATAGTCAATTGGATTATGGACACATTTAGGCTTAAGGTCATTGCTTCCTTTCCAAAATGCTCCAAGAGACTGTTTCTCACCATCAACATCCACCCAGGACAGCAGGGATTCATATCAGGAACACCTCTGTCTCCCATTCCATTTGGAACCTGCCTATGGGACTATTCTAGATACCACCTTAATTGTTTATGAGCCCAAGGAGCTTTTCTCATTTCTTTCTTCATTTCCTTGTAGACTAAAAATGACAGCATTGCTGGAGGCTGAGGCTGTCCCCTCACGGGATGGGGCAGCTTGGCCAACAGGCACTTCAAAGGATGGAGCCAAACTCAAAGATGAGACCAGTGAGGGAGACTCTCCTGAAGAACTACCAGAAAGATTTACATCTCAGAAAAGCAGCAATGCACAAAGCACAGATAAACAGTAACTGAAGTTCATACCAGCTCCAGAAACAGAGACCTGGGAACAAATAATCTTGAGAGTCTATTGCTACAGCCAACTTCTGTTCCAGAGATGTTCATGCTGCGACACCGCAAGGACTGAGCTCTTAGCATGGGTCTTAAACCATGCAATAGTAGTAGAAAGTATTTCCTAGCTGATGATTATGTTCTGCAGCATGACTCAACCCTCACCACCAGAACAGGCAGCAGGATAGATACTTTTCTTGGCAGATGCCTGGAACAGACCAAGAGAACAAACTCAGCCTTGTCACCAGGGGTAGCCCCCTCTAACTGGGATCACAGCACACAGGGAAGAGGCATTGCCCACGCAAGGGCTGTCAGTCTGCTGTTACAATGAATCAGTTCTTACAAGAGAACGGTCAATACAATGCCCCTGACTAGCATCAGGTAGAGACAGTAAGTAAATACCATGTTATTTGTTAAATTTGCAACCAAAAGTTGCAGGGCCAGTTATTAGATAGAGAAACACTATAAAAATTCCAGAAATCATCATGACAATAAGCAAAGGTCTGCTAAGAAATCTTTTAAGTAAAAGTGAACACTTAAACCCAAACTTTTCTATAATCTTAGGATACCATTGTAGTAAGAATTGCCAATGGAAAAGCAGCACCATCTTTGGCACATTGAAACCCCTTAATTTTGTAGTTTAACTCTCGTATTTTTCAAGTGCTTACATTTCACAAACACACTAAATGGAAAATCTACAGTGGTTGTTTACACTTTGTAAGAAACAAGGGTTGTACTAAAATATTTAAAATTGAACAAAAAAGAAATAATTACAGGTATTTGCTAATCGTTAAAGAAGACTTAACTCCCAATGCCACAGAAGGATGTGATGAAACGAGTTCATTTCAGATCGAACAAAATTATTTGCTTGCTCTGAAATAGTATTTCATTTCATTTCAAGCTCCTTTTCCTCCCACTTACTAACGGATAGCTTCACAGGAAATTTCGAAACAGAAAGTTTTTGAAATCATGCTTCAATCTTCTGTTTCAAGACAAAAAACCCCACATACCATACCAAGATATTTCAACTATGTTTTTCTCCTGAATGAATAGATTAGTATAACCAATACAAATTCACATCACTTGTCAACATTGCCCACTCATCATGCTTTTATTTTTTGCCAAGATCTGTTTTGCTGTATTTTGGCTTCTGACATTTACATGTTCTGACTGACAGCTGAACCTCAGTGCTTTTTGGGTGACTGGTTCAGTTATTTTAGGAGAGGTATGAAGTCGGCTTCTACAAGGTGGTAGATGTTCTGTATTTTTGTTTTACAACTAAAAAATAAGCCAACATTGTCATACTCGCTCTGATTATAAAGACTAGCAGATGTCAAATAACTGCAATTGAGATTTGGTCTAAGCATTCTTCGTACAAAAGTTCTAACTTCTGCCAATAGAGGTTGGGCAGATGGTAGAACTGTCAACTGATGGTTGAAAAACCTGATGGGTCTTGGCAATAATGTTGTTCATTGCTTATTCATGTCTAATATGTGCAAACTAAACAGCCACTCAGAAGGGTTATCAAAATAATTTGGTTTTTATTCTTAATTTCTGTTTATAAATATATAATTAAGTGTTGGAAAGCTTATGATCAGACTCAAATGTAGCAATGCTGTTACAACAAAAGTCATAGACCATGAAAGCATATGAAAGTTTGGGTTCATTTAACAGAAGACAGTGATCTTTACAAGATGGCCCATTAGTAGGCTTGTCCTATCCTGTTCCAGCCTGGCTTTCTCTGACCAGATCACAGAACCCTTAAGAACTTTAATTGTAAAGAGCTCCCTATGGACCCTCTTTGGGAATATGCTCAAAAATTGGCTTCACAAGCCTTCAGCACATGCTTCCATGCTTTCCTGCATGTGAGCCTCTGGGTGTAACTGACTATGGTGAGAAGCTGAACTAGGTGCCTGCACCATTTTTCAAGCCACTAAAAAGCTTACTGCAAAGTTTAAGCACTGAAGAGAACCTCAAGCAGGCCTTCTTCACTGGATGTTCTCAGTATGTAACCTCTTAAACCTCTGGCACTGGAAATACAGACAGAAGTTTTGTTTAAATGCCAAGTGCTCTACAGCTAATAAGTTTTACCATTTTCATCTTTTGAAAACACACTGCTCACCAGCGAGTTCATCAGTAAATCACCACCTGTACAGGAAACAGAGAGACAAAAATCATGAGACATTCTTGAAGAGTTGAGGATGCAGGGAATAATCAAGAGCCAAAGTACCACTGCCAGGACTGCAGAAATGTATGAAAACAAGGTGTCATTATATGAGACAGGACCCCTGCTACAGCTCTTACCCTGCTGTGAGCACCTTGAGATTCAGTTTCTGCACATACGAAGCATCCACATCTCCTCTAAGAATTTAGAAGCAAGTTGTTAAACAACAGAGAATTATGTTATGGGGATGTTAATACAACATAAGCTGGGAGCAGTTTTCAGTTGTTTACAGCTTCCAGGCTTGTTTCAAATGGGGACAAAGGAGACAGTGACAGTACTAAGAACTTGCTCTTTGAAAAACTCACTGGAAGTTACATGCCACAAATTTGTTTCTCAAGTCCACAAAACTAGAAAAATACTGCTGTCAGGGCTTATAATTACACTTAAGACCTCAGAAATCCTAAATATTCACACTTCTGAGAAATCTACAATTCACATTTGATCTCAGACTAAGAAACTCTTACAAAATAGATTTTTTTAAAAAATTATAGAACTGGTATTTGATTAAGCAGCTACTGTCCATTTTCTTTTCATTCTGAATGATAACCTGAGGTTTATCTTGGCTTCTGAACACAAGTTCATTCTTTATTGTCAAGCATTGTGTTAAGGATCAGATGCCTCTTCCAGATTGGGTTTCGAGTACAGATGTCAGGAGGGAGGTCTTCAGGGAGTTTCTAAGAAGCTTAACACAATTGTGGATATGTGTCATCCAAAGCATGATCCCACCACTGCTTGGACACACGAACAATTCAAGCTCAAACCAAGGATGATGCTGAGTAGCTTTGCCATCTGAGGCAAGCCATTCACACATATTGCATCCAACTGCAAGGTCCTGCACATGGGACAGGGCAAATCCAAGCACAAATACAGGTTGGGTGGAGAATGATCGAGAGTAGCCCTGAGGAGAAGGACTTAGGAGTGTTGGTTGATGAGAAGCTCAACATGAGCTGGCAATAATGTGTGCTTGCAGCCCAGAAAGCCAACCACGTCCTGGGCTGCATCAAAAGAAGCGTGGGCAGCAGGTCAAGGAGATTCTGCCCCTCTACTCTGCTCTCATGAGACCCCACCTGAAGCACTGTGTTCAGTTCTGGGGCCTCCAACAAAAGACAGACATTGACCCCTTGGAGCAGGTCCAGAGGCAGCCACAAAGATGATCAGAGAGCTGGAGCACCTCCCCTACAGGGACAGGCTGAGAGGGTTGGAGTTGTTCATCCTGTAGAAGAGAAGGCTCCAGGGAGACCTTAGAGCACTTTCTAGTACTTGAAGTGGCCTACAAGAAAGCTGGAGAGGGACATTTTACAAGGGCATGTAGTGACAGGACAAAGGGTAATGGCTTTAAACTGGAAGAGGGGAGATTTAGATTAGATATTAGGAAGAAATTCTTTGCTGTGAGGGTGGTGAGGCACTGGCCCAGGTTGCCCAGGGAAGCTGTGGCTGCCCCCTCCCTGGCAGTGTTCCAGGCCAGGTTGGATGGGGCTTGGAGCAACCTGGCCTGGTGGGAGGTGTCCCTGCCCATGGCAGGGGGGTTGGAACAAGATGACCTTTGAGGTCCCTTCCAACCCAAACCATTCTATGATTCTATGATCTCTATCCTCATCCACTGATATTACTGAAGACCAGCCCGAAACTTTCATAAGAAGCACTATACAAGCAACTGCCACCTTACAGCCTGGCCACTGGTGCTGCCTAACATTTCCTGTTGCCAGCACTTTGGAAAATGGGGCTGGATGGTCTCCAATTGCAGCTTCTCCATCACCTTCCTTACTTCCCTCAGACAGGCTTTTGAGTTTCAGGGAGGATTATCCCCTCTGTGGCTAAATTTAGGTAACAGACTGCAGGCAGGTTTTTTTATTCTTCCCCTTCATGAGATAGGTGAGTGTCTGTTCTTTTTTTCCCTCCTGTATTAAAAGAGCTGTCTGATATTAAATTACACATACTCTTTTATTGACAGAAACTCAGTCTGTGCTATTTCTCCTTAGAGAATTTATATCCTCCCAACAGGAGGAAGGCACTTTTTTTTTATGTCTTAAAATCAGTACGGCTTTTAAAAGTGAACCTCATACTTTTCACTAACAAAGCCAACTATTTTATGTTTCAGCTGGGCCTACTGCTGAGCAGCCTACAAGTAAAAACATGAAACTGTCACTAGTTATGGAGCAGATCACCTTGAGTGCCATCATGCACATACAGGACAACCAAGCAATCAGGCCCAGTCAGCAGAGGTTTATGAAAGGCAGGTCCTGCTTGAGAAACCTGATTTCCTCCTACAACAAGGTGGCCTGTTTAGTAGATGAATGAAAGGCTGTGGATGTTGTCTATTTAGACTTCAGCAAAGCCTTTGACACTCTTTCCCACAGCATTCTTCTGGAGAAACTGCCTGTTTATGGCTTGGGTGTACACTTTGCTGGGTAAAAAACTGGCTGGATGACTGGGCCCAATGAGTTGTGGTGAATGGAGTTAAATCCAGTTGGCAGACAGTCACAAGTGGTGTTTCCCTGGGGCTCAGCACTGGGGCCAGTCTTGTTTAATATTTTTATCAATGATCTGGACAAGGGGATTGAGTGCACTCTCAGTAAGTTTGTAGATGTCACCAGGTTGGGTGGAAGTGTTGATCTACTTGAGGGTAGGAAGGCTCTGCAGAGGGATCTGGACCGGCTGGATCAATGGGCCAAAGCCAGTTGCATGAGGTTCAATAATGCCAAGTGTTGGGTCCTGCACTTGGGTCACAACAACCCCATGCAACACTCCAGGCTTGGGGAGGAGTGGCTGGAAAGCTGCCCGACCAAAAGGGACCTGGGTGTGCTGGTCAACAGACATCTGAATATGAGCCAGCAGTGTGCCCAGGTGGCCAAGAAGGACTAGGAAATAGAAACAGTGTGGCCAGCAGGCTAGGAAAGTGATTGTCCCCCTGTATCCAGCACTGATGAGGCCAAACCTCAAATAATCTGTTCAGTTTTGGGCCCCTCACCACAAGAAGGACACTGAGCTGCTGGAGCGTGTCCAGAGAAGGGAACGGAGCTGGGGAAGGATCTGGAGCACAAGTGGGATGGGGAGCGGCTGAGGGAACTGGGGGTGTTCAGTCTGGAGAAGAGGAGGCTGAGGGGAGACCTCATTGCTCTCTAGAGCTCCCTGAAAGGAGGGGGTAGCAAGGGGGGGGTCGGTCTCTTCTCCCAGGTAACAGTGACAGGACGAGGGGTAATGGCCTCAAGTTGTGCCAGAGGAAGTTTAGATTGGATATTGGGAAACATTTCTTCACTGAAAGGGTTATCAGGCACTGGCCCAGGCTGCCCAGGGCAGTGGTGGAGTCCCCATCCCTGGAGGGATTTCAGAGCCGTGTAGATGAGGTGCTGAGGGACATGGGGTAGTGGTGACTTGGCAGTACTGGGTTAATGGTTGGACTTGATGATCTTAAAGGTCTCTTCCAAACAAGGCTATTCTATGATTCCATGAACACAGGCATAGTAGAAAAGGTTTATTACCCAGACATATTCCAAATTACAACACGCAGCTCTGAATTTTGAGCATTAACACAGGTTAATGAAATTTTGGAATTGACCAGGAATAAGCATGAATGGCATTACGCTGGATTTCAGTCCAGCACTAGCTTCAATGAAGAAATGAGCCCACAGACCTCACCATTACAAAAGACTAGTACAACTAGTTTTGAGATTATTTTTACAATAATACTGGAGATAAATAGAAATATCCTTGCAAGAGTTTTCCTGTGAATAGTTCTGCTCCATGTAAGTACCTGCATCCCTTAAGCCTCAACAGCATTACCTGTCTTCTTGGGATTTCCTGCCATTGCTAACACTGTGAAACAGCTATGCTGGAAGCTTTCAGTCTTTTGAAGATCCCTCACTATACTGTGAACAAAGGAACTTCAAGCAGTACAGGTTAAGATGGCTTGTTAAACCTGTTTCTAAGCATTACTGCTCCAAAGGAGCGGTATGTTTGAGAGCAAGATTTAATGGGTCTAGTGTAATAAAGCCAAGGAAGAGACATATATGCCACAAGGTAAGACAGCCTCTTCAATTTTAACAGTGGCTCTTACTGAAAACGCCAGCAGAGCCAGAGCTTCCATCTAAGATGCTGGTATCTAGGCTTCTTTGCGTGATTATGTTTCAGCATTCGTGGGGCAGGGGAAGAAGTAAATGTTATTTTTCCCTCCAGAAGAGGCAGGAGTTAAATTACAGGCAGCACTGGACACTTTAGTTTGTTAGTGTACAAGCAGCTGTAGGATACAGTCTCTTGGGTACCTTTTCTGCAGGTCTACCTTTAAAGGCACTCCTATGTGTGTTAGCTAGAGGGTAAGCAAAAGGACCAAAAGCTGTAGTTTCAGAGTGGTCTGTGGGAATTTGATCCATTTATCACGGGTTATCAGGTTATTTAAGCACTTCCATTGCTGTTAGCTTTCAGGATGGCTTGAAGCTGTGAGGACTCTCAATCTCCCAAAACTGTTTAGCTCAAAGCTAAGTTCTTTTCTCAGTTTATATAGATGCAGAACAATCTGGAAAGCAACCTACTTGCTGAATACTTGGTTTAGTTTAGACATAGTGGGAAGAATTTTCCATTCATCTTTTCCTATGCAATCCACAGTTCACCTTGGGTAAGGAACGACACAGTCATACCTTCCTACTTTGGGCTTTTGCTTGAATGGCCTTTGTCATGAGAAAGAAGAGTTTCTTTTCCCCCCCCCCCTTTTTTTTTTTCCAGAGTCTTTTGTTTCATTTTTATGATGATTGAACATCATTGCTTTGTTCAGACTTTTCGTGTATCATCTGCTTTCAGAATGTCTCCTTTGTATATCAGTTTTCTTCCTACTGAATCATGCTCCACCTTCATATCACTAAATGAGTCATCCTCCATACTATTTGCAGCACTTAACACTTCTGGCAGTGAGTCCTGACTTCTAGAGTTATTTATGGCAATAAAAGTCTGGGGTGCAGATAACTCAGGGAAACTTGCAACAGGATAGTGATCATTTCAACCGTAGGTCCTTGGTTTGGGTTTAACACTGATAAAATTGCTTATCATACAGAAAACAGCAGAATTCAGCCTCCTGGCTGATCAAATAATCACTGCATCTTTCCAGAAGTAAGTGCGACCTTCAGCAGCAGAGCTCTAGGATTGGGCTGCTCATTTGTATGCAGCAGATGACAGCAGCATCACGATTACAAAGCTCTAACAAAACCATTCTTAAATCTCTTCAGCAGTAATAAAGTAACTTCCCTAAATACTTAGGGCTTCATTACCAAATCCCCATATCTGTTGAGTGTGCAGCAACATTGCAAGCTTCTCAGACATCACTCAGCAGAAAATGGGGATTCTCACTGCAGACAACACTCATGAGTGAGCACTGAGGTTATCTGCACATCATTATTTCTAGGCTTTCATTAGTATCTGAGTCCATCATCTCCACGCATGAAAAAAAAAGAAAGCAGAAGGCAAGCAGCAAAGTGTCACCCCAGCATCAAAATATAGTCTGCTGAAAGCTTTTAATGTCTCTACAAAGAGATGCCTTGGAAAAGACAGTGAAGAAATCACCAACTAGGCTGGAAAAAATTCAGTTTGGAAACAAGGAAGTGGGCAATTTTACACGGAAGGACATGAAGACTTCTTCTGAAGAGAAGAAACAAGTCATGTAATTCTGCTGTGCATTTTTCCAGTGTTTGCTCTATCACCTGAACCCCTCTACTTTTTACGAAACCAAGCTAATGCAGACAGTTTACGTACATACTACTACCAAAACCAGATTAATGGCAGCAAAGTGGGTCCTACATTCATCTCATAGATGTTGGAAGTCCAGATTTATTTCTGCTGAAAGCCTGCAAGATTATTCTAAAAACAGACATGGAAGAGGAAATTTCTGGAGCAGGTTGCTTTTTTTTTTTTTCCTCCGCAGAGCAAAAGATGCATCTTCCACAGACACCAGAATAAGTTGACTAAATTCCGTGCTAAATGGAGTAGCATTCTGATCCCATTTGGGCAGAAAGATAGGAAGAATTGCTGCATGTGTTTGACACATACCTTCTTCCATCCCTCATTACAAAGCATCACCAATTTTGTCATTTTGTTCTAGTTTAGGGAAGAGGAACTGAACAAAATGCCAAAACACATCACATTTTTGACCAGCAACTGCCCACCAAACAACAGGTAAAGACTGAAAAGGCCTGCCCAAGTTTTGAAAGTTAAGGAGGTACAGACACCCCTCAGCCCTCACCTTTAGATGGTGAGCCAGGGGTATTGCTGAAGGAAACAACTGCAAGACCAAGAGCAAGACAAGAGCAAGCGCAAGCCTAAGACTAAGCCTAAACCTAAACCCAAGCCTAAGCCTAAGCCTAAGCCTAAACCCAAGCCCAAGCCCAAACCCAAGAGCAAGCGCAAGACAAGAGCAAGCACAAGCACAAGTGTAAGACAAGAGGAAGCGCAAGACAAGCGCAAGACAAGGGCAAGGGCAAAAGAAAGGGCAAGAGTAAGGGTAAGGACAAGCACAAGACAAGCGCAAGACAAGCATAAGAGCAAGCGTAAGAGCAAGACAAGAGGAAGAGCAAGACCAAGCGCAAGCACAAGACAAGAGCAAGTGCAAAACAAGCACAAGAGCAAGGGCAAGAGCAAGCGCAAGAGAAGAGCAAGGGCAAGGACAAGAGCAAGAGCAAGCGCAGGACAAGCGCAAGCGCAGGACAAGCACAAAACAAGAGCAAGACAAGCCCAAGCCCAAGCCCAAGCCCAAGCCCAAGCCCAAGCGCAAGCGCAAGCGCAAGCGCAAGAGCAAGCGCAAGAGCAAGCGCAAGCGCAAGCGCAAGAGCAAGGGCAAGTTGAAGCCCAAGACCAACACCAAGTACAAGCCCAAGGGCAAGAAAAGAGCAAGGGCAAGAGCAAGAGCAAGACTAGAGCAAGACAAGGGCAAGAGCAAGCACAAGCTCAAGCCAAGGGCAAGGCAAGGGCAAGAGCACGGGCAAGGGCAAGAGCAAGAGCAAGGGCAAGGGCAAGGGCAAGGGCAAAGAAAAGAAAGAAAAATAGCAATGAGAAGTAAACCTGAAGATTACTCTATGTTGCCTGGAAAGAACAGTAGAAAAACAGGAAAAAAATTTAAGAAACAGAGAAACTTGAATCAGCTAGTTCAAACTTATCCAACACATGACAAATAGGAGAACTAAGAGATCTGAGGATATATTCTCACCACACAGTTAACCCAGGCTGTTCACTGAATTTTGTCTCTTAGGTACTTCAAGGTCAGGCTACCTGCCCAGGCTTGGAAGAAAACCTGGTGTGTGTATGCGTGTGTATATATCCAGACTGCTCCACCAAGTTAAAGTGTGATTTGCTTCCCCATGCAGTGAAGTTATTGAAGTGCTAATAGTCTCCCAGTGCCTTTTCAAAAGGACAAATGACAGTTTGGACCCAGCCAATGCCATTTCTATGAGGGCGAGGATCTTAGCTCCCTGCAGCACAAAGCCCTGTAAGCCCTTGTGATACAGAGAGAGAAGCACAGCATCAGGAAATGTGCCTTTTTGTAAGAGGACTAATCTCTCAAATCAGCTAGGCAGCAAAGATACCATGAAGAAAAGCAACAAGAAAGAAGAGAGCCTTTGCAAGGGTCATTACTAATAGCAATCTATTTACAAACACTTCCTAGGCTCAAAGAATCAAGACAAAGCTGTGACACAGTGTAATTCAACTGGTGGGCTGATAAGGAATGCTGTCTAGCTTGTCAACTGTACCTGGGGAGGGCACAGACCTGTTTCAGAAGTGAAACACTCAATTCTTCCTCCTGAGTGTATCTGAGAGTTTAAGCCCGGAAGAGGTAACTTTTCCATGTTCACCTCACAGGGCAAGCTGGGTATGAAAGGTAAGTAGCCTGGTAATGTGCTTAGGCAAGTGATTGTTGTGTGGTCTGGCTGAGCCTGTTAGACCAGCAGGAATAACATTCTGAGTCTTGCTACAATGCTCATTGGAAGAGGCTGAACACTGCATGCAAGCAGGGGAAGGCAATCTCAGAAAAAAATGCATGGATTTCTTCTTACGTAATGTTCACAACAGCTTTAATTATTGCCTCTGTTAGAAGGATCTGCTGAAACCCACAATTTCATACTTTTTGTCACAGAAAGCTTCTGAGCCTTGTCTTGTAATAGGAGATACAAACTCTTGGTTGGGCACAGAGTTTAAATCTTTTCTGAACTTAGGAATCATTTGAAATTAAAGATCAAATATCTCTGAGTAAACTGATGTTTGTATTACTAATAAGAGAAGTAGTTGAGGCCTGTCTTACTGAACTGTGTATTTATCTGAACACCAATCTAACTCCTATTGAAAACCAACCATGTCTTTCCATTATCTTCAGGGGATATTGGGCTTGTTTCTTGATGCATAAAAGAATAGCTAAGCTGGGAGAACAAAGCTCCATTTCTGAGCAAAGGAACAGCCTGCTGTTTCAACTGAGTTCAATGGAACAGGGCATTGTGAATATTCCTGCATATAAATTACACCAAGATATAGCTGACAGCTGCAGGGCTCCTAGCCATGGCTAACTGCTTGCATTAAAAAAAAAAAACAAACCAAGGCAACAAGTAGGTGCCAGGTATCTGCTTTTAAAATGCCTTCAAGTATTTAATGTTTTGCTGTTTGACTAGTAGGTCTCTTACCAAAGACCTCAGTGCAGAGTTCAGCAGCGCCCATGACCAAGCACTTGAGTCACAGCTACTTTTGCACTAATCCCCGCCCCTTGACAGATCTGGAAGAGACAACAGGTAGGCAGTAGGAGTCCAAAGCACCATAGCAACTGTGCAAGAGAGCACTAGTCTCCCTTGTCAGCACCAATCACTCTCCACTATCCATGAATGGAGGGAGAGAGACACAAGCCTAAGCAAGGGTGACTTGAGCAAAGACGCCTTTTCTCCCATGCTAGGGCAGAGATAGGAGGGGAGGCAGAAGCATCTCAGTAAGCCAGACCAGCCAGGACTCGTTCTCCTCAAACACAACCATCATGGACCTGTTTCCATACGAGTGGTTTGCCTGAATGTGCTCCCTTGACCTTTGCCAGGGGCCAGCCACTTTCTAAAAGGGAACTTGAGGCTGAGCAACTGAGTGAAGAGAGCCAGAACTATGGATTTCTGAGCATGACACCAGTGCTTGGGTTATGTGCAGGCTAGAGGATTCCCACCCTTGGCATATGGGGACTGCTTCTCCTCTCTGCTCTAAACTCCTCAGATGCCTTTGTGAGAGGCAATGAGCACTTGTCTCAGTCAATATGGGGAGGGGGAAGCATTTTGGATCCTTCCCTTGCCTCCCCCCACCTCTTCTGGGTGGCAGTTCAGCTGGAGCACCAAGCCAAACCGCAGGAGAAAGGAAACCCAGAGGAGGCAGTGCCCAGCCTGGCTGGTCTGGCCATAGCAAGGGGGGGATCAGCCACGCCAGGCTCCCAGGGTCCACCCACAGGCTCCTGAACTCCTCCAATATTGCCAGTGGGAGAGGTCAGGTCTTTATTTCTGTTCATTTTTTTTCCATGAGTTTTTGGACAAGAAGGGAGAATATATTGCACACACAATATTTATGCTACTTTCCCTTTCAGTCACAGTTTCCTAAGATACTTAGGTAAAAGAAAGATGTGAATAACTATTTGTTCATGCTGTCACTAGGAAGAACAAGAGAAAAAAAGAATACAGAAAGACAAGTTAAATGGAAGTAAAATTATGAGTATACTATCAGTTTGCTTTTTCTCTTACCACAAAGACAACTCTACCACACGAGGAAGCAGTGACAGCCATCTCCCTACCAGCTTTTTCCTGTACAAAACACCTCCATTAAAGGACAATGCTCCATGTGATGGTGAGATGAAGAGTTCAAAGGGAGGGAAAGAAATATTCAAAATAATCAATGGATCAGGGCCAGGTTTTGCTCTGATGGGGATTTGCATTGGTGTGAAGGAAAAGCAGTAGCATGGATGTTGTGCTGGTGCAAGTGTGTAGAGGCAGGTCCCTTTGCCTGAAGCTGACCCCTGTGCTTGTCTGTCAAGCTTGTTCTTGGGCAGGGAAGGGTGTTGCTGGAGCATCCTGTGTGGCATGGTCAGAGTTGCTCCCTTCACGAGTCTGTGTTTTTAATCCCCTCATATCTGATTTTGTTATCTTTCTCTCACCTTCCTCATTTTATTCATCTGTTCCTCTGACATTGTTCTTCTTTCTGACCCAATTCACCCTCTCTCCAGCATGCAGGGGAATCACTACTCTTTATCCTGTCTTTGCTGCACTGCAGTTCTCTATACACTGAAGAATGGTGTTCCATTTAAGGTATCAGTCCTTGCTGCTGGACCACCAAACTTCTCCCATTTTGAGGCAGTGTGTGAACATCTGGGACAAACAACTTTCTCACAAAAGCAAGACACATCTGACTGCTATGACCTACATCTCCAGGGAGAAACAAAATACACACCTAAATCAAGAGAAGCATTCTCAAATAAGCCCCTAATATTCAACAGACAGGAGCACCTGACAGGAACTGAGATCTCTCAGGTTTTGAGGCATTTGAACTTGACATCCAAACAGTTATATCTTGCATATCTGTTTTATAACCAGCCTGTAGTGCTGAGCCAGCATGCTGCAGCAGCTCTCTGGAGCTCTCTTGTGAAACTGCATTGTTTCCTAACTTGCTCTGTGCACACTTTTCATATTATCAAGAATGATGAAACTAAATTCTGTCCTTAGAGCTTTATTTAAGCTTTGCTTTAGCTGCCTGCCTTTGTCAAGGTACCTCAGACCAAGCCAAATTCCTAAATGGTGGCAGCACAATTGTGTTACACAATGTGATGCTTTGGCATGAATTCAGGTAGCTTAATGCCAGGAAGGGCCAGCAAATAATGTCATTTGACCTCCTATATATAGAGAACATTGCATTTAATTACTGAGTGTAGTACTCATGGGGAGGGGGATAATATCAGGCTTGCCCGTGACAAGCTGTGGGATAACACACCAAGGTTAGAGGGACAGGGTGCCAGCCAGGTCCCTCAGCCTGTTGCTCTGAGATATGCTGGCTAAGTTCGAGAACACTTAAAGTCTTTCAGAGAGGAGCCAGGGGCTCCTGAGGTAATAGGAGCCAACATAGAATCACAGAACAGCCTTGGTTGGAAAAGACCTCTAAGATCATCAAGTCCAACCATTAACCCAGCACTGCCAAGTCACCACTGCACCATGTCCCTCAGCACCTCATCTACACAGCTCTGAAATCCCTCCAGGGATGGGGACTCCACCACTGCCCTGGGCAGCCTGGGCCAGTGCCTGACAACCCTTTCAGTGAAGAAATGTTTCCTAATATCCAATCTAACCCTCCCCTGGCACAACTTGAGGCCATTACCCCTTGTCCTATCACTGTAACCTGGGAGAAGAAACCAGCCCGCACCTCGCCACAACCTCCTTTCAGGTAGATGTAGATCTCCCCTCAGCCTCTTCTCCAGACTAAACACCTTCAGTTCCCTCAGTCACTCCTCATCAGACTTGTGCTCCAGACCCTTCACCAGCTCCATTGCTGGTTGTTTTCACATGGAAACACCAGTGAAACACCTCAAAGGAATTAAGGGCTGTTCCTGTAGAAAGGTGACACAGCCAACAGCCCAGCTGAAGTGCCTCTACACCAATGCACACAGCATGGACAACGAAGAGGAGGAGCTGGAAGCCACCATGCTGCTAGAGAGCTACAGCATCGTTGCCGTTACTGAAACTTGGGGGGATGAATCCCATGACTGGAATGTGGCTATCAATGGCTACAGGCTGTTCAGAAGAGACAAACAAGGAAGGAGAGGCAGAGGCATTACCCTCTACATGAAGAAATGGATAGTGGGAAGAGCTGTCTGAAAAATGGCCACAAGCAGGTTGAAAGCTTCTCGGTAAGAATTAGAGACCAAGGCAACAAAGGGAACCTTGTGGTTGGTGTCTACTACAGGCTGCCTGATCAAGGGGAGTCTATTGACAAAGCCTTCTTACTCCAGCTACAGGAGGCATTGCACTCGCAGGCTCTCATCCTGCTGGGGGACTGCAACCACCTCGACATGTGCTGGAAACGCAGCATGGAGAGCTGTAGGCAATCCAGGAGATTCCTCAAGTGCATTAAGGATAACTTCTTAAGCCAGGTAGGGTCTAAGCCCTACCAGAGGGGATGCGATACTGGACCTGATGGTCACCAACACAGGAGAGCTAATTGGTGATGTCAAGACTGAAGGCAGCCTGGGCTGCAGTGATCATGCTCTGGTGGAGGTCACAATCCTGCAGAATATGGGTCAGGCAAAGAATAAAGCCAGGACCCTGAATTTTAGGAAAGCATAATTAAAGCTCTTCAGGGAGTCAATAGGACTCCCTGGGAAACTGCCCTCAGGGACAAGGGAGCAGAACAGAGCTGGCAGATCTTTAAGGACACTTTCCACAGAGCACAAGAGCTCTCAGTTCCCAGGTGTAAGAATTCAGGCAAGAGACTGGCGTGGCTGAGTCCAGACCTGCTGGTCAAACCAAAGGGCAAGAAGGAAATGCACAGGCAGTGGAAGCAGGGACAGGTATGCTGGGAAGAGTATAGGGACACTGCCTGGTTGTGTAGGGATGGGGTCAGGAAGGCCAAGGCACGGATGGAGCTGAACTTAGCAAGGGATGTAAAGACTAACAAGGTAAGAAGGGCTTCTACAGGTATGTCAGCCAGGAAAGGAAGGTCAAAGAAAGCATACCCCGCTGATAAGCAAGACTGCCAAACTGGTAACAATAGACAAAGAGATGGCTGAGGTGCTCAACAACTTTTATGCCTCAGTCTTCACTGAAAACCTCTCATGCCACACCTCTCAAGTGGATGGACCACAAGGCAGCGACTCGGGGAGCAAAGCCTCTTCCACTGTAAGAGAAGGTCAGGTTCATAACCACCTGAGGAACCCGAATGCATGTAAGTCTATGGGACCTGACAAGATGCATCCCAGAGTCCTGAGGGAACTGTCTGATGTAGTTGCCAAGCCACTCTCCATAATATTTGAAAAGTCATGGCAGTCAGCTGAAGTCCCTGGTGACTGGAAGAAGGGAAACATTGCACCCATTTTTAAAAAGGAAATGAGGACCCTGGGAACTACTGACCTGTCAGCCTCATCTCTGCCTGGGAAGATCATGGAACAGATGCTACTAGAAGCTATGCTAAAGTACAGGGAGAACAGGGAGGTGATTCAAGACAGCCAGCATGGCTTCACCAAGGGCAAGTCTTGCCTGACCAACCTAGTGGCCTTCTATGATGGAGTGACTACATCAGTGGTCAAGGGAAGAGCTACAGGTGTCATTTATCTGGACTTCTGTAAAGCCTTTAACGCGGTCCAACGCAACATCCTTCTCTCTAAATTGGAGAGATATGGATTTGATGGGTCGACTGTCTGGTGGATGAGGAATTAGTTGGATAGTCACATCCAGAGGGTAAAGGTCAATGGCTCAATGTCCCAATGGAGATCGGTGGCAAGCAGTGTCCCTCAGGGGTCCATACAGAACCAGTACTGCTTAATATCTTCATCAATGACAGACAGTGAGATTGAGCGCACCCTCAGCAAGTTTGCCAACAACACCAAGGTGAGTGGTGTGGTTGACACACTGGAGGGAAGGGATGCCATCCAGAGGGACTTGGACAAGCTTGAAAAGCAGGCCTGTGTGAACCTCATGAGGTTCAACAAGGCCAAGCACAAGGTCCTGTACCTAGGTCAGGGCAACCCCTGGTATCAATACAGGCTGGAGGATTAAGGGATTGAGAGCAGCCCTGTGGAGAAGGACTTGGGGGTACTGGTGGATGAAAAGCTGGACATTAGCCAGTAGCCCAGAAAACCAACCATATCCTGGGCTGCATCAAAAGAAGCATGATCAGCAGGCCGAGGGAAGGGATTCTCCCCCTCTACTCCACTCTCGTGAGACCCCCACCTGCAGTACTGTGTCCAGCTCTGGGGCCTCCAAGATGAGAGGGACCTGGACCTGCTACAGCAGGTCCAGAGGAGGGCCACAAAGATGATCAGAGGGCTGGAGCACCTCTCATAGGAAGACAGGCTGAGTGACAACTCTGGAGCCTGGAGAAGAGGAGGCTCCAAGGAGACTTTATTGCAGCCTTTCAGTACTTACAGGGAACTATAAGAAAGATGGGACAAACTTTTTAGCAGGGCCTGTTGCGATCGGACAAGGGGTACTGGTTTTAAAGTAAAAGAGGGTAGATTTAGACTAGGAAGAAGCTTTTTTACAATGAGGGTGGTGAAACACTGGAAGAGGTTGTCCAGAGAGGTGGTAGAAGCCCCATCTCTGGAAACATTCAAGGTTAGGTTGGATGGGGCTCTGAGCAACTGGTCTAGTTGGAGGTGTCCCTGCTCACTGCAGGGACTAGATGACCTTTAAAGGTCCCTTCCAACCCAAACTATTCTATGATTCAATGATTCTATACTAAGGGTACAGAGGGATCTTAAATTAAAAAACTGAGTAAGGGGCCTTCAACCTCCCTTTGTTTTTCTATGCCAATTTTACATTTTAAAACAACTCAGCTGCTTTTCAACTGCTGTCAGAAGTGCTGGTTTCCTTGGAGTAGCCAGTAAGTTCTTATTTCAGGGAGAACATCAAGCCAAGCACAGGATCAGCAAGTACTGAAAGACTTCAATGCCTGTATAAGCAACTACTGAAGAAATCTCAACTGGCAGAAGACTCCCAAGTCTTAATGTGCAAGGGAAAGTTTGGGGACAGAGGGTACAGGGAGAGGGCAGGATTAATGAGGAGGGAAGGCTGGATACCAGGACACTTTAGGATAGAGAAGTCCTCCCAGAATGTGAATAACAAAAATATTTCCCTTCTCCTTTTCAAAAAAAAGATTAGGAAAGCATAGGATAAAGAGATCTTGCCAGGGATATTAACAGACTTCTCCTGCCAAGATACTGAGATATCATACATAAGCTTGGTCACAGCTTCTCCCCACTGTGATGCAGCCAGCTTTGGAGAAGTGTTTCCAGCTGATAGGTGCTATCTCAGGGAGGGTGAGGACAGAGAAGAGCTAGAATGTCCTGCCCGGGTGCATGACCCCTGTGTGCCCTTGCTCACAGCTACCCCATTAACCCTTCTGCCTGGGATTTTATTCTGTGGAGTGATTTGTTCTCAAGTAAAGACCTGAATGACATATAAACAGCAGAATAGGCTTGACCTCTACCAGCACTTTCCCCACTCCACTGGTACTCTGTTTTCTCTTGCTCCTTCTGGGTTTTGTGTTTAACCGGCCATCTCTTATTTTTAATATTGGAACACCTCTGGCAGATGCTACATCCATTCTTCCTCTCTGGCAGTTTCAGCATAAGAAGCGGTTTGGTTTGGAGGACAGGAAAGTAGGAGAAAGAATATGGATAAGGTAAACAAACACATTCAGAAGAAGATTTACAGAGACAGCACAGGGAAAAATTTCTCTGTTCCACATGAAAGTATTTAGTGCGCTGTGACAATATGTAGTGCCTGGCTGCTATAGTATGCTGATATGAATGCATCCATTATTTTGAGCCTATTTATAATCTGGAAGATACTAAAGCCAGCTAGTGTTATGGAAGTTGATGATTATTGGCAATGGCATCTCTGACAATGGCTACTTAGACTAGAGTCATAATCAACTGAGTAAGATTCAGCTGCAGAATTGAAAACCATAGAAAGTCTTGCTAAAATACTAAAACCTTCCTTCTGAAGTTGTACTCTCACCTAGCTGTGAGAGCCATTACCTTTCCTGTTACACTCCCTGGATGCCTAGAGCTAGAAACACGAGCTATTACAGTTGGAGTTACAGTACCAAAGCTCTCAGGCTAGGAGTACAAGGGATCAAAATTCTCAGTAACACACTGTGTTACACTGTGACTTCCTCTATATTGGGAAATTAATGGGTCAAGTGGTATGGAACACCAACATCCATCCTATTAAATGGTCCTTGATCCAGAGTATCTTCTGAATTGCACCTGCAATTGCCTGGAAAAGTGCTAGCTGGCAATGTAATAACTGCCAGAGACTGTTCTGACAGTTGAACTTAAGACAGTTTATATGCAGAAACCTTCCTTGACACTGTTTAAACTACTAGAGTGGACACAGTCTGTCTGAAACTATGTTTACCTCACCTTTCTGACCAATGTAATATTCCGTCCTCTATGTCTTTGAGTACACTGTCAAAATACTTAATTATCCCATGTTTTGATACTTACCTGGTAAAAATGAGCTATTTTAGTTAATAAACAGTCATATTAGATACAAAATTAATCAAACTGGGCCCCCAAAAGCTGTGTTTTTATCACAATGGCTCTAGCGATTGGCAAGCCTCATACTTTACACATTCCTTTTCCTGCAAGAGTTCCTAGAAGATCACCCCTTTGCAAAGGCAGTTCAGCCATTCTTTGGGAAGACTTGCTCGCTACAACAGGTTGACAGGCAAAAAAAAAAAAAAAGAGAGGCCCGCGAAAGAAAAGACTTTCTAATAGATAGCCCACATGAGCTAGGAAATCAGTGGACTACAAGTGCTCTACTGCAATTAAGTTGCTCCTTGGCATATCCGTGCCTCTCCTAGGATATCAGCATTCAGAAGAAAAAGATGCTTCCTATAGGATACTGAACACAGGCACTAGATGGAGCAGCGGGCAAACTTCTGGACTCTTTCCCTGCTTATATTCAATCCATGAAGTTACCAGACAGCACACTTGGAATCTGAGCTGTCAAACTGTCTCCAGGTCAGTACTTTGTAAAGACGCAAGTGTGCCTTGTCTCAGGCTGAAACATTACCCTATATTACACAACATTTTGGATTCAGTACAATTAATGCTGATGTATAACTGGTGGCCACATTCTTAGATATATTCTTAGATGTTTGTACATACTACTTTGTCTAACAGTTTGAACCAATATATATACTTATATATAACATATACTAGTGATCCCACTAGTCATTAGACTGCTGAGTGCTTCAGTCAATATAAATCAAAGAAGAGCCTTCCATTAACTCTGGATGGTGCATTGCACCTTGTCTGCCTTACAGAAATACCACAGCTTTGTCATAGCTGGCAGTCCACAAAGACTCTGGGCTTCCTTGGTGTTTGAAGACTTCCAGTGTGAAGCATCCCTGATTTTAGAAAACTCAAAAATGTGTACAGAAGGGGAGAAGTTTTCTTAAGGCATCCGTTTTTGGTTCCAGGCATTTCCCTAGTTGGAGAAAAAGTTGTCTGGTTGGAAGGGAAAAAGCATATTGTCAGAAATCAGCCTCATGATCCTTAAGGTAACTTGGAAGGAGAGGGGGGGTGCTGACATATATAGCTTTTAAGCATTTGGGAATGCCACTGTGAACTTCAGCTTTCTTTAAAGAAAAGGAAAGGGGATATTTTCACCTCTTCCCTTGACAAAAACAATCTTTGTAATGTCAACCAACAGCTAATGCTGAGCTTATCACTCCCTCCACTCTGCCCTGCTCTCCCACCTCACTTCTCTGCTCTGGCTTCTGAAACTCACACCCTTTGGAGCTGATTGAATAATGGACTTTTCACTTCAGGCTCTGCATCAAATCGGTGAAAAACCCAAAACTGTGGGTTGGATACGGAGTTATTCAATCTAGCTTCAAGACCCTACATTTTAAACTTCATTGTAAAAATGAAAGAGGTTCACTTTTAAAATGAAAAGTTAAACTGGATTGTTTAAAAAATGACACTTGTTCTAAGGAAGGCCTCACACTTCCTTGGTTTTCCCCCTCTGGACTATAACAAAATCTACCCTAGTTTGCTGATTTTGTGGCAAATTGCTTCAGATTTCCAGAAACTGCAGGCGTCTCTCACCAGATTACTAAGAAAATAACAGAAGAGTATAAAATGTTTGCTTGAGAGCTATTTGAAGAATTATTTGTGTCAGCAGGTAGTCACAAACCTTTATACAAACATCTGTATCACCAGAAAGCTGATGACAATCCCAAATTCTTTGCTTATTTTTTTTCCCCGTTCTCACCCTTTCTAATATGCTCCGTAAATTCATCCAGTGATTTGCCCAGAATTCATCAGTCTGACTATGCCTAGCATAGGAGGAGGCAGGAACAGCTTACAGGTTGGTTAGAAGGTCCAAGAAAAGTTTCATTTACCCATGTAAAACTAAGTTAGTGGAATCCAAGCATCAGCAGGCTAATTGTTTTTGCAGCTAGACAAGAACTATTTATTTTACATTTTAAGACCTTATACAGCATCATGCTACATCTCTCAATTGCCCCAGAAGCATCTTTTGAGAGATGCATCAGTGACTCTGACTGCAAGGAAAACCCATTCTCAGTCCTCACTACAGTAATTATTGCTTTGTTCAGCCTATTCCCCTTCTAGCTCTGACACCTTCAGTCACAGGTAACAAGATGCTCAGGCAGCATGTAGTGGCCAAATAGCTCATTCTCACCTCCTCCAGCACAGGCATCATAGGCAGTCACTGAGGAGGACAGACTACTGGACACAGGAGATTTCCTTCTTTATCTGTGCCTGAAGCAAGGTGTGATGGCAGTACATGCTAACATGTGACAGCAGACATATTTTCAAAGCATATGCAAGACACCTGTGTTAAAACCTGGGCAAGTTTGAAAATAAGTAAAGGAATGCTAACATCAGACCTTAAATCCTACTCCAGAGAAATGCAAAAAGGCACTATTAACCTGAGCCAAAATCACTTGATGTTAGAAGGAAAGCCTATGCAAGAGTGGCTAAATTCACAGAAAAAGACCTCAAGTTAGGCAAATCTGAATGACAATGTTGATCAAGAACAAGAACATCACTGTCACATGATGGGAAAAAGTAATTTGCAGATGGGAATATTCACTGGCAGTGTTGTTGAGAATAATTACTGTCTACATTTAGCCAGTACCCAGTCTAAACTGAGGAGTTGTTCTACCACCTGATGACACGTCCCCAGCTGAGAAAGGGATTTGGGGAAAAAAAAGGGGAGAAGCCCCACGGGTCAAAGTAGAAACAGACTTAATAAAATAACAAAACGGATACAATCACCAAGATAGAGTATAGAAGGTTCTGCTCAGCCTGGTCCTTGAAGTCTACAGCAGGAACAGAAGGCCAGAAGGGAGGAGCCCCAGGAAGAGGAACACCACCCTCAGTGAGCTCCCTCCTTTTACAATGAGCATGATGAGGTGGTGTGGGATACACCTGTGAGTCAGCTGCCTTGAGTGGATCTCCCAGCTGACTCAGGGCTACTCATGGCTGCCTGCATGGCTGGCCCATGGGGCTGTGCCTGGGGAACCAGGACAATTACTGTGAGGTAATTTAGTAATGATTATCACTGAGACCATTCTAAAGAAGAGAGGAGTATAGGATGTTAGCAGAGAAAAGCTTTACGTTTGTTGTTTTATTAATAATGATCTGTACAATACCTTATTAATAATCATTTGTACTTGTGTAGAGACTTTCATTTAAAAGTCACTCTACAGAGAGACCTAATTGATTCTATGGAGAGAACCGTACTAATTTTGAGGACATGCAAAATTGATATTACACCATGTTCACATACTTTTCCATTGGCTATCCAGGAGGCAAATCCTACTTCTATGATATGCCTTCTCTGCAAAATTGCAGACCCAGTTGTAACCAGGACTATCCTAACACAGTGACTACACACAACATACTCTGTGTTTGCTTAACACACATTAGTGTAGCGTGCTCCTATTTCAAATTAAAATTACTCTGAATTATGATAAGGTCCTTTAATTAAAGATTTTTTTATAGGGAGAGTAAGGTTAAAATTGCTTGAACTTGAAATCCATGCACTTATTTAGCACTGTGTTATTTCACTTAATGGAATAATGACAGTAGAAGCAAAACCAGACTACCTGCACTTTTTGGCATCCTATGTAGTGTTGGCATCAGAGTGATGTTGTGGCAAGGAGAATAGCTCAAGTACATCACCAAGCTCTGAAACAAGCTATGCCATTATGTGAAAGTGCCCATGAAGCTTCCTTGACTGTTAAATTATTGAATGTGAATTGCTTGGAAATGCAGTATTTCAAATAACACCTTTGCAAAAGACTGAAATTTTATTCACTACTAGATATACCAAGCATTAATGAAACCAAAGCACGAACTTCCTGTGCAACAGCAGACTAAAGAAAGCCATGACAGTATAAAGTATTACTGAAAAATAAAATTAAGGATAATTTTGTATTGAAAGGTTGGATTCAATGCATGCAGAAAGAAGAAGAAAATACTAAAATAAGAACATATGGATTCATCTTGTGGTAGCACGAAATGTAACTCGTTTCCCCATGTTTTCGCTATGGCCATCTACTCAGTGGAGACAAAATGATTCGGCTCAGTTCTGGGAGCTCTGTTCTGTTATTGTCAGGAGACAACAATCCTTTTCTGCCAAAGGGCTGGGATGTGTGCAAAGCAGGAGGATTTGAGCTTTACCCCTTCCCTTCCCTCTCCTCTCCTTCCCTCTCCTTTCCCATCTCCTTTCCCTTTTATTAACTGTGTGTTGCTTTGGGACAGCAAACCAGCAGTTTCATTACTGGAATCCTGCCACAAGGCTGTGATGCAGGAGAACTCAGACTGAAGGTCTGTCAGTTTACACCTAGCAACTTGTATGCTTTGTATTTTGTATTAGCCAGTTTAATATGATTACGGGACTTAGTTTTCTCACTGGCAGAGTATATTTACTTAAGAAGAACAGCATAGGCATTGCTGTTCTGCCTAGATGCCTCTTGGGAACTTTCTTTAACATCTAAAGCCTTTTTTCTGGCAACCCACTTGTTCCCTAACAACAACAGCTGGGAGTTGTGATAGATCCCATTTAGTCTTTTGAGAAACAACTAAATTCTGTGAGTTAACTTGTCTTCTTTTACCATCTAAGGAATATTGGCAGGCTGTAACCATTTTCCTCAGCCCTTGAAATGATTCTTCATGCTTTTGTCACATAATTAAAATTAGATTATTGCAATTCCCTGCTGGCTGGCCTTAGAGCTTTGTAAACACTCCAGCTGGCCCATAGGTTCATAGTGAAAGGGATGCTCTAAGCATATTCTTTCTTTGTCCTCTCTTCTCTCATCTGTGTTGAAATCACTTCACTTGCTAACTGCCAGCAGAATGTATTTGGTTATTGCTTTCTAAGGGCAGTGAACATAATGTTAGAGACATTATGTCCCAAAGTCTCTCTCAAGCTTTGCTTGTAAGAGTCTGGATGCAAGAGCTTTCAATCTATTTTCTCTTTGTTGGTGAGGTCTCTGCTGAAAAGGAGAAGGGAGAGAAGGGGGAGAATGGAGGAGCACAGGCTTTCCTAATACAGCATTCAAATGGAAAATGAATACAGCTCATGATTTCAAAACCAGGGACTGACTTTCATTGACCAGTATGTCAACGCCACCGACATTATGCAGTTGCTTCTTCTATGACAAAACAACTGCCTTCCACCCCAAAAGATGAAAGCCATTTTGAAATAACAGCATCTCCCACTCCAGCTAGGCTGAGTTCAGTAGGCTGCTCTCCTGGCTGACGTCTTTTTAATGTCACATTTGTTTATGGACCATTACTTCCACATTCACATCCAGCCAGTTCCGTCTTATAAATCTTGTATTCAAGATTGCGACTGTGTGCGGTTTGCTAGGTGAACTCGTAGGGATTATTATATTAAAGTTCTCAAGGGCCTGAATGACTAATTGTTAATGAGAGAGAACAATGCAGGGATAATGGTGCTTTAAAAGTAAGTAATACTAATGGCATAGTTTGTGTTTGGATGTGATTGTTCATCTTACTGTCACATGTACAGATCATCTCGTAGTGTCCTCTGGTTTTATGGGCCTATAACCTCCCCGCGAGTCAGTAAGCACTTAGGTTGCTGAAGGAGAATTATAATGGTGAAGAAGTCCAAGCAGGCAGTAAAGCTGGCTGTATTGAATTCTCTGTAACTATCAGAGCCTCATCACCTTCACTGAGCCAAGAGTATATTTGTTAGGGTCGAGTTTTTACGTAGTCTTGGCCAGTCAGTGTTATGAAACAGTGACTATAGATGCAGAACCACAGCAGTAATACTGTAGAATAGGAATGTTTCCTTATTTGTGCTTCACCTTATCACTCATATTAATGATTTGTGTTCCAGCATAGTCACCTCTCTGCCCAGTCTCTTTTTCTGTGCTTTTTGCTATCTAGTCCTTTGGGTACCAATATTTAGCCATACAGTACTGTTACTAGCCAGGGGCTTGATTTTTAAATCCCTTGGACACATTTCCAGAATGGCTACTTCCCCGTCCAGCTGAAAATAGGAGCACTGCAAGTCTTTGGCAGCTCTGCAGATCAAGACTGCGGCTCTTAGAAGAAGTCTGAAAACACAGTTGATTCTTACACAGCTTCCTGCCACAGTGCTGGCAGCCACAACACAATATAAGCTCCGTTTCTTTTTTCCCTGTCCCATCAGGGCTTTTGCTAACATAAATACATTACCACGTGTGAGCAAGTGCACAACGCCACGGCTAATGCAGAGAACATCATGTCCTATGACAGAGTTGGTATTTGCTGTGCTTTGCTGCCTTCCCAGTGCAAACATCTCCACTGGGGACCACACCAATGTGGTGCTGGCATGCCACTGCCTTTGAACAGGGATGGTGCCAGCCTCCCAGACAGCCGTAAGTATTTGAAGCCAAGACACCATGTATCAGGGCCTCTGCATGTGTCAAGGACAGGTTTCCCAGCCTGAAATGTCAAAGCAACTGTTTTTCCCTCAGGAGGTGCATTTGTCTCTATGGTGAAGAAAATGTATTACAATAAGTGTTGCCTTTGAGCTCAGAGCTGGATAAAGACCAGACAGATACTGAATCCAGCAAATTTTCAGCATCCCCCTCTTCAGAAACATTCACATCCTCTGAGTTTTTTTCTTCCAAAAATGAGTCTGTTTCCAAAAGGAGTGAGCTGAATACTGACCAACGTGGTCCCTGCTTCCAGACTTCACATGACAACTGCTTAGAAAGCAATATTAAAGTTAGTTCTACTGAGGATCACTCTCAAGCCTAGTGTCCTTGTTAGCCATTTCTAAATGTTCTCTGGTCGTGACCCCATTGCAAATTGAGACTTCACTTCCGGTGAGCCTCTGACCCCAAATGTTGGCACAGATAAATGCCCTCTGACTGGACTCTGTACTTTGCTCCTAACATTACAGACCCCACATGAGGGTGACACAGAGACGTGACCCCTAGTTTCAGACCTATGGATGTAGAGTGCTTCAGCTGGCTCCAGCCAGCTGCTGGGGGCTTGCAGAGGAGTGTGTAGAGCTGCTGCTGACCCACAAAGGCATGAAGGGGGCTAACTGATTTCAGCATGCCAGCAAGCCAGCTAGGAGCCCTGCTCCTGACCACACATCAGCTTCATTTTGGGTCTCAGCTATTGACTCTGATTCAGCTGGTTACTGCTGTGAGCCAACGGAGCCAGGACCCACAGGGTATTTAACACTTGAAATATCTTGTGATGCTGCAGAAATGCAGCTTGTGGAATAAAACAGACTGTTAAGGAGAAGGAGTTGGATACTTTGTCACTTGACTAAAATGGGCAAGAGGAAAATCTGCAGTTATCTTTCACAAGTAATTTCATGTTAGTTCTCTTGTGTTGCTGTGACCATGTTTTTCCCTTTCAAAGCAACAGGATGGGGGTTTTGTTTCTTTTTTAAAAAAATATAAAAATTAAGACATCTGGGCAGCAACCCAAGCAAAACCTCACCTCCCTAATAGAAATCTGTCTGACCATAACTTGTATATTCCAATTTTCATTCACAGGGAAAGGCTATTGTCCAAGTATTTTTACTCTGTCATAATCAAAATACAAATTCTAGCTTAACTTAAAATAGACATGTCAGAAACACTTGACATGACCTGCATGCCTGTCAACAAGTGATAATCAAATTTCCTTGCCATACTATAGTTGGGCAGGACACATTTCTTTTTTTAACAAAAACAAGCAACCTATCTGGTTTCCATATCATACCGAATTTCTGAGGCACAATGGGAGGTTTTCTTTTATGCAAAGGACTTAAAAAGGAATACGAGCAGTTAAAGGGATGTCTGTCGAGGCTGGAACAAGGGTAGGAGGCACACTTCTCTTTGAAACAGCCTACGTGCAGTGTTACTGAAACTTCAAGAGCAGAGGGGGTATTATTTGTCTGCTCTTGCTGTTTATTTATTATGTAAATGTAGTTTCCCTTATATAAATATTTAGCTTCTCGCCTTCTCTCTGAAAATCAAACAGCATCAGGGGTAGAAAAGCAGGGGATGCAATTGTAAAATTGGCATTACAGTGGATTTGTGCAAGTTTGAGAGCAAAAACAAATTGTAGTGCATTTGTTATGAAGGTAGAGCCCACATTTCAGCCAGAGAAGGTTTTTGTTAAAGGAATACAGTGATAACGTTCTGCAGAAGAAGGAGTGAAGGTAAAGGTGTAAGGAAAGAGAAGTTATTCCAGCCACTTTTTGCATAGGCTTCCTCTGGAAGTGTTTGCCAGAAACAAAGAGCATGTCCCAGCAATATAAACAAATAGGCCTGTGCAGAACACGGTTAAAATTGTCAGTGTCTCACTAACTTGTGATCCAGCCTAAGCAGGGCATTAAAAAATCCAAAAGAGCACAGTATCTTCTATTCCTGAAAAGACCGAAAGGGTACACTGACATAACAGTTTCCAACAGCTGTCATAACAGCCTGCACAGGGTCACGCTGGAGCTGATGGACAACAGCCTCTTGCACACAGAGCACTGGGGCCATGCTTCATGGGGCTGCCTGTTGCCAGGTTCAGCTCTGGTTACCCTGTACAGTACATCACAGCTTAATCCTTCTGGGATTGTCTGGGTCCTCCTCTGGGGGTTCTCCAGCATGTCCTTTTCTGGTTTTGCCAAGGCAGAGGAATGCCTGTCCCTGCCTCCTTCGTTTCATTTGGCTTGTTTCGGCTTCTGACACAAAATGGCCCTCCTCACCCAGAGGTGTGATGAGATGTGCAGAAGAGGACTTTTCCTTTCCACACTAATTGCATTGTTTTGGGATGTAAAAGTTCCCAAATTTCTGATAAATACAGCGCTGAGAAAAAGAGCATCTGGCTGTTGTGACATCACTGCTCTAAGATATGAACTTACTGGGTTAAAAACTGAGACATTTATGAACAGTCTCTACTAAGTTCAATGCAACTGTATGGAGAGTGAGGGCTGCAGAACAGAAAAGCTCACAGTTATCAAATAATTATTCCAGAAAGCCTCCTGCAGTGGGACAGACTGTTCCCCTGTTCCCAGGAGACAAGAGAAGGACCAGGAGACAGCCAGCTTTGGCATGCCTCCTTGCCTAGCCTTTATCCCAGCTCTGGGTGGACTGCTGTTCCTCTCTGAAAAGCCCCTCTATGGAAAAGGACCATTGCAACCCACCCCAGAATACTTCAGCAGGGTAAAATGGAGGGGAAGCTGTCATAAATGTGCATGATAAAGTAAGGAAAGTAGATACCAGGCCTCCAGAGCTAATGGATATTCCAAAATAAATGCTGCAGGAAGAGACCTTGCTCCTGTCCAGCATCACATCTTCAAGAGGTACGTTCTGCACTACAAACTTTCCTGACCAGGTGTTGCTTTGATGAGCATTAAAAAACCCAGCTTTTTTTTGGTAGAGATGTGACCTGGATTCTGACTCTTAGACAAAAACAGATTTGCAATGCAAAAGCCAGATTTTAGAAAAGTCTGAGTGCAGAAGGCTCGGAAAGGCATCAAAGGTCTGATACAAACCATGTTTTGAAAATATGTGAAAGGAGTGTGGATAAAGATGATGCTAGAGGTGCTAATGAGTCTTCTGATCATTTGTCTTTGCAGATGGCAATTTGTGTCATTGTAATTTTTAAGTTGCTTCTGGACTTTCCCCTTTCTGTTCCTCCAGTTTCAGCTGTCCCTTGTTATCCGGAAGCTGGACAACTTGCTAATGCCCCCTGCTGTGCCAAATGTGGAGAGAACTGGTTGCATATGCCATGCTTTACTGGAGGGGGTAAAACCTCCGAAAGCAGCAGGACCAGTAAATCTTTTAAGCAGTTCCTCCTGCCTCTTTATCTCCCAAACTGTGTGATTGTGTTTACAAGGCAGAACTAACACCTGGGACAACACAGAGTCAATGGACATGGAACTCACATTCTAAGCAAATGATGCAGAGTACCTGCAAGACTTTTGACACCTGACTATGATGAAGCTTTCAAGAGAATTTTCTACTGAAGGGACCTGAGCTGTTGAAGGTTACACATAGCGCATGCTCAATTTGCACGCTTCCAGAAAAAATCTCTTTTAGGCAACTGGAAAAATCACGTGTTTCGACCATTTCCCTAACACTAGTATAAACAAAAATAAGGAGAAAAGGGCTGCAGAGGACAACTCACAGAGGCTGGGGGTTAGTGAAAGGCTCATGAAACCATGAAAAGTGTATGCGCCCATGTTTTCTGTAATGCTCACAGCAACTGCCGAGTAAGCAACTGGCCGCTCCTAGTGTGACTAATGGTGTAGCTACTTAAGGACTTATTTCCACTGGAGTTCATTAAAGTTACATCAAAACAAACCACGGAGTTTAAAATAGAAATGCTCACTATTTGCTGTCAGCTGCAGCAGACTATTTCAGCACATGCATGAGTTTAAGCACATGCACAGTTCTGTTGAATGAGATGCAATGCTTAAAACTGCGTGCTCCCACCAACTGCTTTGCTGAAGTGGTCTCCATTTGTCTGTGCAAAGCTGCGCAACCAAAGCCTTCGCAGCTTCACTTTGCGGCCATTAGTTTTGGCCTCATGGGAATCTATTTATAAATATCTGAATTAATTAAATCAGATCTGTACAGAAGAAAAAGGAATCAACTAAATATGGTCACTATAGCAACAAATATTTCCTGGATGTAGTTTTGCCGCTAATCAGCCTCCCCATGTTCCTTACAATGGCAAAAGTTGTTGGGCTTTTCTTGTTTGTTTGTTTGTATTGAACGTGTTCATACAGAGTAAGATGATAAATGTAATTTCCAAGTATTTTAGATGAAGATCCCTTTCTAGTAGTATTTTACCCTAGTTAAAAATTTTTAAGAACTTGAAATGGGGATTCATTGTTTACCCTTCTTCTTTCAGCCCTCCTGCTTCCCCGGTACAGCGAGAGCCTCTGCTACACTGAGAAATTCCATGGGCTCTGACTCTGAATTCAGATATTAAAGTCACCCCTTCACCGCTAACATCAGCTGAAAGCAAGGCTAGAAAAATGATGGCACAAAACAACCTGTTGCTTTCAACAGGCAGTCTTGGCTGACCCCTGTGTCCACACCAAGCGAAAATAGAAAATAAAAGGTGCTGACACTTTGCCAGACCCCATCTGCAAAATACGCTCCTGGCCATGTCAATCACAAAAATGAGGCCCTACATGCAGTACGTGGTGGAAATGTCCAAGTCATGTCTGTGCATGGTCTCTGAACTCACCGAACGTGGCCACAACTTCCTTGGAGTTTTGAAAATGCCATCCTTTGAGGATTGAGTCTTTGGTGGGTTGTAGATATCTCAGAGGGTTTCATGAGCTTGTCTACACTCTGGTGGAGCTCAAAGACAACAAGGAGTTGTCTGAGCTTTCTTTTTTTTTCTTTTTCTTGTTTTTCTTGTTTTTCTTTTTGTTCTTCCTTTTCTTTTTTTTCCCCTTTTCCTTTTCTTTTTCCTTTTCTTTTTCCTTTTCCTTTTCTTTTTCCTTTCCTTTTTCTTTTTCTCTTTTCTTTTCTTTTTCTTTTTCATTTTTCTTGCTTAGGGAAACTAACATTTTAAAATTGGTTTCACACACCAGTCTTGCCCATTGCCAAATGAGAGGGCATTGCCGGGACAGGTCTATGTTTCCCCTCTGTTTTTACTTCCCTGTTGTTTTTTTTAAACAGTGGCCTCAAAGGTATGTGGTCACAGTGCCTGTCTGTCCGGATATTTCTTTCCCTTCCCTTAATGACTAGCAAATCCATTGACAGTGTCAACCAAATACATCAAAGGAGGTCAGTTCTCAGAGTCAGTTAAGTTTGTACAGGTTACGTGAAAACAGTTTTCTGGCAGAGAAAAGAGATCCTTTCCACGCCCTGACTGTTAGAAAAGCTAGTTCATGGTCTTGTTAGCTGTGCAAGGACCCACATTAGTGCTGGGCAAGAAGGGAAAAAACACAGATGATTGTGATTGCCCCAGTCATGGGAGAAGCTTCAGTGGGAGCCGACACCTTTTTTGGACACTGATATTAATCAGGGCTCTGTATGAAATCAGCCTTTGTAACTCCCAGTGTGCCTGACTTTGCCCATCTTACATGAACAATTAAATAGGTAATATTGATCTTTTGTCTCTTCACAGTTACCTCTGTCTATTCAGATGTGTGGTTTTAGACTGAGATCACACTCCAATGTAGATCTATTTATTTATTTATTATAATTACCATGTGGTATTTTGGCGAATAGTAATCTCTTTATGCAAGAGAGGCATGAGGTTTGAAAAGCTCAAGCCACACCCTCCACAAAACCAAAACTGCAGCGGAGCCATACAGAGATGCCAGAGCGAAGGAAAGGCACAGTTAGCCTCTGATTTGCAAACTTTGGGTTTGTTTGGGGGCTTTTTTGCATCAGTGCAAGAAATTCGTACTAGCAGAAGAGCCATAGCTAAAATAAGGTATTTAGAAAATCAGTAACAAAATGCAGGAGCTGACATGCCTACTTTCCTTCTAATCTTTAGCTTTCAAGCCCCTCCTGACACAAATCACCTTCTGGGGACAGCAGAGAGAGCAAAGGAAACTAATGACCTCTCAGCCACACGGGCACCCACCACAGCAGTGCCAGCGTGTTAGCCCAGGCTGCTCTGGGAGCTCACAGCTGGGTTCTTGGCATTATGTTGTCTTATTTACTAATACAATTTTTAAAAAGCAAATATTTCTAATAAAATTAAATGCTACCAGATTTGCCCTATATTAAAGATTAAGCTCCTTTCCCTCCATGAGTAAGTAGTTCATAAAAATCTGAAGTCCTTTAAAGTTGAATTGAGAGGGTACCCCCACTCCCAATGTGGCTGTTTTGCTAGTGGGGTGACACCTACAATGTAGGATTATCTGATATTTGTTTTCTAATTTACATGCTGTTTTAAAAAGAATAATCAAAATGTAAAGAAATGCAAAGGAATCCTGGGGATAGAAGATCTACGAAGAAACCGCTTAATGAAAAACACATATTGCTCCAGATTGTGTCACTGACCATATATATATGTTAATTCTTCTAAGCCTCGTTTGCCTAACAGCATGGGAACTGCCAGCATTTTAAGACTGCTGTCAGATAACTTGAGATGATGTTAGACAGACCATACAAACAGCAAACAGGCTTTAATGACTCTAGCCTTGAATCCAACCCTATGGGGTGCAGTATGCTTTTGCTACGCGTAGACTTGAAGATGGACAGACACAGCCTGAGTCCCTAAACTTCTGTGGTAAGAGAAGTTCCACAGCACGTTGCAAAGATGGAGCTCTGAGAAATTTCACATGACGAGGGCTGATCTGACATTTTAATTTATACCCTTGCCAGTACGGGGGGTTGTTTTTCCCTGCTTCTCTCTTCTTGTACTTCACTGTCAATTCTCAATCAGCCAGATGAGACAAGTGTTGCGTAATACATGGATTGCACTGTTAGGACTGTTTTGCTGACATTTCCAGGGTCACAGCAGTACAGACAAACCCCAAGCCAGAACCCCCTGTACTACATGCTAAAGCAGAACAGTCACTGAGAGAGACAGGCAGTATGGACCTGAACTGCAGAGATACTCTGAAATCTCAAAAACACTTAGACATGTACTGAACTCATTATAAGGAATTTCATTATTTTCAAGGGCCCTTCTCACATGTTTAAGAAAATGTGTATTAGACAGGATGACAGCACAGACAAAACCACTAAAGCTGGCACAGGACGCTCTTACAGAACAGGAAAGAGAACAGAACAACCCCCACCCCAGAAAAACCTCTATACTTCCACCACACAACCATATATCCTTTTGCAAATATTTTCTCCCCTTAAATAAGATTATTAAAATATTTTCTCATCCCCCTGCATATAACATCAACTTGAAACAATTCCTCTTACTTGCTAGTATTTCACATGAACTTCTAACTCAGATGCATTTAGCTTCTCTAGTTTTTTCAAGCTCACTGTCCCCCTCTCCCATTTTAATAAACCCCAATTAACATGCTTGAGAGTCAAACACGAACAAATATCTTCCATTCCCTCTGAAGTATGGCATTCATGAAGATATTATGAATAAGTAAACATTCTCTGGTGTTCTGTTTCTTTTGTCTAGCTTATTGGTGTTGAGAAAACTTCTTCTTCATTTATTTATGTTGGTATTTTATTTCCTTATTGAGTTTCAAAGATGAACACAGAAAAATAAATACCAAGGAAATAGCTGATAGGCTGAAATGACCAAGGTTTTTCCCAGGGAGATTTAAAAAATTATGCTTTGATACGAAGTTTTTGTTGTCTCATTATTTCATTTAATACACCTGCTTTCAATATGGAATGCATGACAGTCTGTGTATAACAGTAGCTAACAAATCAGTACAGCAAAAGCCTGATTATCAATGTAAAGGGATCTAATTTCTTCTCATATTTCTGATTTAATGGTATTGCACTCTAGGCCCCTGACTTACTATCGTGCTTTGAGGTGAGGCAATCCTGACTAGTCCAGGCTTATTCAAATGGCAGAATATGTACAGTTTGGACAGCAAGTCAGTTTTGCACAGGCCTCACCAAAGCCTCAGACACACTCCTGCAGCAGATCCAGTATTTCCTACCTTCTTCCAAATTCCCTAGGGAGACAGTACACTGCAACATACTTGGAGCTCCCAGTGGCAAGGCAGTGTGCAAGATCAGGTCAGCAAGTAGACTGATTCTTGCTTACCTCACCCCGCTAAATCCCTAAACAGATCTTGGTAAAATGATCAGATATCAGAAAAATTATTGCTCAGACTCTAATTTTAAAAAGTAATGAATTGGTAAACCTCAGTGAAAATTAACAGACCTTGACAAATGCTAATTGAGTAGGCAGGATGCTTGTCTCAGGACTGAAGATACAGTCTACATTTTGTGTCTTCGAAAATCCAAGTACTATACCTGAGCCTTATACACAATTAATATGAAATGTTACTCGTTTCACGTTGACAGGGTTCATTTTTCAAACCCATGAGAATTCTTCGGTAGACTTAAATCTGATTTGATCCTTGTACATGGCTAACCAAAGGGCAATGTGATACCTTTTCTGCAGCACTAACTGTTAACATACTCATAGTTGTAATGTCTTAGCAAAGGTCCTTTCCAGAGGTGAAAATAGAGGCATTAGAGCATGACACGTTTTCTGTGTCCTGCTTCATAACCCCACACCTTAGATGAACTGTGAAATTTAAGACTAAGGGACAAACATCACAAACCAGCCAAACAGTACTATTTTTATTCTCACAACAAAGTCATAAGGGGTTTTTTTTACTTCTGTTTAAAGGCAAAAGCGATGTCTTTTCCAACCGAGGACAATAAAGGCTGTAAGAATGCTTAAAGACTTCACATTACCTTACTGGGTTGCAGCAATGACTGTGTAGATGCTACAGTGACGAAACTCCCACTGCTCAAGAGGTAACACGCTCAAATTTCCACTTGCACTGCAAAAAAGCAAAAAAAAACCCCTCACAACCTGTTACATTGCTTTGAAGCTGCAGCCCTCAGGGCTAGGATCTTATAATTTTTGACAGAATTTGCCTTTTAAATTTGTAGGACAAATATAGAAAGCAGTGGTGACTCAAGGCAGGCAGAGCTCCTCCCTTCTGAGTCACTTCTGTTGGGACAGGGCAGGAAGATGGGAGAAGTGCTGTACACCTGCAGATGTCACCTTAATAAAAGAACATACTAGAGAGACCCCTTTTGGAGGGGTGCAGAGGAAGCCTCCATGATCTTTCTCAGCTGGAGGTTTGTTTTATGTTAGTGTTCAGGCCAAATTCTAACCTAGTTCATTCTAGCTACCAATAAAAAAGAAAAAAAAAATCCCAGCCAGAAAAAATCTCTCTGAACCAGCAAAGATAATCTGCTCTGACAGTCCTTGAAGAAGAGGAATGCTGTGTCACCGTGGAGATCTACCTGTACTGCAGCAGCAGGTGGTGAGACTCAGTGCAGGCTAGGAAATCTCTCCAAGATCCTTCTGGAATGAAGGTACTGAACTACTATCACATGTTGCTACTTTTTTTAATAAATCATGTCTAATCCAAAAAGTGGAACCACCTAAAAGCTATTGTTGTCTTGGACCTATTTTTAGTTGAAGAAACCAAGAATACAAAGTAAACTGGATATTAAGAAGCTCAGACTAAAAATACTCGACAACAACATGATATCTTTGCATCAGAAAACATAGTTGAACTAGTAAACAAGCTACATACTCCTACAACACAACACACCAGTGCTTTATGGAGGAGACTGGCAAGATACTGTCTATGCTGAGAGAGGACGGCATGTAAATGGGATGACCTCTGGCTAAAGTCCACCTTCCCTCCTAAATGCTCTCTTCCAGCACTTGCAAAGGAAGTCTCAAGCTCTATTCTGAGTGTCCGAGCCACAACATGAAGGATTTCTCCATGGCCTTAGCAAAAGACTCTGGGCGAAGCACACAGAGCACAAATTTAATCCATCCTCTCCTCCTCCATGTGACTTCATGCCCCAGATGCCTTCAAGAGAAAGAAGACAGTTCTGTGGAGCAGTTCTCCCTCTCTTTCTCTGCTCACACTGGGATTAGCAGATCTGTCCTTGGGTGAGGACTGAGGAACACTGAAACCTCACTTTTTCTCTTAATGAAAAGTAGCCAAGGGAACATTTTGGACTCTGTTTTAAATACCCCAGTGGTTAGATGAAAGCCAAGTTGCTTGCAAACTCTGTTTTCCCAGTACATGTAATACAAGAAGTGCTAAATCCTTTACAAAAAATAAGTGTTGGGTTGAACTTGGCAAATGAGAATGTGGTATCTCGTGGCTGTAAATTAGATCCTTTCAGCTCTCTGACAGGAAAGTGCAAGTCACTCCTCTGGAGGGCTGAGAGTGCACGAGGCCACAGAGAAGGCAATTCCTGAACCCAGAGCTGCAGCATTAGGATATTCATGTGACAGGTAATGAGTTGCTTACTGAGGACTTTCCCCAGTAGCATTCCTCAAACACGGCTTAAGAACTGGAGGGGCTGAAGTGTGTTTGAATGAGTTCTTATCTGCATTTCTACACACCTATCCACATTTCTTTTCTTTCCTACTAACAGATGTGCACTGCTCTATGAGGCTAACGCCCAGCATACAGCTGGTCAACTGTCAGTTTAATCCCTTGTAATAATAACTGACTACAGTATAGTGGCTTTGTCTTTCACCAGCATCCCTGAATTGCTGTGCCTTTTTTTCCTGTTTACCTTGACTGAAGGCCAGATGTAACCTGATGTAATTTGGTTTTGTTTCTTTGCCGAGAATTTCTTCTCAACAGTATTCTTTGTACCAGGACTTCTTGTTACAAAATACAAGCAAGCAATGAGTTATGTGGTTGTGTCAGTCCAGGCTATGTGTCTATGTCTCACTGGCAGCTCTGAGCTCTGGTTTTCCTTCAGGTATCATAATGGGAGTGAGTGTACAACATTTTAAAGATGCACAGGAATATGCTTAGTCTGGAGTCATCTGGCTATTATGCCACACAAATCAACATCAATGGGATTAACAGAGTTGTTAGATGTCTTAGATGTTAGATGTGACCAGGGCAGTTAAGTATAGGAGTCTGGTGGTTCACACTCCAATTTGTAAGCTTCAGCTAGTCTGCAAATCCACATTTATTTCTTCCCCTGCACAACTGCCTTGCTTGTTGTCGACATGAAGAATTGCTGTTCTCCTGACTCTTGGCGTGTCACACGGCGGGTGTGGGAGCTTTGTGATTTTGCAGGTTCAGCCTCTGGCGTCAGCGCTCCCTCTATTACAGCATCATAGGACAACTTCAGTTTGTGCCAGGCACTAGCCTCATTCTACCTGCTGACCCATTCTAGCACTGGGAAGCACTATTCAGTATAGCACTCATGATTTGGTATTCATAAACTCTTTCTCTTTTTTTTTTTTTTTCCCTACCACTCCTTTCCACGTATTCCCCTACCAACAGCATGTGTCCATTTTAACTTTTATGAATGCATTCAGCCTTCTGGCTACACTTATCATTCACCTCTGCTTCACCTGACATGCCTATTACTTTCCCATATATGGGCAATATGTCCTGCATCCACAGTTTCACAAGCTTTGAATTTTGTTTGCTGAATCACTAAAATTCTGTGTCACCTCCTCCACTGCCCTTTAAAGGGAAGAATATTCCCATCAGATAGAAACTACCCTTGGTGGTCTACACATGATGATTTAATTGGGCGTAAGGAGGTTACAATAATCAAAGATCATGTGGATTAGTGCTCAGATACTGTAGCAAAAGGGACTTTGGAAAACAGTAAGATTCATAGGTTTCAGGAAAAAAACACAACTAAACTATGATGAAATTGTTATAATGGGGACACACAATTAGAAGAGAGATGTGGAAGCTTCCCCAGTTAGGAAATTTTTAGGAGAAATTGACAATTCAAGAACTAATCATAGATACAGACTGTACATCAGCAAGAAGAGTAAGAAGACGATGAGGTTTCTAAGTTTCTCACATTGTGATCTAAGAACATGACTGTACTACCTACTGCTGCACTTTATGCTTTCTCAGACAAAGTCAAACTATTGCCTATGTGACATGCACTGAGCAGAGCAGAGGTCAAATATTCTACTCCTCTCTGTAACGGGATGTGGTTGGTGGAAGCGCACAGATTAGCAGACAAAGCCGTGCCTAATGTTATTAGCCGGATGCTTTCATGGAGCTATGGCGTTATGGAACTTCAGCAGAAATGTAAGTCTTACTGGCCAAACTAATGGTCTCACTAGGTCAACAGAAAAATAATTACTTTTATTTCCAGCCCTACCTAAAAACCATGGAGTTTCAGGCCCTAGGCACTCTTATTAGAGTGTTAGGAGATAAAATGTGTGTGTATGTATATTGTATATGGATATATAAATATATAGGAAATTCCAACTGCATTTAATTGATAGTGTACTGAATGTTCTGAAGACCACTATTGTTTACTGAAATAAAGCACTAGCAAGAATGAATGCTGTGCAACATAATCAGGGGTCTTTGTTGTTTTCAGAAACCTAATGAATGAACACATGACATCCACTGGTTTCTGACATGACAGGCATATGGTGCTCATAAATAAATAAAAATCATGATGATACAGTTACGCTGATAGCAGTGAGTGGTAACATTTGGTAAACTTGCAAGTTGTCTGCTCTATCTTACCTTGACAGCAAAACCACAAAAATCTCTGAGTAAAAACAATTAATTGTAACTGATAGCCTTTGGGCTTCCTCCAGTTAAGTCATGCTACTGGGTTCCAAAAGAAACATTAGACCACTTTTTAATGTATAGCTTCATATATATTTTTTAAAAACCATTACAATTACACAGAAGGTAATTGTCAGCTGCAACAGCGTTCGGCACCAATATTAACCTACTTGGAAGAGACTCACAGCAATATAAAAGAGTGCAGCAGGACCTAGGTGCCTACATTCTACTTTTATTCAAAACTGAGATCCTGAAAACACCAAAATAGCCACCTATGAGACTGACACTTCTTTAAGATTTTACAGTGGTCTACTCTTTGTGGTACTTACTAGCATATGAGAGAACCATGTTCATTTTCCAAACCTCTTTATGGGTTTAGGAATCCCAGTTTCACATCTCTCCTACCTAGGTCCTACCTATACAGCCCCCTTTCCACATGTGCTCACTGCCTGCCTGAACTGTCACACTTTCACCAGTGGCATCACTACTGCAAAATTTGCAGGATATAGGAATAAATTTCTTTCTTCCACACTTGCACGCCAAAGCCACAATGAGATCCCTAGCAGTAAGTCATCCCAGTGACCCATCCCGGAACACAAAATACATATTATCTCAAGCAATTCGGATAATAACATTGGTGAAGTTGCCCACCGACCTCCCTGCAGCACAATAGATGGTGTACGGTCCATGCCTTTCAATCTTCAAATCCACTAGTCTGACTGCAAACTTAGTCAGCCTAGCTGGGTAAACACCATCCAACCAACAGCTAACTCTAGACTCATCATCTCAAAATTCATCCAGCTTCATCAGTTTCCCATGGTAACTACAGGTTCCATAGATGAACCTTGCTCTCACGCTTCTCTGTACTGACAACTAACCCTAGCACCAAGACTTAAGCCCTGTTCTGGCCAGAACGTATCCCAAATGGGTGTCATTTGAAAGAACTACCCTTCTGGGGTGTTTGTGATCACCTCCTTTGGGTTAAGACTAGCCTGAAAAATTGGTGTTAACCTACAGTTTAGAAGTATACAATATATTCCTAAACACTAAAGTGTTCAAATGGTCTTTAATTCATTTCCAGGTGATAGAGATCACCTCTCTTTGGATAAACCTAGAGTTAAAGTGATGGTTAAGACTGAGAAACAGTTGGAAAATATTTTTTTTTATCTGAGGGCTGCTGATGTAAGATATAGACCGGTGCTGGTAGCATCAAATCAGCCCCAAGCTGGAGGCCTGTGTTTGTTTTTCGTAGGGTATGCCACACAAAAATAAAGCCTTGTGTCGACAATGGACAGAATGGACTAGAGTTAATTGCAGAATGGCAAGGTATCACTTCTCTGGGATTTAGGTCAGGATTCCTGAGGAATCCTAAGGCTGGAAAACTGCACCCTAGATTCTGTCAGGACCACCAAATTAGGAAGAGGTCTGATGCTGGCAGGGATGAAAGTGTAAAACTGAGTTTTGAGGGGTTAGCTTTCAATAGTAGGGGTTCTCTTCTTGTGATAGCATTAGGGATACGGCTGGGTTAAGAGGCAAGAACAGGCTGGAAAACTGTGTTTATTCCTGAATTTTATTGGGATTGCCATCTTAAATTAAGGATGCTAACACAGTAGCAGAATGGTTGTAGCACGGTTCAAAGGATGTATTTTGATGTGTTAATGGCCAGGGTCACTTGTCCTGATTATAGAAAAGAGGGTGTATTAGACTGCCAGAGAAAGATGAAATTTGGGCTGTACATGCTTTGGATCATAGCAGGAACAGCTCTTGTGTTAAGGCTACAGTTAGTGTTTGATTTAGGGACAGAGCCAAGGCCTGAGACAGAACTGAATGGAGAATTGTGTGACCATCTTAATACTCTAGAGAATATCAAACAAGGATAGCACTTGTGAGATTGCATAGGACAGCAGTGTCACCTCTTCTAACTTTAAACTATGGTTAGGTTGAAGACTGGGATTAGGGTGTGAAAGAAATGAGATTACGGAGTTGTGGTTCCAGGACCATTGGGTTTTGCAGTGGCTGTGGTGCTGATGACAGTTATGGTTCAGTTTAAGGTTAGGAAAAGATGGGCAAGGACTGCTGATATAATACATGAATCTTGTAGGCAACGCTGAAATAGGATGAGGTTTGGCACACAGAAAAATCTAATGGGCAACAATTTGGGCTGAAGATATATTTTCAGTTCTTGTAGCGTCTGTCGGCCTCTAGCATGAAGGTAGCGTTGCACTGCAAGTCTATTATAGAATCATGTAATCATTTTGGTTGGAAAAGACCTTTAGCACCATCAAGTCCAACCATTAACCCAGCACTGCCAAGTCACCACTAATCCACGTCCCTGCACACCACACCTACACAGCTCTGAAATCCCTCCAGGGATGGGGACTCCACCACTGCCCTGGGCAGCCTGGGCCAGTGCCCGACAACCCTTTCAGTGAAGAAATGTTTCCTCAAATACAACGTAAACCTCCCCTGGCTGCCTGATGAAGCTTATCAGAATGCAAGAAGTTTGTCCTTTGTTGGGATATAGATGTGGAAGGTTAGGTTTTGTTTCTGGATCCTGAAAGGCCTGCTGTTGCTGTTAGACCAGAAGGGTCTGGGTTCAAGTCTGTCAAAGTCACCAGTCTCCCGCTTGGGCTCAAATTTTTGTTGGGCCATGTGTCTGGGATGAAATAGGCAAATTCCTAAATACAGCTGCAATTAGTTCTGGGATAGCCAAGTGTTGCTTTTCTGGCCTTAATACAGGAGTTTGTGCAATGACTGAAAAACTAGGCTAATTCACTGTTCCTGCAGATGCCACAAGACATGGAGGAGTGCTGGGCACAGCAAGAGAAAGGGAATGTGATGGAATGGACTATATTTGGGTTTAGGTGAAGTTCCACAAGGGGCTGAGAAGTTAAATGTACTCCTAAGCAGTGTGTGATAGTTGGGCTAGTATTTAAGTTAAGGTCACTGGGCCAGAGTTTAAGGTTATGATTAGCCCTTGGAAGAGAAGTGGCTGGAGTGTCAGGTTTAACAGAGTGTTCCAGACCAGTATGACAGCCACACTGGGAGAAACTTTGGGGCAGAGTTAGCTGGCCTAACTGGATTAAGGCCAAGGTTAAGGGCTTGTCATACCTTGTGTTAAAAAGCAACATTTACATCTGGATTCTGCTAAGGTTGCTAGGCTTCAGCAGGCTGAGTTGGGGCTATCCAGTCTGGAGAAGAGAAGGCTCTGGGGAGACCTTAGAGCACCTTCCAGTACCTGAAGGGGCCAACAAGAAAGCTGGAGAGGAACTTTTTACAAGGGCATGGAGTGATAGGATGAGGGACAATGGCTTTAAACTGGAAGAGGGGAGATTTAGACTAGATATTGGGAAGAAATTCTTTCCTGTGAGGGTGGTGAGACACTGGAACAGGTTGCCCAGAGGAGCTGTGGCTGCTCCCTCCCTGGCAGTGTTCCAGGCCAGGTTGGATGGGGCTTGGAGCAACCTGGTCTGGTGGGAGGTGTCCCTGCCCATGGCAGGGGGGGTGGAACGAGATGAGCTTTGAGGTCCCTTCCAACCCAAACCATTCTGTGATTCTATATTAAACCAAATTATTTAATCTGGAGAGTCTGAAGGATCAAATAGGGTTTGGGGTTAGTTTTAGTGACAGCAAGGATCAAATAGGGTTTGGGGTTAGTTTTAGTGACAGCATGACCTAGTATTGTACAGGCCATTAGAACTAGGATAATGACTGTTAAAAGAATCAAATGGAGCCAAGGTCAGTTATGAGGCAAGCAGGGCTTAAGTTTAGGACTAAGTGTTATCATTATGGTTAACACTTGGTACCAGATGGGCTGAAGAGCTTTGTGAAAGTCTCTCCTGCAGACTGGTGCATTGCTTCTTTTTCTAAGGCAGAAAGGGACTTCACAGGAAGAAGTCTAACAGAGGAAGCAGGCAAAAGAGGAAAAAAGGATACCATTGTTTAGCAAGACTTTGGGACCACAAGGGGATGGCTTAGAAGTCTATACACATGTGCACATCTGTTTTCCCCAATCTTTAACCTTCCTCCCATCCTTCCTGTCTCCCTGTGAGTCTCCCTTCCCCCCATCTCCCACAGTCTTCTGCCTTTCCATGTCACACATGTATCCCTGCACCCTTCCCAGCCCCAGCACAGGGCAGAGGCAGTAAGAGAAGAGAAAAACAAGGGAAGCAGCTCTATCAGGTTTTTTTTTTTCATCATGTGTCCAAACCAGTAACAAAAACCACAACCACCATTACCACCACAACAGTAATAACGGAAGCGCCGCGGTGGCACTCTAGCTTTGCTTAGCCTGGGGAGAGGTAAGTGAGGGTGGCAGGGGTTTCACCACAAGCCTTTGGGGAGGGATGGAAACGCTGGAGGGCTGCCAGCTCCCATGGAGGTGGCCGGGCAGTGGTGACCCCACAAGACCCTGTCACCCGGCACTCCCTCTGGGCATAAGCCTGGGGCAAACCTGCCTCAGAGGGCACCGGGGCTGGAACGGCCGGCTCCTTCCGCACGGGGGGGGGCATCCAGCTGTTGCCAACAGCTGTATGGCAGTCCCCGCCGAGCCGCGGTAAACGCGGGGTCCGCCCCGCCGCCGTCCCCGCCCCTGCGAGGAGGAGCGGGAGGAGGAGGAGGAGGAACCGAGAGTGCCCGACCCGGTGGCTTTTAGGGGGTGGCGGCCACTCAGTTGTTAGCGCCCTGGCCCTGCGCTCCTCTTCCAGCTGCTGCTTCTGCTCGTTTCCAGCCCTGCGGCAGGCAGGCTGGCTGCTGCCCGGCCTGCCCTCCTCCTTTGCCCGGTACCTACCTCAAAACCTCCGGAGGCTGCGGGACTCCGCTCTTGAAGGAGGAGGAAGCTGGGTTTGCAGAGACAACAGGGAATTGCATTGTAACTGGGTGGCGGGGGGGAAACGGGGGGGGGGGGGGGGAAGACAGGAGAGAAAAAAAATAAAAAAGAAAAAAGAGGGGGTGTGAGTGTGGAAGGGGGTCTCGGCGCCCAGGACCCGCACGCCCCGGCGGCCACGCGTGGGTGCAGAACGCGGCGCGGCACACAGGGCCGGGCGGAAGATGCACACGACGCAGAAGGACACCACTTACACCAAGATCTTCGTCGGGGGGTTGCCCTACCACACCACCGACTCCAGCCTGCGCAAGTACTTCGAGGTCTTCGGGGACATCGAGGAGGCGGTGGTCATCACCGACCGGCAGACGGGCAAGTCCCGGGGATACGGCTTTGTAAGTGAGCGCGGATGGGGGGGGGGGGCGGGATGCTGCGGGGGCATCGCGGGGGGAAACTGCGGGAGCAGCTGCGAGGAGCCGGGCAGCCCCGGGAAGGGTTGGGACGGGCAGTGGGCTTTTTGCTTTTCTCCTTTTCTTTTTTTTTTTTTTTTTCTCTCTCCCTGCTGGGGAGTTTGGAAAGAGGAGGAGCGGGGGGAAAAGCGGGTGGGGGTGGGGTGGGAAATTACTGAAAAAGGAGATTTGGGGAGGAATTGCCTAATTTCTCGCAACGCGCCTGTTGCTCCCTGATACGGCCGCGCCGGGGGTTATCTGCTGGCGGCGGAGCTCGGCCCCCGCCCTCCCCGCACCCCGCTGCCCTCGGCGGGCGGACCGCGGAGCAGCCGGGTCGCTGCCGTGAACGAGAGGCTTCTCCTTCCCGGTGGAAAGAGCTCTAATGCTCAGCATCGCCCGTTAAGGTCACCATGGCTGACAGAGCGGCTGCGGAAAGGGCTTGTAAGGACCCCAACCCCATCATCGATGGGAGGAAAGCCAACGTGAACCTGGCGTACCTGGGTGCCAAGCCGCGGATAATGCAGCCAGGTGAGCAACCCGTCTCTGTACCTCACCTTTCGGAAGAGAGTAAAACTTTAAATGAGGTCATGCTGTCCGAATTCCTGAAGTGTGTTTACTCTCTGGGCGCGTTTTGGGTTTGATTTTTAAATGCAGCGTGTTGGAACGAGGTCATGTTTAAGGTCCCTTCCAACCTAAACCATTCTACGTTGTTGTGATTCCAGCTACATGTGCCGTATTTAAAAACCAAAAGCGATCAGAGACAAAATACCTCTATGGAAGCACTTCCACAGCTCAGACCCTTCCTTGGTGATTCCTGCTGCCGGGAATGTGGTGGCGCTGACCATTTACAGTATCGTTGCAGGGAAAGACTGGCCTAGGAATGAATCGCTTCCAATGTGTGTGGGCTTATTAATACAAACAATATCTCAATGCAGACTCCCCAAACAGACGGGAACTATTGTACAGAGTTTAAAATGAAATGGCTCTTCCTAAGACCACATTTGAGCCAATCTGATGTCCTGGCCACTTCCCAGACTGCTGCTCTGCAGCAAGAGAGACTGGAGCACAGAGAGTGTGCCCGTTTGAGCTCTAAGGGAGGCTGCCCTGAATTCCCAGCTGCTCAACCTCAGCAACACTTGTGTGAGTAACCGAGTGCCCACCAAGGAACCAAGGGGTTTATGCTTGGGTGCTTGAAGAACAGAAATGGAGTTAGGATTTGACTCTGACACTAAGTCCTCATGAGTAGAGATGACTCGAATGTAAGTCGGTGGAAAGTACACAAATACACTGTTGAACAGCAAGTACCATACAACCCTTCTGAGGGTAAAGTTAGGGAGCACAAAATAAAATATGAATGAAAACCTTGTGCTTGTTTAGAAAAAGTCATTCCTCTAAATGCCTCTAGGAAAGCACGTGCTTTACTGTTCTGTGTTCTCTATGCATGCGTGTGTGTGCATGTATATATGGATTGATATATTTTGCTTTCTAATTTGTGGTTCTACAGCCTTTCAGACATCATCACTGAAGGCCGTTAGTGAAGGCTGTTACTCTGTGTGTGTGTGCATGTGTATATATAGCATAAACAAGTGGCCAAGAGAACACCCATACAGAGAATGTGATGTGTTTTTGTCGGTAGGTTTTGCCTTTGGTGTCCAGCAGCTTCATCCAGCTCTCATACAGAGGCCTTTTGGGTAAGTCTGTTCAATGGGACCTCAAATAGGGGAGGAAAAATCTTTTTAAAAATGAAAAAGGAAAGCAAAAGTATGAGCCTTGAAGGCCTCTTGCGGTAGCAGCCTTCTAAACTCACCAGCAATGCTGAAGTTCTCAGACTTATAAATGTACACCCGTAAATGCACTCACCTTGTCGGTCATGTTCTAAATGCCGCAGCTGAGTCAAGTTGTGTGGGACGCGTCCCTTGCACCTAAACCACTCCGGTCCCGTATGGCCCTATGATAAAACAAGGAGGTATGACTTGATGCAAGATTGCTGTGCCCCATTTCTCTTTTTTTTTTTTTTTTTTCAGCTTGACTCAATGTTATTTATCTCTTTCTAATCTGACAGGGATCGTTTACAGTTAAGATAACTGATCAGAAGGATATGATGATAAGAGGTGGAATAGTTCTGTTTGGAATTAAACTCTGTAACCAGTAGACTCAAACACAAACAAGCTAAAATGGTGATTAACGATGCATGTATGTTTTTTTCATATAGTCAATAGACCTCCGTGTGCTTTTTTTTTTTTGGATTTATTTATTACAGTAATGAAGTGGTGTTGATAGCTAAACTGTGTGCTTTTATTTAATTGAAAGAGCTGTAGTGAAAGCTTTTTTGGGGGGTCTTCTTAATTTTGGTTTTGTTGTTGAGGAGTGACGTTGCCATGGGGAGCAAAGGGCCTTTTTTTTTTTTTTGGCCTTGCTTTCAAGCTGTAGCCTGTGACTTTTTTAACCATATTTTGTAGTGAGTGCTAAATTGTGTGACTTCTTGATTTTTAAGTAAATCAACGTATTGCTTGCATGTTCATAATCTTTATTTTTGGGGGGGTGGTTGTTCTTGGGAGGGGTGTGGAGCTCCTTATTAACAACGCGCGTCCATTTGGGCTTTCTAATTTGAGATATTATTTTTCTTCAGTTTGTCTTTACTATGTAGCGCATTTCTCCTTTACATGAGTATACTGTTCCTAAACAGATCTAACTCTTGCTTCTTATAGGCATATAATGAGGAGGTGAAGTCTGCTTTAAACTTTCCATACAGTGTCACTTCACTAATGCACGCTGACTGAGAAACTCATTGCAAAATAATGCATTTTGCTAATTAATGAGGAAGCTAACAATAAAGTAGGGAAAATGTGTCACAAATGTATTTCATTTATTTATTTGACTAGAATAGCTTTAGAATATTCTACCTAGCTGTGATTAAGCAACGATAGTTTCTCAGTTATTTGATTTGTCAAAACAGGAGGAAACAATTCCTGCCCTCAAAACTAGGAAAAAGTTTTCCTAGAAACTTTACAGATTTTTAAAAGAGAATGTTGATTCTTCTGAGACCCGTGGGGAGGTTGTGGGAAACTTGTTGTCTTTTATTTTTTTTCCTTCTTATGATTATCCTCTACTGTATTTTGTTCGCCTTCTTTGAAGTGTGAGCAGACGACAGTGTATATGCAGTGATGAGTTTGTGATGCCTGCGCTAAGGTGGGCAGGAGGCGGAGCGTGTGGTCGCCAGAGCTGTTAAAGCACTTGTTGCAAAGAGGAAGCAGTGGACTGCCCGGGGATCAGCCGTGGAGAGACTGAGTATTTGCTGAGCACAACAGAAAAGGAGAACCTGTGGCAATCTGTTGCTCAAAGGACTGTGCAAACGTAGGGCTCTTTCTTGCTTTCTTTACCCAGAGCCGACAAGAGATCATGTAAATCATGTTTAGGTCAGGGAAATTCTTCCACCAGGCTGAATAAGGTTTTATTTCTAATGCAATGTACAGAAATCTGAAGAAAAGGAATGTTGGTCACAGCATCATGTATGTAACTAATTGGTCATTTTTAATCCTTGGCTTTTGCCTTTCTTTTGCTATTTGCAAACAAAGGAGATGAGTACTAATCCTGCTTCCTCCTCAAAATTAGCAATGACCTGTACCTTTTCTAAAGAATGTAGTTCAGAATAAGAAGAACAGCATCCATTAGGATGAATGAACATCTTCATTCACTTAATTCCTTGGTAATAAGAGGGGTTGTTTCAGTGCTTACTTGAATCTGTTTTTATTGAAGTGTTCACTCTTAGAGCATGTTAAATAGATTGCACTGAAATATATGGTCACCTTAAAGCCTTTCTTCCTCCTCTGCAGTTGTGCTTTTTAAAAGTGCACTTTACTAATACGCTGTGTAAAATGGGTCGTAGTGGCGATTCACTACCAATACTCTGCTCATCTGAACACAAAAGCTCCAAGTGTTTTGTGGGGTTTTTTTGTTTTTCATACCAGAGTGCAAATGAGCGAGGTGCTGCCATATTCTGGTATGGTCAGCAGTGTTTCCATATGGTTCCCCACCTATCAAACAAGAAACTGAAAATAATTGGATTCTGTTACATTACTTTTACTGAGAAGATGCAGAAGAACAAGATTATGAGTTAAGTACAACATTATGGTGGTGGAGGGAGCCAAAAACTAGATTAGCTTCACTGCATGAAGCATTTAAAATGCTGGGAATTTTTCTTTATTCACTGCTGCAGAGATCAATTCATCCACCAAATAACATTTCTCCCTGCTCTGTACCTTCAGCATCTCTCTTACTGTTGGTGTGTTTCGTAGAAAGCTGTTTAATCACAGGACTGGTTAACTATACAGCTCTGCTTTCAGGATTGTTTATTAAAATACTATCCCTGAATTCAATAGGAATTCATGGAGGGGGAAGATGGCTTTGCCTCCTAAGATAGCTTTTCTCATTTTGCCTATGTAATTTCTACTTTAATATTGGTGGGAAAATATGGGGTTATAGAGAGGTGCTGGTGTAGGATATGACTTATTCCATTGGAGATATTTTTTTTCCCTTTATTTTCTGTCAAAATGACAACATTCCCACTGTTTTTAGTAAGACCAGAGTTGAATCCAAAGTTACTAAGTTCATTATCAAATGGTTAGCTGATACTGCCTGCTTGGTATTATCTTCCCAGACTTAGGCAATTCTGTCTTTCTTAAGAGAGAAGGAAAAGCCCTCTTTTGAGTTTGTGATGGAAAGACCTGTGTAATACCACACTACAGATAATCTGGAAAGAGGGAATGAAGCCAGAACAGTCAGGAGTTAACCTTCAGAATGCTAAATGTCCTCTTAATGGTATCAGGCACAAATTTAAAAGGAAGCATATTAAAGGTCTTGTATATCTTGATGTTTACAAAACCTATTTCTGCCGTAAGGAAAGCTGTGCATTGATGAAAATCTACTCTTTAATTACGCTTACAAAACCAGATGATGCCATGCAAGGACCACAGCAGAACATTTCGTTCAAAGTTAAATACCCACTTTCACAAGAATTGATCGTTGAGAGTCAGTGATGTGCTATTACTGCAGAATGTCTGTATGCCACAGCTCTCTGCATTAGCCTAGAACGTCTTTTCTTTCCTTTGAAACAATTCGCTTTCACTTTTTCAGTGTTCATAGGATTATTTTCGAGGTCTTAGTTAAACACAAATCCGGTATAACAACAATGAAAGTCTTAAAGCACGTGGCAGGAGTGTATGTCATTCAGTTTTGAATATCCCAAAACAACTGCTAAAGTGAAATGTGACTTTCCTTTTCCTTTATTGCAAAAGCATAAAAAAATAAATATACGTTCCAAAATAAAAAAATACTGCCAGGAAAGTAAGCTTAAACTGTGTACAATCCTCACACTCTTACTCTCAAAAGTAAAGCAATAACTTTTATTTAAAATTAAGGATACCAAGGATATCCAGCATAACGGGGAATGGCTTTTTCAGCTTTTGACCTGGCAGAGCATTAAAAACAGTTGGGTTCTGAATGGCCGACATCTACACATGCTGGCCCCTGCAGTAGGTAGAAATTTACTTTGGCCATATAAAGCCATTTTACTCAACTCAAAAACAGTTGTAGCATGACAGATGATCAAAAATAGCCCCACTGCAGCTTATGCTGTCAATCAAGATGTGTGAAATGGCATGGTGGTGAGGAGCCTGCACAGGGTTTATGTTTATTGTAGGGTAAGATGTGGCAAACAGATAATGTTTCATAACTTCACCACCTGTTAGTTTCTTGGTTTAAATAAAACAAGTCACAAGAGATTAAGTGGGAGCACATGTATCTTTTTGTCTGGTTCAAGGATACGGCCGAGTGTCCTCATGTCTTCAGCAAATCTTAGTAACATGAAGTTCAAGTCAATGCAGGCAGCTAGATGAGCTTGCTTACTGTCTCTTCTGTTAGAATTACTCTTTTTCGTAAATGTTGTATGTAAAGGCTCCTTTGATGTGGTGTTAAATGGACTCTTCATGATGCAGAAGAGGCTCTCAGTGACTTCAAATTTGGTTTTATATCTCTTTCCTTCATACTTAAAAACCGCGGTGTTATATTTATTAGGATTGTACCTGGTTGGTGACCAATACAAAATGCTTGTTTATGCTCATCCGTTTGGTATGGAGAGCTCAGGTAATGATGTGTATTTAAATGCACAGAGCCAGCTTAATTATGCTTCAAATGCACTTCTGGCTAATCACTTCATAAATTAGGTGAGTCTTAAAAACCCAACTTACGGTTTTGTTTTATGTTTTCTTTCCCTTCCCAATCCCTATTTGTCACTTTTTTTTTTTTTTTTCCCCATTTCTCCCTTCACACAGTAGGGAATGAATTTCAATGACACGTTGGGTTTTTATGATTGTGGTGTTCATGTCTAAAACACGGCAACTGAACATTTCTCTCTGCTAATATTCCTATTCAAGCAACTGAGCTCTTTTTTTCTTAAAAAAACTAGGCTGTTCTAAAGCCTGACTACCACTTATTTTAAACTATGTTTTGCTATGAATCTAGTTGACAGTGTCCTTTCTGATTGAAATGTTTCCTTGTTGACCATTTAAGTAAATCTTGAAGTTATTTTTAAAATGAAACAAACAAAAAACCACAAAAAACCTTTCCATTAAGTCTTGAATTTGGAGAAAAGAGGACAGTTTTTACTGTTGCAATTTGCATCTGTGCTTACAGTGCGCTAAAAGGTTGGTGCAGTCTTTACAGTTGTCTGTAAAGGTAAAGTTCAGTAGGAAATAGGAGTAAATCTGCACAAGCAGTTTTTCATGGATTTATAAAGATTCACTGCCTGGAAAGGAATTGCATATATGAAGGACTTCTCTGTGGAAATCCAGATGCAAGATAGGGTTATGAATGTAAAATGAGAATTATATTGAGTATATTCTTTTTTTAGATCACATTATATGATAAAATACAATTACGAGATGAACTTCTGTGTATACTTGTGTGCTGAGACAATGATACGACCAATTTTCCAAACTAAAGGGCTAAGAAAACAAGCCAAGGAAACAAATTTTGTGACTTGGACAAGATGGGAAAGTGTGTACTGACCTGTTCAGAATGGTTATTTCTTAAGCTGTAAATTTGTTTTTTTTACTTTTGTTAAGCACCAGATCTATTTAGACTTAATCCTATGCCCACCTCCCCAAAAACTCTATGCTGTATGTCTTGCATAGAAATAAACAAGCTGGCACAAAACAGGACATCAGTGGCCTGATAATCAAACAGGTTTGACCCTTGTGTCCTTACAAACTTTATAAAAGTGTGATGCACATGTACTTAGGAGTCACTGTTATGGATTTTAATAGCATCTATGTAGCTTCCCCTCAATGGCCTCTTGTGACGGAGTGAGCTGCACTATCGTTCGTTTGGAAAGTGTGATTCTTGCTGTGTTTACCACACTTGTGAACTTTATTTAAACTCCTTTGTCGCCTGTGTTGGTTTTTTTTTTCTTATTTTTAATAAGGGTGACTGAGGTTGCAGAGAAATTAATGTGTGCTGAGTCTGCATAGCAACTTAAGTAGGGTTGCCACAATACACTCTTGCCCCCCTGCTCCCTGAGAAGACTTTACATAAAGTCAAGGGTTCAACCGTTCTGTTGCCTTATTGGCTATTGTCAAACTCATTATAGTGATGCCGTCAAACTGCTCAGTTACTAATAATAAAAGTATTGCAGGAAATAATTTTACTAAGAGTCAAGTAGTTAAGTGAGAAGCAGGGTAGTAAAAATGACCTGCAGGTGTTTGGAAAAACAAATACCGCAATTGTCCAGATGGAATAACCAAGCTTCCTCCTTCAGAGTTGTCTTAAAATTGACATCAGTAATCCTGGTCCTTCTAAAGATTTTGGTAGCATTAAACATAATATCCTCAAGCAACGTTAAACACTCCTATTTCACTCAGCTATAATGCCGTGCTTTGGAGCGATGCATCTCTTCAGACCAGTGAACTGATAGCTGGTCCATCCAATCTAGTTATTGTGGCAACCCTATGCACATAACAACAACTAAATTGAGTTTGGTTTAGTTCGGAGTATGGATGTGACGCTTAGGCGCTGCCTCGCGTACCGACTCTGACTCCCTCTCCCATCTTTCAACAGGATCCCTGCTCACTATGTCTATCCACAGGCTTTCGTGCAGCCCGGAGTGGTAATTCCCCACGTTCAGCCCGCAGCAGCCGCTGCTTCCACTACGCCTTACATCGATTACACCGGAGCTGCCTACGCCCAGTACTCGGCCGCCGCCGCCGCCGCCTACGAGCAGTACCCGTACGCCGCCTCGCCGGCTGCCGCTGCGGGGTATGTGGCGGCGGGGGGCTACGGCTACGCGGTGCAGCAGCCCCTCACCGCAGCCGCGCCTGGCACGGCCGCTGCGGCTGCAGCTGCTTTTGGCCAGTACCAGCCCCAACAGCTGCAGACAGACCGTATGCAATAGCAGATGGACTCCTGAAGGAAGCTCTTTCTTTCTCTTCCTCTTTTCAGCCTTCCAGTATAAGTAGTTAATCAGAGACAATTGATATTAACTAAGGAGCTTTAAGGAAAGCGATGCTATTGCGAAACTAAAGATTTTTATTCCACTGTCTTCATACAGTATGCATCCAAATCATGTTGTTAGAGGGGAGGGGTAGTGCGGCATGTCTAGTTTCAAGTATCAAGCCAGAAGAAAATGGGGAAAAAAAAAATACTGTACTGTCATGAAAGAGTGGCAGGGGTAGCAATGGGACTTCATATTTACAAACAAACAAACAAGAACCAAAAAAAAAGCAAAGGTGTACTTTTTACAGCATCAGGGAAGCAAAACTGCCTTTTATAAGTAAGAAAATGGTATTTGAAAAGTTTGAACCAGGGAAAAAACTGAGTCAGCAATATGTAATCTTTTACCCATTTTAAGAGGAAACAAGCTTAAAGCACTGATTGTCCTTTCTAGCTTTCAGAAGTTGTCTTCGTGAGATAGTACCTTCTCACTGTCTCACTAACGGGCATCGAACAACCCAAGGAAGATGGCCGGCTAGTAAGATGGCGGACAGGCACCAAAGTTATTTTCTTCTCTGTCCTCTGGATGAGTGGAACTATGGAGCAAGTGATGTGGAAGTAAGGGGTGCAACAGCTGTAGAGACAATCAATAACACAGACAGTTCTGGACAGAACACATCACTCGTGCTCATGTGATGAGCTTGTCACATCCTAATCCCTCGCCCCATCCTGTTTCACTTTTGGGAAACTTTAACTGCTGGTGTCAGCTCTTCTGATTCTAAAATAGGATCAGCCCTTTACTACAACAGCCTTCTCTTTCTATTTATTGCATCTATTCGTAACTTATGAATAAAGGCAGGAAGAAGCTTAGTGAATTAAAACCTTTAAGAACTGTTTTAAGGGAATTTTCTGAAACCATTTGTACAATTTTAATATCTATTTCAGGAGTATATTTAAAATATTTATTAGCAAACATACAGTACACAGGGTGACTTTTGTTACCAAGACTGCAGTTCTTGAAGGGTTAATGGTATGTGATTTATACTGTGCCTTAATTGTTATGCTATTTAAAAAGAAATATTTATTTTGAAAGTTTTACTATGCTGCGCTCTAAAGAAAGCGACTTTAGATGTGACACTGTAAAATTATGTATTCATCTCATGGCATAAATTATTTAGTAGGCTTAGATGTAGCATATTAAATATTAACCTAATTAACTAAGGATGTTGACTTGGATTTATTTAAATTCAGTATGTGCACTGTATGAGGGTACTCTTAAATTAACACTTTTTTAGGTTTTTACATAAAATATTGCTAGTTCATTCTTTTTTCCCTCTACTAATTTTTCATGTAGACCTCTCAAATACATTAGTACCGTTTTCTCACTCATCTGTATGTAGACTGACTATTTTTCCCTTTGCTAGAAAATGCTGCTTTACATTGTCCTGTGAAACTACAATACTTGCAATTTTTATTCTTGACCGAAATGGAATTTAATATTTTACACTGTATTGGATTTTTTTATACTTGAACAATTTCATACAAGGGAAGACAGGATAGCATTTTTATGGACTTTATCCAATGTCACTGGATTTATTTTAAGTATTCGGAATACTAGCCAGTGTTATAACGTAGACATGACTCTCCTGTGCATATTATTTATTCAGTATGTACTTGCTTTACAACATTTCAGATCTCTTAATCTATTCACTCGTATTAAAACAATAAAAAATGTTGTCGCATCCCGTCTAGTGATGTTCTTTGGCTCAAATTGTCTTAGACCTTGTTTAGTTAAAACTAGTTAACACTTTGGTGTAAGCACGCACACTGTCTTTAAATACATAGACTGATATGAACTGTATTACATGGAGGAGATTCTACAGAAAAGATGGAGATGATCCACCCTGAGAGTTATCATAAAATAATTCAGAGTGGAAGGGACTTTGGGAGGCCTCAGGTTGCTTATGGCTTTGTCCAGTCAGGTGTTAAAATCCTCCATGAGGAGACTGCACAACCCCCCTGGGTAATCTACTCCACTGCTTAATTATCCCCGTAGCGTCATTTTTTTCCCCTTCTATTTAGCCAGAACCTCCCCTGTTTTTTTATAACCTTCATCTCTCATTCTCTGGCAGAGAGCCCAGCCCTATCTTCTCAGTAAGCTCCTCTTAGAACTGGAAAGTTGCTGTTCTCTTCCCTAGGCTGAACAAACCGCAGTGTCTCAGCCTCTCAAGTCTCATGGTTTACCCTCCAGCCATGTGTTTGTCTTCCAATGGAGTTGTTCAAGTTTATCAACAGCTTTCATGTACTAGGAGACTCAAGACTGGACCCACTATGCCAGCTGTGCTCTAATGAGTGCTGAGTTAAAGGGAATAATCAATTCCCTTGAGCTGCCATCTGTGCTCCTATTGATACAGTCTGATGTACTTTCACTGTATTGCATCCTTGTATCCAATATCAGACAGGACAGACCCTTGAGGAACTCCACTGTCACCAGCCTCCGGACAGAGTATGAGCCCTTTTGACCAATGATCCAGTCAGATTTTTGCCTGTCTAGACTGGACCATCTGAAACTGGATACAAGGATTCTGTGGGAGACTACACAGAAAGCCTTGCTAAACTCAAGGAAAACAACATCCTCTGCTTTCTCCTCATCAACAGATGAAGTCATCTCATCACAGGAGACAATTAGGTTGGTCTGACATGATTTACCCATGTAAATCCATGCTGGCTATTCCCAATCACCAACACCTCCACCCCAGAAATTACTTCCAAGATTGCTCACTCCATGATTGTTCTGTAGTTCTCTACATTGTCCTTCTTGCCTTTTCTGAAGATGGGTGCATCATCTGCCATTCTCCAGTCATGGAAGACCTCCCCAATCTCCGTGACCTTTCAAAGATGATAGTGAGCAGCCTCACAATGACAACAGCCAGCTCTCACTACCCTTGGGTGTCATGGTCCCATGAACTTACGTGGACTGAGATTCCTCAGGAGGTCCCTGAACCAATCCCCTTCCACACCTGGCAGTTTCTTTTGTCCTTGAACCCTTCCTATAAGTAAGAAGTGTTGTTATCAAAAACTTAAAGGCCAGAGCACCTTTTTGCATATAATACTTGAATTGAGAAGCATTGAAGTACCTGCTCACATCCAGTTGAGAGATGGCATATATTCATCTCTCTTTTGATTTTGTTATCAAAAACTTAAAGGCCAGAGCACCTTTTTGCATATAATACTTGAATTGAGAAGCATTGAAGTACCTGCTCACATCCAGTTGAGAGATGGCATATATGTAAGCAGCAAGAAATTGCACACAATACAATTTTCAGTTGTGTTTCCAAAATTTTACACTGAAAAGTGACCAGTGCCAAATTCCTTGCAGAAGGACAGGAGGAGGAAGAAGTTGAAACTAGGAACCATTGCTGAGGACTCTGTAAATTAAAAAAGGTATAATACCTTGAAAGATTACATTGATGACCTGGCTGCTAGAATTGTATTTTTTCCTAATATTTGTATTTTGGTATTAACTAGTGAATGTAACTTGGCATTGCTAGAGTTCATTATATCTATTTTTAATTGGATTTTTCAAACATATGCAAAGACAATATTAGGATTAAAATAGTGATGCAACCATTCAAAGTACCTCTTAGTCTTGTTCATCAGATGTTGAGCCATTTCAAACTGAACAATTCCCTACTTATGCTCAAAACCTGCTGAGAAAAAGCATTCTGTTCAGTTCTAAATAGCCTGCGCATATGAATTGTCTTCAGTCCAATTTCAATTTAGTTTCTGGGTTTTGGTATAAATAAACATGTAAGCAGTGTATTCAGATTGCAAAGTGTGTAACTTTTGTTTTGTGTTTTCCTATGTGCTTGAACTTCAAACTAATAGGTCATAATTCCTCAAACTATCAATGAAACAGGCCCCGGGCAAAGTCTAACTGCAAAAGTCTCAGGCCCTTTGGAAATTTTTTATGAAAGCAAGTAAAAACTGAAGATTATGATGGGATTTGGCCTTGTAACTATCACCAAAATAGAAACTTGTGAATGGGATACAGTAAGAAGAATGGGAATATGCAAGAAAAAGAAAACCACTCAGCCTTACACTACATTTCATACTACCACTTACTACAACCTGTTGGCTAGCAAGACTGCCTTACAAAAGATGCGTGCTAGAAGTTTACATCCAGCTGTTCTTTGTATATCCCTGAAAACAATGTGGAAATGTTCTTTTAAGAGGGTTTACTACGTTCATGCCACCATATGATTGGGCATAAGGATCCCAAGGAACAGATTCACTATATTGTTATATACTACATTTAGCAAAACCAAAGGAATACCTGACAGTAGCAGCAACTAAAGATTTTTAAAGATTTTGAAAATAGCATGGTTATGTGTGAATTTACAAAATGCTTACTATAACTGATAATAGCTTTGGGGGCTTGTTTGCAGATTCATTTTTTCCTCCAAAGCCCAGTCTAAAATTATGAGAAAAAAAAAACACCTTGACATAGTGTCAAAGAATAAGGAGAAAACTACAACTATGACTGCATTCAAGCATGCAGATGTGCACAAAGGGCAATTATCAGCTTTTCTCAACATAAAGAAAATTAGCTCTGGAACTCTTCCCAGTTCCATGTGCCAACATTGCTGAGACAAGCCATGAATTTGGGCTAGCTTATGCTATCATTACTTTTGACCTAAACAGTCTTGGAAAAGGGAGGAAGCCACCAAAGTGTGTTTCATCACCAAGCATCTGAAAGTCAAAAGATGCTATCCAAATTAATCGGTGAGAGGTCTCCGAGATATAGATACTTTAAAAAGTACTAAAGTTCAGTAGCCTTATGTCAATCTTTGGACCAGGCTTCACTGTGCCTGCTGCTTCTTCCCCCACTCTCTATATGTGGCTATTGTGGGTGATGTGCTCCCCACTTCTATACAGGGCAAGGGCTCTTGCAGGTGCCCACTCACTTCCTACTTAAGACTTAAACCAGGTAAAATGTTTCAGTTATGTTAACAAAACCCCACAGTCTTTCACCTCAAATTTTATGAAATCTGGAAAAACCTTTACAAAAGAGCTCCTCCTATCCACACCTTCTTCTGAAGTCACCAATTCCATTTGAGCCAGAGGAAAAGATGTCAAAATACCAAAACTGACAGAGGTAGATCATAAGCACGGCTCAGTGAATCCACCAGCTGTCATTCAGCTCTTAAAAGAGCTTTGTCACTGCACTTGCAAAAGACATGAATCAATCTTTACCACATGCTTGAAGAACAGGACACATTTTTTTATTTATACTTCGAAAGTACCAGAGTAGAATGTTCTGATTTTTTCCTGGCATGAACCATTACAATTGAATAGTTTTCAATGGAAATGCATCAGTGTATTTTCCAACTGCTTCAAAGGGAGGACCAATTACTTGCTCAAGGCTGTGGATGCCATACTGTTGCCAAAAATTTGGATTCCTTGGCTATTTGTTCAAACAACAGAATAAATCACAAAACAGCTTTGGTTGGAAAAGACCTCTAAGATCACCAACCATTAACCCAGCACTGCCAAGTCACTACAACGCCACTACAACCGCTGGAATTCATCTCCTAATTTGTTCTCTAGTAATATTTCTGAATGAAGACAGAAATAATGAAAGTCTAGAGGCAAATCTTATTTTCACTGAGGACAGTTGGGAAAATTTGGGAATGTTTTATGCAGACAAGTACACATGGGCAAGAGGAACAACACAAGCATAACCAAGCTGAAGCACGAGGTTTTTTTCAAGGTATGTGCAAAGCTTTTTAAAGTGATGGTCAGTCTCAATTATAATGTCATTTCTTCACCACCCTAGCAATGAAGGAGCTTAAAAGTGGGCTGTTCTCTTTGTCCAGTCCACTCTCCTCCTACCTGCGGGTGAGGGTAAGTAGCACATTTGTGCAATAAGGAACATCTGCAATTTTTTTTCAGATGGGGTAGTGCGCATTCCTTGGTGTGAGGATGTGTTATGAACACTGTTTAAGGAAAATGTGGTCTTCATAAACCAAGTCTTAGGTATCACAGTATGCAATTTTAAGCATTATTCTTTCCTGATTTTCATCAATACTGGCTTTTTTCCGTTAGTGAACTACTTTATCAAGTAAGCTCTTTTCTCATTCTCTGTAAAGTGCATCCTTTCATGAACCTGAGTGCCATCATAATTTATACTGTTTTTCATGTAAGAGAGAGTCCAAAGATCTCCAGGCTTTATTCTCTGTAAATGTCACCAGTTCCACATACACTACCGTTTCTTGAAACTGGTTTTCCTCTGACTTTATCAAGAAAAGCGATTTTCCTGTCTACTCTAACAACACCTGGGATCTTGCCAAAAGAAATCAGAATCTAATAAAGCTCGAGGAGCAGGGGCTGAGTGTGAAAACAGAAGTGAGCCCGTTATCCTTCAGAGGGCTTGTGTCAGAAGGGAGCTGCCCCTGACATAGCTGCAGTAGCTCAGCTGCATGAGTGTCTGAGAAGGGCACACTACAGTTGAAAGGCTTTCTTCTGTGAATGCATTGGTTTGGCTTCATAAAGGCTAGGCAAAGGGCAAACAAAGCAGCACTGTAGTGTCCTTCTGGGGAAGAAAGTCTTGGTGCCTGCTGTAACTTCAAAGAAAGATGCTGGCTTCAAAGATCTTGTATCTTGTCTTCAATATAACACGAACAGTATGGAGTGCCTTGGTCTGATCCCGACAATGGCAGCAGTGCTTGCCAGCAGTTCTCTAAGAATACAGGTTGGCAGAGATACGAACAGAGCGTGTGGAGGAGCCTCAAGGAATCTGGCTTTCCTAAACTGAGAGAATACCAGTATTAGAGAAAAGCAGGCACTGTCTCTCCTCTGTCTTCTATTGCCTTTAAGATATGGTTTATTTGAAATGTGGCTACACTGTGTAAATGGTATTTTGTTTCATCAGGACAGCTTCGTTGCTAACTGCCACAGCAGAGAGAACTCTCTGCTGCAGAGAGAACAGAATGGCAAGCTTTGGGCACAACCAAGACGAGTTTGATACCCAGGGAGTGGAGCCAGGGCCCAGACTGAAACCAAAAGATCTGCATGAATATACCCTGAGAGAATTGCTGAAGGCCAGGGAGGTTTGCTCTGAAGGGGTCAGAAGGACAGTCTGCTTGGCAGTGGTGAAAGTGCTATTACTTGCAAATGTCAAAAGATTTTCATGGATCCTTGACATTTACTGTGGTATTTCATGTGCTTATGAGGATGGTATGATTTTTTGGAGTTTAAAACTAAGAGCAGATCTTTCAGGTCTTAACTGGCTGAGAACGAGGGTAGTTACTGCCCATTTGGTGACCAAGGACGAAGTCATAAATAAGCCAACGTGAAAACAAACTGTTTCTCAGTGGGATGTTATTAAATCTAGGCAGGGTTACCTGCAAAGTCTCAGGTTCTGTCAGTCCTACAGGTAAAAGATTTAATGATACTAACTGACTTTTAATTCCTAAATCAGCAATGATCCCAAGAAAAGAACTATTTTACTGCACTGTTCACAGATCCTGGTATTTAGAGGATTACCTGTGTTTGCAAGAACATTTGGCTGCCCCAAAGAACAGCTCATGAAGGTCTTCTTGTTAAGCAGAGCAAGCTGCATGTAAATCCTTCAAACAGCACTTTGCTCTACAGGGCATTGACTTGCTCCAAAATCTGTAGTATGGGAACACACTCCAACATCTGTGTGTGTTTAGTGGAACAATAATTCTGCTGTTCAAGACTATGTGCTAGAAAGAAGAAATGGTAGGTATATGTTCATGTTTCTGATGAGCTTTAGGTTCTCTTCTCATAATGACTTGATGCAGAGGAGAGGAGGAGAGAAAGAAATATTAAAGTGATGCTCAGCTTATTCCCCAGAGTCTGAAACAAATTATCAGCACTGAAATCTCTCATACCATTCTCATTCTTGAGAAGTGGTAAGAACCACCCCACCTTGGGATTTTTTGAGAAACAACAAGGAATAAGAGCAGCATGTGGGGGAACCATGCCAACTATGACACTGAAGTATTGCACACCATTTACAAGGAGCCACCGAGGTGCATCTCTAGTTTGTAGATTTTGTAGCAGCTTGTCTGGATTTACAGGTTCATGCTCCAGCTGTAGGAGGTTCTGCAAAGTCAGTGTCTCCACCACTGCCTCATTTGAATTAAAAATATAACTGACCAAAGCGTTCTTCCTTCTGCAACTGAAATTCTCCCTCTTTCTCAAGGGCTACAGCTACACAAACCTGGAGAGCCTTTCTGGGGGGGAATTCTCCTAAGTCACAAGGTGGTGCAAAGCCACTGGCAAAGCTCTTCTTAACCTAGAGGCTGGAAAGCAGGACATGTAGAAGGCAGAACTGTTTCAATTACCAAAGGCAATGCATTGAAAAAACAGTTGGACAGTGCCTCCCCCATTATTTCTCAAATCCACTCTCTCACTTTTCAGATAAGTACACCTGCACTCATTTCTCAAACTATTTCTAAAAAATAAACAGAGGCCATCTATATTTACACCAGAATGCAGAATAATAAATTGCCTAGTCTGCTGCTAATCACGGAGAAAATAAGGAAGGGAAGCTGAAATTTCCTATTCTGAGAGAGAAACGTGCTTAAGCATAAAAAATGCAACACTAGATCTTACGTGTAAAATTTCTTCCAAGTTTATGCTTATGGTTAATTGTTCCTGTTAGGGGAATATAATTTTGTTTCCATAAGATCTTCTTTTAAAATACACAGTCAAAGGCTTTCAGGTATCTGAAAAATTAATTTGAATTCTTTCTTTAAAAACAATTAATTTGCACCATGAACATTTCTTCTCAGTCATTTTTCCCTACAACAGACATGCATAACTTGCCCTGGCAAATGTTCTAGCTCTCTCTGTCTCATTTTATTTTCTTAGATTGGATTGTAAATCTTTTGACCTATTATTTTCTTATTTTGAAATATTTAGTATGTGCTACATAATGAGTTCTATTTCACCAATAATAAGTGGTAATCATTCAGATGTCTCTCAAAATGCTCAATTTATATTAATCTGCATTTTTATACCCTCTCCCCCTTTCAATTTGCTCTATTGTTTTATTATTCTATGAGTCTACTTTCATGCCCTCCAAAACTGCTGCTGCTGCTATTTCTGGACATAACAGTGCAGGTCAGGCAGCATGAAAGCTATCAAAAATTTGCTGCCTGATTAGGGTTTTGTTGCTGTTGAAAAATAATTATGGACTATCTCTGTTCCCTCCTCCACTTTCTTTACATCCTTCTCTCTGCCTGCTATTTTTTCTTCTCTCAGGCTTCAAGCTGAGACTACGCTGTCTAACATTTTCTAGTTCATTGGAGGTCATTAGCAAACAGCTTCAGAGAAGCTAGACAGCATGTTTGCTCTTTTCATGTTGCTGTAATTCAGTTTTTGATAGGACAGAATCTATTAAGATCTTCTCCTGTACTCTTCTTTTCACATAAGGTCTTTGTTCCTTATGATCTGCAGAATAAAAAGTACACACATACTGTCTCCTGCTTTCACAGCTCAAAAACAGCCGAGCCACAATTTCAAAGGTAAAGAACGTGCTACTGTATATAGATATTGGCATATGCCTTTACATCACTGATGCATGAACCGAGACTAGATTCAAATATGTGACCAGATGCAAGCAAATTATAAACTGTACATGTAATAAAATGTAGTTGTAATGCATAAAACCTTGAAAAATCTGTCCATTTTTATAGTTCCTTTCGAAAGTCACCATGTTCTTATTACAAGCTTGTTTTAGACCCTGCCAAATTCTAGAGACTGCCAATTCCTCCAGCTCGCTCTCTGGAATACAAAGCCATCTAAACCTATTAGGTCCTACCCAGAATGAGATTCAGAACTATTAAAATCAACTGCTACCAGCACATTTTCTTCACAGAGAATGGTATTCCACTGAGGGGGTTTCACACTTGGAATAATAAGCAGGGAAAGTCTTGATAAGGTCAGGAAATAGAAAAATAAACAGTTAAAATACTGGTTTAAGAGATTATTGAGAAATGAACAGTATTGTTCAGAGATACCTATTTTCTGTGGAGGAAACAACCAAAAGCCAAAAGATCAATAGGAGGAGGCGGCAGCAGAAATGAACCCTTGCAGATTCTGCAGAAAGAGGTCATTTGTGGAAACAAGAAGAACTTATAAAAGCAGAGAGAAAAAAAAAAACAACAAAACCCAAAAGTAATTCATGTACTCATTCAATAGTGTTAGCAGAATTTGCATTTGCATATGCATCCCTGTTTCACAGGCTTTGAAACTGTGTTTTTCTCCAGCTGTTTTGCTTACCATTTTGGCATGTTTTCTCATCACACACAGCCACTTAGCTCTCAGATGCTTTCGCTAGCAGACTGCTGGCATCTTTCAGCTGCCCTCAGGCCTTCCCTTTTAAATCCCCCAGCTGCCTCTCTTACCCTTCAGAACATTGCCAGCCTACCCATCTTTGTGTGGTTTTTTAAACCATTTCCAGCTGCCACATTTGGTGCTCTAGATACTTCTCATTCTCTCCCCCAGAATATGGCATTTTGGAGTGTTTCTGTGGGCTGATGGGATGACAGCAGATTTCCAAAGCCTCTTTCTGCCCTAATAGGAATGTTGTCCAAGTCCTTTCAAGATTTTCATGCACCAAACTGGAAATTTCTTTCAGCTATTGGTGAATGCTGGGAAGTGGAATGGAGGAGGAGGGCATGATGCTAAATCACCAAGGTGGAAAAGATACAATGATCTGTGACCAGATAATCAAATCTCACCTTTTGCTGTTTCACAGATCTCATGGATCTTGTTCTCTGTTCTCTAAGCACTGCCTAATCTCCCATACTGTGTGCAAAAGTGTGATATTTTGAAGAAAATTCAGGTAATTTCAGCTTACAGTTTGGAATGACTAGCCCAAGAGTGTCCCCAGCCCCTCCACTACTCTTGCAGACTGAGCTCTGGAACTGACATGTTGTATGTTTAAAGAACCATACTTTGGTACATGTGAATCCTTTGACTCCCATGGTCAAGCAAAAAACTTTATACACAAATTCCTCTGAACTGTGTAAGTGACAGTTTAGACACACAGCTGGTGGTTATTCTCATTTTACACTTTGAGAGCAGGTAATGTTTTCCTGTTATGTTAGCTGTGTAAAATTTCGCCCCAAACCTGTATATCCATAAGAAAATCTAACTGTCATCTAATTAAATCTACTCAAATTTAAATTTCAAAGCTATTGGCCTTCCTTTTCTCCATATTTTGGTATAAGTAAAACAAAATCTGGCCATGTGAGGTACTTAAGTTACGGAACCCTAATTGGGTTAATTACAAGCTCCCTTTTAACAACATCACTTGAATAAACATGCTTTAATGTTCAGAAAAGAACAATTTATTTTTTTTTTTAAAAAAAAGATCTTATCTGCATATCCTCTAAGTTTCTGTCCGATTCACCCAGAGCTGTTCCTTTTTATTCAAGACCTTTTCTTATCCAGATAGAAACTTAGATTTACCCACTGAAGAGTCTGGGTGAAGAACCTTCTCTGGAACAGGTGCCCCGCTGCCCACAGATGAGCCATGACAAAACATGTTGGCATCCAGTATGTGCTTTGAAATAGGTCATGAACTCAGAAAATCCATTTATAAATGTTGCACCAGGTTGGAGAAAGGGGCACATGTTTGGAAGTGCCTGAGAAAGGAACCCTCCTTTACCACTGTGTAGGAAGGCACCTCTGCTTATCCTCTTCCCTTTTCCTCTCTGAAACTCCTGGCACAGGGAGAGGTAAAAGGACTCCTGGATCTGTCTGCTTGTTCTAAAATTGTTAGGAGGAGTAAGGAACTGTATCCTGAGCCTTTGAAAAACACGATGAGGAGCTTGTAATTTGAGTTTAAGAACTGATTTGGTCACTACAGCCATCAGGAGAGAAGTGAGCATAGAACTGGCAGGATAAAAGAGAGTCTGGAAGAGAGGTTTTAAACAGAAACACAGACATTTTCATACTGACTGAAACTGTTTGCCTCTCAAAGGGTCTAGTGGCCTTCTCCACAGCACAGTGAAATCATTGAAAGCTCTCCGGATACCTTCAGAAAACTTTGGATCAGGACTTGTGGTCCTGTCTTCAAACTAGATGGTTCTAATAAAGTGCATTAACAGATGTTTTCAAACACTGCTAAAGTCAGGACAGCTGTGGGATCTTTGCAAAAGATGAGATTGTTACCAGACCTAAGAACAAAAATACCAGGTTCCTTCCCAGTTTGCTTTCTGGTGCTTCCGAAAAGCTTCTCTGACAAAAAGAGAAAGAATTTGCAAGTCAGCTCATGACATAAAGGAGAATCAAATTCCACAATTAACTAGGCCGTCATCTAGCACAGGCAGTTCTCCATATCTGCCAAGTACTATCAATCCTCTAAAAAGAATCCTATTAATAAGAAATGTTGCTATTTGGAATAGACTAAGCTGGGGTTGCCTAGTTCCAAAGAAACCAAATATGCTGACCGTGACACAGCACTCTGAACTTTCCAGATGAGATCACCAGATATCTTTGACAGTGAGAAATGAGAATGGGATTATATATTCAGTATGCAAAATACAGAATCACTTTCTATATCTAGGGTTGTATCAAGTTAAATGGCAAGAATGAGTTCAAGTATTTTCCCTCTTTAAAAAAAAAAAGACAATAAGATACATGTCCTCCCCTTCCTGCAATGAATTAAATGAATTAGACAAGCACTATCTGGTGATACCAAACACTGTAATTCTCTATCTCGTGATTTACCAGTGCTGAATACTGTAGTCTGGTGCAAAATAGAACTTGTTTCTAATTGAGAAAATTGAAAGTAATTTCCACCGGCCTAACTTTACTCTAGGAAAATTAATCTCCCTAGTCTTGCTCTGTGGTCAAGAGACACATAGATCCTTTGAATCACTGGTCAGAAGCAGCCTCTTTCTGCTCCTTGTAAAAGGATCCAAGGTGGACTAGCTCACCTAAGGAAAAGCTTGCTTCTGTTGATTCTTCATCCAGTTTCCAGGTTTTTTTTCTTCTATGTAAGTTTTTCTGCTGTTTTTTTGATTTTCAAATAGAAATATGAGACAGCAACTGCCTCTCTAATTGAAACTCAACTAAACCTGAAGATAGTTCATAGAAAAATCATAAAAGCAATATAGCAACTTACGAATGTTTTCTATCAACAGAAATGACACTCAGCTGCTAATTCACAGATCGCTATCAGCTTGAGAGATATAACATTAACTATGTTATCAAATATTGGCAGTAAGGAATTATAATGAACATATACTGTGTTTAGATAGACCATCTGAAACCATTGGAGGAAAATGTTGACAAAGTATTTCAGCTAGTTCCCACTCCAGAAAAACCAAGATGATTTTGTGAAAATGTGTATTTGAAATCATCACAATGTCTATTGTAAAAAGTGGCATCTCCAGTATATAGTCCATTGAAGAAGAAAGAACTGTCCAAGAAGAAATAAAATTTAAAAAAGGAACATATTCCACCACATTTTTCATTGTTCAAAAGTTTTCTCTGGAAAAAAATCATTATACCGATTACTCCATAATTATGTAGTCCATTTAAATGTTCTTTTATGATGCCAAATGGAGGTGCGCAAGGACCTCTAAGTGCTTGGAGAGAAGGACTATATGCTTGTTTTGATTAATTTTCAAATCTCATCTTCCAATAAATCTAGTGTCAGCACTTAGTTAACAGAGCTGACTGAACGTAGATGCTGCACAGTGTTTATATTACATGTGATACATACTTCCATATAGCTTTTATAAATGCACATTTGTAACTCTCTAAAAGCCACAGACTAAGTCAAGAACAGATGTCATAGACTTGAATCCCTGTCATTGAACACTAAGGTATGAAAGAATGGGAAGAATTAACCAAATACAGTAAACACAATTTCACTTAACTACATACTGAATTTTATCTCACATATGCTATGAGATGCCAAATACATATGTAACACATTCATTTTACTCACACATGTATTTTTTTGCATATTGGTTATCATCTTTTAATCAACAGATTATTTTACTGTTGAGACAAAGCTGCCCATTTCACTTACACACATGTAGAACACCACAGTCATCTAAAAGTCTTTTCTTCTAGGTAGCTTTTTCCTCAACATTTCTACTGTGTTTTGTTGCACAGTAAATCAGTTCTATTTGATCACTTTTGCTCACTGCAGTGTGAATATACATGCATGCATCTGTGCATGGATCGAGAGCCAGACAACGTGTGGAATGCAAAAGATGTGCTCACGAGGTAACTAACCCACAGGTGTGGTAGTGGCAAGTGGCAAACCCAAACGCCTCAGGTGGCTGTGTGCTGGAGGGGAGTTTCAAATAACTCAATATCAATGCACCAGCTTTTATCCTTGTGTAACTTTCACTGAGTTTGTCATAGAATCATAGAATGGTTCAGGTTGGAAGGGACCTCAAAGATGATCTCGTTCCAACCCCCCTGCCATGGGCAGGGACACCTCCCACCAGACCAGATTGCTCAAAGCCCCATCCAACCTGGTCTCAAACATTTCCAGAGAGGGGGCAGCCACCACTTCCCTGGGCCACCCATTCCAGTGTCTCATCAGACATGTCCCGGGACATGCTGTTGTGGCTATCCTTCAGGGAAAAAAAAACCTGCTAGAAAAATACAGATACTTTTTCACATTAAAAAGAAAGGAGCAGATTACACAAGTTCTTTCAAAGTACATGAGCTGGAATTATTGCAGTTTTAATGGCCATTTTAACCCAGTCAAGACAGTGGATCAATACAGAATGTTTGCTAAACAACATCTCTTCAGACAAAAGAAGGAGCAGACTTTTTATGAATGAGTAGTCACAGCAAATCTATAATTTCTGAAAGACGGGTTATTTAAGAAGTTGTGAAAAAGTGTAAAAAGTTGTGGCATATAAGCAAAATGACTGCTAGAAAGTTTCAGTTTTTCATAAAGCTGCACCAGAATTTCAGAGCTGATCAGGGATTGTGCTGTAAAATCCAGCATTCCCTCAATTACTGAAACACAGCAATGACCGTATAAATTTGAGTGTTATGTTATGCATCCCCACTAGCCTCCCTCCTCCTTTCTGGATGGCACCACAAGTGTATTATCAGTAGATACAACCCATAGAGACAACCAAATGTTTGCTGCTACAGCACACACATGGAGCTGGTAACAGACAATCCCATTTCACCCTGTACAACACCAGTCAAAATAACAGTGGTGCTGCCAGACTCCAAATATCTCCCTGTGTCCTTCTGAAAATACCAAAGGACAGGAGTCCCACAAATTTAGATCTGTCACCCTTCTGAAACAGATGGAACTTGATGGGAAAAGTATCATAAAACACTGAAGAGCTAGTTGTATCATGAAACCTGATTTGAGTCAGTTGAGCCAAGTGAATCATATAACAACAAAACAGCCAGCTGACATACAGGCCCCTGCTTTTTGCCATGGACAACAACAATCTATCTTTATTCACTACATATATAGCTAATGATATGCAGGTTTGGTGACAAGTTTTTCCTTAGAGCACATAACAAATTCTAGGTGAATATATTTGTGCTAAGCTGCAACACTTGCAGAGCTATCTGAACACAGAACCCACAGCAGTAACAGGTACCACTGGGACTCTCAAGTGCAGGTTATTCTTATAAAGCCCAGCACAAAGTTCAGCCACTGAGCTTTTGAACCCCAGGATTTGGTCTGTGACTCACATAGGAATCTGACATATTCATACTTTGCTGTAAGTACCTTGATTGAGGCTTCTGAGGTTAATAAAAAATTAAGAGAGTAACATCTTTTACTGGGATCAGATTCATTTGTTCCTGTCAGTGCAACCTCAGAGCTCCCACTTTCCAGTGCCATATCTGTGTCCAGCATCTGAATTCTGTGTCTATTAGGGAGTCCATGCAGGCATGACTGGACAATGACCTGACAACATCCAATATAGAAGCCGCTGTCAACTGGCATATATTTTTGCTACAGTAGTCACATAAATGAAGTTTTAAGTCATTAGCAGCATACACATTCCTCGTTTCAGATTGTATTTAAGTGAAATAACTGCACGAATGCTGGGTCAGATGTGCAATAGCTATAAATCAGCAGATCTTTGCAGCTTTCTGTACAGGTCTGGAGACCTAGAACTGATAATCTGACCTGAAACATTTAATGGGTAATAATTGTTGCAGGTAGGAGTCTACTTCGAAAATATTAACAGAAAAATTCACATAATTGTGTCCAAAGATACATTAGCTGATTAATAGTACCCAAAGACACAGTTCTTGCCCTAAACAGGTATCCTAATCTAAGATGCAAATGAACAGAGATAAAGTACAGGAAAATAAGATATCACACAATTAAACTTTCAGCTTCTGCAGTCTTTTCAGTATTAATGTCTACTTATCTCACAAAAAGAAATTTGAAGGAAGAGGACAGCAAAAGCACATGGCCCAAATTTAATCTTTATTTAAATCCAAAAATCCTCAAGCCACTGTCAAAGCAAAACTGCCACCTTAAGCCACTCCCAATTGTCAAAACATTTCTATGACTGTTTAGAATAACTGGTAATGGCCTGTCCAGATTTTGTACCCCCAGAATGCTCTCCTAAAATAAAGGAAATAAGCCCCTGTGCTTAAAAGTTCTTTGGCATAGGAAATAATGTGGTAGCAATAATGAGGTGGTAGCAATAATGAGGTGGCAGTAATGAGGTCATTTTTTGACTCCAAGCTAATTCAAACTGTTGGAAGATCATTCCCTAAAGTACCAAGTAAGTCCTACTCCCCCTCAACTTTGAGAGAACAAAAGAAGCAGCATGAAAATGGGAGAGTGAGATTTGTACAGAACCAAATCCTATTAATAAATCTAGGAAACCTGCATTAACATTGTAAAAAATTGGAGATAATGTAGAGGGAGCCACTGGATGAATTTTAAGCACTTTTCAATGCTAAGTTTACTTCCACTGTGCTGAAATCACTCTCACTTAATGATGAAACTCCATTTAACGTATAAATTCTGCCTGAAACAACAAAAAGCAGCAGCTTGGCCAAGTTTCCCAACAGATCTGTGGATAAGACCACAAAGCTCTAGCCTATAGGGAAAAGCAGTTGACTTGGCAAGTCTGTCTGTGGCATGCTGACCTTTTTTTCAGAAAAGGTCACCATGGAGTCAGGTTCCTGAACTTCCCAGGGATTCTGCAGCTCTAAAACCAGGGATCTTTTAGACTGAAGCATGACAATAGCCTAAAGCAATATGAATTATTAAGCCATTTTTTTTTAAATTCCCACAAAACCTTTTCAGAAGTCAAGGAGCAACCAGGGGTGGTATCAGTCCAGTTCTTGGTGATCAGCAACTGTGACCATTGCTGAAAACCTCAGGAAGAGCGCACAGAAGCAGCTGCACTTGAGTGAAAGGCTGACAGTTTCTGGGTTTATGTGAGGAGGTCTGCTTGTCAATTGACTGCTCTGAGCACAATTATGAGAGTTTAGCTTACAGTGCTATGAAGCTGGTTCTTTTTGTTCCATTCAATGCACTTGAAAAGTCAGTAATTTTTTTTTCCCCTATTATTTTTAGTATACCTCAGACTGTAGGAATCAAATTCTAAGCCACAGCAGATTACAATAAATTGATTTGCTAAACAAGCAAATAGAAACCCTTGAGTTCCACAACAATTTAAGCAAGAGAATGGCAGACTGAAACAGGTCTAACACTGATACTAGGTTAAATCTTAAATTAGGTGTGCAAAGCCTTTTGGTTTTTCAGGGTGTGGCTCACACATGGAATGATCAAACCAGTTTCTAAAGAGGTAAAAAAAACAAAATTAGAGTGATGACTTTAAAGAATCATAGAATAACTCAGATACGAGCTGTAGATGCTATAAATCATCATATTATTATTAATTCCAAAGGAGCAATAGCTGCTTATGCTGTTGAACTTTGTGACCATTCCTTAGGATGAAATGATTTTTAAAATTCTTAAAAGAGCATTTATTTTCTGTATTTATCTTTGGTTTCATTGTTTTAGGGTACATCATACAAATGGTTTAAATAAGGCAGGAGAAACTGCAGGAAAGGACCCTCTTGCTGAAAATAAAAATAACTTTGGAAAAAAAAAATTAAAGGGGGGTGGACTAGATGATCCTAAGGGGTCTCTTCCAACATGAAGAATTCTGTGATTCTCTGACAGATATTTTTATATATTATATGTTATATATTATATAACATATTATATATACCACATATTATATAACATATACTACACATTATGTAATTATTATACATTTTTATATTAGCTATTCTATATACCATGCAAATAAAAGAAAATTAAAGAAAAGCTAATCTGATTATTTTCTTTAAAGTCACAAAAAAGTATCAGCAAAGAAAAATAGTAAGAGAGAAAAAGGGATATTTCTGTGTTCTTGATCAGATATTTTAACGGCACACTTTCCAATTCAATGTGTGTAACTACAAGAAAGGAGAAACTATTATGACTAGTAGTACTGGAAATCCTTATACAAAATAGATCATTTGCGTGTGAATATACATACACATGACAAATCAGTCCTAATATAATACTGATTCATTTGTTCTTATCATTCTGCATGCAATCACACCTTTCCAGCTATTCTGAAATTCATGCATACTGCATAAGGGGGGCTGGAAGTGCATTCCTAGCATCCAAAGATTTTTAACAAGACAGACTGTGATTGCTTTTCAACCAAGTATAAACACCAGGCAGAATCTATCGCTGCTGTATAGAAACTGAGTAACCATGCCCTGTGCAGGTGGAGCGTGGGAGGTGAGACCCACAGTCAGTGAAAAACACACACACAAGGACATTTTTACTGACGTTTTTGCTAATTATTTGCTGAATTACAGCTACCTCCTATTAAATAAAGGTAACGCCTCAGCTGACTTCAGCATGAAGAGGAGTGGACCCCTAAGGACTGCCACCTGCTCTTTCAAATCAACAGCTAAGCTTCTGTTGAATTCAATCACCTTGGAAAAGACAGACTTTAAACCTGAGGCTCTCCCTCAAACAGAACTGGACTAAAATCAGCAGGTGTTTTGCTCAGAAAGGCTCCTGTATGAACATCCAATTGCTAAAAAAGCCCCAGGACACATACAGATGCACACTGGCATCTTCTATTTAGTGTTTGTACTGAAAGGTATGAACATCATCCTCTTCCTGGTCAGTATTAGGAAACATGAATATATATGTGTATTTTTACTGTTATATTAAACTAATTGTTCTAACGCTTGCTATTTGTTGGCATCCAGCCAACAGTCAGAAATGTGACATGGTAACTTTGAATCTAGGTTTTGCTTGTATTCCTGAATATGAGTATTTGCATTTCAGAAAGTGAAGATGTGGAAAAGGTTGTGATTAATGTCCTAGAACTGACATCCAAAATGACAACAGAAGAGCGGGGAAAAAAGGAAGTAACAAATATCAAACTAACAGGTAAAGGCAAACAAGTAACAGTCCCTTCTGTTCTGCCTTTATTAATTGAACAGTAAATGACCATATAAGACGTACAATCTTTTGGCTGAGGACCTGTATCACACAAAAATCAGGACAACCAATGAACAAATCAACCTCGAACAACTCCCATAGGCAGTGCACATCTGGTTCTCTACCAAATTTGTTCAATAACACTAAAAAAGGAATTTAAGGAAGATCTGTTGTGAATCCCGTAAGTATTCCTGGGAAAGCTACACTTCATACATATTTCAACTTCTTAAACATCTTCACATTAACACTGGTGAACCACTGTATATATGGATGGATGACTCAGGAAGAAGGAATTATACATGTTGCTCACTACAACTGATGATGTAGATCAGCCTATGGTTCCAAGAATGTTAACATGGGGACCCCTCTTCTCTTTGGTTTCCCCAAAAGATTTCACTCCATTGTTCCTCTAACGCATTTTATTTTCCTTTTATTAAGTGCTATACAAAAGAACCCTCAACAATTTGTTCCTTAGTGATGATGAAATGCAACCCCTGAGGTCCCCAATGTAGCCCCTAACTTAGCTTATCACTAAGGTATGTACACGTGAGATCACAGAAGCCACAAACTACTCAACCGTGCGGAGGCAACGAGCCACAGGGAAAGCAAAATGGGTTTGGCTGATTATTACTGGCTGAATGAAGCTGGTAGCTGGAAGAGGCTGACATTTCAGGATTGGTCAGCTCAGCTGGAAGCAACACCCTTTTATATGCTATGGCATAGACATGCACCTTCAATACTGGTTTGCCTTTGTAAATACATTCTTCATGGCAATACACAACTATTTTGGTTATTACCATTTAATATTTTATAAACCAGATACACAGCTTCGAAACAACACTTTATAGGAGCTGCAGTGCCTGAGTCTATCTTATACTGCGAAAATGAGTTGGAGTTGCTTACAACAAAGATTTGGAGATATCCCAGCTCAGCAGCTGGGGCCATAAAGGCAGATGATCTCCTACAGATCAGAGGGACAAGATGGAGCTGAACCTCACTGGGATGTTGAAAGGTCTCTCACTAATCTGCCATGTACATCAAACATATAACAGTAATCTGATGAAAGACTTTGTAAGTGCTTGTGGGCCACAGATTCTCTATGAAGACACTTCTGGGTTCTTTCCTTTCCATCTAAAATATTTATATTTTAACCTAATAGAATATACAGGAATTTGGATAAAAAGCTATTTTATCAACTATTAGTTGGTTGTTTCACAAGTATTATCAATTGCATTGTAGCTACTGTTGAATTTACATCATGCTCTAAGCATTTCTGTTTTCCTTCAAATTCTACATATATTTTCAGACATACTAGCTCAAGGCTGAATATCAAGTCATCATATTTCTCTCTTACACTCCTTTTTCCATACTCTGGTAAGTCAGTTACCTTACTGGAAATATGTATACAACCAGAAGTGTTATTTCAGAGGTACTGATATAACTGAACTAGAATCTAAACTGAAGTTCTTATTTATACCAACACTTTATATATTTTTAATGTTCATGGTCTAATTCACAAATCAGCCTTAGAGTGTTGCTTTCCTTTCTTTTCCTTTATGAAGATACAAGAATGGCACATTTGATGGGGGATTAAAAGAGGACTCCAAGATGAATTATTCAGAAGCACAAACAATATTTTTTTCTAAAGAAAATGATAGCTTTTAGAAACACAGTGCAGTAGGTACAGAGCCTGTGTTAATACAGGAAAGTAAGAAAATAAGAATGAAATAAACGACTAGTTTTGAAAAAAAAATACTACTTCAAATATCTGAATCATTGGCCTACATTTATGCAAATGAAACACTAATCCAGAAATGTAGGGTGAAGTGCTGACCCTGTCAGTCAGTGACAAAACACCACCTGACTTGAGGGGAACCAGGACTTCACCCCATCAGCGTGAAATATTTATAGTTCCTTCTAATCCATTTTACATATTAAATTTAAATATGTTTTTTTCCTTTTCTTTGCTCCTCCTTCCCTTTTTTTTTTGGGGGGGGGAGGGGGGAAAGGAAGACAGGAAGATAATCTGGCTATTTCAGTACTTGGCTTGATTTAACCTAAAACTTTTTTTGGCTTTATAATTACATGGTTCTTATGAAAGACCAATCCCTTCTTTGCTCAACAGAGGAAATCCTTCTGCCACAGCTGTATAGGAAAACCATGTATTGAGAAGGATGGATTTCAGAAAAGGGGACTGGTCTTAAAAACCTCTCAGAATATTGCAAAACAAAAAGATGCAACTCCATTTGCCATGGAGAAAGGTGAAAGATAGAGTAGATGACTCTGCTAGGCCCTGTGCTGCTGTGCCTTATCAGCTCCTTGTTCCTAATCCAGGGAGTCATCATTTGTAAAATAATAATTTAGGCTGACAATACTGCATATTAATATAAGTAATGTACTGTACCTAGGAATCCTTGCCAGCAGTCTCATTTTGGAGGAGGCTATAAAACTGAGATATCCTCACTCTTCAAGTCCCCGGCTGAAGGAGAGGTTGAAGGAGCAGAGGAAAATTCACACCGCTGTCACGCCTGGCATGCCAGTTCTGTATTGGAAAAGCATAAATCACCTCAGTATCTTACAAGAGCTAAGTAATAGATTTCAAAGACACATTCAGAACTCTTGGTAGTAAGTGTATTTACAAAAGGTATCTGTCAATAGCTAAAAGGGTCATAGAATCATAGAATCGCAGAACAGCCTTGGTTGGAAAAAACCTCTAAGATCATGAAGTCCAACCATTAACCCAGCACTGCCAAGTCACCACTACCCCATGTCCCTCAGCACCTCATCTACACGGCTCCGAAATCCCTCCAGGGATGGGGACTCCACCACTGCCTTGGGCAGCCTGGGCCAGTGCTGGGGAACCAGGACACTGTGCTATTTGATTATATCTTACAAAGTGTTCTCTCTGTAAAAAAAGTTGTCACCAAGTTATCAATTCATGTGATTTTGCCACAAATTTTGCACAATTTGGTGTTTTCCTTAAAGCACCATTTCCTAGAACTGGGTGATTGTGCAATTATTTCCAAAAAAAGTTAAGTTTCTAGCCCAGTGGGTTGTATAGTAAACCTTGAATTCATTACTTGATTATTCCCCAAAATCTCAGAAGTACCAACCAAAAGAATCTCAAATATCCCCATCTTTTCAGGAAAAAAAAATTGTATTTTCTGTGTGTCTGAATTTTTCAGTACTTCTGCTGCACGAGCTGCCTTGTCTTTGCTATACAACAAGAACATGGATCTCAGGGAATCATTATTAAGTTATACCAGGGAAAGGGTTAGAGCTGGCTCTATGCTTCCTACCTCTAGGGGCTGAAAAAAATACTTGCTACCTAGATTTACTGGGGAAAAAAGTAAGCCATGACAAAGCCTCCTCAGCAAAAAGCAGAAATGGCTCTTACTGAACACCAGACGAGGGATTTTAACTGTTAGTAGAATAGTACACAAAGAGGATTGATGCATTTTACTGATTATGGAGATGCAGCAAGTCTTGACATGCTCTGATCATTACATTGATGCCATCATGCACATGATGATGAAAGAAACAGCAGCAGACAACAAGGAAAAGAATGTCACCTAGTAAGAGAAACCTGCAGCTGGAATAGAACAGATTAAACCACCAGACTTCCATGCCTGACCCACTCATGTATTCTGAAGGTGGCTGGAGCTCCTAAGGATGCTGGGACATTTTGAATGAGTCAAAGAAGCTGTGGCATGAAGAAGACCACAAAACATTTTGAGTAGTTTTTGACTTTGGGCAGTATTTGGGTATGCTTGCATTTTCCTCAGACACATCTGAGTTACAAAGCACTGACAATCATAGAATCACAGAATCACAGAACACCCTTGGGTGAAAAAGACCTCCAAGATCATCAAGTCCAACCATTAACCCAGCACTGCCAAGTAACCACTACCCCATGTCCCTCAGCACCACATCTACGTGCCTCTTAAATCCCTCCAGGGACGGGGACTCCACCACTGCCCTGGGCAGCCTGTGCCAGTACCTGACAACCCTTTCGGTGAAGAAATGTTTCCTAATATCCAATCTAAACTTGAGGCCAAGATAAAGAGCACAGAAATTTAACCAGCTGCAATTATCCTATTACGATGTTTCACAGCTCACATCTGGGGCTGGAATGGTGGCCCAGCATCACGGTAAAGCTGTCCTGAAACTCTGTCAAAGCAGAACTGTATGTTCAGTTACTGAACTGGAAGCAATACCTCACTTTGCTCTGTTGTACTGGTGCATAACTCAAGGACACTGCTAGTCTCTTAACAGATCGTTCCATGAAAGAGCAAAACACTAAGAAGCTCAAACAGAAACACCAACGTTTCTAAAACAGGAAAACTAATATTGACCAATGAGTAAGACTTTGTCATTCCTTTTGACTGCTGCTTCCATAGGTTTCTTACATAGAAAAAGAGTAGTTCAAGGTGATATGATAACATTACACTCACACACTTGAAAATTTTGCCTTCCTTCCTCTGATTCTCAGTTAAATCATCCTCACTAAAAATTCCTTGCAAATTTCTACCCATAATTAAATGAAAAACATGAAACTTCACTGTATAAATCCTGTAGAAAACAGGATTTTTAGCTAAAATACAACAGAAGCCTATATCTTATGATAATAAATAGATGGGGCAATGTAAATACTTAGCAGAACTGGGGCCCAAGCCTACAATATTCGCTGAGTAGCCTTCCCAAAAGAGCAGCTCCACAGAATGGGACTAAACTGCAAAACTACCATCAGTAAAACTAGTCACAAAGATTAGTATTTGTGAGATCACTTCTTTTGCCCTTTGGTTTCAGCAAAGCTCTTAAACATCTCCTGAATTATAAACAAGTAATTCCACCCCTGCGCAACAAGCTGCTTAAATACAACTGGAATGCCTAAGTGCTGTGCTACACAGGAATGCCATTACTCACATACTTAATGATAAGCACATGCTTATTATTTAACTTTTCATGTTGCCATGCCTAAAGAGAAGCATACAGCTAATTAATGCACAATTATGAAATGAGAATCCACACCCCCAGAGCTTACTGCATAAAAGAGAATACAGAGAAGAGATAAAAAAGCAGTAGAGTGACATCTGTGAAACTCAATGTAATTTGAATCTGCCTTAAGCTTATTTCAGAGGCGATCAGATTGAATGACGACAGATTCAGCCTTATTTCCCATTAGTTTGAAAGAGGAGAAATAGTCCACTTCTTTGGCAGAATCTTCCCTTTTTTCCTGCGTGTCTCGACACTTGATCTGTACAAGAAACCCACAAAGAGCTCTTCACAGATCCATTCCGTTAATTAGCTACATGCTGTTTTTCAAATTCTGTAGACTAAATGGCAGATTTGGTAAGCAAAAAGCATCTTGACACATCCTGGATGCACTCTAATATTATTTAAGCAGATCTAGGAAGTCACACTACCAAGATTTTCACATGATATTCCAATCTATTTTCTCATCAGTAAGTGCTTGTGCAATTTTAATTCATAATAATATTTTCTGCATTGCCCCAGCAAAGATAAACTTCATGAAAACAAGGAAAGGAGCGGCAATATTTGTGGTTTTCTCCAAACTCATCTATGAATCACTTAGATGCAATTTACGTCAACAGGGAAATTTTATAGCCATATACATTGAAACTCCATTTTCAACAAATACTGGGAAGGTGAGCATTAACATTTTCAGCAGTCACCTTCTGTGAAAAAAAACATGTATGCAAATAAAAGATGCACTAGAGTATTTTCTTCTAAGCAGGTTACAATGCTCTTATTCTATAGAGATTTTGACAGCCTATCTCTACAGCTTCTAATGTGTACTTTGGGATCCCTGCACAGCTTTAGAAATACGTTTTTTCTACAAAAGGGAATAAAACATGCCAGCCTTGGCACAGATTGTCTGCAGCAGCAAAGCCAAAAAGTAAAATGAAAAAAAAAAAAAAAAAGTTATATTACATGCCCTACACGGCACTCCATGAGCTATGATAGTTTAATTGGGCAACTTCCCACAAGAGGGCTGTTACTGCACTTCTTGCATAAGAAGAGCTCCTCATAATTTTTCAGGAGGACTATACCATAAATTAGAATGGTAAGGGGTTTTTGAATGTTTTGATCCTGAAGTGGGTGACTCTGTCCCCACTAAAATGTATACAAATAAAAACCTTTCCCCTTTAATATTGCAATTACTGGCATCAATGTACTTTCTGCATATAAATCTAAGCCAATATATGAACGCATTGTTAGAGTGAGGGCAAAGAACTCAGCCCCAAAGTCTGATCCTTCAGTCATTCCTTGCTCAGCGTTTCACTTGATGCCAATGCCAAGTATTTTCAAAGTGCATTTTTTATTGCAGCCCAAGCCGCCTTCTTCCTTGATGGGGTGAAACAATAGCATGTCACCTAGTCACTATTTTTGCACATACAACATTTTGCAAAGTCCAAGATTTGGATATCTCTCACTCCTTTCTTCTCTTTAGGGGGCTGTTGCTTGACCTGAGTTAACAACAATAAAGTTCTTCAGAGATCTGCCTTTTAAGATTACCTTTATTTATCTAGAAACTGAAAGGTTCTCTTCTCTGTGTTTTCAGGTGCTACTCTTACTTTGTTGCCTGCCAGCGGGTTTCCTCTGTATTATGAGGTCACTTTACAATTACTGAATCTCTCTTTTTTCCCTTCTTACTAAATTTATTACTTCTCATTGTTCCCTTTACCTTAGTCTTAGCCTTTTAAGTTTGCAAACATTCTCCTGTTGAAGAGAAAAAAGATGTTGTTTTGCAAAGAAAGCACTAGAAGCTGGGACCGAAGATGTGTTATAGAGAACTTGGTTTAGACATTAATAGCATCATAAGACTTTCCACGGACAGGAAATGCCCAACGGTTTTTCCTGCTTTTCTGCGTGCCTGTGATGTCAAAGGATGGTGTGGAGTGCTTGACTGTCCTCTTACAGTAAAGGCTTGTAAAAACTTTCATAAGTTAAATACATTTTTCTCAAATTAAATTGACAGTCTACAGAAATTCAGTTGCATTTATCATCCTAAACTTTCCACCTATCATGCTGACACTGTACAAGCACTGGGATTTTTTTTCTCTCTGAGTTGTATGGAATTTGGACCTTGAGCTTTAATCTAAATGTAATAGTTTAACATTTTCTAAATCATTTTGGAGTTTCTTTCCAGAAAGAAAAGATCTTCCGGGCTTGTTTCTTGCTTCTCTTAAGTAGTTTCTGTGTTCTGTTCTTTTTTGCAATCAGGTCTTCAATTCTGTTCTACCTTTTTTCCTTTTGGAAAGTCTGGTAAGATCCTCTGGTTTAAAACCTGTGCTGTTCTGTTGATTTCATCTGGCTGTTTATACCAGTCAAGGAGAAGTAGTTCTTTCCACTGTGTACTGGAAACCACAGCACTGATTTTTTGCAATTTCCAATGCCAATTTCATTGACTGCACTGGTAAGTTTGGATCCCAGACTGATACTTGCAATCCCAGACTGATCCTTGCAATCAGCTTGCTTTTGCTTAATGCCGTCTTTAGGCATGTGAGGTCTGTGAGCTGCTGTTACTACGGCATCCTTGTTAAAATATGACTTTCCTCAGCCTCCATTTAACTGCTGCACAATTAAAACAAACTCTTGTGTTTCATATTTTATAGTGGTGGTGTTAAACCATCAGAAAGGAAACATAAAGTCTTCTATGGCAAGCTATACATTTGGTAGGGAAAAGTGCTACCAGTTTTCGCATGGTTGACTTGAAAAATACATATGTTCTTTTTTGTTACTGCTAACTAACAAATTATTTTTCCATTCAAGAGCAAACTGTTCCTTTCAAGGCTGTGAATACACATTCTTCTCCCAAGACTTCTGTGCAGAAAGCCAGCTCATTTGATACTTGGAGGTGAAGCAGATTTCAGGTTGGATGGTCAGATGCCCCTTGGGACCACGCAGTGACGAGCACTGCGTAACTGCAAAACACAAATGCTCCTGTTGGGCCAGGGGTACGGACTAGCATGAAACCCACAGAGCTTCAAACAAAAGAGGCCTAGGCAGGAGGGTTTGCCAATTTTGTGGCCATACTGCATGAAGGCAGTAGCCCCACTGTGGGCCCAGCTCTAGCAGCACTTGGGCTAGTACAGAGTGGACCATGACATAGGTGAGGCTGCCCTCAGCCTGCCCTGCCATGGCAGGGGCCCCACTCTCCTTTCCCAGCGTGGGGTGGGGTGCTCTCGTCCCACTCCCCCGAGCTGTGCCCGATGGGTGAGCGGGGCACCCTGCATTCCCCTGGCCTGGGTGCTCCCCTGCTATGCTCCATGGCTGCCATTACCTCTCAGGCTGCGAAGCCGCCGCACCGCCGCCCAGAGACACCTCTCCCTCTCCCTCTCTCTCTCCATTTTCACACTCCACCCACTTTTTGCTTTCTTTCTCCATCTCTGCCATCGTCTCTCTCCCTTTCTGGACTTGGCTTTATTTGGCACTCCCGGAAGCTGCCGGGCATTTCTCTGCCTGCCTGCCCGCCCGGGCAGCTGATGTGACTGACTGACACCGGCTCCCGCTGAGGAGGAGGAGGAGGAGGAGGAGGAGGAGGAGGAGGAGGAGAGCAGCGGCGAGGCGAGGGAGGGGGGAGCGAGTGACCGGCCACTGATTGTCATTGCAGAGAGGAGGGGGGGGGAGAAGAAAAAAAAAAAAGGCTACGCGGGTCATCCCGACAGGTAAAGCGAAGCGCAGGCAGCGGCGGGAGGGGCGGGATGCGGGGAGCGGGGAGCGGCCCGACCCCCCCGGTCCCGGGTAGGCTGGGGCGGGTCCGGCGCGGCGCGGCCGGGGCTGTGGGTGCGGAGGGGCCTGGCGGCGGCAGCGGACATCTTGGGATGGGGTGAGGGGGTAATGATGAGCGGACGGGGTCGGGCTCGGGCCGGGGGGTGTCCGCCGAGCGGGCTGTGCCCCAGGCGCTATCTGGGTCAGCGCCCCTCCTGTCACCTGCGCCGGGCTGCGCACCCCTGCCCCCACGGCTGAGGAGTGCGAAGAGGGAAGGAATCGGCGGGGAGGGACCCCAGCCAAACCCCAGAGCAGGCAAGGGATCCTGTCAGGGGCTGAGCCCGGCCCCCCTCCGCCGGGGATGACTGCCGGGGGTGCTTTTGGCCGTGCCGCAGCCGCTTGCCCCCCCCCCGCCCCGGGTCCCGGCAGCCCCGCTGTCCGACAGGTTATTAAAAATGCCCTCGGCTTGTTTATGCAGACCTGACTCTGTCAAGCGATGCCAGTCCCTTGACCAGCGTAAGGCGCGGTAATGTTTGAGGGAGGCAGCCGTGGTGCTGGTGGGTCGCTGGGCTCCAGCCCTTGGAGCCAGAGCCGTGTCTGTGGTGGGGGTGTCTGCACAGCCCCCCAGGGTTAGCCCTCAGGAAAGGGTTAAACAGCGCCTTAGGCTGAGAGAGCTGGAGACAGAACGCGTACCTTCACAGAGAAATAGGGAAGGGGTTCTGCAAGGCGACATTCAGAGGGGGCAGGAGGAAGGCAGCCATGGAGACCTGCGAAACCGAGATGCCGCATTTTGCAGTAATTTGACATCTTGAGAGGAGTCCTCCCCCGCCCCGAGAGGCAGCCAGCACAAAGGCGAGGAGAACTTGCCATGACCCCCCCTAAAGATGCAAAATCTGTCCTTCGCTTCCAGCATTGCTGTAGATCTCTACCTTAGCCTTACAGGATCGACGCTGAGGATTTTTATCAACTACAATGCAGATTTCATAGTGCATCGGGGCAATCTTAAAAACAAAGGCCACCTGGGGAAGGAACGTTTCTTTCCATGCATTACCTAAAATGTGTTTGTTTTCCAATGATGGAAAATGTTTTCAGAGGAAAAAAACCCTCACAGAGGCCAGTCCATTGGGAACTAGTTGGAAGGAGTCTGTTTAGCAGGGAGGGGCAGGGTGGGATCGATGCTGCAAATATCTATTAATTTCTTTCTAAGCCAGGCCAAAGTGGCAGTGGTTGATGGAGGGCCATGTTTTATAGTTCTGTGAACGTGTAGCCAGGAAATTAGTCCTGCTTCAGAAATGTAACTTCAAAAATTACTTAGAATAGCAAAGTGGTAGATGGAATAAGTTGAAACTCAGTACAGTACTCTGAAAGACATTAGTACTCTATTAAGACATTACTGCGAGTCAGATAGCCTAATTTTATTCACATTTTAGCCTTGCATTTCCTTTTAATTACTTATTATGCACACAATAATAAACTCTTTTTTTTTTTTTTAACTTCTATACATATTCACCACAAGGATTTCATAACACTGTTTGATTCTATTTTGAGCAAGTTTGCAGTGCACCTTCTGTAGCAAAGCCAGGCACATCCAACAACATGGGCCTCTTACGTCTTGATGATTAATTTGCATCTTCCCCCTCAAACAAATGCTGCTCAGATGTGGAAGGTGGACAGGCACAGCTCCAAATGTAATGAATAAAATATGTTTTCTCAATTAAATAAAAATGAAGAGGATGTGCATTATTTACTATTACAGTAAAACCAACCTATGACATGTTTGCATTGTTCTTTGTCAGCTGTGGTGCTCACTTGAGTGCAGAAAAGTGCTTCTAGATATACCATAAGGAGCAAGGCCACTAGGATTATATGTATTATACCCTCCCCATCATGAGATTTTCTAATCCCAGTGTATAATTTTTGTATTCATGGGAATCTGAATTAGCAGGTATTGGAAAAGCAGTAGAGTGCAGGGAGCAAGGAGGGCTGGAAACCAGACTCATATTCAGCTCCCAGCCTTGACACTGGCTTGCAACGCTACCTGGAGCAAGTCAGATAATCTTTCCATGTTTCAGTCTGTAGCCTGTTGGTGACAATTACATTGTGAGTGGTTTGAACTAGAGAGAGAAAAATGGTGAACTGTCAAATATGTTAAAGAAATATTCTCTGTGGTTCTGCACGAGTTTTACCACCATGTGCAACAGCAGCAAACTCAAAAGTTGCAGTTGCTGCCTATTAGAACGTCTGACTACAGGGAAGAGAACATTACTTATTGTGCTTATTGGGGCAAAACCAAACACCTACAATGAAGCAGGTATAAATTGTTGCAGTTGTTTTATTATGAACCAGTTAAAATATTTTTCTTGATTAAGCGCCCCCTATATATAATTTTAATTCCTTTCTCTAAAATTTTAAGTGCATCTTTTGCAATAGGGGGAGCAATTAGGAGCTTGTAGGCTTCCTGAGGTACAGAGCCAGCACCCGTTGCTCACATATTTTTGAAAAACAAGTCATTTTGGCAGATATGGTTTACTGACTCTTCAAATAAGAAATGCTTTGAACTCTTAAAGGCTCAGCTATTCTTTGAGAATGTCACCACTAGAACTATACCAGGGTATCAACACCTTTACTAAGCAGTATACATTGAAATGGCAAAAGTACACATAAGCACAGCTGCAGCTATGGCAGATATTCTGCTGATTCAGCTAGTTCAGCAAGAGTATGGTTTTGGGGGGATTCTTAAACCTCTATGATCATTGGCACCATGTTAGCAAGACTTTATGGCATAGACGTGGCCTTAGCCCATACACATACTGCCTGCTGTTGTCTTTGTTTCACCCATGTATGTAAGGTATTCTGACTATGTCAGATTTCAGGGACTTTTTGTTACCAAAAAAAGGTCCCATTGAGACTACTTTCCTGAGTATATGGTAATGGAAATTGCTGCGTCTGACCTACAATTTTTCAGAGAATAGCAGGCTAAAGAAATTGCTTGTAAAATCCAAAATACGGGTAGTAGTATGCTGTGAATCAAAGGCTTAATGCTTTTGTGGCATATCTAAAAAAAAAGCAGGTGAATGGTCAAGTATATAATTGAATAGTGTCATATTCTTCCAAAAAGACATGCTCAGATCTTATGCATTGAAGTTATGTTTTGTATTAGTTTAAATACTTAATTAATTGCCCTTTGGAAGGAATGCAAAGAATGATTTACATTTCCACGTGTAATCTGTCATTGTTTAGAGAGAAGAAAGAGCAGAGTAATTCACCTAGGTCTGGGTCATCTAAAGCAACCATCGTAGGAAAGGCTAACTTTAGAAGTATCTAAGATGGGTCTAAGTTGATCTTTCTGGGCTTCACAATACCTCACACTGAAACAGAGAAGGGATAAATAGCCCAGTGTCTCAGATCTTGTAAGTAAGCAAGGTTGCATGGATTATTGTTAAAACTCAGGACCTCTAAGTAGTAACCAGGTTACAGCAGGAAATAGAAAGGTCTTTTTTAGTAGCAGGTGGCCCATTTCATCCTGATTCAAAAGCAAAGGCACAAACCATTGCAATGCTAGCAGTACTGCAGAATCAGTAGGCTGAATTTTAGAATGGAAGATAGGCCAAGGCCTTGAGTTTCTGTGATCAATAAAGATCACAAATGAGCTGCAGAGCAAAGGGAGTATTCAGATGGCAAAAAGTTTGCTTTAGCCCTCCTGGGTGCCACCATGCTGGAAGAAGGGCCACAGGCTGCAGGCTGAGGCAGCCATGATGAGCCCAAGACCATCAGACACAGAGTGCTAAGATCATAATTGCAGCAGGCTGTTCTGGTAAGAGCAAGAACGCTAGCTAACTTGGCTGAAATCAAGCCCAGCTATTCAGGCTTTGGCGTAATGCGGATATGCATCGGAAGCAGGGTGTGGAAAGGCCACCCTCACAGGAAACAAAACTGTTACTAGCCTTGGTACTGAGTAACTCTGCAGTCTGGTCTTTTCTGCAGAAGTCATTTCATAGTTTGTGTTTTTAGAGCTTGCAACACTATCTGTTCAGTTTTAACTTTCCCCCTTTGATTTTCTCCTTTTACATCCCAGAAGTACTGAAACACTCCATAAGGGTTTGCACTTTGTGACGTTTACCCTTTCGGACAGTGCACAAGCAGTTCGGTTGGAACTGCAGCATAAAGAATCTCACAGTTCAGTTATTGTGAACTGAACTGAAGCACTTGAATAAAATCAATGCGTGCATGCAGTATTTTTGGAGTTCAGCAAGGCAGCCTGCTTACATACAGTAATTGGACTTGTGACAGGTAATTAAGTGGCTTGTAAGGCCTTTAGGATGCCTGATTACATGCAAAGCACCAAACTAATACATAGTAAATGAGGTGGCTAAGAACGCTGTGTTTCTGTTGATTGGAGAGATACTAAAACTTACACTTCATTGGAGGGAGAGAAAATAAAACCAAGACAAAAGACTATGAGCAGTAGTGACACACAAAGGGAGCATAAAAAGTAGAGGAGAATGTACTTAGAAACTGGGTTGCCTTGGTTATTTTAAGTCAATCATGCTTACACAGACTGTCAAGTCTTGACTGCTTCAGTATATTATTAAATAATGATCTTGTTCTTTGTGATCACAAAATTGATAAGACAGTCAAAATTATTCAGCAAGGGATAGGAGCTCTTCACAGAACTTACGTATAATTAGAAGGTGAACTGATATTCCAGGAGATACCAAGCACATACATGAACACATGACATATTTTAAAGAATTCATATTGAATTATCAGAGGCCTAACCACAGTCCATGCTATTATTACATTGACTTGTAAGCACACAGCTTGACGTGTGCAGTTGCTCACCCATAATAACAGGACTAAACTGGGATGTGATAAGAAATCTAAAATGCATCAACAGTCTTAGGGGTACTTGTCAAAATAGGGATTGTTTTACAAAGCAATTTTGTAATATTTTTTAAATAGTGGGATACCAAAATGCCTCCATTCCTTTCCTGCATGTTTTTGTAGACAGCAGTCTGATCACTGGGAGAGGGAGGGAAGCAGAGGAAGAGCAAGAATGCAAACAGAGAAGTATGCTTTGTGGTACCACTAGCATAAAGCCAGACAAAGGAAAAAACTTAGGTTAAACAGAAGAGCTGCAACATGAACATGTTTTTTCCTCTTCTACACAAAAATACTTTTGCTTATAAAAAAATAACCCTTTACATGGAGCATATGCCAAAGAGAGAAGTCCACAGACGAGATAATGTAGGTAGCACACTCTTATGCACAGCAACAGATGACTCATTTGTAGCATATCAGTGGTTTTAACACACACATTGAGCTACAGACAGAAATATTTTATGGTGAGTATACTGCAGCCAGCCAAGACTTCAATCAACTTAGCAGTCAAAGTGGCACACCCATCCACAAAAAGCAGAAGTCACACAGGCATAACACTTGTCCATTCTAACAAAACAAAACAAAAGAGAGTTGTCAAAATTCTAATACTGTTAGCTATCCAGTTGGTGGCTGGTCACAAGTGGTATTCCTCAGGGCTCAGTGCTGGGGCCAGTCTTGTTTAATTTCTTTATCAATGATCTGGATGAGGGGATTGAGTGTACCCTCAGTAAATTTGCAGATGACACCAAATTGGGTGGGAATGTTGATCTACCTGAGGGTAGGGAGGCTCTGTAGAGGGATTTGGACAGGCTGGAGCGATGGGCCAATGTCAATGGTATGGGGTTCAATAAGGCCAAGTGTCACATCATGCGCTTTGGCCACAGCAAGCCCCAGCAGTGCTACAGGCTTGGGGAGGAGTGGCTGGAAAGCTGCCAGACAGAGAGAGACCTGGGGGTGCTCATCAACAGCTGGCTGAACATGAGCCAGCAGTGTGCCCAGGTGGTCAAGAAGGCCAACAGCATCCTGGCTTGTGTCTGAAATGGTGTGACCAGCAGGACCAGGGAGGTGATTGTCCCCCTGTACTTGGCACTGCTGAGGCCACACCTTGAGTACTGCGTTCAGTTTTGGGCCCCTCACTCCAAGAAGGACACTGAGCTGCTGGAGCGTGTCCAGAGAAGGGCAGCGGAGCTGGGGAAGGATCTGGAGCACAAGTGTGATGGGGAGCGGCTGAGGGAACTGGGGGTGTTCAGTCTGGAGAAGAGGAGGCTGAGGGGAGACCTCATTGCTCTCTACAGCTCCCTGAAAGGAGGGGGTAGCGAGGCAGGGATCAGTCTCTTCTCCCAGGTAACAGTGATAGGACAAGGGGTAATGGCCTCAAGTTGTGCCAGGGGAAGTTTACATTGGATATTAGGAAACATTTCTTCACTGAAAGGGTTGTCAAGCACTGGCACAGGCTGCCAAGGGCAGCGGGGGAGTCCCCATCCCTGGAGGGCTTCAAAAAACGCACAGATGTAGCACTTTGGGACATGGTTTAGTGAGCATGGTGGTGTTGGGGTGACGGTTGGGCTTGATGATCTTGGAGGTCCTTTCCAACCTTAACGATTCTATGATTCCATGATTCTATGTACAAGACTGTATCTTTTACTAGGATAAAAAAAAGGTAATTTTTGTCTATACTTAAAAGGGCATTGCTTCCAAAGGAGCTTGCAGCAGATCTAGGGGCGAAACAAGAAAAAAGGGTAACCAAAGACTCTGATTTGAACCCTGAATCATTCTTCTCACACAGGGCTTTACTGAGAGGTCTTCTGGTTTAATCCAACTTGACATCAGTTTGACAAGCCTCTGTTTACATTCCTCCAATATAGCTAATGGGAAACAAAACACAAACCATACAAGGTAATGCTTGTGTCTAACTAACAAGACACACTTTCTTCTAACCAGTACTCCCTTGCTTTGCATTCTCCACCCAAAATCTTTCATGGTAGTAACCCAAATAGCTCCAGGGGCTCCTCATTAACCACTCAGCCAGTACCAGGCTGCTTCTGAGCTCTGCCTGGAAATGAGCAACCTCTGAGGCCCCAAGCCAGTGGGTCTTCATTGTCTGGAGCAGAACTGGGTGCAGCAGGAATTTGGGTCTGATGCCAAAGGTGGCAAAAAGACTGCCCACTCAACACAGTTTGGAGTTGGTACATAGGTTTGAATGACGGTGTAGCAAAGCTAGCCAGTTCAGGCTCATGGTGTTTGGGTTTTATTTTCCAGAAATGAAGTGCCGTGAAATGCTTTTGTCATTTGAAAGGATGTTCAGGAACATGTATGCATTTCCCCCCCTTGGTATATATTGACATATATTGTACAGAATAAGTCTTAGAGGACATAGGACTTTGGATCTAGTACCAGCTGGCAATCAAGGGGGTTGTATATTTTATTTCACATCTCAGTAGCAATTATTAAATCACTACAAGAGAATGCACCTGTGCAGGCTGCTATACTTTCAATAAGATTGTGATATTCCAAGCAGTGTAGGAACTGCTCAGATGATGAACATGAGTGAGAACTGGCTTAATTTTTCAAATGCAAAGTGGATTTGGAAGGACTAGTACTTAGGGGGAAAAAACCAAAACCAAATAAATGAACAAGTCACTTCTTTTTCTTCTGTCAGGGAATTTTAGTCTAAAGAGGTTTTTTTCCTTTATAATAGATAAATGGTGCTTTGAGAGAGCTGTCAAACTGGGGAGAAAAGCAGTGATATTCTCCCAAGGCCTGTCTATAAAAAGAAATCTGCTCTTTGGTCTTTAGTGTGCCTTGTTCTACCTGGTTTTGGCTTCACTTCTTTTGGGGAAGAAACGACAGATGGTAGTATTATCACATGCCTTTAGCACTCCCGAAAAGGTATCACTAACAGTAAACAGGGCAAATCTGTGGAGATACTCCCTCTTATTTTTTTGTGCACAAGAGACAGTTAACAATGTCAACATTTAAATTATTGTCAGTAGACGTGGATTAACACCTTTCCTGGCTCTGAGTTGAACTTATTTTCAATGAAGGACAATGTACTTCACCAAGAGAGCAACTGGATACAGGATTACATGGGAGTTGAAGTTGGTTTTAACTCCTTATAGGTGGTCAACATCAACTCCATGAAAAGATATATGATTAACCCATAATCCCCTTCACGATCAAACCTTTACTTAAGTCCTGGTAGAGATGAGACAGACAGTTTGTCTTGATGTAAAAATGTGCTTTATGGGAGTGGAAGCATTCTATAGACATATTTACATCCTCCTTACTTTTCATTAACATGCAAATAATTTGTTTGGCACTGTAAGTAGACCAGCCTTATTATTTATTTATAATAAAAGCTGTGATGCTATACCACACAGACAGTATCCTCACACAGTCAAGCTGTAGCATTTGTGTTCTGACTCCTTTTGAGCTGCGGCTTTGCGGTGTCAGTTTGACCACGCAGAGTGCAGTGTGGAATGTTAAGTAATCAGATGAACAGCTGAATATAGGCCAAGAGAATGCTGAAGGTTGTCATAATACAAGCCAAATATGTGAATCCCTAAATATAGGCTAAGATGTCAATGTTTAGATTGAGAACAGATGAAGAGAGTTGCCATGCTATTGCTCAGTGGAGTCTTCAGAACAGTAACATTAATTCCAGTCTGGTTTGTAAGATAGATACCCGATCAACTGACAGTAAAGCTAGGTGTAAATGTAGGGTTATTATATGTACATATGATTTGCTCTTGTAGTGTTGTATACAGCAATGGCAGAAGTATACTTGCACTTTCTTCATACATGACAGGGATATGCATGTGTATATTTTTGTGTGTGCATATATATAAATATAGATACAAATACTGTGTAGTCATGAATGTGTAAGTACACAGATAAAAAGGAAGGTTCAGTATAACCATAATGATTGAGGAGTAACATTCCTTATAAAAACAATGAAAACCTGGCATCACTAATGTCCTGGTTTCGCTGGGACAGAATTATAGAATCAATTTTCTGTTGAGGAAAGCTGCAGTTGTGAGAAGACTGCAGCACCCAATTGAGAACAAAGTTGGTAAGACACTTTGTTTCAGTCTGTGGCCAGCCATGGTACGCAGGTTTCTATAGGGATCAAATTCTTGAGCGGTTTCGAGCTAGCCGGGTGCTAAGGCCAGGAGGAGCAAAAGCCAGGGCAGCTGAGCCAGGCTGCCCAAAAGCAGTATTCCATACCATAAACGTCACTCTCACTATAAATTAGCAGATTTGCTGGGGAGGGGTCTCTCCCTCAATGGCCACTGTCCCTGGAGGGTCTCGCCCTCGCTCTGCTCCCGAGGCCACTCTCCCATTTGCTGTGACCGTCCCACGCGCTGGAGCTGTGGTGCCCGCAGTGTTTGACATCCAGCATCCACTGCTGGGAGTGCACAGCTCACGACCCCTGTCTGGGCCGAGTATAACCTTTTGTATTTCATACTAGTATTGGGATTACTGTTAGTTCTTTATGTTACTAAACCTGTTTCCATTTCAACCCACGGGTCTGCTTTCCTCTTCCTGGTTCCCCTTCTCTGGTGAGGAGGGGTCATCAGGTGATAGAATATCCATCTAAACCAAGACACCTAATTTTATGGTAAAAATGGTTCCTACTTCTGTCTAAAAAGATTTTAACAATATATTATCCTGTGATTCCCTCACTGGTGATACCTGCTTTTGGAAGAACAACGCTGCAGTTCTCCAGCTAACGGGAACAGAGTAAAGCTGTGAAGAATATAGTGAGCAAAAGACTATGTTGCAGCTGGAAAGCGTTGCATAAAAATGTACACAGGGTTATTGAGCTGGGTTATTCCCTTGAGCTTCTGACACCATAATCCATATTCTTGGCATCTTACAAAGGGCAGTTTGTTGAGTAGAACATTGCAAGTCTGATCCACCTCTGTTCAGTTGTGAGATACTCAGACCACCAAGTGTGTGTGCTCAAACACATTGGGTTTGTAGTCAAACAATAGGATCCTTCCATAGGCAAAATCAGGCTGAAGAGGCCAAAAAGTAACAGGTCCTCCAAAGAAAATTGTACGTGTCATCAAGGAAAATTTTAAGGCAGATGAAAAAAATGCAAACCTACCAGACTATATCTTCAGATAAGCACAAGCAGGAACTATACTGGAAATATACTTTAAAATACTGATGAAATGAATATTAGTATGTTAGTACATTGTGTTAGACCAGCCTGACTTTAGGCTGGTTTAAAACATAACTTTTAAAACAGACACCACTTCAGGCTTTTATGTAACACGGTAAAATGGGAAAAGAATTGGTTCATAATATTTTTGAAGATTAATAGTGCTTTGTTTTAAGAAAAGGTTTAATATTCTTTGAAAAGTTTGCACATTTCAGAAGCTTTCCTGATACCTTCATCTCACTCCTGCCAAGATACTTGTAACCTTACAAAAAGTAAGATTTTTTTTTAAAAAAATCATTGATTTTTCAAACAGAATAATGTGCATTTTCAGCATAAGCAAAGAGAGCCCCTCTGAATTTTGGCAGTGTTTCTATGCACACGCTGTCTAACGTCATCCTCTTGTGGGGGGTTGCTTTATTTAATGTAAATAGGAAAACCCCATAAATGCCAGACCAAACTTTCTCATGAGAATGGTTCTCCGTAGGGTTTCTCACTCAATCTTCTGCTTCACTTTTAGGTCAAACACAAACCTCATTATATTTATAGGGTAAAGTTTGAAGGTCCCACCTTGTCTGACAGGCAGCACGACTCAGCACAAGAGCTCTTCATGTTTCCACAGTCCTAGTAGCTAATCTTTTCTTGCACTTAAATTTTAAAAATAAAAATACTACTATTATTTTTATTTGTAAGAATTATTGAAACTAATTTGTAAATCAAAACTCTCCTTTTCATGTTACTTCACTTTTTAATTATGACATTTAGGCATTCTCCCTTGGGTTTGGGGACACTGAAGCAGCATTGTTTGGTTTGCTTGTTAGAGTTGCAGAGTATTGCACAGTGTATTGGAATCTACTATTATCGAATGGTTTGGGTTGGAAGGGACCTCAAAGGTCATCTTGTTCCAACCCCCCTGCCATGGGCAGGGACACCTCCCACCAGACCAGGTTGCTCCAAGCCGCATCCAGCCTGGCCTTGAACACTGCCAGGGGGGCAGCCACAACTTCTCTGGGCAACCTGTTCCAGTGTCTCACCACCCTCACAGGAAAGAATTTCTTCCTAATATCTAGTCTAAATCTCCCCTCTTCCAGTTTAAAACCATTACCCCTCATCCTATCACTCCATGCTCTTGTAAAAAGTCCCTCTCCAGCTTTCTCATAGGCAACTTCAGGTACTGGAAGGTGCTCTAAGGTCTCCCCAGAGCTTTCTCTTCTCCAGGCTGAACAACCCCAGCTCTCAGCCTGTCACTACAGCAGAGGTGCTCCAGCCCTCTGATCATCTTGGCCTCCTCTGGACCCGCTCCAACAGCTCAATGTCCTTCTTGTGTTGTGGGCCCCAGAACTGGATGCAGTACTCCAGGTGGAGTCTTACAAGAGCGGAGTAAAGGGGGAGAATCACCTCCTTTGACCTCCTGGCCATGGTTCTTTTGATGCAGCCCAGGACATGGTTGGCTTTCTGGGCTGCAAGTGCACATTGATGGCTCATGTTGAGCTTCTCATCAACCAACACCCCCATGTCCTTCTTAGAGCTACTCTCTGTCCATTCTCTGCCCAGACTGTATTTGTGCTTGGGATTGCCCTGACTCAGATGCAGAATCTTGCACTTTGGTATCTCTGAAGTACTAGCACTTTTAGCAGGTCATTCATTAGGAACTAATACACTTACACATATATTCCAGGTATGCATAACTTCCTAGTCTACAAGCTATACAGTAATCAATGTCTTGTGGCAGAGCGCCACAGGCTAGGGACCCCAGAGAGCCACTGGCTACCTGCTTTCCTCAGGTATGCAAGTCCCCTCGTTGCCCCTACTTCTGCTCCCCCAGCACTGGGCAGGGGATGTAGCCCCAATGTGAGAGCTGAGCTGGAACTGTTCACAAGGATCATGTTCATCAAGAGGCATAGATCACTGCCCCTTTACTGTATGTTGCTTAGCAGAATAAAACACAACCTTAAGTGAGGAACATGTACATTAAACTTGTTATATTAAATGACAGGGGATTTAAACATAGCTTTGTCTTTGCTTTTATAACCATTTCTCAGTCTGTAGTGTATTCTCTGTGTTCTCTGAGACATCGGCCAGTATTCAAAAATGTCAATGCCTACACTTCCTCACATGCAAGAACACAGGTAATCACATTGTGGGGAAAGAAAGTAATGTGTGAGTTGTTAAAAATTTAACCTCATTTCTAATTCATTGTAAATCAAAAGCACTGTAGCAGTACTGCACAAGCAGGCCCTTGGATTTATTTTTTTCCAATGGTTGATTAGTGCTTGATTTAAAAAGCTTGGGAAACACTGATTCACATCACATACTTTCGTAAGAAAAAAATTAAGTGATGGGAAATCATATCAGAAGAACAAACAGCAGACTGTCTTGAGTTCTTGTGTAATCTTCAATAAAGTGGCTGAGTCTTACTACGAAGCAGAGAAGGCTGAAGCAAATTTCAGAATGTACCCTTTCAAAAATCAGGAGATATACATTTAAAGTCTGTATTCAGTCAGGTATGTATTGGATCTGTATTTTCGCCTCTGTAAATGGCTGATGCAAATCACTGTAGGCATAAGTTTTTACCAGTTACATTTATAAATATTTCAGTCATCTCAATATCTGCTTGGGAGCACACACATATATTTTCCATAAATTGTCCGCATATAGACTGTCCAAAGCTATGCTAGCAGTGGTTTGAATCTGCTGTTTACAATGAAAAACAGGGCTGAGTATTATCATATTCCCTGTTGACACAGAAACAAGTTACTGTGTGTTTAAGGCCAGGTTGGATGGGGCTTGGAGCAACCTGGTCTGGTGGGAGGTGTCCCTGCCCATAGCAGGGGGGTTGGAATGAGATGATCTTCAAGGTCCCTTCCAGCCCAAACCATTCTGTGATTCTATGATTCTGTCAGAAGCTTCACTGCAACTGCTTATATATGCCAGAAAGACAATACTTTAAAAATACCCGAGTTTTACAATAAAAGCTGATGGAAGGTAAAGCCACGAGATGAATGGAACTGTAACATGAAGTAAAGCAGGGGGATTTACTCAGAGGGTTCTAACACTGTTCCTGTCCTTAATTCTTTTGGCAGAATGGCAGAGACTCATGGTTTGATGGAGAGACTGGAGAAAGCAGTGACACGACTCGAATCATTATTTTCAGATCCACACAGCTCTGGTGGAATGGAGTGGGATGCCATCAATGGAGTCAATGGAAGTAAGTCTGTTTTTTTGAAGTACCATCTCTCTGTTATTAAAAAATTGCAAGTAGAGCAGGTGTTTGTCTTCTAAGAAGGAGTGCAATCCCACCTCTTATGAATTCCGTATCAAAGGAAAGTAGTATTTTAAAAAATGAATTTAGAAATGTCATGTGACAAGCTTAGTCATATGCATAATTCTAAATTAATATAGCCTAAAAAAATCAAGATTTGACTAGTCTCTTAAATATACTGTCCATATTTCAAGCTTTATCGGTCTTTCCATTTTAGCATTTATATCATTGCAGATAGCTCACCAGTGGAAAATGTCAGCTCAAGCCAAATTAGCGGAAGAAATGAGACATCCCCAAAATTTACATCATAAATATTCCTCAAGAAGTCATCAATATAAACACTGAGTTTATTTGCCAGCTCTCTGAATTTCACAGTGCAGATCTACTTCATTTAATTGTGTAATATCCTTAACCAAATATGAGTTTGTTCATAAGCATTTGCTCACTAAGGGCTGCCACACATCCATGGCCACCTTCTGTTATCTCTAGACAGAGACTAGACTGTGGGACTCCAAAGCACTACATTGGAGAATACACCAAAAAAGTCTGTTTTCATCTGTTCACATCCTATCATCTAATCATATTTTTTCACTCCTGAATTTTTTTGCTGTCCCGGAGATTTACATGGTAAATAACCTTACAAATGTGGCAGTTCTAATGATTGAGTAGAGGTGCCCTTTCCTTTCTCCAGAGCTTGTTTTTTTCACCCGGAACCCCGACATATATTCCTTTATTAGCTTCATGTCCTTTGCTTTCTGTATTCCTTGGCCCTTTACTGATTCTCCAGAGAAGAGACATCCCAGCATGGACTCAGCTGCTGTACAGAAGCTGCAGAACAAGCAGAAAGTTGCAGGCAGTTTCCTTACTGACATAGAAGCAAGTCAGCCTACATCAGCTGCTTTATTGTCCCTATATGCCAGTCCTTGCCCAACAACACATGCAAGGAACCTTCCCCACAGTCATGTGTGCTGTGGGCCTACACATGGGCAGCTGCTGTGGAGCAGCTGGCTGAAAGCAGCGTGTTTCTATGGCAGGAAGGGAGTGTCTTCCAGCAGGCTTCTACAGCAGAGCAGTTAGCCAGTCACAGGAAGCTTCAGTGATAAAATATGGATAGTCTGAAGAAAACCCAGGCAGCAAGTAAACTGTAGCAAAGTCATGGAAAAACACAATCCATGTACAAACTGACAAATAAATCAATCACTACCAGAGAATCTACATTTTTTAAAAATACAGGCTTCAATTCTGTAATGAATCCATTTAGGTGAATCTCTATTAATCCAGAGCTCAGTACTGCAGAACCAGGGCTGCTTTCAGAACAGGAGATGAACTCACCATGTGAGAGTTTCTATATCCTTGGGCTAACCTAAGAGCTCAACCAGCTGAAAAGATTCACCCCCCAGGGAAGCAGAGCCTTAAATCCCCAGGAGATCCCTAGAAGAAACCAACTGACAAACCTTTTTGGACTGAAATTATAAAACACACCCACTAGGAGATTGCAGTGAGCAGTCTGGGCAACCTGCTCTTGAACACTGCCAGGGAGGGGGCAGTCACAACTTCCCTGAGCAGCCTAGGCCAGAGTCTCACCACCCTCACAATTTCTTCCTAATATCTAGTCTAAATCTATCCTCCTCCAGTTTAAAGCCATTACCCCTCAACCTATCACTACAAGCCCTTGTAAAAAATTGCTTTCTTCTAGCATGGCCCTTTCCCCTCAAAGACTATTCCATAATTAGAATTGTTACAAAAAGTAACCTTGACTTTTCAATTAATACTTTTTCAGAAACAATGAAATAATGAGGAGGATGGGAGAACTGTACCTTTACTGTTTTCCTAAATGGCATTACAACAGCAGGACTGCAAACAAATCATTCAATCGCTCTGCACGGCCCACAGCAAATTCTAGTAAACGCTCCTGGGAGTTAGCTGTACTGAATAGTGAAAAATAGCATCGTTGCTTTCTAGTTTTGCCTAGGACAATTGCCATTTGGTGAACTGCTATTTAAAACTCTGCTCTAAAGTAAAAGGTTACAGTGATGCTCTTGGAGACACAAACAGATTTTGACAAAGAACATAACTGGGCTTTGGAAAGCATCTCCACGACTAAAACCTTTTGTACACTAGGTCATTTGAGGGGTTTACACACAAACACTTAACATGGAAGAAAGCCCAGAAATTCCTCAGAATTAGAGGTGAGCAACATCAAGAGAACAAAAGGAGCCTTGAAATCCCGCCTAGCTGACTAACTACGGGGGGTTTTTTCACACAGGCCATTGCAAACTCCAATTGCCAGAGCCTTTCTTTTTTCTGTCACGGAGCCAGATGACTCTTGTGGAATAAAGAGGGCTTTCAATATTATGAATTTGGATACAATTGTCATACAGTGCCAAAAGGTTAAAGCAAAGTCCCTGGGGAAAGCCTGGTACCTCTTCAGAGCAATCTTCAGGCTTCATTAATGAGGGAGAGAGGCTGGGAAGAATTTTAACCTTGGTCTCTCAGATCCTACAGATGCCATAAATTCACACGTACATCACTCATGCTGGACCTGGCAAAGGTTCTGAGGCATAGACAAGACATGAGGATATGTCAGGGCTGGAAAGCACTCAAGGGAAGATTACTTTTGCTGTCTTAAAAGGTACCACATAAAGCCATTTAGAAGCCAGGTGCATAAGAAACTGAGTCTCATCTGCATATTCTGACTGTCCACTTTATCAGGAAACTGCTCTGTATACCATGTAGAAAATAGCAGTTTTATTCCTCTGTTAGAATGTATAGCATATATATAGTCAATGGGATGTGTCATCTAGAAGACTTGTTTGAGCTTTCTTTATCCAGTGACAGTTTTGCAAGGTCAGACAACAAAAGAAGGAGAATACAAAGCCACATCTCACTGCATAAATCCACTCTCAACCTATTCTAAAGGCTGTCTTACTGGAAATTGAATTGCTTGCTATTAAAAGCCACCAAACAATACAAAGATCATAGAAATGGGTAGGTGGTATAAAAATAGTTGTTCAGTACAGTGCAGATTCTTTTTATGTATAACAGTAGAATTTTGTTAAGACAACCATGCTTATCAGGCCACTGGGACTTTGAAGGGCTGAGCACCTGTTATTTTAAGACAAAAGAGGAATCCCACTACATTATACAGAGTAAATTCTCTTCATGTTCCTAGCCAAGTTCTACCAGGAGCAGGGTTTTTTCTTTCTAGCTAGGAAAAAATCATTATGCATCCTTTTTCACTGATTTCACAAATCAGTGAGCATTGCAGAAATTAAGTTACAGCAATTTCCCCTGTTTCTATGGTATTTCTCCCCCATGTGCTACAAAGGAATGTGCTATGCATTATATACTTTATGAACTCATTATAATGGAATGCTCTTCTTCTATATAGGCATAGCACCATGTGTTGAAGCCTTTGATAGGCTGCTGAATGGAAGTGTTGCTGAGTTTCTCAGGTACAGCAAGATTCTGGAAGGTGACGTGAAGACACATGTGAGTATTCACTCAAATTTTCTCCCCATGGTATATTCCAGGCCTTGGAATCTGTGTGATCAGCCTTGGTTGCTGCGTAGAGGAGAATCTTAGTAGCAGTACTCTAAATTATTAGTTCTTGTAGTAGTAATAACCTGGCATAACACACTGAAGACAGTTGGTTCAGGAAGGGCAAAAGGCTGTAGGGATTCATAAGAAGAGAATACTCCCTTTTTTACCACATATGTCACAGCAAGGAAGAACTATGCTATCATTTTCATGATGAAATTACTTTGTAATTTTATAATATCTTGCGATCAGAGCTTTTTGTTTTCTTTTATTTTTTAAGCCTGTCTTCTCTAAAACTGGTGGTGATAGAATGAAAAAGGATGGACTCGTCTTACCAACAGACTATCAATATAGATATTTTTGGAAAAAAACAAAACAAAACAAAACAAAACACAAAAGAGCCAGGGTCAGTTTGAGGTGGATCTGAAGGAGTGTGAGGCTTTTGACTTTTTCTGGTAGATCCATGCCATCAGGCCTTTCTCCATGTGTACATTTCCCAATTCATTGCAGCTGCTGCTCTACATAACAAACATTGTAGGCAGAAAAACATGCAGTCCTACAGACTACTGGGACTTATGCTGCAAGGCCAGCATAAATATTTTGCAAGAGAGCCAAAGTAACCAGTCTACTCACAGAGCAAGAGCTCTGGGATTATTCTCTGAACTGTTTTTCCTCTGTGTTGTTCTCGTTGGTAGGGTAGAGTTTCTGACCTAGTTAGGCCTAGAAAACTGGAGGGAGTAAGGAGATCTGGCAATTCTAGAGGGTCTGTGTGTTTCTAAGGAAATACTGCCCTTCCTTTTTATTTGAAAAAGCCTTTTCACCTTAACAGTTATACTATGAGCTACAATATATGTACTTAAATATATATACATATGTTCTTAAAAGAAATTAGGGAAAAATCAATAAACTGAGGAGGGGGTGGAATTATCAACCTAACTGAGCAGAGAAGTGCTACCTGGAAAGGATCAGTTCTAGCTTTGGTCATTACATTCATTAGACACTATTATTTTGCAGGTGATTTCTCAACAGTCTAGACCTGAGAGATACAGAAATAGCCTTAGTACCAACACTAAGCAAGGAAAAAAATTGCATTCAACATTCTAAATGACTAAAACCTTTTTAATATACACTATCTGTAAATGTTTAAATCAGTAAGTGCATTAATTTATGCATTTGATACTCATAACTGAGTCCATATAAAAGATTATTAATCATTTATCTGCCAAGTCTATGGATAGTCCTAGCATATTGTTGATGATACTGTAATGCAAACCGTGATAAGGAGTATTTGTTAGGACTATGAGATTAGACATAAACAACTTTCTCTTACATAAAGAAACTGGTGATTCTGACTGCACCCCACTAAATATTCTGAAATCTTAGATTCTGAATTTACATCACGAAGCAGACTGTGGTTGCCTTATGCTCATGCTTATCACTTAAGCAACATCTGTGCTTTACCTTAACAAGTGGAACAAGGAGTATTTTTCTTTTGGGTGTCTTATAGACCATGTGTCCTCAGCATTATACTTGCAGCTGCTGTCTCTTTCACATAATGAGCTGAAGAGAAGGTTGTATTTTATTTCAGAAAACACCTGTTGCCTAGAAAAACCTCACATACCTGACTGACCAGAATGGTAATATGAGAGAAGGAGAGACTTCATATTAGGCTAAAGAAATGAGGGATTTAACATGATGTGTTTTGTGCTGATTGCTGTGAGGATTGTGTGCTTTGTGCTTCTGGCAAAAAGAAGAATACAGCCATAATATCTGCTGGGGAGCCCCATTCCTTTTTTTAAAGCACGCTGTACTCTAAATAGTCTATTGAAAGAGAACAAAATCAAAAAGACAGCTAATAGCTAGCTCCTGGCTCTGCTAAACACAGCAACACAGTGGATTTTACAAAGATTAGTTTATCAAAGAAGTATTCTGCTTAGACTCAATCTTGAGAGCAGCATATTTCTCATTCAGATTACAGTACATGCAGTGGTGAATCTCTGAGGTCAACTGCATTAAAGAAACTAACCACTTTTTAAAAGACAGAGAGAATGACTAGGGTTTTTACTTTGTCTGTTTCAAACTAATTAGCCTAAATGTCTAAGATCAGATCCTTTTCCTGCCCTGTCACTGTGGAATAAAAATCTGGTGATTATATGGGTATTTCTATGAAATACAGAGTTCCCTACAGGCACATTTTTTATGAAACCACTTTCCACTGTCCACATCATAACTAGAGAGCATGTGAAGTCAGTGAAAGAGTGAGTAAGGCCAGGACTGCTGCCAACCAGCTGTCTTCGGCCTGACTTACCCATGTCTTGGAGGCTGTCACCAACTATTACAGGTTTTAAAAGCCCTGAAGCTGATTCATCATGTGTGCCAACACTTAAACATTCTTCTGTCAGAGTGAGGGAAATTCAAAGCCGTATAAAATAGTCTGTGGTTCTACAGCGTAGGCAGTTCTCTTACGCCCAGCAGATAGGATAGCACTGGTTGATTGCTGGATCACAGAGACAGGAGTCCTATCACTTTGCCCATATGCATCCACCACTACAGAAAATGTGCTGAGGATGACAAAGAGCTGCCTGAGGAAGACATCGTCTACCTTCAGATTGTGGCCCAGTGAGGAAGCTGGGCAAGCAGGTTTGATGTGCTCTTTGCCCTGTCAATGCAATGCAAGCAAGATTTTAGAAGGCCAAGAAGCAGGTTTTTGTGATATTTTTATTATGAGCTTCCTCACATTGTTTTTGTTTCTGTGATATCTCAAGTGGTGAGATACTTTGGCTTGAATTTCAATAATGTACCAGATGAAACATAATGATAGGAAGAGAATGTACTAGTTCTACAAGAGAAGGATAGATAACATAAAATTTCCATATTTTAGTATTTTGTGTGGTACAGAGCAGAATTACAGCCTTCCTGTCAAATACATAAACTAATACTTACCTTTTTTTAAATTGTTTATTTGTAAAAGTCTTTTAGACTCCCAGCCGCACCAGTTGAAAGTACAGATTGTCTGAGTGATTCAGTTATGTTCCCTCTTCTCTCATCTAAGCTATTTAGCTTGGAAAGGAAAACTATAGAAATATGAGTGCTTTTTCCCTCCTCTCTTCCATCAACTTCCAGCTGCTGAAATGCAGAGCTCAGACAGACAACCAAATGCATTGTGGGTTTGGAGCATTCAGAAATAAAAAGAGAGTTTAGACACAATTCATTCCATGCATGACTACTCGAACAAGACAGCAGCAATTCACAGCACGTTATCCAATCTGCAGGGGTTCTCTGTGCGCATGCACTGATTTGTTATCATCATGAGCAGGGGAAGCAATGTTTACCACACATTGTTCATCTGCACATACCCACAGAGTTTCTTTTCCTTATCTATTACATGGAAGCAATGGCATTCTCCTGTCCTCCTTCCAGGCGTAGTCCATGTAGAGACTGACAACTGAAAGCAGGAGTTATCTTTTAGGATGTACGTATGCACTTTGCACAGCGCAGCTCTGGTTTGGCCTGTCAGTGAAGTTAAAAAATCCTAGTCAGTGAAGTTAAAAAATCCTAGTCAGTGAAGTTAAAAAATCCTAGCTTCCTCATTTTTTCCAAAGTGCAGTTCTTGCACATGAAATAACTCTATCTTGTCTTTCCTTGTGAGAGATGTTGAAGAATTAGTCAATGACTTTCATAGCCCTGAACTTTGAACAGGATGTGCTGCTGCCTGTGATACACCAAAAAAACACTTTTGCACTAATCTAAACACAGACTATCAAACCCATTATTTGACTGATTCCTCATTAACAAGGCAATTTGCTTACAGGGCAACAGAATGCACAAGTGTACTCTCGTGTTCATCTTTTGTGCCCAGAGGCTGTGCGCTTTTAGGCATTGTGTTGAAAGTTGAATTAGAGCTCAGAGAGGAGGATGATGTCAACATGCCCAAAGAGCAACTTGCTCTCAGGCTGCCTTTGCATTTCTGTGGTACGTATTTTCTGCTACGTGAAATAAACACCAAACCAAGTAGCTACCACAGGACTGGGAAAAACAGAATACATAAAAATGAATAAAAAGACAAACTGTTTATAGCATACAAAATGCTCAAAGAAGAAGACTAAGTGTAGAAAACCGTACTGCTATCCACCAAAAGTGAAAACCCCAAACAATCATCAATCAAAAAAGCAACCTTGGAAATCTATCAATATTAAAGTTGATTTTGCAATGCTAATTCAGCTGTATTTCTCACACTGTGTGTGTACTACAAGATACTTCATAACATAAGCAAGAACAAATGTTTGCTTTAATATGACAGGAAAGATGAAAATGCAATCTACACAATCTAACCAAGTGGCTAATCCAGAAAAAGTATCGTTTTTAGGAGCTTTACAAGATTGCTCTGTTCCAAAGGATGACTTCACTTGTGGGCTAGGTATTGGATCTGGCTTTCAAAACAAGCAGGATTTATTGGGTCAGGTCAGTGGTGTGCACATGTGGTGGCACCTGTCTGACTGTAAGACACCTGGATGGGAATAAAGATGACTCCTGAGCATGAAGAACCTGTCCATTGCAAGTCTAGATCAATGCCTCCAAAAAAGTGGGAGTTTTTCCATTAATTTTGAGGGAAGCTGGACCAGGCTGTTAATTTCTCGACACTGACATTGCCATAAATACCACTTGCTTTTCTTCTTATTTAAAAAGGCAAGGAAGAGACAAAAGTCAAACAGGCTCAATTGAAAAATACATGCCATGATGGCCAATACTGAGCATTTAGTTGTGTATCACTGGCACAAGAAATATGCACCTGTAAATTTAGGGGAGGGGTGGTGGTAATACATAATGAGAACGTTGCATGTGGCATTCTCTCAGTCAGAAACAAAAGAAATCAGAAACACGGTCAAGGCTGTCAACAGTTCTTCATAACCTGTTTTCACGGGGCTTCTTTGCATGTGGAGTAGTTCCTGACTAAACTCATAAGTAGCTATGTTGATTTCAAAGTAGTGCAGTTGATCAGGGACCATTTTTTGGATAAAGGTCTAAAACTATTGGCCACTAAAAGCAGGGATTATATCTGAATATGGCTGCCCAGTATAACAGGATTTTCTGATCTGCAAAGGATGCCAGGAAAAAGGTGTGGGAATGATTGAGTGGGAAACCTTATCTGCAATGGGAAACCAAAGAAAACTCCATCACGTTTGCCCAAGAAAATGTTAAAAGACAACTTGCTCATATGAAAAAAAGTTCTGATCATGAAGGGCTCTTTAATCGACCAGATTAATTTAGAATAATATCCAGTGTTCAGACTAGATTTGAGGTCCATGTTTTACCAATTAATTTAATTAATGATTAGGGCAAATAATCAAGGCGTATATTAGTCAGACATTTGAAGTCTAAATCAGAACTGATCATATGCTCTAGCTCATGCTAATTTTGCTATCCTCTAAAATTTTTTCATTGAAGCCCTTTAAGAGCAAATTTGAGTCTACTGACAGGAAACCTTTTTTTCTTGGGTGGTTTTCTAGGAGAAGTAGTGTATAGACCTAGGGGCATAAGTGCCCCAGAGGTTGCAAAACACGGCATCATCTCAACCAAAAATCATAAGGTGATAAAATTACATGGCTAAATCAGCTAGCTAAATGACGGGTAGCTTTAGGGTGTGGACCAGCTGCACTCACAGCCACAAATAGAGTGTGAAAGTGTCTCAGTGAGCCTGTTGCAAAGTCATGGCATAATACACTTGCCAGCATAAAGTTGGGAGCAACTTATTAGGGAGGACTGGAGGCATGGAGCTGGCACAGATCTGAGGTCCATAAGGAAGCTTTTCTCTCTGATTCAAAGCAATCCAGGATTGGGAGGGCATAGGTGGCAGTCATCTCAGGCACTCAGCCTCAGAATAGTGAGGTCTGTGATTCTTACAGCAGTAATTTCTAGTGAACCACTGGCAAATTAAACTACCCTGATCCATCAAGAAAACCAAGACAGAGGAGCAGAGAGACTGTACCCCTGCTTTTGGCATCAGCATGAACCTCTTGTGACTGAAAACTCTCTTTTCTGGTATCAGTCATATGGTTCTTACTTCTCTTGTGCAGAAATATGATTGTTCAAGTTGGAGTGGTAACCTTATTTAAGCCCGTTTATTTCAAGCTGAGAAATATATCCATTAATGTTCTTTCTTTCTTTTACTTTTTTTTTTTTCTGTTTTGGGACACGTATCTCCCATGCTTGATTGATGTCATTTGTTGCTACAGGCTATGAGCAAGTCTTTTATTAATTTACAGCCTCATTCTTTCTGAAAAGCATGTGCACACTCTTTTCACTCATCCTGCCTCCCCATCTCTGACCTGCTTTTATTTTGCTAGTTGGTGGTTGCAACTGTTTTGAGTGTATAGAAATGCTGGGCTTGGAAACTGAGAAAGCTGTTCATTGTAGTCAGCAAAAAAAACAAACAATGAGCTCAGAATCTGGCTCTTCAGTCAGTTTCTAGTAAAAAGGAGTTCAGTGAATAATGAGAATTAAGCCACAAGGGAAACCAATGTGCAGTTTGAATGTTGTTTTAAATAAGCTGGGAGTGCTGTCAGGAGTGATGAGGCTAGAATGTGGCCACAAATTAGTGTTGCCTCTTTATCCAGTATGAATTGCGTGATCAATATGGCTAGATTTCAGAGTACTGAAGAGTCCATTAGGATAGATTAAACCATGACACTGTCACTGCTAACTTATGTTAGTCTACTGACATCCATAAATAGACCTATATATTTCCATAATGAATCTGAACTGCAAAGCAGTTTAATTTTTGCTATTTTGTTTCATAAGTTTAATTGTATGTTTTATTACAAATCCCAGAGCTATAATTTAAAAAATTGCTTTAGGATCTTGAAGTAGATCTTTGAGGCTGAAATATTTCTTTCTTGTTGTTTTAATACATATTCAGTTTAAAAAAACCACCTTAGGTCCAATCTGCTCTACAGTCACCTCACTGTGCCTGTAGATAACTACCTTGCCTTTGAGAGAGGCTGAGGCCTGCCCAAGTAAATGTGAGCTTTTTGTGTTTAGAACTTCTGAAAAGGAAAGCATGGTTCAGGTGGGAAGCAACCTTAAATATCATTATAGATTGGTCAGCTTTAAGCTTTGAACTTCCTTCTATGTTAGCACATTTTGGTTAGAGTCTGAGCTTCTTCCATTGTGATAAAAGTGGAAGTTACAAGGAGAGAGATTCTGGCACTTTTAGCCGTTGAGTTACTTTCAGGATGCTCAGTGGGACTACTTGCAGAAAGAGGTGGGCAATGCCACTAGTTGTCCTGAAGTGTATGAGAGGCAGAATACACACAAAGTCATTTCAATGTAAGAACCTATTTATCCAAGCTCTCTCTCTAAAGAAGTGCAATTTCTTAGAAGTGAATGGTTCTCCACTCTTTGTATCAGGGTATTTGGGATTTGTCAGATACAGAAAGTCAAGAAATCAGCTCCTCAGTAGGGTGCCCAGTGAACACTGCTAAAAGAGTATTTATGAAGTGATATCTCAACAAGTGCTATAACCTTTTTCATTTACAGAGATAAGCATCTGAAGTTCCTAAAAGTTGTATTTGTTAAATCAGGGACACATGACATCCTAAAGCCTGTGAAATGGTAAAGCCTTCTCTAAAATTTCCTCAGCATGGATTTGGACCTTCACTGAGAAGGGCTTCTGAGGGAATAGCTGGGAATTTAAAAAACAGTTGATCTTGGTAATAGCCAAAGTTTGGACTTCATCTATTCATTACATTGTATGTAGTTCCTTTTTATTTAAGGAAGTAATTGTAGCTCCAAGTAATAGCAGAAACTAGAAGCTTTGGAAGTCTGAAGTGGGCTGGTTTTCCCTTCCCATCTCTCTTTGAGAAACCTGCTTGCTTTTGCAGGCTAGTCAGGATGAAGAGCTGTAAGAGCTGTCTCAGGAAGATTGTGGCTAACTTCTGTAAATGCCTGTGCAGGTTGGAGTGCTTTCTACCTACTCTCCCTAATACTGATTCCAAAAAAAAGTATACACCTGACAATCAATTCTGGGGATGCCTAGTCTATAGATAAGCTAGGACTTACTAGGGACTGAAAGATTAGGTGTTGCAATGTGCCAATAGCATCTTTTACTTCTACTGATGTGGAGGCCTTTAAATGTAGATCCATGACCATATGCTGGGCAATGAGACGGCTTTGAAATCTCCAGCAGGTGACTGACTCTTTGCAGAAGACAGCAGTCTGCAGTGTAAATGGCAAGTTTAGAAAAGTATTGAAAACAAAAAAAAAACCCATTAGTTTTCATGGTTTTTAGTATTCACATGGTTTCAAAGTTAACAGTTCTATGACATCAATGAGAACAATTCATGTCACCCAAAACTGGGAGAGCTTAGGGGAAATTCTGGAACACTGGGGCAAATTTTGTTGGTGCAAAAGATGCAGAACCTGTATGTTTTTTATCCAAGGCAATAATTTTGTAATTAATGTAAAGGCAACTGTTGTGGCTTTAAATACCCCTTTACTCTAGTACATCTGTACAGTTTATGTTTCACATGGAGAAATAAAATGGCAGCAATGATTTACCACAAACAATTCTGTCTATCTATCTGTCTTATGTCAATAGCACTAAAAGATCTTTAAGACTGATATGGTTTGAGTTCCACTAGAGGTCAGAGCTCTGACTGGTTTAAGTCCCAGTCAAGCTTACTAAAAGATAAACTTAATGAGCCTGGATACAGATGCTACTCTGAAACAACAAATAAGTAATATTGGCTAGCACCGTGCACAGTTATATGACACAGTGTTTAATACATTGGCAGATAGAAACAGCTAGAGAGACCAGCACTGATATAACCTTAGAGTGGTACTGGACAGGCAGTAGCAATGCTGAGAATTTTGAGCAAGAATTCCCTAATATAGACATAGACATGGAGGCTGAAAAACACTAAAAAAAACCACTAATAGAGGACAGCTGATTGGTGGTAGTCAAATGTATCTGTCTGAAAATAGAAGAGGAAATGTTTGGGGTGATGTCTGGCTCCATCAAAATCAATGATAAATCTCCTATTGACTTCAATTTTGACTAGAATTTCAACCCTGTTTTCTGCATGGACCACTAAGAGAAAGGTGACAGGTTTTTTCTTTCCTTCCTTTTCCAGTATAAAAGTGTTCTGTTTGGAGAACCACCACTGACTCTTCAGCATTTGGCCCAGTTTTAAAAAAATCTCTATCAGCCAATTAGCTGTACAAAATAAATACTGTCTCTTCAGCTGGCCTGGATAGTTTCTATGGCAGCCTTAGACTTAATCTAAACTGTTCTTTTTCCATTTCTTGCTTCTCCCTTCAAGCCACCAGCCACTTCACCACTTCATTTGAAGAGGTTCTTGAAAGCAGAATGTAAAATACAAACTGTTTCTCTTCCTCTGGCAGTACTGTTCCTTTTAGAGAAAGACTGGGCTCTTTGCTGGCAACAGGGGAGCTCCATCTGTATTTGTTATTTGCTGTCAGTCATTGTGTCTTTTGCTAGACCCAAAGGACCCAAAATTATTCCTGCAGAAACTATGATTAGAACTGTGGACCACTAAATCTCAATTCTTTTCCCTCATGTCCTCTTTACAATTTTGTTTCAAAACAAAGTCACTCAGTATATTTTAGAAATCCAAACGTATATAGATCTGTATTTTGATTTACAAACTATCACTATTAATGTTAGCATGGATATATATGCAGATGTGTATTATTCTCCAACAACAGAAGTCCAGTGGATTCTGATATTTACATTATGCTTTTCAGTGCTGTGACTTTGAGGAAATATATTATTAAATATAATAACATTTGACAAATTTAATATTATCAGGTCAATAGGGTAATTATCTTGACTAGATTTCATTAGGAAATCCTTTGTTTCTTTCTCTTACTTCCATTTAGTTTTTGGGGTTTTTTTCCAAAGACTGAATTTACTTTTAACCTGAGATCTGAACGCATGTTCCTGTTTCTTCTTGTAGTTTGCCAAACTGTTGTCACATAAACAATGTTTATATTTATTAGTGCTTGGATACCAGAGTAATGGGCAACTTAGATCAAATAAAACATTTAAAATGAGAAAGAGACAGATCCTGAAATCACATCTGCTCTGAAGAACTGAACTTTGCCAAAGCAAACGGGTAGTTTAAGCTTCAGGTTCAGTGCATCTATGTCTACTCAGTCTGAAACAGTGCAAGTTTGGGAGGAATCCATACACTACTTCAAACAGGTCAGAAGTATTGTCACTATTAGACATCTCTCACAGAGCCTCTGGCAATTTTTCAAGCAGTGACTTCTGGGAAATATCAAAAATTGGCATTGTGTCGTGACAGGGAAGGTTAAACCAGTTGCTATTAAAAAAATGATTTCTAAATATGTATGATTCCTCTTCTGCAGGCTTAACTGTAAAGAGGCCTGTCTTTGCTGTTACTGCGATGGGGACAGAGAGGTCACTCACTCACTGTAGTCAGCCCCGGGTTTCAACAGGCAGGGAACTGGGCTGACATTGTATCCATCTCAGACTTTGGCTCTTCCAACCATATCGATCACCTAAGTCAGCTATCAAACACACTTGAGGTCAAGGATGAAGACATCCTATTCCACACTTGACTGATGGGGAAACTGAGGTGGTGAATGGAATGCCACATGGTCCTGGTGTTCAGGTCCACAGTCAAAGCCATCTCCTCCAGCCCTTGGAACAAACTGCTAAAAACAAAGTAGGAAATGCTTTGAGGAACTTGTTTCCTTCAGAATATTCTCTTCAGCTGAGGAATCAGACTGGTGATTGCTGTGTCCATGCATAATCCCAAGAATGGCAAAAGGATTACTCAAAGTTTTTAGATGTCAATTATCTGCTGCTCTAAAATATCCCCATTTCTATCTGCAGATGAGATGTGTGCAAGTCTGTGGCCTAGTCTACTCTGATAAATATGATTCCCATACGTTTTTGACATTCAGCTTCATTACTATCATTCATTATACCTGGAAGAGTTTCAGCTGATTTGTTTTGAGGCAATCTTTTGGCTGAGCTGCACAAGTTGTTGAGAAAAACCACCCATCCCCAGTTCATTTTCACTCATTAGTTGTCACTGGTTACGGGGGTCTAATGAAAGAGTCATGTCCCTATAAAAAATAGTGCTGTCTGCTTGGTTACACAGCCTGCCTGCTAAACAGGAGGAGGTAGCAATGGAGTGTCACATTTCAAAGGCTACAGGAAAGAACTGGAATGGTGATAGACTGAACTAATGCATTGAGAAGAAGCTCTTCTATTACTTTGATGGGATGCATGGAAAGAAGTACCACGTGCCTGGAAATAGTAAAACTCAGAAAGCCATTTTTAATGCTGTTGGAGAAAGAAGGAAGTAATTGTGGCAGAAATCTTATAGAATTCCGCTTGTAAAATGCAAAAATGATCCTTTGATTAAGATTTAAATTCAAAGGTGAGTGAGTGCTCTGATCCCTACACAACTAAAAGCTTCTGGGGCTGGATAAATTTTGGGCGTAGAGCACAAGCCCTGCAATCAGTATCTAGTCTGCTGACCACTGAGCATTTCCAACATCCTCTAATAAATTTAGGATAATAAGAAAATGCAAAAAGCCACACTTTTAATGCACCAGAGGTATCTGAGTGTTACCAATGGCTTAGGTGCCCTCAATAGCAGAAGATTTCTTAAAGACAGCTCCCAGACATTTTGAGAAAGTGGCTTTGGCCACACTCTGCAGTGCAGGAGGAGGAGTAATAAGCAGGTCTGGAGGAGACATACATCCGGAGTCCACATCCAGCGATAGTTTTAACATTGGTCAGGTCAGCAAGACACGTGTGAGGTATACTCAAGGAATGTCAGTCTTTTAGGAACACCAGTGTATATCATCCAACAGTCTGTCTCCAGCTCTCACCAAATTCCAGTTCTTCAGCAGAAAGAGGTGAAAAATCAGACAAGAAATCAGTTGTTACTTTGTGCTCTGAGTAGAGAAAAAAGTCCTGTTCAGCCTCCATGAGTGGAACCCAAAAGCATGGATTTAATGCAGTGTAAACAAACTACCAAGCAGACACATTTTTCAAACTTTATCGATGCTACCAGCTCAGTATATGCTCAAGAACTCACAAAACAATCTTAATTTTCTATATCTAAGAGCACTTTGCTCATGTTTCATGATCTGTTTGATCAGCATTTAAAACTCTGTCTTAAAATAATACTGGATCTTTGTAGGAACTTGGAAGATCCCTTCTGAACTTCACTTTTTGGATAGTTGGAAATCTTCTTCTAAATTTGAGACTATGAGTACTCATGACCCAGTTTACAGAACTGTGATTGTGTGCGGACACTACCATTTTGTTCCTTCTCTGTTATTTACATTCCACATGATAAAGAATCATCATATTCCTCAGCCACTGCGTTGCTAAGCAAAACAAGTGAAACTTTTAAAATTTATCTTTGTATGACAGATACTCATTGCTCTAAACATCCAAATAGGTTCTCTCTGCATCAATTCTGCTTTAAGGTTATCTTTAATTAACACAGATGACTAGTGCCTTACACAAAATTCCAGAGGAGGATCTTTCCAATGGTGCTAACATTTCTGTAGCTCTACTAAAATATTTTTCCACATCCATTGTAGGACTGCATAAACTCTTTTTCACAAGGCCACCTTCCTGGCTTTTATAATTGCATTTTCCAGTATTCAGCATTTTCAATTAATCAGTTCTGTGTTTACACCCAAAATTATGCATTGCTTTAAAGGGAGGTGAGGGGGACTGCTAAATTTTATCCTACTCATATTGCCTGTGCCAACAAAGTTGTCTTCTCATGTGATGAGCGAGTCCTTCTCGACAATACTAAAACCTCCTAACTTTGTGTTGCCCACGAATTTTATGAGTGCACACCTAACTCTTGCTCTAAGGATGCTGCTGAACATATTGATGGTTCCTAAAACTAATCGCTGAGAATCACAACTAGCAACTTTCCTCCTCTCAAACAACAACACCTGTAATATATCCTGTTGTTTTCTCTGTTTATCCAGCTTCTTATCCAACTTCAGAGTTTTTATACTAATTAGCATCATTTCTACTTAAAGTTTGGAGTTTCCTATGAGGACCTGCAATAAGCATTTTATATAATATCTAAATATACTAGATCTGACACATTATCCTTGTCTGAAACTGAAAACTCTAAACAATCCCCAAAAGTAATGATTTCAGCCACAGACAATCCTGTTGTAATTTCTCCCAGTTTTCACTTTCATATGTGTTTTTAATAATTTGTTTGAAATCCATTCTAAATGTGCATGGTGCTGAAGTCAAACAGCCATGAAATCACTTGACATACTTTTTCCCCCTCTTCTTGGGCATATTTGCCCAATCCATCATTGCATACTTCTGTCACCTGCTACTATCATCAAATGTTACATATTTAAAACCTTTTCTACTTGTGCTTCTATCTGCCAATGTCTTCAGTACTCTAGAACGAAGATAACATGGACACAATGATTTTGTCAGACTAAGCTACATATATTTCACTTCCCTTTCAAATGATGTAATTGCCATTGATTTATCACTGTTCTCTTTAGCTATACTTTCAACATCTTCATGTACATCAACTTCTTTGAAACTGGGGAAAAGCATTTATTCAACGACAGGTAAACTATACATCAAGAATAATGTAGGCATGCCCAGCTTACCCTTCAGGTCACTGCCATGGCCTCACTTCACTGCTTTATTTCTTTATTGTTCCAGTAGCTAAAAAAAATACGGCTTTGTTTTACTTTTCTGTGCAAGGTGCAGTTCAACAAGGCCTTTTTCCATCATTCCTTTGCTTCTGTATTTTATAATGCCTGAAAAAAAAAGTTCTCCTTATAATCAGGGCCTCTTCTCACTCCTGGGTTACTTTCTACCTATTCTTAGTATCTTCCTTTAGTCATTTGTTCATTCAGAGACTTTCCTACAAAGCCCTTTCCTACAATTTCTCCCTCCTGCCCAGCACACTTAGATTATTTCAACTCTTAATGTAAATCCATCCTTTCCTGCATTCAGATCATTAAGTTCCTCAGGCCAGTCATCTTCATTGACTGTTTTTTCTGTTTTCTAAAAGTTTTCCATTCTAAAATACCAAGCCTTAGCTATAGATTAATTTTTTGTCCATGTTGCAACTTAAGAGGAAACAAATCCATTCCTAATCACTTCCTCCTAGAACATTAGTTTTTGGGCAGCTGTTCTGCAAGATCCTCCTCACACAAAAAACCTAAGCTTAAAGTAGCACATACTTTGTTGCTTTATGAATTTCTGTACCAAAAAGTCAGTCTTCTGAAATGTAAGAATCTCTAAACCTTGCTATTATTGATGGTCTTTATGTTGATGTCTGGAAAATTTAAGTCTCCTATGCTCACACAATTTCTCTTATTATTTATTTTTTTATCTATTTATAGAGATGATTACCCTCTTCCAAATCTCAGGCTGTCAGACCATAATATCCCCTTCTCCCCAGATAGTGTCCAAGCTGTGCCTCTTTTACCATCTTCCTTGCAGTGATTTTCCTCCTAACAGATTATGTTTTATTCATACCATCACATTTTAAGATGAATAAACACAATTTGGCTATTTTACTTTGCTACAACTTCAAATTTCCTGACTTTTATTTATTTTAAGTTGCATCCGCATAGGCCTGTATATAAAATTTCCTTGTTTTCTTTTTAGATTGAAGAAACCCCAAGGAAAAACAACACGAGCTTCCCCACCCTTTCACAAAGTGTTTATAAATGTACCTATTCATATTAGATTAACTTAACAGTATTTGGTTTGGTTTGGTTTTTATCTAGCAATATACACTAGTTATGAATAGTTCTTTTCTGTACCAATAATGCTTTCTCCTAGTTGCTACTCATCCACTTGAATGAGGTATAGGTGACACTGAAATAGCAATTAGATTCTAATCAATGTGCATCATTCATAATGGACAGAAAGTGTGTATTGCTCAAAAAAACCCCAAAAGACCAGAAATTTGAACAGTAGGGAACACCAAGGAGTTTAGAGATCTACCTCCCATCCACATGGTTAGCATGAACCAACAATGTGCCCTCAGGGCCAAGAAGTGGTGTCCAGTGACAGGACAAGGGGCAATGGGCACAAACTGGAACACAGGAGGTTCAATCTTAACATAAGGAAACACTACTGTGAGGGTGCCATAGCACTGGCACAGGCTGCCCAGAGAGGCTGTAGAGTTTCTGTCTCTGGAGACATTTCAAACCCGTCTGGACGTGTTCCTGTGTGATCTACTCTGGGATCCTGCTCTAGCAGGAGGTTGGACTAGATGGTCTTCGGAGGTCCCTTCCAACCCCTACCACTCTGTGATTCTGTAAACATGCTGTCTGATGCAGCTTTAATGAAAATTCTAGAGTTCTCTGAAGGACAATTGCCCCAAAATCTTCAGCCACCATCTCTCATAGCCATCAGTCTTAGGGTCTGCTTACAATGAACAGACAAGGAATTAATTACAGCATAGTCCCTCAGCAAATATTCCAAGCCCAACTCTTCTTAAACATCACTACAGCCTAAGTTACAGTTCAACAGAAAGTTTGCAGGCTGCTGTTCTCAGCAGTAATAAGTTGTTATCATGCACTTGAGTATAAATATCTCCATTGAAATGCCTAGACATGCTCTGAAGTGTCAAAATGAAGTCCTCCTGTGACTAATCTTATAAATGATAACCAAAAGACTGCATATCAACTTGTTTTATTTCCTGTCTGAAGAAGATAGGGAACTTAACCTTAGATTTCAAAAAAAATTTATAGTTAAGTCAGTACTGTAATAGATTTCTTCCAGTCAGAGTTGCTGTGATTTAGATGAGAAGCAGCAAGAAAGATTTTAGCTGTCATACTTGACTTTGAGCTGCTAAGAAGAGGTATTGGAGGTTACAGGCTAAGGTTTAATTTACGTTGCTCCTTTTGTTACAGGCAGAGATGGTACGTGCTGCTTTCCAAGCGCAGAGATCTTTCCTGGTGTTAGCATCTCAATGTCAAGAGCCTCAAGAGGTAAGAAAAGTGACCTAGAATTTCAAGAGGCAGTGTATGAAAAAGGCAGTGTTCCTGTACGTTATCGATCCTTGCATTTGCTTTTATTTGTTATTTTATTTATACAGTGCACTTTGAGGTTTGCTTTCAGTGTTATTAGCATGGCACTGTAATGAGAAAGCCATGGTTCAGAGTTAAGAACCTTTTCTGTACCAATACATACAAGATAATTGAAGAAACCAAAGGAGTTTTCCACTTTATGGCTGTAGGTGGGATCAGTGTTTCTCTGGAAGCTGGAAATGCCATGGAATAGAACAGCTTTTTGCTAGTGCCCGAGGGATGCTCTGTGACAGACTAAGAAGTCAGGAGATAGGCTAGTGAGAGAAGAATCAATACTGGCCCATAAGACTCCATAGTGTCCCAGCTGAGGTCTGGGTTAGGCCAATTCTGGAAGGAAGGCAAAGCATTTTGTCAAGAAAATGAAAAAACAATTTATGTCAAGTTGATTTATCTACTTAGTTTAGTGGCAACTAGTTAAATCCTCCCCTCACAACTAGAAAGCTCAGGGAAGCTGTGGAGTTGTTATGAAATCTCATTTGTAGTTTCTAGGGAGCACAAGGTTTTGGCCAGTAGCACTGTATCATTCCTGGGAAGCAATCATGCAGCTCTTCTGCAGGACCACCCTTGAACTTTCTTTCTTGGTGTGTGCAGAGAATGAAGACTTTCCTTGCACAGTCTCTCCACAGCCTTTAGTTCTGTCTTTTTCCACTAGCTCCCCGCTCCATAGTTCATTAAACTCCATATTTTCAAATCAGAACTCTCTGCAACTGGTATAAATTATTGAAATTTTGCTGTCACTGTTGTTCTTAGAGACACAAATTGAAAGTTTTTCTAATCAGTATGTTTTAATGGCAGTGGTACTCAAGGGGGGGGAAAAAAAAAAGCACAGATATTCCAGGCGAGACTTCAGATTTACAGAGCTCCAAGCAAGAAGGGATCAGTTGTTTTTCCAGCTGTCCCTGATCTCAGAGAGTAAAAGTGGGTCATGACTCACAGATAACAGGCAAAATTCCCACTGGTACAGGGCTCAAGCAGTCATTTATATTGGCTAGGAATACAATTGCACCCAGTGGCCCACAAAACTCTTCATGCTCATAGGTAAAATATTCCCCAATGAACAGTTTCCAATGGCCTATAATGTAATGCAATGTTCTGAAGTGTTGGTAGTGTCCCAGCTCTGGTAGGGGCAACAGCTCGGGCTCAGTGTTTGGCCTCCTGTGCTGATGTGCTATCAGTATGATTTTTTCTGCTTTTCAAGTGAGAATGGCAATGGCTTCTCCCCACTTTCACCCTTACAACTTTCTGACCTCAAGTCAAGGCTTTGAGATTTTTGACACTTTCATTTAAAAAATGGCAACAAAACAAGCAAAAAAAAAAAAAAAAGCCAAATGTAAAAAGAGATTCTCCAGCCATCCAGCATGACAGTGACAGAAGCATTAAGAAAAGCAACAGATAAGAAAAAACCTTGCTATAAACATCACCAGAGCTGGCCATGTGTATCCATGTGTCTTGGTTGCACGTTATCAGACTTAAGAGAGATTTCTGCAAGTTGTTGAAGGCAAGAAAGTATCCTTGTATCATTTAACAAACTTATAGCACTGAGGAAATGACACGTGACGTGTGTACACATCATTCTAAAATTAAAATACCAGGAATATTACAGACTAAAGTTTCTTTCTCAGTGAGAACAAACCCAGACCAGTTACTGAAGTTTTTTTAACATAAAGACTGTTAGGTACACAGTTGTTACAGGGATCCAAACACATGTTGTTGTTCATTCATTTTCTCTTTTTTTGCACATAGTTTTTGCAATGATACATTCAGCTGTACTGTAGACAGACTTGAAAATCATTGAAGGCTGCCTATTCTGTGCAACTTGAACAGTATTTTCCATTGCAGAGAGTGACAGTTCCAGGCACGAAGCTTTTTATATCTCCATCTCAATGGGGAAAAAAATCCTATTGTCAAGCCACATTGGTAAACCATTTTGAAAAAGCTGGTTATCACCAGCTAACAAAGGAGAAGGAAAGAAGCAGGGATCCTCCCCCAACTGCCCCCCAGAACCTTATTGATGTGATGTCATCTGGGCTCTGGTTGTATTTATAGCCTAGAGCCACGGAGTCAGTGTGGAATCCAAACAGGAAAGCTGATCATTAGTGTATCAGAATGCACAGAGTAGAGAAAAGCAAATGAAGATGACAGCATATCTATAAATGCAAGAGAAAAGAGAGTAATTCTGTCATTCAGCTGTCTAGACTGTTTGCTTTATAATGTAAAGCTGTGAATGAGCCAGTGAGTTGCGATTATGGCATAGTAGCTTTACAGACATTCAGAGACAGTGGTGTGGAGACTGAGGGGATTTACTGAGTTCCTGTCATGTTGGGATGTCATACATGGTGCCTTTAAAAAAAAAAAGAGGGAAGGGAAAATGCTCTGGAAAAATAAATTAGCTCAGCTCTTGCAGCTTACAAACTAATGAATAAGGAATTCAAACAAAAAGAAAGCTCCTATATGTATAATAATCCTTAGATTTGTTTGTGCTCAGCAAAGAGAAAAATATATATGGTACAAAAAGCACTATTTTTTCCCCTCTATGAAAATGTTGAAGCCCTAGTATTCATTTAGCTCTTCTGCTATGAGTCACTGGCAAACATTTTCAAACAGTTAAGCTTGCTGAAGTTGCTTTTGCAGAGTTTTGCTTCTTGTTAACAATGTTGGTATTTTTTCATGTGGAATCTGTTGCAGTGCACAGCCTTTATTATCTGTATATGTGAAAACAGTAGGAGCCGAGAAGGTAATTCCAGCTGGCATACCAATCTAGCATCAACTGCAATAAATTACTTCACAGAGAGCCTGTTCTGTTACTTTTTATGGTCATGTTCTATATTTGTATGTGCCGTAGAAGAGATCACATGACAAAACCACCGGTTGATATTCCTGTTTGTGTGTGTCCCAGCTAATGGCTGCTGGATGCAGGCTCATGCAGCAAGATGGGATTCTTCAGTTCATCCACTTCGTAGAAATTATTTTCTGATGCCAAACTTCAAACATTAAGGCAAAAAAAAAAAAAGTCTATTATAAATGGTGTACTTTATATGAGATAATAGAGAGAAGATGGAGAAGGGAAAATAAATGAGAATATTGCTATATTCTGTGAGAAGTTGTTTAAAACGGTATTTTGCCACCATACATTTACATGTTGCTTGGGCAATTCAGAAGACAGATATTAACATAAACCTTCACAAAACATTAGGAAATAGTTTGGATGAAAATTCTCTATTCCCCATAGTCAGGCACTGGCCCAGGCTGCCCAGGGCAGTGGTGGAGTCCCCATCCCTGGAGGGATTTCAGAGCCGTGTAGATGAGGTGCTGAGGGACATGGGGTAGTGGTGACTTGGCAGTGCTGGGTTAATGGTTGGACCTGATGATCTTAGAGGTCTTTTCCAACCAAGGCTGTTCTGTGATTCTGTGATTCTGTGATCCTATGATAGTCTAAGCCAAACACAATTCTGATAGAAACATTATTATTTTGTTGTATAATAATTTTAAATATTATTAGCATTCCCAAGCAAGCTTATCTGTTTAACAATTAGTTTTTAATTTATGAGCATGAATACTAACGTACAAGATCACTGCTCAGAGTCACTGCATGGAATTCTTTGTAAATGGTAACTTATATACTGTTCTTCTCTTTAGGAGTTATTTCATTTCACTTTAAGAGTTCTAACAATTTTAAGAGTTGCTTTGAGGGCATAAATGATCCATTGTTCCCATACTGGGAATTAGTTAATGAGATAAGTTTTTCTGGGAATCAATATAAATGCATCCAGGATGAGCATACTCGGGGTAAGAAGTTCTACAAACAGATTTAAATGACAGATGCAGTTCAAACTAGAAATGGTTACGTAAATGCTCATTTTAAAAAAAAATGCTGAGTTCATATGACTGCTAGAGCTCACGGATTTAATTACTAACATCATACAGGCAAACATTCCAATTCAATACCTAGCTTAAATATCCAGATTCTGCACAGAGGTGGGAGGAAAGGGGTGGAAGAAAGTGAGAGTTAAAGGAGAGCTTTCCCTTTTATTTCCTAGAAAAGGGGAAAACAAAACTGAAACCCAAGAAACTCTATTTGAAGTTAGAGTTGGAGCCATGAGAACAAATCCTGAGGTTTTAAATTTTTTATAGTTAAGCAAAAAATGTGTTATAGTTGTGGCAATTTCTTTGAATAAAGGACTCGTTCTCAGAATTTTTCTGTAGGAATCAAAGATGAAGATTTACAGTTCCTTACTTTCTGTCCGTGTAGGGTTGCTCATTCTTTTCTCTCTTCTATTTTTAAACTACTTCAGTAACAGGTCTCCTGGGACTTCTTTTTCTGCATCCTAGCAGGATTTGTTTTTTAATTACTTTAACTTGCTTATGTCATTCCATTTCCCACTACTTTTCTTCATACTTACTGGGATCACCCTTACTATTTTTCAAAAATATGAAGAGCAGCATACTCCTCTCCTCGTTAATTTATTACTTAATTATGCACAAGAGTTTGAGCCAAGTTTTGCTGCCGTTCTACTCTGACTGCTGCAAACCTGCACCTTTGTATCTAGAAATAGCTTAAGGAAGAATTTGATGCAGTCCTTTTAAGGTCCTCAGGTCCCAAACTCACAGAAGGTGCCAAGAGTGACATGGACAGAGCTTGAGAGTCCTGAGCTCTCAAGGGAACCCCTTCCCCCTTCCTGTTCTCTGAAATCTTGCCAAACTGTTGACATATTTCTGTTATCAGCAAGCCTACAACTGCATGCAACATGTGGTCACAGCCGCAGTAATGGACCAACTGAGAGTTTTCAGTCGCTACCCTCCTGCCTTACAGTGTTTGCAGGCTCATTTTTGGCTATTACTGCAAACTCTGACTCAGTTTCAGGTCCAGATAGCCCCCTGACATCTGTTATCTCATAATTTTGTCTCAAAGGCACTCGACTGCCTCAAGCTCATTTTATCTTCTGATCATAGAATCACAGAATTGATTTGGTTGGAAAAGACCTTTAAGATCATCCAGTCCAGCTGTTAACCTCACACTGCCAAGTCCACCACTAGCCCATGTCCCTCAGCACCTCATCTACACATCTCTGAAATCCCTCCAGGGATGGGGACTCCACCATTGCCCTGGGCAGCCTGTGCCAGTGCTTGACAACCCTTCCAGTGAAGAAATGTTTCCTAATATCCAATGCAAACCTCCCCTGGCACAACTTGAGGCCATTACCCCTCGTCCTATCACTGTTACCTGGGAGAAGAGACCAATCCCCACCTCACTACCCCCTCCTTTCAGGGAGCTGTAGAGAGCAATGAGGTCTCCCCTCAGCCTCCTCTTCTCCAGACTGAACACCCCCAGTTCCCTCAGCCGCTCCCCATCACACTTGTGCTCCAGACCCTTCCCCAGCTCCATTGTCCTTCTCTGGACACGCTCTGGCACCTCATTGTCTTTCTTTTAGTAAACTTCTGTAGGTATCCTTGTACCATTTCTCTCTCCTCATTTTTGTTTGCCAAAATTCCCAGGTCAATAGCCCCTGCAATGAAAAGATGGATGCATTTGAGGTTCAGTTCTGCCCCAAGGGCAGTGCTCACAGACATAAGAAGGCCTGGAGGCACCTAGGGATCCAGGGAATACAGAATACGTGATCAGTGCTATATCTCGCAGCTTGTAAGAAAGAGAAATAGAGCCGGAGGTGCACATTATTGCACACCTCTAGACTGGCTCACATCAACACCACCAGGCACAGACTCTCCAGCAGTTCACGTTTGGTGCAAGAACCAGGCTTCAGTAAGCAAAGGCTCCTTGCACTTTTTTACTCCAGTATGTCTATACTTGGACTAAAAATGACATCACCCCATAAGGAAGACATTATCAAAGATCATACTCTGTATCTTGTCTAGCTCCTCATCTGACAGACCTGCTAAGCAATTCCAGGGATCCTACAGGCTCTTATTGGAATTCTGCTGTGTCCTAAAATAATGTCCTAAAATCACCAGGCTAGTTTTCAATCCCCCTAGCAATGTTCATATTCAAACTGCGCCACATGAGATCCCACTGAGCTATGCTGATGGGACACTCCCTTTCCCATTAATTAACATATTATTTATTTCTGCTAAACACAAATCAAAACCAGTACACTCCTTTTTCTATGCTACCCAATGGTTTCTCAGGATTTCTGAACTGTGCATGATCTTCTAAAAGGGAAAGCACTGGGGATACAGGTGACTGAAAAGCAGGGCTTTTCATTTCACAGGTTATTTAATTTTTTTCTAATTTTACTTCAGTCTAAATCAGACCACAACCAATGATTTTTGAATTCTGAAAGTTATGCAGACTCTAGGACTGCTTATTGAACTTGGCAATCTTACAGTTTGTCTCTGGGGAGATCTCAGGTGAAACACGTGAATGTCCAAGGCTGGAAGCCTGCACCATCTAACATCCCTGTCCTGGGACATACCCCCTGTGAAACCTAACTGGCCTTAGCAAAGGCATGTCAGGTCTCAGATGTTCTAAATAAAACAATTGTAACTCAACAGAGCACCATTTTCTGATAGAAAGTTATCTCCTGAAATACCCTGGGCTCCACTGACATGGATTATGATCACAGCATCAAAGACTGAGGAGTAGTAAATCAAAAGGTTGAAAACAGTTCATTTGTGTTATTCTTGTTGATCAGGTGTGGGATGTTGCCTGTGTGACTAAAGCAGGAGGACACTTCCTTGTTGAATGTACCACCCATGAGAGAGCTGTAGTGGACAGGAAAATTATATGTAGCGAGTTCAAGTCCATTTAAAAAACAGCCAGGGTCCTGGCCAAAAGTGTTTGGTGTGATTCCATGCTGCTGTAAACTGATGATTGCTGTTTGTATCAGGTTCTCCACTGGTTAGAAGCTATTTGTCTTTCACGTTCCTCTCCATTTGCCCTCCCTCAGAGTTTACATTTCAAAACATACTCACAAATGACCAAACTAGTAAATTGTCGTGTGGGGTTATGGTTTGATCTTCCTTTTTTTCCCCCCACAAAGCACAAAATTGCTACAGCTAATATCGACTGTTAGATTGAGAATTTATGTGCTATCTAAGAGGAATAAAAGCCAAATACCAATTAAGTCACTGTGGAAGCACACAAATGTGTCTAAGCTTCTGTGCTGATGAAGCTGACCAGACATTTCTGCAGATTTGTCTCTCTGTGTCATAGTCCTGCTGTTGTACAGCAGTGAGTTGAAGTGACAAACCCTGTACTATTGACAAACAAATCAAACACTTGTGACAACACTATGTTGAAGATTTGCAGTCCAAGAAAGCGAGACCAGAATAAATTAATGTCTCTCCATAGATAGGAGGAGACCTTTGAACCCTGAAAATATGAGAATACTGGACGGACATGAATGCAATCATAGAAAAAGATCTCACTGGTGGTCTCTACTGCCAATCAGAAAATGCTTGCAGGGAAAACACCAGATTAAGGTGCGGTAGGTTATACTGCAATTTTAATAGCAAAACTGTGGTACCAAATGTGAAACACTCTCTGCAAGGAGAGATATAGGCAGTGCTAAAGAACAGTTTGACAGCCACCAACAAAAGCTGGTAATATTTCACTATGGAAGTAATACTGAAAAGAAAAAAAAAAAAAAGTAAACATTTGAGGAATCCAGATGCAGCATTGAGAGGCTCAAAGTTACCGACCAGTTTAGATTCACCTCTGGAAAAAAAGAATATTTTCTGTATACTTAAAGAAAGGGGTTATTCCTCAGCCTAACCTGACCACTGATTCTGTTCAGACTGTTCATACAGAGCTACAACAAAAGAGACAGGCCTTTCTTAAACAACACACATACTGAAAAAAGGACTAACTTAAATGTTGAAGTCTTCTTTACAGATTGCTTTTTACAAAATACAAAATATGGGAAATTACAGTTAATCTAAAACTATTTTAGTTCTAGAACCATAGCCACTCATAGCAGAAATGCACCTCACTGGTGATCACTGAAGCTACCAGTATCTTATTCCTATAGACACAGGGTGGGATTCTGCTCATCTGCATTAACTGTCAAGGTAGGCACGTTGTAGTTGTGTAAGGTGTCTTTCTAGGCTCTCTTTACAGTAAATGGCATCACCTCTAGAGTGCAGTCTTCACATCTATCAATGTCTTCTAACATCTATTAATAGGTGCAAAGAATTTCTCATGGACATCTCATTCTTCATTCACAATAGAGGGAATCAAGTCTCAACTGAGGGCAGATGCTCACCTTTTAAATTGTTAGCACTGAGTGTGGCGAAGGCTATCCATGACATCTTTCATCCCTGGAAAAGATGAAATGTGGGATGGGACTGTACTAGGCTGTTTGCAGAGATAATGGCTGTGTCTACGTTAGTGTTTTAGGTCACAGTGGGACTGTATTTTTCCTTCAAATCATCCCCATTTACTGTGCTGTGATTCACACTGTAGAGCAGTCTCAGGGTGTACAAAGTGGTTATCTTTCTGATGAAGTTAAATGGAAGATACATTCCCAGACAGCACCTAAGCCATGATTTACCTTTAGGCCAAAATAGCCTCCCCCAAACACGTACAGTGTGAACGTGAGGTCCTCAGCACCAACTGTTTTGCTCTACAGAGCCATTCCTATCAGGCTGCACTGCTTGCCGATATATACAAAGACAGCAGATTCAAATCAACTCCATGTTTCAAACTTGCCTGTGAAAAATACAATGTAAGTATGATGGAGACTGTGAACTGACAGAAGGAAATAACAGAACTGTAGACCATGGAATAAAGGTTGTAGTCATGCTGTTCTGGTTGCAGCTGAGTAAAATGAAGGGGCTGCTGATCCCAAATGCTCTCCCCTTTCTTTTACTGCTCCTACGCCAAAGGTTGCTATCCCCTCTGTCAGTGTCACTTAAAAGGGGATTTGTTCGCCATGGTTTTTTCATAATAGGTCAGGTTGATTTAAACACTGTAATAGTGAGGTCTAAATTGTGTTGCTGCCCTTCAACATAAAATTCTTCAGTAAACAACCTCACCCCTCAAAATCATGTAAGATTAACTTAAAAATACATAAGACCTTTAAAAACTGTATTTTCATTTCCCTGCTGGGTTTTGCACCTTTGTGATTCATGCTGGCAGGTTTTTGCACGGCAACGCTCCTGAGAAAATACTCGTGTTCTCAAATTAAAGCTGAGATTTTCAAGTAATCACTGGCTCAAGCAGCCAAAGTTTAAGCAAGGCACTCAGTTTAGTGTGACTTTACAGGCAAATCACAAAAATCACAAACCTCAAAAGCCTGGCCGTTCTCCTGAATCAAATCCATGTACCCCACTCCTGTTAAATCTGTCATCTGGGGAACTCTTTATGTGAGTATTACAAAAATGTGAAGGAGAAGAAAGCCTGTTTGGTGCGCTCTGTTAGAATACTGGTGTGCCAGGCCATTTTATGAGACTGTTCAGTCTCTGAAGCCAAAGCCTAAGGCAGTTCTTGTTGCATGCTGTAACCTTTTTGGAGTGTTTTGGCTAATCACCGTAGTAGTCTTACTACTCTGGATTTTCTAGTAAGAATTATAAGACATGGATCAAAGTTGACTGGTTGTTTAGGTATTAATATTTTAAAAGACCATCTGGTTGTAATAATTATTTTAAAAAAGGACAAAGGCATATTGGGAATTACTTTTGATATTTCTAAGTTGTGCCACTGTTGCATTTTTAAACATTTCAGCAAAACTGGTATTATAATAGGAATGGTGTTTATACCCAGACTCTTAAATTTCTGTTAAACAACTGTGCTGTGTCTTAAATGACAATAAATTTCATCTAGTGCATGCCAAAGGCATGCTGAAGATTTTTTCCAACAGCTCTGATTCATCTCCTTGAATTCATTTTTTCTTGGAGATACATTATAGACAATCATTTTATTAACAACCAGCTGTTGTAATATTCATTGCAATAAAAGAGATTATTCTTCTTGAACCCTCAGCACGACTGGTTGTGCATTGTAGAGCCAAACAAGACTGATTACTGCCAGAATTAATGAGCCTTTCTATACCCCTATGCCATATACACTATAATTCCTCTGCAGTTTAATCACTAACTAAAAATTTAGAACTGTGGGGAGAGAGGACTCAATTAAGTGACTGCTTGCAGGTCTGTATTCCTTTGTGTCGAGCCCCTACACAGAAACTTGGATCACAAGAAGCTTGCACAAACACACACACATGTTTTGTGCAGCCAGGCAGCAGCCATTGCAGAAGAGAAGTGCACAGCGAAGACAAGGTGGGCTGTACTGCTCTGCCAGTACATCTCACATGGGACAGAGCTGAGCAAAGCCTCATGCCCTTTGGGGCTCTTTCTGGTGTCACTCCAGTGCCAAGCGAATGATTACTTGGAGCTACTTCCCTTAGCAATATATATTTCACCCTTAAAATGCCTACGGGGCACTTTGCTGTGAAATTACATAAATCCACTACATTTTTATAAACAGCTGATTCACTGGACAGGTTAAGTCCTGTGTTCTGAGGGAGAGAAATTCTGTCTGTACCACTGACAGAAAACCCTCATAAAAGTGGTTGGGAGTTTTTCTAGTAGGAGTAAGAGGAGGCATGGGTCTTACGGTACCATTCTGGAAAATGTTTGGCCCTAATTTTGCCTTCCTCTCTGTAGGTATCAAAGTGTTCTATAACACAAAACAGCTATATTAGCATCATCTCATATATAGGAAGTTGAAGCACAGAAGGGTAATGCAGCTTTCCTAAAACCTGATGATAATTTGTTGGGAAAGCTGTAAAGAGAACCCCCGTTTACGGACTCCCACTTCACTGCCCTATCCACAGAAACGTGCTGCCTCCCAGTGCTGCCTGGATATACCAGGCATCTGTGGAGCTGTATTTTTAGCCCTGATATTCTCTTTGCCTGGAACTGGGCCATGAAGATTCACAGTAAACTAAGGACTGTAAATACCCCTTAGACTTTATGGGAGGAAAACTGGCATAATATCAAAGCAGAACAAGCACTTTCTTAGATTTCAGTTTTGTTAACTACCGTCATACTTGAAAGATTTCCCTGCAAAAATAAGAAAGAACCAGCCAGCTGCAGTATGTTGTAAACAAGCAAAAATTAGACAGAAGAATTCCTGCAGACTTTATCATGTTATGGCAACAAAATCATTTAAGAACTACAAATCATGGAGGTTTCAGGACTTTTTCAGACTTAATGACTTATGCTGGTCATTAAGGCATCAACAAAAAAAAATCTTTTCATCTCCCAGTAATACTGTAAATATTTGTTTTCTCCCAGCCCACTTTGTTGTAGGAGAAGACCAAATATCCCCACGCATTTCAGATGCATAGGCCTTTCTCCAAATTACATTACCACTAAAATACCAAGGTTCCATAGTTGGATCAAAATTCTTTTAAAAATACAGAACCTCTTTTTGTCATGTGTTTTGGAGTGTCTTTTGACCTGTGTTGATCCACCTCAGACATGCTTATTTTAAGGTGACATAAAATTCTGTAAAGTTTTCCCTGTAGAACAGGGAAAAGAAATATCTTACAGAGGAGAGAGATCAAGCAGGACATATGCACACATCGTCTTGTGTGTGTGATGACAGCATTAGTCCTCAAGAACGTGAGAATTTGTTTTCTCCCGCAAGAACTTAATTCCATTAAACAAGTAGTCCTGAGAAAAGATGAGAAAACAATACAGAGTTCTGATACAGCCTGAATGATTTCTGAGTGACATGCCATGGAAAATCAGAATGGTGCACTCTCTGTGGTGGGACATCGTATGGGTTCCGACAGCATGCTTTTGCAATAAAGAATTGGACTGCCTTTAGAGAAACATTTTAGAGGGTTGCAAGGTATAGCAGTTGTTTTGCTTGTAAACTAATGACTCCTTGTCCCTCAATGTGCTGTTTCTGAGTGGAAGAATTTTTCCTGGTAAGTTAGTGCTCTAAATGAGTTTTTCTGAGACACTGAGCCAGTGTGATTAGCATTCACTTTGCACAGGACAGAGGTTGGAAAGATTCTACAGTCATTCTGCTTTTCTCTTCACTCCAGACACTATTCCTTCCACTCAACAGTCATTCCCCTGGATACCATTCGTTTCTGATTAACACAGGAGAATTTCCCCAAACCATGGCTTGCAGGCAGTACGTTTCCCATGAAATCCTCCCACAGTACTTTCAGCCAAAGGAAATTAAACCATTAAAACTTACGAAGAGGGAAAGCTAAAACTGATATTGCCTTCAGTGTATTACTTTCTCAGTCTTGTTGCCAGATGATAAGAAGCCACTAACTTAACAAGTGGTTTGTGTTTCTTATGGCAAGAACAACTTGGTTAATAACTTGAAAAACACAAGACAGTGTAAAGACTCTCAAAAAGTTCCGGGGATATCAGATGAAAAACACAAGCATTCTGCTAACTCTGAGCTATGGGGTCTCTATGGGTCTTAACCTGGGCAGCACGTAAAAATCCTGCCAGTGCTCAGAACAATTTTTTGCTGCAACACTTTATTAATACTTAATGTCTGCATTTTGCCACTGCAACCAGAGGAGGGTAATTAAATTGTTACTTTAATGTAGAGAATACGCTGACCTTTCTTTCCAACTGTTAAATCAGTGGGCAGGGAGGATGATGTTAAATGTTAAACCACCCATTGTAACAGCAGTGTTGCCTTTTGTTGGGTTTTTTTTTCAGAATGAGGTGGCAATGCTTCTCAAGCCAATATCAGAGAAGATTCAGGAAATCCAGAACTTCAGAGAAAGAAACAGAGGAAGTAATATGTTCAATCACCTCTCAGCCGTCAGCGAAAGCATACCTGCCCTTGGGTGGATAGCAGTGGTGAGTGACACACAGGATGGCTGGGAGGGCTGTAATGTGCTTCTGGATGGTGTGGATCAGAATAGTTCCAAATCCTGCAGAAATCTGCAGTCTCATCTGCATAGTTCTTCTGTCTACTGCACTCAAGAAGGTGTTTTGTAACATACATAATACATCAGGGAAGGTGTCTGACTAATGTTTAATTCCTTTCTCCTTCTTTCCTGCTGCCATGGGTCCTAGTCTCCTAAACCAGGCCCTTATGTCAAGGAGATGAACGATGCTGCTACCTTTTATACTAACAGGGTATTAAAGGACTACAAGCACAGGTATGTTGCCAAGACCCAGTACCTACTAGCCAGAGAACAGAGCATTAACCATACCAATAGGGTTCATAGTGCCATCACAGAAAGCATTTTGTAAACTGAAAAGCATTTGATAAAATCTGCTTGCAGTAGTGTATTTTCCCCTCCTCATCTTTGACCTGCAGCATGTTGCAGTGAGAACGGCAGCAGCACTAGCAGTGCTGGTTTACACTCTCTGCAAATTTTAGGATTATATTTAATTTTCTGGTATTCCAGCATCCTAAGCTTATATGCAAATGTATATTTACATCTCAACAAGTGGCTAGCTAGCTGCTACATGTCCTTGTCTCATTTGTGCACTCATACTGTTGCTGTTCTTGCTCTCCGCTTGAAAATGTGCATTTAAGTGGTAGCTGTATAAAACTGAGCATCTAATTTCATAGCTCCCAATTTGATTTTTTTTTTCTGTACCACTGCATTGTACTTAAAGAGCACAAGGAATTCACAAAAAGTTCCAAGAATGAGTTCTGTGAGCTGACAGAGAAAGAGAAAAAATACAGATCCTTCCTATGCCCTCCTTAAAAAGTCACGTTGATTTGGTACTTTTAAAGGCCAGATTTTGGCTCTTGATTTTTCTATCCCAGTGTAGAACAGTATTTGCTATTGAGTTTTTCCTCTGTAGTGAGAAATTTTTAGATATATAAAAAGTTTTTGTATATATTTCTATTTATTAATATATCTTTTATGCTATATATAATATTTCATATTATATATATTATTTATTATTCCTGAAGCCTTAGTTTACCTACTGAAGGTAGTACCTATTGGGGTAACTGAAGATTTTTACAATATAGCTTTAGTACTTATTCTGGAGAAGAAAATGCCACACAATGGTATAAACAGGATACATTTGGGTATTTAGTTCTTCTCCTGATAAGGAATTCTTTTCCTGTTTTTCGCTGAACCTGATCTCAATATCTTCCAAAGTAGTGGGAGGCTCTCCCTTGACTTCAGTAGGCTTTGAATTAAACCTGTTGACCTATATCCTCAGCAGTATTAAGCATCAAACTCCACAGCAAATAAGTAGGAGGTAGACACCCAAATCCTTGTAAGTATCCAGTCCATAGTAATAATTCTTCATAACTGAGGACTCCATCTTACAAGAAGTTTCTCTCTCTGTACATATTCCTTGTTTTCACTCAGTACCCCACTGGTGACTAAGCCTTCCAAATAATGATTCCAGAGCCAGCTTGTGACTTGTACTTTAAAAACTCTTGATGTCTAAATATTTTAGACTGATGACTGATACATGATCCGGTATTACCCTGGCTACATTTGAACTTGGAAGACAGAATATCTTACAGAACCCATAGTTACTTAATTTTCTAAAATTCAGCACCCTGAGAGTGAGTCTGGGCAGCTGCTGCACAGCTCCATATACCTCTAGTGCTTCTTCAGCTGATTTTGAGCCTGAACAGGATGATAAGACACCCTTCCAGCAGGAAGCACTCTGTGCTAGAGGCGTCTTTTGCCCTTATTTGTCCTCTGGAAGGATCTAAAAGCTTTCCAGTGGGGTAGGCCTCAGTATTTGCAGCACTGGGCTGACTGGCTGCCTGCTAACTGATTTGTCCATGGCTTTAAGGCAGACATTGGGTTTTACCTGCTTTAAGCAAGAGCAGAAATGCTTTCTGTTTTTAAGTACATTCACACGTATAAATATTGACTGTTTTTACAGTGACACACGCCATGTTGATTGGGTGAAGTCATATCTGAACATCTGGTCTGAGCTTCAAGCTTATATCAAAGAGCATCATACCACAGGTCTCACCTGGAGTAAAACTGTAAGTACTCTTTCTCTCTTCATGAAGAACCATAAAGTGCCAGTAACCAAATTGACTTCTAATGTAGGTCATTAGCTCAGAAAAAATAAATATCTAGGCGAGGAACAGAAGTCATGGTTCATAGACTTCCCAACCAAGCCAATAAAGTTTGAAAGACAGGTGGAGAAGATGTGTCAGGCCATTGTGGTACAGATTTGGAGGAAGAGGGAAGAATTATTTGGGATGATTATAGCCATAACTGCAGATGGTGAGGAGAGGCAGACGCAATTCTCCAGGCCTTCTACAGTAGAAAGCAGGAACAAAAACAAACCTCACAAATTTGAAGGACATGTCAGACTAAAGGAAAATTGGGGAAACATGACAGGGAACGGAGAAGAATGGTGGAAAGAATCTGAACAAGGAGAGATACTTAATAACAGGGAAAAGAAACACAAGGGATACATACCAACAGCTAACTTCATAAAACTCTTATTTGATACATACAGAAATAATTTCTGAAATACTTATATATAGAAAGAGTAAATATAACTGTATGCTTAACTATTTGTGCTCTCTCAATATATTTATATAAACATCTTCTGTGTGTTAC